>OY770105.1:23090312-24378459 GCA_963669365.1 Verbascum thapsus
AACTCCAACACAACTAGACAAGGGAAAAAGACTTCACAACTTGACATAGGAATCCAAGCAAAGAAGAGCCACCTGCTATCGAAAGAGAAAGGAGAGTGATTGTTTCCTTTTTGTTTAGTTTGGGAAATCTACTGATCAAACTCCTAGTTTGAACATTCTTAGAAATGTATATTCTTCCTCACACAAGGATATTCTTCCACCATCAAGGGGATATGCTTCCTCACACAAGGATCATGTCCAACATCAAGGTGATAAATGAAATTTTAAATGAATTCAATTTGCTTAAATCGTTTCCAGAAATACAATCATACATTGACACACACAGACAAGATGGTGTGCAAGATGACATAGAAGATATAGTGTCCTAATTTTAGTAGATGGAATGGAAATTGGAAATAATTTCCTTTTTTTAATTTCTGATTCGCATTTTATCCATTTAAGCATGAATACTTACTCCTTATGGTTGATTGAAGAATGCATTGTATTTGGAAGTAAGCTATCCTTAGACTCTTCAATCCCACTAGTCTTACGTACTAAACAAGACACGTGAATAAGAAAATGCTAGACACCCTCCCCAAAATCCTCATTCCCTCGTACCAGACATTCCATTATTTTCTTGATGTTTTGGTGCGACATGGGTCAATAATATATGGAAGACACCGTTAAATCAGTAATGTTTACCAACAAATGAACAAATCTGTCTTGCAGGACACAGGATATTATTTTGTTTTTCAAACATACAACTGTATTTGTCAATGCATGCTTTATTTTATCTTTTCGTGCCTGAAACTTCAAATTTTCAAAACAACTGATGGTTGAAGAACATTTCTTACATAAGCCTATATGCTAAAGAACAATAAATGGCAAGTTAAAGGACCAGCCATTATACTAGTGAACAAACTATCAATATACTTATCAAAACAAAACTGACCTAAAGACTAAAGATTGAAGTGCGATTATCCAGAACTATTTAACTAAAATATAAAATTTTCTTTAAATAGTGGCTACTTATCAAAACAAAACTGACCTAAAGACTAAAGATTGAAGTGCGATTATCGAGAACTATTCAACTAAAATATAAAATTTTCTTTAAATAGTGGCTACTGATGCATAACTTCAATAAGAAGGAAGTCAAAAATATAAAGATTTATTCTTATGACTGAATTACCATATGCACTGTTTGCAGTTGCCGCAGCAGCGGAAAGTAACCTATCGTAGCAGTCTTTCATATCATTCATGGCCTGAGAGACATAAAACAAAAGGTGATGTCAAATAATTAGCCGTTTAGAAGATAAGAATCATAATGAAGTACACACGAATGCAAAAAAATTATTTATCTAATAGAAGTAAATTCTTGCGAGAAGAGAGGATATGCTAGGTAGTTCTGGAAAAGCATTACTCATTATAAAGTATACCTGCATCTCCCCTCCCCTCAAACCCCTGACATAAAGATTGGAGAAACTACCAATAGAAATACTGTTGACTCTTGCAACACTACCACGGATATCTGAAAAACTTAAGGCACATAGCAATGTACCACAAAGAAGGCCAGTAACTACAGTTCCAAACAACAAAAGGATTCTGTAAATATTACCAATCATGGAAAATAACAGAAAGATATTTGGTATGGTCAACACATTCTCGACAATAAAATGACCGGAAATATGTGGTTTGTAAGGAAACTCAGCAGAAGTCCACACTGTATCTATCTAAACTTCCTCCTCAATGCAACTTTGGCAAGTCTACTGATGTCACCAACAATTTCTTTACATTTTCCCTTATGATGTATAGTGGATGATAATGATCTTGTTTTCTATACAAAGATATAAAGCAAGATATCAGAAATGGCCGATAAATTCACACTTCATTAATCACCATAAATTTTGAATTCATCTAGTTCCTTCCTCTTTTTCGTGTTTTTCGCCGGACTAGAACTAAATGGTTATATATTTATCAACATATCTCATGGAGACTCACCTTCCAACATTAACTAGATTTCTTCAAGATGGCGCAATCTGTAAAGTATAAACTCATAAAAATTGCAACAGGTACAGTTTGGATCACCAAATTCACCAAAAAAAAAGAGGTCCATGCTATACTTTTAAGCCATAAACATACAAATATTATGACTCGTAATAATATAGTTAATCAGATAGTTGACCAGTCAAACTTCCCTCTACTTTTTCTGGATTTGAGCAATACTATCAAAAACATACCAGAAATAACAAATCTTCAATTCCAAAGTAATGGAATATAAATTCGTTAAATTTCCTTCAATTATCCGATATTCCACACTAAATCGGTTAATTTTTCCTCTGTTACTTCAACTGATAAAAAATCATAAACCTAACATACCTGAGTAGATCGAGCGAGCTCATCTTGAGCGACAGATTGGTGTTGTTTTTGTGCTCGTTTTTCGTGCTTAAGCGCTGCAAATTTCTGCAATTTCTTCAGCGATGTCTTCATCTCGTTCGATTATTAATCCAATTAAGTAACAGAAACGTTTACAAAAACAAAAAAAAGATCTGTATGTATCAGAGTTCAAGTCGGAAACAAAACAGTTTTAATTTTAGGATTAATGAGTAACAATGAAACCCTAGATCAAATTGCATGTGTATATAGAGATCTAGAAGAGAAAGAGATGTATCAAATCGCCATTTTATTTTTCTTCTGTTACGTCAATGCTGTTGGAAAATAAGAAAACAAACTACGTTGAAATTTGATACTAATATTTTATTTTATTTCTATTCGCTTTATGCTATTTTATTTTTTTATTTTATTTTATTCTTATTTCTAAATAAAATCAAAAAACATGCACAATCTCGAACGAAGTTAATTATGGATGTATTTATTTATTTATTTAAATCTATTTTTGAAAAGTCTACATGCAATATTTGTGTAAAATAAATATGCATTTGATTTAGTGGGTTATGAGCTAGCATTGACCATGGGTCATCATGATTATAAAACCAAAATCATGTGGATCAATAATTTAAGAATGGCAATGAGAACGCTTTGAACCGATAATATAAGACTTAGAGATTATTTTTTTTAATTTTTATTTCCAAAATTTGTTTTGGACTCAATCAATTGTGGGAGTCATCCTGAGATTTTCTTTTTTTGGTTTTAACCCTACCTAATGAACTTACTAGAATAATAATTTTATTTTATCTATAACATTCTCATAACATTCAAAACAAATAAAACAATATCAAATTAATATAAACACCATAAACATATCCCTACTTAAATTTGCATTCATTCACAATAAGTACCAATTTAAGTAAATAAAGTCATCTCAAAATTATAAAACAAATAGAAATATTAAATAAACCATTGTTTGGAAATGACCAGTTTTTGTTATATTTTAGGTAATTAATTAAATAATTATATATAATAAAATATATTATTAATGATCTAGTTCGAGTCTGAGCCCGAGATCGGGACGTGTATTTATTAGAATCAGACTTTACATGATTTTATTGTCATTCCTAATAAGTCTCCAACTTATTTTATGCATGGATTTGTTAAAATATATAACATTTTTAGGGAATGTTTTGTAAATTTATGTTGAAAAGGTCTAGAAACAAATTTGTGAAAAATTAATTTGGATGAGTAAGTTATAAGCAATGACCATGAGATTACGATCAACGCGTTTGTGTAATCTTCAATTTTTACTCACGCGATTTTGACCAAACCCAACTTGTCCTAATGGAATAATTGTGGGTCTAAAATAAAAAAGTTGACCATAGAGATGACACATTGATTTATTTTATTTTAGAGGAATCAATTTTAAGCAAATTTTATCTTTTAATGCAAAGAAATAAATTGACTTTTGGAAAGAATTGTAGAGTCTAGGGAAATAGAACAGGTGTTGAAAATGTGGTCAGAATCTTGGTCTATATATATTTTGATTATTATTTTCATGAATGGAGTATTAGAAATTAGCAAAACAAACACACTTTTGAACTTAAAGTATTCA
The DNA here is from genome assembly GCA_963669365.1 of Verbascum thapsus. NCBI lineage: Eukaryota > Viridiplantae > Streptophyta > Magnoliopsida > Lamiales > Scrophulariaceae > Verbascum > Verbascum thapsus. The sequence continues at coordinate 23,094,295 of OY770105.1, forward strand.
TATCATGAATATACAAAAAGATGAATAAAAGAAACTAGGTTTTTATATACTAATGATGCCAAACTTTTTATAGTAATTATTTATTATTATTATGATCGCATAAAGATGGATCCTCTTTTTTTTTTTTTATGACGAGGGAAACTCGCAGACGCTACCGTGAGGTGCGCACTGGGTAAACCCCGCTATTGTGTAATAGCCTGCAAACCACACAAGAGAGGTAAACCAGCCTAGGTTGCCCATAACTGACAGGCTCACAGTAGAGAAGGCAAATAGGCATTCCCTCATCAGGATTCGAACCCGTGACCTAAGCCATAAAGATGGATCCTCTTTTTACCACAATAGAAAGGTGGCAAACCTTATCATAATGTCAGAACAGTGCAATTTTGACTTCTTTATTTTCCTTTTTTCAAAAAAAAAATGGGTAACTTTAATCGTGTAACAGCCTAACAAGTGGATTTGAATGATGTTTAAGAAAAAAGTGTTTGCCAAAGTAGTAAGATTGGAAATTAAAATTTTAGATGTCTTTAATTCTAATATCTAAGGGCGGGTATTTGACTTGGGTAATAATATGTTAGTTTTATTAGATTTAAGTTTTGGTTTAAAGCTAAGTTCTTGACATTAAATTAATATTTTATTTATCTCGATATAATGTTTGTCTCCTCTCATTTAAATAAAATGTCTAAACATTGAGCCAATTTTGAACGTTTACCAATACAAATTGAATAAGCTCAAAAAATGGACTGCGGTTCAAATTAAACTTGAACATAAGTTTATTTTTTAAGAGAAAAATGAAGCATCATTCCAAGCCTTCTCTATTAAGACTTAAAAACTTTATATCCAACAAAAAGTGTTACCATGAAATTAAATTAAATTCCATATTTTAGTGCCGCTGAAATTCAATGCTCTAATATTGTCAAATTTTGGAATTTCCAACTTACAAACCTATAACCAATATTTATTGGTAGGTAAGTTTTAGGTTTACTTGACATATTGAGATTTTTAGGTTTACTTGTAATTTTGAGGTCACAATATGTCTGGAAAATTTGGATTTGGATCAGAGTGGCAAAAAGTCAAATATTTTGTTAAAAGTTAATAAATTGATTTTAAAATAAAAAATTTGGATTTTATTTTAAGATAAAATTGAATCAAATCAAGTAACTCTAACTATGTACCAAACCCATTGCAATCAAAATCATGAACTGAACTTGAGAGAATAGACTATCGGCATAACTTAATAAGGATCACCTTGAAACGTTAATTTAATGAAATTCATATCACATATATAGTAGTTTTCATCGTCGTGTCGTATATTATTATCTTGGTGTATTCATAAGATCTTTAGGATATATACCAAACTAGATTGATTCAATAAGAATCTATTAAATGTTCCAAAATTTGCCCCCCTTCACATAGTGCTGCTGATACTATTTATAGAGATGACGGTTTGTATAAATTTAATTTAACCACATGGAGAATAACCATATAAATTTAATTTAACCACATGAAGAATAACCATATACGTTGACACTTCTTTTATACACATGACCAAAAAATGGAAGAAGAAAATAGAAAATAAAATTACATGCGAAAAAATGAAGAAAAAATTAAATTAAATATAAAATAGTTAATTCCCCAAAAATTAAGGGTATTTTGATTTTTATACTTAGTGAGTGAAGTGAAAGTCATATCCAAAGGCCATGAGTTTTTTTTTCTTTTATGATAGAGGAAACCAGGGCCACATCCCAAGTCGCATTGAGTAATCATCGTTTTTGTTTAATTTCTTGTAAACCTTTTAATCTCTTGTAAACCTTATAAGAGAGTTAAGCCGATTTGAAATGCCCATAGTCACAACTGACAATAAAGGAAGCCAAATAGACATTCTGTTAAAAATAATTGAACTCGTAACCAAAATTTTCTTTTCCTTTGTTGTTTTAGTCGGGTTGTGGTTCAAACTAGGGGTGACAAAATGGGTCCGAAACCATGGTTCCCAAATTAAACTAATTTGAGTTGAGTTAGTTCCTAAAAAAATTTAATTAGTTTCTAATTGGTTCCAACTTGTGTCCAACTAATTTCAACTTAGAGGGTATTTGGCTAAACTTATTTAAAACATCTTATAAGTTCTTGCACCTTATAAGATGTTTTAAGAGCTTATAAGATGTTTGGTCTTATTTACAAAATAAGCTTTTAAGTGTTTGGTAAAATAAGTCTATTGAACTTATAAGATATTTTCAAATGTTATACGAGAGAGTGCAATAATAAAAATAAATATTTTTCGGAGAAATGTATATTGAAAATAAAAAATTAACTAGGGTTATTTGTATCTTTTAAGAATATAAACAACATCCAAAATTTAAGAATTTGAAATAAGTTGGGTTTAACTTACTTATTTTTTATTTGCTTATAAGACCCAAACATCTTATTTTTTGATCTTATAAGCGCTTATTAAAAAAAAATATCCAGACACTTTTAAAAAACTTATAAGCTCTCAAACATCTTATAAGATGTTTAAAAGAGCTTATAAGCTTAGCCAAACACCCACTTAGGCCCAAATCGCTTGCCAATAATCTCAATTATAAAGAACAAAATGTAAGATACTGAGTCTGGTGAAGTTTGGTTCCCTTTTGGTTTGAGTTGCTTCCACCTTAAAATTATTTAAAAACCCAACCCATTTAAAAACCAAACCGTTGGAACCAACCCACCATTTGCCACCTCTAGTTCAAACTAAATGAAAGAAACACCAAACTGCATTTTTGTCATCAAGTGAAAACTACCACATATTACACACAAATACATTAGACTATGTACAATGGTCACAACATTAAACACTCTCTTTTTCAATTCCAACACTCCACATCATCTTATCTCTCTTCCACATAATAATTAAACACCCATTCAAATTTTACACTCTACAATGGTTTTGTTTAATAATATTCAACACCCTACCCCACTACTTTTATTATTTATTTATCCTTTTAATTTTATGATTAGATTATAATAAGATTATCGTTTATAATTAAAAATAACGATGAAATAATTTCTTTTTCGATATTTTTTAAAATAAAATTTATTTAAATATTTATCTAAATATTAATCTTATTTATTAAAGGATAATAATATGATTATATTGAAAATGATCGAATTTTTTTTGGTATCCAAATCAAGTGAAACTAGTCTCTATAGAGGAGAAAAAATTATGAATTTTGATATATTTTTTTTATATAAAAAAATTTATTTATTATCAAATAATTAACATCAAATAATTGGAGTGTGATAAAAATATCTACAATATTGTTAGCTAATAAGATCATGCCATGTAAGCTTTTCAACACCATGTAAAATTTCTCCACCAATTTAATCCACCTCACCATTAAACACCCTATTCCAATGGTTTCAACTATTTAAAATATTAAACACCCTCTTTCAACACCCCCATTGTACATAGTCTTACATGTTTATATCATTCAGACAACACCTATATAACACATAATTTGGGACCCGCGACTATATAATGCAACAGTACGATGATTCTATTACTAAAAAGCGACATCGATCATATTGAAAATCTCCTCCAATGATTATACCTTATCAAGCTGCTGCAGTTGTTGGAACAGATCTATAGCATGCCCTCTTAGCCGCACGAACAATATCTTCAACCTATGAATTTTTTTTTTACAACAATCGAAACATGTTACTACTTATACAACAATTGTGGACAAGTTGATGAACCAAACCCGATTCATTTAATAAAAAATTGAAAGCATAATAATAGTTAAACCTGTGGAAGAGCCATTCTTTCAAGATTAGCAGCATAAGGCAATGGAACATCTGCTCCAGCAATCCTCTCTACCGGTGCATCAAGATAACCAAAGCTATCCTCCACAATCGATGCACTACATAGACCACATCGATCGAAACTTTTCAGGCTTCCTAATTTCTCCCACTCAACTTCTTTAACCAAAATGTGCACTTGATGCACTTAAAACGAGACCAGGGGTGGCAATTGAGCTGAATGGGTTGGGTCCAATTGGGTCCAGTTGTCAAAAAATATGCATCATAGTTGGACCCAACAAGGACCCATTATAAATCAAAGTGGTGTAACGGGTTGTTGTATAGTGGGAAATGTAGATTATTGACTCAAATATTATTAAAAGCCGACCCAGTTAGAACTAAAATTCTAAAACGTTAGGACCCAACCCATCGAAAACTTAGTTCGGTTTGGGTCCAAATATATGTATGGACCTAAATTGCCACCCCTGAACGAGATCATTAGAAAAAATATGATGTTGTCAATCAATTTATTCATTGAATCTTTTGATAGTAGCATAATATGAATATAAAAATCAACATGCAGATTTTTTTAAAAATCGAGTATGTGGAGAAGGCGAACCAGATTTCAGCACCAACACCATGTTGAGGAAACGCTTCCTCAACTGTTACTAGCCTGTTGGTTTTCCTGACTGAGGCGTTAATTGTTGATCTGTCTAGTGGCCTAATTGACCGTAGATTTACGACCTATGAATTTATGCAATTATACTAAATAAGACCAATATAAAAACAGTATGAGTTCATTATTATTCAAAATCATTTAATCTCGGTTAGCATATTATACCTCCGCATTTATGCCGTCCTCCGCAAGTATCTCAGCAGCCTGGACAAAGAACAAAGTTCAATACATCGAATAAATGATGTTTTATTCAAATCAAGTTCGAAGTAAAATCTTTATGATCTAATTTCCAGTGGCTCGAAAAGTGATCTATATTATATTCCCTTATATCCATGCTATACGATTTGCTTTTTCGTATGTGATTATGTGTACCTTGTATATATAGATTAGATTACCCTCGAATATAATATAATAGAGACAAACCTTGAGGGAAAAGCCAACCATCTTTGAGAAAGCTACAATAGACACATCTTTGCCTTGTTTTTCAATCTGTAGATGGTAATAAAATGAAATATTATTTTGCATTTTGATTGAAGGGATTTAATAAATAAGCACTTCAAATCCACAACATAGAACATATAATGTTGTTCAGATAATTTCAAGTAAAATTTACCAAAGCGTATGGAATTTTATCAAGTGAATTTCAATTTGAAATCCAAATTCTGTGTATATGACTTATGCAAATCGAGATAATGAATGTGTACCTTGGCTTTACCGATGGGGATGGAAAAACCTGAATCGAGAACTTCACCAGAAACAGGGAAAGTTTCACCATACCTAATACATGCAAAATAGCATAAAACAGAGCACTCAATATTAATAATGCATAATCGATAAATAAGTTCAAAACATAATAATGGATTTTAGAATAAATATTGCATTCTCACAATAACTCATTTTCAAGAAAAACAACAGGATCGGGGTCCCTTATAGCAGCTTTAAGAAGTCCACGAGCATCTTCAGATGAATATGGAGACAACACTTTTAATCCCGGGATAGAACCGTACCATGCTGCATAACACTGCAAACAAAATTACATCAACGAAATCTTCAATTTTTAATTATCAGAATGATTAAAACCCAAATAATAGCATAAAAATAAAAAACGACGTAATTTTTTAATCAACATGAAAGACGTATTATTATCATGATTTTACGCAGCCATACCTGAGAATGCTGAGCCCCAACGCCAGCAGCTGCACCATTAGGTCCTCTAAAAACAATAGGCACACTTATATTACCAGCTGACATATAATTTGTTTTAGCAGCAGAGTTAATGATGTGATCAATTGCCTGCATTATTTCAGTTTAATCAAAAATGACATTATACTGCATAATGAATGACTATATATATATATATAGACGTAACTAGGCCTGTCAACGGGCGGGCAATGCCCATACCCGGCCCAGACCCGCACAATACCCGCAAAAATTTTTTTTTACCCGGCCCGAACATTTACCCGACGGGTAGATTAAGCGGGTATACCCGACCAAAATTAAAGTTTCGGGTCGGGTCGGGTACGGGTCGGGTCTTACCCGACCCGAACAATTTTTTTTTTCATTACTTTTTCACATACTCATCAAATTTCGATTTTATAAAATTATATAGAAATGAATAATAACTTTATTAGTGTTTGACAATAAATTTAAAATTTTATTCGGACTTACACTTAACTCCATATTGATCGTAAATTTGTAATGGTACTTTACATTTAGAACAATGTAATATGGTCAATAAAAAATTAATAATATAGACTATAGTTTTGGGAGAAAACCATTCATTTTCACATAGAAACTAAGATATTAATTTATTTACTAATCAAACCAAACTTGGATGAACTTTAATCGAAACAAATAAAATTATGAATAAAATCTTATTTATAGACACCAAACATAAAATATATCCGAATACTCGATTGTCATCAAAACTAAAACAAATTCAAAAATTCGATACAAATTCGAATTTTTAATACAAATATTCGATTGTCAATGCTAAGAAGGATTGAAGTTTGGGGGAATTGGGAGAGAAGAATTGGAGGAAAAGTGAAAAGTCTAATTCTCACGGGTAAAATTCGTGTATATTACCCGCGGGTAAAGTTCGGGTAAATTACCCGCGGGTAAAATCCGGGTAAATTACCCGCGGGTAAAATTCGGGTATATTACCCGCGGATAAAGTCCGGGTAAATTACCCGCGGGTAAAGTCCGGGTACGTACCCGACCCGGACCCGAATATTAAAAATAATCGGGCCTGAGTCCGGGTCCGGGTATAAATTTATATAGGTCGGGTCTGGGCAGGGTCTTAGAGCGTTTTATTGGGTATGGGCCTGGGTATTGCCCGCCCATTGACAGGCCTAGACGTAACAACCAACCTGCATTGCAAAATTAAAAGTCATAAATTCAACAATGGGTCGGAGTCCATAATATGCAGCACCAACTCCAATTCCCGTGAAGCCCGCCTGAAAATACAAGTAAGCGGTTAAGTCATATAGATGAAAATCAATCTCACAATTATGAAAGCAATTAGGGTGTGTTTGGATTGAAGGATTTGAAATCTATGGGTTTCAGATTCATCAACAAATCGTTTGGATGAATTCATGTTACGATGAATTTCAAATCCCTTGCCATTCACTTTGACCTATTTTATTTTCTCCGTAGCTACGGTGGATTTCAAATGACTCCATTTTAGGTGTCATTTCAAATCCTTCCTCCAAATCCCCTCCCCAAATCCAAATATCCAAACACACCCTTAGAGATCAACCTCTGTTATTGGAGTGTCAACAACTCTTTCAGGACCATACTTCTGCAAAAGCCCTTTTGTGATCTATACAAAAAGAGTAAAATTTCGCAATTCACAGTTAGAAGTTTGTTCGGTTATTATACCGTTTATTTAGTTGAATAGTATATATACATATATATATATATGTGTGTGAGAGAGAGAGTAACCTTGTAGGCACCCTGATATTCCCCAACCTGAAATCACAAACAGAGAATAATCACGAGACTGAGGAAAACGAAGAACGAAGAACGATCATATAATATTATACATAAAAACATATATAACCCACACACCTCTTCACCCATCAAAAATACACTACGATCCGCAGACATTTCTTCATCAAGAGCTGAGTTTAGAGCTTCTCTTACTGTCATCTGAAATAAGTTCACATTCATTCAAATCGATGTAAAAAATTTTGAGGAGACATTAGTTTAAAGGACGAATTTTGAACATTAATCTAAGACCCATTAATCTCAAAAAATACAAATCTACACTGCAAATGCATAAAACCAATATAGCCATTAAGTTCCAAAACACACTTATGGAGATATAATCTGGTTAATATATAGAGATAGAGATAAAGTGGTACCTGCTTAACTGAAACAGAGTACTTTCTGGATGTTGCTAATATTCCACTCCTCATAAACTAAAATTAAACAATTAAAACAATCTTATAATTCAAAAATTTAATACCCGCAATTTCTGGATTAATAATGACACACACAAAAAAAAGTAAAGCTTGTAAATTTACCATAGCAGTATCAACCTTTTGCCTTAGAATCTTCAGCATATTTCTCTTCTGATCTTCCCACTTAAGCAACACAGAACAAAACTCTACAAGAAGAGAATAACTTTAAAAGTACATATTTGAAGTTTTGAGCTTGTTACACTCATAATTATCAGATTAATAAATTAGCATCTGATTACTGAACCAAAATTAATGAAACCCGTATGAAATTTTTATCAAAAAGATGATAAGTTATGTGATTAAAGCCTTAAAACCAGTGGTTTTATGTAGATGAGTAACGCAGGGCAAGCATTATATTTATACCTCTAGGTTCTGGAAAGTTGATGAGTAAATGTTCAGACTATCGTTTCCTTTTTGTGATCTTTTTAAATGAAAATTATATATATAATATAATATATTGATTAATTGCGTAGTTCGATAACACGTGTGTTTCTGGTGTATAAAGGTCTTTAGTTGTGATGACTCATATTTGGACATGTATTGTATCACTGATGCGATTAGATGAATTAGAATTTGATAAAGTTAGTGTCAAAAGTGATAACAATTATGTGGTCGAATGAGGGAATGTTAAAAATTGTGTTTTGGTACATTACAAAAATATGTATATTTTTTTAATATAAAAAGTGGTATCATTGGCGATATTATTATCTTTTAAGATTTGAAAATTGGTAATTTAATTACGTTCTGGTGAAAGAAAAAACGTGGCAGCTTTGAGTTTACTCTTTACTGTCGCGGGGAGTTTTTATTTGACTCGACAATTGATTTAAATTTGAAGATATTTACCTACCGACGAAAAAGGAAACATTGGCTCTTATATATATGTAGAAAAATTGACCTTCAACTTAATTCGGGGATTCAATTGGTTTTTAATTTGGGAATTTTCTTTAAGTTATTTTGGTTTCAAATTTTTAATTAAAATAGTTTCATTTTGTTTTGTTTTTTTCATTTTAAATTTTTTGAAATTTCCATTCGAACATTTCAACTAAATATTCTAATTTTTCATTATTTTTTCTGATTTATTTTATTTTAAAAAAGGGTTATTTCGTTTTTTATAACTTTTTTTTAATCACTTCTTTTTTTTTTTTTCCAAAAGTTTTTTTAATTTTGTCTTCTAATTCTGTTTTATCGTCTATATATTTTTTATATATTATTCTATATTATTTTCTAATTTTCAATCTTTCTAATTTATTTTAGGAAATTTTTAATCTTCTTTTTACCTAGACTAGAATTTATCTATATTAAGTTTCAAATTAATTTCTAGTTTCGAAAAATTATTAGCTACTAAAAAATAGAACATTTTTATTTTATGTTCGCATCAGAATTGAACATAATTTGAGTATTTTTCTCATTTTCCTCCACATTTGTGCAGATGAATTTCTATATTCCAAATTCCTATTCCATCTTTTATTTCATTTCAAATTTCTATTCCATTGTTTTAAAAATTTAACGCATGTAATTTTATACATACACTTATTTAGATTTATCTAATACCTATATATATTTAACACATATCAATACTACTAAAATGGAACACAAGATAAAAAACATCTTATGTAAACTGCTACTTCACTTACAAACTACGACTCATACAACAGAATACAAACACCATCAGACCTTAACCGCCACACACATTCGTAAGATCCGAAGCACAAATCGCTCAACATAAGCATCTAACAAGAAAATCAACTTATTTTACACACAAAATTTACACACACACACACACACATATATATATATATATATATCATACACATATATTTTAGCTAGTGATGGGCAGTGCTGTGTCTCTAGTTGCTCTGAAATCTGATACACTATCCAAGAGATAGTGTGATGCTTTCTCAAAATTCACAAATCCCATGAACCAAAACTCGTGACCATCCACCGTCACAATATGGATATACTTCTCCGGCGGGTTTTCTCTCATCACCACCGGATTCACATTTTCTATGTTCCCTAAAGGTATTGTAACCTGTTCATAATATCCACAATAATATCCATTTTTACACAATTTTTTGCTTTATGTTAATTCATATATCGTGTACTTTTGAAGATCAAATAATGTAATACAATACCTTGTAATAACTCCATGCCTCTTGTCCAGACGGAGCTCTGAAAGATAAGGGACGATCACTACAGAAAGCGACACGAGCAGTGGAAAGATATAAGGTCCCAGCAACAGGGCCAGTTGTGGTCGAAAGATAACATGCAAATGTCTTCTTTAGCTTCTCATTTGGATCAGTTGGAAAAATCTGCCTAAAAAGAGACTCAAAACCCCCTTCTGTTATGGCTTTCGCTGTTAAATTCACCTTCCCCCAGGCCGCTCCAGACACTGATGGCCCGGTTTTTACTGCAATGAAAATCGTACGTTTCGTAAGTATATCATAGTGAATAGGGTTAAATGGATAAAACCCCGCTTTGTTATATTGAAAATGCAAAAAAAAAAAAAAAAAAAAAATTGTGTTAGCTAAATAGAAGGAAATATGTGTGTTTTTGGCTGAAGAAGGTATAAGTGCACACACATTTTCTAAACGAACGGTGATACGGGCAAATTTTTAATAACATAGGGGGTGATAAGCCTATTTCATAAACACATGGCTTATTTTGCATTTTCGATATATCACGGGAGGTTTTATGAGTAAATCCTAGTAAATAATAACCAAATGAATATCATTTATAAGTCCATAATTCATGGCTATATGCAAACATTCAACACCAACATATTATGTGATATATACTGTCTACGAGTATATAGTAGTAGTATAAACATGTAAACAAACAAGAACCTCATTTGAATCTAAGAATTCAGATTGTCTAGATTTTATCAAATCAATCCTAATTAGAAAAATGAAAAATGCCCACTGGGGAATCTAAAATTCTAAAAAAAAGTGAAAATTATTCAAAAAAATGTTTTGGAAATTCGTAATAATAGGCTCTTGAATTCGCCAAACGAAATCTTACATAACACGATGAAAATTCAAATCAAGCACCAATCTTTTCCTGTTTGCTATTAATTCCTGATCTTAACCTAACATCTAGTGATGTAATTTTTTTTTATTTTTTTTGCTTTTAGTCTCAGAAAATGAATAAGAACACTTAGCTTGGTCACATATACGTGATTTTTCAATACGTGAGACTAAAATTACCAACAATTACTTCGCAAGTAGTAAAATCACAGTAATCTTATCTTATAGGACTAATATTGGAATGAATGAATAGTATGAACTTACAATTGTGCCAGATATTGCGGGCTATGTCTTCAGCTCTATGAGTCCATGAATCGAACATATTAACCACATATTCAAAAGGGTTCTCAGAGGGCTTTTCCACAGGGCTATAAACAACGTAACTAGGCTGCTGAGCCGGGCCTTGGGCCTGCCAACGGGCCGCCTGCTGATTGTCAGGGTGCCCCGTTGGGGCTGCCGGCGGTCCCATTATGTGAGTGCCCCACTTTTTTGTTTCTTCCTCCGGCGGTGGCGCCGCCGCAGATGAAGCCGGAGTTTCTGATTCTTTAGCTGCCATTGAATTCAGCTTTGGATATAACTGGAACTATTTATGAAAAGTGATTTGAAGCAATAATATGAAACAAAATATTGAAGATGAAAATCAATTTATGGAGATGGACGAAGGTTGATGACACTTAGTATATTATAGACTAGAATTTTCCAGATGGAACCATATCCAATCGAAAGTCGACCAAAGTGGCCCATTTCAGATGCTATATCAGGAAAACGCGTTTCTTTTGTTTTTGGTTTTCTGAAAATTTGATCAAAAGAATTCTGTATACCACTGATATAATAAGTTTATTAAAATTAATTGATTATAAATAATCTTTTATCAAAAATAGAAAAAAATAAAAAATTGTTGGTATATACTGTATAGCATAATTGATTATAAATAATCTTTTATCAAAAATAGGAAAAATAAAAAATTGATGGTATATACTATATAGCATAATTAAAACAACTCGTAATCCTAATTCAAATATTCAATATGGCTAGTCTTGCTATGGTCTTTAATTTTATCTAAATGTCAAAATTTTGAGTTATTGGGGTTTTAATGGGAAAGTGTATTAATCTCATTTCTCATCATATTATTAAAATTCTAATTGAATTTCAAAATTTTCAAAACATTTATTTGAAATTTTAGATAATATTAAAGAAATTCTGCTAACTTTCTAGAAAATTTTCTACATAAATCAGAAATTTAAAATAATATTAAATCAATTATATTTTATGTAGATTTTTAATGTTTAAATATATCATATTAACTTAATTTTAAATATTCTTGTTATTTATTTGAAACATCACCTATTTGATCCTCCTAAAAATTGCATATTGTATTGTTTACAATGACATACTTTATGATGAAGATTGTACATCTTTCTTTAATGGATTTTTATTAGATTTAATAATTTTTTTTTACTATATAACCATGGTTCAAAGTTTCGTTTATAACATAAGTTTCGGGTTGAAAAAGACGAAAACAATGTGAAAGAAAGTAAACAGCTATCTTTATTCATATTTAAAAATCAATATTTTGTTTCAAAATTTATTCAAGTATACCAATAGTTGATAAAAATTTCACAAACTAAGTGATAATATTGGATTTAAATTTAGTGCTCTTACAACAAATGAATTTTTATCTTCTATTTATTCAGCTCTCCTTCCTCAATGTACGATGGTGATCAACTTGATTTAACAATTGTAATTAATTAAATAGAGCATTTCTTCTAGATATTTACAAAGACTATTCTAAACATCTTCTGAAATTTTCTAAACATCTTTATCCATTTTTTAAAATCAATATTTTATTGCGAAGTTTATACAAATATACCAATAATTAATAAAAATTTCAACAACAAACTAAGTGATAATATATTATTCAAATTTAGCGTTCTTACAACATATAATCGACAGAGTTCAAGCAACTTAACCTATAAAATACAAACTTGTAAAAGTGTTACAGTATATATTTTTAAATTGTTAAAAGAAAAAATTGCTCATATAAATATGTATTATGTTGTTTGTTAAATAATCATTTAATAACCCATATATTATTATAAGAAAAATTATAATATCTTAACTCTTTGTGTTTTCTTACGTGCGTATTTGAATACAAACAAAATTGTCTATAATATCGTTGATTAATTATTTAGAACTTATTTGATTATATTGTGGACTTAATTTAGTAAATTGTTAGATTTATAACTCTTTTCTGTTTTTCTCTTTTTTTATTATTTAAATTTTATTCACTATTATACTCTATCACGAAAATAATTAAGATACTTTCAGTGTTTCGTGGAAACTATGGAAACACTGAATATTTCGATGGAAACAATGGAAACATTACGAGTTTCCTTGGAAACATTGTAATTTCGAAACTACTTCATAAGCAGTTATTAAGCAGTTATACAAAAATGAGTGAAAAAATGTGTTTGTTTACTCATTTTTTCACTAATCTATTAGTATATATTTGAGGGGTTTTTTTTTACTTATTTTGACCATCTAAGAGCCTTTAAAAACTCAATTCTAGTTTTTTGAGTAATTTTGAATTTAGTTTAATATTAATAATTAATTAATTAATTATTATCTCCCTCACACCCTCAACTTCCCTTCTCCTTACCTCACGTGAATAACTTCTCAGTATATCAACTTCCCTCACTTTTATAAATAACTTCCACCATATCAACTTCCTTCTTGAATTTTGTAAATAAAATCATTCACAACATATTGAAATTTCTTTACATTCTAAAATTTTGTCTTCTCCAGATTATTTAAATTATTTAAAAAAGATCCATGAGTCCCGATTTGTAGTATATTTAATGGATAACTCATCTTCAAATTCACGGCGAAGGTAATTTCGATGAATATGATTTTACATTCTTTTCATTTTTTTCTTTTTCACTAATCTAATTTCGATGATGCAGATTGAAAATTCATGAATTATTTTAATTTGATAACTCATCTTCACATTTACGGCGAAGGTAATTTTGATGAATATGATTTTACATTCTTTTCATTTTTTTCTTTTACACTAATCTAATTTTGATGATGCAGATTGAAAATGCATGAATTATTTTAATTTGATAACTCATCTTCAAACTCACGGCGAAGGTAATTTCGATGAATATGATTTTACATGCTTTTCATTTTCGATTATGTAGATTGAAATGGCATAAATCATTTTAATTCCGAATATTGTAACTTTAGCATTTTCTTTAATCTACTTTCAACATTTTCGTCAATGTTTGTCTGTAGTTGTAATATTATTAGCAATCAAACAATTTTTCTAACTATGCTTTAATCTTCATTTTGATATAGGTGGTCATTGAGGGGTCAAATTTTCTCAGTGCGGAACAGAGCCCATTGCATAAGAGACTCTCAAAATTTTATCCATACATTATTACGTTTGTGACACGTTCAATTAATTCGCTTATGTATTACATAATTGTTTATTGTAATTCATTATCTTTGTGCATTATTTATAATGATGATGCATATAGATAATGATAATGTTGCTTTTATATAAAAAAAATTCTTTAAAGAAGTTTATTGTTGTTCTAAATAAAAAATCATTCATTTCACTCAAATCTTAAAAAAAATTGATATAACAATTGTTTTAAGTTATATTTATTTTTCTTTAAAGTAATCGAATTATCAAAAGTTTAAATTTAACTTAATTCGTGCGTAATACGGTTACACGCTAGTATATATATAAAGAGATGACACCCTTTTCCAAGAGATTAAAGAACGATTGGCTCAAGAAAATGTCTGGCAGAAATTTACACGCTTTTCCAAGACAATAATTAAACCGACGAACAATTAAAGAAGACTGAACTTACAGTAAAGAAATTAAGGAGTTATACAAAAATGAGTGAAAAAATGTTAATAATTACCTCCAGATTTTTACCAATGACCTTCTCATGTTCTTGGGTGTATCAGCCTTTTGTGCAAAACAAAGCACCAGGAAGACTATCAAAATTGTTAAACTTCTCATTTTGAGGAATGAATGAAGAATTGAATGAAAAATGAGTTGATTTTTATCAGAGGAATGAATGAAAAATGAACGAAGAATGAAAATGAATTGAGTTAATAAGTATATATATACACACATAAAAGCGCCCTAAAAATTTAATTCGTATAATTACCCAAACACCCCTCCCCACAATTAAATTCTCATTCCATGTTGGATAATCTTATCAGTGGGTGGATAAGACCAGGCCTAGACCCACAAAATTCACATTGGATCTAGCCCAAGACCAAACCCAAAATTAATTTAGACAATTAATATATACTAGTCGTTAAACGTTTTTAACGAGGCACATATTGAGAATATAAAAATTGATATTGAGATTTTCTTCTTTTCTTCTGAATATTTGAAAAAAACAAAAAACAAATATTACTATGTGGAAAACAAAAATAATCTCGATTCGTCATATTGAATATAATTTGTCAATAATCTACCCTCAATCATTCAAGGAAGTCGCAGAAAAGCACGTTTTTTTCCCTTTCAACCGACATAACAAAGTAGGAGAAAACTTTCAAAAACGGGAAAACGACGAAAACAATATAAAAGAAAGTAAACAACTATCTTTATTAATTTTTAAAAATTAATATTTTGTTTCAAAATTTATATAAGTATACCAATAGTTGATAAAAATTTTAAGAACTAAGTGATAATATTTGATTCAAATTTAGCGCTCTTACAATAAATGAATTTTTATCTTCTATTTATTCAACTCCTCTTCCTCAATGTACAATGGTGATCAACTTGATTTAACAATTGTAATTAATTATCTAGAGCATTTCTATCTAGATATTTACAAAGACTTCTAAACGTCTTTTGAAAGTTTTCTAAACATCTTTATTCATTTTTAAAAATCAATATTTTATTTCAAAATTTATACAAGTATACCAATACTTGATAAAAATTTCAATAACGAACTAAGTGATAATATTGTATTCAAATTTAGCGCTCTTACAACATATAATCGACAAAGTTCAAGCAACTTAGCCTATAAAATACAAAATTGTAAAAGTGGTGCGGTATATATTTTAAAACTATTAAAAGAAAAAATTGCTCACATAAGTATGTATTATGTTGTTTGTTAAAATAATCATTTAATAACCCATATATCGTTATAAGAAAAATTGCAATTTCTTAACTTTTTGTGTTTTCTTACGTACGTATTTGAATATAAACAAAATTATCTATGATTTCGTTGATTAATTATTTCGAACTTACTTAATTATATTTTGGACTTATTTAGTAAAATATTAGTTTTATAACTCTTTTTCTGTTTTTCTCTTTTATTTTATTTTTTTATTTTATTCACTATTATACTTTATCCCGAAAAGAATTAAGAAACTTCACTGTTTCGTGGAAAGTATGGAAACACTGAATGTTTCGATGTAAACAATGGAAACATTACAAGTTTGCTTGGAGACATTGTAATTTCAAAACTATTTCATAATTTCTTTAGTTGGAAAATTGAAACTTTTCGAACTTTTCGATGAAAAATAAGGAAAATTAGAACCATGTATATAACTGATGGGATTCTCGTGTAGGATTTTTCATAAATAAAAGCGTATGTATATATGGGGCTATTTTTCATATGCATGTTTCGTGCTTTACATGTGGTTTATATATAATTTGGCAGAAATAATATTATCTTAGTTAAAGATCATTATACTAACAATACTATTTAAATAAACTTATACTAATATAATACTATACATAATAAAAAAATATGTTTAATATCATTATCGTCGAGCTTAAATTTTCGAGCTTGAGTTCGCGACTTTTTTGTTTGAGTTCGAGCCGAACTCAAGCTCGCGAGCTTGAGCCCGCTTAAAAATCTAAAATTTCGATAGGAAATTTTGAAATTTGAATTTTTTAAATTTTTTTTGTTAATTATTTAATATATATTTATTAATATAATAATATAAATAATAATATATTAAAAATTATAAAAACTTGAGAGTCCGATTCGCCGGCTGAGACGACCCAGCTCGCGAACCAGGTCGGTTCAACTTACATTCCTATCCAGGCCGAACATTAAATTTGTGCTTAGACTCTTGCTTAATTATTATCCAATTTTCATGCCTTTTGATGAAGTGTGAAAATTAAGTCTTGACCAGTTCGGTTTGGTCAAACTCCAAGGAAAAATATTTCTGGAACGAGTCGGATGGGGACTGGGTTCAAGTGTTCAACCTTCGACAAAACAAATAAATCTCGTTTTTGGTGATAATAGTGATTACTTACTGGTGCTTTATAGTGAATAGTGATTAAGAAATAGTCTTCTTTTTAATACTTGGGGAGTATAATGAGCTATGGGTCTCATATTTCTTTAATGCTTTAGCTGAAAAAATATGAATAACATATCACCTCTCGTAATTTTATTAATTAAGATCATGATATCCTAATTACAAATGGTCATAATTATAGCACATCATGTTCACTACGTTACAAAATATATGAACAAATTAAAAATATAACTATATGAGAAATGATTATTATATTAAAGTAATTGTGAAGGATTCCGCATGAAACTTTTTATATAATTAATTTATTACCATTTTCAGCAGAAGGGGTCACATACATAGTTTTGTTTGGAAAGGATTTAGGCTCCGTTTGTTTGACATGGAATGGAATCTAAAATGGGAATCAGATTTCTGGTAATTTGATTACCAGAAATCTAATTCCTTTAATAGTGTTTGGTTGTCTATAAAAAAATGGGTAAGGAAATAAATTACATTCCTTTTTTATATTTGGTTCAAACATATATAATAATGACTGGAAAACAAAATTAAAGATTTTGACTTAAATACCCTCATTTTTAACCATATTATTTATTCACCTTTTTTGTATGTTCCAAATTATATATTTTTCACCGTAGTAGAATATTTTTATTATATACTTACACATGTGTGTATATATACATATATAAATTAGCTAGGTTAAATTATACAAAAATATATATTAATTTGGTTCAACTGCAATCTTGGACCTACATATAAGAATGTATTGATAATTATTTTAAGACACAAACATATTATTCTAAATAAATAAAATACGTCAATCGTAATGGACAACAACCGTGTCAAATGAACTATAGCCAAAACATGAAAAATATTTGAATTTTCTTCAACGAATAAATATCAAATAAAATATATATAATTATCTGTTGTAATAATAAAAATATTCAAAATCAATTAAAAATACTCAATTATTTCTCCATAAATAATCAAAATGAAAATTAGATAAACTTAAATGAAAGGAATAAAAAAAAACTATTTTCCTTGATCGTGAGGGCAATAGAGTCATTTAATCACAATTACCTTGACATGGGAATCATAATACCTTCAATAAGTAAGGGATTGTGATTCCTGATTTTTGGAAGGAAGATTCCCATTTTTTAGGAATAAGATTACTTTCCCAAATAGCAAAATATAATACCAAACAATGGTATTTGATTTTTGGTAATCATATTCCATATTTTGATTCCATTCCTTGACAAACAAACATAGCCTTAGAGCCATTTAGCATCACTCTTTTATTTTTGTAGGAAATTTTTGGAATGGTCGTTACCATTAATATACGCAATTTCAGGGTGCAATATGGCAAATTTTATAATTTAAGTGTACATTATGTCAATAGCTATTAATTCCAGGGTGACTAAAAATTCTGTGCTGCTAAAACCCTAAAACCCAGAAGTTGAATCTCAATTCTCATGATACATGTTAAAAAAGATTGTATATCAAAAGCCCAGAATGCTCACAGATCATCACCTCCAGTAACAAATAAAATTGCATTCATTTGAAAAGTAGGAAGGTTAAGAAGAAGAAAGGAAATGGCATGGGGAGCATTTTGGGGCACAAGAGTACTGGAGATAGTGAAGAAACACGATTCAGGTGGGCTTGTTTGGAAGCGTATTAAGCTCACCCCCACCCGCAAAGCCAACGCCAAGAAACGCCTCCGTCGCGTTTGGCAGGTGCCACTATTTTGTTTATAATGCGCACCAAGTGTTTGTTTCATTTTCTTTTGAGTTTGGTTCGTAATGAATTATTCTTTGTTTTTGCATACTTCTTTTAGTTTTTGTGATCTGGATAGATGGATAGAATAATAGACAGCTAGTCTTGTCTCGGAATCCAGGGTAACAATTAGATTGATTTAAGTTTATATAGTGAGGTTGGTTAACACCCCTTTAGTATTGGAATTACTAATGGTGTGTTTGGATTGAAGGATTTGAAAACTATGGAGTTCAAATTCATCAACAAATCCATTTAATCCATTTAAGTTTGTTTGGATGAATTCAACTTATAATGAACTTCAAATCCTTGGCATTCATTTTGAACTATTTTCTTCACGATTATGGTGGATTTCAAATAATCATTTGAAATCCTTCATTCAAATCCCCTCCTCTAATCCAAATCCCTCAATCCAAACACACCCTAATACACTTTTGTGAACTCATGGATAGTTGAAAGCTAAATCCTGCGGTGAGGAAATTATGAAAGTGATGATGATAAGAACGGAGTTGATAGAGTTTAGTAGGCCTTTTACATCCTTGAATAAAAGTGACGATGATAAGAAAGGAGGTGAGTGTTCTTAATTTTTTTACTCCCTCAGGCTCACAAAAGTTATACCCTCTTACTTTTATTAGGAATTAACAAATGTTATCTTAATGCCTTTCCTTTCGAAAATTACCATTTCAACAATAAAAACGATCATGTATGGAATTATTTTTGGTTGAAAAAGCACAAAAAGGAAAAATATTACCTTGCATAATTTACAATGTGACAGTTTGATTTTTATATGTTGTTTACACATGTAATATTATTCCCTTAAGGAACTTGATTGTATTGTGGAAAAAATGATTTGAAAGTTAGTCCTTTTGAAGGAAAATGAAGGGTAAAACAACTATGCACTAAATAAATGCATACTTTTGGACCGAAGGACAGACATAACATTGAGATTCCAATTATACCAGGAGTATCAATTATCATGTTCTTGTCCACTGCCCATCTGCTGCATTATATACATAATGCAGATAAAACGCCATTAGCATCCTTGGATATGGAATTTAGTTGGGCAAGAGATGATATTTTATTACCTGCGTTTCTTAATGTCACAACATGTTTCTTTAATTAAAAATTGCGTGTTTCAAAGGATAATGTTTGTTATACCGGAATAACAAGCTCAAAATTTTTGCTTGTGCTCATCAGCTAGTTTATATGTTCATTCACTTGATATACATTTGCACGTAGGTTTGCTTAGTGTTTGTCTTTAATGACACATTCTAATTCAAAATATATTTATGAATTATGAACAATTGCAAAATGAGGAAGAGAAACTAACTTCTAATATGGTTGAATATAGCAAAACTGAGCAGGGTTGCAAAAACTTGAGCACATGTTCATTCTTCGATATGCTTAGAAATTGCTAGATTAAGCTTGGCTAAAGTCTCTTTGAAGTTCACTAAGCATTATCCAAGATTGAGTCTCAAGTCTCAACTTAAGAATTTCAAGCCCTGAACTAAACCAAGTGAAACCGCACATTCATCGTAGAACTTCAAATAATTGTCTCTTATTTTTTTTGTATTATATTAGAGTGATTTTGTGCTCTTTTCTTTTCTGTTTTATTTCTTGAGGGCGGGGTGGGGTTGGAGGTGTGTTATGATGCTAAATGTCTTATATGAATGAGAATGTTACCTTACAGAATGAGGCCGTTTTGAGGGCATGTTCAGAGACGCCTCCAGAAAGGTCGAAGGCTGAAGGTGCAAAAATTGATGCCAAGGAGAACTAAAGCATGCAGATTTCTAGCGTAAAAGAGTAAGAATTCTATGCATTCATGAATCCTGTATGAGACATTAGGACTCTGAAAAGGAATTTGGCAATTTCATCCGTAATTGTTACTGCAATCTTTACATGTTAAATGCATAGTTTCATTATGGCTAACATTTATGGCCTTCTTGATCTTTCGTTTAATAGAATTAGTTGATGTCAAGGCTGTGTACTAGGTTTTCCGATTGACCTTGTTTGACTTGCAATGTTAAAAATATTAGATGTTTTTGGAGCTTATACGACGTTGGATAAGAAACAAGTGCTTTTAATATTTGGACAAAATAAGATCATAAAGCTAGCTAAGTAATGTAAATTATATAATTAAGATGGCCAAAGTAAAGAGGCTTGTTAAGATTTTATTATAGGGGTGGCAATTGGGTCGATTAGGTCGGGTCCATTTGGGTTGGGTCCAATGACAAAATACATGCATTATTATTGGACCCAATAAGGACCCAACAAGGACTCAATCATAAACCCAATAAGGACCCAATTATGAACCAAACAAGGATCCAAATTTAGAATATAAGATATTTTAAATAAGTTTAGAAAATTATATTTCTAACTTCTAACTTCTAAGTGCCAAGGGGTTGAGATGGAACTATAATTTTAAAATATTAGGACCCAAATTGGGCCCAATTTAAAACCCAACTGGACCCAAATATTATTAAAAATTAACCCAATAGGAACTATAATATGAAAATTTTAGGACCCAACCCATTGAAAACTTAATTAGGTTTGGGTTCAAATATATGTTTGGACTTAAATTGCCACCCCTAATTTTATAAATTAAGTTAGGCCTGTCAATAGGTGGTCTTACCCAGACCCAAACCCAAAGATTTAAGTTAATCTTTGGGATTGGATATCCAAACTCAAATATAAACTCAGACCCAAACAAACAAGATCCAGTCCATTAGGCCCACATGCATTAACCATTCTGAATTGTACATTTAGTAATATATAGTTCTTACAGGCTTCAATATGTGTACTTAAATTAAATGTGTATATAGCCCGCATGGGCAGCCCAGTTGGTCACAGAAGGGTGAAGTTTGGACAATGACCAAGGATCGAGTTCCACCAGCGGCAGTGTGGGAGCAACCTCAGTGAGGGGGCTCCTTGTGCGCAGTGGGCACTGGTCTAGCCCCTGTGATTGGTTGGGTTACCATGATTTATTCCTCTCATAGCTTTGTCGGGCCGGGGCATTGGGGTATGATTGTCATAAACTTGTGAAATTTGATGTGATCATAAATTTTTATGCTTGTGACATCCTGCAACTCAAATTAAGTGGTCCTACTATAGTTTTTTTTTTTAGTATTTATTTGTGTAGACTTAGATTTAATACATATTGTTTGAATGGTGAGGGTGTCATTGTTGCAGATATTGTAAGCAACCTTCTGAATTTAATTTTGTGCAGACAAAAATGCACTGCAACTAGGTGGTCTTTGAACTGGTCAGCTTGATTGATTAGCAAATTATTCACATTCAACATTATTGTAATGCCAAAACTGCCCCCAATCCTCAGAAGGCATTGATTGCCATTCATTTGTAGTAGGATTGGTGGGGCAATTCAACTAGTGATTGACCTAATCTGAGGAAGCAATAAAATGTTCTCGACTTTGTGGTCTACCCCACTAAGGTTGATTATTCTTATGAACACTTTAGGTTTGAAATAAGGGTTTATTACTAAAATGCCCATGTGTTTTTTTAAATATTCTTGTTAAAAAACAGTTAAAGTAAATTTCGTATTTCATTGAACACTGTGTGAAATATGGGATTTTTCAAGTTTTTTTTAATTAGTTAATCAAGTTCTTTCATGAAATATGGGATTTTTCACTGGGGTTTAATGAAATACTTGAAATAGTCATATCAATAAGTAGGATCGACGAAGGTTCATCTTATTATGGCTGTCATAGCTCTTAAGTTTGAGTTTTCAAGACAACGTAAAAGTCTAAACACATCTGATTTTAGACAATTTAACGCTATAAGTCAACAATTCATGCACCTTTCGATCCTTTTTTTTTTTTTTTTGTCACTTTGTTATCATACTAATGGCATATATTCTTTACTTAGAATTTTCTCAGTGTAAAATTCAGATGATATGATTGAAGATTTACTTAAAAATACATGTATTTCACCGGATATTGATACAAAAAATGGTAATAATATTTCATTAATCATTATACACATTATTTGTTGATAATGCATAATCTACACTGTTTACTATATCTAACCCCAAGGTTTTCCATTCCAACCTTCCTATCTTCCTTGGGACATGACATGAAAATTACATATCTATATAAAAATAATATATAATTTATATATAGATGTATGTATATACATATATATATATATATATATATATATATAAATGGTGACGTGAAGAACTGGAACAGGGCTTGGATGATTCTAAACCACTGTCACAAGAAAGTCTGGTCGGCAATTTTTATAGTTGTGTGTTTTTGTTTCCAAGTGTTTATATATATATATAATATAATATATAATGGGATGTATCATAGGTTAATAATTGTGGACAATCAAATTCTTAATTATGTTTTACAATATGCCGCCCTTAATCTCTCTAGCATCCACGTGGCAATTATTATTTACAACTTTTTCCCACAACATGATATCACCAATCATATAATTTTTACTGCTCTAAAACAACATGAAATCATCAATTAACCTGCTAGATAGCAACATATCACCACATAATATAAAATGAAAAAAAAAATAATTTTATTTATTTGTGCAGGACGGGTAGTAATGTTTTATAGCTACCACAAATTATAATTTATAAATAAATTGAATAAATAATAGTATCATAGGAGCATGCGAGGCCGTAGAGTCAACTACTGATGAGATTATACTCTACTTTTTAGCATGTCTGATGCTTGTACGTAACATGAAAGACCATTGAATTTATTAACAAATATATATATATATATATATATATATATATAGTACGATTACGAAATACAAATATTATAAATATTTAGTAGTGATTAATTAGGTCAACTTTTTTGCCTTAAATAAATAAGTCAAAGTTGTATAGCAGTTTGGAAAATCCCTTTTTTTTTTTTTTGCACAATATATATGTCTTTTTTTTTTTTTTAAGAAATTAACTTATTAGGAATATGGTCTAGAGGGTCAAGGCCTACTTAATTTATTTTTAATCTTAAAATTGATAAATTTTCAATCAATGATGGCCCATAGAATTGAAATATTTGGTTGAGTTAGCCAATGAAAGGATAAGCATAATGCAAAAAATTGTATGGTTGTGAAGAAATTGCAATACATTTCAAACTCCTCTACTTTCAACAACTAATAAGTCCTTTAATTTCAAAAGTTTAGTTAATTCTGTTCCCCAAACAAAAAACTGCTAAATATTGTTTGCTTGTGAATCTAAATTTTAATTAATGGCACTTAGGAAAATGTTGTTAGATTCAACAGCTGTGGAATTTATCAGATTTGATAATTACTTCTGAGGTTGAAATTGGAATATTAGCTCGGATGCACGGACACTTCAAAATATTACAACGTATCGTGTTGGACACCTGATCGGACACGACACTCGTCCGACACTCCCCGACACCGTGTCCGACACTCCCGTCACCGTGTCCAACTTTCCGACACCGTGTCCAATATAAAAATAAAGTTGTCTGCTTAAATAAAATGAAAAAATAAAATATGAACAATGTAATGGATGCAATTAGAGGGTATGTTTACTATGTATGCATTATTTGTGTCACTTGATGTTATTTTACATATTTTTTGTGATTTTGAAAAGTGAAATATTTATTTTTCTTTCAAACATATATAATTTTACAAAGTAAATACAAATTTATAACGTATAATAGTCATTCTTATAGTTTATTTATTTAACCAGTCATTTAATTTAGAATTAAAAAATTAATTTATATATTTAACGTAAATTAATGAACATATATATGTATATTAATTTATATATACACATTTTATAGCAGTTTCGAGGCCGTGTCGTGTCCTAACATTTTTTTTAAATGCCGTGTCCCGTGTCCGTGTCGTGTCGTGCGCCGTATCCCGTGTCCGTGCATCATAGAATATTAGTAATTGAGCTTTTATATGGCTGTGTTTGTTTATGTTTTTTAAATTTATTTTCAACTTCCAAAATCACAAAATCCTAAAATACTACACTATAAACTATTCTTATTCAATTATATGTTTTTGGAACTTCACGTTCTCAATTCATAATATAATCATTAATCACTACATTTATCATTTCACATCTCAAAAAAAAATGAAAAATAATTATTTACTCCACTGATATTCTTATCTTCACTTTCATAATTTACAATCACTTGACCAGCATAACTAATCATTGGACACATTGTACAGGTTAACTAATCATTATCTAAAAACATAAACAAACACAACGCAATTCATATTATTTTAACACAAATTTTTAATAAAAAAAATTATAAGAAAAATCAGAACTCTAACTCAAAATGACATTTATATATAATCTGATTCGATTACAAAATATGATTAATCATCAGGGAATTTGATTCCTAATAAAATTGCCTTTTTTTAGGTTCCCATGACGCAGGCTAAAGAAAGGTGATTTTGCAAATATTATGTTCTTATTCTTGTGCTTTGTAAAATAATTTACATTTTATTTTGTGGTTGAAATTGGTATATTAGCTTTCGTGGAAGGCTTCTAAAATTTAAAGGGTCAAATTATTTCTTAAGAATCCCAGTTCAATTTCCCTTCTTCTTTCATATAACTTTCCTCAATATTGTTTCTTTGCAATTTAAGAAAAACTTTTATTTATTAAGGAATTTTATAAATAAGTTATTAAATTTTTATAGTGCCTTACGTCAAGGGATTGTGTCACTTTCATCACTTAATAGTTATATGTCAAAAAAATATTACATTCTTCAATATATTTAATTTGTAGAATATAGATAATTTGTAGCGCATTGATCCTTAAGTAAAAAATAAAATAAAATAGCTTTACATGGAGAGAAAAATTACTAAAACAAATTTAAATTTTCATTTCCCTCTTCTGCATTTCAACAAGTAAAATGGAGTGCCCAAAACATGTAACATTGACAATGTTATTAATATATTAAAAAGATATTTCCCTGAAAATCTACATTACTCTTAATACTACTAACCAATATATGGACGTCTAAAAGTGGTAATAATATTATTGCAACTACTATTTTCTTCATTATCATCAATTTCATTTTTATTTGATGATATCTCCGTAATCCCACTTGAACCGGAATATGACTGAACCGGCATTAGATTCAAATCGGCCCTTTCTTTCGCCATAAAATCGTAGAAAACCGGCCCTGAACCGGTTCTATTTTCAATTGTTCCGGTTTCATCTTCACTCTTTTGGTTTCTTCTTTTCACAAATATTCTGCAAAGAACCCAATTTTCCTGCAAACCCCATTATTTAACCACTTTAGTATATATTAGTATAAAATTTCAAAAAAATATAAAATATGTTTTTTGTAAATATCTAAATTGAAATCTCACCTGGGCCGGTTTAGTGTTGGCTTGTGGTGAAGAAATAAGGCGATATTCATGCATAATCCAGTCAGTTCTACGCCCCTTTGGAGGCTTACCCCTGTAGAAAACTAGTGTCTTTTTCATTCCAATTATCTGATTGCTTTTTGAGCTCACAATTTGCTTGTCTAAACCGGTTGATTTCCAGTACCCTGAACCGGTTGCCCGGTTCGACCGGTTCCCATTTGGGTACTTCACCTCTCTAGTGCTGAAAAAGTACCTCTCCTGCTCTGAATCACCTATACATACACATATATATATGTATATATGTAATAGCATCAGTAAAATGACGAAATACAAATCAAACAGAAATCGAATTTTGGTAATTGTTGAGAAGGGATGAACAAACCTGGCAAATCCCAAGGGTCAGATTTGCAGACATCAACTTCAGGGATAATAGAAGCTGGCAATGGATGAAAGAGTACCTTGCGCTTCAAGTATTGTACCACAAGTTCTTCATCTGTGGGGTGAAATCTGAACCCTGGTGGTAATCTCAACACCCCATTCTTCACAAGGCTTAATTTCTCCATACCAAAAGACTGCAAATATACAACACTTGGGATTTTTGAAATCAAGGTTTAATAATAACACTTGGGATTTTTTGAAAATTCTTATTTGTGCTTGTGGAAAGTGAAGAAGTGGTACACTTATAAACCCATCAAAGTGGAGAAATTTGTATTATTAACCTATTTTTATGTATGTGTAATTATTACATTAAAAGAACAAGAAACAAGAACAAGAACAAGAGATTACAAGAGAGGAAAAGTTGTATTGAGTGGGATATAATGGGAGAAGAAAGTGAGGGTTCTTTATAGTAATGGGGGCCTTTGAGAATTTTAGAGAATGGAATAAATGATTTATTAAATTTATGAACCTATTTGGCGTGAATTAGACTCAATCTCCTTTTGTTTTGATGCAATTTTCCACAAAATATTGAACATGGCTTGTTCTATTCGTTACATTATTATTATTATTATTATTATTATTATTATTATTATTATTATTATTATTATTATTCACAAATGCCAAATGGGACTACTTGAAAAGTCGAATATCAACACTATAATTTTATGGGAATAACCATAGCGGTTAAAAGCGCAATTCTCAATTTTTTTTGGATGACGAGGGAAACCCGCAGTCGCTACCGTGAGGTGCGCACTGGGTAAACCCCGCTCTTGTGTAATAGCCTGCAAACCACACAAGAGAGGTAAACCAGCCTAGGTTGCCCATAGCTGACAGGCTCACAGTAGAGAAGGCAAATAGGCATTCCCTCATCAGGATTCGAACCCGTGACCTAAGCCACAAGTTCAAATGCCCTTACCAACTCTACTGGGGGTTGCCCCCTCAACGTTTTATTCTCCTTGTTTATATGTTGTGATGATATGTTAAATCAATTTTTCAGATATGTAAAAGTTTACTTTTTGATAGTTAAATATTAATATAAATGTGAATGAATTCTCGGGATAAAATTATATTTCTAAATATGAAATAATAACACATAAGTAAATGTTGAACACTTCGTTCATAGGCACTTTTTAAATCAATTATATAAAAAGTTCATCCATTAATTATTTAAGTTATGCAGATAAATAGTTACTCGTTGCATAACAAAATGTGTCGCATATTCATTTTTTTTTTTAATTTCCAATTTGTTAATGCAGTACTATGAGAACATAAATTTATTTGCAGTTTGTAATTGAATTGAATTTAATATTTTTTCATAACACATCACTCTGTCTAAGGAAAGATTTTATATACATATAGGAGTCAAAAAATTACAAATTAAAGTAAAAATCATATTATATTCTACAAGTAAATAAATAATTATAATTTTAGAAAAACAAAGCATGGCAAAAGTTTTATCATTTCATATAAGTAGTTAGTTAGAAGAGACAAATATAATTTGTTCTTCTTTCAAAAACACTACCAAACACATAAATATTTTCGTACGTTTTAGGAAACCCATATAGTGGATTAAATATGAATTTATAATCAATGTTGAAAGAGTCTTTTTCCCGTAATTAATGGACTGTGGGTGGGGGCAAAATTGGAATTTCAAATTCCAATTGAATTTTGGGACCATTGATTTGAATTTACCAAAATGAACGCAAGAAAATTGAGTTGCGGCTCCGTAAGGGTGAAAGTCACATTATGTCGTTATTATTCCAGCTCTCTAATCATGTGTAGAAGTACGAAAATACCCCTCAATGTTTATGCATTTTTCAAATACAAATACTTGACGAAATGTTGTTATTTTTCCATTGTGGGCAAAATCGTGACATACACTCTTTGAAACCGACTTGGGGAACAAGTGTTACAACTTACGTAACACCATGTGAATGGTGTTTATTTTAGGGAACTCAAATTCGAATATCTTTTCTCTTTTATCTCTACCCTTTTGTGTTTTCAAAAGGCTAAATCTCGCTAAAATTGACAATTATTCTGACAAAATCGAGTGACGAATGTGTTAGTATTTAATTATTCTTTTTATCAAGATGACGCAAATAGAGAGTCGATTCTTTTTTGTTACTTTAGAGTGAAGTTCTTGGAAGCATGTTTGTGACTTTGTTAATGTATCCATACACTTTTATCTGGTACATATTTAGTACAACTGAAATAAGTCAATTATGTGTTCAGGATGAAATTATATTGAAGAAATGTCTGGTTTCAATTTGATATAATCTGATTAAAATCTTAATAATATTTGCATAAAGTGTAAAATTAATCGAATTTTATTTATATTTATTGTAAAGTGATTTTCTTTTCTTATTATAAATTGGTTCAAGATTCCTATAAATGATAATATACAACAAGAAAAAGAACTATAATTTTTTTTTTTTTTAAATGACATAGAAGGAATGATATCCATATCACACTCTAGTGTGCACGGCATGTTTAACCAACTTACAACATTTTCTTCTTTTATTCAACTAAAGA
The DNA here is from genome assembly GCA_963669365.1 of Verbascum thapsus. Lineage (NCBI taxonomy): Eukaryota > Viridiplantae > Streptophyta > Magnoliopsida > Lamiales > Scrophulariaceae > Verbascum > Verbascum thapsus. The sequence goes on from OY770105.1 coordinate 23,123,599, forward strand.
TAGTAACCAACTTGTATTTATTTATTTATTTTTCGTATAGAAAAAAATAATGGGCAAAAATAAGATGCTTTCTCCAAGGGGTCCTTGAAATTGACAATTAGTTGGAGATTCTTCACAAGAAGGCTCTTCCCTATTTATTATCTTATCTTTTTTAAATAGCTATAATAAAGAAGAGCATATTTTCTTTTTTGGCAATTTATAATCATGAGGGGCAAAATAGTCATTAAATAATTATGGGGTAGGGTGGTGGGTGGGGGAATAAAGTTTTTGGGACCCACATGCCTCAAAACGACGGGCATAAACGTCGTATTTAAGAGTTAGTGACAAATTAGCCAACTTCAAATGATACCCCATCTAAAGATTTCTTCAAATCTTTCTTGTCTCACTATTTTGGATCAGAAAGCAATATTTAGTAGAATTCGTCAAGTATCCTATCATTATGAGATGACTTATTTGCCCATCATGTGAAACTTGACCTTTTTTGAGGTGAAATTATTGTGATCTTTTAATTTCTTTTTCCAAATTATTATTTATTTGTTTATTGCTTAACCATGATCACAAGGTAAATTCTTTTAGATAATAAAGAATGGTTATTAACAAAACAAGTAATAATCATGCAGTCATAATAGCATCTTTTGATATAATTAAATTGGTAATATAATGTATCACTAAATAGTAGGAGAGACGGTTTTATATATACAATTAGTGTACCACTAATTGTCACTAGCAAATTATGAAAAATAAGGAATTGTTATTACTAATATATGATTAGACATTTAGTGACCTCATTTCAGCATAAGAACAATTTTATAAACGTAATATATTGCAACATGTTATATGCAAACCACATGTCTAAAATAAATTTTAGAAATAATTACAAAAAAAATCCACTCCCCTTGATTTTCTTGAAATTACATAAAGACTCCATCATGTGAATGTATTTTTACAATCACACCTGAATTTAACTTTTTTTTACAATTTAACCCACGATAAATCTTATGACAGATCCATTGAAGATGTCCTATTGTAATTTATTAAAAGTTATGGGGTACTATGTAATTTATGCTAAAATGAGGGGATCCACTCGTAATTATTCCTAAATTTTTACAATAAGAATAAGTCAAGTAGCTGAAAAAAGAGTTTGCGTTCAAGCTTCTCTTCTGAATTCACCTCAATACACGCACATAATAAACAAATTAAGTACACGAATATATTATATATAATATATATATATATATATATATATATAGTCTCAGATTGAGTGAAAGAATCAATGCATGCAAATTGCCACCTTATTTAATTAGATACATATCATAAACTAAAGGTAATGTAAAGAATTAACTATTGCTTGTTTACTATATCAAATCGGATTTCTTTTGGTAAAAGAAAAAAAATCACATATAATATATATATATATATATATATATATATATATATATATATATATATATATATACTTCCTTTATGCAATTAAATTGACATGAAAGAATCAATGATATCAGAAAAGATAAGATAACTTTATGTTCATCATTTCTAGAGGAAGCTTAATTGATAAGCAACATGAAATTTTAAATAACCATATATCATTATATTCTTAAACTGAAGTAGTAGTTGAAAGACAAACTATTAAAGCTAGCTAAAGTCTTACAACTATTCGACAAATTAAATTATTAATTTTTAGAGGATCAAGTTATTGGATCCCATGTCATCATTGCAATTTGCCTATTCATGCATCCCAATCATTAAGCCTTATTTATGTATTGACCTAAGATTTAATTCAAGAAATTGATAATTAAATTTATTAATTTGAAGTTAGAAAAATATTAAGTTTTCTTCTTGAACACTTCTAAGTTTTTGGGAGAATGTTGGGATGATGAATATTTAATTATATGAAGATATAGGTAACGTGGGACAGTTGTGATTTACTTGAAATGGACCCTCAAACATTTGACAATTTGTAGGGATATTTGATTTCGTAGGGCGAAGGGAAACCTCATATATATTCTTTTTCTATCAATTTCTTGAGAAATAATTTTAAGAAAGATATTATATTAAGAAGAGTTTTCTATAAAACACTCATATATTAGTTTAAAATTACTAAGAATCCCCATACAATATACTAATCATACTTATGTTACTAAAAGTATTCTGATATTCATTTCATGTTAAAAAGTTAGGAAGAAATATAAATATATATATAGGTCAAATAACAGTATCTATCTTTAAAAAAATGTATGAAAAAGATATAAATGACAAATTAACATGATAATAAAAGTGAAAACAGAAAAAAATATGCTAAAATTTTAACATAAAAAGGGTTTTACACATAGTTTAAGAATTAAGATAGATAACATATAGGGTCTTATGTCTATTTTTTTTTACAAGGGAAATTTTGTCAATTTTGAATTGATGAAAAAAATATTTTGTAAAAAAACTAATTAATAATTATAATCATTTTATGGCATGAAATTATCATATAATCAATAATGGCATGGAAAAAAATAGTAGTAGTGTTAGATAAAGCAAATTGCGGCTGTGGGTTTCTTATTTCCAAAGTTCTCACTTTCTGTCTGCTTTCTTATATTTGTTGATTTAGGAGTCAAATGCTTTTGCGTGTTAAACACGATTTTAAGTAAAGAAAGATACGTCAAACTCTAAAATTATTGCCTTTTTTACTCAAATTATATTGTATTTTGCACTTTTACAATTTTCTATTTTGAACTTTCAATATGCCACACCACTAATCAACTTTAAGAGAGCACATGTGGTGGTCTAAAAAGAGTTTTAGTGGCAAGGTGGTTGGGTAATTAAGTTCATTTAATAAATTAGTACGTGTTCTTTTATATATATATATATATATATATATATATATATATATATATATTAAATACACTATTGTGAAAGCTTTACGGTCTTGTTTTTCCTTATATTTTTGAGTTGAAAATTTTAATTTTTAAAAAAAGAAGTGCATTATGAAGATTTGTGTAAGAATTGATGTGGAATGTTTATGTTTTTAAAATAGTTAAAATTTGTGAAATATTTTAAATAATAATATAGTGAGATGTGTATTATTTTGTTGAATAGTTAAGTTACTTATTTTATAATGAGTTTTTTAATGTAAACATAATAAAATATAGATTGAAAATTATAAACTATGAAAAAGAACGATAAATGATTTGATTGATGAATGTTTAAAATAATTGATGTAGTGACTGATAAATAGTTATAATGGATTAAAAAAAATTGAGTTGAAAAGATATAAATTTAAATAAAATAATTTGTGCCAAGATTAGTTAAAAATTTATCAAATTTTATGATCCAAAATTTTGAAAATACTTTACAAACATAAACAAACAAGGCCGTTAAGCTATGTTTGGATTTATTTCCAAGCTTTTGATAGTCCATTTTGACGGGCTGGTGTTTGTTTTTGTGTTTTGGGCCCAGAATGGTTCAATTTTTCCACTCCAAAATGAAAAGGTGATGCCTGATGTGTTATAATGAAAAGTAAATTGGTTGTAATTTGTAAATTATATAAGTGTAATATTTTTTCACATTTGATTTTTTTTATATTTTCAATTTCATTTGTATATGTCGATAACTGTGTGAATAATCCATAACCAAAAATATATATTATAATTTCTATATATGCATGTATATATAAATTGAAATATATCATGATGTATCGAATTAGAGTCATGCAGGCTAGAACTCAAATTGTCACGAGCTCGAGTTTATTGATGAACTGAGATTGAGCTTGAGTTTCTACTTAAGTGTTCATAAGATCGCGAGCCGATTCGTGAGCTTTACTATTATATTAATACATATATATACTAGAAACCCATGCACGCGGTACTCGAGCATAATTTTTATAAGTGTAACAAATAAAAAATGTCTGACTTGTCGTAGTATAATGTAAGACTATTTTTTGGTCAACCCCAAAATATACAACCTAATACTTAATAATTTTTGAAAAAATATCAAATAACATCATCCAAATAATACATTTATAAAACATAAAAGACTCAGTTTCTATATACAGAAGTTGAGAATCTAGGGATTTGACGATCATAAACCTTTAATCCAATGGAAATATGGGCTGAAATTTCATATTTTTACTCGATTTACAGGTCCAAGCAACAAGCATAATGTCTCATAATTAAATTTACAAACTTAAAATTAAATCCAGTTTATATAGTCAAAACTGGAAACAAATTAGTACATGCATAACAATTTTATAAAGTCCCATGAAAAAAAAAACTTAATTCATTGTAAGAACTCAGCCAATTTATTAATACTGAATTCACGATTACACAAATTGATCTCAAATACAGCCAACCAAATGATCAAATACACTCTCACAAAAGATTTCAACTACGAATGCTAACGGTAAACTTCCAGCTTGATAGCTCCTTAATGTTGCCGACAATCAACCACGATATAACTACAATTCAGCTCGTATAAGATTGAAAGGGAAGATGTGGAGGGAGAAGAAGAAACATACAACTCAATCAATCTCAGACTTGTGTTTGCATTTCTTGTTGGATGTATTTATAGCTTTGGCTCTCCTCAACCGCTTTTCCCGCCAAATTCAACTAATTGAGATTCCACGTGGCGACTCCTTATTAGTTGATATGGAACGCGCTTGTTCATTATTTAAATGACGTTTATTGCCCTGACAAACCCTTCCCTTAGCTGTTTTTGGTAAATTCAATCTATATGCCACCTTACCCCATTTCTCACTGATTTACCAAGGCCGGCAGTACTTTGCACTGTGTTTCCAAGAACGTTTATCCCTCAAGGTATATTGTTTATAGGGTTGGAGCCTAAGATACACCCAATCTCCCACTGCAAACTCCCGTTTACTTTTATGCTTATCTGCATATTGTTTCATTTTGCTTTGTGCCGCTATCATGCACTCTTTAAGTCCTTGCACCATTTGTTGTTGTTGCTTCTGGATATTCTCCACTCCTGCTATCCTACAAGGTTGGTAGGGCCCAAGCTGAAAAGCTGAAATGGCTAGGCTTGTAGCCATACAAAGCCTCAAAAGGTGTCAAAGGCTAATCCACTTAGCCCAATGCTTTGGCAGCTTGCTGCACATGCATCTCAAATAGTTATCCAAACATTGATTGACCTCTCAGTCTGAGGATGGTATGCAGCGACATGGCTAGCCTAATTCCAAAGGAATCCATCAACTCTTCCCAAAATTGGCTAGTGAATATCTTATCCCTATAAGTAGTTAAGGTGGTTGGTAACCCATGTAACTTATATATTATGTCCATGAAAGCCTTAGCTACCTTGGAGGCAGGTAGGAGATGTGATAAGGCTATGAATGGCTATATTTGGTCAATCTGTCCACAACAACTAGGATAGTATCCGTATCCCCAGATATAGGCAATTGATCAATGAAGTCCATACAAACATGATGCTAAGCCTGCTCACGCACTGGTAATGGATTGAGCATTCCAGGATAAGCCACATCTTCTCCCTTACACAACTAACAAATGTGGAAACTTTCTACAAATGAGTTAACATCCTTGGCTGCCTCATGCCAATAAAATAATAGTTGAAGTCTCTTGAGGGTGGCTTTCCTGCCTGAATGACCTCCCATTGAGGATCCATGTACAGACTCCAGAATTTGTTTCCTTAATCCATTGGTTTTTGGCACATAAATTTTCCCTTTATATTTCAACACCCCACCATGGAAAGAGAAATATGATACATCCCAACGCCTCATGATACAATTGGTTATGGCTTGTTTGATCTCTTCATCTCCTTCATAAGAGTCAATAAGTTGTGTAAGCCAAGTAGGTTGTATGGTAGTCATCATTTGACACTGTAAGACTTGCTCTTCTACTAAGTGGTCCTTTCTGCCAAACCCGGATAGGGCATCTGCAGCTTTGTTTTCCAAGCCTTCTTATACTCAATCTTGTAAGAGAATCCCATTAGTTTGGCAAGGTATTTCTATTGGAGAGTTGTTGTAAGTTTTTGTTCAAGCAAGTATTTTAAGCTCCGTTGATCAATTCTGATAATGAATTCAGAGGCCACTAAGTAATGCCTCCATTTGCTCACAACTAGTATAATAGCCAAGAACTCCTTTTCATATATAGATAGACCCATACTCTTAGGACCTAAAGCGTTGCTAAGGTAGGCTAATGGATGTCCCTCTTGCATAAGTACAACTCTTATACCTCCATGGCAAGCATCAGTCTCCAATACAAATGGCTTTCCATAGTCAAGCAAAGCTAAGACAGGAGTAGAGGCCATAGCCTTCTTAAAATCATTAAAGGCTGCTCCAACTTGATCATTCCACTGGAATTGACCTTTCTTCAACAAGGCATGGGTTTTGCCAAAGTACCATAGTATTGCACAAACTTCCTATAATAACTTGTTAACCCCAAGAAGCCTCTTAATCCCTTCACAGATTTTGGAATTGGTTAATCCACCATACATTGAATTTTGGCTGGATCAGCAGCCACTCCCTTCTTGGTAATGACATGGCCTAGGTATTCCACCTTCACTTGACCAAAAGAACACTTGGATCGTTTGACCACCAATTGGTGTACCCTCAACTTCTCAAACACCAACTGAAGCTTGTATAGATGTGTACTCCAATCCTTACTGTAAATGAGGATGTCATAAAAAAAGACCGACACAAATTCCCTCAATTACTCCTGAAAGACCTCATTCATTAATGATTGGAAGAATGCTGGAGCATTGGTAAGCCCAAAGGACATCACCATGAACTCAAAGTGTCCTGTAACTGTAACAAAAGCAGTCTTGGGTATATCGGCTTCATGCACCCGAATTTGGTGATACCCTGACCTCAAATCAATCTTGGAAAATATAGTAGCCACCCTCAATTCATCTAATAATTCTTCAATCAATGGTATAGGAAAACTATCTTTGATTGTAAAAGAGTTGAGCATCCTGTAATCCACACAAAACCGCCAGGTGTTATCCTTCTTTTTCACCAATAAAACTGGTGATGCAAAGGGGCTGCAACTGGGCTGAATAATTCCTGCCTGTAACATCTCTTGAACCAGCTTTTCTATCTCTTATCTTTGTATATAGGAATATCTATAAGGTTGTTGTTTGATAGGTTGAGCCCTTGTTTGCTTGTGATCATGTTTTATGTGAGGTGGGAGGCTAGTAGGTTCAGCAAAGATGTCAGCGTAAGCTTGGAGCAGGCTCTCAAATTCAACCTCCTGACTTGTCTTGTCCAACCCCAGGAGATCTTGTTCCATTGCCCAGGAGATTTTGTTCCATTTCTCCACTCATGATATATAATTGGCATACTAAAAAATAGTCCCCCTTTCCCAATAATTTGGAGGCTTTTTTTCCACTAATCATCTTGAAATCTGCCTCCAATTGCTCTCCTTGCAATGTCACGGGTATACCTTCTCGTAATATAGATATCTTTTGATTATCAAAATTGAATGTAACGGGTCGGAACTCCTTCATCATATCTACCCCGAGCACCAATCACAACCCCCAAGTTTCAGCATATGCATATCCGTTTGAAAGTCGTATTCTCCCATTTTCCAAGTGAACCGTGGGCATCTAGTGTTACATACTAATTTGTTGCCATCAGCCATCGTTACTAACAAAGGATTGGTGTACTTAATCTCCTAACCTGTTCTTTTTGCTACGTTGGGGTCAAGGAAGCTATGCGTACTTCTCGTGTCCACCAATATTGAAATTGTATTGTTCCCTACTTGGCCTAGCAGCTTAATAGTATCATGTACTCGCCTTCCTGCTAATGCGAATACAGATATTAAGAGGTCTTCATTTTCTTCATTGTTGGTATAGTTCGCATTTTTCCCAACCTCCTCTTCTTGTTCAGTGGCTACGATGGTGAACATATGTTTATATTTATGCCCAAAGTAATAAGGCTCGTCACATGTGAAGCACAACCCTTTTTTTCTTCGATTATCCACTTCTTCTGGACTTAACCTTCTTACTGGTAAGTTTTTGTCCCTATCTCCTTGTGTATTAACCGTTTTGCTTGGGTGTTGTATAGGTATGTACTTGTTGTTTCTATGAACCGCAGTACTATTGCTAGGTCTATTACTCCAACTTCTTTGTACCTTTGCCACGGCCTCCAGTGAAGTCTCCTACAACTTCGCATAATGAGCTGCTTGGCTAAGAGTGGAGGGCCTAAACATTTGCACAACTGCCTTTATCTCCTCCTTAAGTCCACTGATAAAACTATGTATAAAATACTCCTCCGTAAGGTTTCTGTTCATTCCAATCATGAAAGATTTCAGCTCCTCGAATTGCTCTAAGTATGAACTCACTACTCCAATTTGCTTTAATTTGTTGAAGTCCCCAATTATGCTTCATTGTCCACCTTCTATGAATCTATCCAACACTAATTCACACATCTTCTCCCAATACATGTTTTCTCGCCCTTCCACATAGTCTAGATACCAGATATCTGCTTTACTTCCATGTTAACAACTGCTAAGATGATTTTCTCGTAGTCCGATAATAGATTGACTAAGAAGTATTTGTTGCACTTCCGAATCCAACTTTTATGTCATGTACCATCAAATCGGGGAAAATCGAGTTTGATTCCTCTCGTGAAATGCATTGTAGGCATACCGTGCCTAGCATTTGTATGGAGATTTCCTGCGTGGTATTCCTGGTGTGGAGCTCTAGAATTGCCAGTTAAAATAGGTGATGAAGGTCCTGACTGCGTTCGCGGTGGATCCGCTGGTGTTTTACTTCGTACGTTCTCCATATTTCCGGCGAAGGCTTCAAATTGTAATTGCATCATCATCCTCATTTCCCCATCATTTCTTCCTTCTGTTGACTCCATTTTTCCTTCATTGTCGTCGTTAATTCTCCAATTCGTTGTTCTAGGTCTTTTAATTTTCCTGCCTCAATTCTACCTTGTGCTTTCGTCATCTGTCTGTACTTGCCTCATGATCGTCTGCTTTGATGGTCATTTGTAAGAACTCAGCCAATTTATTAATATTGAATTCACGATTACACAAATTGATCTCAAATACAGCCCACCAAATGATCGAATACACTCTTCACAAAAGATTTCAACTACGAATGCTAACAGTAAACTTCCAGCTTGATAGCTCCTTAACGTTGCCGACGATCAACCTGCGATATAACCACAATTCAGCTCGTATAAGATTGAAAGGGGAGATGTGGAGGGAGAAAAAGAAACATACAGCTCAATCAATCTCAAACTTGCGTTTGCATTTCTCTACGGTTGTATTTATAGCTTAGGCTCTCCTCAACCGCTTTTTCCGCCAAATTCAACAAATTGAGATTCCACATGGCGACTCCTTATTAATTGATATGGAACGCACTTATTCATTATTTAAATGATGTTTATTGACCTGACATTCATAATTTCATTTTCTTACCTACAATTTCTTACGAAATTTTGATGGCCATGATGAAATCTTGAGTCATGAATTGTTGATTAGGCAAAACCCATTTGCCTCCTCCTCTAAAAGATATTCTTTCACTTCTTAATTGCTGTAATACATGGTTGAGGCTTTCCCAAATTTCAGATTGCTTGAGAGAGAAATTGCTATAATATATATGATTGGGGGAAGCCAAATTCCAAATTTTTTGAGAAAAATGGTTGATTAGCCACGAGGAAGCCAATGCCCAAATTTCTTGGGAGATGGAAGTTATGAATTCAAATTTTAGAGGCAAAGGCCCCTAAAGGAGATTAGGAGATGTGAACGACGTGTGATACGAAATTCCATTCTTACCCCATATAGTTTTCATGATTGTTTGATTATTGAAAGGGCAAATGAGGGTGCCAAAAATTAGTCTGATAACTGATTTTGAACATGGTTATTTTTACATTTTACCCTTACAACTATTTATTTTTACATTTTATCCTTACAAATATCAAATATTACATACACTCCATTTATCATAGATATATGTGGAGGTCAAATATGTAAATAGATAATCAAACTTCCATAAAAAAACCACCATTTTAGACACAAAAAAGACTTCCTTTTTAGAATAGTGTATATATGTGTGTGTATTTATGTTTATTAAATTTAATTTAAAACAATATATATATATTATAATTAAAATGTATTGATATTGGGCAAACTATTCAGCTATTAATTGTTTACATCCAAGTTTCATAAATGTACTGATATTGGGCAAACTATTCAACTATTAATTGTTTACATCCAAGTTTCATAAATGTACTGATATTGGACAAACTATTCAACTATTAATTGTTTACATCCAAGTTTCATGTGTGTATCAATGTGTGTATATATATTAGTAAAAACACTTTATAATCTGTCTTACTCATATAGTTATATTAGTAATAATAGTTTATACAAATAATATTATAATAATTATAGCAATAAATTCTAAAATAATAAATTTATAAATTATAAATACTTCTTAATTCAAAATTTCAATTCCTAATTAGTCAATCTTTCAACCAACTAAACATTGGTTTTCACATTGTTAATTTTGTCATAAATTCATATTAATTTTTCAAAAAAATGCATTTATATTTTTAAAGAATAAATTTAAATTGAACACAACTCAATGTATAAATAATACATTGGTCATTATGATACAAAGTTATTGAAATATACTTCTCATTCTTGATATACCTATTTTTAAAATACTAAAAAATATTTGGGCATGGACATTTAATAAGCAATATTTCATATTTTTAAAGTACACACACAATTGTTTTTACTATTTTATTAGATAATATATAATTTTCATCACTCTGGACATAATCTTTACCTAAATACATTATATTAATTTTACAATGTGGTTTTATCAAATTATTATCTAACTAATCGCATATTTAATGTAGAATCACATTAAATAAGTAAGAATTTATTCATTTTTTTTCTTCTAAATGTTTAGATGTTGACACGTGTTAAAACATTCTCTATAAGTGTTTGTGTGAATGACACATGTCAAATAATATGTGAAATAGAAGATAAAAAAATAGTAAATCCCATCTCCTTGTTCGTCTCTCTCTTGAAAAAAATATGAAAACCACCCCTCATTTTTTATTGGAAAAGGGATTTCATGCATGGTTGGGATAACATAGATATATTGCCTAATTATTAACAAATCCAATTTTTTAGCAATTTCAAACGAGGTTACCATCGGTTATGGTTCACTATTTTTTCACTTCTTTCAAATACGGTAAAAATTGCATTCAATAAATGCATTTAACATAATCTCCGTAATTTATGTTTACCATAATAAAAAAGATATCATACCACGTTAAGTGTCGATGAAAAATCGATAAAAATAAACAGTGCTATATAGTTTTTCTCTACAAACTAATACATAAAATATTGGGATAAACCTTCCCGTGCACTGGTTGGTCAACATTGAGGATCGTCGATATACGAAGATACCACGTAACGCTTAGCCCGTGATATAACGCCCTAATCATCATCTCAACATAAGGTTTCTCAAAAGGAAAACGTTTATGAATCCAGAATCCAAACAAAAAGCAAGCATGATTGGGCTTAAAATATATCTAAAAATCTTACATAACATCAATTTTGTAGAATGTTAAAGAAGAAAATTACAAACAAAGGATTTTTGGGTTTCCACAGAAGAATTTTACATACAAGAAATAACCAGCAGAAAAGCTTCAGATTAGACGTGTCTACTCCCAAAACTCTTCAATACGTCTACACACCTTCTGCTCATTCTTCTACCTTTAAATATACACTCATAATTCTCTTCTTCATAACTCAAAAAGCATTAAATGTAAGAAAAAAAACAACATTCGAAGAATCGAACAAGCTCCATATTACCCGTTATTACCATCAAAACTTCCTACACCGTTCTGTCGTCTTTTCTCTCTCCAATTCTCGCCCCACATTTTAGCCTCAGCAACGGCCCGTTCCCTCTCCAAGTCCCGATTCAACATTTTAGCCGTTTCTCTCGGCGAATCATCTCTCTCGGACCCTTCTGGGTCCCACTTACGCCCCGACCCTCCACCCTCTTCGTTTCTCAGTATTTTCCCACCGTTATTATCAACAATTCTATTGCTATTGCCAGGTGGATCGTACGCGTGATTTGCCAGGTAAGAAAGTGCAGTTACAACATCGCCTATTAAGGGTCGAGCTGCAGCTTGTTCTTGAATACACATGGAGGCCACAGCCAGAGCTTGGTAAAGGCTACGCATCGGGAATTTCCCTTGCAGCCTTGGATCCGCCAGCTTGGCGAATTTTCTACGGTCGTTGAACAAGGGTCGTGCCTGCATTTACATGTAACAATTTCAAATTTGATTTGAAATTAATGTGGATTTCAAGATCGTTGAACACGAATTTTGACATTTTTGAGTTAGTTTTTTTATCAGTGTTGTGGGTTTCAACTGCAACTAACGTTAGAGTTATTTGAATCGTTAGCTACAAATTATATCCTTGAGTTTGAATCATCCCATTGTCCAATACATGTGAAGGAAGGAATTTGGATTTGTGAAAAAGAATTCAACACTCCAGTTAAGCGGCCTTGTCGTTGTGACTGCAAAATAGATTAGGAATGTGTAGTGACTAATAAAACAGTATAATTTACCGAAAAACTGTTGAAATCAGTAATGGTGGATTTCATTTCCAACTTAGAGTGTCATCTAAAATTCTCAACTCCTCAGATTGAAATCACTCAGTAGTCCAATCAATACATGTGGATAGAGGAATTGTTTTGTGAAAAACATTTCGAAAGAATCCAATGTTAAGTAGTTCCATCCCGACCATTGAAAAATAGATTGAAAATGGGTTGAGAACAATTTGAAATTCATTGTAACTGGAAGCTATCCAAACAAACTCTAAACCTTTTATTATGATTTTGGGATACTTAGTTCCAAAATCCTTAAACCCAAAGCAACATGATTGATTTGCAAGTCGCTACACAAGTCCTCTAAGGTTGTGAATGGATTGGAGGCTCTAAGGATTTCAAATCCAGTATAAGAAGTTCATTGATCTTGTTTAGATATGCTTACAGTTAATGTGGATTTCAGAACACTTAACGTCCATTTTGAGTTAGTTTCTCGGATTTCAGCTCAAAATAATATTAAACTACGTTTCAAGTCACTTTCAACCTCAAAACACTTAATTCCCTGAGGGCCCGTTTGAATGGGCGGTTTTGGGCTCAGGGGATTTGAATTCCCCAGCTCAAATCCATTTTTGACGTTTGGTCCAAAACATGACGAATCTGCGGATTTGAAATCCACTTTTGCGCCGAATGGATTTCAAAACCACATGGATACCCTGTAATTTGAAATCCATTCTTGCTCATTTCTCTCATCTTATTCAATCAGACAAAATCTCTTGAAACTTATTCATTTAAAATCCGTAGCCAAATCTATCAACCCAAACGTAAACGGATCCTTGAATTTGATATTCACACAATTGGAAATCTCATACTGGGTATATGTGAACTTTTAAAAGGATTTGAAGTCCAGAGATCACTACAAACACAAATTTAAACAAAACGAAAAAAAACAAAGCATGAAACAAGTAAATGATAAACCTAAATCCTAAATCCTAAACTCATAATGAGCGAGAAAGAGAAGATGAGAGTTGAAAGACTATGTCTATGACGTGAAGCGAATTCAAGAGGACGAAGCATAAAAGACGGGAAAGGTTGAGCCTTTGCTTATTTCAGTACTTTGATTATATTGTCTCAATATCGTTCTTTCCTTGTTTATCGTTCCTTATTATCAAGATTTCCTTTCCTTGGTTGCCTATGAGTCTTTATCTTATAATATGAACAGATGGAATATAAATCCCGAAACAAACAGATGGAATATAAAATACTAATATGAAAGAAAGAAGTCTCGAGATTTACCCATGCAACGAGATTTTGTTCTCCCTGTGGTAGGGTGCTGTCAATGGCTTTACGCCCCGTGATGAGCTCTAAGAAGACAACTCCAAAACTATACACATCCGATTTGACAGTCAATTGTCCGGTCATGGCATATTCAGGAGCACAATAACCGTAAGTTCCCATGACCCTTGTGGATACATGTGACTTGTCTCCTGTGGGACCCAGCTTCGCGAGCCCAAAATCAGAAAGCTTCGGAGCAAAGCCTTCACCAAGTAATATGTTGGATGATTTGAAATCCCTATAAATGACGGGAGGATTCGCCTTATCATGAAGATACTCCAACCCTTTAGCTGCACCAGCTGCTATCTTCATTCTCGTGTTCCAATCGAGAGGCTCTTTATCAGGTGGAAGATCTGGGATTATAAAGTTTGAGTCTTGGCGTTAATTTGAATATGCACAATGCAAATCAAGACTCGAAATAATAGTAAATGGAACAACATTTATAATTATTTAAGTCATCTTTAAGCTAATAAGACAATCAAGAATATCTGAATGCTGTTCTATGATGTACTTGGTTCGTGTATATGTGTGTGTGTGTGAGTAAACACTTGGGTGTTTTTCCCCAAATAAAACAAAACAAAGGACTATAATGCGTACAATAAGCCTACAGTGCATTTTGAACATTACCAGATACAGTTAAAGAAAAAAGTGATGAACTGATGATCCATCGAGCAATTAACCTATTTACTTCCATTATGCCACAGAAGACTCTTAGGGTGTGTTTGGATTGAAGGATTTGAAATCAATGGATTTCAAATCCGTCAACAAATCTATGAAGTTCGTTTGGATGTATCCAAGTTATAATGGATTTCAAATCACTCGATATTCACTTTGAGTTATTTTCTCCATTACAGTGGATTTCAAATGACTCCAGTTTAGGTGTCATTTCAAATCCTTCCTCCAAATCCCCTCGCCAAATCCAAATCACTCAATCCAAACACACCCTTAACTATACAGTGAAGAAAAGGCAAGCAGATTTGTCGCCTATTCTAGAGTAACACAAGTCAAATAAATGTGGATTCATCCCTTATAGAGGCAAATAGAAATAAACCTAATTGATTTTCATTAATATTATTTTGCACAATTACAACTCTAATTGTTATGTAACGTAATTTTAGAAGAGTTATTTTGGAAGATTTAGTTATTTACGTTTTATTATTTAGAGTCCTTATTTAATTAGGTTTTGGTTTCCTAGTAGGTTTAGGATTTGAGTTATTTCCTTGTTTGAGTAGGACTCTTTTTGGTAATTAGGGTTTGCCCTATTATAAATAGGGTGGCTAGGGTTTATGTTTTGATTATTCAATTTGGAATAAAAGAATCGAGCATAGGCTTGGGACAAACTTCGGTTTGTAGGGCAAGAATTTATTCTTGTAGGACTTTCGAGCAATCGGAAGTATTTTATTTATACTTATTTTCAGTTTTTATCGATTTCGTTCCCAACAATTGGTCCGACCTGCCGGATCTCTTCACCATCATCATGACTCGTTCCAACGAATCTCGATTCACGGCCCTCGAAGAAAAACAGGAGGAGTTTGGTAACACTCTCGCCGACGTGACCATGCGTCTGACGACAGTCGAACTTACCATGCAACAACAATTTGCCGATCTGATGGCGGCAATCAATTCCCTCCGGACTTCCCCGCAGCCGGCGCCTCCGGCGGCGTCGATCGCAGAATCGGAAACAACCGATCGATGTACTCCCGTGGCTCCAGGTCCGCAAGAGTCCAGCCCCCACCGTCTGGCACATACCCCTCTACCGGTTTTCGACGGTTCTGATCCGTTGGGGTGGCTCGCTAGAGCCAAACAGCACTTTGACATACATGAGATACCAGAAGAACGTTGGCTCCATCTCGCTATGGTGGCGATGGAGGGTTCGGCCCTCCATTGGTTCCGTTGGTTGCGTAAAGACCAGCCCCTTATATCGTGGTGGGAATTCTCAGAGGCTCTAATCCTACGTTACGACGAACGTCATGAGGGAAACGCATATGAAAGGCTTGCGGCTATCTGCCAAACAGATTCCGTCAATGCTTATTTTGATGAATTCATCCAAATAGCAAACCAGACCCCGGATCTATCCGCACCCACCTCAGCAATTGGGATACTTTCTACACAGGCTGGAACCCACCATTCGCTCTAGTGTTCGTATTTGGGATCCTCCAGATTTAGCCACAGCCCTGAAACTGGCGAGACGAATCGAAGTTGCCCTCCAACGACATCAAACGGGCACTACCAGTAATCAACCTGAGCACATGCAAAAATTTCTTGAGTCCAGCCTTGGGGACAAGGCTGTTTTTAAGGGGGGTGGAGTTGTTATGTAACGTAATTTTAGAAGAGTTATTTTGGAAGATTTAGTTATTTACGTTTTATTATTTAGAGTCTTTATTTAATTAGGTTTTGGTTTCCTAGTAGGTTTAGGATTTGAGTTATTTCCTTGTTTGAGTAGGACTCTTTTTGGTAATTAGGGTTTGCCCTATTATAAATAGGGTGGCTAGGGTTTATGTTTTGATTATTCAATTTGGAATAAAAGAATCGAGCATAGGCTTGGGACAAACTTCGGTTTGTAGGGCAAGAATTTATTCTTGTAGGACTTTCGAGCAATCGGAAGTATTTTATTTATACTTATTTTCAGTTTTTATCGATTTCGTTCCCAACACTAATCGTCCCTCATTAGTAGTTAAATCAAAACTTAAAGTCCTTTATTTGCTTCATACTGTCTGAATCTTTAAGTACAAAAAAGATTACTTCCTAAAACAACAAAATGCCCTAACAAATACATCAAAAAGTAACAAAAAATCCAATGTTGTCCCAATGCTGCAACATTCAAGACAGAGAAATGTGTAAAATATTAAGATGAATGTAAAGAGTTAAAGAGTTACCATGGAGATGGTCTTCTAATGATCCCAAAGGCATAAATTCATAGACGAGAAGCCTTTGATCCCCATCAGCACAATAACCCATCAAACTAACTAAGTTAGGATGATGTAAAAGGCTAAGCATTAAAACCTCAACCAGAAATTCTCTATTACCCTGAAGCCCATTCCTATCCAACTGCTTAACCGCCACAGCCTGCCAAACCAAATTCATGCAACTTATGTTATATATATATGTATATATATGTATATATGTGTATATATATACTGATGAACAGAAGCACAGATGTGCAAAATCACCATACATTATACACAAAATCTAGTTTCGTCTCAAAGTTCACTATTTATTGTTAGAGGGTTTTTGCGTGAGCTTATAAGCTCCTCAAAATAAATCTTAAAAGATGTTTAGGAGCTTATTAAGCTCCCAAAAGTGTGTGGATAGATTAATTTTGTAGGCTTTTAGCAAACCTCTTCAAAACTTTTCATCTCAATTACATAGCTGCCATTACTTATAAGCTTCATGGTCTTATTTTAACCAAACACACGAAGAACTTAGTTTCAATAAAATCTAACATCTTATTAGCTCCAAAAACAATCTAACAAGATGTTTTAATAAGCTTAGTCAAATAACCTTCTAGTCTAAGAAAATTGGTGTCAAGTGGATCAAACAAACAAACATCAGCATATTTAAAGTGCAAATCGCAGACATTCTGCAGTCGTAAAATGTAAACGGAGTCAAGTGCGTTCTATGTTTCATATTCGTCAACTGAATATTAGACATTTGTACTAGTTAGGTTCAGCTTATTCTTTTAATTGAGTCAATCATAATTGCTTCGCAGGTTATACTCGTACAGTGTTAAAAAATATAGGCTAAGCAGGTGGCATGTTCGTTTTGCTGCGTGAATAATAATAGAGTTATGCACACTTTATATCTAATGTTTCAATATACATATACAGAGATATAAAAGATCATTAACAAGCCCCTTAATTAACTCATCCTTCTAGTATCCCACAAACCTTGGATTGGTTTTATTATCGATAAGCAGCTATTATATATTGAAATTAACTAAATCCATCTCCTACAATCATAGGAAAGCCAAAATGTCACATAACATCATAATATCGTGCAAATGATTCAAAACCAAAAGTTCACGAGCCTCAAATCTTCCAAAAACTATCAATAAATTTTGTGGACAACACTGGTTAACATTTCTAATTGAAAAACGAATAAATATTTTACCTGACCATTCGAAAGTCTACCTCTGTAAACACGTCCAAATCCACCCTCTCCTAAGAAACATTCAGGCCTAAAATTATTCGTTGCAGTAGCTAACTCACGAAAAGTAAATATATGTGCAGCAATCTGAGCATCAGCCAATTCCTTCGGCCCCGATGATTCTTTTCTGGGCCCCACATTGCTCCTCGATTTTAGCCTATCCCCCCCTTCGAAATCAAAATCAAAATCAAAATAAATTTTGTGTTCATATAAAGTTGCAAATCAGTCGTATGAATGGTGAAAATTTACAGATTTAACTGAAAGATGTAGATTTATTTATAGTGAACAAGATAAGATGATGCAAGTTTGGCATAAAAGTAACTCAAGGCTCTACTCAATTATACAATAAAAATTGGGTTGCCAATCATTTCCATTGTAAAGTAATAACCATTCTAAATTAGCAAAAACAGATCAAAAACAGAAATGATAGTCCCACTTGAGATCTAATTTCATCATTGAAAAGAACAATGAAAATAAAAACTTTCTTTCATACACTCCAATCATAGAAATATCCTATGCAGTCCACATCAAACTGATCAACAAAACCAAACCAGATACAAAACTCAATCAAATTTCTAAATGCAACTGAACTGTTCATAAACCCAAATCCCCTAGATCAGATCAGATAAAAAATACCCATATATTAAAATATATTTAGAAAATACTAACCAGATGATAATCTTGATATATTGGAAGGTATAGCTGGATGAACTTCCTGATGATCATCTCTACCTTTATTGGGATTAAGCTTTTGTGCTTCCTTTGAATCAAAACAAGGAAAACAGCCCATTTACCTCCACTCAAAGATCAAATCCCTTTTTATTTATTTGGGGAAAAAAAGATCAAATATTTATTAAACCCTTTTCTTGAACAAAGTCAGATGCAGCCAAAATCAATCAAACCCTCATGTTATTCAACGCAATCCCACAATAAATGCCCAAAAAGGTATACTGGGTATGCTTTACATTCAACAAATAATAAATCCAACCTTTATTATCTTTACCTATCCCAAGTGATGAGCTAAGAAAAGAGATAAGATTTCAGATGAGTAGGAAAATGGGAAAAAAGAAGAGAATATTCAATACAAAGTATAATTTGAAGAGCTAAAACACATGAACAACAATAACAATTTTTTTTTTTTTGGGAAAATTAAGCTAATTTAGTTTTGATAGATTGTAGAATCTAATTGATAACAGGCTAAGACAGTATTGTTGTGACAGAGTTTTAGCCGGCTTTGTCTTCGGCTTTTCATTTCATACACTGTTTATAGCCCAAAATCTCCCTTTCTCTCTCTCACACACAAACACACAAAATTAATATTTAATGTATTATGCAAATGCTCTGTAAATATATATACTTATAATTTATATATCTATCTATGTATATACACTGTAATATATGTTCACACCCCACAACCCCCTTTGACCAAATATAATATTTAGTAAATTCATTAACCTCCCAAATTTTGTAGTGCTCTTTAATTTATTATAAAGATTGGAATTTTAATGCATTTGCATAGAATCCACTATCCAGATTATTTGAGGATGAGAAAAAACTAGAACAAATCTAATATTGTATAAGAAAATACATGGATGTATACAAAGTTTACAAACTAATCTGGGAATAAATTTGCTTAATATTACTGTTGTTACGCAAAGTTAATTGTACTTTAAAGAGTTAGCTTAAGAATCAGCCTGATTTCTTTTTATATAATTAGAAAATCATATTAATTCATTTTTGTAATAATAGATGGGCAATTAAGTCTACTAGCGAAGTTCCACCCCAAAATATTGACTCTTGAATTTTGTTTTCATCAATTTGTGAGTCTTTCTGTATAATAAACCCGACTTTGGCTCATTTTAAAGTTCATATTCATAGTTAAACAAATTCCATGTATTTATTTTTTGGGTTTAGTTACAAACCATATTAAAGAGGAACATAAATATTAAATAATAATAAAATTTTGTCTATGTTTAAGTAAAGATAAATTAAAAGAAACTAAAAAATTCCAATTATAAAATTAAAACGATAATCAATTAGTATTGTATACACAAGTCAAATGGCGTGTATGGCGGAACATGCAAGTGGTAAAATATTGATGAGTATATTTTACTATTCAATCTTTCCACCGTATTGGGCACGATAAAGCTTGTATGTTCGTGCGATTTAAATAACCCTTATATGTGATTTTCTAAGTTAAATTATATTTGAATATAATAAGCTATCATTTACACTTTAAATTTTATGATTTCACTTTACTGCTGTAATAGATTGAGTCCTCTATTCTATTCAATTTAATATTTTTGAGTATGTATTTAGCTTCATGGACATGGTTAATTAAGATTAACTTTCACTCAATTATCAAATATTAGTTTAGTAATTATTATTTTCTTAGTATGTTTTATTACTATTAATTTGAAAATCCATTTTTATCACACAATCAATTATACAAGCAATAAGCGCATTAGGTTAAGATACATTAATGAAATATTTTATTGTAGATTCCTAGTGCATATCTTATTATCAAAAATAAATAAATGACATGAGACCAATCTCTTCTATTAATAGATATATATATATATATATCTCGAATGGGATCAAATCTAACGTAGTTTTAATAATTTTAAGTGGGTCGTATGATTTGATAGCTCGTATAAGTACAAAAAACATTCGTCCCACAATGAACATTTAATGAAGTATTTATAGGTTGCCCAAATACTATTCATGATTTGACATTTGGACCTACAATTACCTACCACTTGTCGTTATTCTGATGGCTCATGGAATATACTATAATATAGCGTTATCCAGGTCGGTTTACATCATTGCCCATACCCGTTATCCATGAACCTACATAATGAATTACAAAGTAACTTATTTATCATCTCGCTTCGTACTGAATACTTTGTGTCGTATTAACGACCGATCATAAAGGTATTTTGTTGTTTGTTTATGGCTCACCTCGTGTAGAGTTTTTACTCATACTCGGAATTACTCCATATCAATATTAATAATAGGTTCAAAATAAAATCTAAATGGAAAAAAAAAGATGGTTTTTTTTTACAACCATATTAATATAAATTGATTATTCTAGCACACCGCATGTTTTTCAATTTTCCCAATTGAATGATTGATAATATACCTCCGTCGGTTTTTCGAATCATTTGAACTACATTGTTTAATATTACTTGTTGTAAATAGTGTCGACATTGAAAATTATTGTTTAATGTATTTATTTATAGTTTTGAATTGTCAAATTAAATTTCGGAATCGGTAAAACTATTTAATTAATAACAAATAAAATCTTGTAACACGTGGCTTTGAAGTATTTAAGGTTTTAGTTTGTGATTAGAATGCTAAACCCAGGGTTAATGTTTATGATATTCAATTCCAATTTGGATATTATCGGCTCAAAATCCACCACAAAATTAAAATCCACCAAACAATAACATTTATTTCGATTTTATGATGAAAAGCCTTTGAACTAATGTTATTCAACGATCAAATCTTAAAGCGCTAACTCCACCTTCAAGAATTCAAATCCCAAGAACTATGTTATTGAAGCGAAGAATCACAACATATATTCTTAGAAATTTGTATCTCTAAATTATTCAATTCTATTAGTATTATTTTGTAAAATCATTTTGTTTGTTTAAATTGAACATTTGAAAATATGTTGTTTACAAATAGTCTTTGTGAAAATCTTGATATTATTTTCCTCAAAATTGCATTAGATCTATAAATGATTAGGTTTGAGATAATTTCATTACTCTTATATGGGTTCAATTGTAACGCGACTCTCTATGCTTATGCTTATCTCAATTAATAATGAGAGCATACCAAATGATATGTATGTCACATAGCTAACCACGTGAATTCATATTGTAGACAAATCGAGTATGATATGTCTATGACATAATGAATATTTTGATTATAGATACTGTATGTGTATAAATTGTTCACTACGTAGGTGAGAGTCATTGTATTTTAAACTCACGTGAGTCGACACTATGCTATTAATTATAGTAAAATCAATTTATCAAACTACATGGAGTTACTTTATTTTGTTTTGGCTTACAATCAAATTACACTATGAATTACAATTTTCATTTATTATGATCGAACATGGTATATGCTCTTTTATTGTCGGGACAATGAATCACATCTTAGTTGTCATCTCACAATTGTTACTAACATTATATACATCTCACTTCGAGTTTGACCCAACAATGAGTAATACATATCTAATTACTTTGGTAACAGTTCCAATCCAATAAGCACATTGATCATGACCCATTACATGTAAAACATACACATATTATTATAATCAGTAATCTATTTATTGACAGTCCCAAAATTAATATACATATGATCGGATTATTACGAGTCACACAAGCTCCCACTATCTAATAGTATCCAAAGAACATGTGTTATTCAACTCGAATCTTAATGACCTGTTAAGATTCTTTGGCTTGCGAAGCCACATAAAGAATTCAAGTACTCGACGTTTCCAGTGCCATATAAATAAAACACAATTCCTTTTTTTAAAATAAATTATTTAAATTTGTACCGTATAATATAGCATACAAAACTATTCGTTTTTCTATTGACATTGAATACACACATAAAATCAATTTTATGTTTCGAGCTACCCCAAAAATTATCAACAGGTCCAAAGTCCTCTATTGTACGGAAATTTGGATACAACTCTATATCTCAGTTAAAAGATTTTGATCAAACTCTATTACTATTTTCCAGGGGTGGCAAATGGGCGAGTTGAGTCGAATTTGGGTTAAGATTTAATTTTTAAATGAGTTGGGTTATTAATGGGTTTAAGGTGAAACCAAGCTCAACCCAAAAGGGAACCAAGCCAAATACAACTTAATACCGTGCATTTCATTCTTTACAATTAAGATTATTAACAATCAATTTGGGTCTAACTTGAAATTTATTTGGCCCAATTTGGAATCAATTAAGAACCGACTAATATTTCTTAGGAACCAATCCAACTCAAACTGATTTAATTAGGTTGAAACTACGGATTTGAATCCATTTTGCCACCCTACTATTTTCCCGGAATGAATATTCTATCCCACTCTAATTCAAACAATTTTACATAATTTTATTTCAACCCAATTGGTACACTTTAAAATTTATTCGATTTATTAGTAGATAATAAATATAATATTAATTGGAGGGGGACTGAGAAAAAGAGAAGATTCGAGGAAAGTGAGGAAGCATAGTGATTGATGGATTTGACATCATCATTAACATGTGATACCCATTAGCTTACTCCACCATACACTTGCCTGTCCACACGTTCTAAATATCCACTTTATACTGTGAATAATATTTAATTAATTATTACCATGTACATGTATATTTTGATTGCTCGAATAAAAGGATTGAATAAATTCAGTCCTAATTTGGTTTACAATTTTATTTATGACAAAGTATTTCCAAGAGATATTTTCTTTGAGTAATATGTTTGGTTGGCAAATTAATAAATTTTTCTTGAAAGTAAATTTTAAAATTTTATCTAAATTTAAGTAAATTCATGCGAAAGAGAGAAAAATTCAATTTATATAAATATCATTTATGATTTAAAAGTTCACTTATACATTGAAAATAATTCTTCAACTATTTCTCAAGAGAGTTAAATTAATTATATATTCCAATGTAAAAACCTTACGTGCAAAACAAGATCCAATTGTCTATTAATTATATTCAAAATTGATAAGCTTTAACTAAAATCTGTCTACGAATTTTTTGAATCCAAATATTAAACTAAATAAATTTCTAAACCGAAATATCAAATCAATTATATGTCATTATATATTTTCTTCTAAAAAAACTCATTCAAATACACTTTTAATACCACACTTTTTATATTTAAAAATATTTTTCCTCAATTTTATTATTAAAAAAATATCAAACATAGAAGTTGCCAATCAATTAGGTATTGGCCTCTTTGTTCATGAATATTGACTATTGTCATTGTCATTCTCAAATTGATCATTCCCTTACGAATGATCTCTCAATTATTGGTGAAAATCTGGAATATTTTCTCTAGATGGAACCGACAAATCTTGGAAGCTTAACAAAATGAATAGCAATATCAAATAGTGCTTTATTTACAAAGTATATTCTTCCTTTCGAAATAAATAGTAAAATAATTTGAATATTAACTAGAATTCCCATTTTTCATAGTATTTATATTTAGTTCTTTCATTTTCTTTTTCTCTATCTTTTCGAGTTTGCCCAAAACGCCTTTGAGAAACAAAAATAACTAAAGTCGAGTATTATGATACATAATACTAAAAAGCTCTTTGGTCACCAAGAATCTTGTTAGTTTAAAATAGATATATATCGAGAAACTTAAATAAACAGAATTTAGATGTATATTAGTCAAATAACTTTTGAATAATATGAAATCTTGTGAATTATATCTTCTACTATATTATAGCACAGTTTTTCTTTAATCCTAATTTTCTAGAATTTTGAATTTTTTTAATAAAATGAAAAATTCTTATTGGTTGGTTTAAATTTTTTAAGATTGATTACTATTCTTAATTTAGATAATCAAATTAAATTACTTTCCTATTACATTCACTTGCAACCAAAATGGGAAGAGTTACAATGTTTTGATTGTGATTTGTGATCATTAATGCAAATGGAAAGACCAAAATTTATTACCATGTAAAATTCTTAGCATATCTAAATAAAGAATGGTCTAAATTAAGTACGTTCACATTAGGCTTAAATTTAAATTTTAAACTTTATTTTAAAATTGACTTACCAAATCAAAATCCTTAATTAGGAGGAATATTTAATTTACATTAGCTAAATTTACGTATTAATTCATTCCACAATTGATGAAATTATGCAGTTAATAAGGAAACTGATACATCTATAAATTATTTTCATTTAATCTAAAATCTTATAAATTATACCATACTTTTTCTGCTTCACAAATCAATTTTACGTTTCTCCATGTTCACTAATTTTTTCATCTACAAAAGTGAATTTGATTTGATGTGAGGTATTTTATTTTATTAGTTCTTTATTTTTCATCTTTCAATAGTTTTGAATTTTACGCTTTCAATTTTATTCGATTTTCTTCATTTAATTTAGTCTTAAACATTAATGACATTATGAGAATTTCTTAGTCGATCGAAATTATTGGTCCATATTTTATTTGGCGATGAGTGGTTATGAATGGAGCAATGTAATACGTATACATATATGCTTGAGGTAATCATTTCACTCCATTAATTTTTATTTTTTGTAGTTAATACCATTGTGTACTATTTTTCTGTTTATTGTATTCTTTTTGTTGTTAAATAATTTATTGTATATTAACAATTGTTTTTAATATATATGTGCAAAGGAGTGTAATAATAATTTTTTTTAATATATATATATATATATTTAATAAAATTGGGGAAAACTTTAGATTATGAATGTGGCAAATAGCGTTCAATATTGAATTTTGAATGTTGAAGACAAATCTCCGATTTTTGTTTTCTATTCTCTTCTTCCTTTTCTTATTAGATTAAATTTTGAATTTAAATTTAGTTTCTTTATGAGAATTAGAAAGAAAATTTAATTTAATAATATAATTATAATTATAATTTTAGTTATTGGAAATAATTTTTCATTTTTTACAAGTTATAAATAAAAAACAACTTAATTGATTTATTGTTTTAATATTATAGAAATTATCTTCAGGTTGAATTTATATTTTAATTTTCCAAAATTATGAAAATTTAGCACCTCAAGTCTATATGTGAACCTGTATAGATAGGCTTCACGTACTAAATTTCACTACATTACTTTTTAATGTTATTTTTTATTGATTAAAATAATTGAGAACTAATATCATTATCTTTATATATATTATAGCAAAGCGGTGTGAGACCCACTTTACTCTCTATCTTCTTTTTTCGGTAATTTTAATTTTTTTATTGTTGAGAAAAATTTTATTAATTAATTTGATTGAGTGTGTAATTTGAAAGTTTGAATTTAAACATATTAATTAGGAATATAAAAACACTTATTTGGTAACTAACACAATATTTGGATAATGTATTTTGCATTCATGATTGATAGCGGTTATAACAAGTTTTATGATAATTTCCTGTTAGTAAGCCAACAATTAAATGAGATTATAATATGTTGACTAAAGTTTAATTTTTTAAGATTTGTTAGATGTAAATAGACTTATTGTATTAATTAAGAAATGAAATTCCACAATAAAAAATTATAGTTAATAGTATTTGAACAATATTTAGGATAATCGTATTTATTTGTTCCTTACATCTTGACTTCTAAAAATAGTAAAGAAAAGATTTTACAGACAATTAGGGCAAACAATAAGCTTCCATAATTGATGCTAATTAAATGAGTAATTGACTCTTTTGAAATGACAAAATGAGTAATTGATTTTTTAAATGAGTAATTCACTAATTATTGTAAATATTGACGTCCATAATTGATGTTAATTAAATGAGTAATTGACTATAGTTATAATTTTTAATGTCCACAATTTAAGCTTATAAAATGAGCAATTAATTCTTTTAAAAATTAAATGACTACTTTTCTCAATTCTCTATAAATTGGCATTTCATTGTAATATCATAATTGTGCATGTTCATAGTCTAACATCCCATTTACAAGATCATAAAGTTTTGGTTTCTTTCTTATTTTTATGTTATTACTCTCAATTTTTTATTCATTTTTTTATTTGTTTTTTATTTTAATTTTCTATTAGTGTTAATCTATGGCAGACATAAATCAGATGACTTCCATGGACACAAAGCTGGCAAACGTGGAAGCAGACTACTATATTTTATTTATTTATTTATCTTTATTTGGTTTGAGTGGATATTAAGTGTAATTAGTAAATTTTTTAAATAATTTTTTCCATTAATATTCATTTTATAATTTATTGGTTTAATTAGTTGTGTGGAATTGAAATAGTCAATATTCATGTAAAAAAAATATTTTTATATATCTCTACATATTTTCTTATGTTTATAATTTATTATGGCATTCAGTTTTTTTCAATGGAAATGAATAATAACTATTATGATTATATTGAGGACTTTTTTATTTGATAAAGACTAATGAGCCAGCCGAAATAAGCTTGAAGTTTGTAAAAGTCTGAAAATAAGAGAATTTGTAAGTTACAATAAGCTTGAGTAGAGTTAGAATAAGAGAATTTGTATGTTGGCCTTAAACTTATTGTATTCCAACTCAATGAGTTTGAGTCATTTCATTTTTAGCTCATAATATTTGATTTACAAGCCTAACTTTTGTATGATAAATGAAACATATTACAATTGAGTATAATCATATTCTATTTATAAGTGACATTTGTTTATTATTATTATTATTATTATTATTATTATTATTATTATTATTATTATTATTATTATTATTATTATTATTATTATTATTATTATTATTATATAATTTAGTCCCTTAATATATTTACTTTGATAGATAGATATCCATGACTTTACATAATTAGTCACTAAATATATTGATGTGATTGGTCATATTTAATGTTTTTTTATCTACGAAGTTATGGATTTCACCAAATCTTTTTTATAAGTTTGTTTCATCTTCTACATTAAAGTTAAAGAAAAAATTGCTCGATTAAAATTCAAATATATCACCTAAAAATCTTAAAAATATATATTTGGACAATTTATTTAGAAAAGAATATGTTCAAAAAAATTACATTTCAATTTTAGTTTAATAAACCACTTTAATATTCTTCATAATAATAGTAGGATTATAATAGTCTTTAAAGAAAAATAAATTGGAAATAAATTTTTAGAAGGAATGAGCTCTATTGTTTTGTGGTACTCTTTTTGACAACAAATTGTTTATTTATTTATTTTCTTAAAGAATGTTCTCAACTTCTTCCACCAAACAAATTTGTTGGAAAGTATTGTTGGGTTATATAAATAATTTGTTGTTTATTTGGCACAATGATTTTTTTACTATTCAGTGACACTATTTTATATTTCTCATGAACGATAAGCTGTCATAATATTATGATTTTTTAATATTACTAAAATTTGATCTATTTCTTTGTGTTGTGCTACGGCACTATATAACATAAAGTTAAGAGAGTACAAGCAAGTTAGGATAGTATATATATATGGCCTATGGAAGGCCATGTAGATTAAGATCAATGTTTAATTTTCTTTTTAATTTTCATATAGTCACCATATATTTGAGGAGCTTCAAGATAATATTCGAAACAAGTTCAATAACTCCCAATTATGCATATTTACTACTGTATCGAAAAAATATCACTAAACAACTTTATAAATGAATAAGCATTTTAATTCTTCACACACATCAATTGAACGATTTGCAATTGGTTATAAGTTTTTTTTATTCAGTAAAGGACCGTTTTGTACCTTAGCTAACAAAGTTGGATCATATTACTTTATCAGTTGTCATTAAGTAACTATATTTTAAAATTTTTCATTGTTTTATTGAATGATTTTTTGTATTGAGTTAATGGATATAAATATGATAATTATGAGTTTTCAAAAGAGATATTTTAAATTATACTCCGTGCATAGCACGGGGTACACGCTAGTTATTGATTATAGAAGGGTATAAATAGAATCTAATGAAATCGTAACCTAAGCTATAAATATGAAAATAAGATAAAACTAAATAATTACAAGATAATAATAAAAGATATGAAATGATACGTTTTAATCTAAACTAATTATAAATATTATCTAACAATAACCCCCTGCTATAATAACTACAATATAATATTACACTATAATATATCGCTCTAAGACTATTTAAACTACATAATAACTTATAATTAATCGACTTAATTACATAAAAATCAACTTCTTCCTTTGATAAATAACATCAAAGGAAATTAAGAGAAAAAAAAAACATTAGATAGTTAATGAAAGAGGCTAAGAGCATATGACAAGTATTAAGTGTACTTGCCAATGTTTGTCTAGATTTAGATTTGGTCCTTAGCAATTGAATTAGTTAGGACAGCTGGTGGTACGACGCCGTACGGTTCACCAAATGGGTAAGAATTGTTTGTAAATCTCTCTTGTCTTTTTCCAATCATGAGGATTAATAATGGTCCACCAAATGAATTAAATCACATTAATGGTGAGAAAAGGTGTCTTTTGATTAATGAGGGGCAGCTAATGTTCACCGTGTGATATAAATGAACAATTATTTTTGTGTCTTCAAAGTTTTACTTTGTGTGGTTTAGGCTTTGAAAAGCCTAAGAAATATTAGGGCCCAATTGGATGAGCATCTATGTGCTCAAAAATATTTTTCAGAATAAAAATTTTCGGGAAATTCGTTTGTTTGGCACATCGTTAAAAATTTCTTACAAAAAAATTCTCTTAAAATTATAATTAATTTGAAAAAATTCTTCCAACAAATAAATTTTACTATTCATGATTTGACAGTTAATACAATAAATTAAAAGGATTTTTTCCAACTATCTTCCAAAGCCGAAAATTAAATTAATTACATATTCTAATGCAAAATAATGCAACGATTAAAATAAGATCCATTATGGCTATTTTCTAACGTCTAAATCAACGATTTTGACTTAACACATTTAATAAAAATCACATTTAAATATCAACAAAAATAATTTTTTCACAACAAAAAAAACATCACATCAACCACAATCATTACTTTTTTTTCTCTTAAAATCTCATATAATCTCTATGTTTCAAACCATATTTCTCATTTTTTATCATGAAAATAAATTCTCGGAGTTAGACGTGTCAACCAATTAGGCCCTTACTTATCGTTTTTGGGTAGTTTTCAGATTTTGATTCTTTGTATATTATATTTTCTTATGGAGTGATATTTGTATAATATAATTAAGTCGAAAATTAATATCAAAACTGTTAAAAGTAAGAATGAAATATTACACTTGGACGAAACCCGTTTATTGAAAATTATCAATAAATCCCACAATTGTATATTTGTAAGATTTGTGCGGGTAAAATTATAAGAATTTTTTAAACACAAAAGGAGCGTAATTAAAAGATATCTTTAATATGAAAAGAAATGTTTGGTAATTTTCAATAAATGTGGGGGTATTTTTTATAATTACATAATAAGTTAGGGGTCCATTATCATTTTCCCTGAGGAAGAATTATGTAGGATGAGCACTTGTCACGGAAGGTACCAAAATCAAGACCAGAAAACACTCAATTGACTAAATGTGAATACAAAGAAAGATTATCATTATCAACAAAGACTTGTTAAGATCCATGTTGATTTTGTTTTGAGCTCATTTGTCAAGTTCATATGTTTTTTCTATTCATAAATTAAAAAAAAAAATTATAGTCCAATAAAATATAAGTATAATCCTTAAAGTAAGTGGATTATATTTGTTATATAAAGCTTTTAATTCAACTATGAATTATAATTGAATTCGATTAAACACGATTCATGTGAACATAAGATAGGCACCTACCATTGAACATTGATGTTGCATAAACTCTCTAGTAACTAATGTTGATGCTTAATCCTGCAAAAGTGGCCCAATATAGACTTAACATTTTTGGCCCAATGGGCTTATTTATTGAGCACACTTCATTCTTCAATTGGCATCTAATTATAAATAAGCCCAATGGGCTTTTTTATAAGTGGGAATCCTACTATAAGGAAAAGAGATTGTTTCTCCGAGTCCCTTTTCTACATGCTGCTCCACATTTTATACTCGTATTTGTTCAAATGTGATAGGTAATAGTGCAAAAAAGAATTATTTTACTCGGACTTATTATATAATATATATAAATAAATTTAAATCAGAAAATTTACTAACACAAAAAAAATTGAATTAATGCACCAAGTAATTGCTTACAAGATTAAAAATAGTCCAAGATAGTAAAAAAGTTCCATTTATGCTTATATGAACATCATTTGATCGATATCAATAATTATTTTCATATTCAAATTTGTATATCGTAAAGTATAAATGATAAGTTTCACGTGAAGCTTGAGATAAAATATTATAAAATGAAACCAAAATGGTATATTTACTTCTTTAAATTTCTTTTTTTTTGATAGTCTAATTTTTTAGCAAAGTTAATAATTTTTTTTATTATTTTAACCTAGAAAATATTATATAATATTTAAATTATACTATATTTAGTATTTAAGATGTATTAGATACTTTAAATTTTATACCAAATACTAGAAGGATTTTTTTTAATTTAACTTTTAGATACATCAAATCATTCGAACTTTTATATGTAACATTTTAAGTTTAAGCTATAGCATTTGCCCAACAAACCTATAGGGCCTTTTTAGTTGAGGTTTTAGGATGTTTTGAAAGTCAATCAAATGAAGATTGATTAATTACCCCATTGGTATATTACTTTCATGTTAGCTTCTTATTTTATTTTATAATAGTCCTTTCTTTTCAGCTTGCCACAACACATTACACACTTGTAATATCATAACAATCCCTAAATCATATACTTAAACTCCCCACTTTCCATATTATGATACTTTACCACGTATTTTAGACATTCCACAATTGAAGAAGGCTTCTTTAGTATGGACGGTTTTTGGGGATTTCGATAATCATATATATTTTTATTTGTGTTCACTATTACATTTAGGCTTCGTTTGTTTGATAGGAAATGAAATCTAAAATGGGAATAAGATTTTTGATAATTTGATTATTATAAATCTGATTCTATTAAGGCTCCGTTTGTTTGTCAAGGGAATGGAATCAAAATGGGGAATATGATTCCCAAAAATCAAATAACCTTGTTTGGTATTTTTTATTTGATATTATGGAATGCAATCTAATTCCCAAAATATGGGAATTATCATCTCAAATAAGGGAATTACATTACCTTGTTTTATGGAGGTAATGTGATTACCATATCAAGGTAATCATAAATGCACTACTTTAATGTCATTACTACCCTTATATCAAATATAATACAAAACAAAATAATTATTTATTTTTTCATTTCATTTAAGTTATTATTTATGAAGAAATAGTTTCGTATTTTTAATTTATTTAGAATATTTTCATTGTCAAAATAGATCGTAATTTCATTTTATTTGATATTTATTTATTGAATGAAATTGAAAAATTGCTATGTTGTTTTTGCGACAGTACTTTTGAAATGGTTGTTGGTCACATATGATTAATATATTTTATTTATTAACAATAATATGTTTCCGACTTAAAATAATCATCAATGCATTGGTATATAAAAAATGCATACATGTAATTTTTTTAAAAGTCGAACAATATGTAAATAAAAAATAAGCATGTCAATTTAATTATCACTTTTCTAAAAGAGAATAATGCAATTGAACCAAATTGATATCTTATTTATTCTTTATTATTTAACCAAATTAAATATATATGTATATATGTATATACACTTATGTATATATATAATATCAAATATTCTACTTTGTCATAAAATTTATAATTAGATTATACAAATTTGATTTAAAATAAGGGTATTTATGTCAAAGTCTTTAATTTTAGATTCCATTCTTTATTATATGTATTTGAACAAAATATAAAAAAGAAAAAAATATTTATATCCTTACCCAGTTTTTTTGTAGAAACCAAACACTATTAATGAAATCAGATTTCTAGTAATCAAATTACCAGAAATCTTATTCCCATTTTAGATTCCATTCCCTGTCAAACAAACGGAGCCTAATAGTATTTGGCTGTCTACAAAAAATTGAGTAAGGATATATATATATATATATATTTATATTTGGTTCAAACACATATAATAAGAAATGGAATCTAATTAAAGAATTTGACTTAAATACGCTCATTTTAAACCATATTTGTATAATCTAATTATAAATTTTTAACTATAGTAGAATATTTGATAAATATATATAGATATGTGTAATACATATATATATATATTTAATTTGGTTAAATAATAAAAATAAATAAGATATCAATTTGGTTCAATTCCATTATCCTTTTTTAGAAAAATGATAATTAAATTGAACATGCTTATATTTTTATTTATATATTGTTTGATTTTTAAAAAAATTGATACATATATAGATTTTTCATATACCAATGCATTTATAATTATTTTATGTCAGAAAACACATTATTTTTAATAAAATATATTAATCACATGTGACCAACAACCATTTCGAAAGTATTACACTGCGTACGTACGCAATGTTAATTGGCGTACAATCAACGAGTACATGGAGTTTCACACCGTCCGCGTACGTACGCGAAAATAGATGGCGCCTGTACGCCGACATACACGGCGTACGTACGCCGTGTAAATCGGCGTACAAACAACGAGGACAGGGAGTTTTCTAACTCTCGCGTACGAGCGCAGAAATGACCAGCGTACGCACGCCGTAATAAACAGCGCACGTACGCAATGTGAATCGGCGTCTGTACGCGGAATCATTAAACACGGTTTTAAAGAGTTCTTTCCTCCCTTTTCTTCATTCCAAACATCACTTTCTCTCTAAAACCTCGATTTCGCTCATCATTCCATCGTCTCTCATCTCAAACAGGTCGAAGAGGCATATAAAAGTTCACAATCATCCCGGAATATCAACACTTTGGTAAGGATAGCTACAACCATTCTTCGAATTTCGATTTTGGGCGAAAAATTAGGGTTTTAGAAATCTCGAAATTTTGGGCAACAATTGGAAGAATTTTTGTTTGATTGACTTGGTTTTACATTGAAATAGTGATATTGAACTTAGTTTCAAGGAATTAGTCGCCACATTGTAGGATCGAAGATTATTGATTTAGGGTTTGAGATTTTGGTCGAAAATTGGGCATATTGCGATTTTGATCATTGTTTTAAATTATGGATTGAGAATTTGGGGATTGCTATTGGTTGATTTGCTGGAAGTGTTGAGGTATTGAATTGGGTTACATTTGGGCATATAGCTTCGTTGTTGAATTCCGGGTTAGAATTATCGTTCATTGCTTGGTATCGGGAATTTGGTTTGGTTTGTTTGAATTGTAGTTGAATTGGATTGAATTTGGTCGGTGTTGCGTCTGTTTGGTTTGCTTGGTATTGAATTTGTCGAGGACTTGGTCATTGAAAAAGCACCGTTACTCTGCCGAAATTTTGAAGAAAATGGTTAGGACGAAAAATACATCTAAGGGTAAGGGTAAAGCTCCAGCGAGCTCCTCTCGAAATCGACCCGAGGAAAGTCAACCCGAGGAACGGGTAAATGATAGGAGTACTAGATTCGAAACACCGGAAACCGAGATGACTTGGCGACGTCTGATGTCGCACGCATTTTTAAAGGAACGGGCCATTCTTTTCACCAAACCCAAATCAGTACGAACCTTAGCCACCGCCTACGATTGGAAAGGCTTCTCGAACATACTACCCAAGATCAATGTCACTTGGGTTCAGGAATTTTATGCAAATTGTGTCGAACACGAGAAATTATACGGACCGCGTAGGCACCGTCCCACAGTCGAGGTTCGGGGTGTCGAAGTCCACTTTGATGCACATAACATACAACACGTACTCCAATTGCCAAATGTCGAAGGCCCGAGCGAATATTCAGAATTATTAAGAGACACCACCCCACAATTCAAGTCCGAGATCACAAAAACAGTGGCGACTGAAGAGACACAATGGATTAGGCAGGGATCCACACTTAACCGAACTGAACTAAACCCGGTAGCGTCATTTTGGTACGAGTTCATACGCTACCGGTTAATGCCCACGACGAACCGTTCTGAAGTAACACGCGCACGGGCTACTCTCATATATGCTATACTTAATAGGAAAGTCATCGACGAGACTAGAATCATACGAGAGAGCCTTTTTGAAGCTATAGAACGTTTAACCGCCGAAATGAGACATGACTCGGGGAGACGAAAGAGTCCCTTGCTTTTTCCGGCACTTATACATTTACTCTGCGAACACTATGATGTCCCCGAGCTTCCCGACGATATTTTTGAGAATGCCGGCGATGACTTCGGCTATGATGATATCCCACGAGCTCCTCCACAGAAACGAGCCCGACAGTCGACTGAGCCTTCCGATCTACCCCAGACAGATGTAGGGAGTAGCTCGAGTGCTCCTGCACCCCCTCCGTCAGATCCATACTATGACCTGCTTGCCCAAATTCAAGCCGGCATCGCTGGGATTAACACTCGGATGGGCTTCATAGAGTCTGACATCACGGGATTTAGGACCGATATTGCGGGATTTAGGACCGATATGGGTAATATGCAGACAGACATTGCGGCCATTAGAGCATGGCAGCGCCAAGAAGATGATCGGCGTAACCCCACCCCCGCAAACCCCACTGCCACCGACCCGGTCGATGCTTTTATAGACGGCATGGATTATGATAATGAACAGACAGACCACCCCGACGATGCCGCCTAGAGACCACAAACCGCCTTTCGCCTCGTTTGGTTTTTCTTTCTTTTCCTTTTCCTTTTTTATGTTTTTAGTTTCTAGTTTACCTTTCGTTTTTATGTCTTTATGTTTTTATGCTTTTATGTTTTTATGTTTTTCTGATTTTAGACTTTAGGATGGAATGTAATGCCAAAGATGATTAATCCAAAAGTCTATTTCCTTTTTCTAGCTCCAGTGTTTTGTTTTTCTACAGTCTTCTCGATACAATACCTAGCAAACTCAGAACGATTGTCTCGACTCTCGCCAAGGTTATGTCCCTTTTTACGTTTATGCATGCATACATACACACGTTTATCACATTAGGGACAATGTGCGATTTAAGTTTGGGGGTTGTTTATGGAAACATAACACTTTTACTATGGATTATAGCTTTATCTTTGTGATCGTCTTACAACGATTGACTAGGTGATATGAAAGCCTGACTTTTTAATACATATAACGCATAATCTTTTTGTCGGCGATATCATCTGCTTAGTTACACTTTTCTGGCTAGTCACTAATACGTAGTAGTCCAAGGCATAGGAGTTGAGTGGATCACCCGTTTTCGAAACACATAGGTAGTGGCCTCCAAGTCTACCAACTTAGAATCACGTCTTCTGGCACAAAAAAAAAAAAAAGATGGATTAGTTCGTTCTGTGACCTTTGACACTTGAGTGATTAAGTCCGAAGGAGTCTCTTAAAACTTAACGCCCTATGGCTATCTAGCTTGGGAGTCGTTGACCCAAAGCTCAATAACGGGTGTCATAGAAAGTCTAAGGGAACGAACATTGCACAATCCTGACAAGTATGAGCTCGTTTGTACAGTTGACTTATGCTAAAAGCTCAATATTGTGAACCAGTTAGACCCTAATATCTGTTAGACCAGTTGGTAGGGATGGGCGCCACTCGAATTTTTGTTAGAAACGCCACTCGACTATAATGCTTAAAGATGACTTTATTCAGTGCTTTCTAGAAGCTTGTTTAACTCTGTGGTGTGATGTAACCAATGACTAAGCGAATGCATGATCTTTTTCTAAAAATGTCGGGTCATTAGTTCACGTCGATTTTTGTACGATTGTATCATATTTCGATTTAGCAAAGATTCATTGATTTTGTGATTTTGTGGGTACATCATTTGCAAACCCTCACGAGACTATAACTCGTCCTTTTTGGGTAACAAAAAGGTTTAAAGGCTTGTTGCACATGCTAAGTGCAATCGTGTACTCTACGAAAATGAGTTTATCTTTAGTTTTTATTCTTGTTTCTTTATTTTACCGTTTGTTCGAGGACGAACAAAAGCAAGTTTGGGGGGGTTGATAAACCTCATTTTTACGCAATTTTCATCATTCATTCGACACGTTTATTATATACTTTCATCATATTTTTATCCCGCAAATGCGTTTAATGTCACTTTTGAGTGCGTAGGGATTTTCTATGTTGTGAAAGGAAAATACCAAGTGTAAGCTAAACTCGACTACAAGTTGATTGAAAATTTGCATTTTACACGGCGCACAGACGCCTTTGTAATCGGCGTACGAACGACAGAACACACGGCGTACGTACGCCGTGTTAAATCGCGTACAATTAACGAAGACAGAGATTTTGGAGTGATTCGCGTACGTACGCCGAATAACGCGGCGTACGAGCGCCACTTTACACGGCGTACAGGCGCCGCCCAAAACGGCGTACAGGCGCCGAACAAAACGGCGTACAAGCGCTGTTCAATCTCGCGTACAAACGCGCACTAATTACGGTCTAAACGCGGAAAGCCCATATTCAGCCCAACTTCGATTTTATGTTCTAGATTAGGTATAAATACCCCCTCCGAACATTGTTTTAGGGTTCGACTTTATTTTCCTGAATTGAGTTGTAAAGATCGGAGATCGAGAGACGAGATTCAAGGATTATTGTAAACAGTTTTAATCGACAACGGGTTTAATCGAAATTATCTTCTTTAATCTCTTTTGATTCTTGTCGTTTTATTATGTTTACATTATTGATTGTTGATTGTTTCTTCGCATCTATGGAGTAATTCATATTATTCTGGAACCGGGAATAGCCCGATAATATGTTATCGATATAGATTATAGAATCGTTGATTTACATCGCATATGCTTATGATTTGAATTCTTGATTATTAATGCTTGTGAATTTGCTGGCCACTTATTTGCATGTTCATAGATATTAGGCGAAAATTCTGAAAGGTGACGTCTATATCAGAACCCTAGAATTCAAACCTAGGATCCTAAATCACGAAAGTAGTTTTAGGTCTTTTGAGGAATCGATACACTATCATAGAGATTAATGAATCTGAGTTTAGTCTAATCATCACGAAAGTAGTTGATTAATTATCTTGGGTATTTTGTTATACTTCGACAGAAGATAGTAATTACAATTGGATAGTGTCCTTCATAAGTAGCGATCGTAACTTAATCGGTAATATAATTGAGTCAATAATGTTTATCGTGGTGAACCCTAATTCCGGAATTTCCAATCATATATAATTCGAATCAGTTTTCTTGCGTTCTGTTTAGTTTTCTTTACAATTTATCTCGTGCTTTTAATTAGGCTTAGATTACTGATAAGTGATAGATTAGTACTTGATTATTCGGTCTTCGTGGGAACGATATCTTTTGTACTGCACCGAAGCCGTGCGCTTGCGGTTTAGGCACACCAAAAAACCAATCCACATGCCTAGGATAGGTCGAACCAATTTACTCGAAGTTTGTTACTTCAATTATTGCAATACATGTGATTTAAATGTACAAAATAGTATGGTGTTACGTAAATCTATAAATACCATCTTATTATCTCATAGGAAATGACCTCGTGTACTATTTTTTAGAATTTCCTCAAATATATTTAATTACTCCCTAAAACTTCCCCACACCAGAATAATATGGGTAATTTGCACTTTGCACCCTTAAATTAAGGCTAATAGGCACTTTACATCTTAAAAAAGAAAAAAATAGCACAATGCATCCTGAAATTGTTTAACTTTTGACAAGTTGCACCCTATTTAATTTTTCAATCAAAAATTTCATTTTGAAAGGATAAAATCACCCATGAAATACAAAATGAATTTCTAAAGGCAAAATAATAAACTTATATCAAAAGTATTACATGCTTCATTTATGGAGGTTTTAGCAAAATAAATAAAAAGTTCTCAAAATAATACAATTATGAAGCTGAATAAAAGTGCCAATTTTTAAAGTTCTCAAATGTCTTCTTCAAATTTTATATTTTTTTAATTTAGAAAAGCAGAAAATTGCATCTTGAATATCATCTTCAAATTTCTTATTTTGAAAGGTAGAAGAATGCATCTTAAATGTCGTCTGTAATTTTTGTTTCATTTTTATGTGATATACGATTGACCCAATTTCAAGTTTTAAACATTTTGGGAATCTATTTTTATTGTGATGATGACGTTTGATTTAGTTCACATTTTGTGACAGCAAATTGGTTCCTTCTTGTGTATTACTTTGATGATAGAGTATTTAGTGTTGGATGACAAAGAAGATAAGTCTTCTTCACTCTTAAAAAAAATATATGCATTTCTAATTAATTATTTTCGGGGGTTTGTAGGAAGAATCACGATGAAGTGGAAATGAGCGATTGACTAGAGTTAGGTTGACGACATGAACGGAGAGAATTCACTTGTTTTTTTTTAAAATATTTTTATCCTTATTGAGATGAGATATTGAGTGAAAAATTATATAGGGTGCAACTTGCCAATGATAACTCAATTCAAGGGTGTATAGTGTTATTTTTTCTTTTTAAGAGTGCAAAGTGCCTATTAGCCCACTTTTCAGGGTGTAAAGTGCAAATTACCCGAATAATCAAATGTGGATAACAATTTATGAATAGATTGAGTTACACAAACTACCCTGTTATAATGTGTTTCCAAGAAAAAAAACTTTTTATTTTTGAAATTATATAAAGTCCTCTTGATGTAACGTATTCTTATAGTGACTCTTTATGTATTAATACATTCGTTCAATTTAATCTGTAAATTTTTAGCAATTGCCCCCCCCCCCCTGTAGAGGGGTGTTGGTAATTAAAAAAGTGTCAATTTTTTAGTGCAATGATATTAAAAATAATAATAAAATGCACTTTTAGATTTATCTATTAAGGTTTGCCATTAAAAGTGTAAATCTTTTAGTTCAATGAGATCAAATGTAATAATAAAATTTTAATATATGACGAAAAATGATGAAGTTCAAATTAAATCCACATGAATGATATAAAAAAGTTACTGAAAAAAAAATCTTACAAATTAAATAGTCAGCTCTCCATTACTCAATATTTTTCTTTAAACCTTTATTCCTACTCTTGATTTTAATTCCAACAAAAGGGAGAAAAGGAGGAGAATATGGAGAGGCACGAAGGGGCTAAAGCCATTACTAAATTAAGTCGTGGGGAGCACAAAATGACATTCTAAAAACCAGGTCAACGGTCAACCTCAACCAAAATTTCCCATAAATAAATAAATAAATAATAATAAGAGATTATTGAAAACACTCGTGCATTAATCTAAAATAGCTAAATACACTTTATATTAAGTAAATATGTATAATATTCCCCTGTATTTTTCAATATCATGCATAAAACTCCTCTCCCGTTAAAAATTAACCCTCACCAAATTGTGAGAAACCAGTAAACGTAAATATTAAAATATGTTTTTTAAATTTAGTTATTTTTATTAACATCTTTAATATAAATATATAATAATAATAATAATAAAAAAATATTATACTTTTCTCTCATCCTTGTATTCCCTCAACCCTCTGTTTCTATCTTTGCATTAACAAAAACAAAAATCATCAAAAATACCTGAACAAAATTGATCAAAAAGCAATGGAAAAATTACCTCTTGAAGAATCAAACAGCTTCACCAACAAAAATCCCCAAAATGTATCACCAACAAGCCCTAGAACACCACATTCGATTTCAGTCAGTGATGATGATCATAATCAATTCACTCACGTTGATCATTTCACCGATTCCATTTCCAATGTCAATGACAAATCCTCCAGCCTCCCGGAGGTTCCAGATTGCATCGAGACCTTGTCGAAAATCATCGATTCAACGATTGCAAAGTACAATGCCGGAGAAATTAATATGAGGGCTGGTAAGATGACCGAAGAGGATACGTTTTTCATCGAAGCCGTAAGGCGAGTTTCCAAATTGACGAATGCATTGAGTGAATTTTCATCGGATTCGAACGCTAATCCGTCGTTGAACCAGACGGGCCTTGTTTTGCAACGCGCCATGGCGTTCCTGGAAGATGAATTTCGGGGGTTGTTGGAGGATTCTAGAAATGATTGTTCGGATCAAGAGATGAATTTACCTAATATTCGGAAATTCTCGTCCTTCAGTGCTACGAAGAATCAACAAGAACATTCCGATCGATGTGCGGT
The DNA here is from genome assembly GCA_963669365.1 of Verbascum thapsus. Lineage (NCBI taxonomy): Eukaryota > Viridiplantae > Streptophyta > Magnoliopsida > Lamiales > Scrophulariaceae > Verbascum > Verbascum thapsus. The sequence goes on from OY770105.1 coordinate 23,164,484, forward strand.
TCAGCAGGATTGCGGCGAATCGGATGAGTACGCGGCGTTTCCGCCGGAAATAGCGATGAAATTGAATAAAATCGCGACGGCGATGATTTCCGCCGGATACGAAACCGAGTGTTGCCAGGTGTATTTCGTCGCTCGTCGAAATTCAATCAAGAATCAGATGAACAAGCTTGAATTCGAGAAAATAAACATGGATGATCTGGTGAAAATGCCTTGGGAATCGCTCGAAACGGAGATTTCTCGGTGGATGAAAGTGGTGAAAAACTGCTCGGACGTCATTTTTCCGGCGGAGAAAAGCCTCGGCGAGTCAATTTTCTCCGATCATTTACCAATTTTCCGGAACGTATTCAGCAATCTCGTCCGTGTTGTTGTGATTCAGCTTCTTGATTTCGTCGAAGCCACTGCGATGGCGAAGCGATCTGCGGAAAAGCTGTTCAAATATCTGGATATGTACGAAACGTTGCAGAAACTAATATCGGGGATCAGATCGGAATCATTTTCCGACGAGTTGACGGAGGATGCAACCACCACCGTCGACTGGATCGGAGAATCGGCGGCGAGTATTTTCTGCGATCTGGAAAATTCGATCAAAAGTGATGCAGCTAGAACATCCGTACCAGGTGGCGCAGTGCACCCACTCACGCGTTACGTGATGAACTATCTAAAATACGCATGTGAGTACAAAGACACATTAGAGAAGATATTCCAAAAACATGCCGAGTTAGAGAATAAACACATTCCCAATCCCAATCCTTCGCCCAATGAAGTAGAGAAAGAAATCGAGAGCCCCCATGATTACGACACAGCATCTGCATCCAGTACAACACCATTCTCAGTTCAAGTAGTGATGGTAATGGATTTACTCGACGCAAATTTAGAACAAAAATCGAAGCTATACAGAGACCCCTCTTTGTGTTACATCTTCTTGATGAACAACGGTCGATACATTTTGCAAAAGGTCAAAGGGTCGACTGAGATTCGACAAGTTATGGGCGATACTTGGTGTAGACGAAAATCGACCATTGTTAGACAATACCACAAGAATTACCAAAGAGAGACGTGGAACAGAGTGTTGCAGTGTTTGAGCCACGATGGTTTATCGATGAACGGGAAAGTTAACAAGCCACTTCTCAAGGAAAGATTCAAGATTTTTACGAACACGTTTGATGAAATTCATAGGGCGCAAAGCATGTGGGTTGTGAGCGATGAACAGCTTCAATCGGAGCTTCGGATATCTATATCGTCTGTGGTGATTCCGGCTTATCGATCATTTGTGGGGCGGTTTAAGCAACACTTGGACAGTGGGAAACAAGCTGATAAGTACATTAAGTATCAACCTGAGGATATTGAGACGTTAATCGAAGGTCTGTTTGAGGGTAATACTGCTTCAATGGCTAGAAGGAAAATATAGTTTGATTTCATCTTGTTGATTGGGATAATTCTCTTTTCTTTTTTCTTGTTGAGAAATTGGCATGGTGGGTTTTGCATCATGCATTTTGTTTAGCTTATTCTTCTCGTTGGTCTCGTTTTCGTTTTTTTTTTTTTTTGTAATGTAACGTAACATGAATTTTGGTCCCGTTTTGTTTTCTAATTCCTGTATTTTGACTGTTGATCTTCCAGGATTATACTTGCAGTAGAATGTATGTATGCAAGAAGATCATGCAAAGGTTATCATTTGTATGGTAATACTGATTGCTATATATGATAAAACACATACATTAATGTGGTTTCAATGACATACAATGTAAAGATTAGATACTAGGAAAATTTAGCAGATGGGATTATTGTAACTAATTGGAGCGTCAAAAAGCCAACGTTAGAAAACCATTGTCGGGTTTCTAACTCTCTTCTCTTTTACTAGTCAAGCGACTTCATTGACAAAATCATGGAGCAGTAGTGTTATCAACAAATAAAATAATATAAAATCAATATAAACACAAGAACGCTGGAAAAATTTGCAAAAAAGCCCCATGTGTTAATCCGAAAATGCAAAAACACCCATGTGTTAATGAAATAGGATGAAAGGCACCATGTGTTATTCAAAAGTTTGCAAATAATACCCGCGTGCTCATTCATTCAAACATTTCTAACGCTATTAATTTTAACCCGCAATGGCCAATGACTCATTTGGTTGAAAGGAATAGGAGGGTTAGCCTATTTTATCATATCTTTTCCAATGTTTGATTCAAATTGATAAAACTTTATATTAAATATCTCTGGCCCGTTACTAATTCCCGGGCTGAACAGGTTTATGAAAGTTTATGGATCACATCTATGAGGTGTGACCCATAAACCCACTTATAAAACTGAAGGGTTACAATTTTAATTGACTAAAATATCCCTCCATAAACTAAATGTAAGCCACGTTTCTCCACTTTCTCCCAACTCTCATTTTTTTTCCTTAAGACTTTAATCCTCAACCCTTGGATGAATTAGTTTGTGTTTCACTCTAGAGATTAAATTGGATGCCGTAAGGAAACGTAAAATTATTGTGTTCTCATACTCATTTTATGATGCCCACGCGCACCCAAATCAACATTGGGTAAAGGGGAGAGGAAGAAAAGTAGTTTTAATTTAAAAGGGGCATTTGGGGGTTAAAATTTTAGTTGAAAATATTTTAGTATATATTAATATTCCAACCTATCTTATAATCTATTTTCTATTTTCTATTGTAAAAGAACGAGTTGTTTTTTTTACATTTTTAATCTACCTAAAATATCCCTATAGATTTAATTTTTTTTATCTATTTCTTTATAAAAGAACGAGTTATTTTTTTACATTTTTGATCTACCTAAAATATCCCTATTAGATTTAATTTTATATGGTAAAAGAGTCAAATAATAAGATATATTATTTGATTAGGACTCTACAAATTATGGTATCACATATACACAATTTGATGTAGAATTCCATTAGGTTTAGGTCACTACAAGTTATTAATTAAATTAAAAAAAAAACTAAATATAAAAGTAATGCTCACGTGAATGAGATAAAGCTTAATAGATGTGTAAAGTTTCAAACAACTTGATTTTAATTAAATAATCTATTTTTTCTATTATAAAAGAACGAGTTTTTTTTTATATTTTTGATTTAGCTAAAATATCCCTATAAATTTAATTTTTTTATGGTAAAAGAGTCAAATAATAAGATATATTATTTGATTAGGACTCTACAAATTTTGGTATCACGTATAGACAATTTGATGTAGAATTCCATTAGGTTTAGGTCACTATAAGTTATTAATTAAATTAAAGAAAACTAAATATAAAAGTAATGCAATGAGATAAAAAAGCTTAACAGATGTGTAAAGTTTCAAACAACTTGATTTTAAATAAATAATATGAGAAAATATATTAGTTAGTATTTCTAAGAAGATATACTACATTAATTAAATATACAATCTATGGAAATACTAATGGATAATTGAGAATTACATTAAATAAGGTGTTTTTTTATCTATTTCCCTTTTTTCAAATAAAAATAACAACTTGAAACCGAGAGTTGTAGAGGGAAAAAAATCATTAAAAAAATTAAAAAAAATCTAAATCATATATCATATATGTTAATTAAGTACTTTTTAAGTTATTCGGCATAGAATTTTTGATTAACATATCAAATTTTAATTTGTAACTTATAAAAACAAATTATAACTTTATTGAAATATCATATTATTTTAATCAACACAGAACCTTTTAAAAAATAAAAATAAAAATAAAATTTTGAAATAACAACTTAGAACCGAGAGTTGCAGAGGGAAAACAATCAGTTAAAAGATTAAAAAAAATACTAAATCATATATCATATATGTTAATTAAGTATTTTTTAAGTTATTCTACAAAGAATTTTTTATTAACATATCAAATTTTAATTTGTAACTTATAAAAAATAAATTATAACTTTACTGAAATATCACACTATTTTAATCAACTCAGAACCTTTTAAAAAATAAAAATAAAAATAAAATTTGATTAATATTAACGGCAATATCATAATTCAATGCATATAACTCTAAATTAACAAGTTGCCAAAACATATGATTCCATTTACTAAGTTGAGAAAAGTTAATAATATTACATATATATATATATATAAGGTTATAAAAAAAGCAAAAGATATAATGTGGTAAAATAAATAATAAAAAAGTTAAGAGGAAAGTAAAATAGATAGTCGAAGTGGTGAATGTATAATTTCTTATAAGAGGGGCGTTTATTGTGTGCACAAATTAAGCATACTAACAAATGTAATTAAATTAAATAAGCAGAGTAGTTAAATTGATTAACTTTTTAATTTTTTTAAAACGAGGGTGATATTATTGATGCACACTTTTCGCAACATTTGACTAACGACCATTAGTTAGAGGGATCAATGTAATATTTTCAGACATTTTAAAACTTATGACACTGATATGATACTGCACTAAGTCTTTTTTTAAGTCATGTGCTATGATTCACAAACACGTGACACGTGAGACGGGCACTACATGACAAGATACGTAAATAAAAATAATTTGTATATATCTACAAGAGTAAGAATTATAAGTACATTAGAACTTTACAATGATATTTGTAAAATTAAGAATATTAAAATTTATGTGAGTTATAATATTAATCTTTTGCCATAAAATAGTGTAATACATAGGAATATATTAGGATTCTATCCAACTATATCTATAATTTTGAAATTCACATATGTATTTGAACATATTGACATTTATTCTAATGTTAGCATACATTAAAGAATGCTTATTTTACTGATTAGATATTATTTTCAATCACATTTCTATAAATCACAAAACAATGTGTATTATACGCATAACAAAGTAAAAATATTTCATTTAAGTATGAAAAAAAAAAAGATTAATTCCTTGTCAATTAAATTTTGTTAGTATAAGTTCTTTTATGTGATTTATATGTGCAATAAATCCATATACTTATGCAAAATTAAGAATAATTATATCGTCAACTACTTGTGTATTATTATGTGACCTCCTATTTTTATTAATAGGAAGAGTACTCCTATTTACTTATTAAAAATAATATTATGATCTTTATTCTGCCTATTTACTTATTAAAAATAATATTATGATCTTTATTCTGAGATATTATTATTCATATTCTATGTCATAACTGACCAAAAATTATTGTTTAATTAGTTTACAATACTTAGTGCAGTAGCTCATTAATTTTTTTAGCAAGATAATTACATGAAAGATTAAATAACTTTAAAGTTTTGAATTGTATACAAAAAATATCCATCATTTTCGTTATTGTGATAGACACAAACACAAACAACAACCAAAATGTTCACATTTTCAAGAAAAACCAATAAAACACTGAAAAATGAAACATAAACAAAAAGGATGAAGATTCAGAAAAGAAAAACATTGCAAAATGAGAATGAAAGTGATATAGATATAAAAATAATAGAATATTACGTTTTTGTCTGACTTTAAAAATTTATCTCATTCTTTATAAATTTTCCATTTAGTTTTTAAATTATAAAATTCAAACATTAATCGTCATACAAATAATAGAAATAATTGTCTCATCTTCTATATTTGGTCAAATATCATCATGACCAACTTCATCGACAAACAAGTCATGTTCCAAATCCGTTTCATCAAGAGTGAGATTTGCAATCTCTAAAACTTCAAAGTTATTACTCGACTCAAAAACATCTCCACTCACATCCCACATTTTGGTCTCACCTTTCATATATTGTGAAGTATTTCCTGATAAAATACGGGAAAAAATTTACTTTAAAGTTTCTATATTTTTGTGTTTTATATTTGGACCAAAAAAGTTTAATTTTATTCTAAAAAAAGGTGGACACATGTGTCCTAAATGTGACCATGTCCGACACGTGTCATCATTTTATTTTTAATTCAAGGGCATGGATCAGCCGTGTTCAACACGTGTAGAGAGCATGTTGAAAATGTGTCCATGTCCGAGAGTGTCTGATACTATACATCATGATTTTTCGAAGTGTTCGTGCTTTATAAGTTATGTGCAACTTTGGTCCAAAACGAAATATATTTCAAAAATTTGGGATATGGTACACTAAGGATATATCTATTTAAATGAATGTTTAATATTTTGAAAAAGATTAGTTAACATATTCATTGACATAAATAAAATTTTATCAAATTATTTGAATTTCTTTATCACTTGTTCAACTTTTATATTTAAGTTTTAACAAAAGAAAGAAATTTCTTTTTGTATTATACCGCAAAATGTTTGTATAGTGATAAAAAATAAATACTATGCCAGGTACCAATACATGTCGAATACTTCAAATTTTATACCTGATACGATATCAAAAAAAAAATCCTTTCTTATTTTTTCGATATTATAAAATTATTCCGTATACAATAATCAAGAGTATACATAGTGTAAATGGGAATGATCACCCATATAATACTACACTAAGTCCTTTTTTAGTATATGTGCAACATATGTTCAAAATAAAGTGGAGTTTAAAATTTTGGGATATGGTACACTGAGATATGTTTATTTATATGAATGTATACATTGACATTTGACTTTTATGTTTAAGTTTTACAAAAGTAAGAAAATATATCTCTTTTTGTGTTTTAGCTCAAAAAGTATTGATAGTATTTGTGGTATCCAAGGCGTATTGAAATGCTTCAAATTTTTTATTAAATATGGTATAAAAAAAACCCTTTTTATATTTTCAGATATTTTAATACTATCCCGAATACTGTATTTAGGATTATGACACTGGTGTGACACCGATACGATACTATACTAAGTCTTTTTAGGAGTATATGTGCAATATTGGTTATCAAACTTCAATTATAACTATTTCAAATTATTTGTAGTTACGACCAATAATTAAGAATTTGTAGATTTATTTATGTGGTTTGTATAAGTTATGTGTTTTTATATACACTTCCAACAGAAAAAATATACCACTGCGTCATTTGAATTAAAATAAAGTAAGAAACAAGATGTCTACGTAAGTATCCAAATTTTGAACCATAATGAAGAAGTTTGCCAATATATAAAAAACTAAATGAAAAAAGAAGAATATAAATTTATGATGGTAATATTCATTTATGTTTCTTTCTTTACGTTGATTCAATTAAAATTTAATCTTTTCAACAATTATAGTTTATTAGCGAACGACTCATTTAGTAAAGTTATTATAGAAAATATTTTGAATTTGAGCAATAATTACGTATATAAATTATTTTACCGAGATCATATGGTTCACGTTCAACGAACGTGTTATTTACTAGTTGACTTAAAATGACTAACCAAATAAAAAAGTATTTAGGATTGATTAAAATAAACTTGGGCTCCAAACCTATAAACTAGTCCAACCCTCATAACCCAACCTCTCAACCAAACGAGGCCTTAGGGTTTTAACCTAAAACTTCAACTCTCCGCCGCTAAAGAGAGGAAAAAGGGGGAAAAAAAAAATCAAATCTAGGGTTTGTAAGCAAATTCACAAAAGAAATCCACCAAAATCCGCCAATCTAAGATTCTATAAAGTAATTTTTGCATCAAAATTTTGATTGTTTGTGCTTGAAATTAAGTTGCTCTTTCGACCATTGCCGATAAGAACGCGCGAAGAAGATCCTTTTTCGATTTTGTAAGTATTTGTTTAAACTTGTTTTTGTTATGGATTAAACTTGTTTTCGCTATGATAAACTTGTTTTCGTTTCGCTTGATAATTGAAGCACATCGACAAATCTTTGAGACTATATTTCATATGGTGATAAGACCAGATGAAGTTTGTTTAGAAGTTAGTGGCAATTTTTGTTACTAAAACATGTATGTAAAATTGCTTATGCTTTACTATGACAATCATATCCTCATTCCAAGTTAATGCGGGATCAAATATGTATCACGTGAATATCACGTGGGGATGGGATCTGATACGACCCACGATAGACTAAATAGTGTTTTGATGGATTAGGGGTTGCGCTCAGTACCTACTTTGATATGATCAAGCATTTTCGTAGTTCTTAGATATTGTACTCCTTAATCTTGTAGATTCAGAGAGTAATTAGTAATTCCAGTTTTTAGAGTATAAACCAGATAATGATTAATTTAGCCGACTAAGATGGTATATATAACGATCTTTGTTGGGCCATGGACTCGTCTTATTAGGCCGTCGGCTCGAGGCCCATGGAGCAGCCCACGATAACAATGTATTAATGTTGCTCTTATATCAATTATTTTATTAAATTACAGAAATACCCCTCCTCATAATTGGGGACCCATCACAAATGATTTAGAAAAATAACTTATTTTATAGATATATTTTCTTATGTTAACAAACAATTGGCACAAATGCACAGGCTTCAATTATTGAGTAATTATATGACGCATGTCACACTTTTGACAACTTAAAAATAAGAGATAAAATTGTAGTATTCTTTGGTAAATCTACATTTTCTTCTACTTCATGTATTTGGGATGAGTTTGGAGCATATTCCCAAGAAACACTAATAGATTCCAAGTTGGAACCTGTTATACTACATCAATATTTGAAATTATAATTATTATACAAAGTTCTATATTTGAAAATTGAAGTTGGAGAACTGGATTTGTTATACAAACTATAATATATTTGTTATATTATTTTTTATAATATAACATTACTAATATATAATATTATATAATAATAAACATATGGTTTATTATTTTGTTTATGTTGATCGCGCCCGGGAGGCCGATTCCCTACGCCCGGACTCTTAGGTGCTTTTTTAATTGATTTCTTTCTACGACGAGCTCCCAAGTGCTACATGTTTTTCGTATGGGCGCTGTACAATGCTTATTTTAATTATTTATATAAATATCAACACATTATATACTACTAATTATATACTAATTTTATAATTATACTAATTATATAAATAATATTGAAATAAAATAAATTTATTAAATAAAGAAAAAAGAAAATAAAAAGAAAAGGAATATAAAAGAATAGAAAAACAATGTATCCTACTTTTATAGTGTATGAGGGGTAAAATAGACAAATGTACATACAAATAAATGTGAAAAGCAATAAAAGAACGTCAATCTTTGCAGAACCAGCGCGTAAATAACAACCATGTTAACTTCTAACATAATTGATATTATTTGCTGACTTTTGAATAACACATGGTGCCTTTCAGCCTATTTCATTAACACATGGTTCTTTTTGCATTTTCAGATTAACACATAAGTCATTTTTGCATTTTCCCCAAAATGCATACTAAAGAATAATTACCCGGTTCTTAAATACAAATTACTTCATAATAAGTACAAAATTAAGTTGATAAAATTATCTCCAAATTTTAAAACAAGTACTAATATTAAATAAACCATCAATCACAAAGTTTGTATTTGAAAAATAGTAATTTTTTTGTTATATTTTAAGTAATAAATAAAATAATAATAACTTATATATAATAAAGTATATAATATAATGACCGAGTTCGAGTTCGAATCCAAGTTGGAGAAAGGGACGAGTATCTACCGAACTCGGAACCAGTCCCATTTTCTAGGACTCATTCCCGATTCCGTTGTGACGGGTCAGGTCTTCGCTTTTCCCGATCCCATTGCCATACCTAATGAGTGGTGCTTGTAGTTATGTTTTCCTAGAACTATATTTCTTTCTTCTATTAGGATAAGTAATTTACATAGAATATACTCCTTATTTGAGTAATATACTATTACTAAGAGAATTCTAATAGTTGTTGCCATTGGTTGGAACTCCTATTATTAACTATGTGTCCTTGATCTTGTTGAACTCTAATTCCTTATCTTTAAAATATATATATTTTGTCAAAAAATTCTAGCACAAATCTGATTGTTAGTTAGCCCTCCATTAATTGTTTTTACATTAGTTTTGTAATTTATAAGATTTTTTTCAAAGTAATTTAGATTGATTAGGATTCCTTATTTGATTGTGATTATTTTTCCTAATTGAACTATAAATTTCCTTCTTCTAATATATTTTGTAAAGGCAATATATAACCTATGTATATATCACAGATGGACCAACTTTGAGGGCATGAATATTTCTCTATATATATCCTATTCAATCAACAGGTTGCCTCCATAACTTTTTGTAATTCCCTCTAAGAATTTGCAAACCATAACAAGCATTAGCGCGAAACCCGACCCGAAACCCTAAAACCCGACTCGTATATCACGCGGCAGGCGGTTACAACCGTCATTCGGGCCCTCTGTCCATATACCCTCACCATCACCCCCACGATCTCACACAAACCCTTGAAAAGCCCCTGGTTTATCTGAATTCTATACAACATGGGTGATCGTATCAAACAAGAAAACGACGTCGACGCGCCGGCGATATTGCCGGAGGAAAACAACCGTAGTCGAGATATAATCTCACTAAGCGATAGTAGCGACAGCGGGAGTTTTTGTTTCAGTTCCGATGATGATGACGATGAATCCAACGCCGGAAGTAATCCGAAGAAGAAGCAGAAAATCTATGCCCCTCTGCCTGTTGGGTTTCTTGACCCGATCGTAACCCCACAAATCGTCGCGCCGATTAGAAGCGTTTCGATTGTTAATCGTAATAATGTAACTGTCGGGGTGAAAGATGAAGAGATTATTGATGATAATATTCATGAGAGGCGTTTTCAGAAGGAAATAAGTACAGCAGAAACGGGCAATGAGAAAGCGCTTACTGTTGTGATGCAGAAGAGTTGTAGACAGTTTTGGAAAGCTGGTGATTACGAGGGTTCCTGCGAAAATGGCGTTTCTGTTGGTAAATCAATCTTTTTCTATTTATTTATTAATTAATTACTTCCCAGTTATTATTTATTATTATTATTATTATTATTATTGTAACATCAAGATGATCTTCAACAGTAATGAACTCAAAACTCATGATTTTTAGGAATAATTGTAGTATTAGTCCCATATGACAGTAATTTTGATTTCGTTATTTGCAAAGTCCGAGTCGAAAATCATAGTCTCGGTCCCATATCATAGTAAATTTGACTCGGGGAAGAAAATCTCTAAAAAAAACTCACTTTTTGACATCTGTAGCGTTTAGTATTGTAAAAGTCAACGATTATTTTGAAGCAAATTTATCTAATTTATTCTAAACACTTTAAAAACGAATGCATACTATTTATGAAATTCCATCCATATTTTTAACAAATATATGAGATTATTTATTTTGCAATAGACCCCAACATTGCAATTTTTCTTATTTATTACATACCAATTTGATAGACTAATGTCTTTGGTTCTTTATAGAATCAAAGAGAAGCAAATTATGAATTCTATATATAGTTTTAACAATTTTAACTTTCTACAGCTGATATGGACCATGTTAGAGTTCATCCTAAATTTTTGCACTCTAATGCAACCAGCCACAAATGGGCTTTGGGAGGTAAATATTTTATCCAAATGTGATTCTTATTTCTTATAATCCCTCAAATATTCATTGAAATATAGTGTATAATCTTGATTTTTGACAATGGCTTGCTTTTTTCCAGCTTTTGCTGAGCTTCTTGATAACGCCTTAGATGAGGTACTTGCACTATTTCAATATACTTATAGGCTTTAATATGGCCTTTACATGTTTATAATTGTGAAGCATATACTGATTAATATCAGGTTTGCTATGGAGCTACCTATGTTCATGTCGATGTGCTCGATAACATGAAGGACAAAACCAAAATGGTTTTGGTTGAAGGTACAAAAAAATTTGACATTTTTTTCGCTTGGGTTTAATTGTAGTGTTATTGACATGCATGTTTTAGCATACACATTCAAAACGAGTCTTAGACGGTGTTTGGCTAAGCTTATAAGCTTTTTAAAAGTGTTTGGATAATTTTTTTTAATAAGAGAAATAAAAAATTAGTTAGCCAAATCCACCTTATTTCAAAATCTTAAAATTCTGGATGTCTTTTATATTCTTAAAAGACAGAAATAACCAACCCTAGTTCTCCGAAAAATTTTATTTTTGTAATTGCATAAATTCTCTCGTAGAACATTTAAAAACATCTTATAAATCCAATAGACTTATTTTATCCAAACACTTAAGAGCTTATTTTTTAAATAAGACCAAACATCTTATAAGCTTTTAAAACATCTTATAAGGTGTAAGAAGTTATAAGATGTTTAAGATTAGCCAAACACCCTCTTAATTCTCTATTAGTTGAGTATCTTACAAAAGAATGTTCACAATTTCTTAATTTCATTTTTCGATCCGTTTTTAGGAAATAAATTCAGCTAAATTCTTGGCTTTGGGCTATTTGATGATGAAACTTTCATATAGTTCTGCAAAATTAATTTATGTGATCAATTTCTTGGCAATCTTTATTCACACTTGTTTCAACTGCAGATAATGGTGGTGGCATGAATCCCGATAAGATGCGCCAATGCATGTCTCTAGGATATTCTGTTAAAAGCAAAATGGCAAACACAATTGGTCAATGTAAGCAAGAATACAGCAGCATATGCTAATAACAGTAAAGCATGTTTGATTTAGTTTTTGAGTAACCGTTTTTTTCGATCTTGTAATTATGACCAGATGGAAATGGTTTTAAGACTAGTACAATGAGGCTCGGGGGAGATGTCATTGTGTTCTCTCGTTGTAAAGGCAATAATGGTGCAAGGTAGTCACCTTTTTTCATTATTCTTATGAATTAGTTCCACTTTTGTATATTAATCTGGTTCTAATGACTAATTTATCGTTGCTTACAGCATTACACAAAGTATTGGAATGTTGTCCTATACGTTTTTGCGAAATACTGGCAAGGAAGATATAGTTGTTCCCATGGTGGGTATTAGTTCCTTTATTTTGTTTACAATCATTACATAATTTATCATTTTCTGATGATTATTTTTGCAATTAATTGGTGAATAGATTGATTATGTGAAAAAAGGAGAAAATTGGAACAAGCTTGTGAAATCTTCACCTGAATGTTGGCAAAGGAATCTCGAAACCATTGTGGACTGGTCTCCTTATGAAAGTGAAGAACATCTTCTTCAGCAGGTATGTATCTATCCTATATCTATATCTATATCAGTTAGTTGATCAAGAATATATAAATTAATATCGACAATTTGTTTTGCTTAAGTACTTAATTTGTTTCTCATGTAGCTCGATCTTTTAAAAGATCAAGGCACGCGTGTTGTTATCTATAACCTTTGGGAGGATGATGAAGGTTCACTTGAACTCGACTTTGACATTGATCAACATGTATGCTTCTTTATTTCTTCATGCAAATATACTTCTCTTTTGCTTTACTCTAGTAAATATCGAAAGCATTTGTTGAGTAATTATATCGATTATTTTTTATCAGGACATTCAAATTAGAGGTGCCATGAGAGATGAGAAGAAGATAGACATGGCAGCTAATTACCCAAGCTCTAAACATTTTCTTACTTATCAACATTCATTGAGGGTATAGTTAAACGTTTTTATCTGTATTTTTTTTTTTTTATCATAATCTCTTTTTTGTACTATTATTGATTTTGATTACATTGTTCTTTTAGAGCTATGCGTCGATTTTGTACCGTAGGATCCCACCCGGGTTTCGTATCATCCTACGAGGGGAAGATGTTGATCATCACGATATAGTTGATGATATGATGTACGCTCAGGATCTCGTGTATAAACCAGTAATTAGCCCTGGTGCAAAAGTGGCACAAAAGGATGTAATTTCTTTATACTCTCACCTTTTATCTATATTATAATTATAATTATAATTATATAGTGTAAAAAATGCGGCCCTCGTTGGTTAACATGTTTCGGTGTTTCTCTTTTGTGCTAATAGATGGTAGCTAAGGTGACTCTTGGATTTGTTAAAGATGCAGAACATCATATTGATGTTCAAGGGTTCAATGTTTATCATAAGAATAGGCTTATCAAGGTTGGTATATTTACACTTATACCCCTGTCTGAAATATTTAAATTACGAACTTTGCCCTCACGATATCATGATTATAAAAACCCGAAATCTATTTCTGTCAGCCTTTTTGGAGGGTCTGGAATGCTGCTGGAAGTGACGGCCGAGGAGTTATAGGTAAAGTTTCGTTTCTAACACAATTTCTGTTAAGATTTTAAATAACATAAAACAATTTTTATTTATTAATCTTGTTTGTTTTAGGTGTTTTGGAAGCTAATTTCGTCGAACCAGCACATGATAAGCAGGGATTTGAGCGCACAACAGTGTTATATAGGCTCGAGAATAGACTAATACATTTGCAGAAGACTTACTGGTTTGTTCCCTTCATTGAAATACCTTTGAAACTCTTATCTATATCATATTATTGATTTTGAAAATTGAAGAATTTTATCGACAGGTCTTCAAACTGCCAACTCATTGGATATGCTCAACGGCGTAATCTAAAAAAGAAGTCTACTTCGCCTGGGAACGAACCCTCATCTACTCAGAAATCGAATGCTAATAATGAATTAAGATCGCCTCAGCCCGTTAGATCACAACCGTCCAATGAACAAGCTAGAAATCACAATAGTGAACATAGATCACAACCGTCCAATGCACAAGCTAGAAATCACAATAGTGAACATAGATCACAACCGTCCAATGCACAAGCTAGGAATCACAGTAGTGAAAATAGATCACAACCGTCCAATGCACAAGCTAGGAATCACATTAGTGTATATAGATCATCTCAGCCTGGTGTTGTTCAAAATCAGAATAATCCTTCTCCATCTGGTGTTGTTGTGAAACCTATCTCAGCACAGCCATTATTCCAACCAGCTCCAAATGTACAGATCAAGGTATAGTTTTTTTTCTTCTTCCAATTTCCATTTTTAAATGCTTAGTTTACTCAATCTGTTAATGGTAATCAACTAAATATAATATAACTGAAACCTTAATAAGAATGCAAATGAAGTATTGGGTTTTTTTTTTTTTTTTTGGGTTTATTATATTGTGGTTTCATTCTCTTTTTCCTTTAAAACAGACAGAAGAGAACAATGTAGATAGATCTATCCGTTTCCCGTCAAATACTAGGATGAAAGAAGAGAATGATAGCTTGAAAAAAGAGAATTATAGCTTGAAACAAGATAATCATAAGTTGCAGACCAGGTATGAAATATATTGTCATTTTAAATATATGTTTAGGTTGTTATTGAATTCATGGTTTTGAGTCCTCAATTTTCTATTTTCAGGCTGAAGTATTACCAGAATGAATTGGAATATGAAAAAGACAGGTGTAAATATCAGGTAAGTTCTATTTAGTTTCTTGAATGTACATTTGTTTAATGATATAAAGATTTTTTATTTTTTTTTTACAATTCATGCATTGAATTTGTAAATGTCTGGTTTCAGCTTGAAGAAATGAAGCAAAAAATGGAAAAAATGGATCAAGAACAAGAAATGTTTGTTAGTTCATTCTCAGAAGAAAGGGTTCGACGACAACAAGAAGAAGAACATTTGAGGAGCAAATTAAGGGTATTTTAAATATAAAAAAATTCGAAATCTTTAGAATTACTTGTAATAATTTACATAACTAATTTGTATTATCTTGTTGTTATTGTAGGAGGCTTCTGAAACTATTCAAGCACTGCTAAGTAAAGTAAAGAGGCTAGAAATGTCTTACATGGGACACCCTTAAAGTTAACTTTAGTTAGGAAAAATTGCATGGAAGGATATTATTCCTTTTTTTGTTTTTATTTTTTTTATTTTCAGGTTGTTTTTAGAGATGAAATGTTTATCTTTATTATCCTTACTTTTTTTGTTCTTTAATAAAATTCGTAATATCAAATCTAGCATTAACAAGAAGTTTAGAATTTAGTTAATTGTTTCATTAAAATTAATTTATTGGTTACATACATATATACTCGCCTTATAAGTTATAACCTTGATAAAGGTTGATAAGATGAGCCTCACTCATTTTATATTGCGAATTCAGTGTGTAACTTATTTTTTCATTAATATATAACATTTTCCCAAACAAATGCATAATGATCTCTAATTAAACAAAGGAAAGTATTGAATATTTTCAACACCCATAAATAATGGTGCACCTTTATTCGTATAATATTGTATTTTCGATCTTATAACTTGAGTCGTGAATAAAATTAATCTCAATATTATATCATGTATCCTCCAAATATATGTATTTTGGTCCAAAATCTCAATCTGCCTTTGCTCTTACTCTCGGGCACCGTTAATATTATCATGGGACTAAAATTGCGCACACATTAAGTATATGGCCAAAATTCACTCGACCTTTCAATTAAATTTTTTTCAGAAAATGTATTTTTCTTAATATTTTTTAATTTCTATTTTCGTTTCTCTCTTTGTTTTGTTTATTCTTTTCCATTATTTTGTCCAAACTCTATAATAAGTCCAAACTCTACAAAAATTAAAAATAAGCATAAATGTCAAGACAGTGTTATTTTTGAATTAAGGTAACTAATAGTTCGACTAACTAGACATGTTATGATTTAGATGAGAAATATAATAAATTTAAAAATAAAGATAAAAGAAGACGTATATATTAATTGTGGATATCACGCTAATTCATGAGTTATTCAATAGAAATTGAATAAAACTCTGGTATTTGTAATTTTAGTCTTAAAACTTGGGTTATGCGCAATTTTGATCTAATATAATGACACGTAAATGACAAGCACATGATTACTTAAAATTACAAGTTCTTTTAAAGATATATAACATAATAATGTGGCGATTATTATAATATGAAACCGAAATTACTATTTATCCTAAATTATGGGACTACAAACACAATTTTCCCGCATTTTCCATTTTCATATATGCAAAATCAGACGTACCTCATTTTAAAGTCCCTATCATATTATCCTGTAAAATTAATTTGGTGTTTCCATCTCAACATTTCCCGTTTATCATTTAATTGTAACTTTATTGTCTTTAATTTATTTATGAATTTAAAAAGTAGGCCAAATGCCTAAACACGCGCATTTTTGTAAATACTAACTAGAAAAGACATCCGCAATAAATTACCTGAAAATCATGGCCATCTTCCATTAGTGCTTCTTTGTCTCATGCACAGAATTAAATAATATAATTAACATCATACTGATAAAATAAAATAAAATAAAATAAAACAAAATATTAATATTACAAGAAACACTGAACATATAACATCAGAATTTAAGTGCAACACTTTTGCTTACATCTCTATACAAAGGATTAGTGCGTTAATTTCCTTTGTACTACTATTAATTTCCTAATAAAAAACAACGAAAATTAGGTCTACAAAGCATTAATTAGCCAACCATGAAGGGTCCAAAAGCCAAAAAAAAAAAAAAAAGACATATCAAATTAGTTTTCATTTTTCAGGGATTAAAATATATTGTTTTTCTAAAGCCAAAGTGCTCCAGCATCCTTAAGAAGTGGAACCAAAGTGCCATTAATATGTGAAGCCATGACTCTGTCCATTGCTCCGATGAGTTTGCCGCCGATAAACACCACCGGCACGGCGGAGCCGCCGCCTAGCAGCCGTGTGAGTGACCTCTCGATTTCCTTGCCTCTGGGATCTTGGTCAAGCTCGTAAACAGTAGGGTTTACTCCCATACCAAAAAATAGGCGCTTAACTGCATGGCACATGCAGCACGTGCTCACGCTGAATATCACCACCGCACTGCCGGAGGCCATTCTCACCACCCTGTCCAATGGGTCCACCGCCGCAGCACCGCCGTGGACGGAGGAGTAGTAGTAGCTTTGGGACTCAGCTTGGTAATACATGCTTAATTATGTTTTACTGAAATTTCAAGTACCAAATTAAAAGCTCAAATCAAGATAAGAATAGTTGAAAAGAAGCAAATAGAATAAGTGGGATATGAAGAAAAAAGACAGTGTGTTGTCCGAGGTTACTTGGATGAGTGAAAATGATGAGAAGAAAATGGTGTATTTATATAGTTGGGGGTGGGGGGTGGGGTGGGGTGGGGTGTAGGGTGGTTGTATTTGTCTTTTGTTGTCTCAAGGCGTGCTAAGAAGATCTATGTATTTTTTGCTCTAAATGGATTTTAGAAATATTACAAAGCACTTAAATGTGGGACACTGCAAAGACACACTCTGAAACATAAAATGTGAGAGGCGGCGGCTATTTGGGCTGCGTGTTTTAGTACTTCTTAGTATTTAGTTTAGATACTATATGATAAACACATCTCTAATTATTTATAATTAATTAATTTTAATGAATTTATTACATTTAAATAAAAAATATAAAAAAAAATGGGTGATATTTAATGATAAATAAAATTTTATTTAATTATTTTTTATAGGGGAATTATTTTCTATGTAAAATAATTATTCCAAAACGTCTCTAATATTTAACAACCGAAACTTAAGTTAGAAACGGAACTTTGAACTTTAGTTAGTTGTAAACTTGTTTTGTAGGTTCATGGAAAAACCTTACTCATATTATTTGGGGCAATTTTAAGAATAATCAAAGGAAGAATCGATGATGTCATTTTTATGAATAATCTACCACTATTGTTGAACTAAATTCACTGGCTAAATTGCTCCATAATGTCAATATACAAGGTTTCATACACTCTCATACAAAATAATTATATAAATACAGAATCAATTAAAATAACAATATTTTTACGTAATAGATATCAATTTAACTTAACAAATAATTGAATTTAAAAAGATACTTATGCACCAAGTGTCAATCACGCCAAAATCCTAAACCAAAATTGATCACCATGAAACCAACCCCTGTAACTATAAATTAATTGTTGTAACTATATTAATTAAAATAATGGTATATAAAATTTTATTTAATTATTTTTTATAGGGGAATTAAAAGCCTGTATTTATGTGTAGTTGTTGTCGGGGGTTTAGAAGTGTAATATTTAATGAGGAGAGTGAGCTTCAATGAATAATGCGCATGTAATATTGATTTGCATTCTTAACTATGGTAGCTTTCATAATATGTTTCCAACGGTCTCCACAGATGTTAGTTAATGCTCTTCTCAATTGCCTTTAAATTAAATATTGTAACCTTCCAGAGATATGTTTATAATTATTTATGATATGGGTTGTTTTCCATTTAATAAACAGACGCAGTAAACATTTAAATAGGAAAAAATAATTGCAGTTAAGTAGTTTTTTCCATTATTAATAATTGGATCAAAGATGTTTATTATACACCATTTTCTATAAATTCGGTTCGCTAAAACTAAAATTAATGTTAGTGATTTGAAAATGTTAAATGCTATACTTAAGTAGTTCGGATGATATGGATAGCTAATTATGATTATATTTAATTTGTTATGGCGCAATAATATGTGTAATATTAATGTACTAGTGAGAACATTGATATTGCTACTATAATGTTATTTTGTTATTTTATTACGTACTATGTATGATTTATGACGGAAAATCCAACGTGTATATGTCACTTCAGTTAAGAGTAAATTTTCTATCAAAATATTTATGAATTGATGGGTATAAATGATATATGGATATGCAGTAATGTAGTTTTAATATATCCAATATTTAAAATTTTAAGAAATTCTTCAATAAGCAGATGTGATGCAATAAATCACGTTATAAATGTTCCTCAACATTATGGAGGTTGGATATTTGGGTACATATTTGAACTCACTATATTAACTGCTGCTATCAAATTAAACAAACATACGGCCATTTTTTGTGGTAGCAAATTAAATGTCTCTGAGTGCATCTCATAACTTACAATCAATAATGTAATATAGAGAATATCATAGTAATTTTCATTACTGTCCCCTTATACAATTAATACAAAGTTCATCCGAAATAAATTCAATTAAATTGAATTGCAATAATTTCAATTGGATCCATGCTAATTACTAGCTATGGTTGCTTAATGTTGTATTAAACTACCAAGGGTAAATTAGTATTCACGATTAATTATTTTATTTATTAAATTGCACCTTATAAGTAAGAATTCATATTACATAATTAAACACATTTGCCAAAGAGATTGGCTTGTGCTCTTGTAATATGTCATTACAATAACGTTTAATAATACATTGAATGAATATTAATAAATTTTTGTGCTTGAGAATATTTCGAAAAACAAAGAAAAATCACATTCACAAGATAAATTCACTACAACTATATGATCTCCAAGTAGTCGCAATATTTTTTGTGCAAATAAAATCACACGTACAATAAGTTAAACATCAAATATCTTTCAAGTTGTTAACATTTGTAGGACAAAAATGTTGTCATATCTACTATGACTTTATAAACATCATTAAAATAATTCATTATTTTTTACAATTCTTGTCAAGAAATAAGAAATAATGTTAAGTTTCTTTTCATTTTTGGGAAAATTATTCAACAAAAAACATGTTGGATTTCAACTTAAAATAAGTTGAGTTTAACAAAATTTGGATGGTCGAGGTTTGCACTCTGAGTGCTCAAAACTCAAAATGAAAAGGGAAAGAGCTAGGTGGAACTCAAATCATTTAAGAATTGTATTATTTATACATTATTACAAATCATATAAATTAACATTATTCACTATGAAATAATTTCTAGAAAGATTGTATCAATAAATTCACAAATATAAGACTAAATTACAAATAAAATATCATTTAAATTCGACTCAATAAAAAAACATAGATAGAGAGTTCCTACTCCTTAGACTCTAAATTGCATCCTTAAAATTTAATAAATGAAATGACATTATAAAGAGACATTTAATATGATGCAAGCTCGTGGGCAACATGACGTGATCACCATTAAAAAATTTACACCTAGTGCACCAAATGAAACAAATAAAGTAAAAGCAGTAGTAAATGCACGTGACCAAACAAATTGATCAAAAATCCCTCATTTTTATACATGATGTAAGAGTATGTAAATTGGGGTTTTAAAAAAGATGGGTTACAGAATTTAGTTATATGTACTTTTGTACTCATAAAGTGGGGACACAAGTGGCATTTCCCATGCAAAAATGTAGTAACTCAGCCACGGCAGGAGCTGAGACGGGCGGCGGAGATAGTACGGATACGGCGGAATACGTGAGCAATAAAACTTATTGTCCCCTCATCACATTACCTAGTGAGCATGCATGTTCTTTGGGTTGACCGGATTTAATTTAAACAAAACTTTGGCCTTAATTGTCTATAACTTCTCAACTTTATTAGCTTTTATTATGTATGTTTATGTTCAAATTTGGGGTGATTTAGTAAACGATAAATTAGATTTGGGGATATTATGAAATTAATTTGTTGTTGTTCATTACTTCATTATTGATATTTATTTGACTTCTCTTAGTCAATTAATTAGGGTATTTCATTCATACATAATTACAATATAGACAATCACTAATTATTGTTTTTTTTTTTTCATAATAGCTATTGTTTGTTGTCTATTGTGAGACAATCATTAATTATTGTTTTTTTTCAAAATTTTGAAATCCAACCCGTTCATTGAACTGGAAAATTGATCGGGTTATCAGTTCAACCGTCGGGTCAATACCGATCGAACCGCTAACATCATATTACGAAATAAATAATAATAAGGGCAAAATACAAATAACCCCGACATGAAATTTTTTATTGGTTGAAAACCCCCTGTGAAAAAAAAAAATATAGCCTAAAAACCCCCTGTGAAATTTTCAAATTGCATAAAACCCCTGTGAAAAAAAAAATAGCCTAAAAGCCCCTGTAAAATTTTCAAATTGCATGAAACTCATGTGAATAAAATATAACCTAAATTAATTGTTGAAACATTAAAAAAAGTTTACCACTATGAAATATAACTACATTGAAAATTAATTGTTGGATAAAGTTTAATTAATATCATAAAACTTGATTATTAGTACTATTAATTAATTTAAAATTTTGAAAATTTTACAAGGAGTTTTTAGACTATATTTTTTTCACAGGGGGTTTCATGCAATTCGAAAATTTTACAAGGGGTTTTTAAGCTATAATTTTTTCACAGGGAACCGGTTTCATGCAATTTGAAAATTTCACAGGGGGTTTTTAGACTATATTTTTTTCATAGGGGGTTTTCAGCCAATAAAATATTTCACGTGGGGGTTATTTGTATTTTGCCCTAATAATAAAAATGTTATGAAATATTATAAAATGTATAAATATGAAAAATAAAAAAGTATTTTCTACATTTTAAAACAATTTTCAGTATGTAAATTTATAGAAAAATATTATATAGCGAACAATAAAAATTAATTGAGCATATAACTGTCCAAAATCATAAACCAAATATCCAGTTGTCCACAACACAAGACATGTCAAATTTTAAACAGAACACATCAATCCATAGTTCTAATTTTCTCAAACTAAAATAAACACACTCAATAGTCTAAATTTGCCACAATTATATAAAACAAATATAATATTAAACAATCTCAAATTCCAATACATAGCACTGCCAAGTTCTAAAGAGCTACCCATAGTCATTTATCATCTTCATTCATTCCACCACCACTCGTGCTATACCTATTCTAACTCCAATAGAAATGTCATGCAAATTGTCGTGGAGATTGAAATGCTCAAAAGTTGAAAAGTC
Organism: Verbascum thapsus; assembly: GCA_963669365.1. NCBI lineage: Eukaryota > Viridiplantae > Streptophyta > Magnoliopsida > Lamiales > Scrophulariaceae > Verbascum > Verbascum thapsus. The sequence continues at coordinate 23,186,982 of OY770105.1, forward strand.
TATATCGTCATCAACTTCTACTACGACATCAACATCTTCAATGGCATTATCATCTACATTTTAATTAAAAAAAATCAATATATCTCACATTAAATAATATATCTCTACAACCATATCAAGTATTTCCTTTTTTTTTTTGGGGAAAATTTCAATTTCATAAACAATAAAAGAGAGAAGTTACAAAAGCACATAAGGAATATGACGCTTATCTTACCAATCCAACATACTAATTGCCCATACAACCATAAAGCACATACAAGTATTATCAACTATAATTGCACACTACCAAGCTATGTGTCACAATCTCTTGGTTGCCCTACTTTGAAGGGAATCATCGAGCTTCATTGTGACTAGCTTTTCCTTCATGGTATTCAGTACACGAGCCGTTATAATCTCAGGGCGAGTAGATGTATTATCAAATATACGAGCATTCATCTCCCTCCAAATCATATAAACTAAGATAGAAAGTAAGATGCGACATGAATAATTCACTATGTGTCTTCCTCTCCATTGTTTCACAGTACATTTGATGCCTCTTTCCCACCCTATCCTCGGCAGTTGAAATGTATCTCTCGATTAGTCAATTCCATGCATCTTTTGGAGTATGTACACTCAAAAAATAGATGGTTATGATTTTCCATTTGTGTCGAGCAACATAGGACACAACTTTGCACCCCTCTCCCAATCCACGACTTATCCCTTGTGGGTAATCTCTCTCGGATAGCGAACCATAAGATAAAGAGATGTCGCGGTATTTTACCCGAACACCGAAGCAATGCGGACCACCCTATATTTGTGTGTGCTTCCCGAAATAAAGCAAGCGCAGACTTTGTCATAAACATTCCCTTTTAATTAAGTGACCAGCTAATCCAATCATTTCTATGCATATGTATTGGCGGAAGGTCCTCAATAATTTCTTGGATCTCACTTCGGGTGATCGCCGGCCACTGCCACTCTCCATTTGAAATAACTACTTCAAGTCGACTATCCATAGGAAGGCCCGTGCGCCTTGGGCCATTCGGTTATCTCTGGCCAAGAATACCATTGGTGTGCCACAGATCCTCAATTCTAAAACTTTTCATCCATTACCAATGTTGTAATTAAACACATGTTGTACAAGTGATCTTAGCTTAAGAATTTGCCTCAAACTCCATGGGCATGATGTCGGTATAGTGATGTTTCAAAACGAATCATTCTTCAGCTATTTTCCTTTATCCATGTTACCTAAATCGACGATCCATCGTCAACCATATAGACATATGTGTTTTACCATCAAGGCACGATTTTGAGGTAAAAGATGAGTGATGCCCAAGCCTCCTTCGGAGCATTTCAAACATACTACATTTCAACTCCATTTCACACGTACCTTCTCGAGGATGACAACATTCTTTTTCTATCCATGAAGGATCTAATTGTTCATACAGCGTAACCTCTATATCTTCATAGAATGATTTTTCTTCTTCATCAACAATCCAAACATCAATGTGTCAACACTCTCGTAATCAATTGGATCGAACCTTTCATTTCTCAAAAACCACCTAAAGTTTTCAAGGAAACAAAAACGCCAATGAGCAAAGAACATTAAAAAAATAAGACAATACTTTAATTTTAATCAAAGTATTTTTACCTATCTTTCAACTGAAGATTATAATGAACATAAACCAAATCGTTTAGCCTCTGATGCTCCAACATGTTCCTCTTTTTGGTATGTATACGCTCAAATACACTCCATTTCTTTCACACCTAGATGAACTACTTGTTTGACGAAAAATCCTAATAGCAAAATTATAAAGATTGGGCGCACTTTGACAAAATAATTTCTACCATTCATCTAAAAAAGAAATGATATAAGCACTTACGAAAAATAAATAAATTAAAATAAAATAATAATCTGTTATATCAAAAAAAAATAAAAACAAAATTTATAACTTACCCAGTCGAGTGTTCTTACTAGCTTCAAGAGCGAGTTCATATCCAAAACTCCCTAACATATCTCGAAACAAGATAGTCTTTTGTAACAACTTTGTCATGTTCTTCGTTCCTTTGATTGTGATCATTTGAAAAAATGCCTCTCATAACTTCTAGTTTATGACAAAATGACGCTCGGTCATACTGAAATGCATGATTAAGCCAATACGCTGCCGCATATATGTCTTTCCTTAACTGTCTATCCCAATGACTCTTTATGATATTCGTATACAACTTATACATCAACTTATTCTTCTTAAAAATACTTTTTATACCGTGTCTTACATGATGCATTCCCTCATAAATATACCATATGGAAGGCTTTTTATCTTCATCAATAATTTTTAAAAGATGCATCAACGGCTCCATGATTTTCACTATAATCAAACAATCATTCCAAAAACATTTATCCAGAGCAATATCAAAGACTTTATTTATTTCTGTCTCCCTTGCTAGCTTTGAATCAATGAATTCCTTGCAATTAACCAAAGCTCTCAAATCATGCATGTGATGATAGACATTAAATATAGCAACAAATGTACTACCAAACCTTGTCTCGCCTGGACGAATTATTTTTGTCCAGTCCTTTCTTTTCCTCAGCCAAGACAACCAATATGCGTGGTTGTATACAAACCTGGTTAACTTGGATGCTTTACTCACAATATCAGCAACATGGTCCATTTTTGCTATATCTTTCAAAACTAAGTTCAGACAATATGCTGCACAAGGAGGCCAATTAATATGAGTATAATGATCTTGAACCAATCTCTCTGCTGCAACATAGTTTGATCCATTATCAGTGACCATATAAACCACATTACTTGGACCTACCCATTCGATAACTTCTTTAAACAAGTTAAAGAGTTTTTGAGCATCTTTTATGACATTAGAAGCATTACAGGTTTTCAGAAAAACCATTAGGGCAATACACAAGAAAATTAATCAATTAACGTTGGCGACTATCAGTCCGACCATCCCCCATAATTGTGCATCCAGATTCTTTCCACAAACTTCGAATGTTTTCAATCCACAAATGAAGTTCTTTTTTCGCATCCCTTAAGAGAGGAAGTCGAAGATCGTGATAAGAAGGAACTTTGTATCCTCGTCCAATTGCAAGTGCAGCATCAAACATGCGTTGAAAGTATCTAGAATTAGAAGCATTTATCGGGATACATGTATCATAAAAGAATTTTGTTACTTCCATATGAGCTCTAGAAATTGCTTCCTTACAAGAAAGCACACTTTTTATGGTAGGTTGGGCTCCTATAGTGGTTCTTGGAGCAAAGTAATTAATAACTTTTCCCGATGACATGTCTTTTTTACTTTGGTCAACTTGTGTCTATCATTTCCACAAACTAGATTGTGTAGTTTTCTCTCCTTGACATGTTTTCCTATGTATTTCTTGAATCTCCTCGTATTCATTTCTGTCATCACTTTCTGAAACAGGGCCACCATATGGATCTTGAGTAGTAAATCTCTCTCGGCTTTCTATTCTCTTATCAATTACTCCTTTAAGCGATTGTTCTAGCTGATACCTCACGTCAAAAGGGACTTTGGACATGCTATAATCTCACTTTTTTTTCCCAACAAGGTGTTGCTTCATCCTATTGATTCCACCACCAGTTGATTGTTTTCCACAATACAAACAACATATAATATTTTTCCCATTCTTTCAGCAACATGATTCCAGGTTAAAACGCTCTTTCCTCTATGTGATTGTGATTGTGATGGATCCAACGTAGGAGTGGAACTACTATCCATGTTTTGCTCACTAGAAGACATCTTAATTCTGCAAAAGAAATAAATAATTCAAGTATCCTTTCCACCTTGTAATATGTATAATTATAAAAAAATTAATTTCCGACTTATTCACTCAGTAATTTTTCAATTTTTTGATAAGCACTAGTCAGTGATTTTAACTGATATCATGTAAAAATGCAACGATTGGCGTATAAGTGTACTTTTCGACAAACAAACAATTGTAAATATTAAGCACTGGTCTAGCTTGAAGCAAATGGAAGGGATGAACAATATGTAAACTTCTATACTCAACTTGCTCTTCTTTAGACGCTCTAAATTTGAGCTTATGTAAACTTATATACTCAACTTCTTTATGCTAAATGCATGTATTATATGGCATGTTGGATAAAATATAAACTATCCACAACACCCAAAAATAGTTAATAAATAAATTATAGTGATGCTCAACTCTGTAATTGACATAGTGATTGAATTAATGCATTTTGAATTACAAGTTCAATTTTTATTTTTACCATCCAGATTTCCAATAAAAAAGGCAGCAAATTATCACTACAATCAGAATTTGTAGAGCAATGCATAAATAATTTGTACTTCTCAACAGACAAACAATTGTAAATATTAACTAAAAAATTGTAAAACTTAGGACGTGATTGGTATACTGGAATGAGGTGGGAATGGAATGGACATTCCTATGTTCATTCCTATTCTAATGATTGGTATGTTTTTTTGTTGGGAATGCTCATTCCTATTGGAATCCATATTCCCAAAAGTAAGGGAATAGTGATTCCTTCCATACTTCTTGGGTTTGGCTATTCCTTGCCTATCAGGAATCAATCATATTTTTTTTCTTATGATATTATTTTCTTCACACCAATATGAAAGTTTTGAAAATTTGATGAATGCAATATATATATTTTTTGGACTTAGGATTAATAATCACAAAATTATTTTAAAAATAATATAAATTATTAAAAATTTCAAAAAATTATTTAAATGCATTGAAATAACTAAAAAATACATATTATTTTTCGTACGTACTAAGTCGAAATATTTTCCTCAATAAGAATTACTTAATTATAATAAATATAATTTCAAATGTAAAAATATTTGGAAAAAAATACAAAAATGAATTGAAAAAATATAAAATAATATTGCGTTTAACAAATGATATCTTATCCTTAAACTAGTTCACCAATAAAAAGTATTAGAAAATGTGAATTATTATATAAACAATATTACATATATAACTCTTTCAATCATTATATAATAACTATATTTTTCCCATTTTCCATTTAATTTTTTCCATATTTTCATCATGTCCCGCGTTATTTTTCTTTAAATAAAAAGTTCAAAGTCTCAAATCATTTAAATTTTATAGAATTAGATTGGATTCAAATTTGTATTCGAGTTTAATAAATAACTCAAATATACAAATATACAAAATTAAAAAAAATCTCATATCTCAAATTCATTTCCTTTCTCATTCCTGCACTATACCAATCATAGGATTTATGAAATCAATATTATTCCATTCCCATCTCCATTCCATTCCTTATACCATTCCATTCCCACATAATTCCATTCATTCATACCAATCATGTCCTTATAGTATTAGTTCACTGCTCAAACAAGCAAAAAAGTATGAAGATTGGCTTTTGATAATAATTGGCTATTAGCCATTAATTAAGTGTAAAAAAGTTTGTTTCTATTTGTTCAATCCACCACCACATCACTATTTTCAGAATGAATGGCTAACAATAATTCATTCAACAAAAAAACAGAGAAAAAATTAAAGACAAAAGAATGTACTTGATTAAGAGATTCCAACATCCAATTCCTTTCTACTTTGGAAAAGAGATTAAAGAAAGAGCAAAATAGTAGGGAGCCAAGCATGAGTGAAATAAGGGTTTATGATTTGGAAAAATAAATATGAATCACGTTTTTGCCTTTTTTTTATTTTCACAAACCGTCCGGTTCTCTTTGTTGAATTTCATACATGGAAATGAAGAGAGGAGAAGACACGAATTATGTGGTTCAGCCATTTGGCCTAGATCCACAAAATAATGCCCAAAGGGCTAATAAACTTTCATACTCTCTTATAAATGAATTACAATGGTCACTTCTATTTATAGGTGAAATAACAAGTGATAAATATGAAGGAAATCACTCAAAATCATATCACAATCAAATCAAATCTCAATCAATCCCTAATTACATCAATTATCTAGATCCTAATCTAAATCATATCAAATATAATTTTCAAGATCATTCTTGATTTTCAACACTCCCCCTCAAGTTGAACACGGAAATTAGAATTAAAGTGTTCAACTTGAAATAAAAGAACTGCCTTCAAGAAAAACATGGATTCTTTTAACCTCATGATGATGTTTGAGATCCATGATCAGATAAAATATGCACGAATTAACGCATCGTGCATTATAATATGGAATAATCCATAACACATGATCAGTTTACTACCAATGAATGAAATGCACATAATAACTATCGTGCTATGTGGACGCAAAATGAGACAGGACCGAAACCTGCTTTGATACTATGTTGAATTTCATACATGGCTAAAAATGAAGAAAGAAGAAGACACGAATTATGTGGTTCAACCATTTGGCCTACATCCACAAAATAATGCCCAAATGGCTATAAAATTTTCATACTCTCTTAGAAATGAATTACAATGGTCACCTCTATTTATAGGTGAAATAACAAGTGATAAATATGGAGGAAATCACTCCAAATCATATCACATTCAAATCAAATCTCAATCAATCCATAATTATATCAATTATCTAGATCCTAATCTAAATCATATCAAATATGATTTTCAAGATCATTCTTGATTTCCAACACTCTAGACCTAGGAACAGTTTTGTCGGGTTACTAGTCGGATCGAGGGTCGAACAGGTTTTTTGCAAAATTGAACGGTTTTGTGGTCTAACTCGGTTCAAAATGGTTGAACCGGGCGGTCCGAGCTGGATTTCAAAATATTGGTTTTTTTTTAACAATAGTTGTTGTCTGTTGTGTATTGTGAGTTTGATTGGACTTCAAAATTGCTAATATATTTTCCAACATAACTTTTTTGGGATTCTCAACTTTAAACTCGAACACGAGTTTGATCTCTCTTCACCAGTTAAACTCTACAGCTTGTTGCACATCATTTTTGAAGTACATACATAAAAGGATTCAACATTTCCTAGTTGGCGGCCACATCAACAACATTTCATTTGGAATTTAATCGCTACATGGCCTGAAAATTAACTTGAATTTGAAATTTTTGTTGAAATGGAGCACAATTAATTAATCTATAATTTGGGAATTTTGTTGAAATAGAGGAAACACGACCTTCAGTGTTGGATTTTGAACGATATGTGAATCTTATCATAGATACAAATCCAAGAAATTTTTAATTTACAACCATACTTGAGCAAGAGAGATGTCAAAAAATGTAAATAAAAATTCTTTCTGCTCCAATTCAAGGAGGCACATAAAGTATAGCTCTAAATAGAAGACAAGGCGTTAATCAATGAGGACAGTGGCGTTAATAAAAATAATAAAATATAGTTGCAATTAAAAATTCCTTGCTAATAAAGAAAATTCCAACCACATTTCTCTTTCTTTGGGAATAATGTAGAGCCTACACCCTTACATTTCTTCAATCGTAAATATTATATCATCCTGCAATGTCATTCAATTCAAAGCTTAGCCAGATATGTGAATTAAGGATAACTATATATAAACTTTATGACTGAGGTTTTATACCTATAAATTTGCCAATAATAATTGTCCCAAATAATTGCGAGCGAAATAGTTCTTTATGATGCTACTATAAACTTGATTCGAATTAATATTTTACCTATAAAAAAGAGAATGTGTATTAAATGATTGCAAATGAGATATCAATGAAGTGTGCTAGCAACAAATATCGTGACATTAATTACTCGGTGGAATCTATGTCTCTTTCAAATTTTGTAGTAATGTGCAATAAAATTTCAACGTCATTTTATGGTACGGGACCTTATAAATAATCTGAACATCATTGTCCCCTAATTTGTGGCGATGTATAAATTTTTGTGACATTATCAAATAAGTTAAATAAATAATATGCATTTAATATACTATTCTATGTTAAATATTTCATAGAGAAAATTATAAATTTGGTTCTGCAATTTTGTATGATTGTGTATTTTTGATCCGATAGTTTTCCATCTCGAAAGATATAGTTCAATAAAAGAAAAAAATGTGCCCTTTATGCTTGCCGTTTATTTTTCGACGAACGGGATTGCACTTTCTTTAAGCAAGTTTCTTAAATTGTTATGGGTTTTCATAGAGTGTTTGTTGTTGAACAATATAAAATCTCGTTAATAGTAATAGATAAGAGATATATATAAAGTTACAAAACTTGACAATTAATGAATTAAGTTAAACCTAACTACACTAGAAAAACATAAATACAAAACAACATAATACATAAATAAATAAAGATTCTACACAAAACTAATGAATATATTCTAAATTATTTTCACAGTTGTACTAATACAATGATCATGGATTTAAAATTTGTCTCCTCATTGATAAAATTTATATCACATCAGGTCCAATAAATTCAGTGTGACACATAATATATATTTTAGCCTACACTTTTGAGCTTCAATTGGTCGCCGGATTCATATGTGGAGCTTGTGGTTTGTTCAAAGTGGTTGAATTTAGGCTCGATGGCTGAAAGATGGAGGTTGTTCTTTTCAATTTTTTTTTTTATTTAAATGATAAATTTTACAAAGTTTTAAATATTTTGAGAAACATATGAAAAGGACCAGATTTGATAGTCACGAAACTCTTACATGATAAATTTTTTGCCAAAAAACATTTACCATTGAATAAAGATGCATCTTTTGAATTCAACAGGACTATCTACTTATTGAGGTCGCAAATTATTGAAATGATTAAATCTTTAATTTTCTCTAGTTTATATAATGAATAAATTTAGTGTCATCCTTGAATGTTGACCTGAGTGTCAAAATCATTGTGACTTAAGTAGTCATTCTTCTATTCATTTTTGTCCCGAATTTTCACAGCTTTGACAAAATTTAATACTTAAGAAATGCCTGAAAGGGCAATTAATCGCAAATGCAACCCATGATAATATATGTAATCGATTGCGAATAATATACAATTAGATTGACTAATGGCTCCATTTTTCTTTCGTTATCTTTTTCGTTTTTGGATTTTGGTCTCATTTTTATTCCGATTTGCAAATGTACTTCAAAAAACTGGTAATTTTAGTGGGACTTTATCGTAATGTAATGGGCCAATTTTGCCATGTGATGTCAACATGGACGTAAATTTAGGAATTTTTCAATAATAATGGCAAAATTGCTGACCTGGCCCTGGAAAAAAATTTAGGAGGGATATGATGATGTAATTATATATTGTTGGTTCTTCTCCGGTTAAAAATATTAAAATATACAAAATCTGTTTCATTTGTTTTAACAAATTTTTAGAAGCCTGATGTATATTAGTATGTGGATTATTTTAATCATATATCTTAATAAAACAATATTAATCAAAAGAGAATGTTATATTTTTTAATTATATAAAAATAATATTTTATAGTAATTAATTTATAATTAATGAAATATCATTAATTTCTCATAAAATCATATATTGTTCAATTAAATATATTTATAATTAAACAAAGAATTTAATATTATACTGGAATTAATATATTACAATAAAAAATAGTAATTATAATGTCCATTATGGTAAATATATTATTGTGATTAGTTTTTAAATTAATACAATAATTTTTATTTATTTAATACAAAATAATGTATTGTGGTATAATTTTGTTTTTTTGTTCAACGTAATATTCCGGGATTATATGAATTAATTTTAATAAATAATGTTTAATATATTATATTAGTTCAAATAATATATTAATTTATTTGATTTATTGTTTACTATATATGAAAATTTGTTAAGAATGTAGTAACATTCATGCTATTAGATTCTCTGTAGATGTTATTCTTTTAATGAATAAATAAATATGAGTAATTTTATCTATTGTTGTAATATATTTATACTTCGTATTCTTACAAATACTTCAAATTTACTTTCAATTCTTTTACTATAAAGAGGTAAATTAGATAGGAACAAATAGATACATTAAAACAAAATTCAAAAAACACTCATAAAAAAAATTATTTTTTTTTTTTTTACATATTTTAAGTTTAACCTTTTCAATGAATGATACTTGGGCTTGATGCGGCAAGTTTTCCAAGACCCATTCAACCAAGGGTTTTTAACCCGAAACCCAACCAACCCCTAGATCCAGACCCGACGCACTAGACCCGATTGGCAATTATAAAAGTATTTAAAAAATGAATATTTGTTTAAAAAAATAGTCATAACCATCTAAGTAGCAGAAAATTATATTATTAACTAAGAATAAATTATTTATCAAACTATATATAATGATTTCCCATCTCAGCAAACGTCAATAAACAATGAATATTATCTAGAATGACTAATTTACTCTTGATAATTCTTTTGTACACCTCAAGATCTTATATTAAATTTCTAACTTTTCCAAAATATCATTCTTGTGCATTTTCCTAGTCATGCAAACTTTTATATTTCCATGCATATATATTAACTTCACATAGTACAAACTTAAATTTATTCACAAAATTATATACTCATATTTAATACTTGCCACAACTAGATGCCTTAAAACTCAGGAATATCATGTATTTATTTATGTATGTTCACCTGCCCAAAATTAATTCGAACCCATGAACTGGAAATTTAAATAAGTGGAGCCTATTTTTTCCACACCTAGTGGTAGAAATAGCTCTCACTTTTGCTCAACTTGATACTTATCTTTCTTTTCTATTTACGGAGTACTCGTGAATACATACATAATCTAGCCTTAAACCTAAACTCACAAGTTAGATAATTAATCAAATTCCATGTGGGGTGAGAAAACATGGTATTCCTTATGTTTCTTATTTAGTTTTATTTATGATTCATTTAGTTATTTTTTTCCTAGTTTATAATTAAATTTGATTATGATATAAGGAAATACCTCGTAACCACAAGATCGTATACCTCTTGATCGTATGATACGAGCTTAACGCTACAACTTAGTGGTATTTGCACGGAAGCCCCTAACTAAGAGTGAGTTATTTGCAAAATACTACTAAACCCGCGTGTTATTTAAAAATCGGGTCAAATACATGTTTAGCCCGAATGATCTGGTACACTTATCTAGGGACACGTGTACGGTACTTCATATGTAAGTCAACCATCCGTACAACGTGTCTAATTGTATAAATAGTTCTCATTAATGACATGAACATGACTTTTGGCTGAATGAACAGTATATCCGTATTAAATTCTACGATATAAGATCTGACAGTACGATCTCATTTCTATTACCGAGCTAAAAACCTCGTTAAGGATCATATATTACATATTGAACTATGTTTAGACTTTATCTTTTATCTTTGTTTTGTGTTGCCACTCATCCTAGGGTGAAAAAAATAGGGACTTTGAGTTAATGGTTTTCAAAAGAAACTGCTCCACATTGAGGCATCTTTGACAAACCGCTTCCATATTCATTTATTTTCCAAATGAAACTGCAAACAGCTTGAGAACCGTATTTGTCAAAATCTCTTTGCTCAAACATCATTATGCTTTGACACATATCCATTTTTCTTGATTTTTTGGTCCAATTTCAACATTGAAGATCCTCATGTTTCGACTCTCATGAATGTTAGAATATATTAGAGAATAGTTTATTTTCTTATCTTTTTAGTACTTGTTTTAATTTAAGGTTTTCTTTTTAGTAATTTAATATAAGTTTGACTTAATAATTGTAGTTTTATATTAATATTCAATCATTAATAATATAATTTACAAAGATTTCTCTTATCTAACATCCACCCCTCGACCCCTTAGTTACAATTTGTAAGAGAGAGATTAAGTTAGTGAAGATTGTTGAAATTAAAATCATACATAAAATATAGAATATACGTGAAATAACCAAAATATTATAATTAAAAAAATTGGATCCACAAGTAAATATTTATGTATACAATTCTTTTCTGTCTTACTCTAAATGGACATCTTGACTTAATCTTCCAAAAGACAAAGAAAAAACTAAAAAGAAACTCAAAATAATAGTATGATAAATGACAGCCACTAATCAAGTAAACTACTATTGACCTTTTCCTCAATTTATTTTCCAATCCCACTATCAGAATTAATAGAAACTGGCCTCTTCATGTCACTAAAAGGCTGATTGAGATATAAAGTAAAATAATGTCAATTATTAAACCAATAAAAAAAACCCTATTAGAGCGTTTACAAACCGGCTAATTTATAAAACTATAAAATTATTAATTAATTATGCAATCATTCAAATCCTACTATATATACAATCACAAATTCATGAATGGATTTAACCCATTCCAAAGGCAACCAATCTCATAAAAGCATAACCCCGTGAGGTTTCTCTACCCTTTCTAGCCAGCTTCTTCTATAGCTTTACACATTTTTCAAATTCAATATATATATATATATATACATATATATGTAACAATCTTATAATTCATCATATATACTCTTATATGATCGATCTATTTGTATTTTTCAAGATTTTCGGGATATGATGAGTAACAATATGGAGCCAAGGATGAAGGTTATGTTCAACTTAGTCTATGATAGAGGTTAAATATTTTTCACTTTGATTTCTTCTATATTTTCATCTTTAGAGGGTCTTTTTTTTTTTAGTATCTAAAAAGAAACAAAAATGGATAGTCCCAAAGGTAAAGGGAAAAAAGGGCTAATCTTCAAAACATGGGAAAGATGCAAATCTTTTAGTGGAAAAAAAGGTTCTTTTGGTAACATAAAACAACATGCTCTAAACATGAAGAGCAAATCTTGGCCTCGTAATTTAACGGTCGAGATTCGAGACGATGAAAGCACGAAAAGATCGAGCCGTGTGGCCCCAGAGGGATGTTTTTCGGTGTACGTGGGACCCGATAAACGAAGGTTCGTGATAAAAACGGAGTATGTGAATCATCCCCTCTTCAAGATTCTACTTGAAGAAGCTGAATCTGAGTATGGATATAATAGTGAAGGGCCATTGGTGTTACCTTGTGAAGTTGATCATTTTACAAATGTATTAATGGAGATGGAATATTATTCTCAAGATATACGTATACGTAAAGGACGAAATTACCACTCTTATCATCTCCTTACTCCACCAAGATTGGTTGATTTTATATAGTTTACATCTTTGATCAATGTGTTTGTGTGTAGGATCAAGTTCTTGTAACATAATTTACGTTTGACATTTGTATGTCGAGTATGTAAAATAGTTTCTTAATATTATATATTTGAGGTGTAATTGTTAATTTAGAAAATAGAGAGGCATAAAACTGCTGTTTTTCATAGATCGATAAATAACGATGATTACAAAATATTAAATAGAACAAAGAACCACTACTAGCATATTCCTGATATTCAGGCAACCTCTATTGACTCAACTAAATATCCCTAAAGACTAGGACAAAACCAAACAAATAAATTCAAACGTAAATAATAAAATAGATAATACTTAATATTCTCCCTTAAACTGAAAGTCTTCAAACATTCAGTTTATCGCAAACACCCATCAGACCTCTGAGTTTCTGAAATGCAGCCACCTTCAATGCCTTTGTCATTATATCAGCAACTTGATCTTCACTTCTGCAGTAGTAAAGTTCAATCACTCCATCCTTTGTGAGATTCCGGATAAAATGAAATTTCACATCTATGTGCTTGCTTCTTCCATGTAAAACAGGATTTTTGGACAGTTTTATTGCTGAACTGTTGTCACAATAGATTGTAGTAGCTTCAACTTCCTTTTTCTGCTTGATATTCAGCCCCTCATGAATCCTCCTAAGCCAAATTGCTTGACAAGAACAAGCTGCTGCAGCAACATATTCTGCTTCGGTAGTTGACAAAGTGACTATTTCTTGTTTCTTTGATGACCATGAGATAGCTCCAGAACCGAGCATAAAGACATAGCCTGACGTGCTCTTTCTATCATCAATATCTCCTGCATAGTCGCTATCTGTATATCCAATCAAGTCTGATGTTTCTCCCTTCTTGTAGAAAATCCCAAAATCAGTGGTACCGCGCAAGTACCTAAGAATTCTCTTTGCAGCCAAAAGATGACTCTCATTAGGATTTTCCATGTATCTGCTAATCAGACTTACAGCGTGCATGATATCTGGCCTCGTTCCCGTTAGATACATCAGACTCCCCACAATTTGCTTGTAAATGTGGCTGTCAACTTTCTTTTCATCTGAATTTCGAACAAGCTTGAGACCTACTTCAGCAGGTGTAGCAACAGAATTACAATCTGACATCTGAAATCTCTTTAAAATTTCGTGCACATACTTCTTTTGTGAGATGAAGATGCCAACAACTGATTGCACTACTTCAATGCCAAGAAAATAATGCATTTTTCCCAAATCAGACATGTCAAATTCCAACATCATAGACTGCTTGAACCTTTCAAACATGTTGAAATCATTTCCAGTGTAGATCAAATCATCCACGTATAAGCACACAATGAGTAATTTTCCTCCTTCCCCACTTTTTACAAAAAGTGTATGCTCAAAAGGGCATTTCTGAAAACCTTCCTTCAAGAAATAAGCTTCAATTCGGCTATACCAAGCGCGTGGCGCTTGTTTTAATCCATACAAAGCCTTCTTCAGTCTATAGACTTTATCCTCACATCCAGACTTGATGTATCCAGGAGGCTGATCAATAAATACTTGCTCTTGGAGATCTCCATGTAAAAATGCTGATTTTACATCCAATTGGAAGATAGGCCATGAATTTTGTGCAGCTAAAGCAACAACCATTCTGATAGTGTCAAGCCTTGCAACTGGAGCGAATACTTCAGTATAATCCACTCCAAACTCTTGCTTGTAGCCTTTAGCGACCAGCCGTGTCTTGTATTTGTCAACTTTTCCATCATCCTTCAATTTCATTTTGTAAACCCACTTCACACCAATTGTTTTGTGCCCTTGTGGAAGATCAACCAGCTCCCATGTTTTGTTTTTCTCAATTGAAGCAATTTCTTCATCCATTGCTTTTTGCCACTTTGATTCTTTAACAGCTTCTTCAAAAACTGTAGGATCACAATCCGAGAACAACACAAAGTGAGTAAGTGGATTTTCAGATTGTATTCCACTCACTTCATAATCAGCCATCCATCCCGGCCTTTTTCTAGCACGATGAGGGCGCTCTTCAGTAACTGGTGTTGCTGGTGAGTCAGGAGCTTGTGTTGTCTGTTGTCGATTGTCAACAATAATTGGTTCTATTGTTTGTTGCTGTAAAAGTGACTGTTGCAGCTGCTGTTCACTTTCCTGAAATTCATCAAAATCAACAAGTGTTCCTTTGTTCACCAACTTTCTTGTTTTCAATCCAGAAATTCAGCTCATCAAAAATCACATCACGGCTGATGATTATCTTCTTAGTGTTTGGATTATATAGCTTATATGCCTTGGACTGATGACTAATACCAAGAAAAATACACTTCAGCCCCTTGTCGTCAAGCTTTGTTCTTTTCTGATCCGGCACATGAGCATAAGCAACACACCCAAAAATTCTGAAATGATCAACACCAGGTTTTCGTCCACTCCATGCTTCCTCTGGAGTCATATTCTGAACAGAAAATGTAGGACTTCTGTTCAGAATATGAATGCTCCAATTAACTGCTTCAGGCCAAAATGCTTTAGAGATTCCACTTCTCTTTAGCAAGCTCCGTACCATATTCATGATGGTACGGTTTTTCCGCTCACAAACACCATTCTGCTGAGGTGAATAGGCTGCTGTAAGCTGCCTCTGAATTCCCTGATTTTCACAAAATTCTGCAAATTCATGTGAGGTATACTCCCCACCCCGATCTGTACGCAAAACTGAAATTGAGCAGCCACTATCTTTCTCAACACACACTTTGAATGTTTTGAAAATATCAAATGCTTCAGATTTTTCTTTCAAAAAATACACCCATGTCTTCCTACTAAAATCATCAATGAAGGTAATGAAATAACGTTTACCTCCATTCGAGACTGGATTTAGAGGCCCGCAAATGTCCGAGTGCACTACTTCCAACACTTTCTTAGCTCTCACTGATTTTCCAGATGGAAAAGAGTCTCGATGTTGCTTGCTGACAGCACAATCTTCACAAATCTGATTTGAAGGTGCAATTTCAGGAAGACCTGTCACCATGTTTTTCTGCTGCAGCGTTTTCAAACCTCCAAAATTTAGATGACCATAACGAAAATGCCATAGCCATGTTGAGTCTTGAATCTTTGCTGAGAAACAAGAACCTATGGATCTGTGGATATTCAATGGAAACAACCGATTTTGTGTCATTTTAACTTGAGCAATCAACCCCAATTTATCATCTTGAACTCGACAAACACCATTTTTTATCAAAATCTCGTACCCCTTCTCTTGAAGTTGTCCTAGACTTATCAAGTTTGTCTTCAAATCCGGGACAAAGAAGACATCAGAAATTTTGTGATTTTTATTTCCTTTAGCCTGGAAAATAATATTGCCCCTTCCAGCAACAGTAATTTTTGAGTTGTCACCAAACTTGACGGTACTCTGAAAAGACTCATCCAAATCTGAAAACGCCGTCTTATCTCCGCACATGTGATTGCTGCAGCCCGTATCTAAATACCACACATTATCAGGAGTTTCCTCAGTCACATTGCACACCATCAAGAGAGATTCCTCTTCTTCTCTTTCTGTAAAGTTGGTTCTTTCTCCATTTTGGCCATTCAAATTAGTTCGACATTCATTTTGATAATGACCATACTTATGACAGCGATAGCACTCAACATCAGATTTTGAGCGATAATTGTTTGCATTATTATCTCCACGATGATAATTGTTTGAATGATTACCTCCACGATAGCCACTCTGGCCTCTTCCTCTTCTTGAGTTGTCCGAATTCTGGTGGTTGTCAGGATTGTTGCTATGGTTGCTGTCACGATCATTACAACCTCTACCATGACCTCCTCGACCTCTTCCTCTACCCCTGCCTTTGCGTCCTCTAAAATTAGAGGCATTTGAATCAGTCGAGGCTTTAAGAGCTTGCTCCTCTTTGTCTTGTTTGCTGATTTTTTGTTCATGAACCAGCAGGGAACTTTGCAACTCATCAATTGTGAGTGAATCAATATCTCTGGATTCTTCGATGGAGCAAACAACAAAGTTGAACTTTGCTGTCATAGATCTAAGAATCTTCTCAATAATGGCAACATCATCCATCTTGTCTCCATGAATTCTCATTTTGTTGGCAATGATCATTGTTCTTCCAAAGAATTCTGTGACAGACTCATCTGACTTCATGCGTAAAGTCTCAAATTCAGTCCGTAGGGCTTGAAGCTGCACTCGTCTTGCCCTGGCATTCCCTTGAAATTTCTTCTTCATTGAGTCCCAAATCTGTTTGGAGGTGTCTTTGTTGAGAATCGTCTCCAAAGTTGCTCGATCTATGGCTTGAAACAAGTAGTTCTTGGCTTTAAGATCCTTGAGTTTCAATGCCTCAAGTTCTCCTTTTTGCGCATCTGACTGAACTGCTCCCTGCGCAGGTTCTGTAAACCCGGAGTCAACAACTTGCCAATACTCCTTGGACCTCAAGAAATTCTCCATTAACATGCTCCAATGGTCATAATGACCATCAAAACGGGGAATTGCAGCTTGCACAAAATTCTCACTGGAATTTGCCATTGTGTTTTACAACTTCTTTGTTTTCTCTCAAATCCCACTTTGTTTTACTCAGATTTTTCTCTAAATCAAACCTCGATCAAACCTCGCTCTTGATACCACTGTTAATTTAGAGAATAGAGAGGCATAAAACTGCTGTTTTTCATAGATCGATAAATAACGATGATTACAAAATATTAAATAGAACAAAGAACCACTACTAGCATATTCCTGATATTCAGGCAACCTCTATTGACTCAACTAAATATCCCTAAAGACTAGGACAAAACCAAACAAATAAATTCAAACGTAAATAATAAAATAGATAATACTTAATAGTAATTATAGTCAAATGAACATATTTTTCCACCTTTAATTTTGATTTCATTTTTAGATACAAGTGTACTTATTAAATAAAGTGAAATTAAGAGAAAGAGTGAGGAAATAACCAATAATGTGTAGCTTTTTGTTAGATGAAAGTATATGCGGGAGAAAATAAATTATGTACTTCGTTTAATGAAATGAACAAGCTAATTAGTCTTCGTTTTTATGAATAAGTGGATAAGCTTCAATAATCATTGTCAAATGTCAACATAAATGAAAAGAACAAAAAGAAGAGTTGAAATTAGGCACCAGAAAACCTATTCTATAAGATAAATGATAGGCTGTATGAAATTCCACCTTAATTATGAAAAGAAATTAATGCCTATGTAGCTTTTTCAAATGGACATATAATTCATCTTGACCATTTCAACTCCACCATCATATTAAAAGATTAGTATTAATTAACCCTACTTGATCAAATATAATAAGTCGGTAACCATTAGGGATGACAATAGGCTCAATAAAATGAATACGCCATTCCTACTTTATTTTATTTTTATTGTATTTATATGTAATTATTACATTAGATATGATAAAATTTAGGGGGTTTTCAAGAAGGCAAATTTAATTTGAATATGAATGAGTTAAGTATTGTTGAGAATGATTTAGGTCTTATTATGAACGATTTAATTATTTGAATGACTTTATCTATAAAAATTTGTATTATTGTAAATGATTTAAGTATTGAATTATTATATTTTTGTGTTTACATTCATTTGGTGTTTTTTATATTTATTTTGAATGTGTTTGTGAGATAATAAAAAAAAGTCGAAGTTATAATTTTATCGGATCAGTCGTGTCCAGACATGTCGGGTTACCATCGGGTCCCCTGGGTGATGACCAGGACCAAGGCAAATGGCAGGCTCGCGAATCTAAGTATTCATAACAAAAACTGAACGAGACGAGTTTCGAATTCTGTATTATCCGCCTCAGGCTCAGCCAATTACCATCCCTAACAATTGTTATACATAATGTACTTACAAAGAGTGGCAACTAATAAGTTCTACTTCTCTTTAAATTTAAAATTCAGTGATATTTGAAAAAAAATTTAGAGAATTATCAATGTTGGTAATAAACAATGTACTTGAATCATGAATCAAGAAGATGCTTTTGTTGTATTCTGGTCTTTAATTATCACTAAGTATATAATTTAAGAGTCTTATATATTACTATTATATTTGTTTACCAATCATGATCTAAGCCAAATTTTGTCTTACCTCGTTAGTCGGCGAAATGTATGCTTGGTAGCAAGTTTCAATATGATATTCGTTTAATCAATCGTAATAAACTTCATTTTCAACTTTGATAAAATCTAGACAATAAGATTGTAGTCTCAAATCCTAAAAATAATATTTCAGAGTAAAATAATCCAGACAACTCACTCATTTGGGGTGGCATGTTACAGAATATTTTTTAAGAATTTTAGATAATTTTGAAGAGAAAAGTGGGTTTTATATTATAATTTGATAGATAACACCTTCCATTAAAAAACTAAATTTGCCTATCTTTCATTAAAAATAAAATTAGTCATGTATTATAATGTAAAATAACACATCATTCATAATAAGATATATTGTGACTATTTTTTAATGTTTACATATATTGATAAGTTTGAGTAAGATATTTAATAAAAGTTATATCTAATTATCAATACATATAAATTTCTTACAATAAAAAACATATCATATTAATTATAATCATTATTTATTTTTCTTAAAAAAAATATATTTCTCACACCATATTTCACATCCTAAGAAAAAAATTCTCAAACACGGATATGTTTGAAATCCAATTTGAAGTATTCTAATAGAAGTAGTTTGGTTGTAGTTCCAGAAACTCATTGCCCTCTTTCTTAAAATAGCTTGGAATATAGCAACACAAGCGCCATTATTTCCGATCTATGGAACAACTATTGTTAGAAATGAGAAGTGAATATAGAGTGTTTTAGTGTGTAGGAAGTGATTTAGTGTAGTGAGTGGATGAAGATTAGTAGTGTAGAATATAGAATGTGATTTAGAGTGGAGTACGTATCTCCAAAATAGTGTAGATTGTATTAGATTGAATTGTTGTGCTTGTTGTTTGTTGTTACAAATGGTTACAAGTGAGGCTTATTTATAGGTGCTAAGTGATCATTCTAGATCACTAAGTTTCTAGTGTGTTCTACTAAAATATCTAGATATAATATCTAGATTTTTTTATATAGGAAGTTACCTAGGAAGCTTCCTAAAATATCTTAGTCTAGATTTTTTCATATGAAGCTTCTAGGTAAAGATATTTCTAGAACACATTTACTAATTTACATTAAATATTTCTATACTAGATATTTCTAGATAAATGCATCACTTTTTCAATACTCCTCCTTGATGCATTTATCGGTGACTCCAAGCATTTTTCGTAGAAATTGGAATCTATCTCTTGGTAGTGCTTTCGTGAAGATATCTGCGAGTTGTTCTTCTGTAGGACAATACTTCATCTCAATATGTCCTTTTTCTTGGACATCTCTCAAGAAGTGATACTTGATATCGATGTGTTTGGTACGGTTATGTTGAACCGGATTTCTAGCCATTGCGATAGCTGACTTGTTATCACAATATATCTCTATCGCTGACTCTTGTAGTTCGCCCATGTCTTCAAATATTCGTTTAAGCCATATACCTTGACATGCTGCTCCAGCAGCTGCAACGTATTCAGCTTTAGCAGATGATAGTGCAACTGAGTTCTGCTTCTTCGATCCCCATGAGAAAATGCACGAACCGAGTTTGAAGACATAGCCTGATGTACTTTTCATATCGTCTTGAGATCCAGCCCAATCGCTATCAGTATATCCGATGATCTTTGAGTCGGAGCTCGATTTGTACCATATACCATAGTTAAGTGTCCCTTGCAGATATCTAAGAAGTCTTTTTGCCGCACCATAGTGTGACTCACTTGGGCTTTCCATGAATCTGGATAGCAGACTCGTGGCATACATGATGTCTGGCCTTGTTGCTGTCAGGTACAGTAGACTCCCGATCAAACTTCGATAATTTGTAGCATTTACGGGTTTTGTCCCGTCTTCTTTCTTTAGTTTCTCGTTTGGAATTAGAGGAGTAACCACTGGCTTGCAATCTTGCATCTTGAATTTTCTTAACATATCTTCGGTATACTTTTTCTGCGATAAGAAGATACCTTCTTCTTCTTGACTTATCTCTATGCCAAGGAAGTAGTATAATAATCCTAAGTCACTCATCTCAAAGGTGTTCTTCATGTTTCTCTTGAATTCTTCGATTAGTTTTTCATTGTTTCCCGTGACTATTAAGTCATCAACGTAGAGAGAAACAATAAGAATATCATTGTTACCTTGGGATTTGATATAGAGTGTGGCCTCGTTTTTACTCCTCCTGAATCCTTGACGAGTGAAGTACCCATCGATTTTGCTATACCAGGCTCGTGGTGCTTGCTTGAGCCCGTAAAGTGCTTTCTTTAGTCGAAGAACTTTGCCTTCTTCTTTTATGAATCCTTCAGGTTGCTCCACGTAAACTTCTTCTTTTAAGTCTCCATTAAGAAAGGCTGACTTGACATCCAGTTGATAGATTTTCCATTTCTTCTGTGCTGCAAGAGCAATGAGTGCTCTAATTGTATCCATCCGAGCAACTGGAGAGAATGTCTTTGTGTAGTCTATTCCTGGTACTTGAGCATATCCCTTTGCAACAAGTCTCACCTTATGCTTCTGTATCGAACCATCAGGATTTAACTTCGTTTTGTATACCCATTTGACTCCAATAACTTCCTTGTTACTTGGAGGATCCACCAACTCTCAAGTATTATTCTTTTCTATCATTTTTATCTCCTCCTCCATTGCTTTAATCCACACTTTTCCTTTGGATGCTTCAGCATAGTTGTGTGGCTCCAAAGAACAGAAGTTGCATGTTTCATAAATATTAGTAGATTCATATAAATCAGCTAGACTTCTTACTCTTAGAGGTGGAGATTCTGGTGAGGAGATGGATTCATTTAAACTTGTGTTCTGTGGGGAGGACATTGGCGTAGATGCAGGACTTTGTTCCTCTTGTTCTGGGATTACTTCTAGCCGCGTAGTTGCTTTTCTCTTTTCTACACTTTCAGTCTCCCAGTTCCATGAAGCTTCTTCGTCGAACTCCACATCTCGACTTGTTACCAGCTTCTTCGTCTCAAGATTGTAAATTCTGTATCCTTTTGATTTAGAGCTATAGCCGAGGAAGATGCCTTTTTGTGTCTTGTCTTCTAATTTATGCCTTTTGACTGAGGGAACGTGTATATAGCAAATACTTCCAAATACCCTCAAGTGTTTGGCTGAAGGTTTTTGTCCCGACCAAGCCTCAATTGGTGTCTTGTCTAGAACTGCCTTAGTTGGACACCGGTTCAGTAGATAGACTGAAGTATAGACTGCCTCCGCCCAAAATATTTTTGGCAAGTCTTTCTCCGCTAGCATCGATCTTGCCATTTCCATGACAGTCCGATTCTTTCTTTCAGACACTCCATTTTGTTGTGGAGTGTAGGCTACTGTTAGTTGGTGCTCAACGCCTTCATCTTCACAGAATTTATCAAACTCTTTAGAGTTATATTCTGTGCCTCGGTCGCTTCTCAACTTTTTAATTTTGTGACCACTTTGATTTTCCACAAAGTTTTTGAATCTCTTGAAGATTCCAAAAACTTCTGATTTTTCTTGAAAGAAATATACCCAAGTCATTCTACTATAGGCATCAATAAAGAGTATGAAGTACCTGTTTTTACTTAGTGATGGCGTGCGCATTGGTCCACAGACATCTGTATGGACAAGTTCTAATATCTCCTTAGCTCGGCATGTTTTCTCCGTTGAAAATGGTTGTCTGTGTTGCTTTCCGGTCATGCATCCTTCACATACACGTTCTTTTTCCTTTAATAGAGGCAAATCTCTCATCATATTTTTCTGATGCAGTAGCCTCAAGGCATTTAAGTTAAAATGCCCAAATCTTCGATGTCATAAACTTGAATCGTCGAGTTGAGCCACCATTGCCTTTTGAGGATATTTCATTTGAATGGAAAAATTTCTGTTATTTCCCATTTTTACTTCGGCAATTTCTTGACTCTTTTTCATATCATAAATTCGACAAAAGTCTTTTTCAAAATGTAGGGCATATCCATTCTCCATCATTTGACCAACACTTAGCAAATTATTTGCTAGTTGTGGTACAAGGAGAATATCTTTAATAAATCGCGTACCTTTCTTTGTTTCTATAGCGATGGTACCTTTTCCTTTTGTCTCCACGAGTTCTCCGTTGCCCATCTTGACTTTTGTTTTTATTGAAGAGTCTAGCTCCCGGAAGATATTCTCATTGGATGTCATATGGTTGCTACATCCGCTGTCGATATACCACTCTTCTTCGTTTGCTTCCGTAGCCGAGTGACATGCATAGAATAGACATTCCTTCTCCTTTTGTTCTTCAGAATAGTTGGCTTGATGGTTTTTCTTGTTTCTGCAATTCTTTTCCACATGCCCGAACCTGTTGCAAATTTGGCATTGTGGCTTTCCTCGATGATAACAGTCCTTCTCCAAATGATTTGTTTTCTTGCAAATGCCACATGGTGGAAAATTCCCTTTGCTCTCCTTATTGATGAAGTTTCCTTGTTTATAATTTCCACTATTTCTTGACTTATTGCCTCTTATGTTTAGTTTGGACTGAAAAGCGCTCTCTAGTGAACTTTCGTGTCGCTTATTGAATCGTTGCTCATGTGCTTCAAGGGAACCCATCAGCTCCGCGACGGACATCGTTGACAAATCCTTTGATTCTTCTATTGCTGCTACTATTGAATCATACTTCTCGGTGAGGCTGATTAAAACCTTCTGTATGATTCTCTCGTCGGAGATATTTTCTCCGTACGATCTCATTTGATTGACTATTTCCATTATTCTTGAGAAATAGTCTTTTGAAGCTTCAGAATCTTTCATTTTTAAATTCTCTAGCTCTCTCCTTAAACTTTGTAGTTTAATGGTTCTAACTTTAACATTTCTTTGAAACTCCTCCTTAAGGATATTCCAAGCTTCTTTGGCAGTAGTAGCATGAATAATTCTTGACATAATATTATCACTAACGGATTGTTGAAGAAAATAAAGAGCTTTAGCATCTTGTTGCTCTAACTTCTTACGTACCTCGGGTGAAGTTTTCTTATCACCTTCTTCCGGCATAGTGATTCCTTCTTCAACAATATGCCAAAGATCATGAGATTTAAGGCAAGTCTTCATTCGGACACTCCAATAGTCGTAGTTGCTCCCATTGAATATTGGAGTTGATTCGTAGACGTGTGAAGATGCCATAACGCCCAAACTTGATCGAACAAGCTCTGGTACCACTTGTTAGAAATTAGAAGTGAATATAGAGTGTTTTAGTGTGTAGGAAGTGATTTAGTGTAGTGAGTGGATGAAGATTAGTAGTGTAGAATATAGAATGTGATTTAGAGTGGAGTACGTATCTCCAAAATAGTGTAGATTGTATTAGATTGAATTGTTGTGCTTGTTGTTTGTTGTTACAAATGGTTACAAGTGAGGCTTATTTATAGGTGCTAAGTGATCATTCTAGATCACTAAGTTTCTAGTGTGTTCTACTAAAATATCTAGATATAATATCTAGATTTTTTTATATAGGAAGTTACCTAGGAAGCTTCCTAAAATATCTTAGTCTAGATTTTTTCATATGAAGCTTCTAGGTAAAGATATTTCTAGAACACATTTACTAATTTACATTAGATATTTCTATACTAGATATTTCTAGATAAATGCATCACTTTTTCAATAACTATATATTCTGAGAACCATATTACATATACCTAATAAATATAATACTTTGATATAATTTATATCAAAAATTTAAATTGTTTAGCTATAGAAAGAACTTGCAAATAGATTGGTCCATTTGTCCAGCAATTATCCTGGTTGAAAATCTCAGCAGCAAGCATCGTGCAGCTCTATAATAGTTGACCTTTAATCCTTCATTACAATGGATCATGCTAAGCCCTATTTTCAACCTTATCCTTTTCCTATGAAGTCATAGATTCCAGTACTAGAATATATATATATATATATATATATATATATATATATGCATATTTTTCTGCCCTATCTAGCGACATTATTTCCCACTTAAGATTTTCCTCCTGCGTATTGAAAAAAATACTATCATGATTTTTTAATCAGTTTGTTTCTGAAGAGAAGAATCTCTAGTTATTGAATTACTTCTTAATTTCTTCAAAACATGACAATAACAATAGCATAAGACCAAGAGATTCAAATATAACAATGTGAAAATATGTAGCATTCTACACATTTGCTTTTTCTTTGTTTTCTAGGTTGTCGTCTCTTGACTTTGTTTCGCGTGGGTGTGCGTGTTTAGGAAGGTGTGTTTTTAAAATGTATTAATGGAGGCGAAAAAAGTTTACTCTTAGGCTCCGTTTGTTTGATAGGGAATGAAATCTAAAATGGAAATAAGATTTCTGGTAATTTGATTACTAGAAATCTGATTCCATTAATAGTGTTTGGTTTCTACAAAAAAATTGGGTAAGGATGTATATATTTTTTTCTTTTTTATATTTTGTTCAAATACATATAATAAAGAATGGAATCTAAAATTAAAGACTTTGACATAAATACCCTTATTTTAAATCATATTTGTATAATCGAATTATAAATTTTATGACAAAGTAGAATATTTGATATTATATATATACATAAGTGTATATACATATATATATATATATTTAATTTGGTTAAATAATAAAGAATAAATAAGATATCAATTTGGTTCAATTGCATTATTCTCTTTTAGAAAAGTGATAATTAAATTGACATGCTTATTTTTTATTTACATATTGTTCGACTTTTAAAAAAATTACATGTATGCATTTTTTATATACCAATGCATTGATGATTATTTTAAGTCGGAAACATATTATTGTTAATAAATAAAATATATTAATCATATGTGACCAACAACCATTTCAAAAGTACTATCGCAAAAACAACATAGCAATTTTTCAATTTCATTCAATAAATAAATATCAAATAAAATGAAATTACGATCTATTTTGACAATGAAAATATTCTAAATAAATTAAAAATACGAAACTATTTCTTCATAAATAATAACTTAAATGAAATGAAAAAATAAATAATTATTTTGTTTTGTATTATATTTGATATAAGGGTAGTAATGACATTAAAGTAGTGCATTTATGATTACCTTGATATGGTAATCACATTACCTCCATAAAACAAGGTAATGTAATTCCCTTATTTGAGATGATAATTCCCATATTTTGGGAATTAGATTGCATTCCATAATATCAAATAAAAAATACCAAACAAGGTTATTTGATTTTTGGGAATCATATTCCCTATTTTGATTCCATTCTCTTGACAAACAAACGGAGCCTTAATCCTAAACCATGGTTATGTAATGTGACAATCATTGTTAAGGTATAAATCTCTAAAATGATATTATAGAGTAAAAAACTTAAATATAACGAGTACAAAAAGAAAGATAACTAAGGAAATAGTAAAAAGAAACCTAAAATAACATAAACACTAATTAAAATAATAAAAATATATAATAAATCATCTAAAACTCCCATGCAATCAAAATTGGAACGAATCCGAATGTTGAGACTAGGGATGGCAACGGGCCAGTTCCGAGTAGGAATTGGCGGGTCTAGAACCCAAACCGCATGACTGTTTCTAAACCAGGAACCGATTCCTCATTATGGACCCGAAATCGGAACCACCGAGTCCAACCCGCGGGTACCCATTTAGAATTTTTTTTGGTGCTTTTTAATAGTCTACTACCCATCACAATTTTTCTATAATACACTTTTGTATGAAAGTGTAGTGGTAGTTTGAATATTTTGCATTGTAAACTTTTGGAAAATATTATTATATTATTACCTCGTATTACCCTATATTAACATTTTTCACTTTTAACAATCTTTATACCAACTTCTGAGCTAAAATAATAGCACATCCAATAAACAACTAAAAAAATCACAATTTTTATAGTCCATAAATTAATTCATCCAAATTAACGCACCAAATAAGTATCACAATGACATCTTTTCACACAAAAATTACTAACAAAATCTCATTTCTCAATACTCAGTGAAACTTATGTTATAGGAAATTAAAGCTAACCCAACAAATGTAATAGAAAAATACACAATAAAGTCTCATTTCAAAAAAAATGAGAGAAATGTCGAATTGTTCTTTATAAACCATATTCTTCTCTTGTTCCGTCAACTCCTCCTCCTCCAACATTGTGGGACAAGTCCATAAATCGCTAAATGTGAATTAAGTACCTAACAATATAAATAAATAAATAGTGAATAATAATAATAATAATAATAAATATGATAAAACGAACTAAAAAATTAACTTTGCCTCTTTCCACAACCAAACACGAGTACACATCAACACCTCCATAGTCGAAGGATGAAGCCTATTCCAATGCGGGCTTAGCAATCTCTCGCTCGTACTAAAAGCAGACTCTCATGCAACCGTTGAAACTGGAATAGACAAAATATCTCTTCCTGGGATATCTCAACCCATTTACCTTCCACCAAATCAATACATCAAAAAAAATTTGTTCTTGGCAAGACACTCTCCTCCAAATATAAATCCAACTAAGAAGTCAAGTCGTAGAACGTGAAGCCACAAATAGATCATAGCCCACTAGAGAATCATTTGAGGATGTAGGAACACCATCATGTATCATGCTTCCAAGGCTTAGTCTAATACTCTAGTTAACGCTCCTCGTAGTTGCAACTCTTGACTGATAATCACTCAGCAACTTATAACAATCTTGGCAAATTTCATCAACTTTAGATTGTGATTTTTCACCATAAATTTTTTTGAAGTAAAACTCCACCAATCTCATCTTATGCCTAGGGTCTAGAACGTAACAGCAGCAATCCCCATCATTACATGACAAGTATCCCAATACTTACCAAATTTTATCAACATTTTCTTTGTGATATCTTGTATCATCAAAATCAAACTATTAACCCACTCACTTAAATTTCTCTTAATATCACAAATATTCGAAAAATAAAAGTTGTAATTAGGATATAAAGTCCCAGAGAATGTCTCAGTTGCTATATAAAAAAAATTCAATTTATCACAAATTTCAGTGGCATTTTCCCAATACTCATCAGTTGGTAAATCTTTGTAGTATTGCTCTCGAAGTTTAATTCGTCGAAACACATCCTTATAGATTATAGCAGTTTCGAGCATCAAAAAAGTGGAATTTCAACGAATTTTACAATCAAAAAATAATCTTTTAGTACTACCTATATTTAACCGAAGAGCCATTGATCAAATTTTTCTACTCTATCGGGTGAAGCAGTCCAATAAACTACTTTCACGTATCCTCTCAATCGTGTCATTAATTAATCCCAAACCATCTTTAACAATTAAATTGAGAATATGAGCACAACAATGCATGTGTAGTACCTTTCCATCCAGTAGCAAATCTATGGTTTGTAGCTTTTCCAAGAGGCGTTCGATCATAGCATCATTTGTCGTACAATTATCTACTGTGATTGTCAACAGTTTTTGATCGATGTTTCAATCCACTAAAGCTTCAACAAGATGAGCTGACAAAGCTTCAGCAGTATATGGAGCGGGAACATATATAAACCTCCAAAGTAATTGAATATAACGTGTTAGATTACCACATACAAAATAACAACAAAAACAAATATATTAAAGTATTTACCTCAAAATATAATTTTGTAGGACCCAAAAGTCATCAATGTAATATCCCATAAGCCTCTCTTACTATTTTTTTATGTCCACATGTCTGTTGTGATAACATTTTAACTCTAAAGCTTCTCTAAAGAGTTGTAACATTTGGACCTCTCATCATTATGAATATTCATAATATCCTTTTTAAGAGTGTTTCTGGACATTATTTGAAAACTTGACTTGAAGCTATCAACAAACCTACGAAATCCATCATGTTAAACTATGCTTAGAGGATAATCATGTCGAACAATCATCTTTGCAAGTGCAAGTCTTGTTTCTTCTTCATTGAATGACTCTTGGCTTCCAACCACTTTCTTGTTTGTCATTGATGGGCTTTGATGAACACCGGTCTTTTTACAAGAAAACTTACTATGTTTATGTAAGCTGGATGTTCCATTTTTACTGGGAACTTTGAGTTTGACTCCACAACGTATACACTCTCCGTGTTGAACCCCGTCAATCTCAATTCTCTTAAAATCTTTTCATGCATTTGACGTTAGCTTCCTCTTGCCAAAAATATTTTCAATTATCATTTCATTGTCTCCAATATCATCTCCCATGTTTGTACTACTATCTCGAAGATTGATCGATGCTAGAGAATTAGATTTTTCCATCTACACACTTTAAATAAAAAACATCAATAAAATAAAATAAAAAAAACTACTCTCATACAAGGGTTTTGTTTACTTAAAGAGAAACACTATTTTTTCTCAACATCACTGGTAAGCTAAAGGCTTGTTATAGTCTAAATTATCTCAACATGTATATTATCACAGACTAGATTTGAAGGGCAACATTTTTGTGAAACGACTCTTACACGTTCATTTAGTCACTGTCAACAAAATATTAGATACTCTTCCTAATTAACAAATCACCACCTTCAAACAGCAACAAGTCAAATAATGATAATAGGAAATCAATACCTAATCCAGTTAAAATCATCTTATTTTAAGTTAAAAGGTTTTGGTAGGTGAGTAGACAATGTTTCTATTCAAACTTTTTAAATCTAGATTGATTTGTTTCATAACTTACCTATCTCAAATAATCAATCTGTTGGAGCCAAAAAGCCTAACAAATTTGTCCCTTCTTCGTTGCCATTTGTCTCAAGATTACCAATGAAAACTACACGCATTTTGTCTTTATCATTCTTTCTCCTAGAGCACATAAAACTTGCAGTTCCTATTAGTAACAAATAAAGCCCACAGAAATTTGGAATTTTTTTGTGATTGCTGATAAGGAAATTAAAGATGAGAGTAGCGGTAAAGCCACAAAAGATTATCAAAGGAACCTTTTGCAAGAGTAAGAAATTCTTGCACAAAAATATCAAAAATCTCAAATCATTTCTTTTACAAAACTACCAAAAGCTACCTAAAACTCCTACTACCTATCCCATGTTTTTTAGTATGGTAAGAGTGAGGATTTAAGCAACATCAATATCTGATGGCGGCGGTGCGACGGTAAAGACGGCAGCGAATGGAGTTGGGTAGGTGGTAGCTCTTTTGTTTGTAATGGACTAATTGGATTTGTGAATCTGATTTATGAAATTAGGGTTATAAAGAAATGGGTCTGTATCAAATTCAATTTCAAAACGGAAATCGCATAGGAACCGAATATTTGGAACCGTATTCGAACCTGATTAAGGTCAAAATAACTGGAACTGACGGGGTGGTTCCAAGGCGGAACCGAATTCGTTGCCATCCCTAGTTGAGATTAGAATAAAAGTTATTAAATAACACCATTAGTAAAACCCAATAATAAGCACATTTGTAAACTGGTGAGATGAGGGAACATGTAAAACACAAACCTCACCGGATACCACATTGTTCGGTGTGTTGATGCTTCATAGGATTGGAAGGCATATAAATAGAACTAATATTTTCACACAAAAAAATGGTGGTTTTAGGAAGATGACCATGAAGCTCTAAGAGGCATTATTGTTGGCTATGCCTCAGTATTCGGCCTTGGAACAAGAACTGACGTGTTGACGCATGGAGGAGTAAGTCACTAAATTGTTAGCAAAAAAGATAGAATTCAAAAATGGAAAGATATGTCATGGCATCCAATCCAATCAGCATTAGCCTAATCTACAAGATGACCCACAGAGAAAGAACGAAGCTAAAGCCCGTGCGAAAGATTGCCACAAAATATAACGAGGAATGTGTTTCAGAACAAGCATGTGAAGTTCATTAGAATCATGCATTATAAGGCAAACATGTTGAACAACATAAGCAATGTCGATATTAGTAAAGATGACATATTGGAGAGTATCAGAGAGACCACGATATAAGAGTGTGATCAGAGACGCGATACACATCTTGAAGAGAGTATCAACATGAGTGGTCATGAGGTTGCAAGAAGATATGTTTGTATGTGCAAAAAATTATCGAGCAAATTTTTCTTGATAGAGAAAAAGGTCCGAGAAGCTACAAAACTAGTAATACCTAAAAAATAGCGCAAATAAAAGAGGACGGTCAAGGCAAATTAGGAGTGAAGCCAAGTGGGATGGGAGAGAAGAGAGTTAGACGACATGTTGAGAATATTATCCTAAATAAAAGAAAATCAACATGGGAATCGTGACAAAAATAAAAAGCAAAGGATTCACATGTAAGGTGTATGCCCTCGATGCCAACGAGGATAGGGAATATGACATAACTATAAAACTTGTATTGACATTTATCTATTAATAAAAGACAATGAGCTGTTTCAAATAAATCTTATGGAATCTATAGTATTGAACAAATCTCTGAGATTGTTAAGTTAGACTTTCCACTTCTTCAGTTGAGAAGGTAGCATTGGAAGAGTTATGTGCTTCGTTTCTTAAATTAGGTTCGCAATTCTGATGAAATCTTAATCCGGGGTATTAAGATTTCAACTTGACCGTCACAAGCTCTAGCAGGAGAGTGATCGTCAATGCTATGGGTTAACGGGTTTATAGCATAGGTATAGTCGACGATTCATTATATTCGAACACGACTCATCGTAATCCATTCACATGGATTTTACTCTGGGGAGTCAATAATTTGATTACAGATGAGATGGTGCATGTGAGCTTTCAAACTTTGGGGTTATGAAAGATGTGCATGTGGTTATGGATCTATTACTATATTAGTTGAGCTCGTATCACCCTTTGGTGGAGTCAACTTCAACGTGTCTTTCATAAATTGCCGAGAAAGGGATTCACTGTCTCGGTAGTAAACGAGTATGTATCCTGTGCAATCATAAGTGGGTAAAAATAGCAAGTTTTTTATCAAAGCACATATAATTGGCTCATGCAGAGCATGGAGCGCAGTTTCCTATTTCACACCAATATGACACATGCACAGCACTGAGTCCAGTGAATTTGACATTCCATGGCTCTCACCTAGGAGGGATACGTCAATGAAGAGCTTATAGGCGTGCGTTAATCTTGATCAACAGGTTCGTGATGACCCTGTCATTTGGGATTCCATTGGGCTACGATGTGGTTTCACTATGCTGGCTAGGTGACACCGACATTCTTGGTATCTTCCCAATGCCAATTGGCACGAGCCTAGAGAGTCGCGCTATAAGAAGGAAAAAATGGGATGTTTATCTCTCTCATATATGTAAGGGCGTCGCGATAATTTCACATGGGTTGCGGAAATTTCTTTATTGAAAATTGTCATGACAATTAAATATACTATTTAATGAAATTAAATAAATAAATAATTAAATTATTTATTTGGACAATTAAATTAATCAGATTAGTGTAATGAGAGCTGGAATATTTAATGGGGAATTCATTGATTAATTAATGGATTGATAAATCAATTAATACAATGGACGGGATTGGACGGCCGATCCCTAGACACACGTCTGGAGGGGGCGTGGAAGCCCTTATCGGGTCTTAGCCTTGGGTTTTATTTTGAATAAAACCCCTAAGATTATTTTGAATAAAACCCCGATAAGGGCATGGAATCCCTTATCGGGTCTTAGACAAAGTGCTAAGATTATAACAAAATTCTTGATTCATAGGTTGAAGAGAAAAAAAAACTATTCTCGGAGCCTACTAGCACCTGCCTAAGCTCGAGAAAGGCTCGGGTTTTCTTTTTTCGCGTGATAATATAGAGGCACTATCAGTGTGGTGGTGCTACACAAATCCACAACGACGCAAAATGTAAAAGGTAATGCAACTAGATTCGTATATTGCTTTTTATTTCAAAGCATGCCAAAAACATCAAGAATCCATAATTATTCATGGCATGGGATTCTTTGGAGTTATTTATGTTTTATTCTGCTGCATTCTCCCGCAGCGAATCCCAACAGGCAGGACTACTGATAAAATCAAGCATATTTAGTAAGGAGTCAATATGTTGATGCCAAGCGCAACGTGCTTGTTTGAGGCTCTAGAGCCTTCTTGAGATCACAGACATAATTAGATTGCTAGAGTCAACAAAACTAGGGGTTGTTTCATGTAAACTGTTTGAGAGAGATATCCAAGAAAAAAATACAAGTGAGTTGAATTAGAGAAAACTCAAGTTTGAATTGAATTTAACGAGCTCAATTTTCTTTAATGAACCATGTTTATACCCAAAAATACATGTTCGAAGACTTGTGAGCCTAAATAAAAAAATAATAATTAATTATTTGTTTATTAATATATCATATGATACTTATTTATTGATTGATATAATAATATTGTACGCATATGCAAAAATATAATATATTTAATATCTGTCATGGGTATATTTAATAGTATATATTAATATATCAATATAATATTTATTTATTTTTTGAACTTAATAGCTCAGAGTCCCGGACTCAACTCGAACTTGACTCTGTAGGCAATCCTACTTTCATTCCATTAAACAACCATCCTTAAACAATTTAAGGATACATAGGGGACCTTATGTCGTTTGAATT
Source organism: Verbascum thapsus (assembly GCA_963669365.1). Taxonomy (NCBI): domain Eukaryota; kingdom Viridiplantae; phylum Streptophyta; class Magnoliopsida; order Lamiales; family Scrophulariaceae; genus Verbascum; species Verbascum thapsus. The sequence goes on from OY770105.1 coordinate 23,220,550, forward strand.
ATTATAATTGAATTGAGATTTAGAATTTCGAAGGTAAAGAAAAACCTCCATTCGATCGGATATTGTTGAATGTATTTCCCAACTGCAAATAGATTGGTCCATTCTCTCTCTAAACATATAGGTACTATCAATATAGCCTTGTTGACAATCTGCAGGCTCTACAATAGTTGACCTTTAATACTTAATTATATAATGGATAATGTTAAGCCTTATCTTCAACTTTATCCTTAATGCCCCATTCTTCAACTATTCCAAGTTTTTCTATTAGGAACAAACTCTTATCATTAACTTGTAATATATATGTATATATGGGTGTGATCATCACTAATATAAAAGTTATAATGGATAGTATAAGAATAGTTTTATTTCATTTTTATACATTTGATAGCTCCAAGTATCATCTTAGGCGACGGTCATTGGAAGGTGGTTATGCCAAACGTCATGAGTCGGTAGTTAGTTTTCGGACAATTATATTCTCACGAAATTAAAATAATGCTAATATTTAATCCTAATATATATATATATATATATAATCTTACTTGACACTTGATGGGGAATTTATTCTTGATTAGACGACAATATCCTTGCAGAGCCGTATGCCAATGTCGATGCTCTATTGGGTAGCAAACTGGTCCATTACGTAATGTGTCCATGAGGCATTTTTAATGGTCTAGTTCTTAAAAGATTGGGTTACTCTATGTTGCCTTACATAAGCATAATATACATGTGTCGTTAGTACGATATGGGCTTATATGATAAATATATAATAATGTTTCAGTTTTCAAGTTTTTAATAATGAAAAACATATAACATTGTTGCTTGATAGTTTTTGGATTATTTAACTGTTACGTACAGGTGTATGCAACAGGTTTGAGAGATTTTAAACGGAAAATTATCTGATCCGATATGAATGGATAAACAAAATATCAAGTCCAAATTGCACAATTATCTTTCCAAACCGAACGATTTTGATCGTAATCGTCGGATTTGATGAATTTAGTTGGCGGGTATAGTACTTTCATTTTATCAGTTGTTAAAACTAGTTAATACTAGACTAAAAACATATATTACTCTTTGTAGATTTACATTAGGGGTGACAAAATGGATCCGGAACCATGGTTCCAACCCAATTAAACTAATTTGGGTTGGGTTGGTTCCTAAGAAATTTTATTTGGTTCCTAATCGGTTCCTAAATTGGTTCCAAATTGGGTCCAACTAATTTCTACTTAAGCCCAAATCACTTGTCAATATTCTAAATTATAAATAACAAAATGTAAGATATTGAGTCGCGTTGGGCTTGGTTCCCTTTCAAGTAGACTTTGGTTCCCTTTTGGGTTGAGTTGGTTCCACCTTAAAACCATTTAAAAACCCAACCCATTTAAGAACCGAACTATTGGAACCAATCCAAACCCAATCCGACCCGCCCGTTTGCCACCCCTAATTTACATATTAAAAATTGAGTTTGGTTGTAAAATATCAAGAGGTGACAAATAAAATTCATCTAATCATAATTGTAATGAGTGAGAACTTTAATATTATTCTAAATAAAATTTAATCATAAGTATGAACATATTTCCCTGTTGTTTTTTTAAGATATTATGTTTTGTATGTTTTATAATATGAATAAAATTATTATTTGTGTGCATTCTATATAATTAATGGTCGGGTTGCAGTTTACGTGGGTTACAAGTTTTAAACCTATCATTCGATCCGAAAGTGGCAGGTGGCATGAATATCAAACCATCACTATTATTTAAAAGTATAAAAATCGACGATTTTAGAGATATGATTTATAAACTAGAACTCTTATTAGAAACTTGGATAATTACAAATGAAACGCATGACCTCTATTTATATTACTCTATTCTACTTTTCGATGAACGGTCGAGATCGTCTCGATCTAACAAATGAGAAGAACATGACTCTTTGACTCCACAACTCATAAGAGTGACTCTTTAAATTACGAAGACTCGAGGTGAACTAACATAGTGCCAGGAATGGGGAATTTCAGCAAATGAAGTTTCTGCCCGTAAAAATGATTACGTTTAATCAAGTTATATATTGATGTGGAGATTACCATATATCTCCAATATGGTATTTGCTTTGGCGTAGAGATTACCATATGTCTCTAAAATATGGTAATGTTTTTTGTACGTAGAATATGTATATAATTGGTTTGAAGGTGTTTTAGGTAAGAATATTTTCATTGTATTTCTTTGGTGTTTAATTATGAATTTGCATGAAAGTGGTAAGATTATAATCGAAAGACCCGGTTCATCTTACGATAGAAGCTCCAAGTTTACATTTTTCGACTCTATCGAATTTTACTACATCACATATAGTAACATCCGCTTTATCTCCTTGACCCCTCGTTCATAAACAGAACTAATGGACTCGGTCCTAATTATGTTAGATCGGTTCGATTCGATTCGATTCGATCCATGTCAAAAAGAGGATTATAATTTGACTTTATATTAATGATAGGCTAGGCATATCATGTTTTCACTTGGGGTATGGCATGAACTATGAACTATGAACCTAATTCATGCCTATTAGTGGGCCTTCCCTACTGCTGATTTTGCCTTTCCCTTTTCTAGCCTGAGTTTAGTCCATCTAGATTATGGGCCTTCATTTAACTAGCTCAGCTAGGCCCACTCTGGTCCATTAAGCCATCCACTATACATTCTTTATATGCAAGATGATATCATGGTGAGAATTTTGCAGCTCTAAGATGATATGTTAGACAGGTACTACGATTTTGGCTCAAATTCATGCATGTGAGAGAATCACAAAAAAAAATAGTAAAGATGGTAATGCTTTTGACGGAAAAATCATTTAAATGATTTCCGATCACAATTTGGCCGAAAATTGGGTAAGAGGATTTGAACCATTGACTTCAAAATCCCCATTGTTGCTATAGACCTTGTTTTATTAATTATTATATTTATAATACAATAAAAATAAGTGTAGCGGACCAATTTGACCCGCCGGCCTTAAGGGACCATCCCCTTAAGGCTTCCTAATCCTAATCGGTCAGGCCGGCCCATTAACGTCCTGTTGTCAAGCATGGCCTATACAACATCATGATGTGGCATTGTACGGATAATTAGGATTATTTTTCGTATTAGAATCTTTATTCTATCCAAGAATAACAAATATCCGAAACTCGATATGCATAAAATCAGAAGAATTTCAATATAAAATAAATTAAAAAGATAAAATGCCAGATCACAATTAGACACCATCAACTTACACTAGTAAGATGACACATCAAGATTGAAGTTTCTTGAGTTTTATGAGAGATCAAATCAAACTGCTTATTAACCAAGATGGAATATTTTATTTTATTTTATTTTTCAATGAAGCCAGCCTGACATGTAGTTATTATTATTCACACTGGGACCTGCTCCTGTCATTTGATCACCCTGGTACCTGAAATTCAATCATTTACCATCTCATTAATTTCAATTTAAACTAACACAAACATTGCAACATTAGTTTCCTAAGATATGTCACCTTATAAAGGCTACAAAAATTAATCCCCTAGGCTTCATTTTTTTTTATATATACTTTTAGCCCCAACTATTTGAAAAATGGACAGAAAATGTTAAGTCTAATCACATGTAACGTCAAATTCCATCTTTTTTAATGAATGAGACCAAAATTGCAAAAATTGCACCCTATAAGATTAATTTTGCAACTTTGTAAATATAAAATATTGCAGTTATTTATTCTATAAGGCGAATATTCGAAATTTTTCCTAAAATTAGAAAAAAAAAATCACACAAAATACACTTTGGGAGTGTGTTTTTTTACCCAATATGTAGGGTGGGTTCACTGTGAAGAGGATGAAAAAATGCATCAGGTTGAGTTGGTTCTCTTCCATAGCCCACATCTTCACCATTTAGGTTCCACTGCATACTTCCCTCCATCAACTGCACATAAATAATCACCCACAATTTTAACTGTTTTTTTTTTTTTTTTTTTTAAATTATGAAGATTTTCAACATTTGGGAGTTTTTTTTAAGCTAGATTTTTGTTACATTAGTATAAATATAATGGGAAATATTACATATTCAATCCCACAACTTAGATTGTGACCCTAATATCATGGTGCTTACCACATTGTATCTCATATCTTCAAATGATGTGTAATCTAAGTCACAAAATGTGGTTATTTTTTGGATGGAAGTAGGTTAATTGAACAATTTATATATAATGATATTAGACAAAAATTGCACGTGACCCAAGTTTTGGGACCAAAAGTGCACTTTGACGTTTGTGCAATTTTTGTCCCAAAATTGGATTATTGGTACGAGCTATTTCCAAATAGATGTTGAGGTTTGGGATCGCAATTGCACATTTTTGGAAGATATGTAATATAATGTGATGAAATTAGTAATGTTGATATAATTTTGTATATGAATCAACTTATAGGATTAACAATGTAAGTTCCACGTTTAACTACATTAAGCTATAGTGTGTGATCGATAGCTTATTTTAGGTCTGTCAATAGGTGGGGAATATTCAGACCCAAATTGGACCCATAAAATACTCATAAAAAACTCGGACCCGACTACGTACCCGTGTCGGGTCCCAAAAAAAAAAAGTTAGACCCGATGGGTCGATTACGTCTCGGGTCGGGTTTGGGTCAGGCAAATGCTCACGGGTAAACTTTGGTGTTGTTCGGGTATAGACCCACGAGTATTTTCATAGAGTAATATTCGGGTATTTTACAAAAATTAGACCCGGACCCGAATTACCTTGTGTCATCGGGTCTGGCTCTCAGACCCTACGGGTCGAGTCCGAGTCGGGTAAGTAATCTATTGAACGGGTTCGGGTTTGGGTAATTCTCGCCCATTGACAAATCTAGCTTATTTCTGGCAATATTGTTGTGAAAAGATATTCATACCCGTTGTTTCAAAGTCTTGTTAGCTTCATTGAGTGCATGGTCCTAATAATTATAAGGAAAAAAAAAATAAGATTTCGAAAGTTCAAAATTTTAAAATTTGAAGTGAACAATTTTTTCATATACACTACAAACCTTTCTCTGAAGATCTGTGAGGGTGTCTACCATTGTTTGGGTCTGCAAAAATAAGAATGATATATATATATATATATATTATATTGTTAAAATTAATTATGTATTATATTGTAAAATAATTATGTACCCGTGTAGATCTAATCTGCTTGAGTGACATGTCAAGTTGCCTTTCAAGTGATTCAAGATCCTTGCTGTTCAGTGGACCAAGATCCTCTCCAAGAAGATTCCTTATTCATCACAATTAAATAAATTAATATTATATTAGTTTATATTTAAATTAAATTCTTTTGAAATTGAAATGTTAAATTACCTTTGAGAACGCTGTAAGGCTTCATATCGTGCTTTGAGCTTCAAATATTCCTGATGACAACTTAGTTCCTACAAATATACCTTATCAACATTATATACTGTTGTAAATTAAAATATATGAAAATCATTGACATGCATATATTTGAATCCTTGCTTAATATAGGACTATAAATAAATAAATGAATCTTTTCCTTTTAATTGTTACATTCAAAGTGGATAAATTTGAAGTAATTGATTAAAAAACGAACTATTATGAAAATTATTTTTCACAAATTAAATCAAATATAGGTAAATGCCGAGAAAGGAAAAAATGTGATGGGCTTTCGAAAAACTTTGTTCCTTTTTTTTTTTCGCACCAAATTATTGTTATACCACAAACATTGTCTCTTCCATGGTTTAAAGTTTTCTAAACGTTTCCGCCGAAATTGCCGAAACGTTTCGATTTTAGAAGTAATGGAAACAAAATCATTCAACATTTTCGAAATTACTTGGTTTCCTAAGAAACTCACGGAGTTTCCATGTTTTCCATGGAAACTTAGAGTTTCTTAGAAACTATTATAAACAATCCCAAAAAATCAGGAAAAAAAGGAATTAAAAATCTTTTATATATTGTTAAATCTACAAAATATAATTTGAATCAAAATTGAACTCTTAAATCCTAAATAAAATTAAAACAAAATCGCCCCTACAAAGTTCTCTGCTGTAGAAAAACTGAAGCACAAAATTAATTTCTAGGAAGCTAAATTTACTTTATAATATTTTGTAAATTTATTATAGTGATTTCGATACGTTTTCGATACGTTTTCGAAACGTTTCCGAAATGTTTCCAATATTTTACTATCCGAAACTCACCTTCAAAACGAAACTTTGAACCATGGTCTCTTCAATAATATTTCATTAATTAAGGATTAAATTCTTTTTGATATAAATTAACACTTAGCGAATTGTTGTAGTAGTTAATGTTTTTAAAACCGGACCGGTGATCGAATCGGACAATCTAGTGGGTCACTGGTTCAACCGGTCGGACCGGTATAAAAAAATCGGTCAACCCGAATTATACATATATATATTGTTATACATATACACAAATAATCAATGTTTTCATAACCGGACCGGACCAGCCGGTCAGGCCGGTTTAACCGCGAACCGATCTGTTGATCGGTCCGATTGTGTATTCCATCCGGTTGGCTGTTGACCCAACATGAACCGGTTGTGACCCGGTTTAAACCGGACGGTTAAACCAGGGTTCTGCCAACCGTTTTTTTTGTCTTTACCAAAAAAGGTATAGGTCAAAAATTGAACTCTATAGATATATTATCAATAATAAGCAAATTATTAAAGTATTTATATATAGTGGCATTTAAAGGAAAAAAAAATATTATGGTGATAAATATATTAAATATCAACTAATAAGCTGTGAAACGCGTCCTAAAAAAGCGGAATGCAAAAATCTCGGACAGTTAAGAAATTAACACCTTAACCGGATATACTGTCTTATTTAAGACAAGTTTTTAGCTGAAAAACTTGGCTGTCAAGATTTTTAATAATTAGTTTCAATAAATATGAGTTATTTTAACTAATTCTCTTATTAGGGAATTAGGTAAATATCCTAATTTCTTATGACAAGCCCAAATTAAATCAAATCTTTGATTAATTTAACAGATTTTTCTCCAAAAATCCCTCATGGAAATATGAATTTCCTACACTTTCCAAAAATTTTATCATGTAAAAATTATAACATGATGAAATTTTTATTTTTCTACGTGTGTTCAAGTTTATGAAGGCAGATATCTATCTGTTCATCTGGTATCATTTTAATGCTTAAACCTTTTATTTTCTTAATTAAAAATTGTTTCGTTTTTAATCCATTAAAGGGTTTAATACATAAATATATATAACATGCATGATTAATTTCCATGTTACTTGTTTTCCTATGATCTCTTTGGTATTTATTCCAGCATTTTCTCAGATTTTTCTGGGTAAAAATTCTAGCATAATTAAACTTGTTTGGACTATATGAAATTCCCTGTTCGACTTTTAATTCCTTATGTTGAACTTAACTTTTAATTCAAGATTAATTTGTTTTATCTCCTTTTTTTTTGTTAGTATCAGTTTTTTCTCTCCAAAAGGTCGACAAGTGAATTTATTTTTCAATCTTATTTAGTTCATCCAAATTCTTAATTATCATTATTATCATCATTAACTAGTTTTATCATCATTATTTAAAATTTACAAAAAACCCCGAAAGAACATTAAATTCTTCATAACTTTTTTCACCATCAATTTGTTTTCCTGTCTTATCTTCTTCTCTTATTATAGTCACAAAACTCTCACATTCAGATCATAAAAACGAAGAGAATCGAGATTGTGATCGTGAGCATGATTTCATACACCAAACGGAACAAGAATAATGAAGATTCTTCTTCATCAGATTCCTCAGAATCTCCAATCAACAAGATTCCAAGAATCGAAAGATTCAAGGGTATCGTCCCTCACCACAACGGTCATTGGGGCGCACAAATATACACGAACCATCAACGAATATGGCTCGGGACTTTCAAGTCAGAATTCGAAGCTGCAATGGCGTACGATAGTGCAGCCATTAATCTTCGAAACGGAGATTGTCATAGAAATTTCCCATGCACTAATATTACTCTCCAAGAACCTAAATTCCAAAGCCATTTCACAACAAACGTCGTTTTGAATATGATTAGAGACGGATCATATCCATCAAAGTTCGCTGATTTTTTGAGACGACAAAAAGGTGGCCTAGAGATTAACTTGAATAATCCATCTTCTATTCATGATAAAGGGCAATATTCATGTACTCTACTATTTCAAAAGGAACTAACACCAAGTGATGTGGGAAAACTTAATAGACTCGTTATACCTAAAAGGTTTGCGGTCAAGTATTTTCCGAATTTACCCTTTAGAGATCATAATGATACTAATTTGGATTGTGAAAAAAGAGTCGAAAAAGAAGTGAAACTTTCGTTTTACGATAGGAATATGGGGTTGTGGAAATTTCGATATTGCTATTGGAAGAGTAGTCAAAGCTATGTGTTCACTAGAGGTTGGAATAGGTTTGTGAAGGATAAGGGGTTGAGTGAAAACGATACTATAGCGTTTTATACGTACGAGAGTCGTGTTGGAGGGCATTTTGGGAAATCCTTCTTTGTTATCGATGTGGCTCGAAAAGAAGGTTCGAGGAATAATGATGATGGTAACAAAGAAATGGATTTGGGACAAAATGAAGAGGTTGGAATATTAGGTTCAAGTCCTTGTAATGACACAAAGGGTTTTAGGCTTTTTGGTGTCCAAATAGAGTAATCTTGCCTACATGAACCTTCATGTAGATGAATTCAAAATTATATTGTTTTTAATTGCAACTTATTTATTAGGTGGGTTGATTTTAGTTTTTGATTTAAAGTTTGTTGCTACCTTCTAATGAATTGTGAGCAAAGGGATGTTTAATTCACAATTTTACTTCACAAAATGATATCGACAATTCAAAAAATACGAGTGAAGCTCCAATATTCTAATTTCAAAATTAAGAAACATAGTGAAATAAGAGGTCGAATAGTAATTTTTTCGAGCTCTAATTGAAACTATGTTAGATTACGCGGTATTTTCTCATATGTTTTAGGAGCTTTTAATACGTATGAATAACGAGTAATAAGAATATAGATAAATACCATTGCTTCCCTTGTGGATACATTAGTATCTGGTGTTGCATAGTTGCATTTTTGATACCTTTCCAGTGTCTTGAGCATGCTGCTAGAATTGCACAAAATTAAATTTCAGTCAGATAAATGTTAATAATCTATGAAATCAAAATTAATTTCCCTAAAATAATTGGGGATATCTCAAGCAAGTACTGCACATTATCCATAGGTAAATATGTAGCAGCATTTGATTGTCAGGAACATAATGGTTTTGCAGCTTTAATTTGATACACAAAATAACAAGTATTAATCATAAAAATAAGACTGAATTAAAATGAAATTAACAATTAAAACCAAAAAATGTTCTATTAATGTATACATTTCTTTCATGTCAGGAACATTTCTTTGTAAATGAAATATACATGTCTAGGGGAGATTCTATGCTGGACCGGGACTGTTGGTCCCGGTCCAGTTTCTGCCACACAATACACCTTTTGGGTGGGTAGTTTTACATGGGGTGGGTGGAATTTTTTCCACCCACCCCATTGTTAATTTGTGGTCTATCTTATCCGGGACCCGTTGGTTCCTTATTAAATGATTATATCAGAAACAAACCCTAATTACATGAAAAACAAATCAAAGAAACCTTCATCCAAAAAAAGAAATTAAATAAATAAATAAATAATATAATATAAGTTCCTCATAAAGATAGAGAGATGAGTTTTTATACTTGTTGTATTTGGAAGTAAGGTTCAAAGTTTCGTTTCTAACCTAAGTTTTCGGTTGTTAAATATTAGAAACGTTTCGTAAAAGTAGGAGAAAACTTGCAAAAATGAGGAAACAGACGAAAACAATGTGAAAGAAAGTAAACAAAAAATTAAATCTTTATTCATTTTTAAAAATCAATATTTTGTTTCAAAATTTATACATGTACGTACACCAATAGTTGATAACATTTTCAATAAGGAACTAAGTGATAATATTGGATTCAAATTTAGCGCTCTCATGACATATAATCGACAAAATTCAAACAACTTAACCTGTAAAATACAAAATTGTAAAAGTGTTACAGTATATATTTTTAAATTATTAAAAGAAAAAATTGCTAATATAACATTATAATCGGTAGTATGTATTATGTTGCTTGTTAAAATAATCATTTAATAACTCATATATCGTTATAAGAAAAATTATAATATCTTAGGCTATGTTTGTTTATGTTTTCAAATCCTATTTTCAAGTTTTTAAATCCCAAAATTTAAAATAAACTTACCACACCAAATTTTCATCCAAATTTACCATTTTCTCAACTCTACCTTTTCAATTCACTATACAATTACATATCAATCATATATACATCATTTCACACATTCACCAATCAAATCATTCATTATAATCATTATTTTTCTTTCTCTTTCATACTTTACAATTTTTTATTTATATTTTATTATTTTTAATTTACATAATCATTATATAAACAACTAAAATAATCATTCTACACATCATCCATCAACCTATCAATATCGATTTGACATATTTTAACTTTCAACTTATTTTTAAAAACATAAACAAACAAGTACAATTCTCATATGAATTTTGATAGTACGCAATTCCCTAGAAAATTTTAAAATTTTTACTAAAAAACATAAACAAACAAAGCCTTAGCTTTTTGTGTTTTCTTACGTGCGTAATTGAATATCAACAAATTTGTTTATGATTTCGTTGATTAATTATTTATAACTTATTTGATTATATTTTGGATTTAATTTAGTACATTGTTAGATTTATAACTCTTTCTGTTCTTTTTTTTCTCTTATTGTTTTTAATTTTATTCACTATTATACTCTATTCGGAAAAAAATTAAGAAACTTTCAGTGTTTGGTGGAAATTATGGAAACACTGAAAGTTTCAATGTAAACAATGGAAACATTTACGAGTTTCCTTGCAAACATTATAATTTCGAAATTATAATTTCTTTTTGCTTAGTTGAAAAATTGAAACTTTTCAAACTTTTCGATGGAAAAGAAAGAAAATTAGAATCATGTTTCGAAAGTAATTGAACGAAAAATCAAGTGAAGATAATTAGTTAAACCAATATTTTTCTCCATCAACAACAGAAGAAAAGAAAGATGAACAGAAAACCCTAAATAGTAGGAATATATATATATTGAAATTTTTTTTAAAAAAATACAACCCTAATACTAAGATGGGGCATTAACCCTCAATTCTTACAATTACATGTCAGATTGCCTCAATCAAATTAGAGAATAGAGATCAAAGGAAAGATAAATTTAAGCTTTTCTGGGATCAGATTCAAAAAGAAAATCTTTGTAGTGTAAAAGATATAAAATAGTTTCTTCACAACTAAAGAAGATTAACAAAAAATATCGAAAAAAAAAAAAAAACTTAATTAAAGTTTGCTTCATTACCTCATATATATACATGAGGTCTGAAAAATATAGATCAGATCATATTGGAAACAATTTTACTGATCCATTGAAAGTATCACACACACACAATTAAGCTAAACATAAATATGGAAATAAACTTATTTTCATGGATCCAGATCTAACAGCACAGAGCCCTATACAACACAAATTAATCACTCAAACGGCAAATAAAGATAAATTTGCTTATATAGATCATTATAAAGATTGAATTTTTAGACCACCCCAGATCTCAAAACCAAAAACCCACAAAAAAAGAAATCATTTTTCACAAACCAAGCAAATAATTAAAGGGGATAAAAATAAACCCTTTTTTAAATCTTGTTAAACATGGATATATATATATATATATAATGAAAAACTTATATATATATATATATATATATATATATATATATACCTAGAGCTACTGCAAAACTCGTAGAGCTTTCCTCTATTGGAGAAGATAATCAAAGCAACCTCAGCATCACAAAGCACAGAAAGCTCATAAGCTTTCTTCAAAAGCCCATTTCTCCTCTTTGCAAAAGTTACTTGTCTATTGATTTTGTTCTCTATTCTCTTCAGCTCAACTCTCCCTCTCCCCATATCTCTCTCTCTCTCTCTCTCTCTCTCTCTCTCTCTCTCTCTCTCTCTCTCTCTCTAAACTCACAAAAACTCACACAAAATATGTATATTCTAGGTACACCTTATCACGTACACATATATATGGTAAGGTCACAATAGTAGCTGCAGTTGTACGTACTTGTATATATATATACATATATATTGAAGATGATCTTTTGTTAGGTCGTATTTTTAGGATTGATCCAACGGTGAGAAATGAGGATGATGAAAATGAAAGTATGATTTTGCTGAAAAAAGCATGCAACTTTGGGGGTTGGGTTGGTGGTGTTATTAGGAGAATGAAACATTAAAATTTAAAAACTGTATAAATTTCAAGTGGCACGTGTCGATATTTAAAGTGGTTCGAGATTGAATTATTTTTTTAGAAGCACTGATCATATAATTATGCAACTTAAACAAAGCTGATATATTTATTTGGTCATAAATTATAATCTACCCTCAGAAATTGTTATTTGTTTTTTGGAAAATGCTTTTCTCACATACCTATATTTGCTCAAAATATAGTTTAAAATTTAGATGAATTTCTATTAATTATTTTTAATTTACATTTTGTGTCACGAAAATCTTATATTAACTATAGAACGAACTTATTTAATTTCATTTTTAATGTATGAATATCAAAATTGTATTATTCAAAAAATAATCTAATATTAAATAAAAATCATCTAATATCAAATAAAAAATAATCTAATATCAAATAGATGTTAAAATGTTTATAATATTCAAGAAAGTTGATAAATTCAATACATAGTTAACTTTTAAGAAAATTTCAAAATCACACCTTAAATTGGATTGGGTCTCTCTTATATTATTATTTATTTAATATGATATAAAACAATTAATTAAATAAAGGAAACTTGGTGGGCTTTTGTGGATTTTTCCCTAAACTATTCTACCGTCTGTCATGCTATTCTCACAGAATCTGCGAAGTTAGCATGACCTTTTTTTTTTTGGTAAATGCCTAAGAATTTCTTCAGTTTGCCCTATATATATTATGTAAATAATTAAATTTATCGTCTAGATTTAAAAAAAATTATATTGAAGGAATCTATCTAGAGTATTATTTATTATTATTTTGGATTTTTTTGATGGATTCGATGTCTTGATCTCTTTTATTTTGATTTGAAATTAAATAACGTTAATTCATGGACTGAGCACATTAATCTTGAATCAAACATTATTTCATTAACGTCTTTGAACATCGCGTTCATTAACACCAAATCGTCTTGATTGACACCACGCTGCCTTGATTAGGGTGTAAACGAGCTCGAGCCTTACTATACGAGCTCGAGCTCGACGAGCTCAAAATTTTCGAGCTCGGGTCGAGCTCGAGCTGAGCCCGTGAAATTTAGGAGGAAAAATTCAAATTTTGAATTTTTTTATTTTTTATTAATTATTTAATATATATTTATTAATATAATAATAAAAATAATAATATATTAAACAATAAAAAAAGCTCGCGAGCTTTTTTCACAAAGAAATGGGCTCGAGCTCGAGCTCAACTAAGAGTTCGAGCTCGAATTTCTCGAGCTCGAGCCGAGCTCGTTCGCTCTGAACCGCTCGCGAGCCAGTTCGACTCGACTTACACCCCTAGCCTTAATTGATGCTTGAACGTCGCTTAACAAACCTTTAACGCCATCAAGAATTCCTTAAATCTTCTTAAATTTGAGTAGAGAATTTCAATATATTTTTGAGTGTTTCTCTAGCACAAATTTTAGTGTGTTGAACACCTATTTTATAATTATAGAGATGAAGATTTTGTCATAATTATTTTAAAAGGTAGCAGGAGTTAATTATCTCTCAAAAATTAGATTTCACAATTTAGTTCTTTCTCTTAAAAACATGATTATATTTGAAATGCTATAAGATACAATTTAATTTACAATCTGATTAAAAAGAGATAGTAATTATATAATACTATTATATATAGGGTAAGTACAAAGTGGCATACATGCTTAGGCTACTTTAATTTGATCCTTTATTATATTATGTAGATATAATACATATTTTTCCTTGATTACTTTATATGAAAATTTACGGTATAACAACTCTAAATTTGAGTGCCATAATATCTTGTTTAGACAAATGACTTTTTAATTCGGTAGAAATATATATTCAGAAAACCAATATTTGACTATATAACATTGATATATAAATATTATTTTCCACATCACCATCTCATAGGCTACCAAATTTAGCATCTACAAATACTCATATTAAACAGTTCTTTAATTTGTTAAATAGTTTATACTTATGTCAAGGGTTCCTTTTTTTTTTCTTGATAAAATATTTGTCAAGGATTCTTTATTAGAATTTGTACAGAATTTATAATTCATTAATGAGTTCCTCATACGCTGCAAAGTTTAATTGTCTACATCCAAATAGCTATGCCTAAATATAGACAATCTATATAACTAAATTTTTACTAACAAACACTTACATGGCATGCTGTAACATCGAGAAATTGATAAGAGACCATTTTTCCACATAATTATAGTCATAGGAGATCTTATTTTATACCATAATTATCATTGAAATTGACGAGTACTTTCATCTTAAAACGTCCACTCGTAAAATGCATTCATGTTGCATGTGATGATTCGTAATTAATTTTTTTTATGAGTTTTTTGATATAAAATATTTTAAGAATTATATATAGATCAACTTTATTTGAGGCAATTTTTATAATAGCCGGCTGAAAAATATTATTAATAGAAATGGTATACCATCCTTTATGTAAGATTTTTTTTTATTATAATACTAATAAATTACAAAAATCAAGCTAAACGAATTTATTTTATGCAATTTTTATAATATTTGAAAAAAGTAAAAAATAATAATCAATAGTATATAAGTATCACTTTACTATTAAATTGTACATATATTAATAAGTTCAGATTATTGTGTATTCCACCGAAAATGCTATATTTCCAAAAAAAGTTAGCCACTTGGAACGAGGAACCTTATGTAGCCAAACTAATAAAGAAATTTTCTTTTTCACGTGTGTCCATTCAATTTTGTACGTGCCCCTTTTAATTCAAGAGAGGTCAAGCTACTATATTAAGTGCCAAACCAAAAGGCCCATGTTTTAAAATTGATATTTGGAATTGGAAAAAATTCAACGTTTTATTGTGTAACTTAGTTCAAATTTAATTGCGGTCCATTTATTATAAATTTTTTATATTTAATATCATAATTTTTCAAAATCTCTCATATTTTATCAAACCGTTGGAAAATCTAATAGTCAAACCTTAATCAACATTTTAACAAGACTTATTGGCAAAAATTTACACAAGAGACACATGATACATAAAAATATCGTAACACCAAATTAATCTCTGTGTGAGTGTATTCACACATTAGTTTTTCCAAAAAAAAAAAAAAATTGATCGATGTGTTAATTAATGAAGTTGGTGGTTTGATTTTTTTGTGCGGCGTGACTGATGTGTGACATTTTGAAATAATGAAATAATGTGGGACTAAATATGAAAAATTTATAACGAATAAGATTAAATAAATTTGGGTAAAATCATGATAGAATTTAATAACTTTTCCTTTGGAGTTGTCATCTTCATATATACTAAAATGGAAAAGAAAGATAAAAGTATTCCTGGTCACGAAAGTATCTAAAAACATAAAGCACTATTTGGTTAGATGTGAGACGTAAAGTATTGTGCGATTTTAGAACTAGCTTGGTAAGTAAGCTTAGGCAGCAAAAGAATAATGCCATAAAACAAATTAAGTTTTAATGTGTGTGATAATTATTACTACATATATATAAGAGCGAGAGTAGGCAGCTCTTCATCGCCCGGTTGCGCGATGCACTGGATCCGACTTTTTCCTTTTTTTTTGGCTCTCCCCTGTAAAAACAATGTCGTTTCTGCTTCCTCCTTGGCTTCGCTTGAAATGCCCCGTTTTCCATTTCCCTTTACAGTCGCCGCGTCGGCGGAAGAGGGTTCTTTACGAGGCATTTAGCCAAATAGCCCTAAATTGACATTTTGTTTTAAAACTAGCCTTCATTTTGACATAATTAAATGGCACAACCTTCCCACTAAATAAACAGTTGAATTGCCCAAAATACCCTTTTGAATAAAAATAAGATAAAATAAAATAGTTAGAAGAAATCTTTCAAATTATCCAAAATACCTTTTTGAATAAAAGATTAAATAAAATATTTAAAAGAAAATATATTCTTCCATAAAATATTCATCTCAATCCCCATATAAGAATACTCACCCAATACCACCAAGAATATTCACTCAATCTTCATTCCCATAAACAAAAAAAAAAAAAAAACCCAAATCACTATTCTTCAAACCATGTTCCATTCTCTTACATTTTCATTGATCATTGACAAAGTCATTTTCAATTCTAACCACCATCATTGGATTTCCAACACTCATAGAAAGGAGAGTTGAAGATACTAACACCTCAAGGGTTTGAGAGATAAACTCCAACATTGGTACTTTCATCTCAAATTTCATATTTTTGTATAAACTTTGTTGTTTAAAGATTAGGTTTCATTTGTAAGAATATTAATATAAGATATTATCAAGAATGTGTTCTTTTAACTTTTACACATAAAAGTTCTAAATTTTTTGTGGGGGAAGACGATGAACGGTATGAGCAGACCAGTATTCAGGTTAACCGGTCTACCCAATCGATCCAATCGGATTTTTACAATCTCTTACTTATTATAAACACCATGGATAATACTTGATAGTTCCCAAAAGTTTGAATATCTTGAGTTTAATCACAAAATTTATTAACACAAATACTTTAATGGTTCGCACGCATATATTAACACATTTTGCACCGTATACAACATTGTATTATGGTATTGCATGGATAATTAGGGTTGTTCCAAAAACATGATATTAAATCTCTACTCTCTCTATGAATAACAAATATCCAAAACTCGACATGCACAAAATGAAGAATTTTCAATAAAACGCAAGAGTTTTATTAAATATGAAATAATGTAAAAAGATAAAACCCCAAATCTTGTGCATAGCTCCATAACTTACACTAGTTATTACACTGAATTTGAATTATAGAAGAAACATACTTGCCTGCATGTTTTTCTTTATGAAGTAAGATAACACACAAGATTGAAGTTTCTTGAGTTTTATCAGAGATCAAATCAAACTGCTTATTAACCAAGATGGAATATTTTTATTTTTCAATGAAGCCAGCCTGACATGTAGTTATTATTCACACACTAGGACCTGCTTCTGCTCCTGTTATTTGATCACCCTGGTACCTGAAATTCAACCATTTACATCTCATTAATATTAAATTGAAATAACACAAAAACTGCTAACACTATTTTCATAAGATATGTCACCTTATAAATCTAGTCCCACTATTTAAAAACCTTGCAAAATTATTCCTCTTTGTACTTTTAGTCCCAACTATTAAAAAATGGAACAGAAAATGTTAAGTTTAGTAACATGCATTGTATTTGTATGTTATTACTACTAGAATGTAACATGTAAACTCCATGCGTCAAATCTTTTTTAATGAATGAGACCAAAATTACAAAAAAAAAAATGCACCTGTAGAATATTTATTCTATAAGGCGAATATTCGAAATTTTTCCTAAAATTAGAAAATATTCGAAATTTTTCCTAAAATTAGAAAACCACACACAAAATACACTTTGGAAGTGTGTTTTTTATACCCAATATGTAGAGTGGGTTCACAGTGAAGAGGATGAAAAAATGCATCAGGGTGAGCATGAGGCTGAGTTACATCTTCACCATTTGGGTTCCACTGCATACTTCCCTCCATCAACTACACATAAATAATCACCCACAATTTTAGCTGTTTTTTTTTTTTTTTTGAAATTATGAAGATTTTCAACATTTGAGAGTTTTTTTTAAGCTTGATGCCGTTACATTAGTATAAATATAATCGGAAATATTACATTTTCAGTCCCACAACTTAGATTTGTGATCCCAATTTTGTGGCTATTACCACATTGCATCTCATGTCTTTGAATAATGTATAATTTTAGCCACATAGGTCAATTGAACAATTAACGTATCAAGATATTGGACAAAAACTGCACATGACCCGAGTTTTGGGACCAAGTGCGCTTAGACGTTTGTGGTAGGTATGAAAAATCTTAATTTAGTCCCACAAGATATCATGATTTTAGTATTAGTCCTATTTATGAGATTTTAAAAAACGTCCCAATATTTTACACTAATTGTAATATTAGTCATTTTTTATAATAATGTTAGTCCTATACTTTATTTTTGTTATTTTAAATTGCATTTTTCCCCTTCAATTAAACAAGATGTATTAAATAACCCCTTACACAAATATTAGTTGCCTATTATCCCCTGAAAAATAATTTAAAAATTAAAAAGAAGAACATATATGTTTAGTTGGACGTTCCTAACATAGACCAATCATCATTTTTCCTCAATCATTTTTTATTTTCTTCTAATTTTGTGGGGGGATAAGTGGCAATAATATTTGTTCAATGGTGTGTTTGATACATTTTATATAGTTTAAGGAGCAAATACAATTTTAAATAATAAAAATAAAGTATAGGACTAACATTGCAACTTTATCAGATTATTGAGACTGTTTTTAAATTTTCATAAAACGTGGGACTAAAACTAGAATCATGATATCTTGTGGACTAAATTTGCAATTTTTTCTAGTAGGTACAAGCTATTTCTATCTTAGACTTTGAGGTTTGGGATCGCAATTGCACATTTTTGGAAGACTAGTAAAATGCATGTGCACTCGCAGGTGAAGTAATTTTTATATAAAGTTAAATATACTTATGTAAAAAAATTTAATTATTTTAGATATTTTTAAGCGTGTTTAATTAATTTTCTTCAATAAGAAATTAATCTTAAAAATATATTTTTTAGGCTAAATTACTTCTTTTTTCTATCTATTTAATCAATAATTATGCTTAACTACGTTAAATACCACTCATATTTTAATTGAAATTATGTATAGTTTACAAATATAGACATTTTCTTTGGTTTATATTATTGATTGTAGCTTATCTTACGAAAAAATCAATTAGCTACTACGCAAATATAAAAGTTTTATTTCGATATTCAAATATATGCAAGTTATTTTTTTTATAAACTATGAATAGGAGCTTTCTACAAATTAGTAAAAAAAAAATTAAAGATGAAATTATTAGAAGGAAAGAAACATTTGAATTTTTTACAACACTAAAATAAAATTAGTAAGATTGAATAGCTGAAAATGATTATTAGAACACTAAAGCAATTCGGAGTGAGGATGCAACTTTTCACTATAATTTTTTATTTAAAGGAGCATATAATATTGATATTATAACTTTTAAAATGTATTGCGTCCCTTATATGGTAACCCTTAACCTTCTAGTGGAATTAGATGATTTTTCATAAATGGGTAAGTATGGAGTTTTCTTTTTAATTGCTAACAATTTTTACTAAAATGCATATGCATTTGTACGTGAAAATTAGTTTTATACAATGAAACAAATTTTTGAAAGAAATTTTGAAATAATATTGAACTTATAAATAGTTCATCTATTAAAATATTATCAGTCTTTTTAATTTATTTGATTAAGTAACATAGTTAAGATCATATAAAAATTAATATTAATTTTATATTTAATTAATTTTCACATATTTAGTAAATATTACTCTTAAAAATATGTTTGATATCATTTTCTCAAATAGAATACAATGTATAGCCAATGTTTTTTTTTTTTATTGTAGATAGTTCAAAAAATGTAAATAAAAAAAAAGTTTGGTAGTTTGTAAATTTTATTCTCTATTTAAAAACTTAACTTGTTACTCAAAATATGAAATATTTTTTCATTAACCAAATGTATGAGCTTTTGTATAGATATGTAATGTAATGTGATGAAATTCGTAAGATTATACATGACTCAAGTTTTCCCATTGATTGGGAATTATAATACGAGTTTTTCATTAAGCTATAGCGTTTTTTCGATAGCTTATTTATAGCAATATGATTGAAAGATATTCATACCCGTTGTCTCAAAGACTTGTTAGCTTCATTCAGTGCATGCTCCTAACAATTATGGACAAAACAAAACCAAAAAAAAAAAAAAATATTTCAAAAGTTTCAAGTTTTGAAACGAACAATTATTTCATATACTACAAACCTT
This sequence comes from Verbascum thapsus, assembly GCA_963669365.1. Taxonomy (NCBI): domain Eukaryota; kingdom Viridiplantae; phylum Streptophyta; class Magnoliopsida; order Lamiales; family Scrophulariaceae; genus Verbascum; species Verbascum thapsus. Next base: position 23,240,797 of record OY770105.1, read on the forward strand.
TCTCTGAAGATCTGTGAGAGAATCCAGCATTGTTTGGATCTGCAAAAATAAGAATGATATATATATATATATATATTGTTAAAATAAATATTTTGAACTTAGGTTAATATTGTAAAATAATTATGTACCCTTGTAGATCTAATCTGCTTGAGTGACATGTCAAGTTGCCTCTCAAGTGATTCAAGATCCTTGCTGTTCAGTGGACCAAGATCCTCTCCAAGAAGATTCCTTATTCATCACAATTAAATAAATTAATATAGTATTTGTTTATATTTAAATTAAATTCTTTTGAAATTGAAATGTTAATTTATTTACCTTTGAGAACGCTGTAAGGCTTCATATCGTGCTTTGAGCTTCAAATATTCCTGTTGACAACTCAGTTCCTGTTACATACCTTATCAACATTATATGCAGTTGTAAATTAAAAATATATGAAAATCAATGACATGCATATATGAGAATCTTTGCTTAATATAGTACATAAATAAATGAATGAATCTTTTCCTTTTAATGTTAAATTCAAAGCGTATAAATTTGAAGTAATTGATTAAAAAACAAACTATTCTAAAAATTATTTTTCACAAATTAAATCAAATATAGGTAAATGCCGAGAAAGGGAAACAATGTGTCGGGCTTTCGAAAAACAAATTAATTCTAATGAATTATTTAATTCACAATTTTAAATGAGTGAAGCTCTACTATTCTAATTTCAAAAGAAACATAGTGAAATTACGCTAGATTATGATATTTTCTCATATGTTTTGGGAGCTTTTAATATGTATGAATAAAGAGTAACGAGTAACAAGAATATAGATAAATACCATTGCTTCCCTTGTGGAATATACATTTGTATCTGGTGTTGCATAGTTGCACTTTTGATACCTTTCCAGTGTCTTGACTCTTGAGCATGCTGCTAGAATTGCAAACGATTATATTTCAAACTAGAACCTGAGTCCAGAGCTCGAGCTCGAAAAAAAAATATTTTTTTATAATAAAAATAGATTATTAATTTTATATTTAATTGTTATATTAAATATAATCATAATTAATGTTAAAAATAATATTATTTATAACTATATTATTATTATAATGTATCATATTTTATATAAATAAATAAATATATGAATAAATATTTTTTATATTTATATTAATTAAAAATTATGTTTATATTCTGGCTCGCGAGCTGAACAGGCATTTTTGGGCTCGAGTTTGGCTCGTTAAGTTCGGTTTGATCTCGAATCGAGTTATTTTTTAGCAGGATGGCCCTAAATAGAAGTCTTAATTTTCCCTAAAATAGTTGTGGATACCTCTAACAAGTCCTGCACATTATCCATAGGTCCGGGACCGTTCGATTTTTCTAATATGTAGTAACTTTTGATTGTCAGGAACATAATGGTTTTGCAGCTTTAATTTAATAAACAAAATAACAAGTACTTATCATAAAAATCATGTACCAACTGGATAAAAGACTGCTTTAAAATGAAATTAACAATTAAGACCAAAAAATGGGGGAAAATAATAGAAAATCCTCTGATGTATTCAGTTAATTTATACATTAGACTACTAGACATACAAAGTACAAAAGATCAAAAAAGAATGTTCCTTATTTAATGATTATATCAGAAACAAACTCTAATTACATGAAAAACAAATCAAAGAACCCTCCATCCAAAAAAAGAAATTAAATAATATAATATAAGTTCCTCATTAAGATAGAGAGATGAGTTTTTATACTTGTATTTGGAAGGTACTTGAATGAAAAATCAAGTGAAGATAATTAGTTAAACCAATATTTTTCTCCATCAACAACAGAAGAAAAGAAAGATGAACAGAAAACCCTAAATAGTAGGAATATATATATATTGAAATTTTTTTTAAAAAAATACAACCCTAATACTAAGATGGGGCATTAACCCTCAATTCTTACAATTACATGTCAGATTGCCTCAATCAAATTAGAGAATAGAGATCAAAGGAAAGATAAATTTAAGCTTTTCTGGGATCAGATTCAAAAAAAAAAATCTTTGTAGTATAAAAGATATAAAATTGTTTCTTCACAAAAAAGATTAACAAAAAATATATTAAAAAACCCTTCAAATTTGTTTCATTACCTCATGTATATACATGAGGTATGAAAAAATATAGATCAGATCATATTTGAAACAATTTTACTGATCCTTTGAAAGTATATCTATCACACACATAATTAAGCTGCAAATAAACTAAACATAAATATGGAAATAAACTTATTTTCATGGATCCAGATCTAACAGCACAGAGCCCTATACAACACAAATTAATCAATCAAACGCCAAATATAGATAAATTTGCTATCTAGATCATTATAAAGATTGATTTTTTAGACCACCCCAGATCTCAAAACCAAAAACCCACAAAAAAAGAAATCATTTTTCACAAACCAAGCAAATGAAGGGGATAAAAATAAACCCTTTTCTTAATATTGTTAAACATGGATATAAGGGTGTGTGTGTGTGTATATATATATATAATGAAAAAGTTATATATATATATATATACCTAGAGCTACTGCAAAACTCGTAGAGCTTTCCTCTATTGGAGAAGATAATCAAAGCAACCTCAGCATCACAAAGCACAGAAAGCTCATAAGCTTTCTTCAAAAGCCCATTTCTCCTCTTTGCAAAAGTTACTTGTCTATTGATTTTGTTCTCTATTCTCTTCAGCTCAACTCTCCCTCTCCCCATATCTCTCTCTCTCTCTCTCTCTCTCTCTAAACTCACAAAAACACACACAAAAAATATGTATACGTAGGTACACCTTGTCACGTACACATATATATGGTAAGGTCACAATAGTAGCTGTAGTTGTACGTACTTGTATATATATATATATATTGAAGATGATCTTTAATTTGCAAGTTCTTATTTATCTCTCTCTCTCTAAACTCACAAAAACACACACAATATGTATATCTAGGTACAGCTTATCACGTACACATATATATGGTAAGGTCAGAATAGTAGCTGTAGTTGTACGTACTTGTATATATATACATATATATTGAAGATGATCTTTGATTTGCAAGTACTTATTTTATTAAATTCTTTTTAATTCTGCAAAAATTTGTGGGCTTAGATTTGTTCTGAAGGAACTAATAGCATAATTAGGGTCTCAACTCTCATGCAAACATGAGGTCTAGGGGATGATTACGTGGGGGTGAGGGCTGTGGGGATTAAAGTATGTTTTTACTATTCTCAGGATTGATCCAACGGTGGGAAATGAGGATGATGAAAATAAATGTATGATTTTGCTGAAAAAAGCATGCAAATTTGAGGGGTGGGGTGGGGGTGGGGTATATTTAAAGTGGTCCAAGATTTTTGATTTTTTTTTTTTAGGAGCAGTCATATGAGTTATGACTGCATGCAACTAACAAAGCTGACACGTTCATTTGGTTATAATTATTATCTACCAAAAACTACCCTCAGAAATTGTTATTTTTGTTGGTTATAAATGCCGCAGAATTTCTTCAGTTTGCCATATATTATGTAAATAATTAAATTTATTGTCTAGATTTAAAAAAAAATATAGTGAAAGAATCTGTCTTGAGCGTTATTATTTTGGATTTTTGTTGGTGGATTTAATTTCATGAACTGAGTACATTAATCTTGAATCAAACATTATTCATTAACGACTTTGAAAATTGCCTCAGAACTTTTTGCATGCTGCCTTTTTTGGTCACCTTAATTAACACCAAATCGTCTAATTGTTGCTTAGAATGTCTTATACCACTTTGAATGCTTTGAACGTCGCCTAAGACACCTTGTGTTGGGTATTGGTTGTGGTCGATTTGGTTTGACTCTGAAATCTCGAGCTCGTTTTTATATTCGATCACACACAGTGTAGTATGTAAGGCACTCGGTTTGCATTCACACAGAATCAAACACCCAAGCCCAAATCATCCCGATAGTCGATACCCAACAGTGGTATCAGAGCCACGGTTGCTGCCCGTTGATGTGTCTGCATTTGTCGCTGCTGCCCGGTGGTTGCTCGTTGCTCACTTTTTAGCTTTTCTGTCTGTTAACAGCCCGTCCGTCGTGCCTCTACTCGACGTGCGCCGAATCAAGAATGAAACAGGTAAAACGAGTTCCATACGGTTGGAACTCGCAGAGGTAAATTGGCTTGAACCTCTTTTACCGCTTTCGTTTAGATATCGTTTGAAACGGTTAGGATTGGGATTTATCTGCTGATAGAAATAGGAAAATCTGTGTGATTTGTTTGCTTCCATTGTGTGCCTGTTTATTTATGCTATCTTAATCTGTGTGATTTGTGATGGGTTCTATGTCTGCTTATAGTCTAGCTCATTTTGATGGACGCTCAGACTTTAGTATTTTGCAACAGAAAATTGAAGGAGTTTTGTTACAACAATATGTGTTTAAATGTATCAATCTCCAATTTTGTGATTCTGGTACTACTGAAAAGAGGGCAGAAATGGATGAGCTTGCATACTCTCCATTATTCTCAATCTTTCTGACTCGGTGTTAAGAAAGGTAGGAGATCAGAAAAGTGCCAAAGATTTGTGGGAAAAATTGCAAGAATTATATACTAAGACTTTGTTGCCTAGTAAGATGTTTTTGCTTGAAAAATTTTTCCGATTCAAACTTGATTTGAATAAAGACATAGAGGAAAATCTTGATTGTTTACAAAACTAGTTCAAGATATTAAGAAAATGGGTGATAAAAATATTAATGATTATACTCCGATTATGCTCTTAAATGTCATACTTGATACATATAATGATGTAAAATCTGCTACTAAGTATGGTAGAGATCAGGTTAGCCTTGAAACTGTGGTAAACGGTTTAAAAATTAAAAAATGAATTTAAGAACTAATCTGAGTAGTAAAAATCATGGTGAAGTTATGTTTGTTCGAGGGAGGGCTAAAAATAAAAAGTCCTACAATAACCAAACTGGCCAAGATCGCGGTAAAAATAAAAATGAAAACCGCAGTGGATCTAAATCTAGGATCTTTACAATTATTTTTAATTATTAAAGAATTAATAGTTTAATTTTTTTAAACAAACTTACAAGTCAATTTAAAAAGGACAAAAAATTGTAAGAAAATGTTTATTTTTCGTTCAGTTCTTTAACTAAATTATGGACAATTGTTCATAAAACAAATAAAATTAACACTAAAATAAACTATTGAGTAAGATGGAAGACAGAAATGAAAATTAGAGAAGAATAAAACATAAGATTCAATTACTAAATAAAAAGATAATTTTGAAGAAGAAAAATATTTTACTTGTATTTTTCTACCTAAAATTTAAGATACAAATATAGCATAAAAAATTTGGTGTTCACGTGCAACACACGTACATCTTGCTAGTCTATCTATACTACTATTAAAGTATGGATAATCTATGTGTTTTTTCCCATTGTGAAGAGACTTTAATTTATGTTTTCTCATTGGTTAGACTTTAATTTATGTAATCAATATAATAATTCCTCATTAATTTTCATGATAATTTATATACACATTGAATATGGTAATTAAAGACAATTCAAGGTTATTATAAAGTTTTTGGCTACTCCAAAATTCCATTATAAACTATGCATTTGTATTCATTTCCAAAACCTTTTCTATATTGAGTGAATTCATATAACATATATATATATATATGTATATGTATTTATTTATGTATGTATGTGTTATTAAATATAAAATTATGATAAATAATAAGAATCTTAACTATGAAAATAGTAAATGTCTAACACTTTTAAAATTATACATTTTTTAAGTTATTATTATTATTATAAAAATAGTGTATCCTAATTAATGAGAACTAAATGTTAGGATTAGTGGGAGTAAATGTTAGAGATATATATTATTGCATTCATTTTCAGTGACGGTTAAATGATAGGATGAGATGTGATGCACATCAAGTGTCACCTTACTTTTAAACTATACAATTTTCAAATTATTATAAAAATAGTGTATCATAATTAATGGACCTAAACCCTATTATTATATATTCACTAAAAAGTCATAACGTAATTACACTTCGTTTTGTTGTAATTATGATACTATAGATACTACAAATATTTTTTCTTATTTGTTTTTGAGTTTATAAGTTTAATGAAATAAGGCTATTCTAGGTTGATCAAAAATGTAAAAAAAACTCTATTTTGATAATAGTATAGAGAGTATAGAGAAATATGGATATAGATTTATATATTCTATCACTAATAACAAGGATTGGTAGTTTAGAAGACATTTATGTTTATTATATAATAATAAGAATAATAATAAATTACCTATTGATCAATATATAATATAGGTAATTTGAAAGACATCCGTATTTATTATACAAGAATATGAATAATAACTCACTTATTAATTAATATTTAAGTATTGAGAGTAGATTTATGTTTTTACAATGAGAAGAAACACTTTGAGAATCCAAAATATGGATAATCTAAATGTTTCTTGCAATTGTGGAAAGACAATTTTGCCCACACTCTAATTATGTTGTCTCATTGGTGGACCTTAATTTATGTAATTAATACAATCACTCCTTATTAATTTTCATGATAATTCCTATATACATGAACATGATAATTAAAGACAATTTAAGGTTGTCGTAAAGTACTTTGGCTACTCTAAAAGTCCATACGATAGTTATAAATTATGCATTTGTATTCATTACCAAAACTATTTCTATATTTAGTGATTGCATATAATATATATATATATATATATATATGTATTATCAAATACGAATACATATATTATGATTATATACATTACATAAACAATAAGAATCTTAACTATGAAATCAATATATGTATAAATGTCTAACATTTTTAAATTATACATTTTTTAAATTACTATTATCCTTATTATGAAAATAGTGTATCCTAATTAATGAGAACTAAATATTAGGATTAGTGGGAGTAAATGTTAGATGTGTATATTATTGCATATCAAATGTCACCTTACTTTTAAATTATACGTTTTTCAAATTGTTATGAAAATAGTGTATCCTAATTAATAGGATCTAAATGTTAAGATTAATGGGAGTAAATGTTAGAGATATATATTATTGCATTCATTTTCAATGAAATGTTAAATGATAAGATTAGTGGGAACAAATAAGTTTCAAAAAAATCAATCATAATTTTTTTTTCATGGTTCTCAAATGAACCATGAGTAGATAGCCATAAGTATGAGCACTTGGATCTTCGAAACTTAAACATTACAATATGTATGTTACCCCATTTTATGAAATGCATATTTCAAATGAATATGAAAAAACTTATTATCTGATATCAATTATTTTTCTTTGTTTGTCTATTACATTTTACAAAATTAGATGAGTTAATTAGATTATATATGTCAACGAAATTATAATAACATATATAAAAAGAAATTCTCCTACTTTGATTAAAATATGAAACTAAATAACACGATCTTATTTATAAATAAACTTTAAATTGTTGAAAAATATAAAGAAAATGATATTGTTAAAGTCATTGATGCATATGTAATGCTGATAAAATACTAGCCATTAAAAGTTAAATAAAAATATGACAATCATAGTGCAACAAAAAAAAGAAGAAAACAAAATACAAAGAATGAGAGAGCAAATGAAAATAGGATAAAAACTTATAGCTAATCATCAAACACAGACAATAATGTGTTAAAGAAAATAATTAGACATTTAACAGTATTTACCAATAGATTGTCGGAGATTATGAAAGGACAAGTAATTGACCACCAAGATTAGTACTAGAAAGAGTTTGTAAACATGGAACAAATTAATTTCGTTTTCTTTATGTCAAAGATCACAGGACTGAAAAAATCATAATAATGAGAAATTTTGTAATCTCATTATGTTTCAATGTTTTATAAATCAATAAGTATTGTAACTTCTTATAATATCTAAACGTATTCTCTAATCAATTATAAGTTTATTAATATTTTTATATTTAATTAAAATATATTTTGTTTTCTAATTATATATTTATTTTCCTCAAATGTATATTTTTTCAATAATAAATTTTTTAGTATTATAATTGAGTATTCACGTGCAAGGCACGTACTTTATGCTAGTTCAAATAAAAAGGGGATGTATGTGAACTATACAACTAGAGTAGTAAGTGTACTAACACCACTAAATTTGTGAAAATAGAAAATCACATTCAATCTTGCTTTTGGAACTGAGTGTGGAAGGAATTAAAAACTAATATTCCAGAATTGAATGTGAGGGAATTGATGTTTTTTTGTTTGGATCTGTGTCAACTACTTTGAAGATTACTCTTGGATAAGACACTTGAGTCGCTAAGGAGCTCAATAAGATCGTTATAGACCACTAAATTGATCTATAGATTATGATAAGGAAATAATTCTCAAGTTGTTATTTTTTATCATAAAGCTGATTTACATATTCATTACAGGACTTGACATTACTTACTAAGAGGGTGTTTGGCTAAGCTTATTTAAAACATCTTATAAGTTGTTACATCTTATAAGATGTTTTAAGAGCTTATAAGATGTTTCGTCTTATTTAAAAAATAAGCTCTTAAGTGTTTGGATAAAATAAGTCTATTGAACTTATAAGATGTTTTCAAATGTTATACGAGAGAATTGTGCAATATAAAAATAAATATTTTTTCGGAGAAAGGTATTGTTGGAAAGAATAAACTTAACTAGGTTTATTTTATGTCTTTGAAAAAATATAAACAATATCCCAAATTTAAGATTTTGAAATAAGTTGGGTTTTGTCAACTTATTTTTTATTTACTTATAAGACCCAAACATCTTATTTTTTGGTCTTATAAGCACTTTTTAAAAAAAATTATCCAAACACTTTCATAGAGCTTATAAGCTCTCAAACATCTTATAAGATGTTTAAAAGAGCTTATAAGCTTAGCCAAACACCCCCTAAATATAAGTACTAAGTAAGTTTATGCACCAACTTAAAAGATTACACTTGTAGGCTATTTATAAAGTGATCAAGTATTTGAAGGAAAAATCAGGTCTTGGTTTATTAATGTCATTTCAAGGGGACTTGAATATTGAATGATATTGTGATTCATAATAGATTTCACGCCCTAGTTATAGAAGATCCTTAATTGATTTGTTTTGAAGATAGGAGATTCCTTAATCGCATGGACGGCCAAGAAAAATACTGTATCAACATCATTTGCCGAAGCAAAATACAGAGCCATGGCCAATACAACTTGTGAAATCATTTCGCAAATTAGCTTGCTAAAAGGTTTGAAAATTGAGCAAAAGGAGCCCGCGAAATTGCACTATGATGTAAATCTACAATATACAGTGCAGATAATTTAGTTTATCACGAGAGGACAAAGCATATTAAAGTGAATTGTCACTTTGTCAAAGATAATACTCAAATGAAGATTATTTCCAAATTCCCATGTTCCCAAAAAAGACCAACTTGCAAATTTTATGACCAAGGCTTTGTGAAAGATTCAGTTTGGGCATATTCACTTAGTAAGAAATGGATTCAAAAAACTCTCTTGCGTCCATGTTTCTAGACAAAATAATGCCCCATTGAAGTGATGACACCATAAAAACACCAACCAAGCAGCAGTATAAAGTGCTTAAAAACACATGAAAATGACAAAAGTGAGGGACCATAAAAGGGACTTGGATGGTCATCTTTTGTTTGATAATGGGGACATAGCAACATGCATTGTTAGGGCTTTAGGGAACTTACAAAGAATTTCATAATCAATACACAACAACAAATATTTGAACCATATCTACTCACTCCCACATGAATGTGAGAGTTTGATGGGACCCACTTGTCGACGATCCCTCGTTCCCTTGCTGAAACATATCCGTGAAATGAAGGGTAGATTCGTCACCACAGTGTGGGTCCCTCGCTCCATAATCGCTTAATCCGCTGTACTGCAAGCTGTGAACTAACGACTGTGGGTCCCTCGTGACGGAGGGTGCCGATGACAGAAGAGAGAGAGCACGGTCAGAGTCAACGACTTCGTTTAACCCGTCCTCACCATTTGAACCAATAGCGGGTCGACAGGTGGCGGCCTCTCGCTGGACGAACTGAAGTTGATGATTTAGTCCTCCCTTATAGTTATTATGGGCCGATGTCTCGGGAAATGAGTTTGCTCTTTCAATGTAGTTGAGGTGGTGGTGGTGGTGGTGGTGGTTAAATAGCATTGTCTCGTTCTCGGCCTGCGGGGCCCAAGCGGGACCCACAACAGAAGTTTGCAGTATTTGTGGGGCCCCGAAGGATAGGAGTGTCGTGGTTTGTTGGTGGCTCGGGAAAATGATGGCGGGGTTTCGGGCGAGAGAGTCGGGTTGAGACTTCCTTCGTCGTCTGTTGTGACCCTCGAGTCGTTTTCTGCAGCTTCGTTTTCCCTCGTCGAATTCTACAAGTGAATGAAACCTACAATAATGAAATGTGTTAATTGGATTATTATCATATATTGTATTGGTCCATCATGTTTCAATTATCAGATAATCCATTATAATGTGCAGAAAAAGCTCAACAAGTTTCCATTTTGAAATGTGATTGAATAGTTGGTTAAAAGAATTTGTCAAAACCATGAGAGGGCATAAGAAATCTTAATGAAACCATCCAATTTGGGCACTTCAAATGTTTAGGAGCTTAAATCAAAATGAGCCATAGAAAAAGTTATCAAAAGGGTCATATCATAACATACACCACAAGAACTTTAATGGTGTGTTTCGATCGGAGGATATCTATGGATTTCAAATTCGTCAACAAATCCATTAGGGTGTGTTTGGATTGAAGGATTTGAAATCTATGGATTTCAAATTCATCGATAAATCCATTTAAGTTCGTTTGGATGAATTCATGTTACGATGGATTTCAAGTCCCTTGTCATTCGCTTTGAGCTATTTTCTCCATAACTACGGTGTATTTCAAATGAATCCATTTTAGGTGTCATTTCAAATCCTTCTTCCAAATCCCCACCCCAATCCAAATCCTTCGATCCAAACACACCCTTAAGTTTGTTTGGATGTATCCAACTTATACTGGATTTCAAACCCCGTGGCATTCACTTTGAGCTATTTTGTTCCTAACTAAGGTGTATTTCAAATGACTCCATTTTAGTGTCATTTCAAATACCTCCTCCTAATCCCCTCCCAAAATCCAAATCACTTGATCCAAACACACCATAAAAATAAACGATAATTCTATAATGTATAAACATCAGAATTTTAATGTTATACCTGCTGCACTGTTGGCAAAATCGCTGCTCTCGACCGCCAATTGTCACCTTAGGCGTTTTCGAATGAGTTTCACATACTTTATGTCGACGGTGATAGTCTCTACATTGACTTAAATCAGCATTACAACCATCAACCAAACAATGAGCAATTTGAGTAATATTGCAAGGGGCCTTAGCCCTTTTCGACGATGATTCCATTCGTGAGACGTTTTAAATGTGCCTAAAAACGACCCCAAAACACAAGTGAATAGAGCTACAAATCAAACTCTTTACGTGTTCTTAATCACGATTTTTTTCCAGTACTCATAATCAATCCACTTCTTTGTCACAAACATTCTACCCGAAATTCATCTGACTGTTAGATACAATGCAAGTTAAATAGCTAGATGAATCCTGAATAATATAAAGCATTCTGATCATATAAAATGAATAAAGTTTGCAGCTTTATAATAGAAAGAACACATATATTAAACGAACGGCAATGTCAATCGAAGAAGCCATATATACCGAGATTAAAGAGTTAAGGTTATATTGAATACATAATCTAGCCATTCTTCACAATTCACATGTGAAATGAAAGCAATTAACATAGGATTAAATAGAACTGTTTAAGTGTCCCAATTAAGCATATTTTTTCCCTTAACGATACATCGGATAGTTGGATTTTGGCGAGAAAAATAAAGCAAAGACAAAATGTATCCCAAAATAACGCGAAAAGTACTATCATTTGAAGTCAAAATAACATTTTCCTAAGTAATTCACTTGCCTGAGTTCATGAAACAAACATAGCATAAAACAATGTATTTGAATGTTCTCCAATATTTAAACACAAATTAGTCCCTATTTTCTACATCCCAACCCCCAACAAACACCAACCCACCAACAAGAACTACAAAATTACAAAATTAAATACTAAAATCAACACAAATTCAGATTCATAAACCCATTGGTTCAATGAAAGGATGCAAGTCTCAGGCCCTCTTATACAGGATAATTCAAGAAAATTAAGATAGATTTCATCAAAATATCCATAAATATGAATTTATCTTCATTTTCCTTTTTCCCTGTAGCAATTTGAATAACAGAAACAGTGTAAAACCAGTAATAACCATTTCAGAAAGGAAAAAAAAAAGTGCTTTAGGATTTAAACACAACATACAAAGACTTGACTGCAATTTCCTACAACTGTATACATACTATTGACACCCACCAAATACAGTTCAAGCATTCTTCTCTTTTTCACATAATTCTCTATTCCTTAGTTTTCTGGTTGGGGTATGTTTTGAAAAATCTAGAAATTGGGCAAGTTTATAGTGACCCCAAAAGCAGATATAGATATATATATATATATATAGAGAGAGAGAGAGAGAGGTACCTCAAAAACCCACTTAACTATGCTGAGTACAGAAGAAAGTGAAATAGTGGAAAGAGAATTGAACATGTATTGAAAGCAGCCCAGAGCAAATAAAGTGAAAAAAACCATAAATATATAACACATAATTTACTTACCTACAAAGAATATGAAAATCAAATAGTTAAAATAACAGTGGGAGTAACATGAATCCAAGGAAATCTACATCATACACATTATTTATGTAATATAAGTTTGTATAATGACATAAATGTGTTATAAATCAACCGAGATTTGAGACCTTAATAGTGTAGAGAAAGAGAAGACTGACATGGTGTTCTCATCCATTCATTCTCTGACAATGAGTCTCCATTATAAGGGATGCATATGTAAAGTGTTTACAGGCAAAAGCTAGATAGATATTAATACAGTGTGTGTGTGTGTGAGAGAGATATATAGAGATATAGAGATAAAGAAAAGACTAGTCTTTGTAGCAGTAGTTACAGCTGTAGAGTAGTAGGGGAGTGGGGTTTGGATATGGATTTCAAAAGGCTACACAGACAAAGTATAATTGAACAAGAACACTGAGCAATGAGATAGCAAAAAATAGACATATATATTGGTGATTTTGTGAAATAAATGTTTTGTTTGTTTATCTTTTCAAAATTCATTTTCAACTTTTTAAATTATAAAATTTAAAATAAATTTACTATATCAATTTTCGTCCAAATTCTTCTTTTTTTCAACTCTACTTTTTTAATTTTTTATATAATTACATATGAATCTATATACAAACTTTCACATATCTACCAATCAAATCAATCATTATTTCACTTTTTTTTATTGTTTACAATTTTTTTATTTATATTTCTTTATTTTTTATTCACATAATCATTATATCACAACTAACACAATTATTCTACACATCATCCATCAACCTATAACTATTTATTTGATATATTTTACAACTTGCAACCTATTTTTAAAAACATAAACAAACAACTATCATTTTAACACAATTTCATAATACACCATTCCCGAAAAAAATTCAAAATTTTATCTCAAAAATATAAACAAACAAAGCCTTAGTTTTTATTTAGATTAAATCGTCCTGAAAATTATCAAGTATAGCCCCATTTGCAAAAGAAAATAAAGGATGTTTTTATGATTTTTTTTTTTTTGAATTTAAATTATTTTTTTGTTGTTCTACTTTTGTAGGAGAAAAATGAAAATAATTAAAAGTAGAAGTATATCTATAAAAGTTTCTATTGGCTTATTCTATATACTTTTAACTTCTTTTACTGCTAAATTTCAAAAAATCAACATATTTTTGATAAAACAAATTTTATAAGTAGAAATTATTGGGAGGAGCCAAAGGACACACCTACCACATCCCACCATAATAATAATAATAATAATAATAATAATAATAATAATAATAATAATAATAATAATAATAAGATAATGTATTCATGAATATGTACTCAATTATTTATACATATATACATACAAAAGAAAAACATGTATCTATCAATTTTGTGGGGACTAGAAAGAAAGCAACAAGGCAGGAAGGGAGTTGGATAAACAATTAAAAAAATATTATATTAAATTGTGGGCTTTTTGACGTAAAGAAACAACAAAAAGAGAAAAGTTTACCAGTTTCACTACTTTACTTACCTTCCTTTTTAGGTATTAGTTTCGTAACAAGTGATTAAATAACATATTATTATACTCACAAGATGTTATTTGGCATTATGGAAGGATATTGATAGACCCCATGTATTAAAATATAAGTGGCAAAGAAAGGGACAGGGTGTTTTGTTAACTTTCAAACTTTTTTTTATTTATTTATTTTGTATGAAATGATAAAAGAATGAAAAAGTACAATAGTAAAGGTTGGTTTTGAGTCCTTGTGACCCCATATACTTTGTGTTTAGGTATACTTAATTAAGTTTAGATATTATGATCGATTTCCATCAGTTATAAGCGGTAATACACGGACATTTCAAAAAATCATAATGTATCGTGTCAGACACCTGATCGGACACGACACTCATCTGACACCGTGTTTAATATGAAAATAAATTGGTCCAGTTAAATAAAATGACAAAAATAAAGTATGAATACCATAATGGACGCAGTTAGAGAGTATGTCTACTCTATATGCATTATTTCTGACACTTGATGTTATTTCACTTATTTTTTGTGAATTTGAAAATTAAAATATTTATTGTTCTTTCAAACATATATAACTTTACAAATCAAATACAAATTTATGATTTATAATAGTCATTCTTATAGTTTATTTCTCCAACCAGTCATATTTAGATTAAAATAAAAATACTAATTTATTTATTTTAACGTAAATTAATGAACATATATATGTAGATGATATATATACATATTTTATTAGCAGTATCGAGGCCGTGTCGTGTCCTAATATTTTTAAAATATTATATTTCGTGTACGTATCGTGTCGTGCACCGTCTCCTGTATCCGTGCATCATATGTTATAAGGGTTATAGCATATTTGCGAGATTAAAATTCACTTGTAGAAATAATTATATATTGTTAACTAACATATTTTTTAACATCTGTAGACATAATCGAATTCATAATTTTATGAGAGAAAGTGGTTCGTTTCTTAGCAACTCGGTCAAAGATGGCACCGGTCACATTCTTATGCTTTATAGCCTATATTCCTTTTTTTTGATACATTATTCTTTTACTATTACATATTTTTTGATAAAGATAGTACATATTATTTGGTCTTTTTGCATATAAATTTATAATTATTGCTATCTTTTGGTAGGAACATTTCAGTTCAAATCAGGGCTATATTGTTTACGGCTTGAGGTTTAGAGATTAAGTTCCATGCCATTCATAGTATAGGTTAAAGGCAATATTCGTACAATATTTTATGCTATAAAGTATTTAATCTAGTCATTCAATTGGAAAAGAAATAATAAAATATAAGCAACATGTAGTTAATATTTTATTCGCAATACTTTGGATGTGATTCTGTGGGTTTTATAGTTGAAAATTGAAAATTTCTAGGAAATATAATTTATGAAAATATGTTTAAAAATGGTAGGTTTTTCTTGATGTTTATTTAAAAATATATATATAAAAATTATAAAATATGTCAATAAATAGTGATAAGTTGACGGATGATGGATGATTGTAAAATGATTATATATGTAAACGTGGTTTTGCAGAGTTTCCCAATAGTGTTTTTAAGGTTATATTCCTAGATTGGTACATAAATTCTTTTTCCTTATCTTTGGGAAAATCCAATTTAGGAGAATTGGTGCACTAAGAGCACTACTCCCTGTCCATATTTTATTTTATATATACTGAATATTGATTTGTTTAATAAATTTAGCATTAAGTTAATTTTAAAGTCAAATTATATTGAAATATAATTGTGAGGGGCAAAGTCCTATAAATTATTATAAATATATCAAAATAAAATTTATAATCTTACATAAATTAATGTTTATTAATGTATCTTCTTGTTTTTAATATGCTTTAATATAGTAAATTGAGGTGTTTGGTGGGACGTGTATAATATAAAATTGCAAAATGAATTTGTCCTGTAATAATTGAAGTTTATGACTAATATATATGTAATCCAACATGTATTAAAATAAGCACTTCTAATCGCATAATCTAACAGACAAAATTATAATTTATCCCACAATATTGACTCAACCACTCGTGTAATTTTGTGTGCTTCTAAGCTAAACTTGATTCTTATTGGTAAGGACAAATCATCGGGCTGCTGGTATTATTTGTAATTGTTTAATTATAGGAAAACATTGAGGCAATTTCATTTTGTTTTTTATTTAAAAAAAAGAAATATTTGCACATCTATTATTCTATTTAAAACATGTTTACTTTATTGCAAAAAAAATCCCCAAACGCTTATTTGGTTTTGCATTCAGTGCATTAGGATCTGATACTAATTTTTATTCTGTTTGGTAAGTTTCCATTAAAGAAATATAATAGCAAGAAAAAACAGAAAAAGACTTTGAGGCTATTTGCTAGTGTTATCGTCAAAACTGAATTGAAATTTTAGTTAATTAAAAGTTTTGATTTTCCAAAACATTTAAGTTATATGAATTGTTCTATCAAGTTGAAAAAGTTAATTTAATTATGAATGGCTAACACAATTAATTGGTTATAGAAAAGTGCACTTCAAATGAATTTCTCAAAAATTGAATAGTTGATGGAAATCATCAAGTAATTTTACTTTTATTAGGGTTAATGTTAACTATTTTTCTTTCTTTTCCAAGAAATTGTTACTTGTAAAAAACTTCTTTTTTTATATAGTTTTTGGTCTGTTTTATACTATATAAATAAATTAATTAATTAAATGAAAACTATATATTAATTTTGTCACATGTCTTGCATACAAAAACCTCAAACTTTAAAAAAATTATGGTTTTGTTAGTTTATGTTTTTGAGATAAAATTTTATCGGGAACGGTGTACTATATATAGAAATTCGTGTAAAAATGATGGTTATTTGTTTATGTTTTTAAAAATAGTTTGAAAGTTGTAAAATATGTCAAATCAATAGTAATGGATTGATGGATGGTGTGTGGGATATTTGTGTTAATTGTGTATATAATTATTATGTGAATAAAAAATAAAGAGATATAGATAAAAAATTGTAAAGTATGAAAAAAAAAATGAAATAATGATTGATTTGATTAGTAAATGTGTGAAAAGTTGTATATATGATTGATAGGTAGTTATATAGGACTCCCTCTCCTAGGCACTTTCTCTCTCTAAGAGAAAATGATTCCTAGGGTTTTCTTCCTATTGGGCCGCCGCTCCTCCACCAGCTTGGCTCCTGCCTCTTTCCAGGCGGATTTTCCAATCTCGCCTCCATCTTCTTTGGCTTCGTTTCCACCACCGATACGTAGTTTCCCATTTTCCTTCTCTTCATTTCCTCCACCTCATAGGAGATGGCGGATCCAAGAGTTCAACACCTCCCAACATCCATATCTCTACTATCTCGATGCAAAATGGTCGAGTGTTTGCAATCCCAAAACGTCGGTCAAGAATTTTTCGCTCATCCCCAAGAAGTTTTTGCTTTGTCTTCGGCTTCCATGACGTTTTCGGTTGTAACCTCTCCAAAGCAAGGCGCAGGAGCACTAAAAGTCCCAAATCTTCCATCTTGCGCCCTTGTAGACCCAAAGTCCCTTCAAAAAGCCTGGTTTCCTCCTCGTCTACCCCCACAATCTTTGCCCTATAATGTTCATCTTGCTGTTTATGTTGAAGGGGGTGGTCATATCTTGGTTATTCTAAAAAATCCCCCCCGGATATTTTAGGATTTGTTGTCTTTGTCCTTTGTTTTATGGTGTTTTGCTTGATTTATTTCACTTTTTATGTATTCTTGTTGTTTATGTTATTTTCTATTTTGTGGTGTTTGTATGTTTTGTTGGTTTTTGTTGTTGCAGGATGGTTTTTGTCTTGGAGATGGTTTCCACTGTTGGGCTCGGTGTTCTTCCGCAGATATCCGCTTTTCGGGAGTTTTTTAGAAGCCAAATTCTCATCGTGAATGAGGCTTTCTTGACTTGCTATATTACCATAACTGGTTGGGAACCCCGATAAATTTGCTTTCAGTTTAGACTTAGCAATGCTTCCAACCCCTTTCGCGTCTGTGACGTGCTTTTGCTTCGGATTGCAGATCTCTCTGTGAATACTGCCTTGAGTTGTAATCATGCTTCGATACTTTGATTTTTGTCTTCAGTAGATGGGCCTTATTCTAACCCCATGTCCCTTGTTTTGTCTAGCTTTAGGTGCCCATTTATTGATCTTTCTGTAATGTGTTTCTTTGGTCTGGATGAAAATTTGTATGTTTTTATAATTAAAACTTTGCAATGTCTTGTGAAAACTATTTATCAAACCATTACAATAATTCGAATGATTGCTAAAGGTATATTCTCAAAGCAAAGTACAGAAACATCTCGAATTTTTATCTTTTCTGCATAACAAACTTTAATTTTGTTTTTCGTTAGTGAAGAAAGTCTTCGAAATTGTTCTTCGCATACTTCGGGTGCTTTGTTATATCCTATAAGTATTGTCATTTTAATTTATAATGTGGCAAATATCAATTTAAGAAAAGTGGGATCACACTTTGAATTTGCATAAATTATATATTCAATTTTATACTCTTTCGAGCAACACATGATGAAGGTGATGATGATTAAACCTCTATTCAAACATAATTAAATTGCCCACACATCTTCTTGAAAATCACGCATAAATTATATATTCAATTTTATACTTTTTCGAGCAACACATGATGAAGGTGATGATGATTAAACCTTTATTAAAACATAATTAAATTGCCCACACGTCTTCTTGAAAATCAAGTCTAAACATACTTTACTCAATTTATATGATTTGAGATTTAGTTTCATATTAATAAAACACTAAACACTATGAGCCCAAATTTATATATAAGCAACATTCGACTTATTTTACTCAATTTATATGATTTGAGATTTAGTTTCATATTAATAAAACACTAAACACTATGAGCCCAAATTTATATATAAGCAACATACTTCCATATGCTCATGTCTATGGTCAAGTATCAGTTGCTATAATACAAGGTCAAGAGATTTAGGATAATAGATAATAGATTGTAACCTCCAATTATGTAATTAGATGGGTTATTTATAAATGTTTTCACATAGTATTAAGAGTAACAAATGAGTTAGTTGGATTGAGTTGGATTGGAATCGATTGTAATAAGTTGGTTCTCAAAAGTTGCGTTTTTCAGGATTTTAATATGAAACCAAGTTCAACTAAAAGGGAATAAAACTTATTTAAAAAAAAAAGAAGCCAAACTCAATCCAAAAGTTCCTATATTTAATATAGAAAGTAAATATATATATATATATATATATAAATCTGCAAAATGATTTTGACCTTAATAGTTATAAAAAAATGTTAATAATATGAACTCAAGAATTCAGTAATTTTTTTCGGCTGTATATAGTTAATTTCTTGATGTGATAAATAATTAATCATTTATTCTACCTAAATATCATAGAGAATAAGGTACACCGGCTCTCCACAGTAATGGGAATGGAAGAAAACTGTGTGTGGTCCAAAGATGGGGTCACTTCACATTCCTAATTGAATTCCTAGTTCTTTGTATTGTAGCCTGTAGGGATGGAAAATGCTCGAAAACTGTACCAGTTTTCAGATAAATCTAATGGATTGGATGGATATTTATTTTTTATTGTTCTTAAAGAAAGTACAGTTACGTATATTTATGTTTTAGATTTAGAAATATAATTTTTTTTAAATGTATGATAAGGATTTGTGTCAAAATGATGTAAGTCGTGATGTATTTGTTTATGTTTTTAAAAGTTAATTAAAATTTATAAAATGTTTTAAATCAATAGTGATAAGTTAATGTACGATGATTATATGGATATATAATTATGTAAATAATATATATATATATATAAATTAAAAATAAAGTATGATAAAATTAAAATAATGATGAGAGTAAATGGGTTTACTTGATGAATTTGTGAAATGATAAATGTATTTAGAGAATAAAGTCCTCTTAGATATTGGGTAAATTGCTTGAATCTAATAAGCCTTGTTTGTTTATGTTTTCAAATTCCATTTTCAAAATTTTAAATCACAAAATTTTAAATAAACATAACTCACCAAATTCTTATCCAATTTCTCATTTTTTCAACTCTTCTTTTTCAATCTTCTATATAACTAACTACCTATCAATCATATATACATCATTTCACACACTTACCAATCAAATAATTTATTATAATCACTTTTTTCACTCTTTCTTTCATACTTCACAATTTTTTATCCATATTTTTTTATTTTTTTTATATACATAACCATTATATACACCACTAACATAGTTATTCTACACATCATTCATCAACCTATCATTATTGATTTGACATGTCTTACAACTTTTAACCTATTTTTAAAACATAAACAAATATTTATCATTTTCACATGAATTTCCATAGTGCGCGATTTCGAAAAAAAAATTAAAATTTTATCTCAAAAACAGAAACAAACATAGCCAGTCTTTTTACAAAATCTTTAGAAATGCCATTTAAATCTAATTTCAAGAAAAAATTGAGATCTTTTAGAGAATAGTAAATGTAGTATTTTTTGAATTTTTCAAAAGATATCAACAAATGAATTTTTTAATGGAAATTCTCTATGAAATGAAAGATGGAAAATGACATATCATCCCCATTGAAGACTAATTGTTTTCAGTTTTTACTTCAATTTCAAAGATTCCGTTTAAACAATAAAAATTCGAGCAAAACTAACGTTTTAGTGTTTGGATGAATATTTGATAGAAAATAGCAGAATGATGAGTTACAATTTGATATGTTCTTTTATTATTAGTAAAGTTATTTTTTGTGAAAAATTGGTATGAATAAGTTTTATTTTTTGATAAAATTTGGATAAATTTAAATTAAACTTACTGATCACGATGTCTATAAATATGCAAAATGAATCTTATTTCGCATGTTTTAATTCAAGGATCCGAATGCATAAGTAGTTTTATGCCTATTTAAAAATATTGGTGCATAAATTCAGTTTTAGATTGTCTAATATATAAACTTGATTTTTGTGGATTGAGAGATTTGCCAATAAAAAAATAAATATTCTAGGAAATTGGAGATTATTTGGGAATTATTGTGTAAACATTTTTTTTTTAAAATTTTTGTGGGAAATATCAATAAAATATATTGCTAATGAAAAATCTTTGAACATGTGATAAATGGGAAATGAAATGGCATCCATATGGTGTTCGAAAATGATTTTTTTTAGCATTCTAATAGATATTATTGGTACTGTTGATTTATGGAGAATATATCACCCACAATCCCACATAGTACAAAATGACCACAAATGACACCCATGTGTAAAATGCACTATTGCTTCTAAAATTTATTTACATTACAATACATTAACTTTCTTTATTGTGAGGTAATTTGTGAGTCATGAGTCAGCTCATAATAATTTGATCAAGAAAATTTGAATTCGATTTTTTTTTTGAAAAATGTTGAAATTGGGTCTAAAAATGCTTGTATTGAAGGCTGAAAATTATTTATTCATTTATTAATGTATCATATATAATATTATATAAGATAAATAATTATATATTTAATATTTATCGTGATTATATTTATAATATATATGTATACATATGAAATAAATAATATAATAATAAAAAAAATAGTTTAAATTTTCTCCGAGCTCGAGCCAAATTTCTCATGTCGAGGTTGAGGTGTGGAATTCAATTAAGCTCGATTTCGATTCTCACATGTACCTTAATGCGTCGTTTATAATATAATGGATTTTAAACATTTTTTTGTTAGAAATTTTCACAAATTTTATGTAGGTTGTATTTAGATAGACTTTTTGAAGCAATTAATGTATTTTCAAAATTCGACATGAAACCAGGATTTTGGCAAATTCAAATTGCTGAAAAAGATAAGTAAACAATTGCATTCACAATTCCATTATGCCATTATGAAATACACATAATCAGAGTTTTTTTTTATTTTTATTTTTAATAATCAGACAAAACTTAGTAGCTTAATGTAATTAACCCAAATATTAACTCCTAATCTCATCTAGATTCGTAGCCATTTATTGGTTCATCTTTATCCTTTGACACGCTCACACATATACAGTGCTATAAACAAGACTATAATGACGTCTTAGTCAATAATTTTAATATTCATAAATTTCGACCAGTTTTATCATGGGGCTCTATTTTTTTGTTTTGTTTTGTTTTTTTTTTTTTTTTTTGGAAATTCACATTTTTTTTCTCATCTCAAAAAGTGTCGATGTAATTCTTTGTTTCTTTTTCCCCTTATAAGCAACATAAGAGTTCCCCTCTTGACATGATAATATTAGAAGAGTAAATTACATGTATACCTCTAACTTTAGTACTAATTAGATAAACACCTCATAACTTTAGGTAAATTACAATAAGACCCCCTCAAGATGTCTATTTATACAATTCACAGAGATAAATTGTAAGAATTTTTAAATACATGTGAAATGTAATTGTCAGAATACTTTAACATGAGGAGGACTTTATATAATTTCAAAAATATCGAAAAAGGTTTTGATAATTTAAGAAGAGATCTTTTATAATTTTCTCAAAACATAACTATATTAAAAATATGAGTCCCCTTATCTATCAAAACATCAGTTCAATTGCTCATCCCTACATAGTTACTGCTACAAACAAGGTCGAAAATGTATTTTAGAAGTAATAAGCTAGATTGTAAAAACTTGAATAACATATATCTCATTTGATTTTGACCCAAATCTTGTTTCGCAAAAATACTTTGATGTTCTTTCAAAGCTTGTAGCTATTGTATGCAAGTTGATACAATGCCCATCTCCACTATTATTCATTAGCCCATCAAATTATGGAATTTTTTCTAGAATTAGTTTGAGAAAAATACAGAACATAAGAACTTTAATATACCAAAATATTGCATCTTGTTTGGTTTCTTTCTACGGGATAGTCCATTAGATATGCCTTTGAGAACTAAAATTGTCTAATGAAAACTAATTATTGAACAAAAATGCACTTTCACAGTTATGAATAGGGGTGTTCACGAGTCGAGCCAACTCGAAAATAGCTCGATTTGAGCTCGAACCTAAAAATGTTTGTTCACCAGCTCGCGAGCTAGAATAAAAAAATAATTTTTAATTAATATATATAAAAAAATATTTATTCATATATTTTTATATAGCATGATATATTATAAGAATATATGTATAAATAATAATATTTTTGACATTAATTATGACTATATTTAATAATATATGAATAAATATAAAATTAATAATATATTTTTACAAAAAAATATATATTTTATTAAAATTGTTTTATTTAAAAAAAGTTATTTTTTTGAGCTCGAGCTCGAGCTCACTTTCCTGCAGCTCGTTGAGCTTGATCTTGAATTTTTGGCCCAACTCGACTCGTAAATACCCCTAGTTCTGAACAATTGTTTTTTTTTAAAAAGGACAACATCAATATGCCCAACAAATATAAGAACATAACAAATGCACAACCATATGCGTCAAATGATGACTAAAAAATGTTGTTTATGCTTTTGAGATGAAATTTTGAATTTTGTTCGGGAATTGCATACTATGAAAATTTGTGTAAAAATGGTAGGTTGTTTATTTTTTAGAAATAGGTTAAAGTTGTAAGACATGTCAAATCAAAAGTGATAGATTGATGAATGATGTGTATAATAATTGTATTAGGATGCATATAATAATTATGAAAATAAAAAAATAAAGAAATATAGATAAAAAATTGTAAAGTATGAAAGAGGAAGTGAAATAATGATTGATTTGATTGGTAAATGTGTGAAAAATTGTATATATGATTGATAGTTTGTTATATAGGAAATTTGAAAGTAGGATTGAAAAAATAGAATTTGGATGAGAATTTGGTGTGTTAAGTTTATTTTGAATTTTGTGATTTAAAAATGTAACACCCTATTGGTGGGTGTCGAATCCAACAAAAATAAAATCCTACTTCAAAAAGATTTGTAATCAGTGATAAGCAGGGTCGATCCCCAGGGAATGGTGTAAAATTTAATTCCTAAAATTACTAATATCGATAAAGGGGGGATTTTGAGATTTTTACTAAAAACGAAATTAAAAACATGAAATTTAAAAGATGCAAATAAAACAATTAAAGCAAATAAAGTAAATTTCGGATTTTATATGATGAGAAAATTCTAGTCTTCGGATTATCTCGGTATTGATTCTATGATTTGATCATTGATGCAATAATAATTCAACGTTATCAAATAAATTGGCTATAGTTACTAACAAGCTCTAGCAACCTAGTTTTTCCTTAAGTCATCGATAACCAAAACAAGCTCTTTGATTACTTCTCTTACCGACTAGACAACCCTAAACAAGCTCTTAAGATTTAGCCTAGCAATAGCATTCACGAATAAGAAAAACACCAATTCTAGCCAACAAACACATAAGCTCGGTTTATTTAGACTAGGTTACTAATTCTCATAACGACTAATCGAAGACTTGTCCGTAATCAACGTCGCTAATTGCTACAGAAATTAGGGTTTACCAAACAATTACGGATTTGGGCCCTAAATAGCTAAATATGATTTCAACGATTAAATAGTTGATCAAGTTATCTAACCAATTGAAATATATTGTCAACAAAGATCAGAGAAAAAGTAAATATCTGATGAACGAAGAAACTAAGTATAATTCGATCTCACAAATATTTAGAATCAAACCTTGATGAATCCTCGACTAGAAATATGAGTTTAGCTACTCATAATCGAACGTATGCAAGAATTAATAAAAATCAAAAACTTCATGGAAGGGAAAAAACGATACTTGAATTAAAAATAATGTAAAAGATGTCTTGTGGAATAAAATTCCACATATAAATAGCATAAAGGAATCCTAATCCAAAAAGGTAACTAATTAGGATTCTAACAAATTAACAAACTAAAACAAAATAAAATCTCCAAGATATGGAAATAAAATTTAAAACAAAAGCAAGGGAATAAATCCCAATATTTCGAGCAATAATAAATCCAAAGTAAATCTGGATTTCAGTAGGAAAGTCTTAAAAACGTCCAGCAGTCCTGCCTTCAGCCGAAGCCTTTGTGGAATTAACCGTGGGCACGCTTAAGTCTTAAAACGGTTCGGCTGTCCAGTTTTTGTTCCCAATCGGTTTTCTTCCTTTTTCGCCTCATTTAGCCTTCTTTGCCTTCATTCCTTATATCATCACCTATTAATTCAATATCAACATAAATCCATCAAATACGAAGCTCAAATATGCCAAATATCCTAATAAAGATCATGAAAAGTATGTACAAAATACGACCTAACAAATACCCCCACACTTATGCAATTGTACGTCCTCGGACAATGTTTGAAATTAAGCAATGTAACCACTCAAGAATGCTTCACCCGATAAATCAGAAATATAGGTTCGTGCACTAATGAACAAAAATCAAACTTGACAAGATGGCACATGCAAAAAAATCGAGGGTTCCAATACCATAATAAATCAATACCAACACAACGAACTCATTATCACAAATAGAAATGCACTAAATTAGTCGACTTTTCTCTCAATCTCCCAATTCTCTCGTGTATAGGGTATAAAGTGTTTCGCTCAAGTCTCAACGTGTTAATGTTATCCCATAGGCTTGGTTATACACCAACATCGCCACTACTTTTGAGATGTGCATAAAAGAATCAAAAGGTCTTATTAAGGGTTGTAACGGGGCTAAGGTTCGGGGTAGGAGTAAAAAGAAAGGTCTAAAATGGCTAAGTCCGAAAATTTCATCGAGCACCGAGACATTATTGGGTGTATTCGGCTTTTAAGGACCCAACTAGCTTCATTTTCATTCTCATCGGGGGCTCGATACTTCGTTCGTTCTTTCTTTTTGATACCTTTTCTTTCCTTCCCTTTATTTTCTTTTTCTTTTCTTTTCGAATTTTTTCTGAATTTCTCTTTTTTTTTTTTTTTTTTTACCGTTTGTATTTTCCGCAAATGCCCCCACACTTATTCAAAAACATCACTTTCTTGACTTTCGGTCCCAAACTTCAATAATCTCAATGCTCGACTCGTTTTCTAGACGGGTAAGACTAAGATAGAAATAAACGGTAAAGGCTCATATTCGGGGTTTAATCAAGAAAAGACGGTTAAAAGGCACAAAGTGGGCTCACTAGTGGATAATGTAAGGGTACGGTTTATTTGGGAAAGTGGCTAAATCCTATATGCCTTTATCACTTTCAATTATGCACAAACTCCCGTAATCTTGACGTGGTTCAAAACAAGTTCTAGAATTTCCAAAAACACGCGAGTATCACACAAGAAAGAAAGATGTCATATATGATCCATTTAATCAAAAAGGCTCAAATTCTCACAAGGCATGGATAAGTCGTACTAAAACGTGAAAATCTACTGTTTTCATTTGATCGTTATGCTAGCAAAAATCTCATACGGCATGAAAATTCAATTAAAACATGGCCATAGTGTTCAAATTCAACAAGTTCACAGAAATCACAAGCACCATATTCTAAAGTACAGAAGCAAATGAAAAATCGAAAAAGGTTACACGAAAAAAATTACACGTAGTAATAGTAAATCAAACAAAGACACAATAAGCACAATTGCACGAGAAGTCACCCCCCCACACTTAGAGCATGCATTGTCCCCAATGTAAAAATAATATCGTAATGAAGCGAGGAAATGCATAACGAAATAAAAGCACAAGAGAGGGGGACTCCCCTAGGACATCACTCGGTCATGACGTCTCGGCGAGCGAGTAGTAGGTCGAGTTTGGCATCTATCGAGGCAAGATGAACTTCGATGGCTTCAATACGGTCTTCGATGGATGGTGCAGTCGAGTGGGTCTCGGGGGCAGCAGAATCTGTGGCAGCCGCGGGTGTATGGTCAGCTGTCCGGCCACGGTTTCTTCGTGGAGCTTCATTTATAATTGTACGGGAACCGGCAGCGACAAAGGTGTAACCATCACGGCCTTGTACGACGAGGCCCATCCGTAACAAGCATGCGAGGTTCATTGGTTCCATCGGGCAAGCGACTCGCATGTTCGTTTTCTGCACATCTAAAAGATCAAGTGAAATAGCCAAGTGTGTGATATAAGACCCTAAAATAAGTGGTCGTTTTTTGTTCAAAGCGTTTTGAAATTGTTGTGCTAACCACGCACCTAAATTAAGAAAAGTCTTTGTTTTCATGCACCATAAAATGAAAAATTCAGCCTTGGTGAATGTGCCTGAAGTGTCTCTTCGACCCGAAAAATTGAAAGCCAAAAAACGTTGTAAAAGTTTAAGCACGGGGTCTTTCAAATGACAACTCTTGGAAGAACTCGAGTTATAAGTGAATTTGCAATTGGACTACTCTTTCCAAAGATCGAGCGGTTCAAAATCATCAATGTAATCAATAACAGAATTCAAATATTGAGGTGTTTTTGCAATTTCAGCAGTAAGAAAACCAAGGGCAATGTTAAAATAAGTGATTGAATAGGAAAAGTGTTTGCCCATTAAACGAAATTTGATAACTCCGGGGGTTGACAAAGTAAGGCCTGATTTCTTTTCAAAATTAAAAGTGGTGTAAAATTCCCGCGTGAGTTCTACGTAGGCCGGACAGTTGACAGAAAAATAAGGCAGTAAACCCACTCCTTCAATCAAACCCATAAATTCAGCTCGCACGTTCAATGTATCTAAGGTATCAAAGTCGATATATTTACAGGGCACTATTGGACGTAACGAAACTTCGTTGTACCTTTGGCGATCCTCGGCGGAGCGAAATGTGACGTGACCACCAGGGGCTGCAGAATGGGGTAGTGTACTAGTGCCCAGCCCGAGACGGGTGCGTCTTTGGGTAGGTTGTTGAGCCGAGGCTAGCGTAGTACGGTTCGGAATATGGGGACTTGATGAATTAGTTCCAGGGGCCTGGTTTGATGCTTCCGGTTGTGGTGAAGTCGCAGGTGCGACGGGTACAGCAGGTGTGTCAACACGGCGGCGTTTGGAGGCAGGGGCATCGGTAGGAGCCGCGGGAGGAGAACGGCGACGTGAAGTCGATGGCTCGGCCACAGGGGCCGCTGCAGGAGTAGCAGTGGCCGTAGGTGGCCGTGATGGAGGACTTGGCGCAGAAGCAGGAGCGGTAGGTGGAGTGGCTGGCGATGAAGTCGGCGGTGGTGTGGCAGCAGACTCAGGGATCGGGTTCACTCGCCAATCCATCGCCGGTGGAGGTCCATTAGGGAATAGGCGTTGGAATTCGCTTCGCCGCATCTTGGAAGTCGGCTTAGGGTCAAATACAGGGCGGCGCCGTGGTGGCTGAGGCTCTGGTTGTCGCTCCGGCTGTGGTTCCGGTTGGGGTTCCGCTTGTGGCTCCGGCGAAGAGTCGAGGTTCAGCGGTGAATCGGCCGAAGTAAGCGGCGCGTTAGGGTTCGAACGCCAAGCCGTTCGTGTAGAGCGGCGTAGTGTGGGTCGTCGAGGTGGAGAAGGTGTCGGTGAGGCGGAGTGTTCAGATGATTCTTCGTCGGCGGAGGTTTCAGGGGGCGGCGGAGATGAGGGGTTATCTTTTTCAGTGGTAGGGTTGGTTGGTTTGGTAGTGGTGGTAGACGGCGGTTGGGGTAAGGGTTCCGTCGAAGATGGTTCGATCGGGGTGTTCTGGGTAGGTGGCGAGGTTGACGACGGGTTCTCTGTTGGGGGTTGAGGGCTGGCACCGGTGAGTGAGGACATGACTTCGCCCATGAAGGTGGTTCGTTGAGTGACAGAAGTGGTAGTTCGAAGACCTGTAAACGGAAGGAAGGCGATGAGAGGCGGCGCGATGAAGGTGAGAAATTAGGGTTTTTTAATTTTAGGGGTTTATGTTTTGATTGTATTTGATTAAGTGTAATTAGGTTTAATGAAAATGGGGGGGAACAGTTTCGTGATTTTGGGGGAAAAAATTATAGAAATTAGGGTTGTGAAAATTGGGGGTTGCAATTACGGTTCGAAATCCCTAATTTCAATTGCTGATTTTTGAATTTTTTTTTTTAAGAGAAAGGAAATCAATTAAAAAAAAACGAGCAACCAAAGTGATTGTTGCCGAAGCGTTCAGACTTTTAGGCATGGGCACGCTTAAATAGTCAAATGCTTCGGTAAAATTACGAGGGTCAAGGCCGAAGGGTTTCTGAAGTTAGGCATGGGCATGCTTATCTTCTGAAACTCTTCGTAAAAAAAACAGCAGGTCAGGTCGAACGGTTTTGCATTTTAAGCGTGGGCACGCTTAATTTTTGAAACTGTTCGTTCTTAACAAAACAAAAAGCATGAAAAACATAAAGCATGAAATAAAAGAACGCATGGGTTGCCTCCCAAGAAGCGCCATTCTTTAACGTCTTCGTCTAGACGTTGCTACAAAGTTATGTAGCATAGCTTGGTGGTTCTAACGTCGTTGTCTCGACATCGTGAGCTTGAAATCCTTCGTAGAAAGGTTTCAATCGATGTCCATTCACCTTGAAAATTTTACCGGTTGTCGGACTTTGTACCTCAACTGCACTATGAGGGAATTTATCAATAACAATGAAGGGTCCAATCCAACGAGAACGCAATTTACCCGGAAATAGCTTTAAACGAGAATGAAAGAGAAGGACTTTTTGTCCAATGTCAAAGTCTTTCTTCGAAGTTGTCCTATCACGTAAAGCTTTCGTTTTATCCTTATAGATCTTAGCATTCTCGTATGCGTCGTTTCGGATTTCTTCTAACTCTTGGAGTTGTAGCTTTCTATGGTTTCCCGCGTCATCCATATTCATATTCAGTTGTTTGATTGCCCAGAAAGCTCTATGTTCTAACTCAACGGGGAGGTGACATGGTTTACCAAATATTAAACGAAACGGGGACATACCAATGGGTTTTTGTAGGCCGTACGATAAGCCCATAATGCATCATCAAGTCGAGTACTCCAATCTTTTCTATTTGGGTTAATCGTTTTCTCGAGTATAGACTTGATTTCTCGATTTGATACCTCAGCTTGACCGTTTGTTTGTGGGTGATAAGCGGTAGAGATTCGATGCGTGACATTGTACTTCTTCAAAAGTGCTTCGAACACTTTGTTACAAAAATGAGTACCGCGATCACTAATAATTGCCCTTGGTGTACCGAACCTAACAAAAATTTGAGACTTTACAAAGTTCACAACATCTTTAGCATAGTCAGTTTTAGTAGCCCTAGCCTCAACCCACTTAGACACATACGTTTATAACGAGCTAAATTTTCTTCAAGTTTGATTAGTCTTGCAGGATAGCTACCGAAGAGATTGAGTTCGATCGTGATGCACTCAACACAAAATGTTTTTATAAACGAACGAAAAATAGATAAGTGAATATGAAATGATTTCAATAATTAGTACATTGAATTTACATTGAAGTCGTGACGGAATGAATATGACATCACGTTTTAAATAGTCAAATTGATTAGTTATGCATCTAGTTAGTCTAATTTTGATGTTTGAGCATCAATAATATTAATATGCATTGTATTGTTATATACCTAAGTTAACACTAAGTTTAAAAAACTTTGTGGTTATACATATATTACCCAAAAAACTTATGGGAGCAAGTTATAAAATATGAAAGATTAGAAGGATTATGGGTCAATTTTGCCAAAAATTAACATGTGTCTTTCACTTAGCAACATTAGACTAATGACACCTCAATCTTGCTCCATATTTATCCACTTAGCAACCTTAGATTAAAGACACATTAACCTTGCATGCAAAGAAGTGGTACAAAACATTTTGTGCACAAACCATTCTTCCATTTTCAAATCATATGCAAAACTCCTTTTCTCTCAAAGCTATCAAGTGAATAAGCATTTTGTTTCTATATTGAACAACAACTAGAGGTAATTTATGAATTTCTATTTCTACTTTACTTTGTTCAACATAATAGGTCTTAATATATATATATATATATACATATCATTTAAGTGTTGATTATGAAATTGCATGTTGGGTTATTATGTCTAAACTTGTTGCATGTGTGTAATATGATGTTGAAGTGGTTTTTATTGAGGATGTTTGGTTAAAAGACTTGAAAGTGCATTTTTATTTTAGGAAATATGTGAGTTTGAGCAGTTTGTGAAGAATTCTGAAATTTCAGTCCATTTTGTCGATTTTTATAAATTTTTATACTTGGAATTTTGGAAAACTGTTTACGTAGGTTATTCTATATGATGTTGGGAATCTATGGTTAAAATTAGGTGATTTGTGGAGTTGTGTATGAATTATAGCGAATTTTCAAAAGTAGTCCCGCTTGAATTACAGTTTTCTATGGTAGCTTTTCGGTGTTGTTTAGGTAATCAAATGGGAGAATATCTCCGTGTTAATTTTTCTAGAACCTAAAAATCATGTCTAAATGATATGTAGAAAATTTTGAAAAGTTTTGAGTTGTGTGTGACTTTCTAAAATTCATTTAGTATAGACTGCCAAGTGAGATACCGAAATTTTAAGGTTACACGGTTTTGTATTTATTTGAAATTATTTGAGATATTTTCTTATTCTGAAAATTTTACTACATGCTCATATGTGTGTTGTTATGTGTTTTATAAAATTTGAAAATTTTCTGAGTTATAGAATAATTTGTAAAATTATTTTAATTCAGGTTATTTGTCTTAAAAATTTTCATGACAAATCATATGTTTTGTAAGTAAAGCCCAAATTCATAATTTTAATTGGTTTTAGAAATTTTATGAAGTATTACAAAGCTTATGCCTCTGTTTTTCTTAATTGAAAATGTTATAGTTATAAGTGTTTATATATTATATGCTAAATTGTTATTGTTTGGCCACTTGAGTTTAAAGGACAATAATAAAATACCTATATTTAAATATTTATATATATATATTTATATGCATGTTTTGAAATGTGTTTTAAAATCTAAAAGTCGATGAATGGTCGAGTGCAGTACGAGACGACAAGGCACTTCAAGATCTATCCACGCATCTAAGTGAAACGTCAAGTGAGTAACGTTTATTTTCAGTTACATTGATTAGAATAACTCTATGTTGAATGGGATGAAACGGCATGATAAAGTACTAGGTTGACGAACCTTGGAGTAAAGTACCAGGGTTGACGAACCTTGGTGTAGACTAGTTAGGCCAAGTTGACGAACCTTGGAGTAGACCAGGTCTTCGGACCTTGGAGTTAGGCCAGGTTTTCGAACTTGGAGTTAGGCCAGGTCTTCGGACCTTGGATGATGCTTTTGACGTATTGGTTAATCTCTTCAATGCAAATGCAAGTAACCGTTATCCACTAAGATTTCTCAAATCTTACGTTGCTAAATTTAATCTTTTTCAGGTCCAGCTTACGACGAAGCGGATGAGTAGCCGGCTGTATGGACTTCCCTCTAGAAGCATGTATATATGTTATGTTTTTAACATATGTAAATGAATATAAATCTAATGATGCTTGATATTTTGGGAACTACTTTTTTTTTTAATCTTTAAGTAAAGATTTTCAAGTGTTTATATCAAGATTTTGATTTGCAAATGTGGGTATAACACGAGTTAGTTTTGTACGGTTAGCTTTTAAAGTTAAGGAAAAAAAAAATACTTGTGTTTTTATAATGAAGTCTTCCGCTGAAATTATTTATGAAATACTTTATATTTCCTTGAAAAATATATTTCTCACGCTCAAAGTCACGGTGGTGACTCGACTCCTATTAAGTTGGGGTTGGGGTGCTACAGCGTGGTATCAGAGCCGAGGTTGGGTTTTTCCTTCCTCGGACTGTAAATCAAAACGTTTTCTTTGAAACAATGTTTAACTCTTAAGATTTCTACAAGATAAAATTAAGAGTTTTCTTAAAATTGATATGTCAAAGAGTTTAATAGTAGGGAGTCCGCAGCATAGCTAAACATCCGAATCGTACCAAGGTAAGTATATGTGTAACGTTTTAAAGCTATCCATGAAAGATGTTTTATGTTAAAGGTTGCATATGATGTTTTACGTGCTATGCTATAAGTAAGATGTGATGATGAACATGAAAGAAGATCATGAGTCAATGAAAAGAAAGGAATGCATGTTATGAGAAGTATGAAAAAGTATGCATTACATGCCTTATATTGTTAACGTCCTTTTTACTTTTATTTGTTACGAATGATTATTTATATCTCTACCCAAACTTTACCTTTATGTTTGAACGAGAAAAATTATTTTACAAAAATGCATACATTAATTTTACAAATGCACAGCCAGAACTTTTACCTATACTAAGTCCGAAATTTCGAGGACGAAATTTTTAAAAGGAGAGGGGGAATTGTAACACCCCATTTTTGAAAATCTGGCATAACATATTTTTGCATACAAATACAATTTTATTTATGAGTTTATTATTGCTAATTCATTTCATGTTTAACTGAGCTTTACGTTTAAACGTTTATAACGAGCTAAATTTTCTTCAAGTTTGATTAGTCTTGCAGGATAGCTACCGAAGAGATTGAGTTCGATCGTGATGCACTCAACACAAAATGTTTTTATAAACGGACGAAAAATAGATAAGTGAATATGAAATAATTTCAATAATTAGTACATTGAATTTACATTGAAGTCGTGACGGAATGAATATGACATCACGTTTTAAACAGTCAAATTGATTAGTTATGCATCTAGTTAGTCTAATTTTGATGTTTGAGCATCAATAATATTAATATGCATTGTATTGTTATATACCTAAGTTAACACTAAGTTTATAAAACTTTGTGGTTATATATATATTACCTAAAAAACTTATGGGAGCAAGTTATAAAATATGAAAGATTAGAAGGATTATGGGTCAATTTCACCAAAAATTAACATGTGTCTTCCACTTAGCAACATTAGACTAATGACACCTCACTCTTGCTCCATATTTATCCACTTAGCAACCTTAGATTAAAGACACCTTAACCTTGCATGCAAAGAAGTGGTACAAAACATTTTGTGCACAAACCATTCTTCCATTTCCAAATCATATGCAAGACTCCTTTTCTCTCAAAGCTATCAAGTGAATAAGCATTTTGTTTCTATATTGAACAACAACTAGAGGTAATTTATGAATTTATATTTCTACTTTACTTTGTTCAACATAATAGGTCTTAATATATATATATATATACATATCATTTAAGTGTTGATTATGAAATTGGATGTTGGGTTATTATGTCTAAACTTGTTGCATGTGTGTAATATGATGTTGAAGTGGTTTTTATAGAGGATGTTTGGTTAAAAAACTTGAAAGTGCATTTTTATTTTAAGAAATATGTGAGTTTGAGCAGTTTGTGAAGAATTCTGAAATTTCAGTCCATTTTTGTCGATTTTTATAAATTTTTGTACTTGAAATTTTGGAAAACGGTTTAAGTAGGTTATTCTATATGATGTTGAAAATCTATGGTTAAACTTAGGTGACTTTTGGAGTTGTATATGAATTATGGCGAATTTTCAAAAGTAGTCCCGATTGAATTACAATTTTCTATGGTAGTTTTTCGGTGTTGTTTAGGTAATCAAATGGCAGAATTTCTTCGTATTAATTTTTTTGGAACCTAAAAATCATGTCTAAATGATATGTAGAAAATTTTGAAAAGTTTTGAGTTGTGTGTGACTTTCTAAAATTTGTTTAGTATAGACTGTCAAGTGAGATACTGAAATTTTAAGGTTACACGGTTTTGTATTTATTTGAAATTGTTTGAGATATTTTCTTATTCTGAAAATTTTAATGCATGCTCATGTGTGTGTTGTTAAGTGTTTTATAAAATTTGAGAATTTTCTGAGTTATAGAATAGTTTATAAAATTATTTTAATTCAAATTGTCTGTTCTAAAAATTTTCATGACAAATCATATGTTTTGTAAGTAAAGCCCAAATTCATAATTTTAATTGGTTTTAGAAATTTTATGAAGTGTCTTACAAAGCTTATGCCTCTGTTTTTCTTAATTGAAAATGTTATAGTTATAAGTGTTTATATATTATATGCTAAATTGTTATTGTTTGGTCACTTGAGTTTAAAGGACAATAATAAAGTACCTATATTTAAATATTTATATATATGTATATGCATGTTTTGAAATGTGTTTTAAAATCTAAAAGTCGATGAATGGTCGAGTGCAGTACGAGACGACAAGGCACTTCAAGATCTATCCACGCATCTAAGTGAAACGTTAAGTGAGTAACGTTTATTTTCAGTTACATTGATTAGAATAACTCTATGTTGAATGAGATGAAACGGCATGATAAAGTACCAGGTTGATGAACCTTGGAGTAAAGTACCAGGGTTGACGAACCTTGGTGTAGACTAGTTAGGCCAAGTTGACGAACCTTGGAGTAGACCAAGTCTTCGGACCTTGGAGTTAGGCCAGGTTGACGAACCTTTGAGTAGACCAGGTCTTCGAACCTTGGAGTTAGGCCAGGTCTTCGGACCTTGGATGATGCTTTTGACGTATTGGTTAATCTCTTCAATGCAAATGCAAGTAACCGTTATCCACTAAGATTTCTCAAATCTTACGTTGCTAAATTTAATCTTTTTCAGGTCCAGCTTACGACGAAGCGGATGAGTAGCGGTTGTATGGACTTCCCTCTAGAAGCATGTATATATGTTATGTTTTTAACATATATAAATGAATATAAATCTAATGATGCTTGATATTTTGGGAACTACTGTTTTTTTTTATCTTTAAGTAAAGATTTTCAAGTGTTTATATCAAGGTTTTGATTTGCAAATGTGGGTATAACACGAGTTAGTTTTGTACGGTTAGCTTTTAAAGTTAAGGGAAAAAAATACTCGTGTTTTTATAATGAAGTCTTCCGCTGAAATTATTTATGAAATACTTTATTTCCTTGGAAAATATAATTCTCACGCTCAAAATCACGGTGGCAACTCGACTCCTATTAAGTTGGGGTTGGGGTGCTACAAAAAAGTTGAAAATGAGTTTTGTAAACATAAAACAAATAAGGCCTGTAAATTTCAAAATACCAATAACATATATAGAATTTCACTAAAAATTAAAGCCAAACATCCTAAAAGTTGCTCAAAAAGTAATTTCCACGACATATTAAGAAAAAATTTAGTAAAATACTGGACGTATCACAAAGTCTCAAGAAAGCCAGTTAACCAGCAGAGACTCAAGTCTTAGTCTAGAGAATGAAAGCCCCATAAATGGTGTTTGGTATCAATCAATCAAAAATACTTAAAACTAAATTTCTATAAAATTATTCATCCATTGCAATTCTACAATCCCTTACATAAATTGAAACACTAAATAATAGCGAATCGTTTTTAAAAAAGAAAAAAACAAGTTTCCTATTCAAAAAATTTGAAATGACTTATAAATACTATAACAACTTATAACTTGCTTCTAGGATGACCATAATCGAACACCAATTAGATCTGTTAAATGATCAATAAATATTTTAGAACTCTTCTTCCTAAGTATGCAAATGAGTATAGAGTATTTATAAAAATAGCTTGGATTTGATAGCTAAACAAGACTTATTGAATGAAAATCTTTGTGTAAAGAAGTATTTTTAAGAACTAATCATTTATGTTTTAGCTCTATATAGTTCAAAAATAATTCTTCATAAACTAGTTATTGGATTTTTTCGGCCAAGATTTCTAAGATTAAAAACTGAATAACATATTGATGAAATCATCCACGACAATAAACTCTGGTATAAAAACCTCCATCCGATGGATAAAGTAGTGAACAACAAACATTAGAACGAATTATGAAGACGCCACAAATGAGATGAAATTCATTT
Organism: Verbascum thapsus; assembly: GCA_963669365.1. Taxonomy (NCBI): domain Eukaryota; kingdom Viridiplantae; phylum Streptophyta; class Magnoliopsida; order Lamiales; family Scrophulariaceae; genus Verbascum; species Verbascum thapsus. The sequence continues at coordinate 23,277,732 of OY770105.1, forward strand.
GATAAGTCAGGATAAACCCCTAGATATGATGTAACTCAAATAAATTGATAACGGTTAAAAAACAAACAGAATTTTTTTTTTTGGATGACGGGGGAAACCTACAGCCACTACCCTTAGGGTGTGCACTGGGTAAACCTCGCTCTTGTGCAATAGCCTGCAAACCACACAAGAGAGATAATCCAGTCTAGGTTGTCCATAGCTGACAGGCTCATAGTAGAGAAGGCAATAGGCATTCCAACGGTGGGAATCGAACCCGTGACCAAGGCCACAAGATTCAGCTGTCTTACCAACTCTACCAAGGGTTGCCCCCAAACAAAGAGAATTTGAACTCATAAATTTACTAAAAAAGTATTTTACCTATTATCAATGAATTCACATGGTTATTTGTACGCCTGTTTTTAATTCGGACAAAATTTCCAATAAATTTAAACAACTAAGTAAACTTTATATACTATAAATAATTAAAATATAAAAACTAAATAAAAACTAGGGCCACCCCATCACTTAGCATGCCTAATAAATCTATAGAGTTAATTTATAAGGCTTCCACTTGACATCTTTTTCGTGTCAATAGTTTTAATTAAGCACAAAATTTGACACTACTATTCCAGAGTAAGTATTTCAACAAGTCTTTATAAAACTTGACCACGTATTGTATAAATAAAGAATGAGATAAAATAAAATATAATAATAAATAAGTTCAACATTTATGTATGTAAGTTTCAAACCATCTAGGAGGTACAATTTATTGAAATTGTATACAATATTTCACAAAATTGGTTCATGTTTATGTTACCCAATAAAAATAGAATTATAACTTATAAGGAAGTGTAAATTTGCATCTGACTGAGAATGTGCTCAAAATTATCTGTAGATTTCTCAATTGAATGAGAATGTATCCCTTCATAAGTTGTCACTACAATTTCTTCATCTTTAGACAACCTTTGCACTTGCTTTTTCACATTACAACCTTGATAAGTGCACCTATAATAGCTTCTGCACGACGAAGTAACAAAGCGTTAATTACACATTATCATTTGTGAAATTATTATCGTGATAAAATAAAAATTTTGACAGTAAAAAACCCTCATTTTATTTAGTATTTTGTTTCTAATAGTAACAATTTTTGTAGTTTTAACTAGCTTTAGGACACCAAAATATATTGTGAATAATACTCTAAGATTAGGATTTTTGTAATAATATCCATTAATTTATAAAAGCTTTTACATGAAAATTGTGTATTAGGCACATTAATTTTAATGTCTGTAAGAACTATGACCACATTTTAAATTTTTCCTAACATCTCACATTGTCAATGGATCATAACTTCGACAATTAATACTGATTAGTATTAAATTGAGATTAGGAAATATAACTAACCCTGATTTATTCGTAATGGTACATAATTTCTAGCTAGGCTCTATATGTATTAGTGTAGGATTGGCTGAGGACTACTTGCATAGACATTTGATCCTTCAATTTTCATTTTCATCAGAATTAGGCATGTAGTTCATCATAAATTATTACTCCACTGAAGAATTAAATAAATTATCAATATAATTGCTTCATTCAAATCAAAATACACTTTAACAAACATGTAAATATTATTACTACGAATTTCACCAAATAAGTAGGTTTTAATCAAGTAACTATTTGCAAAAAATTAACTCAAAACCCATTAACACAAGAAACTCGACGGAAAATATGACATATGTATACACGAACGATCAGATGAATAAATTTAAGTTGTTAATATAAACATCAAATAAGACAATATTAACAAAAAAAACACAAAACATACCTAGGGAATTTGTTGTTCTTCACAGCTTTTTGACCATATTTTCTCCATCTGTACCCATCATCAAGTATATCGACTTGGCTTCTCGTCTGAAACGCGTATTTAGGTTTTCTAGATTTCGTCTCACCTTTCTTCTTCCCGTTTTTCGCCTCATTTTCGAGGTTATTATCCTTAGCAGCAGGATTATTTCCAGGATTATAATCCTCATTTCCAGGATTATTTTCCATGCTTGTGATCAGCCCCATATAGCCATTTTCAGGATTTTGTGCATGAGAATTCATGATGTTGAATAAGGATGAATTGGAATTTTGTGGAGCTGAAGAAGAAGAAGATTCAAACATGGTTGAATAGTTGTCCATCAGAAAGAGAGAAAATGAAATGATATTATTTTCTTGTTACAAGAGATCAAGAAAATAGATTTATTTGGCTTTGTGGGCTATAAAGATGTATGTATATATGTTTTTAAATATTAATTGAATATGACAGGCGGCTTGATATACCTATATTCAATATTGAACTTTATTTATTTACTGTTTGGAGTCGTTAATGACACGCAAGTCAAAAAGATTAATGGAAATGTTGGGCAACTTAGTACTAAACATTTCATCATTGTTATAATGGAAGTTTTTGTTTGGATTGAGTTTGTCTTGATTAGCTCCTATATTATCAAAGATCTGAGTTACATTATATTTGTGATAAATATTCTGAAAATAATAATTAATTATATAACAAATATAATTATTATTGTTACGTTTCGTTCAACTTGAATGCATAATTCAAATTAAAGATAATAAAATCTTGCCCTAAATCAATAATTAGTTGATACTTTCGTATAAATCTCAGTTGCATACCAGTTATTTTTCATTAATAAGATCATGAATATCATCAATCATGTAAATCAATTACATGTGATTTACATTTCGTAACATAAATCGGTACTACAAGTGATCGGGTGAAAAATTGAATTTTTAAAATTGACTCGATCCGTACTAGAAAAAATTGAATTTTGAGGCAACTAGAAATTATTTTCTAAGGCAAAAATATCCTAAACAAACATGGGTTTGGTTCGAGGATAAAAATATATTCTATTACAAATGCGAATATATAATATCTGACACGTGGTAAGAGATTTGGGTTAAAAAATCATCTAAATAGTGATTTAGAATTAAAGTCCTAAACATGATCTTTCTTTATAGCGTTTAAAGGTGATTTAGTGCCAAAAGGTAAGATTTTCAAGAGCGTGAAGTGCATTTTTGCCAAAAAAAAATAAAATATTAAAATAAAACAAAAAAATAATTTCCTTAAATTTCAAAATTGGTCTTGTTAGGGACGTAAACAAACTAAATTGATTTTGATTCAAGTATTAAATAATTCATTAGTAATTAATCTTGATTATATATCTAGAGAAATTAAATGGACATGGATGAAGGATCTAGTGGTTCTAAATGTGTACTTTGAGGCGGCGAAGCATTTTGGGTCAATAGGAAAATGATTAAATTAAATCATAGTCAAAGAAAGAATGCGCACATGTTCCTTGTTTAGACCCACCAAATTCACTTTGATTTCGAATTTTCAAATGGATACATCCATCTTTTTATCGAAAATTCCACACTAAATTGATTTTATGGAGTCGATTTAATTTATATTATTTGATATAAGATATTTCGATAAAATATTTTTGTTGGGTCATCAATAATGTATATTTAATCGGGTTGGGTCATTACTAATTATGTTCATTTGTGATAGGGATCGAAAAGGGGTATGATAAACTTAGATACTTTTAGTATCTGTATACTTTGTAGGGTGATTTGAATAATATTGAGTTGATTTTTTATTTTATTTAACATAATCACCTTAGTTCTAAGTTTATTTCTTTTCTATCTTTTTGTAGAGCTTATAAATATAAATGCTCCTGATTATTAAAAAGACACTTTTGAATAAATTGAATAAAAGTTTTACTAATTTTTTCTTAGAAATATTAATTTTAATTTAGTTTTAGTTAGTTATCATATATCTATTTGTGTCGAATGCCATGCAAAAAAACAACGCTCCATTGGAACTAGTCTAACATACAATGAAAATCGAGCCTTTTACAACCATACCCAAAACATTCTGTTGTGTAATCACAAACACAACATTGTCGAAATTCAACTTGATAAATCGCTAACTCAATTCATTGATAAAAAAATGAAGTCGTGAAATAGAAAAGACGACTAAGCAGTGGCAGGGTATGCTTTATGCTCTTGCATGATTTAGATGACTAACTTAGTTTAGAGAATTTATTTTATATTCTCCATATTTTAATTTAAAATGTACGTAATATATGTATATTTATAAGTAGGTTTGTATATATTTGTATCTATTTATTTTATTATAAAATTACAAGTGTTTCTTTAAATTTTGATTTACCTAATATGTTACATTTTGCTTTTGAATGGCAAAATAGTTAAATCATAATAAAAATAATTTGTATATATCTACAACAATAAGATTTACAAATACATTAGAACTATATATATAATGTGTAATTCATTTTTTTTAAGAAAAAAGAGTTCAATTATAAAATAAATTATATATGTGCACTAATAAATGTATATATTACATTATATTATTAATATATTCATAATAGTGAGGCTAATAGTGAAAAAAGAATCAAATTTTGCAGATTTTAATACGTACCAAGGAAGAAATTTTGATAATCACTTGATGTATCTATATTTCTGGCAAACTGTTCATTTAAATATTATTTCTCCAAAGAATATGCAAATTCCAAACAAGTTACGCAATCAAAGCTAATTAAGGTAAAAAATCGCAAATCCTAATTTTCTCCCTATTCAACCTTATTATATTATAAATTATCAAATAAAAAAGTTAATTTATTCCCACTAGATAAATGACAGAGAAAGAAAGTACCAATAAGAAAATTTAAGGATAGAGGACATCATCCATGCTTTCATGTCAACTGATATGTAACTTTGTAAATAGTTAATTTATTAATTTATAAGTAATAGTTCATTTAGTTAAAATATTATATATTTTTCGATTAATAATATTTTCAAGTTGCACGCTAACTAGAGTTCATTTGGTTAAAATATTATATAATTAAGTTTTTGATTAGTAATATTTTCAAGTTGCATATAAATTACGTATATAAATTACTTTAACGAGATCACACGTTTCATGATCAATGAACGTATTATTTATTAGTATTATAAAAAATATATTTATATTTTCTTATACACAACACAAATATAAGATTTCGGTCTTGTACTATAACCACAATCATCTCCATAAATCATAATCATTCTCCTAATATGATATTAAAGTCTATATGAAGATTAATGAAGAATTGTTTATAAATTGTCGACTTAGTAACTTTACGCGTAAAAACGAAAAAAAGAAAAAACATCTAACCAACCATATAATAATTCTGGGATTATTTTATCTTTTCTTCAACAATGTGAATTAGACTGCAATAATTAATTTATGAAGTACAATTTGGTGCTAAGCCATTATACTTTAATATCAAGAATTCAATGGATGTGGAAACATGAAGCTATTACTATTCTTTGTTCAAATTAGTGGACTATTGGTCACTTAGGTTACCCCACGTATTTTTTCTATAATTGTTTCTTTATCTCTTCATCGGTGGAAGTCTATTATATTATAAGAATCAATTTTTAGAAGCTGTCAAAATCATTTTCCACATGAAAGAAAATGAAATAGTGTTAAAATTGCTGTCTAACCTTGTGAAAAATAAAGAGGGATATAAACCTATTTGACATCCATTCATCAAATGTAAAGACCAAAATGTCCTTCAAACAAGTTTATACTATTTTTTTATTTTACATTTAATATTCTATTTCATTATTTCATTTTTTCTTTCTTTCTGTCTTTCTGGTCTATAATTTTATCTTCTTTCCAAAACCCTGCTTCCCGAAACCCTAGTAGTGACACATCTTCATAAATTATTCAACAGTGAATCAAATTAATAATATTATAGAGTGTCACAGCATGATAAAACTGTCATCCAATAAGATGGTGATGTTCGTATATTAAAGTTAATATCCACATTAATGCGTTCTAAATAAATGCCGTTGAATCATTAAATGCATGAGTGAACATTTAATTTTCAGTCGTTTGCTTGACTTGGTACTTGAATGTCTTGGCGCGAAATCTTGAATTAAATAAAGTTGTCGCTTGGATACTCCTTTATATGCGATCGCTTGGAAATACATTCTTGAACTGACATTTTCTCGTCGCTTGCTGCCAATCTTCAACTTTTAACATTAATAGACTCATCTAAAATTCTGTCAACGCTTTAAGCGTTCAAGATACAACATTACAAGAAAGAGAAAAGACAACTCTTCTAAAAATTACAAATCAAACTTCTTATCACTTGTACAGATATTCTAAGTAAAAATAAACTCACCAAATTGTTAGGAATATGATCGACTATTGTGAATAAACGCGATAAAGAAAAACGATAAAAAACACACGAAATTGTTTACCCAGTTCGTCAAAGAATTTGACTACGTCTGGGGGCACTGCCAAGCCAGGATATTTTCACTATATTTCGAATAATAAAATTACAATGAGAATAGGGCTATTTATAATACAAGATACCTAACCCTAATAGGACAAGGATTATGTAATCTTAATAGGAGAAGAATTACTAATTCTAATAAGAAAAGAATTAGAGTACTAATAGCAAAAGGATTAGAGTCCTTCAGGCTCCATAACTCAACAATCTCCCACTTGGAGACTGAACTCAACAGTAATCATCTCTCAATCTTCCCATCCAATAGCCCATAATGGTCCCGGCAGTGCCAAGCCTTGCTTCTTAGTTACTGAGGCCAATTGAAGCCATGCATAGCTTCAATTTCTCAAATGTGACACTCTTAGTCAACATATCAGCAGGATTCTCATCACCTCGAATCTTCATTAGTTGCAAGATTTTCCTTTCCAAGAGATATCTTATGTAATGATACTTCAATTCAATATGCTTAGTTCTCGAATGAAACGCTGGATTCTTTGCTAAGTGGATAGCACTCATACTATCACTGTATAAAATACTATTCTTTTGCTCCTTCCCCAATTCACTCAAGAAACCTTGCAACCATACCATCTCTTTACTAGCCTCAGTCACTGCTACATACTCAGCTTCTGCAGTAGACAAAGCCACGACCTTTTGCAACTTTGAAGCCCAAGAAATCGTTGTACCTCCCAAAGTAAACACATACCCCGTAGTACTTCTTCTTTTATCAAGATCACTTCCCGCTAAGTCAACATCGACAAATCCTTCCAATTCGACACTTTTGCCTTCAAAACATAAGGCTTTCTCCGTAGTACCACGCAAGTATCTTAAGATCCACTTTACCGCTTCCCAATGTTGCTTTCCCGGATTTCCCATAAACCTACTAACTACTCCCACTGCATGCGCAATATCCGGTCTAGTGCACACCATCGCGTACATTATGCTACCAATTGCCGAAGCATAAGGAGTCTTCTTCATATAGGCCCGATCCTCATCACTACTAGGCGAATCCTTGTTGGATAGCTTAAACCGGCTACCCAACGGAGTACTTACCGGCTTTGCATTATGCATACTAAACCTCTTCAAAACCTTTTCGATATACTCAGCCTGCGAAAGATACAACTTTCCTGCTAACTTATCCCGATTAATTCGCATACCCAAAATTTGATTTGCCTCTCCTAGATCCTTCATTGCAAATCGCTCAGACAACTGTTTTTTCAACTTGCTCAATTCTCGAGCACACGACCCTGCTATTAACATGTCATCAACATACAATAGCAAAATAATATAACTATTGTCGAACCTCTTGAAGTAGCAACAATGATCGCATTGCAACGCACAAAATCAATCTCATGCATGAATCCATCAAACTTCTTGTACCACTGTCTCGGAGCTTGTTTCAAACCATACAAGCTCTTCTTGAGCTTACACACTAGCTCAATGTTACCTTCAGACGAATACCCTTCTGGTTGCATCATATAAATATCTTCTTCAAGATCACCATGAAGGAATGCCGTTTTTACATCCATATGCTCTAACAATAAGTTTTCTGCAGCAACCATACTCAACACCAATCGAATAGTGGTTAATTTCACGACAGGAGTAAAAACATCAGTATAATCAATACCATATTTCTGCTGAAATCCCTTCACAACCAGTCTCGCCTTATAACGTTTGCTTCCATCCGCCTCTTCTTTAATTCTGTAAACCCACTTATTATGTAGAACTTTCTTTCCCTTTGGAAGCTCAACGAGTTCCCAAGTATCATTGGACTTTAGAGAATTCATCTCGTCGTCCATCGCAAGTTTCCACTTGCCCCCATGCTCACATTGACTAGCCTCTGCATAACATTCAGGTTCACCACTATCAGTCAATAAAACGTAATGTAAAGATGGCGAATACCTCTCCGGGGCATGACGCTGTCTGCTAGATCTCCGCAGCGGAAGTGTCGGAGTACTCGGTTCTGCCTCAATAGCTATCTCATCATTCTGCGTAACTTTACTCCCACCCGAGTTAGAGATATTCAACTCAATAACCTCGGGATATTTAGCCTGAGTACCCGTATCATCAATTTTCGGTGCTTCCAACCTATCCTTGTACAAAACCTGTTCATTGAATATAACATCTCGACTACGAATAATCTTACGATTCTGTTCATCCCAAAACCTATAACCGAATTCGTCACCACCATATCCAATGAATGTACACTTAACAGATTTAGCATCTAACTTACTTCTAGCAGTAGCATCAATGTGAACATATGAAACGCACCCAAATACACGAAGAAATGACAGATTTACCTCCTTACCACTCCAAGCCTCCTCCGGTATGCCATTACCCAACGGAGTTGATGGTCCTCTATTAATCAGAAAAGCAGCAGTGTAAACTGCATCAGCCCAAAACATCTTCGGCAACCCGCATTTCAATCGCATACACCTAGCACGTTCATTCAATGTCCTGTTCATACGTTCTGCAACCCCATTCTGTTGAGGGGTTCCTCTCACAGTCCTTTCCATGCGAATACCGTTCAAATCACAATATTCTTTAATCTCAGCGAGTTCATATTCTCCACCATTATCAGATCTCAAGCACTTCACATTCAGACCTGTTTCGTTTTCTACAAGGGCTTTCCATTTTCTAAAAGCGTTAAAAGCATCAGATTTATGCTTTAGAAAATAAACCCATACCTTTCTCGTGGAGTCATCGATGAAAGTCATGTAATATGACGCACCACCAAGAGATGTAACTGGTGCAGGTCCCCATAAGTCACTATGCACCAACTCTAACTTCTCGTTCTTCAAGGTCCTGCCTCCTTTCGAAAAACTCACCCGTTTCTGTTTTCCGAATATACAGTCCTCACATAAGCCAACATCAACTGTTTTGAGGCCTGGCAGCTTTCCTTTTGAACAAAGCTCCTTCATCCCCTTCTCGCTCATGTGGCCAAGTCGGCAATGCCACAAATCTGCATCGCTGTTTTCTCCTGCGAGAGAAATACAATCTTTAGTATTGGATGTCATATATAATGTACTCTCTTTATTACCTCGAGCTAGTATCATGGCTCCTTTGGTTATCTTCCAGGTGCTGCAACCAAAGGTCACAACATATCCAGCATCATCTAATTGCCCTACAGAGATCAAGTTCCTTTTCAGGCCAGGAATGTGTCTCACATCATGCAACTGCAATACGCTGCCATTCGAGGTTTTGATTCGAACATCTCCCTTTCCCACGATTCTCAAAGGCTCATCATCAGCAAGATAAACCTTCCCGAAATCCCCGAAAGTATACCGTTCCATTATATCAGCATCACTACAAGAATGGAACGATGCTCCAAAATCCAAAACCCACGATTCAAATGGACTGCTCACGCTCAATATCAAAGCGTCGCTAATGTCTTCAGTTGCTGCATTAGCTGATTTTCCATTCTTCTTGGGTGCTGTGCACTTGCTTTTGTAATGGCCAAGTTGCTCACAGTTCCAACATTTAATCGAACTCAAGTCTCTTCTCGTCTTACTTTTTCCTCTCGATTTTGACCTACCCCTATTCGAATTCCTTGATTCCGATCTGCCTCTATTCTCTGTATTCAGAACTGAACCCGAAGTTATACCCGATTCTCTCCTGCGAATTTCTTCACTAATAATCAGATCTCTAACTTCGTCAAATTTCATCTTCTCTTTCCCTGCTGAAGCACTAACAGCAGTAACAGTTCCACCCCAACTTTCAGGTAGAGAAGATAATAGAATTAGGGCTCTAACTTCGTCATCAAAATCGATCTCAACTGAGCTCAATTGGGCCGTAATCAGATTGAACTCATTGAGATGCTCAGCCACCACAGAACTTTCTGACATCTTTAGGTTAAAGAGACGCCGCATCAGATGAACCTTGTTCGCCGCTGATGGCTTCTCGTACATGTCTGCTAAAACCTTCAGAATACCTTTGGTGGTTGTCTCTTTCGTCGTATGGAACGCAACGTTCCGTGATAGAGACAAATGAATCACACTCATCGCTTTCCTGTCAAGTACCTTCCACTCTTCGTCTTTCATGTCCGACGGCTTATCACCAAGGGGCTGATACAAATCTTTATCATACAGGTAATCTTCGATTTGCATCTTCCAGAACCCAAAATCAGTCCCGTCAAACTTTCCAATCGGCGTTTTTCCTTCACTCATCATATTCGCTCCCACTCAACCTGGAGCTCTCGATACCAGTTGTTAGGAATATGATCGACTATTGTGAATAAACGCGATAAAGAAAAACGTTAAAAAACACACGAAATTGTTTACCCAGTTCGTCAAAGAATTTGACTACGTCTGGGGGCACTGCCAAGCCAGGATATTTTCACTATATTTCGAATTATAAAATTACAATGAGAATAGGGCTATTTATAATATAAGATACCTAACCCTAATAGGACAAGGATTATGTAATCCTAATAGGAGAAGAATTACTAATTCTAATAAGAAAAGAATTAGAGTCCTAATAGCAAAAGGATTAGAGTCCTTCAGGCTCCATAACTCAACACAAATACTAGGTCTAACAATTTAATCATATCTTGTCATCATCCAAACTTCTAATATTGAAATTCTTAACAACTCGCTCAACTTTTACAGGAAGTCAATTGAAGACTTAATTAAAGATAAATTTTAGAGGCAAGTTTTGATCACTTGATCAAAGTGAGATCAAGTTTATATCGCTTGTATCAAGAGTTATTCAACAAAAGATTTTAAATAATTTTTATTTAAAAAGCATGTTGGTTGGTACGTATTCACTTGAACTTTAACAAACATGTTTAAATGCTTATGCTTGTGAAATGTGTAATCAATGCAAGACTTATAACACATCAAATATATAAGGTTCGTTGGTTTTAGGTAATTCTAACTATGTCTTTCTTCTCTTTTGTTATTCCTCGGAGAATTTATTAAAATAATTTTTTAAATTTCACCTAGAGTGCTTCTACAAGATAACAATAATATGAAAAATAGTTTAAACATCACACACAGAATTCTACAAGTTTCGCGCATGAACAACTTTTTCTGTCTTTTTTACTAAAGTTTTGTTGTAAAAGATAGCCGCGAACTGACATTTCAATAGAATGCGTTTTTTCTACGCCATTCATCTTATGAAAATTTATTGCATTAAAGTTAGATGTAGTTAAGTAAATGCTCATTATAATTTATAATATTTGCATTTAAACTCTTTTTGGACTTAGAAATAAATTTAGGTATTTTGAATTCCAAATAAGTGGTAGGTGCAAAAATTTCAAACTGCTGAGAAGTCTTCTTTCAATGCTTGTTACTTACGAATGACTTCAATTGAAACTCCAAGTGAACTTCAAACTTCAACGTGATTTACTCACTCAAAATACTCAATGCCTGCAAGCGTTCAATTCTATAATTAAAATCTAAATAAAATCTAATACCTATTATAATCTGAATTTCAAAGTCTATATATAATTCGAGTAAAATCAAACCTACATATTGTGGAGTCTAACAAATAATTAAATTGTCATCAAAAGAATGAATAACATGAAAATTGATACATAAAACATTCTATCGTCACTAGGTTGTAACGCATCTAAACCTTGTGAAGTTTTATAATATTTTTGTGAGCTCTTTTTTTACCCTTTCTTATGTGAACTATACTAGTTTTTTTTTTTACGGTTTAAATTTTAGCATTTTCTGGCAAAATAAGTGGAATATTTTGTTAAATTCCATTGCATGCATCTTTTAGGGATACAAATGACATTTAAAAATTCAAATATTTTTATGTAGTTTCACTATTATACTATTCAAAATATCCTTTCAATTGAAAATAGTAAAGTAGTGAACCACAAGGGTCATACAATTCCATATTTAGAGGGTGTTTGGCTAAACTTATTTAAAACATTTTATAAGTTCTTACATCTTATAAGATGTTTTAAGAGCTTATAAGATGTTTCGTCTTATTTAAAAAATAAGCTCTTAAGTGTTTGGATAAAATAAGTCTATTGGACTTATAAGATGTTTTCAAATGTTATACGAGAAAATTGTGCAATATAAAAATAAATATTTTTTCGGAGAAAGGTATTGTTGGAAAGAATAAAATTAACTAGGTTTATTTTATGTCTTTAAAAAAATATAAACAACATCTCAAATTTAAGATTTTGAAATAAGTTGGGTTTTGCCAACTTATTTTTTATTTGCTTATAAGACCCAAACATCTTATTTTTTGGTCTTATAAGCACTTTTTTAAGAAAATTATCCAAACACTTTCATAGAGCTTATAAGCTCTCAAACATCTTATAAGATGTTTAAAAGAGCTTATAAGCTTAGCCAAACACCCCCTTAATCTTAAAAGGATCACATATAATGTACATAATAGATTCATGTCAAATATTCCAGCGGAAAATAGTAAAAGCATCAAATTTTGAAAAATCCTGTGTAGTTCATGAATAAAAGTGTAAAACAAAAAATTATATAAAAAGTCTAAAAACCAGTATGGTTCAAAATAAGAAAGTGTAACAAAAAGTTTATTCAAAAACTGTAGAAACACAAAAAGTTTGAATGGGTTATTATTTTCACCCCTAAAATTATTGTAAATGATAGTGATAAAACTTAAATTATCATCATCCATTATGTATATTTACGATGCTTTCGATATTGTCAACTTTTTCTTTTGGCCAAAAATATGGTTGAGTGTGCAATAGCTCTTCCTCGTATTTCTCAAGAAAAATGATTAGTTTAATCTCATAAATTCCACAAAGTCTTTTTCGAGGATATGGAATGAGGAATTTTGGTTGCACAAAGACAAAAAAGACTTCAAAAGTCTATTGATTCATGTTGCAATTAATTGACGTTTAGTTTCTTAGACGAATGACCTAAGGGTTTATTAAAAAATATTCTTGCTAATTAGGCTGAATGTGCTGCCTGATTTGACATGAAATAATAACTTGGATCTATATTTTTCTAATCTGAATTACTCGTGCAACTATTAGTCTGGTCTAATATAATATATGAATGTTGAACTTAATTACATAAATTTTGAATTAAATAATTGACAACTATCGTCAACAAAAAAAAATATAATTCTTTGAATTAAATTATGTTAGTTAAACAAAATTAGAAATTAAAAATAAGTGAATATTGCTCTTATCTCAAAATTATACACTTTGCTTAAGTTTACTTTACATTTATTAAAAAAAAAAAAAAACTATAGTAATGTATAGCTTGAAATAAAGATAAAAGAAAATAAATCATAATACTCAAACATAAAGATGTTACCAAGAGCTACATAAATATATAAAATATACTTAATTCCAGTATTGAAGCCAAATTAGAGAAGTAAAAAAGAAAAAAACGTCCAATCATCATAAACATTATCTCCTTTATAGGGAACCATAATTAGCTAGAGGCGAAATAAAGCATATATTAATAAAGTAAAATATTCTTTCATTTTATCAGATATTTTACCACAACAAAAGATAATACACTTTAATATAGTAAAAATGCTACATAATAAAGAAAACAATACAATTATTCATATGCCTCACTAATGAGTAAACCAAATAACGTTACTATAGTCTATATATATCTAGTATTTTAATAAACATATAAAAGTTTCGGATAAATAACAATAAATGTTAGTAATAAACAGTACATTAAGAACAAGAAAATAAGGGGTCAATTGGATGACACCCTTTGCTATGAAAAAATATGTCCAAGATAAATTTTTTGGAGAAATGGTATTTGTTTAGCATGTCTTGGAAATTTTTTTATAAAAAAATCTCTCAAACTTACAATAATTTAAAAAAAATTCTTACAACAAATTAATTTTACTATTCATGATTTGACAGTTAATACAATCAAATTAAAATTACTTTTTCGACTATCTTTTAAAGCCAAAAATTAAATTAATTACATATTCTAATGCAAATAATGTAACGTTTAAAATAAGATCCATTGTGACTATTTTTTGACGTATAAATCAACGAATTTGACTAAACACATTTAATAAAAATTATATTTAAATATCAACCAAAACAAATTTTTCACAACAAAAAATATATCACATCAACCACAATCATTACTTATTTTTCTCTTAAAAAATCTCAGCTTTCAAACCACATTTCTCATTTTTATCATAAAAAAAAATTCTCGAAGACGAACATACCAACCAATTGGGCCCTAACTTTTTCTTTTTCTTTTTTCATACTTCCAGTTCTCCTTTTCAGTAAGAGAAACATGATAAAAATAAGGAAAAATATTCATTACTAGATAGAGTAAAGTTGAAATTTTGATGGCAATTATCCTTCTCACTTAATATGTGTAAAAAAAAGAGTTAATTATTCAAAATAATTTAATCTTTAAAAGGGTAAAACATCAAATTTGGGTATTAGTATAAAGAAATTTATATGAACTTAAATGGAAAAAAAATCATGTGATGAACTCAAATATGTAACAAAACAAAGAGAAGAAACAACTCCAAGCAACTTTTATATATATTTTGCAATATTTGGAAAAAGTAGTTAATTTTCTAAAAACATCTTGCTAAAATATTTTAAAAAATAGTATTTAATGGTCATAATTTGACAGTTCACTTAATAACTAAAAGAGATTCATCCTACAATTTCACAACATTAGGAGTCAAATTAATCACATATGCAAAGTCGAAATAACTCAACATTCAAAATAAGGTCACTATTTTTAAGTGTATAGATCAATGAGTTTCACTCAAATATATTTATGAAAAAGTAAATCTAAACACATTCCAAGTAGAGTATAACATCCGGTCAAATCTGATATTGTTAGTATAAGATAGGAAATTTATGCTAGACTGGTTCCAATGAAGCCAGCTTAATTTTCACTATTGGATTATGAATTATTTTGGTAAAATACCTATATTGGGTCATCGAATGATAAAAAATATAATAACTCAATTGAAATCAATCTAACATAGAATGACCCATATAAAATGCATTCAAGAATTGTAACCAATCGAATTTTTATTTATTTTCTATATATTTCTGTTTAATTTTCACTTTTTTAGTCGCCTCCATGTGTCACTCTCTTATTAGGACTTAGGATTTGATTTGTTTATTTTGTTTAATTTTCGATCATTTAGTTGCCTTATTAAAGCCCAATCGGATATTGGGCCTTCAAGCTGACCATATTTCTTCATTGGGCATGTTTAATATAAAGAAGATTATATCCAACCCAAGAGGAAAAAAGCATAAGCCCGACTTCTAGCAACTTCAAGGGATACGTTTTTTATAATATATAGAATAAAGGGACTTGGTTGTAATTTTGTGGCTAGGGTTACACTATATAAGTGTAATCCATTTGGGTTTTCATTCATTCTCATATTTTCAGCCTCCACGAATAGTTCTCTCTCTCTAAAGTAGATACCCAGTCTACTGTTGCTTCATTCTTTGTGATATACGTTAAGTGTTTCTCAGTAAAATCATTAGTCTTCTTTGTCCTTCATATATCTCATTTCAAAACATGGCATCAAGAGCCTAACCTCACCCTTGTGTTTCATTCTTGTTCTTTCCTTCCTCTCATCGTTTTTTTATCTATTCCACTTCTCGCCGCATTTTTCTTTCGGATCTAAGTTTTTTCCTTTCGGACCTGAGTTTTTCGTTGTCGATCCCATAAATGACTTGTGAAGGGTGCTGTTGTGTGGAGCCTTGAACAGATTTTTTATTTCTGGTGTGCCTACGGTGTGGTTTTCTCACCAATCTGGTTTTTTGTACTATGTGGAAGGTAGATCGGGCTCTTCTTGACTAGATCTCCTTGTTTTTGGTGGTTCTGGAGCACATATCAACGGTTGTACGCTCCTGTATCCAAATCTAGTTACTGCAGTGTATATTATTGGCCTGCCATTTCTGTTCGGTGTCGTCTCTACCAGTGTATAGCATCCTTCAGTGGTATCTTGGTTCGATCCACCATTTTTTTTGTATTGTTCCTGTTTTTTGGTTTTTTATTAATTCTTTTGTACTTCACAATGACTCATATGTGGTGTACAACTTTTTCTTTGTCTTGGGAAAAGCACTGTTGACTACTATCTTCTGCTGCCATCCCTGGTTCTTTTGCTTTTTTTCTGTATTTTTTTATGACAAAAATACAAGGGTACTTTGGCTTATTCCCTTAGTCTCTATCTTCTATCGATCTGTGGTTATCGACGTTTGTTTCTTTCCTTGACTGTGGTGTCTGGATTTGTGGTTTCTGTTTTTTGGCTGCTGGTGGTTTCTATCTATTTTTCTTTTTTGTCTTGGTTTGTTTGTGTTACATACATAACAAACATGACAGATATGACTGTTTCTACCGCATCTATTACCACGTCCATATCTAACCTCAATCTTAGTTATCCTCTACACTTGCAGGTATTAGAATACACAAATTTGACTATTATACCGTATGTGCTTACTGGTTGTGATAATTATGCTATCTGGAGGAGGGCCATGACCATTGCTTTAACTGGTAAAAATAAATTAGGATTCGTTTTAGGCACGGTATCATACCCCACTGATCCCATTCTTAAGAATCAGTGGGACATATGTAATGTTGTTTTGTCATGGTTGTTAAATTCTGTTAGCAAAGAATTATATGTTGGTCAACTAAAGCTTCTGAATTTTGGTCACAATTAAGTAGCACATATAATAAAACTGTCAAGAAATTTCTCAGATGCGTCAAGGTTCCGATTCTGTTGCTGAGTATTACTGCAAATTGAAAATGTTGTGGGATGAATATGCTGCTATTATTAATGTTCCATCTTGCTCTTGTACTGTTTCTGAAAAAACAAAATTGCATGCTCAACATCTTAAACTCATGCAGTTTCTTATGGGTCTAATTGAACAATACTTTGCTATTCGGAGTAATATTATCTTACATGAACCCTTGCCTGATGTTATGAGTGCGTTTAATATAGTTTCTCAAGAAGAATCACACAGAACTATTTCTGCACACTAACATTGTCAAGCATGCCTCTGTTTTTTCATCTCAAAGTACTAATACTTCTGTGAGTAATACAAATAAAAATCAAACCAGGCTTTGTGATCTTTGTGGAAACACATGTTATACTATAGATAGATGCTACCAACTCATTGGTTTTCCAAAGAATTATAAAAAGAAAAAACCTAGACAACAACAAAATAAAAAGTCTAATGTTGCTATTATTGACAAGGATGACTATGTTCAAATAGATTCCTCATCCAGTCCTGCTTATACTCCTGAATAGCGTGATCAAATCTTGAAATTACTCAGTAGTCAAAGGGAGACGGATGATATAAAGGCCTCAATGGAAGGTATATCATCCAACTCCACGTCTGCTCAATTACCTTTAAAAGGTTGGATAATAGATTCTAGTGCCACTGATCATATGGTGTCTTCCCAGAATTTCTTGACCTCTGTCAATACTGTTAAAGATAACATGAGCATCAACTTACCTAATAGGACTAGTGCTAAAATTACACATATTGGAAATCTAGAACTACTACCGGATGTTACTCTTCGTAATGTTCTTGTTGTTTGCGATTTCCATTATAACTTATTTTTTGTCTCTAAACTTACAAAAGATTGTTGTTGTCATGTTAATTTTTCACAAGACTATTGAGTTTTCCACGACCCTCAAAATGGAAAACTATTGGAGATTGGTAAGTAAGATGAGGGACTTTATTTCTTCCATCACCCCCCACAGGTTCCAATCATAATTCTTTTAGTTATTTATGTCATCTGTGGCATAGTAGATTAGGACACCCTTCTGATGTTGTTCTTAATGTTTAAAATCTGCTATTAAATTAGATGGGTTAATAAATACTATGCCTTGTGATATTTGTCATCATGGTAAACAAACCCGCGAATCTTTCCCTTTAAGCAAACACACATGTACCTCTACGTTTGATTTAATACATCTTGATCTTTGGGGTCCATATATGGTTGAGAGTCATGATAGTTTCAAATATTTTTTTTAACTATCGTTGATGATTTCTCACGAGCTACATGAGTGTATCTTCTTATGCATAAATATGATACAGTGGTTGTCATTAAATTATTCTTTGTTATGATTAAGAATCAATTCTCTAAAAACATTAAGTGTGTTAGATCCGACAATGGGACTGAATTTATGAATAATGATCTTTGTCACTTTTTTGCTCAATTGGGTGCTAAACAAATATTTACTTGTGTTGAAACCCCACAACAAAATGGGATTGTAGAACGAAAACATCGTCATCTTTTAAATGTTGCTCACTCTCTTTTGTTTCAAAGTAATTATCCTATTGATTTTTGGTCGGAATGTGTTCTAACTGCTGTGTTTCTTATCAATCGGACCCCTAGTTCTGTGTTAAAAGGAAAAACTCCTTTTGAACTCATGTATGGTTTTCCTCCGAATTTTGATATTTTACATGTTTTTGGTTATGCTTCAGTTTTCTCTAAAATGATAAATTTGCTCCTAAATCTCGAAAATACATGTTTTGGGGATACTATGAAAATAGGAAAGCATATAAACTGCTTGCTCTTGACGATCATTCTATTATTGTTCCTCGTGATGTTTATTTTTTTTAGATTTTTTCTCCTTTTCACTCTAACCCTTCCGATATTGCAGCACAGATCGGATTCTTCGATAGGAGGGTGGAGGATGGCGGGGGGCCCAAAGGTATGGTTGTCGATGATGGCAAAGCTGAGTCTGCAAGGCGTATCAACAGCAGAACCGGGGAAATGTCCCCCGGTCATGAAGTTGTTAATACACTTTCGGATATGTTAGGGGATCCTAACATCGGCCAAGGACTAAGACTATACCGAATCCTACCATTTTCATGCCGTCCTCCCCGGAAATCGAACAACCCTCGTCTTCGAACTCGGATATCACTTCCACAGATGTTCCAACTGTGGAAGTTCTTCGTAAGTCCAGTCGTGTCTTCAAGCTACCCACACGGCTCAACGACTATGATGTATCCTTTTCTAATTCTTGTTGCTTATATCATTTGGCTAAGAGTATATGTTATTATAATGTTCATTCTGCTTATAGGGCTTTTCTTTCCAATCTTGATAATGTTAAAGAACCTAATTCCTTTTTTGAGGCTATCAAGGATAAAAATTGGAAATCTGCCATAGATCTTAAAATGGCAGCTCTTGAACATAATAATACTTGGACACTACATCCTTACCCCTGGTCGAAAGCTTATAGGTTGTACGCGGGTATATAAAATCAAATACCTATCCAATGGCATAATTGAACGCTATAAAGCATGGTTAGTTGCCAAAGGATATAGCCAACGGGAGGGAACTGATTATTTCGAAACCTTCTCCCCCGTGGTTAAAATAGTTACTGTTAGGTCTTTACTTTCTCTAGTTGTAACTCGTGATTGGCCTATTTTTCACTTAAATGTTAGCAATGCTTTTCTTAATGGTGATCTTAATGAGGAAGTTTACATTACGCTTTTTCAACCTTGAGAAAGAGTCATGTAAGTTGCAAAATTCTTATATGGATTGAAACAAGCACCTAGACAGTGGAATGAAAAATTCACACATAGTTTGTAAAAATATTGGGTTTAAATAGAGTTTACATGATTACTCGTTGTTTGTTAAAAATATCAAATCTGTTTTTTTAGCTCTGTTGATTTATGTTGATGACATTGTTGTGACTGGAAATTCTTATGATCACATTAATGATGTTAAAAGTTTTTTGGAGTCACAGTTTCATATTAAAGATCTTGGTGAATTAAAATATTTTTTGGGTATTGAGTTTGCTAGATCATCTCGTGGGTTGTTTTTTTAATCAACGAAAGTATACGTCAGACTTGCTAATTGATTTTGGAGTTTTAGGGGCTAAGCCTTCGTTGGTACCTATGGAACAAAATTTGAAATTAACTATTGAAGATAGTGATGGTGATAATTTTTTGTTTGATATCACTTTTAATCAAAAATTGATTGGCAAACTCATGTATCTCTCAAATTGTTGCTCTCATATTTCCTTTGTTGTTCATGTTTTAAGTCAATTTATGCATAATCCGAAAGATTCACATTTGAAAACAGCTTACGTGTTCTTAGATATCTTAAATCAGCAACTGGGAAAGGACAATTTTTTCCAAAAAAATTCCACTTTAAAATTGAAAGCCTTCTATGATTTAGACTAGGCCTCATGCTCCATGTCCCGTAAATTTTTTACGGGTTTCTATGTCTTTATTGGAGATGCCTTACTATCCTGGAAAAGTAAGAAACAGTCGACAGTATCAAAGTCGTCTGCCGAAGCTGAGTATAGAGCCATGGCTCTAACATGTAGTGAGATTGTTTGGATCTTGGATATTTTTAACGATTTGAGAATTGGAAATCAAACATATGTTGATCTTTTTTGCGACAATCAAGCTGTAGTTCATATTTCATCTAATCCAATTTTTCACGAAAATAAATTGTCATGTAATCGTGATTATGTAAAGAAAAAGGTAATTGCTCTCTCTTATGTTCGGACAGGAGACCAAGTCGCGGACGTGTTTATAAAAGCCTTGAGACGTGCAAAACATGATAATTTGGTGAAGCTCCTCGAGATGATTGACATTTTTTCTCCAACTGTCAACTTGTGGGAGGGTATTAAAGCCCAATCGGATATTGGGCCTTCAAGCTGACCATATTTCTTCATTGAGCCTGTTTAATATAAAGAAGATTATATTCAGCCCAAGAGGAAAAAAGCCTAAGCCCGTCTTTTAGCAACTTCAAGGGATACGTTTTTTATAATATATAGAATAGAGGGACTTGATTGTAATTTTGTGGCTAGGGTTACACTATATAAGTGTAATCCATTAGGGTTTTCATTCATTCATTCTCATATTTTCAGCCCCCATGAATAGTTCTCTCTCTCAAGTAGATACCTAGTCCACTGTTGTTTCATTCTTTGTGATATACGTTGTGATATACGTTTAGTGCTTCTCAATAAAATCATTAGTCTTCTTTGTTCTTCATATATCTCATTTCATAACAGCCTCCATGTGTCATTCTCTTGTTCGCGATTCGATTTCTATCTACGAATGAATTAAATGAAATATATAAGATTCAAAATATTTTTATACTAAGATAACACTAACATTTTATAAATTACACAATGTAACTTCAGAGATATATGGAACAAGATAACACTGATCGATAAATGTACAAGTTATTTGGGCATTACATTGTGCCTTTTTCGACGTGCAGGTGCATTATAATTCTCCAATAATTCAGTTTTTTAACCTAAAAGATAGTAATTTTAGGTTTATGATTATCATGGCATGATATAAGAAATATTATTATATACAGTAGAAACTCGATAAATTAATATTTGATTATTTAATAAACTCTCTAAAATAATATTTTTGGCCTGTCCCGATTCGGGGATAGGGTGCTAAATTAATAATTCGCTAAAATTATAGGATAATACATTTTTGATAATTATAAAATATAAATTAATAATCCTTATATACTACCTATTACATGAATGATTTATGAGGATCAATGTTTTGAAACCCAGCCCGTTCGTTGAACCGAAAAAATGGCCAGGTCACGGGTCATCGATTGAACCGCTGGGTCAACCGTGGTCGAACCGGTGATGTCATAATGATGCAATAAATAATATATTATATTAATAGTATAATAAACTACTAAATCAATATATATGGCATGTTTCAAATTTTACATGATATAAATTAAATCAAATAAATAGATATATCACCTAATAAAAGCAAAAAAGAATACCCAAATTTTAACTCACGTGGTTTTCCAATCAAATAATACTACAAAAGTAAAAAATAATATATATATATATATATATATGAGTATATAAAGACAAAAGACACATCCATTTCAAAATAAAACCCTATTTTATCACAAGTAGCCGCCGCTGTGAGTTCTTTTCTTCAACTTTCTGGTTATCTTCCTTACTCTACTCTATGTTCCAATTTTTCTTTCTTTTTTCTTCTAACCTTCCATTTCATCAGTCTACTTCTTAGGCTTTCTTAGGCTTACCACACAGTAAACATCACCAACCATTTATACAATTTAATATGCTGAAATTTTTAGATTTCACAAAAAAGAGGAGATAAAAGTTGTCTAACCGGTTTTGTTGACCCACCACCGGGTCAGGCGGTTCAACGGTTGAACCGCCGGTTTGGACGGTTGTTGACCAAAAAAGACGGGTTTTGACCAAAACGATTTTGACATGTGACTCGGACCATTTACAAGACTGGTTCGCGGTTCGTCCCGTCGGACCGGCCGGTCCGGTCCGGATTTTAGAACACTGATGAAGATTTTTTGAAAATTGACTCAATTGTCTTTTGTTTTTTGTTGAAATCAATTTCATCTTGAATCTTGTCTCTAAGTTCCTTATCATTATAGGAACTTCTGGTTTGTTTTCCTTAAGGTGAGAGATTGAAGGGTTCTTTCAAATTGGGTCTTTCATTAATTGTATTGAGTAGAGACTTTTGACTCTATACATCTTTCCTTATGCCGATATCATCAGATAACACCCCATCTCTATTTTTCTAAGTCTATTGAGTTGGCATTTAACTATAGACTCGAAATACGTTCACAATATACAACAAAGCAGGGATATTAATTAGCATCATAGACATTTGAACCTACAACTACAGGCTTTACATATATGACCCTACAAGTATGATCCAAATGGAACGACCCTTAGAAATGCAATATAAACCTTTGAACTACGTTATACTTGATCATGCAAAAAAGTGTGTAAATAGCTTGGTCTAGTATTCAAGTGCAATCAAACGACGCAAAAATTATATCATGAAATTATATCTGGGCTATATCATGAAAATGAAGCAGACTAATAGAGGCCCAATATAGAAAAAAGATGAATCCGTATGGTTAATTGGTAGACTATTTAATGTCCAATATTTCGTTAATTCCAATAATAAAAAAATTACACACTTCAGACAAGCCCATGTTTTCCTATGACCCATCAGATCAAATATTACATGTAACATATAAACACATAAGTTACAAAATTAAAACAAAACACAAGAAAGGTCTTAAGCGTGGCAACTCAAGAGCTTGAACACGTGTCATTAGACACACGTGCTTCTCTCCGTTAGCTCCACGTATGACCTGTTCAAACTTGCCAGTTTCTAACATAATTATAGTGTCCTAATTTCCTGCTTTTCCTCACGAATTGTCCCAAGAATTGTTCTTCTTCCCACAACATTCGGGTAATCATTATTTACTTCATTCATTGTATTGGAAAAAGAAATTTCACTTGATTTTGTTGTTAATTTTTCGCAGATAAACGAAATTTTACAGAAAACATGTCCGGCGTGTCACTTGCGGTGGCTCCCAGATCGGAGCCCGAACCCTCCGCCGCCCACCGCCGCCAGCAGGACGCATCAGCAGGCGGCGTAATGGGATCCCTCCGGGTAATCGAACTTCAGTTAGTAGCTTTCATCATGGTGTTCTCAGCCAGTGGCCTAGTCCCACTTCTGGACCTCATTTTCCCAGCTTTCGCATCTGCTTATCTCCTGGTCCTGTCGAGGTTTGCTTTTCCGGCGACCGGAAAAACCAGTCAATCGCCTGAAATATTCCAGGGGAGCAGGCTGTTCAGATTGTACGTGATCATCGGGACAACAGTGGGTTTGTTCTTGCCGTTGGCCTATGTTCTGGGTGGTTTTGCAAGAGGCGACGATCACGCCGTACGATCGGCGACGCCTCATTTGTTTCTGTTGTCGTTTCAGATACTGACGGAGAATATTATAAGTGGGCTATCGTTGTTTTCACCTCCGGTGAGGGCGCTTGTGCCGTTGCTTTATACTGTCAGAAGGGTTTTTCTTGTCATAGATTGGATGCAGGATGTTTGGGTTAACAAAACTCTTCCTGCTAATGCACAATTTCAGGTATCTTTTATTCTAAAAAATGGGTTAATTAATAGGAGTTTAGTTGATCTACGTACGTGGGATAATTTATTTACATATTTTTTCTGGTATGAAGTTAGTCTACGGATATCTTATATTGTTCATGTATTTGCAGAATTAGACGTTTTTCTTTGCATTTTTAGTTCAACATGTTAGTAGTTTTGCAGGTTTGATTGCTTGGTAGCTTGCCTTACATGTGGTTATTGCTTAATTTGCATGGATTGAATTTTTAAAAAAAGAAAATCTACATAAATTGAAACATACAAAAGGCTCACTTTTTGGGGCGGAATTGGTCTTCCATGATTAGTTCGGTTGTAACTTGTAAGTCCTTATTGAAAAATAAACTATTCATAATAATAGAAATAAATTGACACTTTTCATTCTTACGATATAATTGGTAATGACTAATTATATATTTATCCCATTTTCTGTTATCTGAATCTTTTTTACATCTTGCCTCTCACCTGTGAGGCCCGGTCTCTTTTAGCGGCACATGACCAAAATTTTGAAAGAAGAATAATCCATGGAATAAATTTTGCAACTTAAAAATGGACAATGATTGTGCTAGATTCTATCGATTTTCTGTTTCAAACTGTGTTCCAATCTCATATTCTAAACACGTGTAATTCACAAATACATTTATTAAGGGATGTGTAACATGTGTAAATATTTTGACATGGAGATTGAAACACGGTTTGGAACAGAAAATCCAATCCCATTATGGGGCAATATTGCAATTTTCCTTTTTCACATATATATATTTGACGTTACATGTATATATATATTGCTCAATGAGTATTGAGTCGTGTTTCATATTTACAGGATATTGCATGGTATTGGTTCGGTAGGGGCCTGGCGGTAGCAAATCTGGCGTATTTTTCGGTGAACTTATTCTGTTTCCTGATTCCAAGATTCCTCCCGAGAGCTTTCGAGATATATTTTATGGAGAGAGACGAAACGCATGCGAAAATGGCAGAAGATAGACGATCATCAGCAGCCTTAAACATCCCCCCTCAAACTACTTCAGATAAGAAGGCTGATTGATCGATGTTAATTTCACGCATGTTTTAGATTTTTCGTTACGAGTTTTGTTTTAGTGCTTTTGAGCTAGCTATATTATCTCGCGTTTTGGTATATTAAAATTGGCAACTTGTTAGGTCAGTTTTCGTTCTCACTCGCGTTAATCTTCAGTTTTCGAGTTTATGCTTAGGGTTATGTTAACAAGTGTGTGAATTATACTTAAATTCAATAAAATTATGTTTCGATTTATGATTTCTCTCATGGTTATATTAGGGATATATGATCATATGAAGCTTCGTTTTGTTTCTTGATTAGATTAATGGTGATAGGATTTTGTTTGCCAAACATGATGTTATCACATGTAATGTGATTAATAATAGTATTTGCTATATTTTTTATGGAGTAGAGACTTAGAGTTAACAATATTTGCAGTTTTCCTATATTTTCTTCTCAAAAACATTTGGGAGAAACGAGAATTGAGATGAAAATTTATTCGGAATGTTACTAGAAACAAACCTAAATGAAATATTTATCTCCCAAAATTCATAAAAATATTTTCAGTTTCAACAATCTGTTTTGGAGGCTTTTCATTCATCTAACTAGTTTCTATAGGACTACCAATGAGCTTTACTTAATGATGTTAGTGTTGAAAAATAATATTATTGATGATAAGATATATATATATATATATATATTATAGTTATAAAACTAGACAATTAAGTAAAACCTAACTGAACTATGATAATATAAATACAAAACTATACCCTAATATTCTAACAGTTGGATTCATTCTCAACATTCGACTACCTCTCATTTCAATTGCGAGGCAGATTCAAATGTTTCATATAGCATAACATATATTTCTTTATTATCGTATTTCCGTTTATCCTCTTAGTGTAATTTGGTTTTATTTAGTTGTAAGGCAAGGAGATATATATTCATAACATCTTTTTTTATTTAGTTGTAAGGTAAGGAGATATATATTATAACAGTGACAGCCTAGAATTAGTAATTAATATGCATAAAACGAAATCAATCGAAGTTTAAATGATTAATTTATTTAATGATATAATTGTGAGAGTTTACTAAACCTAATTATATGTACAGCAGTATGGTATGCACGTAAATTACCTATTGCAAACTATATAAAAATAATTGAGCAAAAAATCTCATATTATCCGAATATCCCAAACAATAAAAAACAAAATTAAAGAGATTTTTAGATCATTTCAGAATTGATATGTGCTCATTCATGTGAGTCCTGCTCTCAACTTGTCAGATTTTTATTTTATTTCGTATTTCATAACTCATAATCGAATAATGTGCAATTGTTTTTTTTTCCCCTTAAATAAACAAATAACCTTGAAAGTTAGCCCAAATTATGTTAATTTAATTAAGTCAAATATGATGATTTGTGTTTGAAAACTATTTCAAAATAAAAGATTGGATATACAACAATTGACATGAATATATATGTAGGAGTTACTTTTATGAAGCAACAAATGATCAAATGAAAATTTAATTGCCAATTTACACATATTTCTGTTTCATTGTTTTGAGTTTTACTTGGTAATTATAAAGTATGGACACTTTAAAAAATTACAACGAGTCACAGACACGACACTCATCCAACGCTATGTTCAACATGAAAATTAAGATTGTCTGCTTAAATAAAATAAAAGAATAAAATTGAAATACCATAATAAACGCGGCTAGAGAATGTGTCTAATATGTTTGTATAATTTATGACAATTGATGTTATTTTAATTATTTTACGTAGTTTTAAGAATAAAATATTTATTTTTCTTTCAATCATGTATAATATTGCAAATCAAATATAAATTGTATTATCATTCTTATAGTCTATTTTCTAACTAATTCTATTTATATATTTTGGAATAAATTAATGAAAATATATATATATATATATATATCATAACAGTATTAAACTCATGTCGTGTCATAATATTTTTTCTTTATCATATTTTATGTTACTATCTTGTACTCAGTGTTAGATGCACAATAAATAATAGTAATTGAAGTAATCACTCAATATGGCAGTAACACGTGTGTTGTGAAGTCATAATCTTCTTGTAATGGATAACATACTTATCCAAAAGCGGGTACGTTACTTTAAACTTCTCAATTGTATTAAGTAAAACATTTATTTTCTAAACTATTTTAAGTCTTTATTCTATATTTTAAAAGGAAGTCCTATTCTTTTTTCCTTTCGCCAAGTAAATGATGATTCTTTTTTGTTTATATCATATTCCAACTTCAATTCATTCTATAAGTACATATTCAAAACATTATACACACCATTAGGATTAGATGCTTACCATTAGATTAAAAGATATAACTAATAATAAGTACATGATTTTATTTCTTTATACATTTAGCAATACAAAGTATTAGACCATGATAAGACGATATCACAAAACGTTTGACTGATTTGGTATTAGAGCGAGATTATGAGTTTGAATATTTTAACAGCACTGTGATTGTGCGTTTATTGACAGCACCATCTTTTTTACTGATAAATGATAGATATTTCGAGACAAATTTAAAAATTAACTTTGATTAAACTTTAATTTTTTCGATCATTTAGACCAATTCAATTAATTAACTAATCAAAATCAAATGCAAATTTATTTGGATTTTAGATTACGCCTCGAGCTTAGTCAAGCTACATATATACCAAATCAATTAGGATTAAATATAATTAAATGTCTCTATCTTTATAATCAATTATGTTATTTTCAAGTAATTAACAATTCACCCCATGACTCCATGTTCCTAACAACTGTGACCCTGCACAATTCTTGTACCATGTATGCAATAATAATCGGTACGAATTATCCCGATCATTTAAAAAGACGCGAATAGTTGATTTATTTGAATATTTTTGATGTTATATTCAATTTTTAAGGGTATTTTAGTCTTTATTCAAGTAAAAATGAATTTACCCAATCACACCTTTTATTTTTAGAAATTTGTAACTTAGATTTGATGAAAAAATCATTGATGATAACATGTTGCCAAATAGAGTGTGAGAGAGAGAGACCTATTGCATCCTCTAAAACCTAAAAACATGAAATAAAAAAAATTACATATATATATATTATATATATAATATATATATATATAGTACAGCGACCTTTTTCTTTCCACTTCAACCCTACTTCCCCCAACAAAATTAAATATATATATATATTATATTATTATTATTTCTCACCAAAAAAAACATATTAGACCATAACTTTCTTTTTTTACACACAATTTTCTCACAATGAAGATGAAAAACAAAGGCAAAGTCCATCCCTTCATTTCTTCTTCTTCTTCATCATCATCCACTCCAAATAAAGACAATTTTTCAGTGTTAAATCTGTTACCTGCCGCAATATTGACCCTCTTATCAGTTCTATCCATGGAAGACCGTCAAGTTCTTGCTTATATGATCACAAGATCTCTCAAATCTACTGCTAATTTGAACTCTTCGTTTTTCCCATCTCAGGAAAACAAGAAGAGCTCTAAGAACACGCATTCATGCGACGGCCATCAGAACTCGCCGGCGCGTTTCGACTGTGAGTGCTTTCACTGTTACACCAGCTTCTGGTTCCGGTGGGACTCTTCTCCCAACCGCGAGCTCATTCACCACGCCATTGAAGCCTTCGAGGACCATTTAAGCAATGGTGAGCTTGTCAAGAATGGAAAGAGTAAGAGAAAGGACAGAATGGGTCGCCGGAAAATTGAGAAAGTGACAGACGGCGGAGGCGGTGGTGGAGTTCTTGAAGTTCAGGCGGATGAGTCGTCGCCGGAAAATATGGAAAATCTTGTTGTTTTGCCGGATGGCTTGGCGGCGGCTGCGGAGGTTGATGACGTGGCGGCGGAGGGTGAGATGGTGGTGGAGAGTAGTACGGCGAAGGGGTCGCCGGCGGCGGTGGTGCGCGGCCACAAAGGATTGGCTAGGAAGGTGTTGCCGGACGTGATTGGGATATTTGATTCTCGTTTATGGAGTCTTTGGCGTCCGAATGTGTAATGAAGAAATCAGTAAAAAAAATTGAAAATTTTAAATTCTTTTTTACTATGTTTTAGAATTTCAAAAGAGGAAAAGTAATTTTTTTTGGTGTGTATTCCAATATATAAAACTTTTTAAAATGTTTTTGAATAATGTGTACACTCTTTTTTTTAATTTTTGCTGACATTTGTTTATTCTTATTGTATCTTAATTTCATTCCTATTTGTTAATCTAATGAATGATATGTGTTAATCTAAACTAAGCTTAGGAAGATATATATAACTATAAGTTGATTATGATGTGCAATCAAATTTTAAAAATGAGTTAATTAATGCTTTATAAAGTATATTGATGTTTGCTTAGTTGCTAAGATTGCTGAGTTGGTAAGATATTTTGACATATATGATATTTATATATATATATATATATTGCCTAAATTATATATATGTATATGGTAATGGATACTTGTGAATATGACATGGATGGATGAATGGAAGTATGAAACCCACAAAATGTATTTTCTATTTAAAAAATAACAATATATATTTAATTATGTGTTAGAATTTGAAAACCACCATTGAAGAGTGTTTGGAGCTAAGAATTGAATTGTATTTCTTGAATGAAATTATGTACAGTGCATCTGTTTATAAAGCAAACTAGCTTCTTCCCCAAGCTACTCGTCTAACTAACTTCAACTAACTACAACAACCTTCTTTACATGTAAAAAGACGAAAACACCCTTGCCGAACATTTACATGTTCTAATATCCTCCCTCAAGTTGGAAGTTGCAAAGTATTGCAAATTCCCAACTTGCCTAAAAGAAACAGTAATTGAGACTTGGGGAGAGATTTGGTAAAAAGATCAGCTAGCTGAGATTTGGTGGGAACATAATTCGGAGCAATCAGACCAGAATTCAGCTTCTCGCGAACAAGGTGACAATCAAGTTCGATGTGTTTGGTGCGTTCGTGATAAACGGGGTTGGAGGCAATGTGTAAGGCCGCTTGACTATCACAAGCAAGGGGCACTGGAATCAAATCATGCACCTGTAAATCACGGAGTAAATTGATGAGCCAAGAAATCTCGCAGCATACCGCAGCCATCGAACGGTACTCGGACTCGGCAGATGACCGGGAAACGGTGTGTTGCTTCTTAGTTTTCCAGGATATGAGGGCTGCGCCGAGCTTGATACAATAACCAGTAACGGAACGCCGGGTCATTGGGCACGATGCCCAATCCGCGTCACAAAAAGCGGTTAAGTTCAAACGTTGGTTGGCGGGAAAAAACAGCCCTTGGCCCAAGCTGCCTTTAACATAGCGTAAAACCTTGCATGCCATATGCAAGTGAGGAACACGAGGCTTGGCCATAAATTGACTCAAGATATGGACAGGATAAGAGAGGTCCGGTCTCGAGATGGTTAAGTAAATCATGCGGCCAACCATACGGCGATACAAGGACGGATCCGACAACTCATCTCCATCGGAATCATTCAATTTGTGATTCTGATCCATCGGAATGGAGCTCGGTTTGGCACCAGAAAGACCAGCATCGACTAGCATATCTTGGGCATATTTGCGTTGATTAAGATACACACCATCTTTGTTTCGGATAATCTCAA
This sequence comes from Verbascum thapsus, assembly GCA_963669365.1. Classification (NCBI taxonomy): domain Eukaryota; kingdom Viridiplantae; phylum Streptophyta; class Magnoliopsida; order Lamiales; family Scrophulariaceae; genus Verbascum; species Verbascum thapsus. Next base: position 23,308,583 of record OY770105.1, read on the forward strand.
AACCTAGAAAATATGTGAGATCACCAAGGTCCTTTATCTTGAATTTGTGATCGAGAATAGTTTTGAGATCAGCAATGATGCGGCTGCTCGTACCAGCCAGTACCACATCATCCACATAGACTAGTAGGGCGGTGAAGTCAGGGCCATTTCTGCGAGTGAACAAAGAATGATCACATTGCGATTGCCGGAAGCCAAGGTCGAGCAATGTATGAGAGAATTTTTCAAACCATTGTCGCGATGCTTGTTTGAGACCATATAAAGATTTAACAAGTCGACAAACAGGTTTCTGAAATCCTCCCTGAATTGTAAAGCCCGGTGGAAGAGCCATGTAAACCTCTTCAGTTAAAGTACCATGTAAAAAGGCATTGTTAACGTCGAGTTGGGCTAAAATCCAGCCATTCGCAGCAGCCACGGCCAATAGAGTTCGAACAGTGGTCATTTTAGCTACTGGAGCGAAGGTGTCATGGTAATCAATGCCCTCCGTTTGAGTATAACCCTTAGCGACTAAACGCGCTTTATATCGTTCAACCGTGCCATCAGACTTGAATTTGACCTTGTAAACCCATTTACACCCAACAGCTCTCTTCCCACAAGGCAACTCAGTGACAAACCAAGTGTGATTATCCTCTAGTGCTTTAATTTCGACTGCCATAGCCTCTCGCCATTTGGGATTTTTATATGCTTCAGAGTAGGTAGAAGGTTCAGTGTGTATAGAAGAGTTAAGAAGGAAAGATTGGTAAGAATGGGAGGAAGAAGTGACAGACATGTATCGGGAAAGAGGATAAGGACAATTAGAAGAAGTAGTGTTATTGCAAATATAGTCTTGTTGCCATCGAGGAGGGACTCTTGGGCGATTGGAGATTCTGGTGGGAGGTGAGGGTGGATCAACAGTAGGTACAACAGGAGGCTGAGACACACATTCAGAGTCAAGAAATTCTGAAAAATCAGAAGGATAAGGAAGGACAGACGGAGTGGAAGCAGAAGATTGAGATGCGAAAGGAAATGTGTTCTCAAAGAATCTAACATCACGGCTAACAAAGACCTTATGAGAAGAGATGTCATACAATCTGTACCCTTTTTGAGCATATGGATAACCAATAAAAATGCACCTTGTGGCTCTAGAGGCAAATTTATCTGTATTTGGTGAAGTAACAGTGGCGTAGCATAGGCATCCGAAAGTTTTTAAATGAGTATATTTGGGAATGGACTTAAAGAGAACCTCATAAGGAGATTTGTTATGAAGGACTGAAGATGGGAATCGATTGATAAGGTAAGTGGCAGTGAGGATGCAATCCCCCCAAAAATAGATGGGAAGTGAGGCATGGAATCTGATGGCTCTAGCGGTGTCAAGTATATGCCTATGCTTTCTTTCAGCAATGGCATTTTGCTGTGGAGTATAGGTGCAACTGCTTTGATGGATTATGCCATGTTGCTGGAGAAAAGAGGTAAGGGAGCTGTTGAAAAACTCGGTCCCATTATCAGACCTTAGGATTTTTATGGGTGTATTAAACTGGTTTTTGATAAGGAAAAAGAAACTTTGAATAATAGAAGAAACCTCATTCTTATGTGTCATCAAATAGCACCAGGTATTACGAGAGAAATCGTCCACTATCGTTAAGAAATACTTGAAACCATTATAAGTTGGGTATTTGTATGGACCCCAAACATCACAGTGAATAAGATCAAAAGCATTAGAAGTGTGGGTATCTCTTTTGTGAAAAGGAAGTCTGGACTGTTTGGCTAAAGGGCAAATAGTACATTCCATGTTATTCACACTACTCAAATCAGGTATTACATTTGTAAGACATCTCAATTTGTCCAATGAAGTGTGCCCTAATCTATGATGCCACAAGGCAGTATTATTCAAGGAAATTGAAGACAAAGAGTGTGTGATAGAAGGATCAATGCTTAAGCAATAGAGGCCTGACTGACATTTACCAAGCTCCACTACTTTCTTCAGCAAAGGGTCCTGCATAGAACAAGATGTGGAATCGAAATGAATGGTTGACCCAGTATCTATAGCAAGTTTATAGATGGAAAGTAAATTATGTTTGAAGGAAGGAACTAAGAGAACATTAGTGAGGACAAGGTTGGGCCTAATAGTGACATTACCAATGTGTGTCACTTCAAGAACTGAACCATCTGGTAAGTGTACAAATTTTGGAATAGAAAGCTTTATGAGGTGATTCAAGAATGGATAGATTTGACGAAATATGATCAGTTGCCCCACTGTCAATTATCCATGTATAGGGATTAAGATTTATAGACATGCAATGACTTGTACCTGCTAGATGGTAAGGCTGATCAGAATTTGAAGTAGGATTGGATGGCTTGTTGAGGAGACTGAGCAGTTGAGAGACCTGCTCATGAGTGAGTTGTGGTGCGGATTGGAAAGAGGCAGTAACATTCGAAGTTTGGCAACTAGAGAGATGCTCACTGTTGGAAGGTAACTGAATGCTTGTAGGATTTGAGCTGCTAGCTGTTACCTGATGCGCCCTATATTCTCTTGGATTGTGATTATTCTGCCCCCTTGACTGATTTGTATTGTTGTATTTTCCCTTTGGTTTGTAGTTGGGAGGAAAACCATGAAGTTTAAAGCACTTCTCCTGCACATGGCCAGTTTTATGACAATACTTACAATACAAATCATTCTTGTCAATATGATTCTGATTATTCCAGGCCCTGTTTTGACTATTTCCTTTCTCCGTCATCAATGCAACTGCATTATCGTGTAGAGCAATGAAATTAGAAGAATCCATCTGCAATTCTTCTTGTTGGATCATTGAATAGGCATCCTCAATTCCAGGTAGTGGCTTCATTAGTAGGATTTGTCCCCTTACACCTTTAAAAATGTCATTTAGCCCCATCAAGAATTGCATTAGCTTTTGTTCATCACGTTGTTCTTCCCATGCTTTCAACACCTCACAGTTCATATTTCCTCTACATATCGGCATATTAATCATAGCATCCAATTCATCCCAAAGTTGTTTCAACTTAGTGTAATACGATTCAACATTCATCGACTCTTGATTACATGTTGATATCATTTTCCTCAAATTGTAAATTCTAGATCCGGTGCTACTAGAGAACCGTCTATGCAAATTCAACCACATTGCGTTTGCTGTACTACTATGTAGTATCGACTTCCCAATTTCCTTCGAAACTGAGTTAAGAATCCAAGAGATAACCATATTATTTACCTGCTCCCATTGCAGCAGTGTAGGGTCACCATTTTGAGGTTTTGTGATGTTTCCATTGACAAATCCTAACTTTTCTTTACATGATAGAGCAATTTCCATTGACCGACGCCATTGGATATAATTCGATGTACCTTCTAAGCTCTGGCTCACAAGTAACATGCCAGGAGTATCCGAAGGTTGAAGCTTATAGGCTGCTGCTGCAGCTGCAGTTTGATTCGCCATGATCGAAGGCTGAAATCAATCGCTATGGATCGTTTGCTCTGATACCATGTTAGAATTTGAAAACCACCATTGAAGAGTGTTTGGAGCTAAGAATTGAATTGTATTTCTTGAATGAAATTATGTACAGTGCATCTGTTTATAAAGCAAACTAGCTTCTTCCCCAAGCTACTCGTCTAACTAACTTCAACTAACTACAACAACCTTCTTTACATGTAAAAAGATGAAAACACCCTTGCCGAACATTTACATGTTCTAATATTATGGCAATTAAAAATTACTTAATATTCGATTCGAACTCGATCAATAAAAAAAAATTCGAGCTCGATTTGTTATTTGTCAAACCCAAGCTTAAACAATTTTTTTGTGTTCGATAAAATAATAAAAATATTTATAAAATGATCAAACAACTCGAGTTTGACTTACGTTCGCATCGATTAAAGCTTGTTTGAGTTCAATTTGGTTAACAGTCAAATTAAACTCAACAAGTTAATTTTTTAAATTTGATTGAAGTATAAACAATTATGTGTTCGATTTGACTCAGTTGATTTACACTCCTTAAATGTGAAAAATATATAAAGTACGATCTTTTTCTATAGAGAATATTATATTTATTTTTTAACTATTTTGATCAAACACAACGAATATTTTTTTTAAATTTGTTAATTAAGTGTGTATATATATTTATAGATTTAAAATATATCATACATTTAAATCATGTATTTGTGAAATAAAGTATGAGATGAAGCAAAAAATGTGTGTGAGAACTTTAATTGGAATGTCAATTTTGTAACTAAGATATGATTAATTATATGAATGATTAAGTTCTGTTAATGCGTAACATTTTGCAATCTTATAATTTATATATGAATAAAATAAAATAAATAAAGGTTGATTGAGTTGGTGGTGAATTATTGAGTCACTTTTTAATTTCAACTTTTATGTGATTTGTCTTGATTCCTATTCGTATAGAATTATTTGGGTTAATTTTATTCCACTTGTCTATTGTTTGTTTATTACAATATTGTCCATTAATACTTCTAGGTTATGAATCAATAATAATAATTTTTTTTTATAAGAAGGAGAAGGTGGGTTGGTAAGTTTATATAGAACATTTCACTACAAGTATTTTCCAATATGTTGCATTTTATTTTGATACAATTTTAAAGAGTTGGGTTATAATAGAGTATGAAATTAAGTGATTGATGTTACTTGTGATCAATTGCAATTTGGAGCAATATATAGAGAAACTAAGGGTTATAATACTTAATTAAAAAAAAATATACTCGAAAATTTTTAAATTCACATAACGCTCTATTTATCGTGCATTTAAGGATATCCACATCCAATGTTTAAAATCCTAAAATTTGTTAGTACTATATAAACCATATGAAAATTATTGAAAAAGGTGAATGGAGAATTTTTTTTGTTAAAGTTTATGCTAAGCGTGTGCCGATTTCGATCAATTATTCTCCTATATTTACATAATAATTCGACTTAAGAAATTTCGATCAAATTAAACTATCTAAATAGGCATAGGATTTCTCGTTTAAATGATCAAATTGATCTCACCATATTTGAGAAATATATAGTAACTGAATTCATAGTTTTTTTTTACCTATTCAATCGGTAGATTAAATAAAATGATCTTACTTATGAGTAAAAGTGAAAAAGGTCCCATGAGTAAAATCAATCAAAATTTTCACGTAATTATAATTGGTGCACTATCAATCAAGAAGTTTGCGTAATTATGATTGGTGCACTAATTTAAGAAATAACACTAGAATTTTTTAAATTTACTTTTTCTATTTTTGTTTTTAAATAATAAATTTTAGTTGCACTACTTATAATTGGTCTATCTTTGAATCACAATAAATTATTTGCAGAAAAGAAAAATAAAAGAAAGTGTCTGTTAGCAATTTAAAGGGATATGGGAATGGTCCCTTCAAATCAAGAAAATATAATAAACTTTAATACACAAAAATAATAAAATTATTATTGGCTTTGTACTTTGTACTTTTGAAGGGCCCATTGTTTGAAGTTAGAGATTAAATTGCTTATCCATTAGTGGTCCTGCAGGTTATCACCTGCACCGTTTATGCTTGCTTTTTATTATTTTTAACTTTTTTCTATATTGTTTTAGTCATTTTCTATGTGACTTTGTAAAACCTTAAAATTACACAATTAATTCAAAAGCAACTTCTCAGAAAAGTAATTTACAATAATTTAATTAGTTAAAGAACTATTTAGAAATTTTAATTGTCACTAAATTATTAAAACGGATTTTTTATATAACTTAGACATTTGTTAGGTATAAACGCTAACAATTTTTATCATATTCACTAAACAACTAAAATATACACTCCTATTTTATAAAATTCTACCAAAATTGTTTTACTGTCAAAGTTAATTTGAGTTCAAACATAGATGGATACAAGTAAATGAGACATGAATTGTTATCCACTTAACAACATTGATTAAACTTTTAATCAAATTGACAATATGACGATATATAAATTTCGGGTTTATTTTAATAATGTCTAGCCAATTTCAATAAAACTGTTGAAATATAACAATCCTAATTTTTTAAAATTTTAAAGTAGATTTCGGAAAAATATAAAAAAGCCAAAAAATAGAGCAAGATTATTAGAAGATCAAACGTATATAATAGATAGGGGAATCATGGTTAATATATGAAAAAGAAAATACCAAAGACATCGGTGTTTTGTTACATTTAAAGTTTTGGAGAAGTGGATGTGGATGCGACAATAGGCATTTTATAAAGGTGCAAAGTGTATTTATTTAACATAAATTATTGTTATAATGACTTATAGATAGTTGAAAATCGCCCCAATAAATTGAAGGAATTTGTTATTATGGATTTAAAATTCTATAACTTAATAATTCCTAATTTAAATTCAAGATGTTTGGCGACCATCTTGAAGAAAGGATTGGATTGAATGAAAATTGGAAATAAATTAATGATAATTGAGTTCTCGAGGTTGGTAAAGTTAAAAATGTTAATGATATTTTGGTCTATAAAGTTTATCCTAATGACGTTACATGTCCCCTAATCTTAAGCCTATCATCATACTTTATTACAATAATAATAATGGAAAATGAACATTTTCAACCCTTCTCGAAAATCACAAATGTAAGTTAAAGTTTTCTTACTTTTTAGAGTCGTTAACTTTTAATTAATTGTAGTGATAAATATTTTGGCGTATTTGTTTTTCCCTTTTTTTTCTTATGTAAATACTTGAATGTTAAATTGGAACTTAATCCAAAACATATAATATTAATAGGGCAAAAGAGCAAAATAAATGTGAATCTCGTAATTCCTTCCTAGTCTTATTTTGGTATTTGAATTTCTATGTTAGGTTGGTTCCAATGGAATTAATCTAATTTCACCATTAAATTGAGATTATTTTAGTAAAATACATTTGTTGGATCATTAAATAGTGAAAAAAAATTGATTTTATTGAAATCAACTTAGAATAAACCCAAGCTAAAGCAGGAATTTAATTGCCAAGATGAATAAATGCAACATTTACTTCTTGAAGGTATATTGGCCTATGCAATAGAGTTTTAGCACTCATAATCATAACACAATTTCTGATCCAAGATACATCAGATTTGAACACTATTATGAGATATTATACAAAAATAAAAAACAGTCAACCCAATATACCTTGAAATAATTCGATTCGTGTACATGGTTAGATGCACACCACATAATCACATAGGTTTTGCAAAGATTTTCCACCAAGCTTTGATAAAATGATTATTTCAATAATATAACCTATGATTGAAATTAAATATAGAACAGGACAAATAGAAAACCCAGATATTAAAATCCATGCAATAGCCCTTTCCATAGCTGGATTTTCATTTGCTTACAGATAAGAAAATGGGTATTTTTTTCTTCAAGTCAAAAAGTACAATTTGGTCTGTTTTTGTGACCTACACAACAACAGCAGGAAAAAACAAGTCACTGTGCTTTGATATGTGACTGCAAACTACAAATGGTTCCAAACAAAATATAGAAAGCAAAAAGTGAACAATTTGATGCAAAAATGAAGAAAATATCGGGCCATACGAAAACATTTCACGACATATACCGTGTAGATGAATTATAATTCTAATACATTCGATCAAATATTGACAATAAGTTCAATCAAGTGAAGAAGTTTTCAAGCATTTCATATCTCCATATATTTTAGGCCCCCTACTTGCATCCTTATGATATGGACAGAAATGATGAATGAGTGAGTGCCCTCTTTTGAGATGACAGTGATTAAACAAATACCAAGAATCTGCTGATCCTATGTATAACTAGGTTCCATTTGCAAACTGCCTCAACTAATGACTGTAAAACCTTGATGCATGCAGATTTAGAAGAATGCCAACCATCAGAATTTTTCATCAATCAAATTAGCAAACAACATTAAGTTATATTTTGGGATTTCATAAATCCAAATTTACAAAAAAAAACTAGAGAAAAATGTGTTACATGAGATGCATTATAAAAAAAATGACACATTTGTCCATTTGTGATATAGTCATCACAACTTTATCGACGTCCTTCATGATTATAATATAGTTCTTCATCCAAGTTGAAAGTTGGGATACATACCAGACAGAGAGCCACTTCAACAAGATAAGTCATAAATCAAGTGATACCTACATTGGAACACCGAAATTGGGAATGTCGATCATTTACCTGAATAGGTTATATAGTCCAGTTAAAAACATAATTAGAACGAATTTACTGTTATCAACATGCATAATAGTTTAAATCTGCAGCTTTTTTGCAACACTAAAGAAGTCAAATAAGCTTAATTCTGAAAACAGTGAAGTGAACAAACATGAATCACAGATTTTAAGAACCCATAGATCATCATATGTAGAAAAGGCAACAGCTATTCTTTTTGTTTTTACCTAGCAGTAAAATTATTATAAACATTTGCTGCCTCAGTAATACATGGATTCACTAGAAATATTTCTATTGGCAAGACATGTGGTAAATAGACCTACAACGTGTAGTGTTTATTCCTCCGTGAAACATGCAACTGCTTGGCTTTACATATCTAATGTATCATTCTACGGGCTCCTCCCAAAAGAAGACAAAGATTTGGTGACAGGAAAAGCATATCTGTTGACTGGGAAATCTTGTTTGATGTATTTGCTACATTCCATGTATTACACTAGATAGCACATAAACAAACTACTATTAATTAACTATATAACATTTGGAGTTTGTGTACCTTTGAATGACACAATATCTATTGCAAGTGAATAAGTGCAATACTAATAGACTTGCTACTGATGCCTAAAGCATGTATATATATTCTTTGGTCAATAAAATAAAATACGTTACCAGCAGAAAATTGTGACAGAGTGAAGAACAATACTCAACATAATAAGAACACTAAAGACAATTTAGTTCTTCTCAAAGTTATCAAGCATGTTAATGCAGTCCTGATTATTGAGATTGTATTTTAGAACATCATCTAACTATATATCTGAACATGGAACATAAAATATAACAAACATAGAATTTGTAAATCTCACTTCTCCTTCATGTGAAGAACTTATAAATGACACAAGTAGTGCTAAGAACCAATCAGGGGTCAATCTTATGAGGTCGGTGAATGAGAACGGGGATAAGAGTGTAGATATGTTTAAAGATGACACTGATTGTCATTTGAAGGGACATTTTTTTTTCTCTTTTTTCCTTCTCTGGAAAGAGATTGAAATATTAGAAACATGGCATTTAACATGGATTGTTTCTGGTGAATAATTCAGAGAGCATGTGTGAGGATGCTAGTCTCTCGAAAATGGGCCTTCTCTCAGTTGTCTCAAACTAAAAACCATTATCTGATCACTAGGTGAATAAAAGTGCAGGTGGGACTTAACCAATTCGATATGAGGCTAAGAAAACCTATGTTTGTTGAGTATTGTCCAATACATTTCATCTCTAATCCACTATAGTACACATAGTGCAGACTGACACAATTGACGAACGACCTAACCAACATTATCTCACCACGACAAACATTACGACTGCTTAAAAGTCGTACACAAACTGTATTATCAATCGACTTCATTTACAAAGATTAGGTTCAAGGACCTGTGACAGATTAACCCTAATACCATCAAGTTTAATAATTCAAATGACTAAAGATCGTCCTCAATTTCATTTTATTGTACTATAGTTTTTACACCAACTCCTGTCATCAGAGAGGAAGCTAACACAAGTATCAATCAAACATTACAAGAATTATAATCAACAAAAGTTACTATTACATCAACAAATTTACTAGTGCATAAATATTATAATCTGGAAATCACTCACTTACATACAACAATAAGTGCCATAGAATACCAAAAAAATTCACAAACGAAATTTTGGGACTCAGAAAAATATCAGCCTGGGAAAAAAGAACAAATAGAACGAAAAAGTTACCACTACCTTGTAACTTTCTCTACGTTGGTTTGTTGTGCATATAACAGTCAGTCTATTTAAAGTTCAATTTTTCTACCAACTACTATCAAACTTTCTGAGAGTACGACTAAGATGAAGGTAATATCACTGATGAAAAACTTAAGAAAGACCAATTTTTTTTCTTTTTATTTTTCTTCTTTATTATTCATTAATGTCATCTCCATCTGTCTTCTCTGCAGCTACTAGGTTGGGTGCATCGGAAGTTCCGGCAGAACAGCAATGAAACACCTAAGGATTGTTCCATTGGTGAGTTGTATAAGTTTGTGAACATGTACATCGTATTACTCAGAAAACTTATAAATTCAAATGCTAAAATATCTTAATCTCCAATTGCTGCATATAATATATCAAGCATAACAGAAAAACTTAAATATTGTAATCTGATTATTAGGCTTAGGATGGTCACTTTTATCGTATACACAGACTGATATTAAGGGATCATTATATTATTAAATGGTAATGTAGGGATATTACGATATTCTAGCACCTTTGCAACTTACATTTATAAGTTATTACATTTTTTTTTCTTGTGTGTTAGGGAATTCTGTACTTGCCTTACAGGTTTTACAGGTCAACCATCATTAGAAGACCTACAATGCTACCCGAGAGGAAGTTATTTCAGTAAGCCCTTTAGCAAATCCCAAAAAGACAACTACATCAGGAATTCATTTACCAGTCTAGTGGAAGAAGACGACTTTGAGGAAGAACAAGAAGCTGCTCTTACAGATATTTTCCATGGATTTCTTGCTATCGGCACTCTGGGTAATGAACCAAACACCATTTACCCATCAACACCAACGTTTTCGATCTCAGTCGATCATATAGCTGCAAAAGAAACCGAAATTACAGAAAATGAACTAAAACTTATCAACGATGAGTTAGAAAAGGTTCTCGGAGACGAGAATTGTAACGTTTCATCTGGAAGAACAAGTCATGCTAGTACTGGGAGAATCAGTCATGCTAGTACAATTACGCTTAGTGGTAAGCCAATAGAAAGTGGTGAGGTTAATGGAAATGGAGCAATCACCTGTCCACTGCAAAGTTATCTTTTAGGATCAGCAATTGGACATTCAGAGACTGCACCACCAGTGAGGAAAGAACAGAGGCCATCTCTGGGAGAGCTATTTCAGAAGACTAAACTAGCAGAGGAAAATGGTGGAACTAAACTGGAAAAGAAAATAGACAAGGAAAGTGATAAATCTTCTATACAGCTCATGAAAAAGATGCTCAAGAAAAAAATTATTCACTCTGCAACAGCTGATACGAAACTGCAGAAGGTATTTACTCGTATATAAAAGCCGCAAAGTCAGTCTCTAATATATCATATTTTTCTACAATCTCACTCATTGTTTAGAATTATTTTAACATTCTACAATCTTTATTTTTGATCTCCCCATAATATCATGATATGCCATGACTGTTGTGGAACAGACCTACCGATAGTATCACCAAATGGTAACTTTGAACCATGCACACTACTTGCACATACTTTACATTTTCTGCCGAAACAATATATAAATGTTCCTCGCAATGAATTCTTAATTAATTTTACACTACTTGCACATATTTTCATTTTTCTGCCGAAACAATGTATAAATGTTCCCTGCTATGAATTCTTAATTAATTTTCCAATTTCATGAAATGGTGTTGAGTTTTCCAATTTAAATGTGAGAACGCAGATTCGACAAATTTTCAACAGGAAAGTCCATCCTGAGAACTCAAAATCTGATCACCAGTCTCATAAGCCCACCAAAAATGAGATCAAGAATAACAATAATATGCATGTGGCAGCATCATACGATGGAAGCAAACGGTCCTCTGCTGAAGATATCATAATATACCCTCAATGGGCCATTTCAGAAACCAACAAGAACCAATCTCACCTGCCTCAGCTTACGAAAAGCAATGGCGACACTAGTGGCAATGAGGTCTGGGTTAAAAGTGATGCAGACTGTAAGTACTAATGCAGTATATACCCCGAAACTGTATTCTAATCCATTTATATATATGCAGGCCCAGTGAATAAAATCCACATCATTTGTGCATTTGAGGAAATATTTTGTACATGACACATGCATATACGTAAGTAGAATAGGAGGTGATATACCATTGGATCATAGGATCCAGATTGGTACCTAATGGTAAATGTGCATCCAGTATGGAAAACATATAGGTCATGTTTTCAAAAACTGGTCTTGTTTTTTGGATCACAATTTTTCGAAAATTTCATACTATAATCCATTTTCAACCAAAAACATCTTTTTTAAATTCACTTTTTCTTTTCCCCGTGTAACTACCTATTGATTAACACATAGATCACTTCACACTATCTCTCATCAATAATTATATGCTCCAAATTTTCTTTCTTTTCTCTTTCTTACTTTACTATTTTGTAATCATATAATCATTACAAAATTAACTAGATTAATTATTTTATACGTCATACATCAATAAATAACACTTGATTTTTAACGCATTTCACTTATTCCAACAATTTTCCAAAAACATAATCAGAAGCGTACATTGTCCTTAACAGAAAATACCACATGTTTGCTGATTAGCCTGAATTTGTTTTTCTTTGACCTTGCAGACTTGGTGTTGGAACTCTAGAAGATGGAAGAACCAAGTTGAGTGGCTTATACTTAATGCCACAAATATAAAAGAGATATTTGCATTTGTAAGATTCACTGTGTGGATTGCCATTGTGAGTGGTTATTTCTATATGAGTTTGCAAGAAAGCTAAATAAAAGAGGCGCACTCAGTCCTATGCCTCTGAGTGATTATTGTAAAACCTAAGTTACATTTCTGTATCAGCATCTGAAATACAAGTATATTTATTAACTATATCTAGGTATCTTAACACACTCAATATGTGTGCTTCAAGAAATTTTAAAGTTTACAATTGTTGGATAAGGAATTTCAACACAATGACATATATCGGCAATAGCTTTTCGGTTGAAAAATATTAAAGAAGCATAGTTCAATTCTTTTAAAATATAAAGTAAGGTAATTGTTATCGGTTCCATACTTTTTCAGTAAATCAGATGTTTACTGAATTCATTTTAAGAGACAAGGTTTCTTCCAGCTGATTTTCATTAAGTTATTCTAGACATCGTTCAGCCTACCACAACTCAGATAAGCATAATCCTACCATAATTATGGCAAACATTCTCATAACCTTTTCAATTATTAAGATAATACAGAGGGACAATTACATGAATGGGAAATGGACACTCATGGTAATGGACACTATATAAAGAAATAAAAGAAAAATGCGAAAAGAGTTAGATTATTCTTGAAAGACGTATTCTCATTTTTTAGCACACAAAAATATTACTTTTTAACATGAGTATGAAGCTCCGGGAAAGAAAAGTTAGGAGCTCAATCATGAATCATTTTCCCATATCAAGTCTTAAATTATAACTTGCACTGGAATTGAGTTCATGTCACAATATTTCAATAGCCTAGGAAATTTTGTGTTCACAACTAGATTTATATTTTTAATTTGAAACTGTTACTGCTTTATGAGAAATTTTCACTCTTCCACCTGCTTGCAACATGTCAATGGTGTTACAAACTCCAATATTCCATTCAGGACACTAACGCTTGTTTAATTAAAAAGCCAGCAAAGGAAAACAAAATCAAATACATACAAATCACTAGCTAGTTTAGTTATTTAGAGAGGGCAAAGGGAAGGAGGAAGGTGATCCGCTGATCACTGTGTGGACCTTGAGATACCAGCAAATTAGCATTTTCTCATAATTTTCTCTAGTTTTCCTCACATTTTTGTCAAGAAAATTGTTTTCCTTAACAATATTTGTTCCTTTTTTCACCAAAATCCTTGTACAAAACATGATATACTGTTATGTTTGAATTTCGGTGAGGAAATACTCATCTCTTATTTTGCACAAGGATTTTGGTCAGGGAAAAAAATAAGAAAATGTCTGAGAAAATACTTTTTATTGTTTGGTTTCTCGAGAAAATACTAAAGCAAAATTTGAGGAAGGTATCATGTAATTGTGGAAACTCTTTTTCCTCACCGAATGATGAGGGGAGATGGAAAGCATTATTTGCTTCTATCTTCAACTCCAACATAGTCATAGCCTCCCCTCTCCAGGTGACTTTCCTAATTGTCCAGATCAAGCAAAGCAAAGAGAACGTTCCCTTCCACTGGTTTAAAGGAAAAGAGATGAAAATGTGTGTCAAGTTGTCAACACATATTGTTAGGAAATCTTAGCTAATACGTGCATTTTCATTTCATTTATTCATGATCTTCAACCACATTTTGAATTGCTTCCAAGAAAAAGTGGGGAAATCGGATAGATAAAAGAAAAGTGCAAGGTTGTAGCTAAGTCAGGTACAATATAAGTAAAAGGGAATTGACATCAATTATGCTACAAAGGGAAAATGCAACAAAAATCAATTTCGACTCGTTTCGCTTTTCCCCTTCTATTTTACTCTACTAAATCAATATTCAAAACGGAGAGTGAAAAATCAAAGGGTGAAATGCAACCTGTTAGAGCCCAAGAGTGCATAATCCATTTTTACTTTCTTTACTATTTTAATCATCCAAACAATTCTGAATCTGTAGAAAGGGAATACAATAACCCAAACATAGACAAAGAGTCCCATATGTATTCTGCAAATTAATTCCAATCCGGCTTCTACAATCAAAAAGCAACAATCAACTAGAAAATAGGTCAGTAATTAATTCCAATCCGGCTTCTACATCAATTAAAGCATCTTGCCCTATTTTTACACTTATTCTTTTTCCATCACTTTTCAGATTTAATCATGCAATTTCAAAAATAAAACGTAAATTTACAAGACACTAAAAGGGTTGATGCGTACAACTGAAACTTGCCTGGCATTCATCGACGCTCCCAGAATTCTGCAGTTTTCCTTCAATTATTTGATAGTTAATCTGATAAATCTGAATACTGTTATTTGTAAATTGTTGCTTGGGATATGAAAATGCTCGTGGAGATTTAATTAGGTTTTTTGGCGGGTTAAATACCACATGCTTCTTTAGTCTGTTTGCTTTACTTTTCAAGTTTCAACAATGGTTACTTTCATAAATACACCTCACTTTTGGCTTAATTTGTTGGAATTTCAAGTTTCAAAACTTCAAAATTGCATTTATTTTTGTGCATTATTTTTCATTAAACCTTTTGATCATATTCTACACGTTATATTTATTTTGTGTCTTTAATTTCGAAGGTTACATGTCTCATTCAATACTATAAATAGGTCCTAAAAGTCTAGACAAAGGACTTAACACAAGCATAAAAAATAAAAATCATGCATTTCTATATTTTCTCTATATTTGAGGCAACTAGGATAAGGTCTTGTTCACTAGTTTTCTTATGAACGTGCTCACAAAGAGAACAACGGCGTGGCCTTCTTGGTTTTATCTTGAGATAGTGATGAGCCGACAATACCTGCACGAGGGGAGGCCATCACGATCTTAGGACAGCGTCAAGCCGTTCTTCCTTTCTAGATTTATTTTAAATAATATATTTGCATACATTTGCGTAGTTATTTATTCTACGATTTGAATATATATTGTCATTTGCATGAAATAGAGAATTTTTACAACATAATTATCTGAAAAGCCCAGAATATATAGTTGACAAGGAAGAATACCATCGTTTAATCGGTTATTATGTACGAGTCAAAGTGGTAGACTCAATGTGTTTTTACTTTTGATTTTATGTCAATTATTGTAAGAATGGACTTGGGCACGCGCATCACATTCTTGTCTCCGTGCCAACATACTAATAGAGCCTTTAGATATTAATAACACAAAACTCAAGAAATCGAGGATGGTTCTATATCTGACAAATTTGACGATGTGATGCTTTAAACTTGAATAGCTCCCCCTAGTTAATTGGATATGGCAGCTATAAGAAATGAAATATTTGTATTAAAAAATATATTTAAAGCAGCAATTTCCAATGTTTACCACCCCCAGAGACGGGGTTGTGGAGGTGGGTACATAACATTTTTTCCCTCTATGAGTGTCAATTTGAAAATGTTGTATTCAAATATACAAAGTTCACAACTGAAAAATGAAAATAGCAGCTACCATCAGAATGAAAAGAAAACACGGAACGAAACGACATAAATAGAAGCACGAACTAGCATGAGCTATCCATAAAATCGACCAACAAATCTTGAACCATAGCTCTATCTGGCATTTTGCCTGCAGCACCGTATATTGGAGCAAGCCCTCCATTTATCGGACCTGGATTTGCTTTAACCTGTTCCAGAATATAGATACAATATATATGATTTACGTGCTATACTTAAGTTTTCGTTAATGATAATGCACTTACAGTCTCCATTGAATCTCTCAAATCCTTCAGAAAATTTTCAACAACAGGTACATGTTGAAGTGTCACACAAATATGAATGCTGAGAAGATTGTATAATAAATTGTCAGAAAAAATCCTTCATAGAGAGTAGAAAATTAAGAACGATCGAAACAACATTAAGATCGAGAAAAAGAACCAATTAAAATGGCTTATTATTAGTAAGGTTACCTGTTAGGTCTCTGCAATGCATTCAAATGCCAGCCCTTTGATGACATAATATCATTGACTTCAAATATGTCAACAATGTCTGATCCAAAAGCCACAATTGTCATATCAGGCCTTCCAATAACAAACAGTCCAGGAATTTCTCGGACTCTGCAAATGAAATGTAGAATAATACACCATAAGACTAGAATGAAAGGTAAGATTGTGTTTGGATCAAAGGATTAATTCAAGTCGGCTTCAACTTTAAGCAGATTTCAAATTCATCATGATGATTGAAAAAGTAACTCGAGATTGTTACTAAAGAATATGAAGCACGTGGTTATTGAAAATTATCCAAACAAGTGCCAGGATTTGCATAGTGGATTTGGAATACTTAGCTACAAATCCTCAATTCAAATGCAACCTAGAACTTTTAGAGTAGCGATGATATATACCCTTTCTCTATTCTTTTTGATGCTTCCATAATCTCCCTTGTGTTCTCCAGGTACCCTGTTCATCAGTATATCCACAAATTAGGTTATAAGCCACAAATTTGACTTTAGATGTGAACAATTAATGGAATATAAAAACTGCTCGTCGTGAAAGGTGTCACCTTCTAGCCCGAGTGACATCATTGCAGCCCAAGCTCCAGCAATGAGAGCGCCAGGCCTGCTTCCAGCAATTGTTGGTGATACATAAAGCCCACCACTCCATTCAGTGACTGGATAATTGACCAAAGTAAAAGATATTACAAGGATTTTTTAGTAACAAAGAGGATACTGTACTTAACAACCCCCCAAAAGGCAGTAAAGAGTCCAAAATATAATAATCCGTTTTTCCTAAAATTAAACTGGCAATGAAGTACACACAAGAAGTTTTCATAGTAATAGTTGATCAAAAGTTATAAAAGACGTTATTTAGGAGTAGTTACTCACCGGCAACAAATTGATGCTTTAGAAGAAATCCGAATTGCCAAGTGATCAAGCATCATCAGGAACAAAAAAAAAATATCACAATGAAAGGAGGGGAATTAGTATTAGATCAAAAGAACAATGAAACCAGAAATGCATCAAGAACAATAGATTATGGTGTAAACTGTAGAACAACCGGACTCTTCCAGATTGACAATCTTTCTTCTTGGACATATTTATATGTGCTTGTGTGTTCTTTTATGTCAGGTTAGTTAATTCATAACTCTATGTAGCACACATATATGTTCTTTTTGGTTTCACTGTGAAGAGTTCACGGTCCAACTTTAAGTAATGAATTTGTATCACTTGTAGACTGGCTGGGAAGAACAGAAAACAAAGATCTATAAATTCTGATGGATTACAGATAGTTTATCTCCATATGGGCTTGAAAATCCTCTGTGATTTGGCAACCAACTAATAGACCACAAAAGACAGCCTGATAGGCATTGTAGCTCACCTACAGAATAAAATAGTTGCTCAGGATCTATTAGTTAACTGGACCACCATTGGAGAGAAATGCTAACAATCATGTCTAGAATAGACAAAACCAGAATGATTTTGTATAATTTACGAGAAAATTGCATTTTCTTAAACAGAATGCTGAACACATCCCGCTGAATGACTCGAAAAAGAAATACAGTTGCTCACACAGTAATATGTAACTGAAATGGTTAAATCTGTCATTTTTTTCTCACATCTTCCCTCTAATAGACTAAAGGAACACTTCCAGTTTATGTGAGATGGAGGTTATGTATTACCTTTCGCATGTCATGATCTCTGTACAAAACGACACTTGTTCCTTTAGGAGCCAGCCCATACTTGTGCACATCCACAGATATAGAGGTTACTCCCTGAACAGAGAAATCAAATGGCGGTACAGGATACCTACGAGACAGGGGCCGATGATTTAGCAATAAACAATTTGACAAGAACAAATAGAAAAGCATATGCAAATTGCTAACATAATCCCATCATTATAATACTTTGACAAAAGCTTTAATATAACTAGAGAAACTTCAAAAGTTCAATGTATTAAAGACAGTAGCATTTAGAAATAAGAAACAAATGTAAGAGCCAGAAGAAGATAAATGGTTTTGGTCAACTGAATTAATATATACAAGGTTTCCATAAGGCCGCATTTACTGCTTCTATACTGTTTTCCCTTTACTTTGTACCATGTGGATTAGAAGGGAGTATTGTCCAAAAATCACAAAATGGAAGCCAGAGGATATACCTAAAAGCATGGGCACCAACTTTTTGAAGAATGCTAGTATTCTGTTCCAAATTATGTTTGCATATTTTAGATTTAAACATACCCAAGTTTACGAGCAAAAGGCAACACAAAGCCACCAAGGCAAAGATCAACATGCAAACAAATCCCGGAAGCAGAAGCTAATTCACCAAGCTCCTACAAAATGAATTGTAATCTTAGCATTTTTAAGATAAAAGAAGTTGCAGAATATGTCAAGAATAGAGTAGTACTATTGCTTGCCTCAATTGGGTCGATAATTCCATGAGGGAAACCAGGTGCTGATCCAACAATCTGCCAAAGATGAGCTTTTTTTCAATAAAAAATAGCTCAAGTAGATAAACAAGGACATCAATTGGAAATGACAAAAGCAGAAAACAACCTAACGAACAAAATGTATCCCACTAAGAATGCCAGAAGTTGCAGTACAGTTGTTAAATCAAGTAGTAATGGAGTTAAAACAGGAAATTTACAGCTAGAGAAAATCACATATACGAAAGGCACCAAAATGCAAATTCTTTAAATTGTTTAGCTTTGAATTTGCAATAAACTTATCATCACCGAACTGAATAAATCGTACAAAACTAGGCCAGATGTAATAAATTGTCTTAGAAAGTATCAGATAGAAGTCTTACCAGTATAGTGTTTTTGTTAATATGTCGTTTGATTGCTTTGACATCAGCACGAAAATCTTCGCAAACTGGAACACGCCACAATTTGATGTTGAAATATTGTGCAGCCTTGTCGTATGCTGAATGTGCTGAAACTGGTATAATCCTATTTCCAGGAAGATAAATCAAATATATAACCTTTCAGATATTATATTGGGCTATGACAGGAATATCAAGAAAGTCACTTACATTTCTGGTTTAGTTATCCCCTTCTTGACTTTCATATAGTCACGTGATGTTTTCATAGCTAACAATATACTTTCTGTCCCCCCTGAAGTCATGTTTCCACAGATTTGTCCTCCAGAAGCCTTTTCCTTGCTACCGAGTAAGGCAGCTGTCATTGCAACAACTTCTGCTTCAAATCGTACCACACTCTGGAATACATCTAGATGCAGAGGATTCGTGTGTGCAAACCTGAAAAGACATTCAAAATTTAGATGAGGACAGAACGATAAATGAAAATAATAGAATTGTGATATTCATATTCAAAATTCAGAAGAACTATGCAGAAGAAAAGCAGAACTTGAATATCTCACTAACATTGAGCATGCCTCATTTATCAAAGAAAAGTGCCCTTCTTGCTCATTTCCTGCAATATATCTGCGTAAAACAAATGAAATTTAGTAACGGGAAAGATGAAAATCAAGTATAAAAGAAAAGGGTCCTGATATTAACTAGAAACATACACTGTACCAGAACATTTGCCCTGCCATGCAGCATCTTTTTGTTTCTCATCTTTCATTTCATTGATGACCTGAACTCCTAGGCCGGCCCTCGGCAATTCACTTCTCCAACCTTCCCTTTTCGATTTACCAGAACCTTGCAACTTATCCACAACCTACATGCATAGTTAATCCAAGGATGGACAATAAAACAAACGTGACAGACTGATACTTTAAAAACAATCACACCATATCAGCTGTCCCAATCTGACAATCTTCTTCTAATATATGCTGATGTAACATATGGTTGAATGAATACATTTATAGTTGCAGTCAACATTCTGAATCAGATTAAGATAAGCCAGCAGGCTCAAGTATTCTAGTGCTTCAACCCCTAGCTCTCACTTAAGTGCCAAAAGTTTAGCAAGCTTTACTATTTGTTATAATATTTTGATATTTCAATAGTAAATTTTATTTATTTTATAATAAAATTTATAGACCTTCTGGTGTTTTTAACTACAAGATAAGGTGTACTGCTTAATCGGAGCTTAACTAAGGATCGATCATGAAGCCTTGATCAAACTTGATGATGTTATTCTAGCTCAAGATCAAGCTGGGGACCACAAAGAATATCTTCAATGAACTCTAGATCTAAAGAAAATTTCAAGCTCAAGCTTTGAATATGCTATTCAAAACAAAAATTTCCCAGATTTACTTGCTGACAGACACATTATCTCTTCGGATTAAAAAGTTTAGATGTTACTGAAAAGTACCAATACATCAATTGCTCATGGTAGGAATCTAATTGCATTAATTGCTCATTTCTACCTGCAACTGAATCGCTTAAAAAGTTCCAGTCCTTTATCTCGAATTATTTAAAAAAATCAAAAAGGGCATACCACGTTTACAACTCTATCATTAATGAATCAATCAGAAAGATACCTCATTAAATGAAATTCAGACTACACAATCAACAACAAAATAGAGTCTATAATAACTTCTCCACCGCGAATTAAATAAACAAAAATATCACACTTACCTTTTGCTTTTCAGCATCGATATACTTCTGCACACCAGGAATCAACCTGATAAAATTCCCAAAAAAAAAAAATCACACAAACAAATTCATAAATCAGTCAGCAATTTCTATAAATTCCAAACAGAAAATGAAAGCTAATCATGAAATTACTTGACAGTGGCCATGAAAAACTCCACAACCGTCGATTTCAATCCTTTCTCGAAAATTAATCGCAAAATCGACTGAATACTTCGCGCGATTAAAAGAGTGAGAATAGGAATAAAAAGCAGCACGAGAGGTTCGTATTGCGATAAGAATGAATTCACAAAAGCTCGGAGCTGATTCAGAGAGGAAAACAAATCATCGAAATCCATAGTTGAATTTTATTTCTTCCTATTCCTTTGTTTCTATTGGAATTTGAATGCTTAGCTGTGTAAACTTGTTATATATATATATATATATATATATTGTATATTGTAATGAGCTTTCTTAAATTTCAGATTACTTATTTTAGGCGCTGTTTGGTTGCTTGACGTTAACAAACTACTGACAAAATTATTGTGGTTTACTACTTAAGTACGTATTAATCTTCTTCAATATGTTTATGGACGGACAATAAAGAGATTTTATTATAATTATTATTATTTTGATTCACAAAGGGAAAAGTATTACGAAAATATAATTTTAACATTTATATAAATAAGATTATACGTTGTATTTCTTTTTTATTGTGTTATGATGCATGGTGTAAAAGATAATATTATCCTAATTTTGAGAAAAAAATAAAATTGTAATTAAAACATGGTTAGTTAGTGGCTAGGAAGTATAGCCATGGAGATTTTTATATGTTGTGAAATAGTACTCACTTAAATGCATATGCATCAAGTCAAAATTGTACAAAGAAATGGGCACATGTACTATATCATAACTCATTAAAAAGGACTTATAAGGGATTATGAAACCTTGGACCCCGTAGATCCCCATCATTGATTGTGTAGAGTTTAGATGAGACACCACTATATTATATGTTATAGTGTATGTACTGAAATTTTTTCCTCTACAAATTTAAATTGTTTTTTATCTTATAATGTTGTAAAACAGATTTAATTTACTAATAATAATTCAAATAAATAGACACAATAATATTATTATTAGATAGAAAATTTATTCAGAATGAACCGACTAAGTATCATCAATAACTACTATTGTTATGTATCGTTCATTTTTTACCTTCCCGAAAAAGCAATGTTTTTTTATAAAGAAAATTAATGTTAGGTAAGAAGGAAGTTTTTAAATTAGAAAAACTTTTGAATAATTTGGGGAAATGTTTTAGGGAACTAAAATAATAAGTTTAACCAAAAATTATATATATATATATATAATACCCATTCCATTTTTTTTTTCTAAGTACCAATTCTTCACTTGATATTATTTTCATCACTAAGTGCAATTTATTTTTTTCTTATTTACAAATTAAAGCTACCTATTAGATTGGGTAAAATCTGCAAGTAAAATCATTTATTATATATGTTGGAAGTAAATTTTCAACTTTGTGTTCTTATTTCATTTACTTTTGGACCTAATGGCTGTATGATTCTTTTCTTTCCATTGATAATAAATAGTGACATCATTTTTTACAATTTTAAAAGACGGCAAGTGAGCATGATTTAGCTTAACCTTCCCCACAAATTGTCTAATAAGGGTAAATATGTTAATTAAGGTACATTTGCTCTGGTATTAGTAAACTTGCTCTGTCATTATCATTAGCCTCTCATTAGTATCTTGATTGAATAAACATCCCACATTGATATATTTAACTATTTAAGAAAGTAGATTTAATAGTTGGATTAATGGTGCTAAAATAAGGTATAGAAACATTGTGTAAACAATTTTTCTATGCATATATAATGTAGAAATTTACGAAATTGCCCATTGCATTTATCATTGAAGACCATTCGTGTACGAGAAAATTATTTAGATGAAAGTTAGTAGTAAAAAGCGGATTAAAATTAGGAATTTTTAAATTAAATGATTATATGGAGACAGTGAAAAATTGCAATTTGCAGAGTTAAAAGAAAAACTTATATAATGTTATTTTCAATTATTTTAATGTTTTTACTAACATAATCTTTTCAAATAATATTCCATTTCTTAATCAATATGATAAATTGATTTGTTAAGAAATTGATTAAATACTGTTTCGTGAATCACATAATACAATGACCATATTAATATTATAGAAAGATCGAGCAAATATGATTACACAATAAATCGATTTTGTAAATTTCCGCCTATATCTAATAGTCCATTGTTTGTGAATATTTTATTTGTATAAAAATGAAAAAAATGTTCTTTAATAAACTCAAAAAAAAAATGTCACAAATATAGTCGGTAATTTTATAATTTTTTTTTACTTAGTTGAAAAATTAAAAGTTTTAAAAAATTTTAATAAAAAAGAAGGAAAATTAAAATCATTATAAAGACCTAATTGAAGACTGAAGTAGGCAATTCGACTGAAACAGGACTCTCTCTTTTAGTCTTTACTCTTTATAAAACCTTCTTTCCATAATATTTATTTTATTATTATTATTAGGGATAAATGCAAAAAAAAACCCTGTGAAATAATTTATTGGCTGAAAACCCTCTGTGAAATAAATATAGGCTAAAAACCCCCTGTGAAATTTTTTCGTTGCAAAAAACCCCCTCGGTCAGTTAGGTCAGCTACCCCTGTGAAATAAATGCAAAAAACCCCCTGTGAAATAATTTATTGGCTAAAAAACCCCTGTAAAAATTTTTCGTTGCAAAAAACCCCCTCGGTCAGTTAGGTGAGCTACACGCGCCGTATGTGCATTTTTTTTTTGTTTGTGATTATTAGACATTAAATGACTTATTCATTTACTTTTATGTCCCTTTTGTGTATTGTACTTATATATTCATTTGGGATACACTTTTACTCATGTTTACACAAAAAAAAACAATATTAAAAATAGTTTTTCATAAAATGTTTCTTTTATTTTTAGTAAATATGCCTCATAATATTTAAATTTTAGACCATTAACATATAAGTACTTATATATTCATTTGGAATACAATTTTACTCATGTTTACACAAAAAACGATATTAAAGATAATTTTTCATAAAATGTTTCTTTTATTTTTAGTAAATATGCCTCATAATATTTAAATTTTAGATTATTAACATTATTGTTTTTACTATTATGAGGCATATTTACTAAAAATAAAATAAATATTTTGCAACGACCGGGGGGTTTTTTGCAACGAAAAAATTTCACAGGGGGTTTTTAGCCTATATTTATTTCACAGGGGGTTTTCAGCCAATAAATTATTTCACAGGGGGTTTTTTGCATTTATTTCACAGGGGTAGCTGACCTAACTTTCACAGGGGGTTTTTTTGCAAAGAAAAAATTTCACAGAGGGTTTTTAGCCTATATTTATTTCACATGGGGTTTTCAGCCAATAAATTATTTCACAGAGTTTTTTGCATTTATCCCTTATTATTATTATTATTCCAGAAAAACGAAGAAAAAGAACATAATATCTAGCAATCAATTAATTACCAAGTAGAAAGCAAACCCTAGAAAGAGATTTTGATTTGGATGAATGGAAGGTGGTGGTGGTATGGATGAGCAGCAGAGTTTGGTCTCTTCTTTCTTGGAGATCGCCGTTGGCCAAACTGCCGATACCGCTCGCCAGTTTCTTATGGTAACAGTCTCTTTTTTTCCACTTACTACTATCTATGTCTGTCTCATCTTCCAGATGCATTGTCAATTTTTGGTTCGAAGAATGTATTTTCCTAAATATTTTTTGGGATTTAAGTATTTGCTTCTGCTGCCCAGGAATTTCTTACTGATTGGAGAAATTGGAAGGGAAAACACTTATATGTTAATGGACCTTTTTTCGTTGTTGGACTGCAATTGGCATGTATGTGTAAATGTTCCTAAATAATCATTGTTTTCATACGTCTCTTTATTTTATAGTTGAATGTGAAAGCATGTAACTTTAATGCTCAACTTATCTTACCCTGTTTGGACTTCAATGCTGGAAACTGGACCTGAAGAAATAAGCAAACATGAATTTTCTTTTCACCATTTCATAGTAATGATTCTCTATTTTATTGTACTAATGAACTTGAAAGACTGATTATCAGTGAGAAATTCTAACATAGACGTGTTATTTTATCATTCTAGGAATACCAAGTTGTAGAAATTGATTTTGGAAATAAAATATGCTATTCAGTATTTACTATGAACAATATAGGAAGATTGCGCTTATTTTGCTCTTTTAGGTATGGATACCAGTACGGTAACATTAGATATATTGCCTATTAAAAGCTCAAGTCTCATCAAGTGATTTGACACAGTCAATTTCGCCTGTCATAATTTGGTCAGAATGAGAGAGACGTGGGAACTGGAGAGAAAGAGGCAGGAAGTAACTTGAATGATTAACAGGCTAGACAATAATGAGGAGTATCAACGCTATTCAATTCTGTAATAGTATGGATAGTCCCTCAGTAATAATAGACATGTGGGTGAGGTTCATGTGCTGCTTTCTGAAGCTGCCATATGTTATGTCAAATTCTTGGTATATTTTGTAATTCCAGGTGTATTAAAGCCAATTATTTGAGTACTGGCAATTAGTTAAGAGTGGAGTGTAAAGTATAACATATACCC
Organism: Verbascum thapsus; assembly: GCA_963669365.1. Classification (NCBI taxonomy): domain Eukaryota; kingdom Viridiplantae; phylum Streptophyta; class Magnoliopsida; order Lamiales; family Scrophulariaceae; genus Verbascum; species Verbascum thapsus. Next base: position 23,334,293 of record OY770105.1, read on the forward strand.
AAAGAATGAATCCAGTTGGAAATTGAATGATGGTATTTATTAGGCTATAAGCATAATTGATTTTGTCGGCCTAATTAAGGCAAAAAGTGGATTTTCCTTATTTGTGATGTTATCTGTTTGATACTTATTGTTTGAAACAACATAGAGCTAAACTTCTTTTGAGGAAGTATTAAATAGAATTTCACGTGATGCAGGCCTCCAGCTGGAAGCTTGAGGAAGCCATTAAACTATTCTATGTAGGAAATGAAGGTTCGGCAGCTGCACCATCTGTATATTGTGCACCGACGGAGAATGATCTAGGAGGTATATTATTTACTTAATGTAAATGTTTTAAGAAGTGGCTGTTGCATGATGTGTTAGAATATCCAGGAGGTATATTATTTACTTAAATATGGGCCTTTCAACGCCTAACATTATTACTATTAAATTGAGACAAAATATGAATACAACTAAAATTTGAATGTTCTAGACACATAAGAACAGAAATTTAATTTCTTTATCTTTTACAAGTAACCTTTTTGTTACAATATTAATGTTTATGCAATTTTGATAGTCTTATGGAAACTAGGGGTGTTCACGAGTCGAGCCGGCTCGAAAATAGATCGACTCGAGCTCGAAAAAATTCGAGCTCGAGCCTATCGAGCCGAGCTTTCTATCGAGCCGAGCTCGAGCCTAAACATGCATGTTCGCCAGCTCACGAGCCGGCTCGCGAGCCTGAATAGTAATAAAAAAAATAAAAAAAAAAATTTTTTTAATTAATATATATAAAAAAAAAAAATTTATTAAATTTTTTTATATAAAATGATATATTATAATAATATATTTATAAATAATAATATTGTTGACTTTAATTATAACTACATTTAATAATATATGAATAAATATAAAATTAATTAAATATTTTTATTAAAAAAAATTATAAAAAAAATATTTTTTTTTGAGCTCGAGCTCGAGCTCGGCTCGACTCGGCTCGAGTCTGGCTCGAGCTCATATTCCTGGAGCTCGTCGAGCTCGAGCTCGAGCTCGAAAATTATGGCGAGCTCGAGCTCGAATTTTTTGGCAAGCTCGGCTCGAGCTCGACTCGTGAACACCCCTAATGGAAACAATACTATTGAGATAGAACCATTCGATCAGAAATTAATCCATTTATTTCTTCATGTGAAATATGTACTTGGTGAAACCAAAGTAAACAAGAACTTGAAAATGTGCCAATATTATCCAGACCTTTTCCTCAATCGTTAAATTCAATATTATTTGTGTACTCTAAAACTGATGTGATTAAGTAGGTTACTAGTTAGCCCCTGTTTTATAAATTATCTTGGTTAGATTAATGGTTTGGTGTCCCCTACCAGTTTGCTTCTAAGAAAAGAGCACTTTGGGGAGGGGATCGAGACCTAACCTTTGGCAGTATGAATGAGAGAGTTTAGAAGAAACCTTTCCCGCCTTTGTTGTTGCATATAAATAGGAAAAAGAAAATGTAAAGTTATTTATGCACGTAGAAATTTAACTATCATGACTTCCTGTTAAGTCATCAAGAACAGCGTGCCATATTAATGAATCAAGTTTAGCTAGATGGCTAAATATATTGTGTTATAGGTGGGTATATTGATGGCTATTAAGATATAGTATTTTAAGATATGAGTCTCCCAAATAACCATGGGAGGTGAAAATAACCTTACTTGGTGGTCCCCAATTGATGATTCTGGTGTAACCATGCTTTGTGGGCCGCTAAAATTGTATGACTAACCCTCAAATTTTCCGCTAAGAATGGGCGGTAGAATCAGTGATTGAGATCACCTAAATGTTAGGCAATCAAGATAGACAGACAGAGATCACGACTGAATTGACTAGAGAAATACTTTTTATCTACTTCGTGTACCTAAATATTGCTTTATGCCCTGAAGTTTTACCTCTTCTTTTTGCCCCTTCAGTTTTGTGTATTACAGCAACTTACTTATTCAGAAAATAAATTTTTTACAAGTGCTTCATTGGCTGCAGATGAAAATAATAAAGAAGTGGTTGACACCAAGGTTGAGGAGAATGGAAAGAAGACTTCTTATTTACCTCAGCCTGACTTCATATCCAAAACATTGGGGGAACTGAATATTGGAGAATCATCATCTGGCTTTAAGAAAAAGCCGGTAATCATAATAGTTGTGGGAATGGCAGGTATTTATTTTGTGCTAATAGATTTTCCTATGTAACCATACGATTTGTATTCTAAATTTCATGATATATGTTGCAGGAAGTGGAAAGACTACGTTTCTTCACCGGCTAGTTTCTCACACCATGGCATCAAATGTTAGGGGCTATGTTATGAATCTTGACCCTGCTGTTATGACTCTTCCATTCGGGGCTAATATTGATATAAGAGATACCGTTCGGTACAAGGAGGTTATGAAGCAGTTCAATCTTGGACCTAATGGAGGAATTTTGACTTCCCTTAACTTGTTCGCCACAAAGTTTGATGAGGTAAATTTCTCTTGATGCTTTTGGAGATCATAAGTGGGAACCTTATGATATGGTCTATTAAAGGATATAAAGGTATTTACTGCTTCTCAGTACACGTACAATTATATTTGGTGACTATAGGTATATAAATAAAAGATGTACAACTATACGGCATAGATAAATATACTGTTCTGAAAATATTATCTATGCTTCTTTGACTCTAGTGTATTTTAAGTAAAAAGATAAAATACGGCGTTTGGCCTTGAGATGCAGCGAGAATGTTCTTGTGTATTGTAAGGATGAGTGGTTGTAACATAAAATTAAAAAAAATAATTATACAAGAGAGATGAAAGAAATCGAGAAAGAGAAGGGAGAAAGAGAGATGTGAAGGAAAAAGAAACTAGTTTTGATAAGGATATAAGATTATAAGACTACTTAAAGATGATACTAGATGAGGATATCTCGATCATGATTTTTGAGAATTTGAAGGCTCCATTCCATGGATGAAAACTACTACTATTTTGTATATAGAAGAAAAAAACGTAAGTGCGATATATTCTTCTTATGATAGCTATATAGAAAAAGATTGAATTAAACTAAACTAGACAAGGTGTACCAGACAGGGCTGTGACTTGAAGATGAAGATGACGGAAGCAAAAGATCGAGATACTATGGCTCGAAGCCATGTCTCTGGTACCATGTTAGATTAGAGAAAACCTCGTTGGGACCTTGTAAGGTTGGATTACATATATTTATAGAGATGCATTTACTTGGTAAATAAGTAAAGCTAATTATAAATTAGGAAAATATAAATACAAGAAAACTTAATACATAAGAAAAGATCATATATAAAACTAATGGAAATATCCTAATATATATTCTACGAAGGTTATTGTGACATTTAATTAATGGGAAAATTCCAGAAGTTATTCTCTTATCAGCATTATATGTAAAAACTCGTTCAGGTTTTTATTTTAAATGATTTCATATTATTTTTTAAATGTGCAGCTGAACTTCAAAAGTGCCAATCATTTTTTCGTTAAATAAAAACGGGAATTCTTATTTGAAGTGCAATTGTTTGCAAAATTGCAGGTTGTATCAATGATAGAGAGACGGGCTGATCAGCTTGACTACGTTCTGGTTGACACTCCTGGCCAAATCGAGATTTTCACTTGGTCTGCTTCTGGAGCCATTATTACTGAAGCTTTTGCATCAACATTTCCTACAGTAATTGCTTATGTTGTCGATACACCACGTTCAGAAAGCCCAGCTACCTTCATGAGCAATATGTTGTATGCTTGCAGTATCCTCTACAAGACACGTCTGCCATTAGTATTAGCATTCAACAAGACTGATGTTGCTCAACATGATTTTGCTTTGGAGGTACAATTAATTCGTTTTCCTTTCTTGCTTTTCTCTGCAAGGTTTTTGTTTGGGAATATTCTGTTTGCTCTTTCTTTAACCTCTATGCCCTACAACCTTTTTTTAAAAATCTATTTAGTACCCTATTTTTCTATCTTCCACAATTATGTTTTCCTTCTTGAAGTCTCTGTTTTGTATTATTTATCAGTACCTTTATTCTGTACCATTTTCTGGTTCATTTTTGTAAATGACATACTTCTTTCTGTTGTGAGTGCAGTGGATGAATGATTTTGAGGTATTTCACGCGGCACTTGATTCAGATCACTCTTACACATCAACCCTTACTCGTAGCTTGTCCCTTGCATTGGAGGAGTTCTATAAGAATCTTAGATCTGTGGGAGTTTCTGCAGTGACTGGTGCTGGGATGGATGCCTTCTTTAAAGCCATTGAAGCCAGTGCAGAGGAGTACATGGAAACATACAGGTATATATTGGAGTAATCATTGTGTTGTAAAATCACATTGCCTGATTACTCTAACAATGAATGTCTTATAATAATATGTTGTTGAAGGAGTGATCTTGAAAGGAGACGAGCAGAGAAGCAACGTTTGGAGGAAGAACGTAGAAAGGAAAACATGGATAAGTTGAGGAAAGATATGGAGAAGACTCGTGGCGAAACTCTTGTATTGAGCACTGGTCTGAAAGATAAAAAAAGCATGATGGATATTGATGAAAATGAAGAAGATATAGATGAAGATGAAGATGATGTTACAGATGCAGATGAGGATGAAGATGAAGAGGTATCCAATTTTTTGTTTTGACATGATACCTAAAAGAACTGGTTATTATTATGCTATGCTATGTTTGAGTGGTGAGAGAGATTATCTGTACATGCAAGCTGTTACTGGATTATCCCTCCACTCCATCGCATTTTGTGAAAATGATGCTCTGCGTTTTGATTTCTCTTACTTTTCACATATTGAATTGTCTGAACTACAAACTTATGTTGCAGGGTTGGAGTGTGTCTCCCTGATGGGCGCAGAGTTCAGAGGAACTTCCTTCGCACTGATCCAATTCAGGTAAATGTTCATTGCTTTTGGATTTTCCATTCTTACTTAAGATATATCAAGTTTCTTGCTTTTTTTTTCCTGAGTGGATTGTTTTATGTGAAACATAGTGTACTTGTCTTGATGTATCATTGATAGCATTAGAATTGATTCATGTTAGTGAATGAGTAGAATTTTGAAAATGTATGAAATATCCCATTCGATTTCTTATAAATTTCTTCCCCTTGTGTACCAGTTTATTAATGTCTTTCAGTCACTGCTTCTTCATTTGTAGGGTGCTTCTTTAGGATCTGGCCACATAACTAAGAAGCGTTAAATTTACTTAAAATCCAAAAACGTGTCTGGTAAATAGAATGTATTCTGTGTGTATCGTGCAGATAAGTTACTTAACAAGGATATTATTATTGTTTTGCAACAGCTGCTGTGGTCATTCTGCGTTTCTGAGCTGAAAGAAGACCAAGCAATTCCAGGTGCTTCAAGGTCTTTAGACTATGATGTTCATTCAACGTTGGAGGAATCGGGTCTTGCCAACTCAATCGTTTCGGTCACTTGGGAATGAAGATCGTCTTTATTTATATATGCTTCGTATTTTATTTTATTTAAGGGCAGAGGGACATAATGGGCATTAACTTGTCGGTCTGTTTTTGTATATAATGCATCTCTGTTGCTTGGAGGACAATGGGATTATTTTCTTCTGAATTAAAAATTTGCAGTTATTTCCTTTGAAAATTCAACTTCTTTTACCTATTCAAATACTGGACAATAATGTCCTTGTTGGTGTAGGGGGGTTTATCATCTCTATTATTGCTTCCTTTACATTTCTGATTCGAAAATTCTTAGCAACATTTAGAACACTAGCTTTGTGTTATTCTTCCAATTTGTAGTTGATTCCAAAATCGTCCATATCAATACAACTCTTGTAAGACAATTCAAGATGCTTCTAAAAAGATTTCAAACAATATTTCACCTCTAGAAAATAGGTTGAGAAAGTACCTGAGGGGATTAAGCAGTGCTTATTCACATTTATTTTACTATAAAAGTATTGAATGTGTTTCTTTGTGAAAATATTATTTAATCTTTTATTAAATATTAATATAATAATGTATGCATCTAATATATCTCAGTAATCCTATCATTTAATCATTCATTGAAAATGAATGCAATAATGTATATCTCTAATATTAACATTCAATTTTCATTCATTAGGAACTATTTTCAAAATAATAATAAGAATTAGAAAAATGTATGATACTTCAAAATAATAAAAACAATTAGAAAAATATATATATATATATATATATATATATATATATATATATACAATTATTAAACTTTTCTACAATTTATTGAAAGTTTTCATTCATTAGGAACTATTTTCAAAATATCAATAAGAATTAGAAAAATGTATAATATTTCAAAATAATAATAACAATTAGAAAAATAAGCATTAAACTTTTCTACATTTATTGAAAGTTACAAATAAGATAAATTTTAACTCTCATTAGTGACTAATAATTTGAATTAATATAGGGTGTCTCTTTTACGATTCTTTGAACTAATATAGGATGTTTTTTATGATTCATTAATCTTGAGGGAAATAGTGATTTATATGTTTACTAAATAATTGATTCATGGTAAAGACAAAATACACGTTAATTTGATTTAGGGCACGGGTGTTGTTGGTTAAAAAGAATATGAATTCAAGTGTTTCTTCCCATTGTGAAAAGTCCATTTAACCCTTTATTAAAAATGAATGCAACAATGTTGTACACTTCTAACATTTACCCCACAATCAGCTAAACACCTAAAGGCAGTGCTATTGGGTTTATAATCTCTATTATGCTCCCTTTACCTTTTCCGATTCGAAAATTCTTAGGAATATTTACAACACATCGGGTCTAATTTCAATCACTAGATTTGCGTTATTCTTCAAATTTCTAGTTATTCTAAAAGCGTTCAAGATGTTTCTAGAAAGAAATAGAACAATATTTCACCTCAAGACAATAGGTGAGAACATATGAAGAAAGTACCTTGAGGGGATATAGCAGTGCTTATCTATATCTGTTCTACTAATGATAGTGGATTTTATGTTCACTAAATGGATTATGTAGTTTTTTTTATTTTCACTGCATAGTTGAGAGTATGGAAAAATTACAATATAATTTATTACATTATGTGAATGCTAATTTTTTAGACATTATTAGATCGATTAGTGTAGATATAGATTAGATAAAAATAGATCGATTAGGAGTTGGTGACTCTTGGATTTTGATTAATATATAGTTATTTTAATTAGTAGGATACGATGATTCAGTATAATATAGATTAATTAGAAAATTATTTCTCGGTGATTACTACATTATTTTAGAAATGATTAAATTCTTTTCAATATATATTATTAATAATTATACTACATATTATACAAATGAGGAAACTGTTAACAATTGAAAAGTCATAAATAGTTATCTTTTAGAAATTTGAAGATATTTTAACTTTTTTAACTTTTAAGAAAATTTCAATGGTCTTGATAGCTCCTGTGAATAATTTATTAATATATTATTCATTAATCTCATCAAAATGCCAACAATTCATAAGTCTTACGAGTGAAATATAACTCAAAATACACTATTTTCATAATAATTTAAAAAATATATAATTAAATGATTTTATGCATACTTATAGTGGTTCTTAATAGTGACACTCATAACAATTTCAAATTTATCTTTATTTATTTTTCTATATGCGGTCAAAATTATAAAACTTTTTTGCAAAACTCGGGACTTCAGGAAAAATTCAAATACTCATTTTCAATATTTAGTACTCAATAAGTCAATAACAAATAAAAAATAAAATGATAATATCTTTACCACAACTATAATATAACAAAAATAAAATATTTCATTGTTTAAATTTTTATACAAATAAGTGTACAACAATCAAATTTTAATCGTCATACAAATAATTGAAATAATAATAATAATATAATCTTTGATATTTGGTCAAATATCAGAATTATTGAGATGTTCTTTATGACCAACTTCATCGTCAAACAAGTCATGGTTCCAATTCGATTCAATAAGAGTGAGATTTGCAATCTCTAAAACTTCAACTTCATCACCCGATTCAAAAATATTTCCACCCACATCACACATTTTTGTCCCATCTTACATATATTTTGGAGTATTTATTAATAAAATATGAAGATTCTTTACTCTAAAACTTTATACTTTTATTTTTTACATTTTGACATCAAAAGATTTAATTTTATTGAAAAAAATGTGGACACTCGTGTCCTAAACGCGTCGACATAGTTATGGCCGTGTATGAAATGTGTCATAAATTTTTATTTTATTTTTTAAGGAAATTGAGTAGCCGTATCCAACACGTGACAGAAGTGTGTTCGTGTCTAACACTATACGACATGATTTTTTGGAGTGCATTTGCTTTTATGTATTAATAGATACGTAAAATTTGTGGGCCACACACACAATCTAATTAAGACCTTTTTATATTAGGCCCACTTCAAATTAAAGGCACCCTTACCCAAATTTGACCTGTTCTTATAGCATTACCCTTCTCACCTAAACCATCTTTACTTACCTAAAATTAGGCTGCAAATTCAATTAAATTGCCCATCATTTTAGATTTATTTCTATCAATGCAATGTTTTCTTCCATTCTCTATAGACTACATTATGTTATGAGTTTAATTAATTAAGCTCTCTATAATGCCTCTTAATATACCATATGTAATTCTTATCAATATCAAAAGTTGAATGTAATAATCTTTTCTATATAAAATTTAAAGAATAGTTTCTTTTCTAGGAAACAAAATTGCATTTTTTCTCAAGCATCTTTATTTTTATTTTTTTACTCTTGGCTAATGCCAAATATATTTCTCTTTATTTTCTTCTCTTTTGCTAATGCATTTTGCACATAATAAGGTCATAACCTTTGAAACACTTACTCGTTATCAGTGCAATAAGAATAATTGTCTTGTAATGCATTAATCGAACTAGTTTTATAAAATGTCTCCATAGTACATATCGATTTTCTGCAAAAAAAAAATATTAAAAATATTAAAAATTAATATAGCATCATAGGCCTAAAACCTATCAAAAACGTAAATATAATTATTTCCCATATTAATTACATTTAATTAGTATGAGTGCACTTAATATGTCCACCTAGAATAGTAGCTAGTTTGTTTTTTTTGTTAAATATGTCCACCTAGAAATAGTAGCTAGTTTATTTTTTTAATAAATTTAACGAAGACATAAATGTCAAATTTAGTCAAAGATAAAATAACATTTATTCTAATGTAGTTTTAAATAAATAAGTAAAAAAGATAAGGAATATCTACAAACCTTTTCTTTACTTATTAACTACCATAGTTATCCATCAGTTTAAATTGTAAAAATTTAAACTGATCAGTATCTTACATCAATTTTGAATAAGTTTTTTTTATAGATACATGTAACACTATTACTCATGAAGATTTATTTAAAAAAAAAAATCGTGTTTGAACAGTTGTTGAAAACTTATTCTTATTCACTAAATTTGAATAATATTTGATACCATATAGGCTTATGAGATCAGTATTTTTTCCCCAGTGCATATTACATAGGTTTTTAGAGATACTATGGTCCAGTACAAAATTGGGCTTTCGGCCCAGTTTATTCTGAAAGTTTGTTTTTCTGGGCCTCTTAATTGTTTTCTAGCCATCTTTCAGCCCATTATATGGGGTCAATTGGAATTGACCAATACTTGGGTGACTTATTTGCAATATTAACTCTTATCAACAAATCAAATTCATCATCTCACCAACCATTCTTCTAACTATGCCATTATTATATTTTTTTAATCCATTTAATTGTATTGTTAAGTATGAAACTATTTTAGATAGTCAAAACAGTGTAATAGCAATGTACAAAGTCGCTATAATGTCTAACAAATTAAAATTTAGGGATGGCAATGAGGCGGGTCCGGGGCGGGTAATGCTGGACCCGAGACCCGCTCCGGTCAGAATTTTTAGGACCCGGATCCGCCCCGGACCCAGTAATACCCGGTCCCGCCCCGGACCCAGCGGGTACCCGGCGAGTCCGGGTCCTACACGATGGACCCGGTTAAATTTTGACTTTTTTCAATTTTTTTATCAGAAATATACTTAAAATTAATATAAATAATACAAAACCAATATAAACTAAAATACATAAAAAAAAACATTCAACACACTTAAGTCATTCACAAATAAGACAAATCAAAATAGGTAAAAAAATTCAAATTTTCTTCAAAGTCCAAATTTGAAAACAAATCAAATACCAAATAAACATCAATTAAATAAAACAACTATGAGGCCTCAATAATAATTTCTTCATCTTCCTCCTCATCTAAGGACAAGCATCCAAATCTTTAATTCTTATTGATTTTATAATTTTATTATATTATAATAATTATAAATAAAAAATATATAAATTCTATGTTAACGGGGCGAGTCCGGGTCCGGGTCCGGGACGGGTATATGTTGGACCCGGACTCGCCTCGGACCCGGCCGGGTCTTGATTTTGACACCCGGCCCCATTTTTTTGGACCCGGCCCCGGCCCCATCGGGACGGGTCCAATACGGGTATTTAAATTACCCGGCCCCATTGCCATCCCTATTAAAATTTAAGTGTGAAATAGTTTATTAGATATAATGACATCTTAAAGTTTATTAAAAAATGTGTAGATATCTTTAAAGATGCATTAATTTTCACTATATTATATAGATATAATATTTATTATCAATATAAAATATCTAATATGCAATCTATGTATCTATATATATATAATGCAGATAGTGCAGGTCGACCGGCTATTTTATACCTGTTTAACCGGTCAAATCAGTGACTCAATGATCCATTTGATTATCTGTTTAATCCTCGGTCCAATTTTAGGAACATTGGTTCTAAGTAGTCCATTTCTTAAAGTTGATTTCCTTCTAAATTTGTTCGAGGTACATCTTTTTATCTTTTTAATTTTAAGTTGAAATTCGATCTTAAATTAATCTCAACTACTGTATTAAAGACGAATAGAATAGTGTATTGTAATGATTTCAAAAACAACTATTTGTAGATAAATGTGAAACAGATTCTGCACCTTGTAACATTTGAATAAATGGAATCCAAATTACCCATGTCATGATTATAAATTAAAAATACAATAATTACAAATAAGAATATATAAGAGTACAAAAATTATAGGTGAGGAGATATGTCACAATTAATGTGATTTATTTAGTATTAAAGTTGATGATGCAATTGTTTTGGACATGCATGTATTAACTCCAATTTATCTTTCTTCTCACTTTACCTCATCTCCTAATTAATTTTCCCAACTATAAAATCACACAAAATAAACATTTTTATGAGCTCATTTTCAACATTTTGAAGAATCCCTAATGGAGATTAATTTTTTTTTCACAATATTTTTTCTCCATTTTATAACCCTTTTGGTTCGTGTAATCGGATCGAATAATTTTCCCGGGATTTTCAGTTTCGGTGATTCGATTTTCGACGCTGGAAATAATCACTATAACAAAAACTGCACTTCTCAGGCTGATTTTTCACCTTATGGATCAACATTTTTTCATCACCCCACTGGAAGATTCACTAATGGCAGAACTGTGCCTGATTTCATTTGTAAGTGCTTAAATTGTGCATTAAATATTTGAATTATATTATTTTGTGATATACACTACATATTTGTAATTTGCAGCTGAATTTATCGGGATTCCGTTGCAAAAGCCATTTCTAGAGATACAAATCGAGATTAAGAATGGAGCACGACACGGTTATCCATCAAACGGCATCAACTTTGCCAGTGGTGGTAGCGGGGTTTTACGAGCAACGAATAATTATTCGGTACAAATTTTGTTTCTAAAAATCTGATATATTATATGAATAATTGCACTTTTTAATCTTGTTATATGAATAATTACACTTTTAATCCTGTAATCTAGCTCAAATTTAATTTTTGTCTGATTCGTTATGATTTTTTTACATTAAATTCCATAATTTTCAAAATGTATCGTATTAGTATCACCGTCCAAAATTGAACGGTTAACTCCGTTAGTCAATATTTTGACCAGAGTTTTTTTAAGAGGCATGTGATAGTGATATTAGGTGGAAATATCATAATAATGAATATAATTCGGGTACGAATGTATTCACGTATGAGTTCTTTAAAAAAATAATTTTAAAGTGTTGATTAATGGAGTTGATCGGTAGATCTTGAACAGTGAAAACAAATGTGAGACTATTTAAAATTTATGAGACTAAATGTGATAATACGAGATAAAAAATGCAAATTATGAGATAAAAAATATGAACTAAATTATGAGATAAAAAATGCAATTTTTTTCTAAAGTAGGACCTATTTCAACAGCTGCATTTATGTTTTAGCAACTTTTATTTGCTTATAAGATTTGGAAAACGTCTCTCTTTTGAAGAATAGACTATCTGTGGATATTTTCACATCATAGTGACGGGGATGTTATTTGTTTATTTCAATCATTTTCACATTGTATTGTAATGAATGCTATTTATTTCTTATAATCATTTTTTAATTACTTCTTTTTTGTCTAGTACTATATATATATATATATATTGGCCTTTTAAAAATTTAATAAAGTTTAATTAAGTACTAAAGAAAATGTTAAGAAAAGGAAAAATGTTCATGTTTTATACCACCGAATGTTCATATTTCCTTGATTTAGAAAGTATGATGTATTGAATTTAGAAAGTATATATGATGTATGAAAACGGTGGTATATAACATCACTCTTTTATCAGTTTAGTCAATTTTATTGAATTTAGAATGAGATGCACGGAGGATTCAGCCCCAATCTATATCGATTCTAGTATTTTCAAATATTTCGTGTCCCGTTCACAAAATTCTAATATATACGTAAATCTCCATTATTTTAGAGTTAGGTTTCGGAAAATTCTATTATATTTTATCGAGATATATGTTATATAGTACCTTTTTTTTTCTTTTTTTTGTGTTTCCATGTTTTTCAGGATCCAGTTCCATACTTTCTAATTGAGATTAGGTGAAAAATCATTAAAAGAGCAAAATGGTGACATATAACTTGCATATATATATATTATATAAATAAATTCCCTTAGATTTCATTAATTCTCTAACTACCAATTTAATGAACAAAATTAAACATTCATTTCAATATTAATTGCTAACAACATTTTCTTAATGACAGGGAACCACACCACTCCAAGTTCAACTTAAACAATTTCAAACTCTAGTTGAACAAAATCACATAAACGGAAAACTTATTCAAAAATCCCTTTTCTTCCTCGAGTCGGGCTCAAACGATATAGCCAATTATTTCAACCCATTTAACCCTCCAAAACTCACTCCTGATTCTTACATACAATCCATGCTATCACAAGTCGACAAATTTGTCGATACAATTTACAAGTGTGGGGCCCGAAGAGTCGCCTTATTTTCATTAGGCCCCGTGGGTTGTATTCCGGCTAGGGCACTTTTACCCGGTGCACCGGTAAATAAATGTTACGGCAAAGTGAATAAAATGGTGAAAAATTATAATATGGGATTGGAGAATATAGTGAATAAAATACCTATCAAGTACCCTGGTGCAATTGGGGTTTATGGAGCTGTTTATAATACTGTTCAGAAGTTTCGGGCCAATCCCAAACGATACGGTAAATTTTTATCCCTTTTTTGTCGCGTTATATATATCATTACTCATAATTATGAAATGTTATATTCTTTTTAGTAAACATATCCATATTGCCACTTATTATATTTTGTTATAAATTATGACCTAGTGCAGTTTTAGTCTTATTATTTATAAATTCGTAAAATCATTCCCACGAGCTATTTTTTAAGTCAATTTTTTTCGGGGAATGGAATTCGAGTGAATAATACATGTACCATTAACTTTAGTACTGATCATTTACAAGAAACTAAATTAATATTTTTCATCCATTTTTAACGGATGAGAGACTAAAAAAAAAATATAATATTTAACTGTTTAATAATATGAAACCCCGTGAATTATATTATTGATAAAAAAAGGGTATAAATAGTGTTACAATAGAATCTAATGAAATCGTAATTTACCTATAAACATGGAAATAAGATAAAACTAAATAACTACAAGATTATAAAAGATACAATACGATATAATCTAAATATTATCTAACATTAACGGGTCATATTCTACAGTACTAACTAAGACTGCAATTTAATTAATTTGTATAAATGAAAATATTCACTAAGTATACATAAAATTAATATATTTACTAATTATATTTAAAATAACTTGGATCATTATTTTTTTTATGCAGGATTTGTGGATGTAAATAGTGCATGTTGTGGATATGGAACCCTAGGAGGGGAAGTGCAATGTGGTAAAGAAGGTTATAAGATGTGCAAAAATCCAAATGAGTATTTGTTTTGGGATTTTTTTCATCCATCTGAACGCACTTACAAGCTCGTTTCCAAGGCTTTGTGGGCTGGAAAACATTCCAAAATTCGACCATTTAATTTGAAGAAACTGGCCAACTTCACTCTCCCCCTTATTATATGAGGATGATACATATATATATATATATATAATGTATTAAATTATTTGAATTAATTTGGGACCAAAAATAAGAAATTTGTATTTTGTTTTTTTTGAATTTTTGACTTGGTTATGTAACGCTTAAATCGAGCTTAATTTGAAGCCCATGAGATCAATCACTTTATGAACTACTATAAGATGTTGTTTGTGTAATTCAATTATCATGATATGATGGTTCGATGTGGAATACAATGTAGCTATTGCTAGGCGTAAGCTCGTCCAACCGATTAGGAATTGTGTACTAAAATTTAATCATTGAATGTATTTATTATGGAATTAATTAATTTTATATTATAAATTATGAATTTTATTAAAGTCTCATATGAGATAGACATAGCCATCTATTATATATGAGATAAGCTAAATGGAAGTAATATCCCATTACAGATTTACATATATCATTATAAATGAATTGTAGCTGGTGATAGAAATAGGCATTTTATCTGTTAAAATAGAATATAATATTAGCCCGGTCCTTGTATGGATGATGAATTTGAAAGCTGGTTATTTGTCGTAATCATGGGAATAAAGATTCTAATATATAGAATTGAAGTACTGAACCAAACCAAATGAATTTTTTATTTTTTTGACTATTATTAAAATAAATAATTTAATCAATAACTCAAAATTTTTGATAGAGTAGTGCATCTAGTATAAATTGATTTGATGTATTTAAACAGAAGTGACGGCTTTGAAGATTTTTGGTGGGGAAATAATTTTTCATTTGAAAAGTTGTTAGGAAATTTAATGAACCCGAAGGGGTAAAATTGTGATAAGCTTGTTAATTATATGATAGCTATATATCATTTAATCTCAACTCTTAAGCCATAAATGGTGGTTTGAGGGCCCCACGCCCTGGGTGGGATTATTTATCACCGGTTTGGGTGATAGCAAACAGGACTTGTTATCTATCACAGGTTTTTTCATAGATACCAAATGTCTCTATCACCCTTTATCAGCCATACAAAATGAGTCCTAACCCTAGTTTAGTTGTTTTTCATGTGATTGCGTATAATAACATGCAAGAATCACAAACCCTCTCAATCTGCTGTTTGGCTCCAAAATTATGTGGCCTCGTCTTGATTCTTACGAGAAAATTCTTATGACATGCTAAACAAATAAGTATCTCGGAGTTTTTTTTTTTTTTTTTTTTATCTAAAATACTTTTTTGGAGATATAAATTTCTATCCAATTGGGGATTTATATTTTATAATATTTATCAGTATTTTTATTATTATTATTATTATTTATTATGCAACTACGACATCACCAATTTAACCAGTATTAACACAGTAGTTGAATCGATGACCCATGATCCATTTTTCGATTTGATGAAATAGACTTTTAGATTTGATACATTATTAAAATATAATTAGAATGTTATAATCTCAGATCAATGATTGAACTTTAGTTTGAAGAGGACATGAAAGGACTGCCTAATAAAGACTAAAGTTTAGTTAAAAGCTTTTCTTTTGCCTACATTCAATTCAACACACGTGCACGCCCACCTTGGCTCTATTATTGTTGAAAAAGGGCCAAATGAACTTACAAGGAAATGCACTGTGCATTTTATATCATATAATATAATTACTGTGTTTTCTACTTATAATTGCTTTTTTTTGGCCTTTATCTCTCTGTCATAATTCCAGTGAATTCTAATTTGCATTAAAGAATAAATGAATAGAGATGGTGAACAATTGGCCACGTTTATATCATTAAAAAAAGATGGGGAAAATTAAATATAGACGATTAATGTTACAGAAAAAGACTAGTGAAAAAGCAGTGGCCCTCGTATTATGTCTTGAAATAAAAAGATTAACTAGAAAAAATTATCCCATAATTGAGAAATATATAAGAATTTAGGCATCAATTGAATGGTATATACATGTCTCAAAGAAAAAAAAATCATGATAAATATTTGATTTGAGAAGTTTTTTAAGATAAAAATATGTAAGGATTATAATTGATATGATATATGTTTTGTCGTGATAAATTGAGTTAATATTTAAATAGAAATTTTATTAAATTTTATAAGTCAAACTAATCGATTTAGACATAAAAAAAAAGTTACAACGAACCTTATTTTGAATGTTGCATTAATTTGCATTAGAATATGTGATTAATTATTTTGAATAAAATTTAGCCAAAACAATTATTTTTATCGATTATATTAACTATCAAATTATAAATAATAAAAGTTATTTTTTCTCTTTTCTGAATTATTGGGAATTATCTTGAACTATAAGGGATTTTTCTAAAAAACAATTATGAGATATCAAACAAGTTTAGGGCCTAGCTGGATGACATATTCATCTTTGAAAAATATTTTTCACGATAAAAGCAAGGAAAAAATATTTTTAGAAATAAGAAATATGATGTGAGATGTGTGTTTGGAAGAATTTTTTAAGAGAAAAATATGTAATGATTATGGTTGATTTGATATATTTTTTGTTGTGAAAAAATTGTTGGGATTGTTATTTGAATATAATTTATAATAAATTATTTTAGTCAAAATCATTGATTTAAATGTCAAAAAATAGCTACAATGGATCTTATTTTAAACGTTGCATTATTTTATATTAGAGTATGTGATCAATTTAATTTTTGGAGTTGAAAAATAGCCGAAAAAAACTTTATAAATCGATTGTGTAAACTGTCAAATCATGAATAGTAAGGATAATTTTTTCTCTTTTTTTGAGAAAATTTCTTCAAAATTATCAAAATTTTGAGAGATTTTTTTAAAGAATTTTTTGTAAGATACCAAACAATTGATACTTTTGGGAGTTTTTTACTTTGAAATTTTTTTCTTTGGAATGGAGTTATTATCCAATTGAAGCCTAAATTTTATAAAGGATAAAGTGCACTTCACCCCCTCGAAAAATTTGTATTTTGCACTTTCCCCCCTAAAATACAGAAAAGAGACACCGCCCCCTACAAATTTGGTATATGCATCACTTTGCCCCAATTACTATTTTTCGGTCAAATTTTGATCGGAAATCATTTAAATAATTTTTTCTTGATCCTCTCACATGCTCGAATTTGGACCCCAACCGTTGTGTTTCTCTAATATATCATCTTAGAGTTTTAAAATTTTCTAATAAAGATGATAATGCCCTTGACAGAAAAATTATTTAATTGATTTTCGATCAAGATTTAGCCGAAAAATTGTAATTGGGGCAAAGTAGTGCATATACCAAATTTGTAGGGGGTGATGTCTTTTTTTTGTATTTTTAGGGGGGAAAGTGCTAAATACAAATTTTTCGAGGGGGTGAAGTGCACTTTATCCTTTTATAAATTATTTTACCCTGAAACATATTTTCAAAATATAGCCGGTCAACCAATTAAGCCTACCTACAATTTCATTAAAATTTTAACATTTCATCCATGGTACATACATGTTATAATGTTTAAGATAACAAATTTTAACCTTTAAAAAGGTACTAATTGGCTAGGCTAGTATCCAAACAAATCAATTTAAAAATGGAACACAATTGATATATAAAGGAGGCGAAAATTTTATATATTAAAATTAGACATACTAGATGAATTGTAGTGCAATTTTGTTATTGTAATCTATTGCAAATATTGGTCCTTTATGATCTATTATAATTCAATACAATTATCAAAGTTATAAAAATAGTCCCGTATAAATTCATGTTATAATTTTGGTCTTTTTTAATGGAATGAAATTTTACAAATGGGGTGTATAAGCTGTCAAAGGTTTTGAAATTTTTTTTTTTGGATAAGGTAAATAAATGCCCCTGATTTTTACCATCCTAAATCCTACATGTACATTAACATAAGTTTCTATATAATTTATGTAAATTAATAAATGATCAACTGTTTGCGTCTATTTATTGACGATATAGACTGAAAATGCAAAAAACACACACCATATCAATCTTATAATTTTACAAATTTATAATAAATTAGCCAAGTTACGAAAAAATCATATCCACAATTTTCCGAAATTATAAATTACCCCTAGTAACTATGAAAAGATAAAATAAATTAGAAAACTATCCCTAGCTAGTAGGGAAACCAGCCAGTTTCCACTCCTTTAAGGAAGCCAGATGCTTCTTAATTTTCTTTTTCAACTTCATAAAGAGGTAACTTAATATTTTATTTGTCACAGGAATATTTTGCTAGTTCTAATATCTTCAAACAAATTAATTTACAATTATTTGCTCATAAAAATAAAATATCAAGGAATAACATGTGACATATATAAACAGTGCCTTTTCTTTTCTTAATTAATGTAGTTCATTATTGAATGCATGCATTTTTCCAAGAAAAATAAATTACTAGAATCTCATATATATTCCCCTTTCTAAATACTATGAAAATAAAAGTTTCAAAACCATATGCTCAATTAAAACCAAAGCACCTAAATTTATACAATTCACTCCCCAAAGCCCCCTTTTCTTATTGTGATTGCTTTTCAAAAAGTATACTCTTTGTGTCAACTTTTGAAAAAAATAAAAAAATGAAATTGGTATAAAGAAGCATAAGTAGAATCCCACCAAAATATCCCTCTTTGCAAATCCCACTATATAAAGACACCTTCCATTCTCTTGCTCTCTCCATGAGAATTTGAGTAATAAATCTTAGTAAATCAAATACCAAAGAAATATTACAACTATTTCCTTCTCACTTCAATATCAATGGAGTTTTCAAGCAAAGTAGAAA
This sequence comes from Verbascum thapsus, assembly GCA_963669365.1. Classification (NCBI taxonomy): domain Eukaryota; kingdom Viridiplantae; phylum Streptophyta; class Magnoliopsida; order Lamiales; family Scrophulariaceae; genus Verbascum; species Verbascum thapsus. The sequence goes on from OY770105.1 coordinate 23,353,509, forward strand.
AGATTCAAGCCATGAAAAACTACAAAAAAAGGGCTCATTTTCTTTACAATTTCATTCTCTATTCACTTACATCTTTGATCACTTGTTTGTTCTTTTCTTATCCCTTTTGGTTCCCATATATGAAGAGCTTTTTAGCCTCTATTCCAAATGACATATCATTTGTTTTCAATGCTAAGTGCTTATTCATAGTGGGAAATCTCATTGTGTTTATCCTCATAGGCGAGTCGAAGCTAACACGATCATCGAGTCATTACCAAACCTCGGATGTATACTATGATGAATATGTTGCAAGAAGTAGAAGTAACGATCGAAAGGTTAACTTCAACAAGGAGGAAAAATCGACGAAAACCCTAAATATCGAAGATCGAAAGGTTAACTTCAACAAGGAGAAAAGGGATGAAAAATCGACGAAAACCCTAAATATCGAAGAAAAGAAGCATGTTAATGAAGAAAAGAAAAGGGAAATGAGAGTGTCCAAAAGCATGCATAATTTTCATCATGAAGAAAAGAAGAAAGGATTAAGAACTTCAAAAAGTGAAGTTTGGGGTCAAAGGGAGAACAACATTAAGGTTGAAAAGCAAGAGATTTATGTGCCTAGAGAGGAATTGAACAAAAGGGTTGAGGATTTTATTGCAAGAGTTAACAAGCAAAGGTTGCTTGAAGCTAAATTATTTGATCAAAGTAAAGGTTGAAGAAAATAAGATGTGGGTTTTTCTAGTTTTGATTATTATTAATTAGTAGATTTAATTAGAATTGAAAATATGGATTTTCTTGATTTTAATTAGTAATATGTGCTAATATGACAATAACTTTTTAAATTTTAGAGTATGGTTTTGATCTTATCAATTTTGTTTTCAATATATATTTTCGATCCATTAGTGATGCAGTATTTGTAATTTTGTAGCAAATATTATACCAACGGCCTATGCTTTGGGAAATTTTATTTAATAAGTAGAAAGAGTTTAGAGTCATTGCTTTGTACGTTTAATAGATCGGGACTTAAGGTATAAAATTTTCAAATTATTTATTTTTTACGGAAGTATCAATTTTTAATAATGTCAATTTATTTATGTAAATGATTACAATAACAAAAATTGGAGATGAAAGAAATTTATACAACCAAAAATATAATCTTGATTAAAAATAGTTTTTTTCCCAATAAAATCTTGTTACTTATGTATGTTGATAGTCAATTCAATTTTTTCATTTATAAAATATTAAGTACTTATAATTTTATAAACCTAAGCTTTTTTATTCAAATTTGCATTTTCATAAAAAAATTCAAAAACTTATTTAGATGTGGTAATTTAAAAATAGTGTATTAATCTATTGTTGAAAAAAAGAAATGCATCTCTTATGCAAAAGTGTATTACCATGTTTTTCTTCTCAGATAGATATTTAAATATTTATTAAGAAAAGTAATAATCAAAGACTATTTCATAGAAATAATTAAATAAAAGGCCAAAACTATATAAGTAACACAAATAGTTATTTTTTTTCCTTGAAAGATGGTCTTAATTGGAAAAACAAAGAACGCTCTTATTATCACCACTAATTTTTAATCTTGAATTTTGAATTTACTTTAGATATAAGATGCAAAAACAAAAAAGAAGTATTATTTTTTTCTCTGAAAGATTTTCTTAAAAACAAGAATGATGTCACAAATTAAATTTGCACAATTCAAATATTAACATATTTCATGTTTTTTCGCATAAGGTGAATTAGGAGAGAGTTAAATTTACTAATTTTAACTAATATCCTTTTGATATAAAAGGATTTACTATTAATTTTTTTTTAATAAATTTTAAGTTTAAAAATATCAGAGTTATATTTTTTAAAGAACTTAAATTTAAGATACTTTTTATTTTTATTATTTTATTTAGTGATACTATTTTATCTTTTAATTAATTATATTTTTTTTTTCCTCAACCCAAAGTTGCGGTACTTTAAGCTACTTTGAAACAAGTTTTATTATGCCATACCTAAATAAGCTACTTTAGAGCAATAATATATGTATGTTATATCAATTACTATTTTCAACTTCAAATGAGAACTTAACGTTCGACATCAGAAAAATAATTGTAAAATTGTTGCATGCACTCAATGTAAACAATACAAAATTATGTTAAAGTATTAAAAACTCAAATTTGAGAAATTATGATATTCAAGGTTAGACAATCAAACCTACACATAGTAACCAATAAACATATGAATTATCGCATGTAGGTGCATTTTAATATCCCTGATGTGTGTTCAATTCACATCAATAAAAATTATATAACAATAAAATATAATAATACAATAAAAATTATGAAATGTAATAAAATGAACACAAAGACTTATGTGGTTCAGTCTAAAAATCAGACTTACGCCAATGGGGATAAAATTGTTTGATTCTTTATTAGTATTTGGAAGTGAAATATAATATATATATATATATATATATATATATATATATATATATATATATATATATATATATATATATATATATATATATATGAGTATGCTTTAGTGCTTTCTTCCTAATATCTTTCGCCATATTTTCTACCAATCCATATTTTGATCTGACATCGAATTTGGTTATAGCACAAAAAATTGCCAAAATATAAAATCACCTCAAATAATATGTCAGATGTCATACGTTCAAGTATTATATTTGAAGAACATACGAGAATTATAATTTGATCTTTTAATTTAACAGTATATGTCATACGTTATATGTATAATATAAACACAATGGTTGTAATTTTAATTTTGTCTTTCTTTCTTCCTAGTATTTTCATTTTCTCCCACAGGAACAAATAAAAGAATTTAAATTACAGAAACAAATTAATTGGTTTTTCAAACCAATAGCAACTAATAAAATCTGTGAAAGATATCATGTAATAAATTATAAATAGTGCGATGATCCCTTCGTTTTAAATACAATAGTGGATCCTTCATAACTTAAAAATTCCCACTCCAAATATTAATTTTTCCTATAAATTATATGACCTCGTTTAAAGGAATGCATGGTGCTTATCTGATGATGACTATCACTATATCACTTATCTAGTTGACAAGAAAAATATTTCATTTTAATCTATTTACTTTTTGATATATATGTTCAATTATTTTCAAATAATATTGTTTCATTATGCAGTTAGATTTTTATATTCTTTGAATCAAGATAAAATGTTGTGTATTAATGAATTTTCTAGACAAGTGAATTATAGAAGTCTCTTAGTGCACATTTGAGCTTATTTTCAAGGGCAATTTTATAACACGCCAAATTCAAAAGAATCGATTTGTTGTATCTCATCCAATCTAGCAATAAATGAGTATTTTTATCAAAAACACCTTATCATCTAATGATATATAGTACATCAATTCTATTAAATTTGATTTATTATAAAATTAAAATCATTTAGAACAAATTGTGCAATCACAAAATGCATTTTAAGTATGACTAGTTTTAACTTTTTAGTGATTTTGAAAAGAAAATAAACGAGCAAAGGAAAGAATGTTATTGTATGACTAATAATTACTAGCCCTATCGGTAGGACATCCTAATATTAAAATATAACAATTCAGCCATGCATGTGTTTGTTTTTCAGTATATAAAAACAATGAAATTTTCAATTGAAAAATATACATTTCAGGAAAAATATAATAAAATTTTGGGTCGATATTGGTCATTATTTCCTAAATTTGAAAGAAGGGAATTTCTATAATACTAAATTTAATTTTAATAATTCATGGATCAGGTGCATAAAAAGAATTGATAAATGCCAACTTTAACATGCAATATTTACAAAGAAAAGGGACAAAACCAAAAGGGCAAAAAAATAGGGTTTGAGCAAAAAGTGGAGAAATTAAACTTTAACTTTTAGAATTAAGAAATGAATATTTAAAACTCACTAAGACACTTAGTGACATTAAGTATTCAAAATTAACCTAAAAGTTAAACCAATGTGCTAAAAATATTTTCTATTGGCAAAGGCAAAAAAGAAAATGAAAGATTTAAAAATAGAACTGAGTTGTGCTTCACGCCGGAGTTGACCGCATGAATACTGGACCACAGTATTGGGAATAGTGCTTCTTTCCTTACCTTAGCATAGAAGACATTGATTTTATGGCTCATTATTTTATTTTTATTTTGGGAAAACTGCACTTTTGCTCGAATTTAATTTTACTCTCATTTATTATTAATTTTTTTATATTTAATTCTATAATTTCATAGTATTTTACATTCAGATTTATTGTTCAAAATTAACAATTAACTCTGTAGTCAACATTTTTATCAATTTTTCTTGAAAGAACTAATATGTAAATATAATTACCATACGGATTGCATTCAATACTGGAATATTTTTATTCAATATCATTACTCTCTTGTGCAGAAAATATCGCCAACAAGTAAATGTTGACTAATGGAGTTGATCGCTAGATTTAGACGATGTGACTGAATTTAAAATATTTTAAAAATTACCATACTAAATATAAAAACTAATAATGAATAAGATCTATTATGAAGATTGCAGATAGATAGATACGTGCCGTGCATGTGCATGCGCATACTTATAGAAACGTATGTTACAGAAGCGTGTTTTGTATTGTTTACTTTAGGCGTGTTTCTTTTCTTTACTATATAAGAGTTAGTTGGTGCTCATTGTAACTAACTTTCAATTAGATATTCAATTGATCAATATATCGTCTTCTTCGCTCAAGATTTTCTCTCTCGATTTCTTGTCATCTTCATCCATGGCTTTCTCTGATATTTTATCATGGTATCAGAGCAGGTTTATCCTGCACTGATTACCCTCTGATTCCGACGACTTTATAACCCTCATCACCGATCGTCAATCTATCCTCTCGTCTCTCTTCTTTTTTTTCGTAATGGCTCAATCTGCAGAAACCGCCGTCACGGCTACTAATCCATCCGCAGCCCGTGGCCAACCACAGACAATAATCGACATCCATCATCAACTTTATATACACCCCTCGGATACCCCCAATCTTGACCTTGTATCCGAAGTGTTGCGCGGATCGGAAAACTATAGCGGTTGGAGCCGAGAGATGACTGTGGCTTTGGAAGCCAAGAATAAAATTGGCCTTATTGATGGATCTTGTCCCATGCCTGATCAAACCTCCCCCGATTTCGCTTCTTGGAAACGATGTAATGCGTTAGTGAAATCATGGATACATCGATCACTTAGTCGGGAATTGATACATGGCGTCGTCTATTGCGAATCTGCACAGTTAATTTGGGTTGACCTTAAGGAACGATTTGATAGGATAAATGGGGCGAGAATGTATGCGTTGTATCGAAAAATCAATACCATTACCCAAGGCACTACCACCGTGGCTGATTACTATTCGAAACTCCGGCAACTATGGGATGAATATGATTCATTAATTCCATCTCCGTCTAAAAATATATCAAAAGAATACACTGATTTCACTTCCCAAATGAAGATGATGCAATTCTTGATGGGCCTAAACGATTGTTATAGCAACGTTCGCTCGCAAATTCTTATGATGAATCCACTCCCGTCTCATACACAAGTGTATTCTATGGTTTCTAATGAGGAAACTCAACGGGGAATCACCATCTCACCGAATGTTGATGATTCTTCCATAGCTCTGCTTGGGACATCCTTTTCAAATCAACAGAAACCAAAAAACCTTGATAAAGATTCCATGTTTTGTGACAATTGCAATATTGCCGGACATATGCGTGAAAATTGCTTTAAGCTTCATGGCTACCCCCCGAATTGGGGCCGCGGAGGCCGACGGGGAAATGGAAGACGCGGAGGTGGAAGAGGAAGAAATTCAGGCCGAAGTTACAATTCGAATGCATCATATAACACCTCAAATAACAATGGAAATGCGAATGAAGCTGTTGATGTGCAACCGAGTCTCAGCCAAACTCAGTACAAAGCCATAATGGACTTAATTGGATCTATCAAGGTGAATGATAATGATTCCACACACCAAGCTGCTACCAACCATGCTAATACAGTCACTAAGGATGCAGGTATATTTGCCAATTTTAGCATTAAGGATGTTAATCATATTACAAATTGGATCCTCGACTCAGGAGCCAATCAACATATGGTTTCTGATCCAAAATACTTTACTTCCTATAATATTGACAATGATCGTCCATCTATGGTTAGACTCCCTAATGGAGCACTAAGTAAAGTAAGCAGGACAGGTAATGTTATCATTGATGATAATATTCAATTATCTCACGTTTTATATGTCCCTGATTTTCATCATAATCTCTTGTCCGTTTCTCAACTAACCAGGGATTCTAATTTGCACGTGAGTTTTTATCCTAAATTGTGTGTTATACAGGAAATGAAGACTGGATCCATTAAAGGGATTGGTAAACTTCACAAGGGCTTGTACTTTCTTTGTAACTCTCATGTGATGCAATCTTTTTTTGATAAACATTGTCCTCAAAATTCTTGTAATTCGGTAGCTCAAACTCATTATGTTCGGCATGTTATGTCTAAAGCTACTCTATGGCACCAAAGACTTGGGCACATGCCTTTCAATCGATTTAAATTTGTGCCTAGCATAGGGGTTAAAGTTGAAGATTCTCAATTTCCTTGTAATATTTGCCCTTTGGCCAAACATAGTCGCACCTCTTTTCCCTTACATTCTAAACGTGAAGTGGCCATTTTTGACCTCATCCATTTGGATATATGGGGTCCGTATAACGAACTTACCTATAACAACGAGAAATACTTTCTCACCATCGTTGATGATCATTCTAGGTGCACGTGGATATTCTTGCTTAAATCAAAATCCGAAGCCTACCTTCACATCAAAAAATTCATTAAATATGTTGCTAATCAATTTTCTACACAAATTAAATGTGTTAGGACGGACAATGGCTCGGAATTCTTTAGCAAAGATTGTAACACCTTATTTGACTCCCATGGTATCATACACCAAAGTTCATGCGCTTATACCCCCCAACAAAACGGTGTTGTCGAGAGGAAACATCGACACATAATGAATGTAGCTAGGGCCCTTAAATTTCAATCTAACATACCAATCAAGTTTTGGGGAGAATGTGTTCAAACCGCCGTCTACTTAATTAATCGAACACCCTCGGATCTTCTTTTAGGAAAAACACCCTTTAGCATCTTATATGGTAAGGATCCTAGTTACACTCACTTTAGGACCTTTGGATGCCTATGCTTTGCTAAGATTTTACCCCAAATAGATAAGTTCAAGCCTAGGTCTAAGGCTTGTGTTCTTCTTGGGTACTCTACTGTCAAAAAAGGCTACAGGTTATTGGATTTGGAATCTCAAACCATTTTTGTTACTCGTGATGTTATTTTTCATGAATATTTTTACCCTTTTCATAGTACACAGGGTACCAAGGAACCGGCCGCTGTGACTCCTTCAAATCAGAACCGTGGTGATATTATATTTCTTGATGATCCTGATCAGCCGAGCTATATTCATTCCAACCTTGATTCCAACAATGATCGCTTTTTTGATCGAAGTGCTCTTGCTGATCAAGATGCCATTGAGACCAGAGACAATACTTTAAATGGCTCTACTCCCTCACCAGACATTGATACGACTCAACATTTAAGGAGATCTACCAGAAATCCAAAGCCACCCGTATGGTTAAAAGACTTTATATCACCTCGAAATGATTCTTTGGACTCTTTCAATGCTACCAAGTACCCCTTGTCCAATTATATTAGCTACAATCGGGTCAGTCCAACCTACCATGTCTTCCTGGCAGCCTTGGATGCAAATCGGGTCCCGACTCACTATCATGAGGCCAAAGGACAAGAGCAGTGGGAACGAGCTATGCAAACAGAACTTGACGCACTTGATTTGAATAGAACATGGAAAATAGTTGATTTACCACATGGCAAGACTACTGTAGGATGTCGGTGGGTTTACTCCATAAAATATAAGGCCGATGGTTCTATAGATAGACATAAAGCCAGGCTCGTGGCGAAAGGCTACACTCAACAACCGGGTATAGACTACACGGAGACTTTTTCACCGGTTGCTAAACACGTTACTATACGATTGGTATTATCCCTTGCATCTATCCATGGTTGGAAAATATGGCAAATGGATGTTACCAACGCGTTTCTTCAAGGCGATTTAAATGAAGAGGTCTATATGGATATTCCCCCCGGATATACTTCTAATTCAGGTACCGATGTTGGTAAGGTTTGTAAACTTGAGAAATCACTCTATGGCCTTAAACAAGCCTCAAGGCAATGGAATTTTAAATTCACTAAGGCCATGATTGATTTCGGTTTCAAACAGTCGAAAAACGACTATTCTTTATTTGTTAAAACCAATGGCCATGATATTATTGTCTTGTTAGTATACGTTGATGACATCATAATTACCGGTAATAATGAAAATATGATGCATCAATGTAAGGATTATTTGAACAAAACCTTCTTTATGAAGGACCTTGGAGACTTAAAATATTTTTTAGGGATTGAAGTGGCTCGGAGCACCCAAGGGATATGCCTTAATCAACGAAAATATACATTGGAGCTGTTACATGATGCAGGTTTACTAGCAGGGAAGCCGGTTAATGTTCCCATGGAGCAAAATATTCGGTACACTAATGAACATAATGATGAGTCTGATCCATTTCTTACTAATATTTCGGAATTTCAGAGACTTGTTGGCAGGTTGATCTACTTGTGCCTCACCCGTCCGGATATAACATATGCCGTCCAAATCGTGAGCCAATTCATGCATAAACCACGGAAATCTCACTTGGATGCTGTCATTCGGATTTTACGATATCTCAAAGGAAGTCCCGGGTTAGGATTACTTCTTTCTTCCAACAGCAAGATTGAGTTGAAGGCCTTTTGTGATAGTGATTGGGCCTCTTTCCCAATGACAAGAAAATCCACCACTGGGTATGCGATACAATTGGGAGATTCGTTGATTTCATGGCGTTCAAAGAAGCAGGCCACCGTATCGCGAAGTTCCGCCGAAGCAGAATATAGATCGATGGGTACAACGACTACCGAAGTAATGTGGATATTGGCATTACTTAAAGATTTAGGTTTTTATGAAGTGCAACCAGTCACGATTTATTCGGACAGTAAGTCGGCTCTTCAAATAGCCGTGAATCCTGTGTTTCACGAAAGGACGAAACATATTGAAGTTGATGCTCATTTCATTCGTGATCAAATACAAGCTGGAGTTATTACAACGAAGTACATTCCAAGTCATCTACAACCGGCAGACCTCCTTACGAAGGCTTTAGGCGCAGCTCAGTTTCAAGTTTTATTGGTCAAGTTGGGTGTTTTCAATTTGTTCGAACACTCAACTTGAGGGGGCCTATTATGAAGATTGCAGATAGATAGATACGTGCCGTGCATGTGCATGCGCATACTTATAGAAACGTATGTTACAGAAGCGTGTTTTGTATTGTTTACTTTAGGCGTGTTTCTTTTCTTTACTATATAAGAGTTAGTTGGTGCTCATTGTAACTAACTTTCAATTAGATATTCAATTGATCAATATATCGTCTTCTTCGCTCAAGATTTTCTCTCTCGATTTCTTGTCATCTTCATCCATGGCTTTCTCTGATATTTTATCAAGATCAAAATTAAATTTAAAATAAATTACCAGATAAAAAGTACAAATTTTACTTTCTATTTAGTTTAAATATAATAAATTACTTGAACATATAAGAAATACACCTATTCGACACTTTAATGTTTCAAATGTGTTGATTTGTAGTCAAATTTAAAAGAGAACTTTGTTTCCGCATGCATCCACCAAACCCTATTGATATGTTTTGGCATAATTATTGTGATCTGATGATTGGTAAATGGTATCAGCTTAATAAGAGTAAGGTCCTAACCTAACTTTAGATTAATATAAGAAATATATGTTAAAAAAATATTAAGTGAGATTTGATTAGAAAGCCCTATACTTTAGGTTGATCTCCAAATTAGGTTGTAAATTTCATTTTTTAAAGGTCCAATTAATATTATAAATTATAAATAACTAAATATAACCATTACTTGAATTTCTTACAAGTTCTGCATACTTAAACTTGGATGTTAAGATCAAATACATTTTTATGTTCGAAACTTGATTTCTTAGATAGATCTTTGCCGCTTCTAGCTTGACGTAGTTGGATTAAGAAAGGTCAAGCACAAGAAGGTGGCTGGTACTTTTTATACATCTATTAAAGCAACTCTTTTTACAATAATTGGACGTAAATTTTCAAAAAAGAATTTAATAGATAAGTAAAATATGTATTATCACGTGTAAAAAAACTATTATGCAATTAAAAATTTTTAGTGGATTCAAAATATATAAGAGGCTCTTAAAAAAATTGATGTTGTATATATATTATTTAATATCATAAAAATTTCATTTATTATAGATTTTGTATCAATTTTTTAATCGTAATTCTTCTATTTATATAAGTTACAATAAGCTGCAAGACATTAATGTTTCATTTACTTTTTGAGTCCATTTTTTGGCTAAAAAGGACCTTCCAGTTCCAGTGTTGGAATAATATACAGGAGAGATAATATCGAAACACTTAAACAGTTAATTAGAAATTAATAAGAAAAAATAGATTTGTTGACACTTTAAACTTTTTTTAATTCCTTTTCTAATTAAAAACTTGTTTTTGGTAAAAGTTTAAAATTAATAACAATTATATACTTTAAACTAAAAATCATGACAATTAAAATACTTTAATACTTTAAATTCAACTTCTCTGATTTCATCCCCCTATTTCTCAGTAATTTATTGTTTAAATACAAATATATACTTTAAGTTAAAAATACAGATGATGCCTGAGCAAGCATTGATATGAGGACAAGGATATGACAGCTTTCTAGAAAAATCAGGATATTATATGGTTTAGACACAACTATCAAATTATATATTACGTTCACTACAAACATGGAAATATTCGCCACTATATGCAGTAAAATTGTCACTAAAACTAGTTAGTGAAGATATTATGTGTCGTGAAAGTGTCATCACAATAAGTGTTGTCACTAAAACTTTTAGTCACGACTACCATAAGTCATCACTAAAACTCAATTTTTTAGCCGCAAATTGATGTCATCACTATTGCCCTGCTTTATAGTTGCATGTTTATATCGTCACTATAATTTAGTGTTTTAGTTGTAGAATGATATCGTCGCTATAAATCAATTTGTATTTGCACGTTATATCGTCACAAAACCTATGTGCTCCGGTGATGAAAATAATTGTTGTCACAAAAACTTATTAGTAATTGTCACAATTTTAACTATCACTATTTAGTTAAAAGTTTGTCACTAAATTTAAAATCATAACTCTAAACATTGCACTAATTGAATTTTATAACAAAATAAAAATTAGATTATACTACATGTTATATGGCTATAGCTATTTTGTAGTGACAACACCATCTTGTCGAACCATTACATATAAATAAATATATAATCAATTAATTATCATAGTTCTCACAAAACATATGAAAGTAAAACAAAAAAACTTCTTATATAAGATAGCATCTAATGTATGTAAAATAATGTTTAAATGATAAAAACGAAAGTTATAAAAAGGACAAATTCTAACTACTTATTACTAAGGTTATTACAAGGTACATAAATCCTCATTCAAACCGATTGACCTTCAAACCTGCAACTAAAAAAAAGAGTAAACAACGATCAGGTCTAAATCTCTATAATTCTACTAATAAATTTGTTAGATAGCAGATTTAATTCATAAAAGAGACCTAAAAATATATTAACAAGATAAAAAAATGACATATAAATTAAAATTATGAGACAAGTATCTTACATTAGTCGTAGGATGACCAGATGTGCCCAAGTTTGGATAATTGCAGGAAGTTGACTTTTAAGAAAATCTTGCATTTGAGTTGTTTGATTTTTGACTTGGAACTCAAGTGACTCCAAGTGCAACGCCATCTCTTTGTTTTTTTCCTCAAGTGATTTTAGAGATTCTTTATATTCTTCAGTTTTCTTTCTTAATTCTTCATTCTATTTTTCCAATTCGGTATTAATTCTCTGCCTTTTAGAAGGTGGCTTCAACCTTCAAGCCATCCCCACAACCACGTAGCCAGCTTGATTTCTCTTCTCCAAACAACTGTATGAATGCTTCATCTTCACTCATGGGATTTTGACCATCTTTGATTGATGCTCTTTGCAATCTCGTTAAATCCTCATATAGTACTTATTTTAGTATATTTCTTATCGTGAGATTATTTCTAACATAAAATGAAGACACTTACATAAGCTTTCTCCGAAGCTTGATCTACCCAACCATTCTTCTTCTTACTTTGGTGAGTAGTCCTCCAAGTGGCTGTTCTTGTTGGCTCTTGCTCAGTTTCAGGATCATGCTGCACAAAATTTAATGGAGTATAAAAATGATCCCTTAAAACTAAACGTATGAGAATTATGAAAACTTACTTCCACGTAATAATATTGTGCTATAGACTTTGTTCCGCAAGCATGAGGTATTGTCAGCTTTTTCATATTCTCCTTGTTTCTTTCGCTAACTTTCTGCGTTAATAGATATCAACGTAATTTGGATTTTGATAATTATTTTTTATACATTCAACAAGTATAATCATTTATTTAACCAAAAAATATAATACTATAATTTAATGAATAACATACCTTAAACTCATCACTTTCAAAGTGATTAATCAAATGTTCCCAAGCGTTTTTAGTACTCCACTAGGAGGCTTGTGCAATATGTCCTCATCATCTTTGTTTTGAAGGTAATATGCATGTAATTTATGCTGGCGACTCCGATATTGGCGATTGAGTTGCTCTACAATAATCTCTTTAACTTTATAATTATCTTCCAGATTAAATTTTTGTTGTAGTATCATGTGCAAAAATAGAAAGTTTGGAAGAGATCAATTAATAATGAAAAGTTTTACAAATATGTATATACGTATAAATTTCCAAAATATATTACCTTCATTGCCAACCACATCTTCTTCTTATTATCTTCAGGAATATACTTCCAACGTGCATACTGAAGGGCGACATGTTGTTTAAGAACAACAAACACATGCCTCAGTCTTGAACTCTTTAACATTGTTACCGACAATTCGGCGTCTTCGTTAATGAATTGTAACTTCCAGCTTTTCAGCCTTACCCCTTTTCTTTTCTACTGACATATCTATCGTTATTCCTCTCTTTTTCTTTTCAGATGTTCCTAAACCAAAATAATCAAATCACTGTGATGATAGAATATTCAACTTCTCAACCAAAAGAAGTAAAATTAAAAAAATATAATTATTCAAACAATCCAAAATATATGTAAACATTAAAATTAATGTAAACCATCAATGTGGTTGTCAATCTATTGTGGAACAATTGATTCAGATGCTTGCTCTTGAAACTCCATTTCCCCTTGAGTTTGCTCCTGTCTTTCTTGACCTCGAGGAGCCATGTCCAATCCTAAATTACAAAATTTAAATATATATTGATATACAATATTATTTTAAACATATTATTAAATCTAAATACAACATACAAACATGTGATTAGTGTCAAAGATAAGCTTTTGCTTTTTATTAAAAAGGTAAGTTATGTTTCCAATAATTTCATATGTTCATACAATGGTTCTATTGATGAAGGTACTGGGTAATTTGGTTCATGTCATGGTGATGCATAAATTGCCTCTTATATTAGATGAGCTAGAGAGTTTAAAGCCACAAGTACGGCATCAACTAGATGAACTGGATAAAGTCTATACCCTAACTCAAATGCATCAGTATGATGGTTCAAACTAGATTTCCATGTCATCTCTGAATAACAAAGCTTCCTTAAGTTACAACAATAAGCAGGTATGAAGGCACAATTTTTTCAATAATTTGCAATGACAAAACAACACAAAACAACATCCTCATATTGTTTTGTCAAATGTATTTCTTGGAAGTTGAGAAATTACAGAATATATTGATGATTACTACACGGATGACATCAAACTAATAATCATTTCATTTTGCTTCTTTACTGCTAAATAACTTGATTACAAATAGGAGAAAGAATCTAAGAGAACATAGTTTAAGTTATGACTCGAGACTCTGCCTTTGTAGTTAACCGGCTCATTTACTATCTGTTATTTGATTAACTAATCCTTTACATTGGAATGGGTGAAGAGTTGAATGGTTTGGCACTTCCTCGTGCCACGTTCGGGATTTTTGTTCATCTTTCGCCATAATAACATCTCGGGGTTTGCAGTGATAATATCACCACTTCATCACAGTTCTTCAAAACATATGCATGCACCTGTTTACATGATTTTTCATCAAGATAGTCGTATACACCTTTCCCTATGAGACATGTGTTTTCACAAAACACTGACAAGATATTTTGTAATGTATTCACAAGTCTTTCATAAATACGCTCTGCTTTTTTGAATTGTGTCTCGATATCATTCAAGTACATGGAGCAAAAAGTTGAGCATTTTTCAGCAATAGAACCTTCTTCCATTGATCTTTCTGGAAAAGCTTTATTTCCAACATATTGTTTTAATTTATATAAGTACCTGCAAAGGACACTTAAATAATAAATAGAAGGAAAGATTGATTAAATACCAAATAATAACTCACTAACACTAAAAGTGTTTTACCTCTCAATAGGATACATCCACCGATATTGTACAAGTACCCCTAAGATTGCCTCTCGTACAAGATGAATAGGCAAATGGACCATAATATCAAAAAATGATGGTGAGAAAATTCCTTCTAATTTGCATAATGGCAAAGCAAATCGATCCTCAAGTTGTTCTAATTCGAGTTTATTTAATGTGTTTGAGCATATTTTCTTGAAGAAGTCACTAACTTCATGCAATGCCTCACAGACATTATCATTTAACAAACCACATACTGAAATTGGTAATAGATGTTGCAAGATAGTGTGACAATCATGAGTCTTCATGCCCGTAATTCGACAATTCTTAGTATCAATATGTTTTGATAAACTCGCAGCAAACCCATCTGGATACTTCACTGAGGTTAAAAATGCACACAACTTTCTTTTTTCAGCAACTGATAATGTATAACATGCTGGGTATAACATGCTGGGGGCATTACATATGAATTCCCAACGAGCTTTGGATGTAATTGACTTCGTATACCCAGCCCTTGCAAATCGAATCGAGCCCTAATAGTATCCTTAGTCTTCCCATCAATGTCCAATAGTGTATCTAAAACATTATCACATACATTCTTTTCTATATGGATAACATCTAAATTATGTCGCAGCCCGAGAGTTTTCCAATATGACAACTTAAAGAAAATGCTATACTTTTTCCAATTTAATTCCTCTATCACACTTTCTCTTCTTCGATTGCACCTTTCCAAACATGAATTGACGAACATGTCCTAATTGTTCCACCATGTTATACCTTGAAAAAGAACTGGCTTATCTCTATTTTCTTTCTTACCATCAAAAGCGCTTTTGAGATTATGCCATTTGTGATGGAGTGACAAAAATTGTCGATGACTCATATAGCATATCTTTTTTGCATTCTTTAACCAAAAGCTACATGTTTCTTTATTACATATTGGACATGCTAAATACCCTTTTCTACTCCAACCTGATACTATCCCGTATCCTAAAAAGTCATGTATAGTCCACAAGATTGTTGCACGTAAGTTGAACTTGGTACCAGTTGAGGCATCATAAGTCTCAACCCCATGATCCCATAAATCTTTCAATTCATTAATCAGAGGTTCCAAAACACATCTATGCCATTTCCAGGAGATGTGGGACCTGGAATAATCATTGACAATATGAAAAGAAGGGCTTTTAAACACTTCCATGGTGGTAGGTTATATGGCAAAAGAATCACGGCTCATGTGCTGTGAGATAAGCTCATATTTGAGAAAGGATTAAAACCATCTGTTGCCAACCCAAGTCTAACATTGTGGGGGTCTTCGGCAAATGATTTATGTATCTTGTCGAATTCTTTCCATTCTTGAGCTTCAGCCGGATGCCTTAACACTCCATCATCTTCACATTTTTCCTTATGCCACCTCAAGTCTTCTGCTGTTTTTTTGGATATAAATAACCTTTGCAATCTTGGTTTTAAATGAAAATAACGTAAAACCTTTTGAGGAATCTTCTTCCGCTTCTTTTCTCCATTGATATGATTTACAACCTCAGAGAATTTATATTTAGATGATGAACATTTCGGGCATGCTTCTTCATCTTCATATTCCTTCGTAAATAGAATGCAATCATTTATATATGCATCAACTTTCTTGTAATCCAAACCAAGACCCTTTATGATTTTTTAGCCTCGTAATTTCAGCAAGGAAGTGTCTCACCATCAGGAAGTGCCTTTTTAAAATTTCAAGCAACATGGAAAAAGATTTATTACTCCATCTGCTTAGAATCTTTAAGTGCATTAATGTTACGATAAATGCCATCTTGGTGAATTTTTTACAACCTGGATATAATTCTTTATCTGCATCTCTTAATAATCTCATAAATCTATCAGACTCCCACTCTGTCACTGCATTTTCATTTCTTGCAGATTCATCTCCTCTCCAAGCATTTGTCGTTGATGTTGCATAACAATCTTCTAACATGTCGTCCATATCAGCATACTCATTTTGATTCCCTCGAGGATCACTTGTATATACTCCATCAGTGTCAAGTTGGACATCACCGTCTTCACCAAAATCAAACTCTTCATTATCGGATTCATCAAGTTCCTCACCATGAAGCACCCACGTGACATAATTCTGAATTATACCATACTGGAATAAATCAGCTTCAACATCATCTCAATTTTGGAAATAAACATTGTTGCATTTCTTACAAGGGCACCTTATACTTTCCATTGGTTCAATTGAAGAATATGCAAAATTCAAGAACTGTTGAACCACATATTTATACTTAGGGCGTGTTCTATCATCAAGGGTCATCCAACTTTTGTCCATTTCAAGTTCCTAAGCATTTAAATATGCCACTTTGCATTAGTTTTCTGATGTTTAAAATAAAAATAAAAATCTAATCCAACAAAAACCAAGCCAAGCGGAATAATTTGACTCAACGAAAAACTATTTTCCTATTATATTCCTTTTACTATGCTTTTTTTTCAATGCACATAAGACAGAAATATTTGATTTCTAAAAAATATATCAATATATAAGAATAAACAAAAAGTTGTCAAGAATATTTCTTAATTTTTAAAATTATGCAAAATACTATTATTGAATGATTAACTAAGTTTATCTTATTACTTTTGTTTTTAGTATAATTTGGTATTGTTATCAGGTTTTATATTTGAGTTTGAAAGACTAGTTGATTATATTCATAAAATTATTATAAATAGAGTTAGTTTCTATAGTTAGTTGGAAATTTCTCTTATATCTAAATATTTTATGCTTATTAATGAGACGGTCTTGGGATATTACATGAATGAGATCAACAGCCTTATCATAAGGCTGACTTAACACCTATGTTGTAGGTACAAGAGAGTGTGACTACTTAAAAAATTACATATATTCATGTACCTAAAGCTAAACAATGTCAATTCAAAGAAATCGGTTTAGACATTTTGTCAATCAATTGATGTGAAACAGCAAACTAGAATTTGATGGGAGACTAGTTTCATTTAGTTTTCATATAATCATAATAGATAATATGAAAGTGATGCAAGACTATCTGTGACTAATCACACCAAGTGACATTTCCACGAAAAATTCTGTTAGTCATGAATTTCAACTTATATTTTGCTTTTAGATCAAATTATGCTTAAATTTGACAAGGTAAGCAACAAGTATGCAAAAGTATTTATTTCTATATGCAAAAATATGGATGGGAAGGAGAAAAGGAACAAAAAAGTATACCAAAATTACCTAAAATAAAGTGTTGGAAATCTTGATTGAGTAAATTGTGTTTTAACATGATTTATATAAAAGATTTAAGTGACTTTCGTACGTCGAAAATGGAATGTCTTTGGCTCAAATTATTCTACGTTTCGAGTAGATAAATTTAGAGTATTTAATTACTCAAATCCGATTTCGGGTGAATGAGAAATTAATTAACAAAGTGTGTCACTTAAAACGTTGTTCATAATTGAAATCAATTTATCGATTGATACATATACGATTAAATGATCAACAAATCATACAATCGACGGCCGCGATTGTATGAAAGAAAGTTCATTTAGTTTGAGGACTAAAATGTTCAAGTCGAAAAATTGAGGGACCAATTTGAAAGGACGTTCGAGATTGAAAAGTTTTGGGGTCAAAACATAATTTATAAATGTTTTGAATGTGTGCAACTTTTGGAGGTTTGATGGAGGGGTGCTTGTCTAAAGGACATGACTCTCCTACAATTTATGAAAAGTTGTAACTTTTATCTAAAGGACATAATTCTCCTACACTTTATAAAAAGTTGCAACTTTTGTCTAAAGGACATAACCCTCCTACGATTTATGGAAAGTTGCAACTCTTAACTCAAAACTCTTCATTATCTATAAATAGACCCTCCATTTGTGGAAATAAAACACACCAAAAATCATTTTTCTCTTCTCTCTTTTTATTCTAAATACTAATATGAGTATTTTGAGAATTCATTGCATATTAAATGTCTAGAGATGCATTTAATTCATACGAGTCCATAGAGAGAGTTTGGAACAATATTTTGTTCGCTAGACTCGGGAATTTGTAGTGGTACTATTGCCGAGACGCCGTCGTTGTATCTTGGGAGACAAATTGCCATATTCCGTAACCACCAAGAGCGGGGCAATATTGTCTTAAGGAGAGCGAGTAATATAAACTCGTGCCTCGACATTTTGCATCTTCATAAACACTGCCCGTTACGCTCCCAATAGATTTTTCCCAACAACTTAAGACAATATTCGAGTGTTTCTTGAAGATGATGATATCCGACGGAAAGATGATGAAATCAAGAGAAGAATTTTAATTTCGTTTTATGTCATAATTTAAAATTTTATTTATTTTATGACTAATTCGTATTTGAATATTTTGTAGTAAAATTCAAACTGATCGAAGGAACTTTCGAACATCCGTGGTGTCAAAGATTCTATCAAATACGTGGAAGCTATTAAAGGCGAAATTTTGGTTACAAAACAAATTCATGAGATAAGTTCATTATGTGAATTATCGATTTTCGCTTGTTTACATATTATGTTGAATAATATTTTATCATTGTGATATTATTCTTGAGAAAGAATAAATAACTATGCTTGCTTAATATATGAAGCATGATTAAGATGATCATTTCTTGTAATCATGAGCTTGTTGTGAGCATGTAGGACATATAATATTTAATTATATTATATACTTATGATTTATTCTCGATAAAGAATAAATGTGTACATGCTTAGTATTACTTTATTTTGTGACACATATAAAGTAATGGTTTTGTAAAATTTCTTTCGGCTTATGAATAAATGCAATAAATGTAATTCTTTAGAATAAAACGTGATCACAATGAATGAAGAAATGCATTATTTAAATAAAATGATTTAAATTAGATGCATGTTCTTTTCGTGTGATAGAGACGTTTATTTAAAGAATAATTATTGTATTTTTTTTAAGTTTTTGTTGTTTCATTTAGCGAAAGAAAATTGAGTTTGGTTTTAAGAATTTAAAACCAATGTTGTGGAATATCGTCACTATAAACCTATAAGGTTGCTAAGTGAGAATAATTCCAAATGTTTCATATTATGAAACGAACTTTCCCAAGAGATGAAATGGAAAGGACTTATTGCAAAGTATACAACTTGGTCAAGAATAAAGAATGTTAATTATCGGAGTAAAATCGAGAAAGTCGATCAAACGTCCGAAATTAAATTCAAGAAAATGACTTTAAAGCTATGGAGAATTTGATCAAACCAAATCTAGTGTTGGTGTACTGACAATAGTCAAAATGAAGATAAAAACAATTTCATTTCGAGGGAAAAACCACTAACGTGGTAAGATGAATCATGCTAGTGATGATCAAAGTCAATCATTGATTGACAACCCGAACCATGTTGATGGTGGGTGTTTGTCTAGGATAACTCAAACTATATAAATGATGGGTGATTATGTAGACAATATGGACCACACAAATGGTGGGTGATTGTCAAAACAAACTGAGCTAGACAAATAGTGGATGACCAGTCACTAAATCCAAGCTAGGCAAATGGTGGGTGGTCGAACTTCACGCTTCCGACTGCAGTATCTAACGCCTATTATGGAAGATAACTCAGCGAATGGTGGGTCGACAATGGTGATACGCACCGATATGAAATATTCGATAGTCCTAATTAAGATTAGCGGGTATTATTAATTGGCTAGATCTTGTGCCACAAACTTCGATACGTTATGATCATAAGCCGGCAATCGAAAAGGCACAGATTAGCACGTCTAAAATTAAAACTATTAAGCAGTGATCTTTAGTGGCATTGTCTCTATTGATTAAGAAAAAATCAAAAGAGAATATATGGATCCAATTGTATTCCTAAAAGATCAAATATACTGCATATCTGGAGGAAGGGCTTAAAGACTACAAGTTAAGAACGGACATAGTGGAAACCCAACCTTGCTGACTGGAGATCCCAAGATCTTGGTTCAATGGGACAACTAAATTATGAAAGTTCAGAAATGCACTTGGGGAGTATAATACTCTTGCCCATTCCTAGGATAATCAAGTGCAACCTACAGAGTGTAGCAAAAGGTTAAGCTGTGACTTTTAATGACTCCTAACTGTCTAAGTGTGAGACGCAACAAAGTGGGGTATGGTAGGATACTCTTATAGGAGGTCACCTATGTAAGTGTGAAGTGGGGCCGCTTCAAATTGAAACACTTATGAATCCAAGTGGTGTTCCATGGCCAAAACGGACCCAACCGAGAACAAAAATTGTTAGAGAAGTTATTGTGTGAGTATCATTGTCTTGGTTTACACAAACGGCTTACCAGTTCAAGACATCGCGTTCACTGGGGAGCCAAGTAAATCCGATGGTATTTTACTAAGGAAGGTTCAAAGCCAAAAGCTACCTATCCTGATGCAATAGCTTTTCGCCCGAACTCTCTCAGCGTCTGCATAGTCTGCATATGCATCTGCATAGTCTGCATTGGAATTAATTTCATTCATGGTGGGTATTGTTGGAAATCTTGATTGAGTAAATTGTGTTTTAACATGATTTATATAAAAGATTTAAGTGACTTTCGTACGTCGAAAATGGAATGTCTTTGGCTCAAATTATTCTACGTTTCGAGTAGATAAATTTAGAGTATTTAATTACTCAAATCCGATTTCGGGTGAATGAGAAATTAATTAACAAAGTGTGTCACTTAAAACGTTGTTCATAATTGAAATCAATTTATCGATTGATACATATACGATTAAATGATCAACAAATCATACAATCGACGGCCGCGATTGTATGAAAGAAAGTTCATTTAGTTTGAGGACTAAAATGTTCAAGTCGAAAAATTGAGGGACCAATTTGAAAGGACGTTCGAGATTGAAAAGTTTTGGGGTCAAAACATAATTTATAAATGTTTTGAATGTGTGCAACTTTTGGAGGTTTGATGGAGGGGTGCTTGTCTAAAGGACATGACTCTCCTACAATTTATGAAAAGTTGTAACTTTTATCTAAAGGACATAATTCTCCTACACTTTATAAAAAGTTGCAACTTTTGTCTAAAGGACATAACCCTCCTACGATTTATGGAAAGTTGCAACTCTTAACTCAAAACTCTTCATTATCTATAAATAGACCCTCCATTTGTGGAAATAAAACACACCAAAAATCATTTTTCTCTTCTCTCTTTTTATTCTAAATACTAATATGAGTATTTTGAGAATTCATTGCATATTAAATGTCTAGAGATGCATTTAATTCATACGAGTCCATAGAGAGAGTTTGGAACAATATTTTGTTCGCTAGACTCGGGAATTTGTAGTGGTACTATTGCCGAGACGCCGTCGTTGTATCTTGGGAGACAAATTGCCATATTCCGTAACCACCAAGAGCGGGGCAATATTGTCTTAAGGAGAGCGAGTAATATAAACTCGTGCCTCGACATTTTGCATCTTCATAAACACTGCCCGTTACGCTCCCAATAGATTTTTCCCAACATAAAGAAATTTAATTAAGACGATGGATGGAAGAATAGTTGAATTTTTGTTGTGTCTTGAAACTTCAATTGATGAACGGGTTGGTTGGACTCTGTTCTTGCAAGCTGGAGTTGGAATTAAAAGTAAGCCTATTCTAACAGGCACAAGAAAATGAGTGAAGATAACACATAAGAAATTTAATCTTCTCGAAGGTCATTGCTGCAATTTTGCTCCAAGTTACAGAAATTAACAAGAGTCTTGAGTGAAGTCGAACAAGGAAATCGATTGAGTGTTAGGAATTTTGTTGATCTTTAGCTAAGTTTAAGGAAATCGATTGAGTGTTGGGAATTTTGATGATCTTTAGGAAGTTTATGCTTGCCCTTAGCTAGCTCATAAAAAGAATTAGAATTTATCTTAGATTCGAACCCATAGCTGATGATAGAGCTAGAATAGATATTTTTTGTTTCCTACTCACGCGAGCCCATATCCTTGCTTTTCTATCAATCTCTAATTCTGATCTTCCTCCCAATCTGATATTATGGTGCCGGTATAGACCGAAATTTGGTCCAATTCTGACCGGTAATAAATACCACGGCTTTGCAGTATTTGGGGAATTAGATATAGAGTATATATAATGGGCTATATTGAAACATTAAGTTTGCCAAATGCATATATGAAGAAGAGATTTGTTGGACCCAAGCCCATCATGCTTAAAGGTAAAATTGTTTAACTCTTGATGTTTACTCATAATCACTAGGCTCAATAGGTAATTGAACTATGCGTAAATATTTATTAAATAAAATATTTACATTTATACGAATTTGATATAACTTGTTAATGAAATAATATTTAGATGAGGAATAAAAACAGCAGGTCGGCGTAGCGGGAAAAGATGCAATCATACTAAAGAAGTTTTAACTGATTGATTATATGTATTATCTTATTTTAAATATAATTTAATATTTTAATCTTAGGTAGTGTAAAGAATGTGTACATTGATTTGTTAACTTGTCTATTGACAAATCTTATAGTGTTTATGACATCACATTATTTTATTTAGTATTAATATTTTTAGACAAACGTTAAAATACTTGACTTGAATTATGAGTAGAAAACTTATTTAATCAGACAAAAATCATTTACCAATCTATGACATTGGCATACTACAGCCTCAAAATAAACAAAGTCCATATATATTGACAAAAGTTTTTATCACTAATAATGTCAATTTATAGTGATAACTTTTTATTGACACTAAAATAAATATTTAGTGATGACATCAATTATTGTAACTATATCAATTATATTTAGTGACAGCAATATTTTCCCACAATTATCATAAAATGGCACCAAAATTTATTGTGACGAAAATTAGTGACATAAAATAATGTTATCACTAGTGATCACTATTTTTAGAAAGTAGTGATAATCATAAAAGTTGTCACCACATGCATATGTATAGTGACGACATTTATATTAGCACTAAAAATAGTCACTAAAAATAATTTTTTCTGTAGTGGTTATAAATGTATCGGTATTTATTAGACAATAAAAACAAAAATTTAACATCAAGTACTAAAATAAGCATATCTGAATTGCAAATGTATATAATATATTTTTTGAGATATTTTTATGTTTTGCAAGTCAAAGAATAAGCTAGTACATCAAATTATAAATTGATTGGCCCTAAGGCCAAAGCCATTAAATTTTATACAACAAAGAAATAAAAAATAATACTATTGTAGAATAATTGATTAAATAGCCTAATTAAATTTCGTAATTAGCATTTTAAATGATTGGATAAAATTTTAACAAGTGTTCACTGCGTGTTCGACACTATACAAATCAAAATTTTGAAGCGATTGTTTATCATAAAATTAAACAGTTAGAGGGGAAAAGAAGTTAAAAAAGAAGAAGATTGAAATGGTTGATAATTCAACTATTTTTCCGGCTATGTTTGTTTATGTTTTTAAGTTATAATTTTGAAAATTTCTCGGGAATGGCGTATCATCGAAATTCGTGTGAAAATGGTAGGTGTTTGTTTATATTTTTAGAATTAGGTTGAAAATTGTAATGTGTCAAATCAATGATGCTTGGTTGATGTTTAATGATTGAATTAGTTGTTTTTGTAATGATTATTTAAATAAATAAATATATATATGAGTGTGTAAAATAATGTATATATTAATTGTAATTGATGAATGTGTAAAATGATTGATATGTTGATTGATAGGTAGTTAGCATTGGAGATTGAAAAAGTAGAGTTGAAAAAAGGAAATTGAGATGAAAATTTGGTGTGTTAAGTAGATTTAAGATTTTGTATTTTAAAATCTTGAAATTGAATTTCAAAAACATAAACAAACATAGATTCGCTTAATAATTATAAACAATGTAGAATACTCATCGCATGTACAAAAGGTGAATAAATAAATTAAGAAGAGTAAAAATCAATTAAACACCTTAAGTAAAAATCAATTAAACATTAAAATTGATATAAAAAACACCTCTTTAATTTTTTTATATGCTTTTATAATTTCTTTATTCATTATCAAACACCTTATATATATATATATATATATATATATACAACAAATCTAAATGGGCTCCTAATATCATAAGGTCCATAACCATTTGTGGTTGTGGATATTAAAAAGTAGAAACCATGAGCCCGCCAATAGTGATAGGGCCCTAATGAATATAGGTATATTTGATGTTTAAAGGGTCAATCTGCTTCATTTTT
This sequence comes from Verbascum thapsus, assembly GCA_963669365.1. Lineage (NCBI taxonomy): Eukaryota > Viridiplantae > Streptophyta > Magnoliopsida > Lamiales > Scrophulariaceae > Verbascum > Verbascum thapsus. Next base: position 23,378,343 of record OY770105.1, read on the forward strand.
TTTGTCACAACAAATGTAATTTATCATTGTTTTATATAATTCACATAGACCTTTTTGCTCTTCAATTGTTTCACACAGAGGTTGATTGCAATCAAAGCTGAAATATGAATCAAATTGGTTTGATATTTTAATGGAGTTTGGTCGTAAAAAGCTTGTTTGGAATTTGATTTGTTAGTATATTAAATTAAGTTTGAATAAGTTCTTATATTAAATAAGTTTTGGAACTCGTTTTGAACTGAATTGATTAGTAAAAAATGATATAGTGTGTGCATATTATAAAACTATTCGAACTCGACTGGTGTTCGAGTCGATTAAATCTCGTTTAAACTCGATTCCATCAACAATCATTTTTTATAATATCATAAAACTCGATAAAAATTCAATAAACTCGAAAAAAATACTTATCCAATTTGACTCAATTCATTTTTTATTCAATTTTAATTCCTAAACACAATACTGAATAGGGCCGAATTTATAATATTCACTCAATTCCAAAAAAAACATGTCTACTTCAACTCAGAAATTATCAAAAGTACGTTGTTTCCAAAAAGTATCATTTTCACAAGATAAAATACAACAAATATAATATTATTTTATAAAACATGGCATGGTTTCAATATTTAATTTATCACTGTTATTTTTTATCCATGTATGACACTATCTTTTCTTAAATTGTATGATTATACTTTTGTATTAAAAATGAATTAATTATAATGGAGAATAGAGAGAGTATTACTTTAGTTACTAACTATATCAAATTCCATAGCGTATATACGATCTATTTTTTGATCACACAACTTTTTGAAAATATAATCATCCATCTCAATACCTTAGATGATGAATGACAAGATAATCAAAGATAAAAATATGTAAGAAAATAGAAGAAAACATAATTCGTGAAAATAGAAGATAAAAATATTATAATTGGCCCAAACCCAATGGGTCCCACTATTGACCAATACAATATCACTTTTAAGAGTTTAGGTTGAGACTTTGAGTACTTCATGCCTCATGCGGGTTCAACTTGTATTTAAATTTTAAATTAAGGTTATATATTAGTACCTTTTTATAGTTCTAGCTTATGATATTATTATCTAATATTATGAAATAATACAAGTACTTTTTTATGCTTCATGTTAGTGTGTAATCTTAATAAATATATCCTAACTAATATCTTGGTAGCTATAAACGAATGTAAGTTTTTATAATGTAATGAGAAAAGGATAAATTTGATTTATTTATTTCTATAGGGTAAAATCAGTTTAAAATTCTAGAAGTAGCGTCAAATTACACAATCAATTTTGATTTATAAAATCGCAATTTAAATTGTTATTCCAAAATGACAATTCAATTAGAAATTAAAAATTGCTATTCCAAAATGACAATAATACCTAAAAAAAACAAGTACCTAATTGTGACAATGAAAATTAATTTGACAACTAGACAATAATAAATTATATTGGGTATCATTTATTCATCATAATTGTATTTTATAATTCCAATAATAAATAGCATAATATTCCATCTTATATTATAATATTATTATTGCCTAATGGCAAAGCCCAAACAGCAAAGATTAACAGAAGAGAGCAGCCTTTCGGAGATCTCAAGAGCCTAACCCCAGCTCGACATTTTCGAAATCTCTTCAAACTACTGTATTTCTTCCCCATCTTTCACTTTTTTTCTTGTTATTAATTTATAGAATAATAGAACAAATCAATACAAGAATCAATTTTTTGCTACAACGAAATCTCTGAAACAAAAGGGAGTTTTAAGTTTTGCGATAATGGCTGCTGCCTCACTCTACTCGCCAAATCACTGCTGTTCTTCATCATCAGCTGCTTATTCCAATTCATCCTCAATTGGGTTTCATCGACTTCACAATATTATTCCATTTTCTGCGATTTCGGGGAAAAAATTGGGGCCGAAATCTGTTTCTTGCAAGTCCAAATGTGGGCCTTCATCCAATGCGATTATCATGCAAGATGGTTCGTTTTTTGTCCCTTGAATTTATTTGCTTTCATTGTTTTTCTTTTTGCCCCCTTTTTGGTGCTAATTTGCAGAAGATATGGTTGAGATATTTTTATTTCTTTTTGGTTTTTGTTTTTTTGCTAAGTGAGATATTTTGATTCCATGTAAATAGAAAAAAGTTGGAAATAAAAGCCTCCAAAAGGTAAAACTTGGATCTTTTTACATTGTATTCTGTGAAATTTCACCAGTTAACTTTCATCATTGCTTCTGATACACCAGAATAAGGCAGAATCCTTCAACACCATCAACATTTGTAAAAACTAATAGTATATGTTTCTTTCATTGATTTCTATTTATAATAATTTTATTTACAAACTTCCAAGTTATGAAATGAATCAATGCAAAAGCTGGTTAAGAGCACAACGATTTATCTCAGACCAGATGGTTTAGATTAAAAGTGACCAAATACAGTTCATCAGCGTATAGCTAAAAAAACTCAAATTTTAGTAAAAGGCATTCATATGGAAAGACTGATTAATTGGTTCCAAAAACAAAAAAACAATTTTGAAGTACATTTGTTATCTAACCAATAAGATTATTTTTAGAAATATTATAGATATGATCTTTCATCATATAAATTTCTTAATTATGAAAAGAAAGCGGAATACCTTTCTCCGTTTCAAGGAGAGACTATATGTAGCCATTGCAATCATGAAGTTCATTTTGTTCGTCTACAATTTCCAACATAATGATCCTCGTCAATTTTGTAGGTGAAATTCTTTATTAGGACTTAAGAGCAATATGATTATAGTGACATTTTGTAGTGTTTTAAATTTAGGTGCTTTGGCTTCTAAAATGGCTGCAACCAGTGAAGCGCCTCCAAAGAAATTGGAAGATGGATTGCTGTCCCCTCCTGAGGAACATAAAGCACTTATCAATTCAGATGTGAACGAAGGTAAATCCACTGTCAGTATAACCGTTGTTGGTGCCTCTGGTGACCTTGCCAAGAAGAAGATATTTCCTGCCCTTTTCGCCCTTTACTATGAGGGTTGCCTCCCTGAGGTTTGTTTCACTTCCACGCTACACGTATTTCTGCTATCGAAAGTTTTATATGAAAATTCATTAAAAACTGACGTATGTTAAAAGCTGGTTTACAAATTTTAGAAAAAAAATTTGTAAGTATTAAAAAAAGTTAACTTTTTGAAGAAAGAAGAAGTTGGTAGAAGTAGCCACAGAGATGATGCTACTTTTAGCTTCATTCTATAGAAGCTGAAGCATAATAAGTGAAACTAAACAGCGAAAAACAGCTTAAGCTAGCACTTCTTTTCCAGTTTTTATAAACAGGGCTTGAATCTTGATAGTTTTGCTGAGTTCAAGGATTTTAAGCCTTCATTTCCACCAAAATGGATCATTATTTTAATTCATTTTCAATTGGTTTTCAGCACTTCACTATCTTCGGTTATGCTCGTAGTAAGATGACAGATGCTGAATTAAGAACTATGGTTAGCAGGACTCTTACTTGCCGAATTGATCAGAGGTAATCCCTAATACTTATTCCTCTTCTTCTGTTTTAACTTACCAACATTTTAGTTTACAGTTTAAGGCACCAAATTGTGGAGGGCAATGATTCTTATGGCTTCATGTTGGATGCAGAGAAAATTGTGGAGAAAAGATGGAACAGTTCCTAGAAAGATGTTTTTACCACTCCGGTCAATATGATTCTGAGCAGAATTTTACCGAGCTTGATAAAAAGCTCAAGGAGCATGAGGTAATATGGAGTGAAGATAGTTTCCAAAATTATTGTGCTACATTAATTTTTACTCATTTATGATTGCTTGGAGCCCGATTTTGCTGTAAACTGTCGTTAGATCTATCATCTATGTGGGATGAAAGTTGATATTTTTCTTTATTTACCTCATTTGCATTTGCTGAAACCTAGAAACTCATATAATATTGGAATTTGGACCTATACACTAGTCTTTCAATTCATATTTCGATACTGATTAAATATGATCGACTTTCTTTAGGCTGGAAAGGTTTCAAACAGACTATTTTACTTATCAATCCCACCAAACATATTCGTGAATGCTGTAAAATGTGCAAGCCTATCTGCTTCGTCTGCTAATGGATGGACAAGGGTCATTGTCGAGAAACCGTTTGGCCGAGATTCTGAATCCTCAGCTGCTTTGACTACTGCCCTCAAGCAATATCTACAGGAGGACCAAATTTTCAGGTAAATTATTTCTATTTTGGAAAAATTGATTGAGTGAATTTATTTCGATCTATAATATTGATTTGTTATGCTCGTCCACTTACAGGATAGATCATTATCTTGGAAAGGAGCTTGTTGAGAATCTTTCTGTCCTTAGATTCTCCAATCTTATTTTCGAGCCTTTGTGGTCAAGGCAGTATATAAGGAATGTTCAACTGATATTCTCCGAGGACTTTGGAACTGAAGGAAGAGGAGGGTAAATTCATCTTCTCAATTTTTTTAATTTTAAGAAGTGTTGATGCCATGTCACAACCTTTGCTTATTAATCATTTCGTGTTGTACCAGTTACTTTGATCATTACGGAATAATTAGAGATATAATGCAAAATCATCTGCTCCAAATACTGGCCCTCTTCGCCATGGAAACACCTGTCAGTTTGGATGCAGAAGATATCAGAAACGAAAAGGTTTTTTTTCTCTCTACAAATTATATATTCACTCTTTATTTTTGTTTAAAAGGCTTCGGTAGGGAAAAGAAAGATGGTTGAGCTGAGGAAAATAAAATAAAAAATCCATGCTTGTCTATGGAAAACATCGAGAAAAGAATAAAAAAAGAGGCAAAGACTATATGGAGGGGGGGAGATGAGTTAACCATCCTTTTGTCATGCTTGTTACATGAGATTTTACATCAAATTTTATTTTCTTACACTTTGTTTGGTTCATGGATTTTGGTGAAGAAAAGAAAATGCTCGGGAAAATCAAAGAAATCTAAATTTTCAAACTCTTTTTTTGGTTGTATAGAGAAAACATGAAGAAGTTGATTTTGCTGAAAACAATGTTATTAAGAACTCCATGGAAAAGATGAAAACTAAGGAAAAAGTAATAATTACATTGAGAAAGAGAGAAATTGGATTTATAGAGTGTGAGAGCTCTTGTTTTCCACCTTTTCCCTCACCAAATTGTGGCGGAAAAAAATCATCTCAAATCAGTATTATGTTGACTCGTCTATATTTTTACTTTTCATTTCTTTAATAACCAAACAACGGATAATAACTTTATATGTGTTCTCTTTTCCTTATAGCCAAAAGGTGTTTCTATCCTACATATGTTTACTAATTACGGATGACAGGTTAAAGTTTTGCGATCAATGAGGCCTATACGTCTTGATGACGTAGCCATAGGACAGTACAAAAGTCAGACCAAAGGAGGCGTCTCTTACCCCGGATATATAGATGATAAAACGGTACCCAACGATAGTTTAACTCCGACTTTTGCTGCCGCTGCACTTTTCATAGATAACGCAAGATGGGATGGCGTTCCTTTCCTTATGAAAGCTGGGAAAGCATTACATGATAAGAGGTTAGCAAAATCTTAAACCTATACGATTTTATTTTGAAATCTTTTGTCTTAGGTTTAGGGTGTGTTTGGATTGAGTGATTTGGATTTGGGGAGGGGATTTGGAGGAAGGATTTCAAATGACACCTGAAATGGAGTCATTTGAAATCCACCGTAGTTATGGAGAAAATAGCTCAAAGTGAACATCGAATGATTTGAAATCCATTATAACTTGGATACATCCAAACGAACTTCATGGATTTGTTGTTGATGGATTTGAAATCCATAGATTTCAAATCCTTCAATCCAAACACACCCTTAATGTTTTTTCAAATGCATCGAGTTTGCTTACCAACTAGTAGATAGCTATGGGTCTTTGTTTCGTCTTTTTAAAGTACTTTTCATTTTGTGAATTTCTTTGTTAAAAATTTACCTTTTTTACTGTTTGCAGGGCTGAAATACGGGTACAGTTCCGTCATGTACCTGGTAACTTGTACAATAGAAGCGTTGGTGCTGACCTTGACAGAGCAACAAATGAGCTTGTAATCCGTGTGCAACCTGACGAGGCTATTTATTTGAAGATCAATAACAAAGTTCCCGGTTTGGGAATGAGATTAGACAGGAGTAATCTTAATCTTCTATACAAAGCAAGGTATGATTATAGATACTTGTCTTAATATCTTCAAACTTTCTATTTGCTGATATGATTTGTCTTTGAAATTAATTTTTTAAATCAGTGATTTGCGTACGTCTTTTATTATCTCTTAATTATCAAACTTTTTTGTGGTTGAGTACTTGATATTGGATGCATCAATGAGGTTTTACTTTCTGATTCTTCAACACATAACTGTTGAATTTAAAATCGATCAATGTTTGGGTGAAGCATGGATCAGTTATTTCATTGACTCGTGATTGCATTTAAAAAACGAAAAATAATATGCTGAAAAATGCCATCAGGGTAATGAAAATCTGGCAGTTATGATTTTCTCTGAGACGGGCTTTCTGTGATTCAATAAGGAATTATGGAAAAAGTAAGAAAAATTGTTTGTTATTAATATTTGTTGAATCTTATTTACCTCCCACTAAAAACTATGATTTCAGTATTATAGTGACCTACATGCTACCGTTTTTATGCTAACTTTTATTTTATTTGAACAAAATTCAACATTCTATGCTAGTCTTGTCACAAGAAGGTAATTTATCATTAGTTTGATATTTGAGTTGAGGTTTGTCATTAAAATCTCGTTTGAGCTTGATTGATTACTACATAAAAATTAAGTTCGAATAATTTCTTATATTAAAGAACATCTGAAACTAGTTTTGAAATAGAGTTGATTAGTAAAAAATGATAAAGTGTGTGCATATTGTAAAACTATTCAAATATACTATAGTTTATTAGAAAATTGCTTGTTATTAATATTGTTGAATCTTATTTACCTCTCACTGAAAACTATGATTTCAGTATTGAAGTGACCTACATGCTACCGTTTCTACGCTACCTTTATTTGAAAAAAATTCAACATTCTTCTAGTCATCTTCTTATACACCAACTGTAAATTGGTCCATGATACAAGAAAACTAGCTTATAATTCGCAAAAAGCATAACTTTTTTTCAAATATTACGAGGCGTTAATTGTGTTGTTGTTGATAGATACTCGAAGGAAATACCAGATGCATACGAGAGACTGCTTCTAGATGCGATTGAAGGTGAAAGGAGACTGTTCATACGGAGTGATGAATTAGATGCTGCTTGGGCACTCTTCACACCTGTATTAAAGGAGCTTGAACACAAGAAAATAATCCCCGAGTACTATCCTTATGGTAGTCGAGGTCCTGTTGGGGCCCACTACCTTGCAGCTCGATACAACGTTAAATGGGGTGATCTTGGTGTTGATGAATGAATGACATTAACATTTCATAGTGTTTTTTATTCACAGGAGGTTTTAAAAATTTCGGCTTTATTCCATTTGCAGCATTAAGATTTTGATTTCTTGTATTATGTTTTTTTTTTTTTTCTGGAATAAAGAAGAGTTGTTGGTGATTGTTCTAAATGTAGGTTTTGGAGAAGATTATTTATTGTTATTTGGCATTTCATATATTAGTATAGACAGTTTCATTCATAAGTATGTTTGAATTGGTTACCTTTTTAGTTGTTAAGTTTGATGAAGTGGTGGTCTAAATATACTCTATTGTGCAATAATGCCTATTATTTAGAGGGTGTTTGATTAAAGACTCATACGAGCTATAAATATATATATACAGTATAAAATGAGCTCGAGTTTGAACTTGAAAATTTTACCAAATTCACTCTGAATTTGACTCATTTACACTCTAATTATTACCAAAGTTTTTGGATTTAGAAACGAAAGTCAACATAAAGTGATCTGATATGCAAATTTTCGACCATTCTAACTCCAAAATTCAAGAAGCTAAGAAAATTCAAAAGAATGAACAAACTATATAAAGAATATTAAAACTTTGAATTGAAGTGATATTGATTTGCAAGGGTCCCCATATATGTGTTCAAGCTGCCCAACATGACACATAAACCGTTCATCATTGCCCACCTATACTTATTGCTATCAATTATTGTTATTACAACACAAATATCTCAAGAAAACACATATAATAAAAAATTAATATTTAATTAAATTGTAGTTTTTGACAAGGCAAAAAGATTCTATTGAGACTTTATTTGTTTGCTGAATTGTTATATTTTTTTTTCCTACATTTCATGACATGCATGCAACTTGTGGGACATAATTGAAATACTTTTCTAGCACTTCGTCAAAAGCACCTAATTTTTTAATAAACCAAGAATTAGAAGTGACTTATGGAAACTTACAAATAGACCTCTAAACATGTTCCATTGTAATTTACCAAAAATCAGGGAGTATTTTTATAATTAATACTAAAACGAGGAATTTGCATATAAGTCAACTTTAAAGCATGTAATTAGTGGATTGCTAGTGTTGCTTCAATCTATTTTGTATAAATAACCATGCATATTGAATAAAATATACATAAATTTAATCCTTTTGTGAACAAAGTAAAATTATTGATGACAAATAACTGATCGTAGAACTAACAAAAAAAAATTCCTTTTGCTCTGCATGACAGTAATATTGTCAATTGTGTACTAATCTTTGAATTAATATCCCTAGATGACACACTCTAGCAAGATTTCTAGCTAAGAACCAAATAATTAGAGAAACAAATGCAATAATTCATCAAATCAATCATAATCCACAGTAAAAGGCATGCAAAATCAAAAATCAATTTCACACTTTAAAAAAAAAAAACATGATTGAAATCTAGGACTTTTATTTTACATGTCCCCGTTCATCAATCAAGAAGGCCCCATTTTTCAGAGCTAAATTTGTCATGGAAGAAAATTCCTCAAAGCAGATAGTTCAACAAATGCCCACAAATTTCTTACAACCAAACATGGCATTAGAAGATGATACCCAAAAGACGCCATTAATACCCAAAAGAAGCTCAAACAAAGACAGGCACAAGAAAGTTGAAGGCAGAGGAAGAAGAATTAGAATTCCAGCACTTAGTGCAGCAAGAATATTTCAGCTCACAAGAGAATTAGGACACAAAACTGATGGTGAAACAATTCGGTGGCTTTTGCATCAATCTGAGCCGTCCATTATTGCTGTAACTGGATCTGGAACTGTTCCAGCTTCTGCCATGGGAGCATTTGCAGGGTGCTCTGTTTCAGAACAGGGGAGCTCTGTTTCTTATTCAAGATTGAGTGGAGAAGATAGATCAATGGGATTTTGGCCTTGTTTTAGTGGTTTTGGATCTGGGGTTTTGCAGAATTCAAGTGTATTGAGCTTGAATCAAGCAAATCAAATTGCAAATCGCGTGAATAAAAATGGACTTGAAGGGTTTGAGTTTCCTGGTTCAGTACATATGCCAGGGCTAGAACTTGGTCTTTCTCAAGAGGGGCAAATTGGAGGGCTAAGTGTTCAAGAATTTAGCCATTTTTATCAGCAAAATGGAGATTGTACTAATAACCAGGTGCAAAATCTTGGTAATGAAAGAGATTAGTGGCAAATTTGAAGAAAAAGTTCAATCTTTTTGGGAGTTTTTTTGATGGATTGATTCGAATTTGAGTAGTTTGAGAGGTTGTTAAGGTTTGCTTTTTTGTTTTGTTGATTGGCTCAATGAATATGGGTAATGAAAATTATAGAAATTTCACTTTGTTTGTATATGGAATTGGAAAAATTCATTTGTCAGAAACAACTAATCACATTACAAGTGGAATGATTTATCGTTTGAACGGTTTCTTTCCTTGGAGCGTATGATGATCATAAAACGTGTGTCTTTTACTTCCCATTCGATATACTTGAATTCGGCCAAACTAGATTGTCCCAATTAATATGAATTTTTGTTTTCTAACTCTTTTTTTTTTATGACAAGGGAACTCGCAGCCGCTACCGTTAGGTGCGCACTGGATAAACCCAGTTTGTTTTCTAAGTCTTGTCTCGAGTTTTTGTGAACTAGAAAGGGAATGAAGGTTGTTTGGTGATTTTAAAGTGCAAATTCTAATTTTTGCAATGTGTTGCTTTATAACTTTTAATACATGAAAGTGGTTTGTTAAATACTACTTCAATTTTTTTCAATTCTTTATATAACTAACTATCTATCAATACATTTTAACATTTTACGCGTTCATAATTTTTTCATGAATTAAAATTATTTATTCTAATCATCGTTTCTCTTTTTTCTTTCATACTTCATAATCCACACGATAGTTCTTATACAAAATCCATGGACTTGTTCTTTGTAAGTATCCAATCTTCCTTGTTTGGGCTGCCAATTCAACGTTGAACTAATGGGCCTTTTTTAATATGAAATAAATTTATGAATGCCCAAACCGAATTCTACTTTTGGAAATGAAAATTATCTTTTTGTGGATAAAATTTACAAGAAGGTGCATAATAATAATTATTATTATTATTATTGTCAATAATAAGACAGGTTTTAAATGCAACACATTAATTTCGCATGCATTACGTAAGCTATGACGTCAGAATCATACATATTTCCAACTTTAACCCAACATAAACCCTGAAGAAGCAGCAGTAATTTGGCTCCCAACCCCTTTTTTAAAGAAATCTTTTTTTTTTTTTAATTTAATAATTTAGTTGCATTAATGAATATTAGAATTCTTTTTCGTAATTTGTGTTTTCTAATTTTAATTTCAAATTCGAAAGAACATGTGTGTTCATCAGTCCAGTTTGATTCAATACCGAACCAACCCATAGCAAACCAATTTAGTTCGGTTCGTTAAACACGAATTTTTGAAAAATAATAACTTACAAATAGACCAAATTTATATTTTTACTATTGTCTTTTATTGTATCAAGTTTAATAAAATTATCTTAAATTATAAATTACCAACACAATTTAGAAAGATGCAATTCAAATGGATTTTCTCAAATTTCCACTAAAAATAAAAAAATTAATAGATTTTTATTAGGGATAATTTTATTTTGTTTTTATTTTCCTATAAGTTATCACTAGAAATTTTGTTTGTTTTTGGTCTATATTACACTATATAAATTAAGAAAAGAAAATAGAATTTCTGTTAATTGCACTGAATTTTTTGATTTGGTTTTGACTTAGGCTGGAATCTCAGTTCTCGATTCCGTTCGGCTAGATAGGTTATCCATACCATAAACACCCTTACGGAAGACTTTAAAAAAATAAAATATTTGTAATATTTTGTTAAATGAATCACAAATTAGATATATACGTCTTATTTCCATAGCCATATTAATTATATCAATAAATAAGAAGTAAAAAAGGAATAACATTAAAAGAAAGTTATGCTTATAAATAAATATCTACATGTTATCATAAAAAGATGGATATGGATAGGTTTATGACTTTATTTTAATTAGTATAATGCTTAAGAAAATAAATGGTTCTATAAAAAAATTTAACAATAAACAATATGGATTATCAGTAAATATCTAAAATAAATTGAAGTACTAATATATATATATAATAAAATAATTTATTAATAGTGATTATAAATATTTATGTGAGAACTCTTTTAAGTTTAACATGCTTTACTACAACAACATTTTACTGTTGTTACTATATACTAACGTTTGTTTGTTTAAATGAACTCTTTTTGAAATGTCGAATTTTATGGTCAAATAAAAAGTTACTTTATCTTCAAATTGTTTCACTAAAACGTTACAAAATTTATTGGAATAGTAAATTACCTAGCTTTTTAATATCATTTAATTTAGGGGCAAAGACCATTTGTCCATTCAATTTTTGTAGATTTAATTTTTACAATTTTTCAATAATTTTAGTCTTTTTTTAATCTCAACTTCATATATTCTACACGTTTTTACATACTAGCATATTTCAGAGAAATTTATCAGAATTTCAACGCTTACAATGGAGTTAGATAATAAAAATATAAAAGAATATTTGGAGAAATATTTGGTATACCCCGGGGGATAAAATTCCAAAGAGCACTGTATTTAATAATGAATTGGGCAACAAATTTAAAATAACAATAAAGATTTTAATTGGATAGACATCGAGTGTTAAAAATATATGTGATATTATTATATATAAGCATATTCTGTATTTCAATTCTATCTATCTTTTAACATAATAAAAACTAAAAAATAAAAAATAAAAATCTTTTTTTTTCCCCTCTTTTTAATCACTTTAATTATATCCCCTACAACAATTAGAACTGTTGATATAGATAATGTTGATGTATATAATGATGAGGTATATATGGATTGGCTGTTATAATAATCCCATCAATCTTAGTTTTTGGTCTACAAACAATCACAATATTCTATTTTTTATTACAAAATATGGGCCCCACACACCCAATCTTTGTTAAGATGACGATAATTAAATATTCGCAATTGTTAGGAATCTTTGTCTAACCCATATTGTTTCTTTCTAGCTGATTCTGTTAGGAGAATATGATTGGGGCTAGTAATTTCGGTTCAATTGGTTGGCAACTTTAATCCATTTTATTTTATTTTTTTCAAAATACAAGAATTTTAAAAATTAGTTTTGTTGGTGTATGTATTATGATTATTTTTAATTTTAGATAATTCTACAAAAAATTTAAAAAAAATACGAGAGAATGAACTTTTACTATTCACGATTTAAAATTTGACACTAGATTAAAATGAATTTATTCGGCTATCTTTCAACACCGAAATTAATTATTTATATATGTTAAAAAGTAAGAATAACACAACATTCAATATAAAATTCATTAAGAATTGTTTATATAGAAATCGACAAGTTTAACTAAAAATATTGAATAAAATATAAATTTAAATACTTAATAAGTTTCTCACAATAAAATTTTTTAATACCAATCATAATCGTTACTTAGTTTTCTTTAAAAAAAAAAGAAAACAATCAAACATTCTTCTCTCAGCACATTTTTTAAACTGAAATTATTTTTCTCACTTTTATAATAAAAAATATGTTATAAGAGGAACATACCAATTAATTGAGATTCATCTTTTTGAAAATCAGATGAAATATTATAACGCATTGAAATTGGTATTCACACTATATAGCATAAGGTTAGCAACATAAGTTTGGTCATTGGATTAATTTGGTACATTATTTAGTCCAGAGGATTATATGCCGACATTTAGTAAATTTAGGAGCATTTTGTATAATTTTCAAATTCTAGACGAGACATTTTAATAGTTGAATAAATATTGTTTTAACATAACCTAACCTGTTGAGATACGGGCTTTTTTTATATAACCCCCCGAGGTATGTAGTTTTGGCAAACAACCCCCGAGGTTTGAAATTTTGGTAAACAACCATTTCTGTTTAGTTGACCGTTAGTCAACCGTTAATGTCATGGACAAAATTGTAATCTAATAATTTTCAATGTATTTATTTGGAATTATTAAAATTAATATATTTGTTTGGAATTATTAAATTACAATTTTGTAAATAAATAAAATTAATAAAATTAATATATTTATTTAATATATTTGTTTGGAATTATTAAATTACAATTTTGCAAATAAATAAAATTAATATGTATTTATTTTCAATGTAATTCCAAATAAATACATTGAAAATTATTATATTTGTTTGGAATTATTAAATTACAGTTTTGCACATGACCTTAACTGTTGACTAACGGTCAACTAAACAGAAATGGTTGTTTACCAAAATTTCAAACCTCGGGGGGTTGTTTGCCAAAGCTACATACCTTGGGGGGTTATATCAAAAAAGCCCGTTGAGATACGTTAATAAGATCATACAAACCTCGAAATTTTTTCTGTTAGTAAAATATTTTAACTCTTTTAGTAAATTTCTAGTCGTAAAAATAAATATAATTCTTTTAAAAACATAGAATTCATATTTGTTCATAATAAACCCGCAATAAGCATAAATGACATATTCATAACACTAAACTATTATTAATAATCATTTTACAAGATATTTCTGTTTAATTTCTTGGGCTTTAACTTTATAATTTATTTTCACTATTATAATACAAAGTTCATAATTTGAGTTTTCAATATAATATTTTGATCACCCAATTCATCCAACAGTGATACGTGGGCGTGAGGGGGATCTCTCCATATCCCCACTAGTATTGGTAGAGACGACAAAATTATTATTAAAATATTTCTAATCCAAACAAATACTAAAGATCTTCATATCTTACCATTGTTTTATTATTGAAAATTACTGTATATATTTATTATATATATTATAGCAAAGCGGTGTGGGACCCACTTTACTATTTATCTTTTTTCTGGTGATTTTGAATTTTTTTATTTACAAAAATTTATTAGTTGACTTGATTGACTATATAATTTAAAATTTAAAATGATTAATCAAGTGACATAATATATGGCTAAAGAAGAGTAAATAGTGCATTCTACTTTATGATTAATAATATTTATGGTAAGTTTCTTATTTTTAAATGAATATTTATTCTCCTAAATTTTAGCCATTATTTTATTACAAAGACATAACCAAATCAAATTTGACATTAAAAATAAAATTTACGGTAAATTTTATTATTACCTAAACAAGCCATCTTTCTTTGGAATAGGTTGAATTTTAAAATTTTTTAATCATTAAATGCACATCATTTTCATAGCTAGATTGAAGCTTTCCATAGCTAGATTTAATTTATAAGATATGCTAAATAATTTTGCAATCTTTCATACCATTTTTTCATTTCTGAATTTCAAATCGCGTTCAAAGGTTGTTGCATCAGGAACTTACAAAGAGAAAAATCTATGATTTTTATAGTTATTCAAATAAGGATTGACAGTAAGTATTATTCGCATCCAGAAGTTTCGAGTTATTTTTTTATTCTTAATAACACTCTTTCATTTGGCTTTCTTGGACAATGTTGTTTATTATTCATTTTATTTTGTTTATTTTGTTTTTTTCTCTATGTTCCCATATTTTTCTTATTTTATCTTGGACAATGTTGTTCATTATTCATTTTATTTTGTTTATTTTGTTTTTTTCTATATGTTCCCATATTTTTCTTATTTTATCTTGGACAATGTTGTTCATTATTCATTTTATTTTGTTTATTTTGTTTTTTTCTCTATGTTCCCATGTTTTTCTTATTTTTCTTCATTTTCTAAAAAGTGATTAGGTTTTCATCTCTCTAATAATGTTTTTCATTTTTGTATTCAAATTTATTGGTGGATTACCTCACTTTTATTCTAATTTTTTTGAATAGATTTATGTTCTTATTTTGAATAAGTGAAGTGTTGAAAATTGTTCTTTGTTTCTTTTAGTTTAATTTTTTTATTATAACTTTGTTTCAACTTAAAAGTAAAATTTCCGCAAATTTTGTTTTTATCTTTATAGCACATCAATTACATATCGTTGGTACTTCTCACAAATTTATTGGTTCTATTATTTATCTTTTGGCTTATTCCTTTCTATTTGCTATACACAACCCATATAATGTTATTGTGGATTAACGCCTTTTTTCCCATAATCATTCAACGAAAGTATGTTCCTTTTTGCGAAAATTCTTTTAAATTTTTAGTATATTTTACATGAGATTTATACCTTATGGCTTTATAAGTTTTAAATTCATCATTAGTTCAGAATTTTCATTTTTAATTTTCTTGGTTGTATTACTTTTCAATATATTTTTAATGCGATCTTCAGTTCAGAATTTTCTTTTTATAATTTTCTTGGTTTAATTATTTTTCAGTATATTTGTTTCTTTGTTTTGAAGAACTTTTTTCTTTTATGTTTTATAGAAAGGAAGTGACACTAATCTTATGATTGTTAACCTCCACAATTTAAGTTTATTAAAATATAAAAATATTTCATAACATTGTAAGTTTAGGAATAAAAATATATTCCTAAAATATTTACTTGCGAACCAAAAAGAAAGTATATGATTTATTCTTTTTTTTTTTTTTTTCATTTTACAAACTCACTTTCTATTATTATAACATGTAGATCGTGTTTGAGCAATTTGTATAATATAATTATATATGATAAGAAACATTAATGTTCATTACCCATGTAATGGTAATTTTATATTTGTTAATATTTTACCGTGCATAGCACGGGTTGCCTGCTAGTTTATTATTATTGTATGGATATTTCAGTGGAAAATAATTTCAGTACTTATGATCTTCAATACTTACATATACAAATGTGCATTATATATAGTAAATGATCACTAATACATCTATATCAATCTCGTGACAGTGTTGATAATTATTATTTTTATTTTAGCCCCTCAATTATAGGCTTCTTTTCAATTTGAGTCTCATTTTTCACTCATCATCATATGTAGTCCCTAAACTACCACAATTTCATCAAATGTGACCCCTCCATTTGTTTATTTATCAAATTGATAAGGGTTGTGGATAATTCAAATATGAAAAATTATATTTTGTACCTTAAAAATATGATTTCGTACTTTCCCCCCAGAGAAGTTAACTACCGACTTTAAGCATCTAATCGTAATTCTATTGGAAAATTACGATCTAGCCTACATTTCAACCATAACTATCGATTTACTATAGTGTTCAAACTAAAAAATGAAAAAAAAAATTAAAATGCTAAGGAGAACGAAAATTGCTTGTTCTTAGTTTATAAATATCCATACAAAGATACATATATAATACTCATGTATAATGTTTATATAAATGATATCCACTATATTTTTATTACGCTCACATTCTACCCAATTTCGGGTCTGAGGATGATCATGACACCTGATTAGACTCGATTTATCCAAACTATTGATTGTCACCAAATATTAAGTTATTTATAGATAAAATTTATCCATTTAATTGATAAATAAAATAAGGATGGTCAAATGAAACCAAATAAGTTGACCCAAAATGGATTCATACACAATAAATAGAAATAATGCCTACTCAATTAGGTTTAGTATAGACCAGTCTAACTTTCTTTTCTTTTTTGGTATAATTTTGTTTGTATGCAGTCATATTGGACCAGAATCATGTCTGATTCAATCTCACTCACATTAATCAAAGTATTGAACCCTTTCACTTACACTTTTTCATTATTTTGAGTAAATTTAATTTACATGGACATAATGATAGAAAAAATTACGGTTATTTTTCTAACACGTAATATTTTTCTTTCTAGTATACTTTTTCGATAATATGATCATCGTAAATATTAAGTCGAATTAATATATATAATTCACAAATCAAGTATATATTAACTATATACCTAGCTTGTCAATGAATTAGATGGTACTAAATGTTCATTATTAAATATTAACTAATACAAGTTGCGGTCTATATTTCTTACCCCTCAAATTCATCACAACCTAAATTGGAAATAATTTGAAAAATTAAAAAATTTACACAAAAATGTCTCAGCATGTTGGTTTATGAATATGACCCATGAAAATGATTTGGTCCAAGTGGACTGTATTTATACTTATTTAATTCCTTGTACTATCATTAAACACACGAATGAACAAATGGCTGGGGTTAGAGAACAGAGGCGCGTGCTATTCACGCCCCCTTTTCTGCAAGTAAGGAAACAAAATTAGGGCTTAAAAATGGCTGCAATTTAAACCGTCGACGGTAAAAAAATTAAAAATAATAAATAATATAAAAAGTCAAAATGGACAGACAAAAAGATTCCCTTGTGCTTAAGGGAATCCTACTTGTTTTGGAATCATAATCTGTAGGTAAATAGGAGACATGAAATAAAAATTAAAAAGAAATAAAGCTAAATGTAATGGCTACAAAGCCTACAAAAATCTTGCTAGATTTTGTATATTCTTATTTCCTATTTTTTTTCCAAGGAAAAGTTGCAATAATGAAGATTGAATTTTTTAGTTGTGTTTATAATCAATGAGTGATTATGAAATCTATTTTTGTAACCTGTATTGAATTCATCATTATCTCATTATTATAAAGGGAATTGTAGAACTTTTATGACTTGTGATATATGTGATATGACTATTGATGTAGAATATATTTGAATACTGAATTTAAAATTTAAAATAAGTCAACGATTTAATGAATTACATGTAATTGATATTTTATTTTATTTTCGCTTGAGATTTATTTGGTCAAGATATTGATTCAAAATGAGGAAAGTGCAAAGTTTTGTGTATTGAACTTTGTCATAATCAAAGACTATGATTTCAGTAATTATAGGTTGGTTAGATGTGCATATCAATGAAGAAGATATTCTTTTTCATGACATTGAAGGTTGGAAAAAGTATTTGCACGTAGAAATTCGGTTTAAAATAAGTTCATGGCATACGAAAGATAAATTATTTTTAATTTTCTTTAATTTTTTAAGGATTTTTTTTTAAAATAGCTAATTATTGATATGTAACAAATATTTTTTTAAATAGCTAAATATTTTCTAATGTGTTAGTTCGAGGCACAACAACTATAGAACAACTAAAGAGCTACTAGTTATACACGAAACACAAGAACTTTATAAGGAATATGGACTCCATAACGAACAGAAAAAAAGAAAGTTCAAATTAAAAAAAAAAATAACATCCACATTTAAGGCTAGCTTCAATATGGTGTGCCAAAATAATCTTTGGAGCACCAATATTAAAATATCCACGGACCTAAGATGGATCGGGGTTCGGACCGCGGTGCAGAAAATCAAACCACAATCCATCAATCGGGTTTTAGAAATACGTATGAAGCCGATCAATTTATACCTCATAAGTTAGTCAACACGTGTTAAGCTAATTCGTATATACATCAACAAATGTCCACATTATATCAAATAATAGACACGTCGCATAACAGTTCCTTAAAACCTCATAAAATGCGATATTATCTTTTACATCATTTTATTTTATTAAATGTGAAAACTCACACAAGCTAATGAATCACGTATTTACTTAAAACATTTCACTTGAGTGCGCATATTTTTATTATATCTAATTTAATTTCGGCATGAAAATTTACAAGATGATTCATTCAAATTAAAAAAAAATAAAAAAAAAATTGAAAAAACGTTAATAAAAATGAAAAAGAAAAGGCAAACCTTGACATTGAAAAATTCCTCAAGTGAACAAACCATGGTTTGTAAAAAGCCCTAGAGAGAGAAAGGGGAGATATTGAAACTCTAGAGAGAGAAATTGTCGACAGACCAAGTGGGGTCCACATGACCAGAGATGACAGTAGTCATGAGTCATAAGAGTTTCTTTCTCTCTCATTTTCCCATGTGTGACCAAAATATACAGTCAGTGTAAATATACATTACAAAAACATTAAATATATATTTACTAAATATATATATATATATATATGTTAAAAAGAGTCCCTCCAAAAAACTCTTGGTACAGCTCATGAGCCACTGTCCTATATTAACCAACCCAACCTTATTTCTTCACACCCATCATTTTTTTTTCTCTCCTCACAATTCTGTTCTACACACTCTCAGAGAACAGAAGAGAAGAAAGAAAAAAATCACCAGATTTTTTTTTTTTATCAACAATAAAACAGAGAAAAGGGAAAAAAATCCAACCCTTTGTTGAATTCTACCTCTGGTTAATTCTTTTTTTAGTTTCTTGAAGATGGATTACTGGTATTCATCCAACAGAGTTAATGATGAGTTTGAGAAGCTTGTTAATAGAATGAACCCACCAAGGTATTTTTCTTTTGTGTTCAATTTTCTTTTTTACATGTTTATGCTGTGAATTGTTCATGAATTTTGTGTTTCTTGAATTGGCCCAGTTATGTGTATGTTTAAAAAATGCAGTCTTTATGATGAATTTGATTAAGGGTTTGTTTTTTAGTTTTGATTTTGTATTTTTATTTGTGACTTTTGTAGGGTTACTATTGACAATGCCTCAGACAAGAAAACAACTTTGATCAAGGTATGAGATTTTTCTTTTGTGTTTGATTAAATTTGTGTTTGATCTTAATTTATAAAATGTGTTTTCAATTGAATTTATAGGTTGATAGTCAGAATAAGAGGGGAAGCCTCTTGGAGGTTGTACAAGTTCTTACTGATATGAATCTTATAATCAGAAGGGCATATATTTCTTCTGATGGAGGATGGTTTATGGATGGTAAAGTTTCAATCTTTCATTAAAAAAAGACTTTTTTTGAGCAATTTAATTGGATGAAATCCAAATAAATGCAATTTTCTTGATTTCTATTGTAAAATTGCAGTTTTTCATGTCACCGATGCATATGGAAATAAGGTGTATGATGATATCATTTCCGAACGAATCCAACAGGTATAATTAAGCACCATTTAAGAATCGATTTATTCGGTTTGAATATTAGTAAATTATTTAATGCCTATAAAATGTTAGATCTTTAAATTCAGCCTTTATTTTCAGAACTACAAAGATTCCTCTACCTTTTACGCTAAAATTTCGCAATTCATATCTGTAGATGCATTCACAACAGTATAAAAATCAATTGCTTCGATATATACTGTTAATGTATAAATTCCTTTATGTTCAATATTAGAAAGATTCCTCTGCTTTTTAAGTTGAAATTTCGCGATTCATATCTGTATCTGTATCCGTCCCTTCTTTCGTGGCAAAATCGTGTTTTTTTTATAAAACTCAGATTAAATTTCTAGATTCCTTAATTTTATTCAGAGGATTTTTCTAACTTTTAACAAAATTCATTCCGTCGTTTTATTTAAATTTCTTTAATTCATATCTGCATTGTTGGTACATGTATTATTTTCAAATGGAACATCTATAAGATGTTAAAAACTTAAAATACGAACGTAATAATAATTTCGAATTATATTTTCAGTCATTGGCCGAGACAGGGTGTAGCTATCTATCAAGGTCCGTGGGGGTCCAATCTGCTACAGAGCATACCACCATAGAGTTATCGGGCATAGACCGACCCGGATTGCTCTCCGAGATCTTTGCCGTTCTTACCGATCTAAAGTGCAACATAGTAGCAGCTGAGGTTTGGACACATAACTCGAGAATGGCTTCTGTTGTCTACATCACGGATGAATCCAACGGTTTGGCGATCGACGATCCAGATCGACTCGCCAACATCAAACAGCTTCTTCTTTATGTTCTAAAGGGCAATCGAGAATGGCGAAGCGCTAATACTGCTGTTTCGGTTGGTTCTACCCATACGGAGAGAAGGCTGCATCAAATGATGTACGCTGATCGTGATTACGATAAGTGTGGAGTGGATAGTGCCACATCGGAAAGGTCCAAAGCGATCGTGACCGTTGAAAACTGCGTTGAAAAGGGATATACGGTTGTGAGTTTGAGATGCACGGATAGGCCGAAGCTGCTTTTCGATACGATTTGTACTATAACGGATATGCAGTACGTTGTGTTCCATGGTACGATTATTGCTCAAGGAACCGAGGCTCAGCAGGTAATGCATTTATCAATTATTTCGAAGAATATGCAATTAATTAATACTGTAGTGGGGGTTGTCAATGGGCAGGGAATAGACCCAAACCAGACCCATGAAATACCCATAAAAAAATATTTTACCCGGACCCGATGGTATACCCAAAGGGACCAAAAAAATGTCCACGGGTATACGTTTTAGGTCGGGTTCGTGTCTGGTAAATGCTCACGGGTATTGTTCAGGTATAGACCCGTAGTTATTTTCTAAGAGTAAAATTCGGGTAATGTTCGGGTAAAATATCCGCGGGTAAAAATTAGACCCGAACTATCTAGTGTCATCGGGTCCGGGTCCGGGTTGGGTCCGGGTCTCAGACCCTATGGGTCGGGTAAGTTTTCTGCTGAAAGAGTTCGGGTCTGGGCGATCCCCGCCCATTGACAAGCCTAACTGTAGTCAAGTTGTATTACTAAATGGACCGCTTAATTGTTTTGGTTATTTGCAAAAGGCTTACGCAATCAGCCACCGAATCTCACTCACATTCATTGTCGTATTCTTTGATTTGTTAGGAATATTACGTAAGGCACATGGACGGGTGTCCTATTAGTTCAGAAGCGGAGAGACAACGCGTAATTCATTGCTTGGAAGCAGCAATTAAGAGGAGAGCATCCGAGGTACCTAATAATATTGCGTATTTTTGGAAAATACATTTAATTTTTATTAAATAATTTCACGTTAAATAATTTGTTATATCTAAACGCGGCTTGAAAAATGATATTATTGCAGGGAATCAAACTAGAACTATGTGGCGATGACCGAGTTGGTCTACTTTCGGACGTAACTCGAATATTTAGAGAAAACGGTCTTTCGGTAACCCAAGCTGAAGTGACAACAAGGGGCACACAGGCGGTAAACATATTCTATGTGATTGATGCCTCGGGATATGCTGTTAAAAGCGAGACAATCGAGGCTGTAAGGAAAGAAATAGGCCAAACTATACTCCGTGTTAAGGATGAGACGTATTGTACTTCGCCAGCTCAGCAGACGGCTCGATTCTCTTTGGGAAATCTCTTTCGTTCGAGTTCGGAAAAGTTTTTGTACAATTTAGGCCTCATAAAATCGTGCTCGTCCGAGGTTTGTTAGGTACCGAATCGTTAATTGTCGTATATAATAGCGGGCTTAATAAACGTTTACATTAGTGCAAGATGAAAGCTTTAATCAACCCCTTGTTGATCTTAGTAATTGGTTTTTAGGCCTAAAGGGTAGTGTCCTTTTGACATGTAAATCTTAAATGTGAAAAAAAAATGTTTTTTGCCCTTCAATTTTTGGAGGGTTTTGTAAATAATTATATCTTTTTCTTTAATCTTTTGTTTATGGGTATGGAAATTAAATAATGCATGCAAATATATGAGAAATTGTGATATATGATGGAATTGTATGAATGCAAGTTATTCAAGTGGCCTAGTGAACTTGTACTTGTGATGCAACTTGTATAAATTCGAAAGAGAGTGACTAATTAATATGTGGTCGTTATTATACTTGTTATGTGTGTATGTGTAAAATTGGGTCCGATTAAATTGAAATATTCGACGCATTTATCACTACATGGGAAATACTTTTTTTAGCACTATATAGGAATGTGGTACCAATGTCCTATGTATTAGGTTCTTTCTTGTTTTTCTTCCCTATCATCCCAAGATTGTGATTCTCCAAAATGTTGAATCCCAGCCCAAGGGCCCCCCATGCCCCGGCCCGACAGAGCTATGGGAGAAATAAATTATGGTAATCCAGCCAATAGGCTAGACCAGTGCCCACTGCGCACAAGGAGCCCCCCTCACTTGAGAGGTTGCTCCCACACTGCCGCTGGTGGGATTCGATCCTTGGTCATTGTCCAAACTTCACCCTTCTGTAACCAACTGGGCTGCCCATGCGAGCATCCCAAGATTGTGATGTATACATGAATCATATTTTTTCTTTGCATCTTCATAAATATGCATATATATATATATATATATATATATATATAAAAAGCACCCATTGCGGGCTAATAATGTGCCTTATAAAGATAGATTTTCAACCCCATATATAGGGTGTGTTTAAGATTCAGCTAATTTTGACAAATATTAGATACTAATTCGTGGACAAAATGATTGTGTAATTATATCAAGCCATACTTCCAAATAAAGATTATCACAATCGTGGCAATTTTTCCACTATTAAGTGAATAGATATGATTAGTAATTCTACTCAAGATGGAACGTTTGTCATAAGTAAAATGATTGTAAAAGTTGGTATTCCATATCTAAATAACATCATCATATTTAGAGAGAGAAAAGAAGCATTATATGAAAGTATAATATGTGTAGTTGAGGTGATTTTCAGTGACTCTTGAGAATTAAATTCGTGAGAAATATCTGTATACAAATTATTTGTTTGTTATATAGCTAATATATTTGAAAGTTAAGACTCCACAAAGTTATAAAAATCACTATGTAATTTGTGAATATTAATATGAAAATACTCAACAAAAATAATCAATAAACTATTAACTAAAACATTAAAATAATAATAAAAGTAGTCCTTAAAAAAACCATGCTAAAGTAGTGGTGATGAGGCAAGAAACATTCATTTTTGGGAGATGTGATTTGTGAATCATTTGGTAACCACACTTAGTTGTGCGGTAGGTCTAAATCGCATTTCACGTGTACCCTCCAATTCATTCTCATGAATCTTCTATTTTATTATTATTATTATTATTATTATTATTATTATTATTATTATTATTTTGCAATGACATGACGTGGAATCTTTTTGAATTTCTACTTTAATTGGAAGTGGGTATTCGATGACGTGATGATAAATAAATAATTGTTCCACTTTATAGAGAGTTGCTTTATATATGCCAAGATGAAAAATGCGAAAGAATCAAGCTTTTTATTAAATTGGTACAACACACGAGAATTGCACGTGATAATAGTATAATATATAATATAATAATGACATGTTATATATTATATAACAATTCGTTAAATTGATCTTTAACAATAAAATCAAAACAAAAACAAAATATTATGACAAATGAGGTTTGTGATATTTACTGAAGTACTTACAGGAGTAAATCATGCCCCAATTGTTTTTAATTAATGAAAGTGTATTATCTACTAAAATGTCACTTAATTTTAACTTAATAAGAGTACTCACAATGGGGATTTTCATGGGGCTTTTCATGGAGCTTTTTAGTTGCAATGGGGATTTTGGGGGAATTTTGAGGGGCTGCTCCTGAAAAGCCCTCTCAAGGGGCTGCTTAAGTACGCTGACTCAGCATTATTTTTTAATTTAAATTTAATTTATACTTTTTTATTTTTATTTTTAATTACAAAATGTGCAATTAATTTTGCACATGCAATTAGTCCCAATTTATTATTATTTTTTATTTTTTAATTATAAGAAATTTTATTTATATATACTCCCATTACACTATTATTTTTTATAATTCGTTTTATTAAAAAAAAATATAATTTTTGTCTATACTTTTTTTTACTAAAATAACAATTCCTATAATAAATTCTATTTATTCTTTAAGAATAATAATAAAATTATATTAAATAAATAATAATAATAATAATTAAATTAAGTTTACAATAATGTATACAAATATACTACATTTCTTATAATAATAATATTTTCATAGTTATTTATATATATTATTAAATTTAAAATAATACATGGTGGAAGATGACATGTGGCATTGTGGGTCCAAAAGAAGGGCTTTACCATTGTAGGTGAAAATTTATGGGGCTTTTTATTTTGGAGGGAGATGACTTGGCATATGGAAAAATGTGAAAATCCCTTGAGTAAAGGCTTACCATTGTGAGTGCTCTAACTAAGTTACTTTATTATTATTGTTTTACTATTCGTTCAAATTTTTATTATACTTTCAAATATTAAGTAAAAAGAAATTAATAAAGGAATTCGAAAGAATTTAAGTAATTGGCAAGCTTATAATAATTTTTCAACTCATTCTACTAATAATATACGAAATTAATGAAAATTTTGTTAGCTAGCGGATGCCTTTATCAAAACAAAATTACATCAAAAAGTAATATAGCCGAGTATATATGATGTGTTAGTCTACTTGAGTTCTAATTGTCCAGTATATTTGTAATAATAAATATTAAGATAGAATTGTAACTTTTAAACTTTATTATGTTAATATGATTTTAATTAGACTGCAATACATATCAAAAATGAAAAGACTAAAGTTGAATTCAATTCTAATCTGAATACTAATTACTTAGATATAAAAATAAAATAAAAAAGATAATAAATTGAAATCCACGTGTCAGCATGGGAAACGGCCGCCAGCACAAGTTGGCAGTGGGGTCTGTATATATTTGGGCCAAGTTGAATTACAGTTAAAGTTTTGGGTCCACTGTGCAGGTCACGTGATTAAGAGATCCCTTGGAATCTTACTCGAAGACCGTGTGATTGAAAAAGTTCCGACCAGAAAAGCTCTTATCATCAACCTATTCATTTTTTGGTCCAAATTACTACACGTCCCTTCTTCTCAATTTAGGACCACTAGCCCCACTTCCACTCTCATATTCATATTTACCTCATTATTCTCAATGTCATATATATATATATATTATGTGGGGTTCGAATAATGTAGATTACTTTGATAGCTCAAATATAGTTTCAAATGCATTATGTCTAAATGATTTCGCATGTTATATCGACACGAATGAGATCAAATTCGAGAAATCACCAACTATGACTCATATATCTCGCATGTTATATCAATGCAATCTTGACAACACAATCCAAAATTGTTTATTACAACTAAAACGCGAAAATTCCCTTTAAATCGTCGTTCATTAAACACATATAAACGCAATGCTCGAGTATTCGTAAAAAAGGGTACAATTATTTTCCTTTTCATAAAAGCCTCATAGCTCTATATCAGAAACACATGCCGACGAAAATTAGAGCAACTAAGAAAACTGATGATGTAAGAAAATAATCGAGTTTAAGCCACTGGAAGCTCACCACAATCGCTAATAACAACCCTCTTTGTAGGACGATCACCTCTGTCCGTTTCTTGTGACTCAATTAGCTTCACAATATCCATGCCCTCTAGTACTTGTCCAAACACCACATGCCTCTGGTCCAGCCATGGTGTCTGTAATTCATTTCAACACAAATTATTCAAAAAAAACACACTATTTGAAACACCAAACAAGTCTTAGTTCAGGGCCAAAATGAACTGTTTAGTTCTCGAACATCACTAGTTATTTGTTTTAGATGCAGGTTTAATAAGCTCTTCTTATGTTAGTGTTTATCGTTACGTATTATGTTGGGATATATGATCTTACTAGCAGTTAGATAATTCTTTAGCGGAAAATTTAAGAGCTAATGCAAAGTTCAATAGTTCAGAAGAGCAAATTATTTTTTAAAGAAAAAAAAAAGGTCGCAAACTGTTTTCAGTATTCTTTCGCATGGCTTAAGTGCACAATCTCAGAATTCAGGGGTACGATTCATGGTAAATCATAAAAATATGACTGATAAGCATAAAAATTTTGAGAAAATTGGGGCCATATTTATTATCTTATTGCTGTCTATCTATCCATCTCTCCACATATTACCTTCAACAGAAATCTAAATATGTAGTTTGAAGTTCTTAAAGTTGGGGACATCTAATTACAAAAAATAGGTTTTTTTGAAAAAATAGATAGCAAATTTAATGCAAGCATCATTGCATATGGGAACAAATGCCATATGAGAGAAAAGGGAATTGAATAGGAAATAGATATATTAAGTTATTATGAAACTTCAGTATAATAATATCAAGAAAAAAATGCATCTATTATTTGCAGCCATCACGCTGCAGAAAAGAGAAAGAGAGGAAAATGTTCAAATTTGACTCATTTTCAGTTTAACTAATTACGCTAGCGTTCAATGAAGTTTTTGCTTCAGAAAAGAAGTAAAGATCCTCCGTGTGTAAACTCTTCGTTTCAGGGCATGTAATTCAACTCTTTCCTCTATTTCAACTTTGTATATTTCGTTTTACGAAATATTGAAAAAAAAGGGGAAACTTCTAAAAACATCTAAACAAAAAATTTATACCCCCAAAACTGAAAAAAATATTCCAAGAAAAGACATCAATAGAAAGGCTAGATAAACTTATTCTTAACCCGACAAATCATGAATAATCCACCCCACAACTCATTAAGCAAAAGTTGACGGTTGGGTTTTTACCGTATGAAAATTTGGAGGAGATATTTTGATTAGAAGCACACTTTCATCGTTTTCTAGCCACGAAATTTATTTGAAGAGGATTTTAAGAAATTTTCTTGGGTAATACAGTCAGAAAAGCATGTTTAGGTTTTTCTTTCTGAAAACAACAATAAAACCAAGGATATATGCAATATTACTCCAACCAGTACTAGCTTGCACTTTTGGTACTTATCCTATGCATCTTTGTTTACATGTTCTAAAGTATGTTTGTTTCACACTACTACATACCTTGACAGTACATATGAAAAATTGGCTTCCGTTGGTATTGGGGCCAGCATTTGCCATGCTAACAACTCCAGGTCCGGTATGAACCACTGCAGATATTGATTGTTTTCTCTTATTATTCAGCAAGAGTACTCATAAAACCTCCAATCAAAAGATTAACCAAAGGAAAAGAATAAACTCACAATTGAAGTTTTCATCTTTGAAAGTACGGCCATATATGCTTTTACCACCCGTACCCTGAGAAAATAGATACCCAAATAATGGAGCATTTTCATTTAAGTCAAGAAACTATGAAGTTTCTATAAGAAATGCTACAATGCAAGATTCAAATGTGTCGAATAAGAAACTCCTCAATATGCAAGAATTTGTTCAGACATAAAGTCATAACAGCACTAGATGTGTTTCACTGACTTTTCTTCAAAGAACATACTCAAAATGAATGTTAACAACATGTCTTGTGAGTGATAACAAGATCATTATGAACTGTGTTATCAGATATCAATATTCAGTCAAATACTACAGAATGTTAATAAGAAGCCCCAAGTCAGATCCATATTAAATCATTTTTAACCCCATAATATCTATTTGGACATAAAAAGGTACGAAGATGACAATGGAATGGGTGAAAAACAACCAAACTAAAACGCTTATATGAAAGTAGCACGTAAATGAATAAGACTAAGCTAGTTTTTGGCATGAAATGTGGAAGGGAAAGGGCAAAGGACTCAAGGAGGGTGTGAAGTGTGACGAACTTAGATAGCAATATTATCAGTCAAGATACAAAGCCAAAAGTACTCTTGTAAAATATGCTGACATCAGAAATTGCAGATTTCATAAGGAAATTTACTGTCAACATGGTTATGTAAAAGTAAATATTAACCTACACTCTTAAGTAAAACCAACATGGGATACAACCTCAACGTAGTTCATTCTTAAAAGTTTCTAATGAATAAAGAATTGTAGTTCATCATAAAATTGGAAAAGCACATAAAAAACTTCTAAAACAGCAATTCTACCAATAGTAACATCCAATAATGCATATAAGCAACAACAAATAATTTCATCAAAATATAAGCTAGTTCAAATAATTTTAGCGTACGTTTCCTTTGTCAAAATCTCCTCCTTGAATCATGAAGTCCTTAATAACACGGTGGAATGCAGAACCTTTGTAGCCAAATCCCTTTTCCCCTGTTCAATCAAGCATCCATGAAAAGATAAAGTCAAAAATTAATTGGAATTGTAAGAACAAATGTGCTCCTTCAAGAGTTGGTATATGTACCTGTGCATAGAGCACGGAAATTTTCTGCAGTTTGTGGTACATCATCACCATATAATCCAATTACAATTCTTCCAACAAGCTTTCCTACTGGGTTTCCAATGCTTATATCAAAATAAACTTTGCTTGTCACTTTCGATTGCAATGTAGCTTCCTGAGAGTACAAAGTTACATGGAATTTTAATTTGGCTAGTACATTAGGTAAACAATATGGCTGGAAAGCTTATGGTTGCATTATTTAACCCATTAATTCAAAAACATTTGAACATATGAAAGAAATCATTCATTTCCAGAGTATAAACGAAAAGGCTCTGTCCATCAAATGGT
This sequence comes from Verbascum thapsus, assembly GCA_963669365.1. Taxonomy (NCBI): domain Eukaryota; kingdom Viridiplantae; phylum Streptophyta; class Magnoliopsida; order Lamiales; family Scrophulariaceae; genus Verbascum; species Verbascum thapsus. Next base: position 23,407,833 of record OY770105.1, read on the forward strand.
TGGAGCCTTTGCTTCCATTCATTGCCACAGCATTTTTGTCCTTTAAGTGCTTCAAAGAAAGGTTATAAAGCTCTTCATTTGTGTTTACAATAGATGTAAGATCTATCATCTTATAAACAACTAAAACACATACGCACACACAATATATACACTCAACATGTGCATATGTGTTTATGTCTATAAACCCAGTGAAGTTTGGTATGGTGTGTTCCTCGTGATTCAACTCAAATACCGAGGGTATATCTAAATTTGCACATGCACCAATCCAAATTAGAGCACATAATGGATTGATTTTCTGAAGTACTTGAAATAAAATGAAAATAAACAAAAATAATAATATTATGAAAACAGATGCAGAAGACAATGAATTAATCTATTTGAAATGGTATAACAACAAATACAGTTATATGCCGACTTTGCTTTCCTTCACATTTCTAAAATATCTAAACAGCAACAGCAAACAGTTAATTAGCGACACCAAAGAGCCAATCATTTATCTCCCCACTCCCCCAGTTTCAGAAAGAGAAGACATTATCTGGACTACTCAAAATGTAATCAACAATTTTATACATGCCAATGTAAAAACAACAACAACAATAATAATAATAATAAAAGCATAATTTGAAAATTTCATATATATATATAGGGAACCATTTTGGTCAGCATTTCTTCACATTTTTCAAAATTCGAAATAGCAAACAGATAAAAAACAGTCAAGAACAATTTGTAAAAGCCAAAAAGCTCATAAGTCACAGGTTAACAGAAACAAAGCATAAATAAAAAGAAAAAAAATAAAAGGTCAGTCAAGTTCACATTCTTTTACACATCTCCCCCATATTGCAAACAGCCAAAAACACGTTCGTAGTACTAACATCACTAATAACCAGAAAAACAAGGGTCATACTTACCTCAGCCATGGCTCGAACAGAGAAAGACATTGAGCTCCTTTCTCTCCGAGCCAGAGGAGACTCGAAACGTGAGAAAAAGCTCGAGGATGTAAGTGAAGAAGAAGACGAAGAAAAGGCAGCAGATTTCCGAAGCTTCACGGAGCAAAGGGGGTGCGTAGCTTTAGCAGGAGAGATACATCTCGGAGTTGAAATCGAGCTGCTAACATTCGACTGCAACAATAAAGGTTATCAAGGCAAAGATAAATGTGAATTACAAATAGTAGATGCAGAAATGGGAGGGTACCAGAGATGGTGCAAACGAAACCGCCATGATTAGGTTCTTCAGTTGTTGAGAAAGTGTGAGGGTTTTGGGATTTGGGAATGGTAGTTGATAGGGTTAACGACGGAGGGATGAAGATGTAATAAAACAAACAGCAAAAAACATAAATAGAATATAATCAATTATTCTTTAATATATTCAAGTTGGTTTAGCTTGAAATGAATATAACAACTATGGTTATGTTTGATTTTGTTTTGGTTGATTATTTTGGTGAGAATTGTTGATAAGAAATTTTTAGGTACACGTGCAGCATTGTTGGTGAGATGCGTTTGTTTTAATTGGAGAATTGGTTTTTGATTTTTTTTTTTTTTTTGAGATATTGTTTGGTTTTGTTTTGAGAGGGAACATAAGTTACTTAGCAGTCAAATCATGATAGTTTTTGTTTGTTAGTGATTTAAATAATGATTAAAAGTTATATTATAATATTAAGATTGTAATAATTATATTTTAGATAAATATTTATTTATATATTATAAATTAAATAAATAAATAAATTATAAAATATTTACATAAATGACTTATGTTTAATATATACTATTGAATATAAATAATTTAAGTCAATATATTATTAAATAAGACACGATAATTTAAAAAGAACAAACTTAATTAAATGAGACATCAAATAAATATAATGAGCATATGTATGTTGCTCATTGTACAATTTTATAAAAAAAAAATATGACTATTATTTGTGAAATGAATATAAATATGACAATAAAAATCAATAAAATAATGTAGTTAGCCAACAAAGTGATGGAGAGAGAAAGGAGGAAGTGAGACGTGTCAAAAATGTAATTTTGGGCCAAAATTTTGAATTTTTTTGGGTTCAAAATACTTAGGCCAAACACTAATTGGCCAAAATTTTGGTCAAAATCAAATTCAAAATAAAACCAAACATTGCCTATGCTTTCTAAACTATTTTCAATTAAAACGTAGGTTGAATTTTAATTTAATATTTTCTTATTCATGTTAATTTGTCTTCAATGTAACTGTAGATATTGAAATTTTGCAACCAATCAAATCATGCCACGTGGAAATATTGACCAATCAAAAGTCGTCTACGACAAATGATATTTATCTATTTAAGTTAATTTATGGATAATTATCAATTCAAGTTGATTTGTGGATAATTATCAACTAAGTTAATTTTTGGATAATTATCAATTTAAGTTGATTTATGGATAATTATCAATTTAAGTTAAGTTTTGGATAATATCTAGAAGATCTATTTAAATCTTCTATCAGCCAATCAAATGGCTCCGAAATTATGATAATTATTTATTAAATCAAATGGATAATTATCAATGGAATCCAAATTATCCATAACTCTTCCATCCTACACCTATAAATAGGGTCCTTTGGAGTTCATAAATTACACACAGAAGCTCAATCAAAAAGCTAGAGAAGACGAAGGAAGCTCTTTAAATTTTCTCTACGAAGGTTCTTCAAATATTCAAGGCGATATTCAAGGCGTTCTTGAAGATATTCATCAAATTATAGCGTTTGATTCGTAATTACGGTGCTAAACCTATGAATTAACGTTATAGAAATTCAAATCAAATTTAAGGAAGATCAAATTCACAAAGTCAACCTTGAAGATTTCAAATTCCATATCAAATTCAACGTTTGATCCGAGATTAAGCTGCCAAGCCCTCGAATTAACGTTATAAACATTCAAGTCAACGTTGGAGAAGATCAAAGAAGCAAAGTCAACTCCAATATTCAAGTCAACATATTTTGAAGGAAGAATCAGAGGATTAGAATAGAGATTTGTACCCCATATTTCATTTTGATTTATATAAATTTCATTGTCACAATTTTTGTGTTTCTTGATTTTCAGAATTACAAATTTGTTGTGTACAGTAACATAACTAAATTCCAATTTAAAGATATTTAGTGCCTCGTGAGTGTTTAATGAAAATTCTCAAAGAAAAGAAAAGGCTAAAAATCACTATTAACTTCGGGAATCTGGCAATATTTGAATAAAATTTTCATGTGGGACTAATATTAAGATTTTTTGGACTTATAGGACTAGATGTGGTACCTTGAAAAATAATGGGACAAAATTTAGAATTGTGTAACTTATGATACGAAATTTGCAATTTTCCCCACTAAATTACATTTCAAAATGTTAAGTTTGATAGATATGAAGATATTTACATTTATTAAATTAAATTAAGTAAAGATATTTAATATTTAATTAATTTTTGTTAATTAAATAATATAATCTTTTCGCCTTTGACAAAAAGATATTTAAATTTTAACTTAATTAAAATATATAAGGTTTGATATTTCTTAAATTATTTTGCTATATTCTTAAAACTTATTAACATTTATCTAAATATCCAGATTTTTGCCAATTTTATTTTTTTTCCTTAGATTAATGTTGACTAATATGAATCCGTTAAGTTTTTGATGGAATTTGGTGAAAGAACTAAAAGTGATAATTTTAATTTTATATGAGACTTAAAGTGATGAGAAAATCAAAAATGATTTGTCCACCAAAAGAAATTTTTCAATGATAATTTGTTGTATTTATTGTGAAAATTCAATGTATTACGTTGATTTGTTGTATGGAAACAGTGAGTTTCTCTCTAGATTTATCGTCATTTCACTATTTATTATTAAAAATCACATATATATTTTATCTATTATATTATATTATAAGTATTAGTATTTTTTATATTCTTGATATATCTCATACGTTCCTATTTAATTGATATTTTTAAAGGTAAAAGAGTCAACAATTAATTGTGTAATAACTAGTATATATCAATATCAATAAAGTATATAATCTTATTAGACTTCTACAATGAAGCACAAACAAATGTATAAATATATCAGGTCACTCCTCTTTAATTTAGAAGATGAAAATCCAGTGAATGACCGTGTAAAGTGTATGTCATGATGCACATGTTCTTTTAGGTATCGTTTGGTTGGTATCATGTGATTGAACATGATAATATTAGGTTTGATAATTATGAGAGAAATTGAGAGATTCATTGGCAAAAACTTGTTTGGTTAGGATTATAAATGAGAGTGACATACTGGATGATATATATTCAAGTTGTTTGGTTGACATTATATATAAGGATTGATATAATGAAAAAGTCTAAAATACCCTTGATGTTGAATTATAAAAATCCTATATATACAATTATACTTAAAAATCTGGAATATATTTTACACATCAATAAAAATATTTTGAGTATCTTAAAAGATAATATAATTATATAAAATATATTTATTTTACTTATGTTGAATTATAAAAATCATTTGTATAAAATTATACTTAAACATATTGAATATATTTTATAATCAAATAAAAATATTTTGAATATCTTGATAAAATAATATGATTATATAAAATATATTTACTTTTCTTATCATACTGTTGAAGTTGAATGATCAAAATCATATATATAAAATTATATTTAAAAATATGGAATATATTTTATACATCAAATAAAAATATTTTGAGTATCTTAATAAAATAATATGATTATACAAAATATATTTACTTTGCTTATTTGATGATTTTAATACCAAACTTTGAAGTTTAATTCCATATTTTTAAGATTAATTCAATATTTTTCTAATGTTAAGATTGAGTAAAATAAGATTAGGTTAAATGTTAAGGGGTAATTAGTAATTTTATCTTTTAAAATAGGTTGGATATAATCTTGTGATAGTGGATACCACCTACCTGGTGGTATCTACTATCCTAGATATGGAGTGATTAAGTATCGAGCTTACTAGGTATCATGGGCCGACCTCGTCGAACCAAACAAAAAATTAAGGGTGATAATTAATATATCACCCCTATAAACCCGCACTTGGAATCCAAAATAATGAAATTAAAAAATTAAGAAATGACTCAATGGCTTGTTTATATTTCTATATTGAAAATTTCAAAATTCAATAAGAACTACATACAACGAAATATTCCTGTCAAAATAGAAGGTGTTGTTTACACTTTTAAAAATAGATTGAAAATTATAAAATACGTCAAATCAAATGTAATAGGTTGATGGATGATGTGCCAAATAATAGTATTAGTTATGTATATAATCATTATGTGAATAAATATAAAACATATTTAATATTATTAAAGTATGAAATAGAAAGAGAAATACACATTATAAAGCGATTTTGATTAGTGAATGTGTGATGGTAATTTACAACATAAATTTGAAATCGGTGATCCATTCATGTGACATTGATTGATTGTTTTTTGTGTAGAGAATTCATTTAAGAGGTCCATGTGAAATATGCTTCGCTCACTTAGAGGTCTTGTTTATTTTAAACTGATATTATAATATATCATTTTTATTATGTATAGAAGACATGAAGTATTGTGGAAAGGAAGTATGCACTACACTTACCATTAAAGTTGAGGATGAAAGAAAAATTAAATTTTCCTATCCATTGGTATACATATGTGCAATGATAAGAATTCTTTGTACTGATTTGAGAATTATCTTATTTAATCTTGCCCACGAGAAAACTATTTAGAATTATTTAACAAGATTTATTATGAATTTTTGTTAAATGAATATTTTTTTAAAGTGTGGAAAGATAATTGAATATATAGCTGTGAGGAAGTTCCATTATGTTTTTCTTACTTAGGTACATAAGTTGAGTACATATAATAGTTGACTTCACTAATGGGTATGTTTTCACAATAGATGGCGGGATAGTCTTCATAGTCGAAGGCTTTGGAGCCATGTATAGGTCCCATGGGTTTGGTCCAACGGGGATAGGATTGGCATTGGGCGGGCCGGACCCAGACCCGGACCCAAAACTTTGGGTTTAGACTTGGACCCAAACCCAATGGGTCTCATGTTTTGGGTCTGGGTCTGGACCCAATGTTTTGGGCTAGACCTAGACCCAATATATTTTTTTTATCTAAAAATGCTTTATAATTTTGTAAAATAATAAAAAATTATAATTGACTTATCTATATTCTCTCAGATATCGGTTATTTGTCTTGAGAATACATACATCTTCGTTATATATATTCAAAATTGAAGAATAGAGCAACCAAATAGTTTACGTACGTACTACGAATATATATTCAACATCAAATAATTAGTAAGAACTATCACATTAATAATTCTCATTCTTAATTAATCTAAAAACATTATTTTAGATAAATAAAAACACTCGGATTATATTATATACATATACACATCAAATGATGACTTTTACAAGTTGAGGAATGCTTGTCTCTAAACTTTTAGTACACACTCATTTCAAATAAAAAACAATTGTATAATTGAGTTTTATCATTATTATTGTTATTTCAAATTTAAAAAAAAAAAAATTGTAAAAATTTCTATCTCATGAGCACAATTGTAAAAAAAAAATTGTAAAAACTTAATGTAGATGCTTAATAAGTTTTTATTATTTTATAAAATTATAAAATATTTTAGATAAAAAAAATTTAAAAAAAATATATTGGGTCTAGGTCTAGACCCAAAACATTGAGTCCAGACCCAAACCCAGACCCAAAACATGAGATCCATTGGGTCTAGGTCCAGGTCTAGACCCAAAGTTTTGGGTCTGGGTCTGGGTCCGGCTCGCCCAATGCCAGGCCTAAACGGGGAGGCAATAGAATTAGCCTATGATGCACAGACACGGGACACGGTGTACGACACGACACGGGCACAATATTTTTAAAAAATCATACGACACGACACGGTATTTTTAAAAAATCATACGACACGACACGGTGCTAATATATATATATATATATATATATTTATAATATAAATTAGTTGTTTATTTTTAAAACTCGATATGTCATAAAAAAGTTAATTACTCATTGATACTCATTAAGTCACTAACAAATGAAAAATAACAATAACTGTGTTTTCAACACAATATATAGTATAACAAAACAATGCTTCATTGTACAAATCCTAATGCAAGTGAAATAGCAATTAAACATTAATTGTCATACAAATAATGCAATTACAAAGAGTCTAATCTTCAATATTTGATCAAATATCAAATGGTTTTCACCAACTTCATCTGCAAGCAAATCATGTTCCAAATACGATTAATCAAGATCGGATTTGCAATTTTTAAAATTTCAAGAGGGAGATTTGCAATTTCCAAAATTTCAATGTCATCAATGGACTCAAAGCATCTCCACCGACATCCTTCATTTCGGTCTCACCTTTTATATATTGTGGAGTTATTCTTAATAAAAGACGAAGAACTTTTAATTTTTTAGTTTCTATAATTTTGTATTTTATATTTTGACCCAAAATACTTAATTTCTTTAAAGAAAAGTGGACACTTCGTGTCGGGCGTGTCCAAAGTCGTGTCAGAGATGTGTCCGACACCATACGTCGTGATTTTTCAGAGCGTCAGTGGTTTGTAGGGATGAGTATACTAAAAATTACTTGATGTAAGGGTTCAAGATCCAATGATAAACTAAACGGAGGTCTTTATTTGCGTCAAAATTTATTTATTTGTTGAATCAAACTTACATTGATAAAATTATCAATCATCTATCATGCCACAAATCAATAGTTTATCTAGGCTATGTTTGTTTATGTTTTTAAGTTAGAATTTTAAAAAAATTTCGGGAATGGCGTACCATCGAAATTCGTGTGAAAATGTTAGGTATTTGTTTATATTTTTAGAATTAGGTTGAAAATTGTAATGTGTCAAATCAATGATGATTGGTTGATGTTTAATGATTGAATTAGTTGTTTTTGTAATGATTATTTAAATAAATAAATATATATATATGAGTGTGTAAAATAATGTATATATTAATTGTAATTGATGAATGTGTAAAATGATTGATGTGTTGATTGATAGGTACTTAGTATTGGAAATTGAAAAAGTAGAGTTGAAAAAAGAAAATTGAGAAGAAAATTTGGTGTGTTAAGTAGATTTAAAATTTTGTGATTTGAAATCTTGAAATTGAATTTCAAAAACATAAACAAACATATTACTTTTTCCATCTTGAATGTTGATAGTTGATTTTCTTATTTAGGATCAGGTTTGGTGAATATGCTTCCATAAATAATATTAGTTTGATTTTAAGTTCCATTTTAAGAAAGTTGGGTTAGAAAATTATTTCAATTTCAATTTTTTTACATGTTCACGGAATTATGACTATTTTTAGTTTCCTTACCAATTTAATAATATATTCACGAGTGTTTAAAGTATCTTATATTTTTAAAATAAAATTTGTGCAATGAATTTTGTCCCAAAAGTACGTTTCATTTTCAACTTCTTCAATTTCGTTTGTCTTATCAATACTTTTTTTGATATTTCAAACCACAATTTGATATAAAAATGTTGTTGGAAAGCATAAATTGAACGTATGATGATAATAATTTTGATATAATCTGTTATAATTGATTATTATAATATTGATAAATTTTCATTTGTTGTTGTCTGTATTGCGCGTATGTGACAGAAAATTAATGTGATGGATAATTGGATATACTCCCCGATTAATCCTTATATGTACTTCTATAACTTGGCAACTCATGAAATCAATTTGCTAATCCACCCAATAAAAAAATACAATTATAATTTATTTGTTCAATTTCAAGAAAGAACATTACATTACATAAAATACATATATATATAATTTTATCAATTTATAATCATATTGGCCGCACATAGTTGATAGATATAGACAACAAAATACTATGTACCAATCAACCCCCATTTTGGGGTTCCTTCGGAGCAAAACCAAATTTGAGGGGTCATTTTATAATTTCCTGAAAATTGGCTTTTCCAAATATGTACTTGATTAAATACATAAAATGATTTGGGTTTTTCTTCCTTCACTCTCTATATCTCTCTCTCTCACAAACCCTAATTTGGCATTACGAATACATACAAACACATATTTGTATACGTCTCTCGATTTGCTGTTGGAATCTGTTGCATTCTGAAATTCATTTGATAGTCTTCTAAATCACTCTTCTCTCCGTCGCTCACACTTCACTGTTTGTGTCTATAATTTTTCGTTCAAGTTTGTGATTGTTGGCTGATTTATTTTTTGAAAAAATTGATTTGGTGTTATGGCGGGAAGCAATCGAGATCTCACCGTATCCAAACCATCCGATCAATCCTGGGCTCCGATAGGTAAAGCGCTGTTTTCGTTTTCTTTTACATATTTTTTTGTCGATTGTTGATTTCGATATAGTCAACTTATTGGATTGACTGTGATGTGTTTGGTTCAGCTCTAGAATGTATTGATCTGCCTCTATGATGTTGCTTTCGGTTTAGGTCCTAGGGTTTCGAATCAGGGTCTTGAATTCAGATTTAGTATTATTAATCTCGTTTTATATATAACATGAGTAAATTTGTTTCTTTTCTTTTTAGTATTTTGTTTTGACTTATTCAAGAGGTGGTGATTTTTTTGTTTTAAAGTTGGAGTTTCTTGAAGTATGATGTGATGATTCAGATTAATTTTTTATTTTGCTGTGTTTTTCATTCAGCCTGCATTAAATGCTCTCGTTTGGATCATTTTTTTGATAGGAAAATTATTTTGTGCTTACATATTTACTGTATTTTGGTGGTGTTTTGATTAAGCTTCCATGGGAAATGGCGAGGACAAGGGGCTGACCGGATTACTGGATGAATCAAAGGGTAATTAGTGCCATTCGTTTCCAGCTTTTTATATTACGGGAACAATTCAGCAATGTGCGACTAGAATTCTTGGATCTTTGACTTGCTCTGACTTTATCCGTCGTTGCTGCAGATCCAGCAGCATCAGAGAGCATTCCTCTCTCTCCACAGTGGCTTTATGCTAAGCCAAATGAATCTAAGATTGTAAGTATGCCCTCAAGCAACATTGATTTCTGAACTTCACATAATGGTGAACTAGGTCATGGAGGATTACTCGCATTCCTCATGATTTTTAGTGCTCAGGGCATTGGACCAAGTTTAGATTGATTGTGTTTTAGTAAGAGATACTTTGTTCAAAATAGAATTATGTAGTGCATTATGACTTGACTTTCTAATCATTGCCATGTAGCATTGATATGTCTAAATGATGTGTCTACTTTGATTTTTCGTCATCTATGCAGGGATTATGACTTTTTCTTGACAGTATTATATAGTCTGATACTTGCTATGTGTGCCATCACGGATATGCATCTTTTGATCTGAATTTTGTTCTTGTAATTGTCTATGAAATATATGAATGGAATTATAAACATGAATAGAACTGAAGTAACTAGTACTATACACCGTTGCTTGACATGAATTGCAGTATTCGTCTCGGTTTCATGTTGATCAACTAAAATTGCTACTCAGAGGATCCTGTTTCACTTATAGTTATTAGTTGCAGTGTAAACATGAGATCACATGGTCTTGAATCAAAGCTATACTGACTTGACTTGCTAAGGCATATCTTCATTGTTATGTAGACTTTATATACCTTGAGGAACAACTTGTGCATATTCATTTTCACTGTTTTATCACTTGTGATTTTGTTGTGTTCTCCTTTCTCTTGACTAGTTTGTACCATTGCTGGAGACATGCAGACTTAATTGTTTGCTAAGTTCCTAATATTCTGCTATATGTCATGATTCATTCTCTTATCTTTCTACATTGCAGGAAACACGGGGGCCAAGTTCTCTGTCTCTTGGTAGTTCTGCTGAGGTCATCCAGAAGGAGGTCTGGCGCTCAGATGCAGCTGAGGACAAAAAGGATTGGCGAAGAATTGTTGCGGAATCTGATAGTGGCCGCCGCTGGCGTGAAGAAGAAAGGGAAACGGGGTTGCTTGGTCGAAGGGATCGCAGGAAGATGGAAAGGCGGATTGACAATGCACCAGGCAGAGAAACCACTGATAACAAATCTTTGCCTGCCACTGACAGGTGGAATGATGTTAGTAATCGCAATGCAGGACATGAAATAAAAAGTGATAGTAAATGGTCTTTAAAGTGGGGTCCTGATGATAAAGAAAAAGATGCTCGGTTGGAGAAAAAGACAGATGTGGAGAAGGAAGAAACGCAGGGTGACAGTCAATCATTTGTCTCAACTGCCCGTTCTGTTCCTGAACGTGATTCAGATTCTCGTGATAAGTGGAGGCCAAGGCACAGGATGGAGGGGAATCCTGGTGGGTCCAGTTCTTATCGTGCTGCACCCGGATTTGGACTTGAAAAAGGACGCGTGGAAGTCTCCAATGTGGGGTTTACTATAGGGCGTGGCAAATCAGGTGTTTCTGTTGTAAGACCTCCATCTGCGGGTCCAGTCGGTGCTTCTCAATATGACAAGAGTGAAAATGTTCCTGGAAAACCAAACCTCTCTATTGAAACATTTGTTTACCCGAGGGGCAAATTACTTGATGTCTACCGCATGCAAAGGCTGGGTTCCTCCCTTTCCCACATGCCTGACAATTTGGAGGAAGCACCCCCGATAACTCAATTAGATGTTGTCGAACCTTTAGCTTTTGTTGCTCCTTGTGATGCGGAGGAGGTGAGCTTTTACAAGTTTGACTAACATATGCTTTATAAGTGTACTTTCACTGTCATTAGACTGAATGTATATAGATACTATTGAGCTCCGCTTTTGTCATAGGCCACTCTGAACGACATGTGGAAGGGTAAAATAACAAGCAGTGGAGCCTCATACAGTTCATTTAGGAAAGGCAGATCTACTGATGATGTTGCAGGTAATTTAGCTTAATTACTGTTTATAAAAGGTGTACTGTTTTTACATTTATTTTGTCTTTCCTTTTTATAATTTCCTTTAGGTTATATGACCACTGTTGCTTTGTATTTATTTCTAGAAATGGGAGATCTGGAATTTACCAATGGAAGACAGGTTCCCCTCTCTTCTGATGTCACTAAAGAGATACGGGATAACTTTATTAAAACTTCAAATGATATTCATGAAGCTACTGTTGATGGCTTCTTCTACAATAGTTTACCTACAACAAGTGGTGAGAATCAAAGTACTGTATAAATGTTATTCTCAAAAGAATGTTCTATTTTTAACATCTGAAAGAGACCCTTTTTATCTTTTCAGATAAAACTGTTGATCATGAAGGAAAATATGAAGTTTCAGAGGATATGAATGGAAACGAAGTGGATAATGGTGGCCAACATGAGTTGAATGGTGCGCAGTTTGATACCTTTCAGCCTAAGGTCGCCGATTCTTCTGTCAACAGGCACCCATTATCTGCCGCATCATATGATGTTAACAACAAACTTCCTGATGATTCAAACTCCCTCTATGCCAAGCCATCGTCAGAGCAATATTGGGATGCGAGTCTACAGAAGTTTGGTAGCAGCGCTTATGAATATCAGCTAGATAGAGGAATCCCTTCGGAGGAATTAAGTTTGTACTACCGTGATCCTCAAGGGGAAATCCAGGGACCATTTCTTGGGGTGGACATTATTTCATGGTTTGAGCAAGGGTTTTTTGGTATTGATTTGCCTGTCCGTTTGGAAGATGCTCTTGATGAGTCACCCTTCCTGGAATTGGGTGATATTATGCCACATTTGAAATTTAGGCACGAGTATGATGGTGCTGCGAACTTTAGTTCTAACTTAGAGATGGCGGTCGAGAAGGAGGGTAGACAGGAAGCAAGTTTACGATCTGAGTCCATTCCCTCCAGAACATTAGATGGCTCTGGCTGGCAGTTAGCAGATATTGGTGCTATTTCAGCACAACATGGTCAATCCACAGCATCTGAACATCAACGCCATCTGTCACAAAATATGTTCACCCAGGGAGAAGGTTTCCATGATTTTAGTGCCCAAGATGAAGGTTGGTTGTTAATCCTTTTTTGTTAATTTGGTCATTATTTTGAACTGTATTTGAATTTAATACTGTTTGTTGCCTTTTCTCTTAAAACAGAAATTGTGGTTCCTGGGAGACCTGGAAGTGTTGGCAGTGCTTTAGGAAAGATGTCTAGAAATAACAGCAACCAACTTACTTTTCCAAGTGAACTGATGGATACTGTCAGGTCAAATCAGAATGACAGTAAGTTGCATCCACTTGGGTTGTTATGGTCTGAGCTTGAAAGTACTTGTGCAAGGAATGATCAAGCACCCTCATTTAGTGCAAGTGCACAGGACAAATTTGTAAACAATAGGCTTGCCTCTTTTGGTGCGATGGCTGATCCAACTCATGCCCCTGATACGTGGAGTGATGTTTATGGAAGCAATGAAATTTCTGATACCAACTTGTATCAAGATGTTATGGATGCTCGTCATTCATCACGGATGGGACATGAGTATAACAACCACTTTAATATATCAGAGAAGCTGCTGCCCCAACAACTTCAACAACAGAAGCATAGCATGATGCCTTCTCAAAATAGCCACTTGCATGAAGCAATGATAGAAGGAGGACCAAGTCTGAATCTGATGCACCTCAGGCAGCTGGCCAATCAATCTGGGCAAGATGTGGAACACGTACTGGCCCTTCAGCTACAGCAGCAAAGACAGCTGCACCTTCAACAGCAACAACAATTCCATCAACAGCAAATGTTGAAAGAGCAACAGCAGTCTCAGGCCAAGCAGCTTCTTCTTGAGCAGCTCTTGCAGAGTCAAATGCGTGAGCCTGGACGTGGGCAGTCACGTCTTGATGCCCTTAGGTCCAATAATGCTCTTGAGCAAGCCATGTTGAAGCAGCAACTCCTAAATGACCTGCAACAACGATCTCAATTTCCCTCGAGGCATCCCGATCCAGCTTTCGAGCATTTATTACAAGCAAAATTTGGCCAAACACCTCATCGTAGCCATCAAAACGATTTATTGGAGCTGTTATCACGTGGAAGGCAGGGACAAGTTCACCCTCTAGATCAGCAGTTGCCGTTGGGGTTAAGACAGCGGTTGGAATTGGAAGAAGAAAGGCAAATCGGCCATGGGTGGCCGCTCAGTAGAGGTATCGGTGGGGGAATCGGCCCTTTAGATTTTTATTCGCAACAAATACGACCTGCTGAAGAGCATCTCAGCCATCTTGAAAGGAATCTCTCATTACAAGATAGACTTCAACATGGTCTTTATGACCCTGGAATGTTGCCGTTTGACCAGTCAAATAGAGTAAATCTTGATGTTGTGAATTCCATTGCCCGTGCTCAAGCAGATCTTGAAATGCAGGAACAGATTTCACGAATGCACCCTGGTGGTCAAGGGTACTCTCAGCATACAAACCATCCATATCAATCACATGCAGAGGGTCATTGGTCTGAGAATAATGGTCAGTTATCAAACGAGTGGATGGAGTCGAGAGTTCAGCAACTACATATTCATAATGAGAGACAAAAGATGGAATTGGATGCCAAAAGGAGTGCTGAAGATCCTAGTAATATGTGGATGTCAGCTGGAACTAATGATGACAGTTCAAAGCGTTTGCTTTTGGAATTACTTCATCAGAAATCTACCCAGCCGCCAAGTGAACTGTTTGATGAGAGAAGGCCACCTTCATCAGGTGATTATTCTGCGATAGGCACCTCCACCAACCACTCATTTAATGTTCTTTCAGATCAAGTCAGCAACTCCTTCACTGTTGGGTCTTATGGTTCTTCTGATTCAGGTGGACCACCTCAAAGTGTTGTGGAATCATACAGATCTAAAGGCAGAGCATTAGTTGAAGGTGAACGTTCCGATATTGATGAAAATGCTCAGATAACCCGGGATAGTTTAGCCCTGAAGGCCAAAACACTATCTTTCTCAGATGTGGAGGGAAAAAGAGGAGTTGTCATCAGTGAAAGTGGTAGTAATAATATTCAGGGAATAACTTCAGGGGCCCAAGAAGGCATAGTGGAGACATCTGTAGACAGAGGGGAAATGCCGCTTAATATCCTCAGCAGGCACAAGTCTCTTAATTCTTCTGGTACTCTTGATTTTATTTTTATCTTCCATTTATGTGTCTTTCGATTTTACACTTGTGTAATATGAACTTGATAATTGTCAGGTTTTCACAATGAAATGATTGGATCAAACAATTCTTTTATGGAGAATGCTGCGAAGGATAGGTAAGAAACTTTCGACTCCTCTTCTTGATAACGGAGAAGTGATTGAGGTTTTATCTTTGAAATCAAGTGTTTGGAAAAATATTATTTGGTAGATGAGATTATTGTTGTCTTGTTTGTTGTACACTTAGCCTTCAACTGTTACATTTACCCAGTGGTGGCAAAATAGTTCTCAACCCATTGTTCCAACCTAGCCCAACTAATTTTTGATTGTGTTGGCTGTTGATTAGATTTTTGTTCTGGGTGGGATTGGCTGGATTCCTATTGGGTTCTGTTGGATTGGTTTCACATTCATTTCAAGTTGGTTCCAACTTGGGCCCAACTGAATAAAACCATCCTCAGTTTATTTCACAAACCGTTCTTCAAACGGTACTCCAAACCAATCTTTATCAGATTGCAAACCTTTCTTGACAGCCAGCCTTTCACGAATTGCATCTTGTTGCCTTCTCACCAAATCTATATGGGTTGTACAGTAACCAATCGAAGCCCTGTTTGTGTGAATAAGATGAAAACAAGAACTAAAATAAAGGAAAACTAAAGCATTAATAACACGAAAATGGTATTCAGTATTTTGAATTGTGGAACTTATCAACAAAGTTTTAAGTAAATAGCCCCCCCCCTAAAATCTTTAATAGATAAAATCTGTAACAAGTTTTTGCTTCCCTATTTCATAAAAAAATAATTTGACATGAGATAAAAATCTGTTAATTGGTAACAAATTCTGTTTGACTAGTTTATTTGGATTTTGAATTATTTAATAAAAGATTATGAATCTTTTAATTTATTTTTTAACATCCTTATTTGAATTAAGTCACTTGGGGTTGCATTGGTGTTCAGTTAACTCTTATAAGCAAAGCTGTGCCAGCAGAAAAATAAAAAAAAAACAAGAATTATGTTTAGTGGTTTCAGTTGGAAATGAAAAAAAGAAAAGGAAACAGACCATGGTTATGTTAGCATGTCGGAATTAGCCAGAAAATAGGGGGAAAAGAGACCCCTACTTGTAGTGATCTCAAAACCATTGAGAGGGTGTTATCATGTTTTGGTATTCATCGGATACTCCTTGGTTCCATCTCAGTTCCACCTTGGTTTCGGTTGGGTCCATTTTGGTTCCGTGTATAGGGGACCCAACTGGAACCAACCTAACACAGGCGCGACACATATTCGAACTCATCTTGGATCCAGTCCAACCAACCTGCTTGCAACCTCTACATTTGCCTTATTACTATAAGGCAGCCAGAAAGAATTTCTGCAGAAGTTTTGTTTATGTTGGAATTATGAGAAAAAAGTCTAATAGTGAAAAGAAGATAAGAACTCTATTCGACTCATCTTTTTCAATAAATGTATCTTGCTTTGACAGACATTGTTTTCATTTATGTATTTTTCTAAAATAATCATTTCTTACTCTCTCATTATTTGAACTAGGCTGCGATCATTGGGTTCAAAAGGACCAGAAAATGTGTTGCTGAGGCGTCCACCAGTCTCACGAGCGGAAATGAGTGGTGATCCACTAAGCATCAGAGGAAAAACTCAGTCCAATACTCTATCTTCTGACGGTAGGATGATACATTGTCATTTGTTTTTTTTTTTTCTATTAAAGCAATTTATTTGGCTCCTCCGAATAATTGTGCATTTGTTAATGTTGCTTTCAGGTGGTAGTAATAATGTAGGAAACTCAGAGGCATCTGGCAAAAAAGATGCACAGTATAGAAGAACGTCGTCGTGTAGTGATACTGATGTATTGGAGACATCATTCAGTGACATGGTTAAAAGCAATAATGCTAAGAAGGCTCAAGAAACTACAGAGTCATCTGATGGGATTTCTAAAAACAACAAAAAGAAGGGGAAGAAAGGTAGACAAATAGATCCTGCACTTCTTGGTTTCAAGGTAACTAGCAATAGAATCATGATGGGTGAAATTCAGAGGATTGATGATTAATTACAAATGTACATGTATGTTGTTATTAATTAGGTTTTGTAACCCATAATTCTTTTTCATTTTTGGTTAGTTTGTAGAGGGAATTGAATAGTTTTGTCAGCATAGGTGAGACAAAGTGGTGGTAAATACTGTGTCTGGTATGTGCAAGTACTTATATGCAGTTTATATGAAAAAGTTAATAAAGAATAAAAGCTGTTTCCATTTGTATTATTTAATTAGAAAATGCTTGTTGTTATCAGAGGAGCTCCTAATCAAGACTCCTTTGTTTCTGACATAGTTAGTTTTTGGTTATTCATGATAAAATTATCACGGGCCGAGCTTGGCATTTTTTTCGAGCTCGATCTCGGGCTCGACCCCAAAGTTTCGAGCTCGGGCTCGAGCTCGTGAGTATAGGTTCGAGCTCGAGCCGAGCCCAAGCTCGTGAGCTCGAGCCCGAACTCGAGCTCGCCGAGCCCAAAATTTTCGAGCTCGGGCTCGAGCTCGTGAGCATGGGTTCGAGCTCGAGCCGAGCCCAAACTCGCTAGCTCGAGCTCATTGAGCCCAAAATTTTCGAGCTCGGGCTCGAGCTCGTCGAGCCCAAAATTTTCGAGCTCGGGCTCGTGAGCATGGATTCGAGCTCGAGCCGAGCGCAAGCTCGCGAGCTTGAGCTCGTCGAGCCCAAAATTTTCGAGCTCGGGCTCGAGCTCGTGAGTATGGATTCGAGCTCGAGTCGAGCCCAAGCTCGCGAGCTCGAGCCCGAACTCGAGCCGAGTCGAATATTTTTATTTATTTTTAATTATTTAATATATATTTATTAATATAATAATAAAAATAAAATATATATTAAAAAATAAAAAGGCTCAAATTACTAAAAATAATTTTTTGATCTTATTATAAAAATTTATTTAAAGTATAAGTTCAAATGACTAAAACAAGTATGAGTTTAGTTCTTAAGCAATCACATATTCTCTACAAGTGAAATTTGAAATAAAGAAAACCAATTGGGTCTAAGAAAGAAAAAAGGGAGAATTATTTCTCTTTTTTTAGTTGGATCCAATTAGGAACCAAAATAGGCCCGTTATTGGAACCAATTTGGACCCAATCAAAAATCATATGAAACCAAGGTCTTGAAAATTCAATAAATGCAAAACCAGTTGGAACCATAATTCTATTTTTTTAGATCCATCCAAACCCAAAACTAATTGGATCGGGTTGGACCCACGGTTTTGGGTCTAATTTGCCACCCCTAGTATAAACATGGTGGTGGCTGTTCCTGCATTTCTAAACCTTGAGCACGAGACTTGTAATTTGCACCACCAAAATTAGACAACATGCCAGGTTCTAAAAGACCATGTTGAATTCTATCTTGTAATCAAAGATTCCGTTGCCTAATTTTGATGAAATTCATTTCCAATCCGCGCATCCGTCTTAACTCTTTCTCTCTTTCTTAAGGTGACTTATTATTTTTAATGATATTTACAAAATTATTTTATTTTTACGAACAAATTAATTGTTTAGTTGTGTGTCAACTAGCTGAACAAGCACAATCATTTCCATCTGGGTCGAACTGTTTATTAGATTTTCAACAGTCCATGTTGCTTTGACTATATGTAGCAAGAAAGCTAGAATTGCGAAAGCAATCAATCAGTATGTGGAAAAATTCGAATTTTAGTCCCACAAGATTGGACGGTTTTAGTTGTAGTCCCAAGCTTTACGGGATTTTAATATTAATCCCAATATTCAGTCATTTTACTGCAATTGGTCATTCTGTTACCCAATGTTAGTCCCATATGATATTTTTCTGTTAAAATTAAACAAATTTGGCAACTGTCCGTCAAATTGATTGTTAGGCCCTAACTGGCTTAACTTCGGGCCACAACTGTTAGAAAGGGCATGAATTGGAGGGAAATTTGGCGCCCAAACCTAGTCTCCACTATTTCCCTAAATTGAATGCTACAAAATCCATATTTTTAAACCATCAATTCAGCAGTCCAAACCTCTGTTTAAATCAAGCAATTTAGCAGCGTTGGTAGGTAGGAATCGCATCGAAAGATTCTTACAACTTTTGTTGGTGTGGTTTGTCGCATTGGAAGGAAGAATTCACATAGGATTGCCATGTCAGAAACAAGTTCTCGTTCAACCTGCAACTGTGGTTTGCCTGCAAGGATTCGCACATCATGGACAAATGAGAATCTGGGGAGACGGTTCCATGTTTGTTCAGTTGGTGTGTGCCGTTTCTTTGAATGGGTAGAAAACCCAATATGTGCAAGAGCTAGAGCTATCATACCTGGTTTACTCCGTCGAATTAATCAGATGGAGAATCAGGTTGAAGGCCTGCAAAGAAGAAACAGAATGTTATGGGCAACATTAGCTATATCTTGGTTTTTACTCGTTATACAGTGAGGTTGAATTGATGTTTGAAGAAATTGTGATAGCTATGTCTAAGTTATTGTTGTTATTTTCTGGTTTAATTTGTTATTTGTGTTAAGAATGTTTGAACATTCTAGGTTATTGTTTGTGACAGAATGTTTGAAGGATTGTATGTTGTTATTTTCTGGGCAACATTCTAGGTTATTGTTTGTGACATAATGTTTGGAGGATTGTTGTTTATACAATATGTTGTTTTTCCAGTGCTCAGTGAAGCATTACCAATGCTAAAAAACAACAACAATGAAGTTGCTGCTAAAAAACAGCAACAATGAAACATCAACAAGGTGCTGTTTTTCTAGGCATTCTATACCAATGCTCAGTGAAGCATTATCAATGCTAAAAAAACAATGCTCAATGAAGCAGTACCAATGAGGCATTATCTTCTTCCAATAAAGCAGTTCAAGACCAATACTATAAAATTCAAAAAAACAGTACCAATGAAGCATTATCTTCTTCCAATAAAGCAGTTCAAAACTAATACTATAAAATTCAATAAAGCAGTACCAAGAAAGCATTATCTTCTTTTAATAAAGCAATTCAAAACCAATACAAAAAAATTTAAGTGCTTAGAGATACCAAGGCATCAACACACAAATTATAGTTGTCTTTCAAAACCGTCTAAATCTTCCAAGGCATTTTCTTCTTCCCATCTTTCTTGTAGTTGTCTTTGTTGCTCTGGTTTGTACAGGTAACAACTGCTGCTAAATTAGACATGGTTACATATTTCTTTCCTCCTTTTGTTAAGATTGGCACTGGAGTTCCTCATTGTACAGAAAGACAACTTTGAGATGCCTGAGATGACATTAGATTCATGTAAGAGAATGAGGGAGGTGCCCTTAGTTGACTTTTGGTGCTGACATCATTACAAATGAAGCTGGAACAGGGACTACAAGTTCAGTACTTGTGGCTGTAGTTAGAGGTGGTGACATTATGAAATATTTGGTCTTAGTTATTGAATTCAATTTTCTAAATAATCAAATGAAAATTCTCAAACTTACATTTTTAGTTGTGGTTGTGGCTGAGGCTGTGGCCGTAGCTGTCTTTTTTCTTGCCTGAAATATAAAATGAAATAGTTAATGACCAACTTGTATAGATAGCTCATGTAAAAAAGATAATGCACTTACTGTCATTTTGTGAGATTTTGAAGATGAAGCAATTCTTGAATCTTCTCTACTTGTCCACTGATTTATCTGCATGTATAAGCAAAAATATAACTTAAATAAACCTTAATTCACACAAGTTTAATTAAAAAATAAGACATATACCAATGTGATTGCTTCATCTGAGGCTGCCTCAGCTCTTTTCCTTACACCACATCCCTTGATGTTGTGGCCTTTTTCTCCACAGTACTTACACTTCACATTGTAAGACTGCCTATTTAGTTTGATTGGTTGTTTTTGTTTTCTAATACCCTTCTTAGTCTTCTTCGCCACTTCATATGGTTCCAATCTTCTAGCCCTAGATTGCTTGCCTACAGACCTTTCAAAATTGGAGGAATAAAGCCAGTTTTTGCCCATAGTCTAGGTCCATTGACAGGGAGGATTGAATGCTCATACACTTTCAAGTAGGTATCAACAGTATAAGCCACATGCACAAAGCCTTCAAGATCTAGTTGTTGCCTACAAATTGCACACATAGCATGGTGGCATGAGATTCCAATTAAATCCCATCTTCTACATGAGCAAGTGTGCTTTTCAAGATCCACAAAAAACTTCTCTAGAGTATAACATTCTATTTCATAATGCAAATCATCAGATTTTATTGGAATGCAATCATTTGTCTTGTCCATATCTTATCTAAAATTTTTCTAATTCTAGGACACAACCTCATCTTACCCTGCCATCTTTTTCTTGCCTTATCCCTATTTTTTTGTAGCCTAGTCATCAAAAATTGTGTGATCCACTCAAGCATGGTCAATATTGGTTTTTCTCTAGCCTCTGGAATACTGCTATTAAAACTTTCACATACATTGTTCAAAAGCAAATCACACTTAGCGAATGTGTTGAAATGTGATCTGCTCCACTGTGTAGGAGGCTTATCATTCAACCACTCTAAGGCATTTTCATCTAGCTCACCTAATTCTTGTATTCTCAACTCAAATTCAGATATTATGGTTGCTTTAGATGAGTCAACAATACACCCCCATATGGCCCCTTAAGATAAGTGTCATCAACTCCAATAATAGGCCCGCAACCTGACATAAACCCCATCTTAAGACCAGCTAACCCAACATAAAACTTATCAAATTTTCTACTCTCCTGATTAGCTCCCTCAGCCATTTTCATAATTACACTTGACCCAGGATTTGACCTCCTCAACTCTTCAGCATAATCCCATAGTTTCTTATACTACTCTTTAGCAGCCTCTTCAATCTTCTCTAAAGCCAATGACTTTTCCCTATAAGCTTGCCCCTTAGACATATCAAGCTCCTTCCTTACTTTCTTTCTAAACCCACCAACATTTTTCTAGGTTATGCAATAAATTTATTAGAAATTTTTTTTTGACAGCCACCCAGATGTGCAGTTTTTAACCTGATATAATCTTGTACAACCATGTTTAGGGTTATATTCTCTTATCTGGAATGTACTCTCACCTTTCTCACCACCTAACTTAAGGCATTTATCTTTCAATCACATCTTTCACCCAAACACCTAGCATAAATTCTTCTTTTGTCATTCTTTGTGATCTTTAAGTTTCTTTTTGTCAAAACTGCATGTGATTGGATAGATTGCCTAAATTCATCTTTGGTACCAAACAACATTCCAACGGTAAATTCAGGACTCAAAATAGCAGCATGATTAAAAATAAGAAATTTATCATCCCTCTCTTCATCAGACCCCAAATCACTATCAAAGTCATCATCACTAGCCATCATATCCTCTAATTCTACTGATCAATCACTTGTTTCACTGTCTCCCCTCTCATCATAGTTACTTTTGTCAACATCCTTTCCAGTTTCCTCCTCACTATCATCATTTCCAGATTCTCCCCACTATCACTATCACTATCACTATCAACAACTCCTTCATTTCCACTATCTAATAGGTCCCAAGCAGAACTACTACCATCAGTATCTCCACTCTCATCATTCCCAGGTTCAACATGGATTTCATTAGCCGCTGGATTTGAAGAGCCAATTTGGGTTGTTGGTATATCTAGTTCGGCTTCTAAGTATATAGTAAGTTCCCAATTTTTAGATACAAATCCATTACATAACTGGAGCAAATCAGTTTGGTACATAAGCTTGTAGAATTTATTTCTAGCTATTTTATAGAAACTCTTTGACCCTCTATAACCCAACTTCTCAACCAATTCATTAAGGTAGTTAAAGCACATTTCGTGAATATCGAGTTATCGACAAAATAAAAAACACTGATCTTACCCCCAATATACATAGCCTCTGGGACAAAGATACAAGTACCTCCATGGTGGATTTTTAGAGTGACAACCGGATGAGTTGAATCTGAAATAGGGCACAAAACAAAGCATACATATGTGGTCAGTATGGTTATACAATACAAAAGGATATTCGAAGGACCAATAATTCAACCAATGCAACAATAAATCCTAAATCTAAACACATTAAACACGATTCAGCTTCAAAATCACATGTTTAACACACTTACCATATTTAGGGTTTGGTTCATCATTCAAGACCTCTGGACGTAGGTACATTGATGAATTTCTTCAAATAATCGACAAAGAATATTGTGGAAGACTCTTCTTTCAATGATTTTCGAGATAATTTGAGGATTTGGAGAAGAAAAAGTTTGGTCCATATGGTTTTTATTTAGAATAAAACCATAGTACACATAATACAAGTCACAGTTCATAGGTTGAACAAAAGAGAAGAAAAACAACTATGTTTACAGCTCTAGTCGCCACCCCTTGGAGTTCCCAGATTTTTTCCTTGTGACAATCTAGATGAGCTATCCACGTGGTGGTGCTTCAATTCAAATCCATAACGACGCAAAAAGGTAACACGGATTAGATTAGTTTTTCTTGTTTTTGTTTTGCATGCCAAGAACATCAAGAAACCATGATTGATTCATGGGGCTGAGATTCTTGGGAGATGTATTATATTTTTCCGTTGCGCACTCCCCCAGGTAGAATCCCAACACTATTGAAGAAAAAAGGAAGTACGCCTAAAAGGAAAATGCACAAATAAAAAACGTAGAATTAAGATAAGTTTGAAGGAATGCAGTGGTAATCAAAGCAAGAAAACCTTGCTCTGATACCATATGAAGAAAGCTGGAATAAGCAATCAATCGGTATGCTTATCCTTTTCTTCCTTTCCCGATGCACTTAATAACAGTGATCGATTTTTTGTGTAATCAATAACAACGATATCATATGCTAATTGAAGAGATTTTGAAGTTGACAAATAATCTATATTAGTATGTTAGTTGTATGTCATCTTCTTTTAGTTTTGTTGTTTATTGTCATCATAAGTCATCATAAGAAGGTGAGTGATAGATAGAACCATGTGTGAGATAATAACTTACACGTGACCAACATTTCAACGAAAAATATTACCTCATATCAATTTTAGGACAAAGTTCTACGATTAAATTTTTTTAGGGTGCATAATCTTTGTGAAGAACATGGTGATCACCTTGCTTTCCATTGGAGAACAGTAATTAAAGAATGCAAAGTAATTTTGTTTATTGAAGAATGAATTCGATTACAGTGAGGGGCGATACATCAGGCAATATATAGCCAACAAACTTAACTACCACATAAACGTAGTTTTTAAGCTATAAGCGTGTTTCATATATAAATAATGAAAACACACTTTTACATATATCCAATATCCTATGTTGTGAACAATCTCATTAATACTTTGAAAGGATTTAGTGCCAAAAGGTGAGATCAAAGTGCATTGAATTAAAATACAAACGAACATGTATGATATGTACCTGTTGCAATTAATCCATTTAAACTTACGATAATTTATTATACTTCAAACATATGATTTTCATCAAATAAATAAAATAAAAAGAGAAACCTATTGAAGGTATGAATAGTGAAAAAGTCCATATAAGTACCAAAAGAAAAGGTCAGATCCTAAATGTAGATGACTGGTTATTACTATTGTTATTTATTATACATATGTAAACTACTTAAATCATTTAAATATTTTATAATTATTGTACTTTTTATCTGTATTAAATCTGCTATTAAATCAAAGGGCTGAGGAGTTTGGATTAATTTGTGTCCAGTTAATCAGTGATCCAAACTAGAAGACAAGCTTGTTGATATGGCATTTTTTCTAAAAATGTTTTTTTAGAAAAGATATTTTGTAGTGAAATTATCCAGAAATGTAAAGACTACGGGCTCACCAAAATTTCGATATTCTTTCAAGCTCAACATATTATTTTGTAACAACAAACAAGATAGATGGCCAATACAATGCATATTTAGTATTAAAGAGAGTATCATCTAGAATATCATTGAACTGGGAAACCAATTTCTATTTTCTAAAATCACATCATTCCAACACCATTTCAAGATATATTCTACAATAAAACCACATCATTCCAACACCAGATATATTCTAGAAGGATCATTCCAAAAACAAGAGCATTTTGTAGTTAAAAATACAACTGGAAATAGCTTTTATTCTTTATTAACTTTTTCATATAAACAGCATACAAGTGTACATACACAGTATTTACCACCACCCTACCTATGCTGCTGACTAAAATATTCAATTCCCTCTATAAACTAACCAAAAATGAAAAAGAATTATGGGTTACTAACCTTAATTAATAACAATACATGTACATTTGTAACTAATCATCTATCCTGTGAATTTCACCCATCATGATTCGATTGCTAGTAACCTTGAAACCAAGAAGTGCAGGATCAATCTGTCTACCTTTCTTTCCCTTCTTTTTGTTGTTTTTAGACATCCCATCAGATGACTCTGTTGTTTCTTGAGGTGCTGCTGCCTTCTTGGCGTTATTACTTTTAACCATGTCACTGAATGACGTCTCCAATACATCAGTATCACTACACGACGACGTTCTTCTATACTGCGCATCTTTTTTGCCAGATGCCTCTGAGTTTCCTACATTGTTACTACCCCCTGAAAGCAACATTAACAAAAGGCACAATTATTCAGAGTAGCCAAATAAATTTGCGTTAATAGAACAAAACCAAATGACAATGTATTATCCTACCGTCAGAAGATAGAGTATTGGAATGAGTTTTTCCTCTGATGTCACCACTCATTTCCGCTCGTGAGACTGGTGGACGCCTCAGCAACACATTTTCTGGTCCTTTTGAACCCAATGATCGCAGCCTAGTTCAAATAATAACAGAGTAAGAAATGATTTTTTTAGAAAAACACAAAAATGAAAACAATGTCTGTCAAAGCAAGATACATTTATTGAAAAAGATGAGTCGAATAAAGTTTTTATCTTCTTTTTACTATTAGACTTTTTTCTCATAATTCCAACATAAACAAAACTTGAAATTCTTTCTGGTTGCCGTACAGTAATAAGGCAAATGTAGAGGTCGCAAACGGGTTGGTTGGACTGGATCCAAGATGAGTTCGAATATGTGTTGAGCTTGGGTTAGGTTGGTTCCAATTGGGTCCCCTATGCACGGAACCAAGATGCACCCAACCGACAACCAAGGTGAAACCGAGATGGAACCAAGGAGTATCCGATGAATACCAGAACATGATAACACCCTCTCCATTGTTTTGAGATCACTACAAGTTGGAACCAACTTGAAATGAATGTGAAACCAATCCAACAGAACCCAATAGGAATCAAGCCAAGCCAAGCCCACATGAAACAAAAAATCTAATGATAAAGCCAAAATTAGTTGGGCTAGGTTGGAACCATGGGTTAAGAACTATTTTGCCACCACTGGGTAAATGTAACAGTTGAAGGCTAAGTGTAGAACAAACAAGACAACAATAATCTCATCTTCCAAATAATTTTTTTCCAACCACTTGATTTCAAAGATAAAACCTCAATCACTTCTCCGTTGTCAAGAAGAGGAGTCGAAGGTTTCTTACCTATTCTTTGCAGCATCCTCCATAAAAGAATTGCTTGATCCAATCATTTCATTGTGAAAACCTGACAATTATCGAGTTCATATTACACAAATGTAAAATTGAAAGACACAAAAATGAAAGATACTAATATAATCGTGAAGAGTACCAGAAGAACTAAGAGACTTGTGCCTGCTGAGGATATTGACCGGCATTTCCCCTCTGTCTACAGATGTTTCAACTATGCCTTCTTGAGCCTCTAAAATTGTTCCCTGATTGTTATTACTACCACTTTCACTAATGACAACTCTTTTTCCCTCCACATCTGAGAAAGTTAGTTTTTTGGCCTTCATGGCTAAATTATCCTGAGTTATCTGAGATTTTTCATCAATATCGGAAACAAAATGTTCACCTACAACTAATGCTCTGCCTTTAGATCTGTAAGATTCCATAACACTTTGAGGTGGTCCACCTGAATCAGAAGAACCATAAGACCCAACAGTGAAGGAGTTGCTGACTTGATCTGAAAGAACATTAAATGAGTGGTTATTGGCGGTGCCTATCCCAGAATAATCACCTGATGAAGGTGGCCTTCTCTCATCAAACTGTTCACTTGGCAGCTGGGTAGATTTCTGATGAAGTAATTCCAAAAGCAAACGCTTTGAACTGTCATCATTAGTTCCAGCTGACATCCACATATTACTGGGATCTTCAGCACTCCTTTTGGCATCCAATTCCATTTTTTGTCTCTCATTATGAATATGTAGTTGCTGAACTCTCGACTCCATCCATTCGTTTGATAACTGACCATTGTTCTCAGACCAATGACCCTCCGCATGTAACTGATACGGATGGTTTGTATGCTGAGAGTACCCTTGACCACCAGGGTGCATTCGTGAAATCTGTTCCTGCATTTCCAGACCAGCTTGGGCACGGGCAATGGAATTCATAACATCAAAATTTACTCTATTTGACTGGTCAAACGGCAACATGCCAGGGTCATAAAGACCGCCTTGAAGTCTATCTTGTAATGAGAGATTCCTTTCGAGATTGCTGAGATGCTCTTCAGCAGGTCGTATTTTTTGTGAATAAAAATCTAGAGGCCCGATTCCCCCACCGGTACCTCTACTGAGCGGCCACCCATGGCCGATTTGCCTTTCTTCTTCCATTTCCAATCTCTGCCTCAACCCCAACGGCAACTGCTGATCTAGAGGGACTTGTCCCTGCCTTCCACGTGATAACAGCTCCAATAAATCGTTTTGATGGCTATGATGAGGTGTTTGGCCAAATTTTGCTTGTAGTAAATGCTCAAGAGATGTATCAGGATGCCTCGAGGGAAATTGAGATCGTTGTTGCAGATCATTTAGGAGTTGCTGCTTCAATATGGCTTGTTCAATAGCATTATTGGACCTAAGGGCATCAAGACGTGACTGCCCACGTCCAGGCTCACGCATTTGACTCTGCAAGAGCTGCTCAAGAAGAATCTGCTTGGCCTGAGACTGCTGTTGCTCTTTCAACATTTGTTGTTGATGGAATTGTTGTTGCTGTTGAAGTTGCAGCTGTCTTTGCTGCTGTAGCTGAAGGGCCAGTACGTGTTCAACATCTTGCCCAGTTTGACTGGCCAGCTGCCTGAGGTGCATCAGATTCAGACTTGGTCCTCCTTCCATAATTGCTTCATGCAAGTGGCTATTTTGAGAAGGCATCATGCTATGCTTCTGTTGTTGAAGTTGGTGGGGCAGCAGCTTCTCTGATATATTAAAGTGGTTGTTATACTCATGTCCCACTCGTGATGAATGACGAGCATCCATAACATCTTGATACAAGTTGGTATCAGAAATTCCATTGCTTCCATAAACATCACTCCACGTATCAGGGGCATGAGTTGGATCGGCCATCGCACCAAAAGAGGCAAGCCTATGGTTTACAAGTTTATCCTGTGCACTTGCACTAAATGAGGGTGCTTGATCATTCCTTGCATAAGTACTTTCAAGCTCAGACCATAACAACCCAAGTGGATGCAACTTACTGTCTTTCTGATTTGACCTTACAGTATCCGTCAGTTCACTTGGAAAAGTAAGTTGGTTGCTGCTATTTCTAGACATCTTTCCTATAGCACTGTCATTACTTCCAGGTCTCCCAGGAAACATAATTTCTGTTTTAAGAGAAAAAGCAACGAACAGTATTAAGTTCAAATGCAGTTCAAAATAGTGACCAAATTAACAAGAAGGAAGTAATTGAAAACCAACCTTCACCTACGGCATTAAAATCATGGAAACCGTCTCCCTGGGAGTACATATTTTGTAACAGATGGCTTTGATGTTCAGATGCTTTGGATTGACCATGTTGTGCTGAGATAGCACCAATATCTGCTAACTGCCAGCCAGAGCCATCCAATGTACTGGATGGAATGGACTCAGACCGTAACCTTGCTTCCTGAGTACCCTCCATCTCGACCGACATATCTAGATTAGAACTAAAGTCCGCAGCACTATCATACTCATGTCTAAATTTCAAATGTGGCATAACATCACCCAATTCCAGGAAGGGTGACTCATCAAGAGCATCTTCCAAACGGACAGGCAAATCAATCCCAAAAAACCCTTGCTCAAACCATGAAATAATATCCACTCCAAGAAACGGTCCCTGGATTTCCCCTTGAGGATCACGGTAGTACAAACTTAATTCCTCCGTAGGAATTCCTCTATCTAGCTGATATTCATTGGCGCTGCTCCCAAACTTCTGTAGACTCCCATCCCAATATTGCTCTGATGATGGCATGGCAAAGAGGGAATTTGAATCACCAGGAGGTTTGTTGTTAACATTATATGATGCTCCAGATAATGGATGCTTATTGACAAAATAATCAGCGACCTTGAGCTGAAAATCATCAAGCTGCACATGATTCAACTCTTGTTGGCCACCAATATCCACTTCTTTTCCATTCCTATCCTCTGAAACTTCATATTTTCCTTCATGATCAGCTGTTTTATCTGAACAGAATTTAAAAGGATCTCGTTCAGATATTAAACATAAAACATTCTTTTGAGAATAACATTTATACAGTACTCGAATTCTCACCACTTGTTTTAGGTAAACTATTGTAGAAGAAGCCATCAACAGTATCTTCATGAATTTCATTTGAAGTTTTGAGAAAGTTATCCTGTATCTCTTTTGTGACATCACAAGAGAGGCGTACTTGCCTTCCATTGGTAAATTCCAGATCTCCCATTTCTAGAAATAAATACAAAGCAATAGTGGGCATATAACCAACAGGAATAAAAAGGAAAGAGAAAAATGTAAAAAACAGTACAGCTTTTTAAAAAGTAATTAAGCTAAATCACCTGCAATATCATCAGTAGATCTGCCTTTCCTAAATGAACTGTATGAGGGTCCACTGCTTGTTATTTTACCCTTCCATATGTCATTAAGAGTGGCCTATGACAAAAGTGGAGCTCAATAATATCCATATATATTTAGGAGTGGCAAATGGGTGAGTTGGGTTGGGTTGGGTTTGGGTTCTTAAATGGGCTGGTTCTTCATTGTTTTAAAGGTGAAACTAAGCTCAACCCAAAGGAGAACCAAACTCAACCAAAAACTCAAACCAAAAGGGAACCAAGCCCAACCCAAGTCAAGACCTTGCATTTTGTTTCTTATAATTTAGATTATTTGTCAAGCAATTTGGGCCTAACTTGAAATTTAGTTGTGCCCAACTTGGAACCAATTAGGAACCAAATAAAATTCCTTAGGAACCAACCCAACCTAAACTAGTTTAATTGGGTTGGAATTGTGGACCCATTTTGCCACCCCTAATACTTAGTATAATGACAGTTAGTATTCATTTATAGAAGTACACTTATAAAGCATATGTTAGTCAAACTTGTAAAGCTCACCTCCTCCTCAGCATCAGGAGTAACAAAAGCTAAAGGTTCGACAACATCTAATTGAGTTATCGGGGGTGCTTCCTCCAAATTGTCAGGCATGTGGGCAAGGGAGGAATCCAGCCTTCGCATGCGGTAGACATCAAGTAATTTGCCCCTCGGGTAAACAAATACTTCATTAGAGAGGTTTGGTTTTCCAGGAACATTTCCACTCTTTTCATATTGAAAAGCACCAACTGGACCCGCAGATGGAGGTCTTACAACAGAACCACCTGATTTGCCACGCCCTATAGTAAACCCCACATTGGAGACTTCCACACGTCCCCTTTCAAGTCCAAATCCTGGTGCAGCACGATAAGAACTGGACCCACTAGGATTTCCATCCATCCTGTGCCTTGGCCTCCACTTATCACGAGAATGAGAATCACGTTCAGGAACAGAACGGGTATTTGAGACAAATGATTGACCGTCACCATGAGATTCTTCCTTTTCCCCATCGGTCCTTTTCTCCAATCGAGCGTCTTTTTCTTTATCATCAGGACCCCACTTTAAAGACCATTTACTATCACTTTTCGTTTCATGTCCTACATCACGATTACTAACATCATTCCACCTGTCAGTGGCAGGTAAAGATTTGTTATCAGTGGTATCTCTGCCTGGTGCATTGTCAATCCGCCTTTCCATCTTCCTGCGATCCCTTCGACCAAGCAACCCCGTTTCCCTTTCTTCTTCACGCCAGCGGCGGCCACTATCAGATTCTGGGGCAATTCTTCGCCAATCCTTTTTGTCCTCAGCAGCATCTGAGCGCCAGACCTCCTTCTGGTTGACCTCAGCAGAACTACCAAGAGATAGAGAACTTGGCCCACGTGTTTCCTGCAATATTGAATCATGACATGTAGCAGAATATTAGGACCTTAGCAAACAATTAAGTCTACATGTCTCGGCAATGGGATAAACTAATAAAGAGAAAGGAGAACAGAACAAAATCACAAATGATAAAACAGTCAAAATGAATTTGCACAAATTGTGTCCTCAAGATATGTAAAAAACACATAACAATGAAGATATGCCTTAGCAAGTAAGTCAGTATAGCTTTGATGCCAGACCATGTGATCTCATGTTTACACTGCAACTAATAACTATAAGTGAAACAGGATCCTCTCAGTAGCCATTTTAGTAGATCAACAGTCAACACCAAACCGAGATGTATACTGCAATTCACGTCAAGCAATGGTGTATACTACTAGTTACTTCAGTTATATTCATGTTTATAGTTTTCCATTCAAATATTACGTAGAAAATTACAAGAACAAAATTGAGATCAAAAGATGCATATCTGTAACCACACACATAGCAAGTATCAGACAATATAATCCTGTCAAGAAAAAGTCATAATCCCTGAGTAGATGAAGAAAAATCAAATTAGACACATCATAGACATATCAATGCTCTACAAAATGCTATTATAAACAAAGTACCTCTTAATAAAACACAATCAATCTAAACTTGGTTTGAGGACCTGAGCACTAAAAATCACGAGGAATGCGAGTAATCCTCCGTGACCTAGTTCACCATTATGTGAAGTTCAGATATCAAATGTTGCTTGAAGGCATACTTACAGTCTTAGGTTCATTTGGCTTAGCATAAAGCCACTGTGGAGAGAGTGGAATGCTCTCTGATGCTGCTGGATCTGCGGCAAAGACGGATAAAGTCAGAGCAAGTCAAGATCCCAGAATTCTGGTAAGTGCTAGTGTGTGACATTGCTGAACTGTTCCAGTACTAAAAAAAGCAGGAAAAGAAAGGCACAGAATACCCTTTGGTTCATCCAGTAATACGGCCAGCCCCTTGTCCTCATCATTTCCCATGGAAGCTTCATTGGAAGAACACCAAAATAAAATAAATATGTAAGCAAAAAATAATTCTCTTATTAAAAAAAGACCAAACGAGTGCATTTAAGGCAGTCTCAATGAAAAACACAGCAAAATAAACAATTGATCAGAATCATCACATCATACTTCAAGTAACACCAACTTCAAAACAAAAAATTTACCACCTCTTGAACAAGTCAAAACAAAATACTAAAAAGAAAAAGAAAAAAAATTACTCATATATATCTGTAACGTGATTAATAATACTAAATCTGAATTTAAAAAGCTGATTCGAAACCCCAGGACCTAAATTGAAAGCAACATCATAGAGGCAGATCAATACATTCGAGAGGCAGGATTGATCGAAATCAACAATCGACAAAAAATTATGTTTAAAAAAATCGAAAACAGGCTTCACCTATCGGAGCCCAGGATTGATCTGATTGTTTGGATACGGTGAGATCCTCCGGAAGATCTTGATTGCTTCCCGCCATAACAAAATCAATTTTTTCAAAAAATAAATCAGCTAACACCAATCACAAACTTGAAACGAACAATTATAGAAACAAACAGTGAGAGTG
Source organism: Verbascum thapsus (assembly GCA_963669365.1). Lineage (NCBI taxonomy): Eukaryota > Viridiplantae > Streptophyta > Magnoliopsida > Lamiales > Scrophulariaceae > Verbascum > Verbascum thapsus. The sequence continues at coordinate 23,440,713 of OY770105.1, forward strand.
TGAGTGACAGAGAGAGGAGTGATTCAGGAGACTAGCAAGACGAATTTCAGAATGCAATAGATTCAAACAGCAAATTGAGAGACATACAAATTAGGTTTTGCGTGTGTGTGTGAGAGAGAGAGAGAGAGAGAGAGAGAATGAACGAAGAAAAAAACCCAATTTATTTTTACTTATTTAATCAAACAAATATTTGGAAAAGCCAATTTTCAGGAAATTAAGAAATGACCCCTCAACATTGGTTTTGCTTCCAAGAAACCCCCAAAATAGGGATTGATTGATGTATAATATTTGTTGTCTTCTATCAACTATGTGCGGCGAATATGAATATAAATTAATAAAATTATATATTCTGCAATGCCCTATATTTTTTTGAAAATGAGCAAATAAATTATAATTGTATTTTATTATTGGGTGGATTTGCGGATTGATTTCGTGAGTCATAGTATAAGAATTGACCGGGGAAGTATATCCAGTTATCATATTAATTTTTTGGCATGTAAATACAAATTATACAATAGAAACAACAACAATGGAAATTTTTAATATTATGATAATCAATTATACCATATTAAATCAAAAACTATTATCATTATGGTAGGGTAATTTATGCTCTCCAACAACATTTTTACATCAAATTATGGTTTAAAATATCAAAAAAAAAAATACTGAAGATAAAACAAACAGAACTGAAGAAGTTGAAAATGAAACCTACTTTTGGGACAAATTTCATTGCACAAATTTTGCTACAAAATATAAGATATTTTAAATAATCATGTACTTGTGATGTAATGATTTTCTAAAACTTCTTATAAATCGAATTGGTAGCATTATCTTATGTACTTCAATTATCGTATGTTATTGATAATCAAAATTTTGATATTTAAATAAATTATGCAGGAGTATACTATTAAATTGGTAAGGAAACTGAAAATTGTCATAATTCTGTGAACATGTAAAGAAATTGAAATATTATTTACACCCAATTTTCTTGAAATGGAACTTAAAACCAAACCAATATTTGTTTATGGGAGCATATTCGCCAAATCCTATCCTACATAAGAAACCAACAATCAACATACAAGTTGGAAAAAGTAAATATAATTGTTTGGCATTATAGATGGGCTGTCAATTGTATCACTGTAAGTTTATTTCAGCAAATTGCGACCATTTCATTGTAAGGACTACAAAGACAGCGTACTAACAAAAATTTCGATATTCTTTCAAACTCAACATATTATTTTGTAACAACAAACAAGATAGATGGCCAATACAATGCATATTTAGTATTAAAGAGAGTATCATCTCGAATATCATTGAAATGGGAAACCAATTTCTATTTTCTAAAACCACATCATTCCAACAAAATTTCAAGATATGTTCTACAAGGACCATTCCAAAAACAAGAGCATTTTGTAGTTAAATAATACAACTGCAAACAGCTCTTATTCTTTATTAAATTTCTGATATAAACAGCATATAAGTGCACATACCAGACAGTATTTACCACCACCCCGTCTCACCTAAAGCTGACTAAACTACTCAATTCCCTCTACAAACTAACCAAAAATGAAAAAGAATTATGGGTTGCTAAACTTAATTAATAACATACATGTACATTTGTAAATTAATCATCTATCCTCTGAATTTCACCCATCATGATTCGATTGCTAGTTACCTTGAAACCAAGAAGCGCAGGATCGATCTGTCTACCTTTCTTACCCTTCTTTTTGTTGTTTTTAGACATCCCATCAGATGACTCTGTAGTTTCTTGAGCCTTTTTAGCATTATTGCTTTTAACCATGTCACTGAATGACGTCTCCAATACATCAGTATCACTACACGATGACGTTCTTCTATACTGCGCATCTTTTTTGCCAGATGCCTCTGAGTTTCCTACATTGTTACTACCCCCTGAAAGCAACATTAACAAAAGGCACAATTATTCAGAGTAGCCAAATAAATTTGCGTTAATAGAACAAAACCAAATGACAATGTATTATCCTACCGTCAGAAGATAGAATATTGGAATGAGTTTTTCCTCTGATGTCACCACTCATTTCCGCTCGTGAGACTGGTGGACGCCTCAGCAACACATTTTCTGGTCCTTTTGAACCCAATGATCGCAGCCTAGTTCAAATAATAAGAGAGTAAAATAATGATTTTTTTAGAAAAATACATAAACGAAAACAATGTCTGTCAAAGCAAGATACATTTATTGAAAAAGATAAGTCAAATAGAGTTCTTATCTTCTTTTCACTATTAGACTTTTTTCTCATAATTCCAACATAAACAAAACTTCTGCAGAATTCTTTCTGACTGCTTTATAGTTAGTTATAGGGTAAATGTAGAGGTTGTAAACGGGTTGGTTGGGTCGGATCCTAGATGAGTTCCAATATGGATTGAGCTTGTGATGGGTTGGTTCCAATTGGGTCCCCTATACAAGGAACCAAGATGGACCCAACAGAAATGCAAGGTGAAATCGAGATGGAACTAAGGAGTATCCAATGAATACCAAAACATGATAACACCCTCTCTATGATTTGAGTTCACAAGTAGGATCTCTGTTTTCCCCCTATTTTCTGGCTAATTCCAACATGCTTATATAGATTATAGCCATGGCCTCTTTCCTTTTCTTCTTTTCATTTTCGCCTAAAAGAGCTTAACATAATTCTTGTTTATGTATTTTTCTGCTGGCACAGCTTTGCTTATAAGAGTCAACTGAACAACAATGCAACCCCACTCTCTAAGTGACTGAATTCAATCAAGGATGTAATAAAAAAAATTAAACGATTCATAATTTTATATTAAATAATTCAAAATCCAAATAAACTAGTCACACGGAATCTGTTACCAATTAACAGGTTTTTATTTAAAGTCAAATTTGAGTTTTGCGAAATAGGGAAGCAAAAACTTGTTATAGACTATATCCATTAAAGATTTTAGGGGGTATTCACTTAAACTTTGTAAATAATCTCACACATTCAAAATGCTTAATACCATTTTAGTGTTATTAGTGCTTTAGTTCTTTATTTTTTTTTTTGTTTTAGTTTTCATCTTATTCATAACAGGGCTTCGCTTGATTACTTTACAACTCATATGGATTTGGTGAAAAGGCAACTAGATGCAATTCATGAAAGGATGGCTGTCAAGCAAGGTTTGCAATCTGATAAAGATTGGTTTGGAGTAAGGTTTGGAGAACGGTTTGTGAAAGAAACTGAGAGGATGGTTTGATTGAGTTGGGCCCAAGTTGGAACCAACTTGAAATGAATGTGAAACAATCCAACAGAACCCAATAGGAACCAAGCCAACCCAACCTGAAACAAAAATCTAATGAACAACCAACCCAGTCTAAAATTAGTTCGGCTAGGTTGGAACCATGGGTTAAGAACCATTTTGCCATCACTGGGTAACGTAACAGTTGAAGGCTAAGTGTACAACAAACAAAACGGTAATAATCTCATCTATCAAATAATATTTTTCCAACCACTTGATTTCAAAGATAAAACATCAATCAATTCTCCGTTATGAAGTAGAGGAGTCGAAGGTTTCTTACCTATCCTTCGCAGCATCCTCCATAAAAGAATTGCTTGATCCAATCCCTTCATTGTGAAAACCTGACAATTATCGAGTTAATATTACACAATTGTAAAATTAGAAGACACAAAAATGAAAGATACTAATATAATCGAGAAGAGTACCAGAAGAACTAAGAGACTTATGCCTGCTGAGGATATTGACCGGCATTTCCCCTACAGATGTCTCAACTACGCCTTCTTGAGCCTCTAAAATTATTCCCTCAATGTTATTGCTACCACTTTCACTGATGACAACTCTTTTTCCCTCCACATCTGAGAAAGTCAGGTTTTTGGCCTTCATGGCTAAATTATCCTGGGTTATCTGAGAATTTCCATCAATATCTGAAACAAAACATTCACCTTCAACTAATGATCTGCCTTTAGATCTGTAAGATTCCACAACACTTTGAGGTGGTCCACCTGAATCAGAAGAACCATAAGACCCAACAGTGAAGGAGTTGCTGACTTCATCTGCAAGAACATTAAATGGGTGGTTGTTGGTGGTGCCTCTCGCAGAATAATCACCAGATGAAGGTGGCCTTCTCTCATCAAACTGTTCACTTGGCGGCTGGGTAGATTTCTGATGAAGTAATTCCAAAAGCAAACGCTTTGAACTGTCATCATTAGTTCCAGCTGACATCCACATATTACTGGGATCTTCAGCACTCCTTTTGGCATCCAATTCCATTTTTTGTCTCTCATTATGAATATGTAGTTGCTGAACTCTCGACTCCATCCACTCGTTTGATAATTGACCATTGTTTTCGGACCAATGACCCTCCGAATGTAATTGATACGGAATTGAAGGATGGTTTGTATGCTGGGAGTACCCTTGACCACCAGGGTGCATTCGTGAAATCTGTTCCTGCATTTCTAGACCTGCTTGAGCACGGGCAATGGAATTCATGAAATCAAGATTTACTCTATTTGACTGGTCAAACGGCAACATGCCAGGGTCATAAAGACCGCCTTGAAGTCTATCTTGTAATGAGAGATTCCTTTCGAGATGGCTGAGATGTTCTTCAGCAGGTCGTATTTGTTGGGAATAAAAATCTAAGGAGTCGATTCCCCCACCAATACCTCTACTGAGAGGCCACCCATGGCCGATTTGCCTTTCTTCTTCCATTTCCAATCTCTGCCTCAACCCTAATTGCAATTGCTGATCTAGAGGGTGAACTTGTCCCTGCCTTCCACGTGATAACAGCTCCAATAAATCGTTTTGATGGCTATGATTTGGTGTTTGGCCAAATTTTGCTTGTAGTAACTGCTCAAGAGATGGATCGGGATGCCTCGAGGGAAATTGAGATCGTTGTTGCAGATCATTAAGGAGTTGCTGCTTCAATATGGCTTGTTCAAGAGCATTATTGGACCTAAGGGCATCAAGACGTGACTGCCCACGTCCAGGCTCACGCATTTGACTTTGCAAGAGCTGCTCAAGAAGAATCTGCTTGGCCTGAGACTGCTGTTGCTCTTTCAACATTTGCTGTTGATGGAATTGTTGTTGCTGTTGTTGAAGTTGCAGCTGTCTTTGCTGCTCTAGCTGGAGGGCCAATGTGTGTTCCACAACTTGCCCAGGTTGATTGGCCAGCTGCCTGTGGTGCATCAGATTCAGACTTGGTCCTCCTTCTATCATTGTTTCATGCAAGTGGCTATTTTGAGAGGATATCATATTATGCTGCTGTTGTTGAAGTTGCTGGGGCAGCAGCTTCTCTGATATATTAAAGTGGTTGTTATACTCGTGTCCCATCCTTGATGAATGACGAGCGTCCATAACAGCTTGATACAAGTTGGTATCAGAAATTTCATTGCTTCCATAAACATCACTCCACGTATCAGGGGGATAAGTTGGATCAACCATCGCACCAAAAGGGGCAAGCCTATGGTTTACAAGTTTTTCCTGTGCACTTGCACTAAATGAGGGTGTTTGATCACTTCTTGCATAAGTACTTTCAAGCTCAGACCATAGCATCCCAAGTGGATGCAACTTACCATCTTTCTGATTTGACCTAATAGTATCCGTCAGTTCACTTGGAAAAGTAAGTTGGTTGCTACTATTTCTAGACATCTTTCCTATAGAACTGCCATTACTTCCAGGTCTCCCAGGAAACAGGATTTCTGTTTAATGAGAAAAGGCAACAAACAGTATTAAATTCAAATGCAGTTCAAAATAGTGACCAAATTAACAAAAGGAAGTAGTTAACAACCAACCTTCATCTTGGGGATTAAAATCATGGAAACCTTCCCCCTGGGAGTACATATTTTGTGACAGATGGCGTTGATGTTCAGATGCTTTGGATAGACCCTGCGCTGAGATAGCACCAATATCTGCTAACTGCCGGCCAGAGCCATCTAATGTCCTGGAGGGAATGGACTCAGATCTTAAACTTGCTTCTTGTGCACCCTCCATCTCGACCCCCATCTCTAGATTAGAACTAAAGTCTGCAGCACTATCATACTCATGCCTAAATTTCAAATGTGGCATAACATCACCCAATTCCAGGAAGGGTGACTCATCAGGAGCACCTTCCAAACGGACAGGCAAATCAATCCCAAAAAACCCTTGCTCAAACCATGATATAATGTCAACTCCAAGAAACGGTCCTTGGATTTCCCCTTGAGGATCACGGTAGTACAAACTTAATTCTTCCATAGGGATTCCTCTATCTAGCTGATATTCATTGGCACTGCTCCCAAACTTTTGTAGACTCCCATCCCAATACTGCTCTGATGATGATGGCATGGCAAAGAGGAAGTTTGAATCATCAGGAAGTTTGTTGTTAACATCATATGATGCTGCAGATAATGGGTGCTTGTTGACAGAAGAATCAGCGACCTCGAGCTGAAAGGCATCAAGCTTCGCATGATTCAACTCTTGTTGGACACCAATATCCACTTTTTTCCCATTCCTGTCCTCTGAAACTTCATATTTTTCTTCTTGATCAGCAGTTTTATCTGAACAGAATTAAAAAGGATATCTTTCAGATGTTAAAAATAAAATATACTTTCGAGAATAACATTTATACAGTTCTCTAATTCTCACCACTTGTTTTAGGTAAACTATTGTAGAAGAAGCCATCAACAGTAGCTTCATGAATATCATTTGAAGTTTTAAGAAAGTTATCCTGCATCTCTTTTGTGACATCAGAAGAGAGGGGAACCTGCCTTCCACTGGTATATTCCAGATCTCCCATTTCTATAAATAAATACAACGCAACAGTGGTCATATAACGTACAGGAACAAAAAGGAAAGAAAAAATAAATGTAAAAAACGGTACACCTTTTCTAAACAGTAATTAAGCTAAATACCTGCAACATCATCAGTAGATCTGCCTTTCCTAAATGAACTGTATGAGGCTCCACTGTTTGTTATTTTACCCTTCCATATGTCATTCAGAGTGGCCTATGAGAATAGCAGAGCTCAATAATATCTATAAATATTCAGTCTAATGACAGTGCATATTCATGTATAGAAGTACACTTATAAAGCATATGTTAGTCAAACTTGTAAAGCTCACCTCCTCCTCAGCATCAGGAGCAACAAAAGCTAAAGGTTCGACAACATTTGATTGAGTTATCGGGGGTGCTTCCTCCAAATTGTCAGGCATGTGGGCATGGGAGGAATTCAGCCTTTGCATGCGGTAGATATCAAGTAATTTGCCCCTCGGGTAAACAAATGCTTCAATAGAGAGGTTTGGTTTTCCAGGAACATTTCCACTCTTGGCATATTGAGAAGCAACGACTGGACACGCAGATGGAGGTCTTATAACAGAAACACCTGATCTGCCACGCCCTATAGTAAACCCCACATTGGAGACTTCCACACGTCCCCTTTCAAGTCCAAATCCTGGTGCACCACGATAAGAACTGGACCCACCGGGATTTCCCTCCATCCTGTGCCTTGGCCTCCACTTATCACGAGAATCTAAATCACGTTCTGGAACAGAGCGGGTATTTGAGACTAATGACTGGCTGTCACCTTGGGATTCTTCCTTCTCCACATCTGTCCTTTTCTCCAACCGAGCATCTTTTTCTTTATCATCAGGACCCCACTTCAAAGACCATTTACTATCACTTTTCGTTTCATGTCCTGCATTGCGATTACTAACATCATTCCACCTGTCATTGGCAGGCAAAGATTTGTTATCAGTGGTTTCTCTTCCTGGTGCATTGTCAATCCGCCTTTCCATCTTCCTACGATCCCTTCGGCCAAGCAAACCCGTTTCCCTTTCTTCTTCACGCCAGCGGCGGCCACTATCAGATTCCGAAGCAATTCTTCGCCAATCCTTTTTGTCCTCAGCTGCATCTGAACGCCAGACCTCCTTCTGGTTAACATCAGCAGAACTACCAAGAGACAGAGAACTTGGCCCACGTGTTTCCTGCAATGTCGAAAGATAAGAGGATGAATCATGACATGTAGCAGAATGTTGGGAACATAGCAAACAATTAAGTCTCCATGTCTCCGGCAATGGGACAAACTAATCAAGAGAAAGGAGAACAGAAAAAAAATCACAAATGATAAAATAGTAAAAAAGAATATGCACACATTTGTGTCCTCGAGGTATATAAACTACATAACAATGAAGTTATGCCTTAGCAAGTCAAGTCAGTGTAGCTTTGATGCCGAGACAGATACTGCAATTCACGTCAAGCAACAGTGAATAGTACTAGTTAAATCAGTTATATTCATGTTTATATTTTTCCATTCAAATATTTCGTAGACAATTACAAGAACAAAGTTCAGATCAAAAGATGCATATCCGTAACCACACACACACCAAGTATCAGACAATATAATCCTGTCAAGAAAAAGTCATAATCCCTGCATAGATTAAGAAAAATCGAAGTCGAAACATCATTCGACATGTCAATGCTACATGGCAATGTTGAGAAAGTCAAGTCATATTGCACTACCTAAGTCTATTTTAAACAAAGTATCTCTTAATAAAACACAATCAATCTCAACTTGGTTTGAGGACCTGAGTACCAAAAATCATGAGGAATGCGAGTAATTCTCCGTGACCTAGTTTACCATTATGTGAAGTTCAGAAATCAAAGTTGCTTGAGGGCATACTTACAGTCTTTGGTTCATTTGGCTTAGCATAAAGCCACTGTGGAGAGAGTGGAATGCTCTCTGATGCTGCTGGATCTGCAGTAAAGACGGATAAAGTAAGAGCAAGTCAAAGATCCATGAATTCTAGTAAGTGGAGTGTGCGACATTACTGAATTATTCCAGTACTATAAAGAGCTGGAAAAGAAAGACACTGATTACCCTTTGATTCATCCAGTAATCCAGCCAGCCCCTTGCCCTCATCATTTCCCATGGAAGCTTCATTGGAGAAACACCAAAATAAAGTAAATATGTAAGCAAAAAATAATTCTCCAATTAAAAGAATAATCAAAACGAGTGCATTTAAGGCAGGCTGAATTAAAAACCCAGCAAAATAAAAAATTAATCACGATCATCACATCATACTTCAAGAAACTCCAACTTCAAAACAAACAAAAAAATTGCCACCTCTTGAATAAGTCAAAACAAAATACTAAAAAAGAAAAGAAACAAAATTACTCATGTTATATATATAACGTGATTAATAATACTAAATCTGAATTCAAAAACCTGATTCGAAACCCTAGGACCTAAATCGAAAGCAACATCGTAGAGGCAGATCAATACATTCTAGAGCCAAACCAAACACATCGCAGTCAATCCAATAAGTTAACTAAATCGACATAAAAATATGTAAAGAAAAATCGAAAACAGCGCTTCACCTATCGGAGCCCAGGATTGATCGGATGGTTTGGATACGGTGAGATCTCGATTGCTTGCCGCCATAACACCAAATCAATTTTTTCAAAAAATAAATCAGCTAACAACAATCACAAACCTGAACGAAAAATTATAGACACAAACAGTGAGAGTGTGAGCCACAGAGAGAGGAGTGATTTAGAAGACTAGCAAACGAATTTCAGAATGCAACAGATTCAAACAGCAAATTGAGAGACGTATACAAATATTTGTTTGTATGTATTCGTAATGCCAAATTAGGGTTTGTGAGAGAGAAAGGGAGAGTGAAGGAAGAAAAAACCCAAATCATTTTATTTATTTAATCAAGTAAATTTTTGGAAAAGCCAATTTTCAGGAAATTATAAAATGACCCCTCAAAATTGGTTTTGCTTCCGAGAAATCCCCGAAATAGGGATTGATTGGTACATTGTTGCATATCTCTATCAAGTATGTGCGGTCAATATGATTATAAATTTATAAAATTATATATAATAATATATTATGTAAATAATGCAGGTGTACATTATTTAATTGATAAGGAAACCAAAAAATGGGATTCTATTTTTTTATTTCACTTTATGTTCCATCTTGTGTTCCACTTTTATAGTTTTGATATATGGTAAAATATATACACATATCAAATAAACTTTAATAAATACATGCAGAAAATTACATGTGTCAAACATTTAATACAATAGAATAGGAAATTGGAATAGAGAAACCCATCTCCGAAAAATAATATAATTATGTGAGTATGTAAAGAAATTGAAATTGAAATATTTTTCTAATCCACTTTCTTGAAATGGAACTTAAAATCAAACCTATATTATATATGGAAGCATATTCACCAAAACTCCATCCTACATAAGAAAATCAAAAATCAACATTCAAGATGGTAAAAGTAAACTATTAATTTTTGGCATGATAGATGTGTAGATAATCTTATCAACAAATGTTTGATTTAACAAATCCCGGACCAGCTCATTACTTTATCATGAATAAATTTTGAGGATCGTCATTTAGTTTATCATTAAATCTTAAAACCCTTGTTTTAAATAATTTTTAGTACACTGATTATATTGTCTCTCTTGTCCAGACGTAAACAAAGCTCTAAAGCCTTCAACTAGTTGATTAAATATTATAACTGAATCGAATTCTATTTTTAGTTACTAACATGTGTTAGCAATGAAGCAACAAAATAAAGTATAAAGGACTTATAGTATTTAGCAACTTATAGATCAATGTTATTAACAATCCCAAAGCCAAGGCCACTAGGACCATGGACGACAAAATCACAAAACTCAATATTGATGGTTCCTCTTGCGGAAATCCTAGAAATAAAAACACTGAACGGTTTATAGGGTTGTTTCTGTGGAACAGCACCAACAGGTTTCGTGGTGTAGTTGGTTATCACGTCAGTCTAACACACTGAAGGTCTCCGGTTCGAACCCGGGCGAAGCCATTCTGATATTTATTTATTTTTCTTCCATATGGGCTCTTGTTATAAAAGTAATCTCTTTTTTTTGTTTTTATTATGAATTCTATTACTATTCTTTAAGTTTAATTGTTGAGCATGGTATTTTACTGTAGTTCAAAGTAAGTTCAAATAAAAGTAGAAAATTTGTTAAAAGAAAATAAGAACTTGGACAGAAAAAAAAAAGTGAGATAAGATTAAATAGAAAGATGATTTAAGAAAAAGACATTTAATGTGATAGAGGTAAATCTTTTATAAGTTGGTTGATATGGTATCGAAATTACCAATTAGATTAATTTTTTTTTTTAAATTGGTGTTTTATGAGAGTGTGAATATAAATTATTGTTAGAATTATATAATCCTATTAAAAAAAATTCATAGACAATATCAACTAATTTATGTCATATTTTGGCGATTAGTAAGACCAATGGGTCGAGTATGATAAAGTTTATTTATTATTTTTTAATTCAAGAAAAAAGACTTGAATATTAGGTTGAGCCTTCAACATAAAATAGTTCAAAATCTTTAGGCGATTTACCAATTAGGTTAGATTATCAGAATCCTAATCTTAAGCACCATTTGTTAGATACAAATTCTCATTCTAAAAAATAACAAAAGTTTTTCATTAATATATTTTTTCATGAATATCGTATCTTAAATGTTTTGATAATTGCCAGCCACACAACGGTGGGCTTATATATGTTGAAACAATATGATATGTACCAAATATAAATGCTACTAATATTCATTGCTATATGCATTAGAGTATCTCTAATGAATTTTTTGTGCAGCTATAATATATAGACTCAAATGTTTACACCAATTTTTAACCAAAATTGCTTTGATTCTTAACAAAATTCAAAATTCCATTACAACAAGAAGACTGCAACAGTAAATTGGAAACCGTCATTAGAATAGCAAAACAACGCATAGTCCCTTTCATCTTCAAAAAACTACCATTTACATCACAAGTCATTAGCCCAACTCAGAATACATACATACATACATATATATATATATATATATATATCAATCAATCCTGTGTACATGTAGCAGCAGGAGCAGGCTTCTTCTTTTTCTTCTTCCTCAATTTATCACACACAAAAGCCTTCTCCAACAACTCGACCCTGTGCGTTAACGCATTCAGCATTCTCATCTGAGTCTCGTTCCTCTCAAACAATTGTGTCATCAGATTCATCATCTTCTCATTGTCCTCCTTCATCCTTTCCAACAATTCCCCATTCCTCTTATTATCATCATCCTTTTCTTTTCGATTCTCAACAAGGTAATCGCAAATTTTATCCTTCTCATCTTCCTCAATCAGCCCCTCTTCTATTGACTCGGGATTCTCATCGACGCCATTCTTAACACAATTCACTTTCACCTCACTATCAACCCCAACATCAATAACATCATCAACATCCATAATCTTATCCCCTTCTTCTCTTACACAGCTTTCATTATGTTCGATACAACCCTCCAAATTTCCAGAATTTTCAACAGGATCTTCTGGTTTCGACATACCACTTGATTGATTTGAGCTCTGGGTCTCCACAGAAACCTTAATTTCATTGACAGGTTCACCATTCCCATCAAAATCAACCGTGGAAATCGAATCTTCTGGTTTCGACATACCATTTGATTGATTTGAGCTCTGGGTCTCCACAGGAACCTTAATTTCATCAACAGATTCACCATTTCCATCAACATCAACCGTGGAAATCGAATCAATCCTCTCTTGCAACGCAATCACCTTCCTAATCACAGCCTTCCTGCACGCCCTAACACCAAAATCCACGCCGCAGATGGAATCGAGCTTAAACAACAAAGACATTAAACTCTCGTTCATCCTTAACCTCTCCTTCTCATCTCTCCGTACCAGCTCCACAACCTCACTCCTCAACAGCCTTTCCCCAATCTCATCCACCTGCATTTTCACATCCTTGATCTTCCTCATGCATTTCCGAACTAAAAAGCCTCTGAAAACCTTCTGTATCTTCACCGCAGAGCCAGATCGATCCACGCGCTCAGAACCGACAAAGTGAACCGGAATCCTGACAACTTTTGGAGGCGATTTCTTCTCCGGCGTCCGATCGACGACTTCGTAAACCGGTACGCCGCGAAACGGTGGATACCGAGTCGGTTCGGGTTGTTGGTACCACCGGTTGTTTCCGAAGAAGGGATCCATTGGTACAATCCAAGAACAAAAAGAGAATTTGTGTATGCGACTGTATAATAATGTTCTCAGTTGAAGATTTTTTTCGTTTGAATTGAATTAATTGTTTGTTTCAGAAATGAATTTATAGGGAAGTTTGAAAATTCTGGAAGGTTCGAGGAGATATTTTTTGAGGTAATTAACGGATAGATTCTGGATTTGTGTAGAAGGTTTGATGCGCCAATATGAAAATTACACACACGCCGACTTATATAAAATTATGAATTTTTTATTAATAATTAATTTTGAAATAATAAAAGAACAAAAGTATCTAACTACCTTTAGTCCTTTACTCCTAAAACAGATTAATATTGTTTAATTAATTTCAATATGAATGAGTATTCATTTTTTAATTATTATATACGAATATATAATTAATAATTAATCAAATTAAAGAATTAACATCAAATTCTTACTTGGTTTTCTTCTTAGTTTATCATTTTTAAGAGTCAGATATAACCATTGAGGCCAAGTTAGCCAACCAAATAAACACACGTGATGACGTGAATGATCTAATTAATTCAATTTTGGCATCTAAGAAAAATTGAATAAATATGCATATCTATAAATTTGAAATAATGATAATTATTCATCAATCTTTATCCAAATATATTACCAATCTCAAATCTCATACATTTTTTAAGATAAAATAAAACTAGAGTCACTAATAATAGTTCTCTTTCGGATTCAAATTATTTACAATGTTGTTAGAACCGACCGGTTGATTTGATTGCGAACCAGTTGGGATGTCGGTCAGGTTGTGTAATTGAGCCGGTTGGCAACTGACCCAACACGAGTCGACCTTAATGCCAGTCGAACCTGCCAAATCTAGTTAAATAAATTTAATATCAAATTGATTTTTATTTCTTTCCACCAACTTAAATGACAAAAATAGATAGATACATGTGTGCGTAAATTGGAGTAGAATTGACTTTCTTTTGGGAAGTTAAGAAACTAAACACTACACCAAAATAATTTCTTATTGCAAGTTATAACATTATAAATTATATTAACTTTTCACCCTTTATTTTTCAAATTTAAAAATATTAAATATTATGTTTTATTTTATTTAATGATTTATTTGTATATAAGGACATAAATACTTTTACGTCTAATAGCCTCATGAATAATTTTAGTTTCGAATGATAAAAATATCCTTATAAGTACATTTGTGATAAATATATTTAATATTTTATAAATTTAACTACACTATTTCTTTTACAGACTCAAATTAATTCATTTAAAAATAAACTCAAATTAATTTACTTGCAAAATAAATATGTACACTATATATATATATACATGTGCAATAATATATATATATATGTAATTCGGTTAATCGAGTTTTTTATACCGGTTTAATTTATCGAACTAATGATCCAATAACTCAAATTGTTCGGTTTGATCAAAATGATAGAATACAGATGCCAACATTGACTTTACAAAAGAATTTACATTTCTCTATTAGTAATTAATTGTACCAAAAATTCTATTGCCAACTGAATTCAATATAGCTGATGTGTTATATATTATTGAATTCCTTCATATCCAATGTCGTGGATGTATAATATCCCGAACCTATGAAATTTGGTGTACAACAATCTCACCCTAATTGAACTAATCAAGTCCTTAATTTGATTTTTCTTTTTTTTTTTGGCCCGCAACTAACTAACATGCATTATCTTTATTGATCAATTCATGAAATATATGAGCATCTTGTATCAAAAACTGAATTTAGTTTGTAAACACTATTTTTATGCACATGTTCTTTTATTTTAATTTTATATGTTATTAAAATTATGTGACAATTTTAAGTTTTGTTTATGATTTTAATAATAGATTAAAAGTTATAAAAATGTCAAATCAATAGTGATAGATGAAAGGATAAAGCGCAAATAATTATATTAGTTATGTATATAGTAATTTAGTAAATATGGTAATAATTATATACAAATTAAAAAGTGTAAATTTAAAAAGCAAGAGAAATAATAATGATAATAAATGTTTTTGATTGAGAAATGTGTGGAATGATGTATATATGATCGATAAATAATTATATATAAAACTGATAAAAAATGTGAATTTGATCTATTATAATCATTTATAATTTTATGATCCAAATACTTGAAAATAAAATTTGAAAATATAAACATACAAAGCCTCATGATTCACAAATCAACATTATCTATAAACAATCCATTATTGAATTTTCACAATAAATACAACAAATCATCATTGAAAAAGATAGAAAAATTTACAAAAAGTTCATTCTGCTCGGAATCTGAATGCCTGCGCGTCTCAAAAGATCACGAGAAGCGTTATTTGCTATTCCTATAACTTCTTCCTGTCAATTCACAATTTGCACCATTACAAGATCTCACATTATTGTAATAAATCAAATTAATAAACATGATCGAACAACATAAATACCTCGTTCAAGGTAACGATTTTCTTATCCACCATGATCCACCGACCGTTGCACATAACAGATTTGATGTTTTCAGTTCTCATGCAATAAACGATGCTCGAAATGCTGCAAACAGTACTCTATACATGTTAACTTTTTCTCGTTTTAGGAACATGATAATGTTTATAAGAGTATAAATTACCATTAAACTTCACCAACTTTTTGCTCTAAACTGAACCATCCAATGTATACATCATTTAATTATCGTATACATTCGTATTATGAAATAAATCAGCAAGATATATAATTATAGTTATCTTTGAAGAGGTTCAGTAGTCATACCTGTCATGAATGGGCATCATTGACCAAGAAGAAGGATTCACCACAATCATGTCAGCCTACATTTTACTACACAACATTCAGCTACAAATTAAGCATAAACCACAATAAGAAGAAAATTGCATTTTTATCGATCTAGTTAATTATTTCACTTCTGGTCCCATATGAAGTCAAAGCCCAAATTCCATGAAAAAACTTAACGGATCCATATTAGTCAGCGGACAAATATACGAAAACAAAATTGGCAAAAAAATCTGGATATTTAGATAAATGTTAATAAGTACTAAGAATATAACATAATAATTTAAAAAAATATAAACTATGAAAAAAAAAATATAAATATTACAAATATCAAATATTAAATATTTTAATAAAGTTGATTATCTTTTTGTCAAAGGTGAAAAAATTATTTTCTATTCAATAAATAAACTATTAAATATTAAATATCAACGGTTTAATATAAAGTTACTTATTATACTCTATAAATGTGAATATCTTCCTATTTAAAAATTTAAAAGTAAATTTCCTATCAAACTTCACATTTTGACATGGAAATGTAATTTACTAACATTATTAAACACTTCTAATAAAATTAACGGCTCATGCATTTCACACGCGAAAATCCATCCAATTTTCGAACGGGTGGGACCAAAATTTTGAAAAATGCATAACTTTGAAAGTTTGTAAACAATGGGACTAAAATTAGAATAAACCTTATCCTACGAGACTAATATTAAAAATTTTCCTATTTCTATAAAAATCGTGAATTTGGCGCAAAATACTATACCTTTTTCCCAACTTCAAGTGATCCTATTTCTTTGTCCCATAGCACAGCTTTTGCACCATTTATTGTGGCCATTTCAAGAATAGTTTCAGCAGGCAAAACAGTAGGATCTGTGGTTCCTTTGGCAAAAACTTCTCGCCCTTTGTTGATCAAAGAAGCAAGGTACATTTCATCCACTACATGTCAAACAAGCACATATAAATACTCGAGAAATAACAAATTAAGTTCGATAATTTAATCACGAACTAAAAACCCGAGATTTTATATGTACCAATGCTCATCCTGTTATTTGATGGCGCCCCGTCTGTTCCTAACGATACACAAACACCGGCATCTATCATTTCTCTAATCGGTGCAAATCCAAGCATACGCATAGCAGCAGCAGGACAATGAGACACTTTTACCCCGTGTTTCGATAGTAAACCAACCTGATAATGGTTATATCAAGTACAAGTTTTAGAATTTTAACATAATACATTTGAAATTCCAGCATCTCAATAACAAACATATTTCACAACTTATTTGTTGAGTGGCTCCAATCTATTTTCTTCACCTATAAATTTTGGGTAAACTATTTGTTGAGTTATGGAGCCTGAAGGATTGTAAACAGGGCCACAGCTTTCGCTGATCCAACTCGGCGGTGAGTTGGCGGGGGTTGCAGGGGGCCAAATTTTTTGAGGGGTATTTTAGTCTTTACGTAATCATTCTCCTATTAGGGTTACGTATCTTGTACTATAAATAGCCCCAATATCATTGTAACTCTCACGATTTTTCGAAATATATAGTGAATATCCTGGCTTGGCAGCGCCCCCAGGGGTTAGGCCCACTTTTTACAGGTCAGTCTTCCCAGTGAATCCTTCTTATCCTTAAGAATTGAATGAACCAAGTTCACCTATACGAGAGTGAGGAAGAAAAACCAACAATCAACTTTCCACTTTTGATGTCCCACGATTATGCTAGTTTAGAAAGACAGTCGAGATAGTTGCAATTTCTTTTACACAGCAGAACAGGCAGGGGCAGCTAACCGAACCCAGACACTGGGCGTTGACCAGAACGGAGTCCTATTCCCATACTAAAGATAGCAGTCATATTGGATACCCAGACCTTCAAAGATCAACTATGATAAGTCAGTAATTTATTAGTAAGTCAGTTTGTAAGTCAAAGCCCATTGCTCCCCACTAAGGTTAGGTATAAGGCGGCGGATCCTTAGTGGATACGTCGACGGATGCATTCGTTTAGTGCGGCGTGTTTTTGGGCTGTCATAATGTGACAGTTTCGACTTCCATCGGTCGACTTCTGTCCCCCGAATGATCGGTGCGGCGGTTAGGCATCCTTAGACGAAAGAGTGGTCCGGGCGGTACTTCCACGAAAGAACCATAAAGTGCGAAAGCACTCTGCTGGGCCGACACTGACACTGAGGCCCAGGATTCGAGTCAAATCGACCTTCCCTCCTCTGTCCCGAAAACATGAGGGAATCCTCTACTGCCCGAGAACTGTGGGGATTCAAATTAAGGTTGGGCACAACTTTATGTATGAGAAAAATGGGTTTTCAAATGGTCTGAATTCAGACAAAAAGAGCCTATCAGACTATTCTCCTATCGGCTAATAGTATTGCTGCATCATAGCTCTACTCTAAGAAGACAATCAGACGATTTAGCGGATCGGGGAATCTGTCCTCAGATGCAGTTTCTGTTAAGTCCAATAGTTTTCTTTCTCCTGAGTTCAGTGGTCTAGTTCTCTTCCTTTCCTCGCCCCGAGTAAGTTGGGCCCTTAGTTTAGTCGACTTCGTCCTGGTCCAGTTGCCAGATAAGTGGTGTAGGGAAGCACCGGAACTGCAACTGCTAGTCAGATTATCTGACGAACTGGGTCAACAATTCTATTCTTTTATTGTTTTTCTTTCGAGTGATTATTTTCATCATTGACATTATATTCCTAACACTATTAAACGATTTAATATTTGTCCAGACATATTTTCTTTCTGTAAACCAACAAAAAACGAGTAAAATGCTCTTGAATACAAACGAGTTCGTAGAGAATAATAGGATTATTAATGATTAACTAATATATTATGGCCTAAAGTCATACCTCCTCGTCATTGACCCAAACTGTATGAGCTGCCAGTAAATTGTTTTGCAGTAGCTTGATTTTCTCGAGATATGTAACAGTCCCATGATCAACTCCTTGTCTCTCCACCACTACTTGGTTCTCATAAGGTATCTCTGCAACATGCTATGTTTTCAAAAGATAGATTAAAATGGATCGATAACTTGAATTAAATCTCAAGTATGTGAAGCAAAACATGATACGGAAAATGAGAAATTGTTGTATGATCACAGAGAAACTGACCAAATGTAAGCTAATCGACATTTATATCTATTTTTTCTCCTATTATAAAAGCACAAGTCACTCAAAATTTTCCTTTGGATTTTCTTAGTACCTACTTTGGCTCTAATGGAAATTTGAGTTTTAGTGTTTCTAAGTGGTATAATTTGCGTACAACATCAACCGTTCTTTCTTATCAAACTCCTCTTTTGAAGAACTAATAGTCTATATCCTTGTGTCAAAGTTTATGGAATATTTTGATTTTATATAGAACTGACTGCAGGAGCTTTTCAACTATAGTTAATAAGTGATGTGAATATAGGACTTTACATGTCAAAGTTCTGTGCATAACCGCAAATTTCAATGATTTTCTCACCAATTTTCTTATTTCATGTGAAAAGAGAACTAATGGGTTTTCCGCCCCTGTTAACTTTTTTCACTTTTTTCCAAGAACATAATCAGAATTGCAAGAATTTTTTTATTATTTATCTTCAAGTTTTAAAGCACATGAACAATATAAAATTAGCACTTCAATCTCTAGTTGCTATAGAAAAAAGAAATGTATTTCGTTATACGAATATATCCTACGTTTTGAGCATGCTTTATATATCATTAAAGATTGAATCTTTTTTCTCCCCCTCCACAGTTGAACTTCCTCAGGGACTCAAAGAAATACGTATAGAAAAAAAAAAAAAATTCGAAGGCACACACAAAATACAAACAAACGAAGGCACACAAGCACATATATGGAGATGTTACCATATGAATTCCAGTCTGGAGCTGTTGAGCAGCATCTCTTGTTTCAGTAAGTAGACGATCCGTAGAATTCATAATTTGCCTTAACCCAAACCATATTCTGATGCGTCCATCTGCGCTATTATGGTGCTTTTCGTACAGATCCTTCTGTGACTGTGTCCTCATATAGAAACAAAAAGATAGTTCATTTAACATTATGCCACTTTTTACCCTTTTACATATAGTAATCAAATAGCCGTAATACAATTCAGACAAAAATGTAGACAAAAACCTGAATACACTCGTCGGCTGTCCTGTTGGCCCACGATGTGGGCAGTCCCTCCCCTGCATCCATCACTGATTGAGTCAGACATGCGCGTATGCCTAATAGTTCAACCGCTCTTACCATCCCCGACACATGTTGTCCCCCCGCTTCAGCAAAGCACGTGACCTATAACATAAACACAATTGGTAACTACAATTATCCAATGAATGAAAGACGACAGTGTTAGGAATATATAATGCCAATGATGAAAATAATCACTTGAAATAAACAAACAATAAAAGAATAAGAATTGTTGACCCAGTTCGTCAAGAATCTGACTACGTGTGGGGCGCTGCAAAGCCAGGATATTCACTATATTTCGAAAACTAGAGAGTTACAATGATATTGGGGCTATTTATAATACAAGATATGTAAACCTAATAGCAGAATGATTACTTAAAGACTAAAATACCCGTCAAGAAATTTTGGGCCTTATTTACAGTCCTTCAGGCTCCGTAACTCAACAGAAAGTTCTTTAGCTCATTATCTATCGGTCTGTTATACTATTTGCCTATACTATGAATAGTAGTAATAACCACATCCGTTCATGTTGTTACATTTGTGCAATAACAATGTCATCAATTGTCTATTTTCCTAGTGTACATTGTCCAAACAATTTATGTGATTTAGTGCACGAATCTCGAAAAAACAACGAGTGTTATTATTCCTTAAAATGATGCGATGTTGTTTTTTAACTTATGAAATAGTCCTTACACCGGAGTGAATGAGTTCAATTCCGCAGAGTAAAGTGGAAATATAAGAGTCTTCTTCAGTCATGTTAGATTCATATGGCCAAATACGGTCATGAAGCCATGTTAGCAAGTCAACATCATCAGCTATCCCTCTGGCCAACTGCTGTGATGTGTGAACATGCGTGTTTATGAACCCTGTTCAAACCAAACCAGCACTTATTCATATCAAATTAAATGTGTTGAATATTCACTAATCACCACCCCAAACAACAAAAATAATGAATTACAAGTAAATATATCTGCAGAGGGTTTCATTTTTCTTTAGTCTCAATACATTTACTATTCGATGTTTCACTTGCTGTGTCGCTATAAACTCCAACTATTGTCTTAAGGCTAAAACGAAGATATCGAAAATTTCCAAATGTTTCAACTCTAGTTAACATCTTGTCTCATTCAAAATCGAACCCCCAAGGAGAAATCGAGAAATCCCACAAACAAACTAGTATTAAACACTTATCCTAAACTAAAGTTTTCAACAGAGCTGCTCTCATCCCTATATATAAATTTTTTTAATCCTCAATGTATTTGAACATTTCCTGCACCCTAAGTTCAACTCCAAGTTATTTATTGACGAGAAATTAAAAGGTTAGAAAAATAATTAACTTAAATGATTCAAAATAAATACAAAAAAATCATTTAACATATGAATTATAATAATTACTAGATCTTAAGAATAAATCAAAGCAAACCAGGTAGTAAAAAATGAGAATGGAGGTTGAGGAGCTGAGGTGAAAATGAGCTGAACTGGGAAATAATATCGTGTGATTGGCCAATGGCAATTATGGTGTCGCCCCGTATAGCAACGGCGCCGTTTCGGAAAACGCGACTATGGGTATCCATGGTTACAATAAGCGCATCATGGAGTATGAGGATTGAGCTGTCGTTTTTCAATGGTTGCTGCTGTTGTTCTTGATCCATCTTCACTAGCTCTGTCTCTGTGTGTGTGTCAACGCTTTCTCTAAAATGAAAAATTAATTATAATCCAAGTTCATTACATGGTAGAAGTTATTTAAATATATATTTTTTTGGGCAAAATACAAATATCCCAAATATAGCTTAAAAATCTCCTATAAAATTTTTAAATTGCATGAAAACTCCTATGAAAAAAATATAGCCTAAAAACTCCTGTAAAATTTTCAAATTGCATAAAACCCCCTGTAAAAAAAATATAGCTTAAAACCCCTTGTAAAATTTTCAAATTTTCAAATTAATTAATAGTACTAATAATCAAGTTTTATGATATTAATTAAATTTTATTCAATAATTAATTATCAATTTAGTTATATTTCATAGTGGTAAACTTTTTTCAATGTTTCAACAATAATTTAGGTTATATTTTATTCACAGGAGGTTTCATGTAATTTGAAAATTTAACAGGGGTTCTTAGGCTATATTTTTTTCACAGGGAGTTTTTAGCCAATAAAATATTTTACGTTGGGTTATTTGTATTTTGTTCCTCTTAAATGAAAAATTAATTATAATCCAAGTTCATTACATGGTAGAAGTTATCTAATTTTTTTATTTTTTTTAATCTTCTTCATAATCTTTTGGCGAAAAATTGAAGCTTATCAAAATAGGAACTCACATCAAATGCATGATGAGATCATGGTGAGTATTTTGCAACCCTAAGATGATATATTAGAGAAGCACAACGATTTTGGGCCCAAATCCGGATATGTGAGAGAATCACGGATAAATGGTAAAGACGATAATGTTCTTGACGGAAAAATTATTTCAATGATTTTCGATTAAATTTAGCAGGAAAATAGTAATTGGGGCAAAGTAATGCATATATCAAATTTTTAAGGGGGCAATGTCTCTTTTTTGTGTTTTTAGGGGGAAAATGCAAAATCCAAATTTTTTGAGGGGGTGAAGTGCACTTTGCCCAAAAAGAAAAGAAATTAACATACCATTTAATTTCAATAGTACCATTGGAGACTTGGAGCCATTGCAGCTTAAAATATCAATTATTGTAACTATAAAAGGTATGAAAAAGAAAATCAATATATTATATCTTACACACACGCAAAAGGGAAATAATAATGAACAGAGAAAATAATGAATTCTTGCCGACGATAATAAAGTTCTCTTCCAAGTAAGTGAGCCCATGGTATATCCATTTGTGAAAATTTATTTTCATGATAAAATGAGAAAAAATATTTTTATAAATTGTAAAATGTGCGTTTGAATGAATTTTTTTAGAGAAAAATTTGTAATTATAACAGTTGATGTGATATGTTTTTTGTTGTGAGAAATTTGTTTCAATTGATATTTCAATATAATTTATAATAAATATTTTTAGTCAAATCATCGATTTATACGTCAAAAAATAGTCATAATGAATTTTATTTTAAACGTTGCGTTATTTTATATTAGAATATGTGATTAATTTAATTTTTGAGTTGAATTTTTTTTAAATTAATGGAGTGAACTGTCAAATCATGAATAATCAGAATTATATTTCTTTCTTTTTTCAAGAATTTTTTCAAAATTATCTAAAATAATAAGAGATTTTTTTTGAAATTTTTTAAGACATACCAAATAATTGATACTTTGGATTTTTTTACTTAGAGATACTTTTTTTGTGGGTTGGAATATCCAGTCAATTGAGCCCCGAATAGTGAGGTTCATGTAAAATTGAAAATTACGAAAAATTTTATATCACATCAAATGTAATAGATTTGATGTGCTATACATTATATATTTTGAGTTGAGTGAACATATATTTAAAAACAAACTAGATGTATTACATCCCAATGTATTTAAAAAAAAAAAATTCTCTGAACTACTCATTAACCCCTTACACCCGGTTCCCACAATGTTTTTGTGGTCCTAGTATTTGTAATAAATAAATTCTGCTTGTGTTGAATATATAAGAAGAATATTAAGTAGAGTACAATTGAATATTCATTAAAAATAGATTGTCCCCGTTCCATCTTGAGGATATTCAATACAAAAAACTAGGAAGAACTAATGATACAATAAAGTAACATTATTATTAAATTCCGTGTGCTTTAAAAAGTATCAATTGATAAAATTAATCAAAAATTAATTAATTATAATAATTTTGGGAAAGGGAACCATTATTTATATTTCATTAAATAGCATAAAAAGTGGGTTGGTTAGGTCGACATATAACTTAAACGCTATTTATTTTTTTACTAAAAAAAGCACGTGACAATAGCCTAAACTACTAGATATATTTGCAGTCACTATCATAATAATTTAAGTAACATTTAATTGGTCATGATTATGAATCCATTGAGTGGCTATAAGAGCATGCTTTTGTAGGTTACTAATTCATACCACAATGCTAGTAGTATATGTAAAACAATTACATGCATGATTTTAGTATTCAAAATGAACACGTCCTAGGGATAGTAATATAAATACAAACTTGACCAATTTTTTTGTAATCACTAATCACATATAAACATGAGGGATTCAATAGTTTGTTTGTCAACCTCCCTTGGTAAAATTCACACTCAAGTTTAAAATAATTGTATCAAAAATGATAAATATGAGTGATTTTAGAGTAAACTGAGAGCAACCGTCTCACTCCATTCAAACTCTAAACACACATAAAATATCACAAAATGGTGTTGTCTAATTTTTTTTTCTTTTTTACTTGAAGACATGAGAATTTGCTAAACACTATTGAATACTATTTCACTAATATTTAGACTCTTCTGGGTGTTATTGGGTGGATCGAATCCAGACTCAATTAAACCTTGGGTCTGGGTCCAGACTGGGACCTGAACCCAGATCCAAAATTTTATTGGGTCTGAATCCGAGACTAGACCCATAGACCTAATGATATATTAAAGTAAAATTTGATATTTTCTTGTAAAATTTATATCCTATTTTTTTTGCTACCACCAATTTATTTTATTTTGTACCTTTTTGACAAATTTTGGATTTAATTATGAGTTTCATATAAATTATTAACGCACTATTAATATATTAAATATTTTCTTAAATGCAATATAAACTCATTTGATTTTCGAATATATGATTTTACATAAGAATGTTATGTACAAATATATAATTTTTATATTTTAAATTTTTAAAGCTTGAAATAATATAAATTGAATAAAAAATACAAAAATGAATCAAAAAATGAAAAAAGAACTGGCTCCAAAGCCAGACCCAAATCTGAGTCTGACCCAATCGCGAGACCCATTGGATCTGGGTCCAGGTCCAAGTTTGGGGCCGACCCGCCCAATGCCACCCCTACTTCTCACTAACTAAAACTAAAATCAACCATTAATGTTTTGTTTGGTTCAAGAAAATTGATAGAAAAAGCAAAATGAGTTTACAAGGAAAATAATTTTCATTTGTTTGGTTATTAGAGAAAATGAAAAGACAAATTTAAGAGAAAACTTAATGTTAATTAGTAACGTCTCATTGTGGAAAACAAAATGTGTCCTTTTCTTGACCAAAACCAAACAGAGTCTTAAGAGTTCAATTATGTGCTTTCTTCAAATCATGCACTACACTCTTCTATTCATTACCGAAACAACCTCAAGTAGAAATCCAAAAAAGAAACAACCTCAAGTAAAAAGTATATTTCATGAATATTTAAATTAAGTGAATTGCTTGGTCATATACATAACATAGTCAATAGATTTTGTTAAAATATATGTTAAAGTTTTACTAAATTAATGTTAAATAAAATTAAAGTATTAGATGATAAAATTCTTCACTTTACAAAAGGAAAAAAACATTGTTGATATACTAAATTAGGACCAACGATATTCTTCCAAATATAATTTAGTTGATTTAAATTGTCGACGAATTATGTAACATAATTGAGTTCAGCTAAATCGAAAGAAAAATAAAATAGTTATGTAATATATTTGAATTTAATCAAATCGAAAACGATTTAATTATGTAAGGTACTTGAGTTCAATTAAATCAAAGACTAGCTAATTTTTTTGAAAAATCAAGTCAAACACCATTTTTTATCTAATCATTCAACATTGTGTATTTATTTACCTCAACAGATAGTACCGTCCCTGTGTCCTTCTCTGTATTGTTATATACGAGTCAAGATTTGACTCTTTCAATCTCTCTCTTTCTCTCTCTCGTGCTACTCCGATCACACGACGTCGTAATATCTCTCTCCAGCGGCGACGGCGGCACCGTCGAAGTTGCCGTAAGCTTGCCCCTGCACTGGTACAAAATGTGCTCAAACGTGCGCTGCTGAAGTTCTTTCCCTACAGTTCGTGTGGTTCCGAGTTCTTCGTTGAGTGTACAGCAGTATTAGTACAATGGAATCAGGTGACATGAGTTGTTCCTTTCTCTTTTAGTTTGATTTTCTTAGAACGTGATTCAAGTGTTTTATTGTAGTGTTTGCTGATTGCTAATCGATTCATCGATTAGTTATTACGAAAAATGTTAATTGTTGAATTCAATCAATTTACGTTTATTAGATGTGATCGTGAGGACTTTCTGCGATTTAAATTTTTTCCACGTTCAATTTTGTTATGATTTCAGTGTTTAGCTAAGCTTAGTAGCAGGCTTGATTTTGACATCCATTAAGCAAAACGATGGTGAATAGTGAAAAACTAAACCTAAGTTGTTGATTTTGAACGTGTTGACGAGATTTAGCGGCAGCAACTTAATAGCTGAAGAATAACTTGGTTAAATGAGAAAAATACGGAAGGTCGTAGCTTATGTGATCTGGTTCTCACATTATTTTCCTTTCTAGCGAACTATCAATTTCAATAAAATTACGGTTATGGTTGGACTTGGATCTCATGAAATAAGTGTTGAAAAATAACTAGGATGCACGTTTATCTTACTTATAAGAACTTCCTTCACGTTTTCCTTTAAAACCAAATAAGAAAAGTGTTTTCGCTAAGGCTATGTTTGATCTTTGGATTTTTGATGTGGAAATTATTATTTGAAATATTTTACCCACTTCAAATGATTGTACTATTTTTTTCTTTCTTTCTTTGTGGTGCATTTCTTTTTTCCTATTTTTCCTTTATGATGCATAACATTCCGAAGGAATAGTAGTTTTTTCATGATGCTGCTTCCTCTCAAGTAAGCAGCTTCTGTCAGGTTATGCTCATGCAGCTTTTCTGAATCCCAGGATATGACATCAATCATTTGGCTCGGGAAGCTCAATATCGTTGGCTAAAGCCAGTTGAAGTGTTTTTTATTCTACAGAATTATGAGGAGCACCAGCTCACTCACCAAATCCCTCAAAAGCCAGCTAGTACGTCTTCACCTGAATTTCTCTTTCACATTTTCTGAGGTCTCACCCTTCTGGAGACCTTTGATAAACATTTACATTTATTCCATCTCACCAAACCATTGATAAAACAGGTGGATCTTTGTTTCTGTTCAACAAGCGAGTACTAAAATTTTTCCGGAAAGATGGTCATATATGGCGTAGAAGGAAGGATCAGAGAACCATTGCTGAAGCACATGAACGTCTTAAGGTTGTTGATGGTATTCTCATATTGATTTTGTAATTCAGCTTCTTCATGTTCTCTTTTCTCCTTCTCGCTCTTCTTTATCTTATGAACTTCATCCGTCATCACTGGATTAGAACTGCTGTTCTTATAACAATTTCCCTCTAGTGATGATGTAGTAAGTTTTTAATCCAAGATTCTAATTTTTAAAGGGTTAGATTGGCTTCTAGTGTTTTTGGTCTATATCTTCACGGCATAATTTATACGAACCTTTTGTTTCTAGAAGTGCTTCCAGTACCAGTTGTAGTAAAATCTGATTCTGAAATATGCATGCCATTATCAATAATAATGTCGTGTTACTGTTTGGGATAATTTGTAGATCAGCGTATGACCTGTGACTAGGGGCAATGGTATGTGTGACCAGGTTCTCAAGTTTTATTGTTTATCCTGCCATGTTTCTAGTAAGCGTAATGAGATGTGATCTTGACATATGGAATTTACCAGATAGGATACTAGTATGTTGCCTGACAATCTCCCTATTTCTAGGTTGGGAATGTTGAAGCCCTAAATTGTTATTATGCCCATGGAGAGGAGGACTTCAACTTTCAAAGGCGCAGCTACTGGATATTGGACCGGTAAGTTTACTTTTGTCTCTTGGCCAGATCACTTAGTAAATGTAATAGAGGTAATATTGAAGTTTACATGATGCTTATATTAGTAGGTTATGGAGAAAATGATCTAATATAATCTTATGGATGTGGTTGTTTGTAATCTTCCAATTGCTTGTTTATTTGTCTTTAGCATCTCTCTCTATTTCTTTGTGATAATTTTTGGTTGTACCAGGGCGTACGAGCACATTGTTCTTGTTCACTACAGGGATATCCGGGAGGTGAGTCTTCTTGAGCCTCATCCTGGTCTTTAACTACAGTCACGTGTATTTCTTGTAGTTATAAATTTTAATCACTTTGACTGCAGTTTCTGCATAGTTTTTACTCATTCTTCTCTAACCTGAAAATTGAAGGCTTTGGCTAGTGTAGCCGCGACTCCTTATTATCATAGAATAAGAGGGTCCGTCTTAGGATCAGTTGTCATTTACATCGAATTTTTTTATTGCTTATATCTTTTTACTGGGAGTTATTATTTTTCTCTTTGATTAGACTGTGAAGACAAAAATGATTATTGCCGTGCGCATGATGTATTTTTTGTATATTTCATGAGTTCATCTTGTTGTTTTAAAATGAGAAGACTGAATTCTAATTTTTTGGTGCACAGGTCAGGCCGAATGCTGGGTCAACATCGCAGTTCTCCCAGTTATCTTCTTCTACTCCAAGCCCCACCCCTTATTCTTTTGTGACTAGCCAGCCAGAATCTTCCTTTGTCATTGGTGAATCTAATGAATTATACCATAATCAATCAAGTCCTAGCTCTGTGGAGATTAGCTCTAGTGAAGTCATCAACAATAAAAGGATCAACCAGTTGGACATTAGAGAAAGAACAGATGAGGTCAACAGTTCATCAGCTCCTGATTTAAATCTGGCATTGCGAAAAATTGAGCAGCAATTGAGTTTAAATGACGATGAAGTTAAAGAAATGAATACATACTACATTGAGAATGAGGATTCAAATGACTTCGAAGATGCATTGCGTTATTATGACTTCACTGGTCAGAAAACTGATGATCCAGAAAATCATCTTTTACAACAACATTCAGGTATATGTCATTCGCCAGAGCTTTTCTTTGATTCAAGTCAAACAGTTCACAGGTTATAGTAGAACTGGGAGTGGAACCAAAACGTCTTCTAATGATATATAAATTTCAGAAGACGGGATTCAAAAACACCACCAACTCCATGGGGTTGAAGTTGACATTTGGAAAGGCATGCTAGACAGCTCCAAGAGTTTGCCAAGTGCTGGTTCGCAAGCACAACTTGGAGGACAATTTGGTTGGGAGTGTAAGATTCTCTTTCCAATTCTTTATTCAGAATTCTTAGGCTATGTTTGTTTATGTTTTTGAAATTCAATTTCAAGATTTCAAATCACAAAATCTTAAATCTACTTAACACAGCAAATTTTCATCTCAATTTCCTTTTTTCAACTCTACTTTTTCAATCTCCAATACTAACTACCTATCAATCAACACATCAATCATTTTACACATTCATCAATTACAATTAATATATACATTATTTTACACACTTATATATATATATTTATTTATTTAAATAATCATTACAAAAACAATTAATTCAATCATTAAACATCAACCAATCATCATTGATTTGACACATTACAATTTTCAACCTAATTCTAAAAACATAAACAAACACCTACCATTTTTACACAAATTTCGATGGTACGCCATTCCCGAGAAATTTTCAAAATTCTAACTTAAAAACATAAACAAACATAGCCTTTTAGAATCTTCGATTTTCCATGTGCTCTTACAACTTCTGCCTTCATATACTGCCAGCTTCGATGACGATTCCGCCAGAAGTTAATGTTGCAAAATATCCTACATTTCCCTCTGTATCAAATGGTTATGAGGACACTCCAGATTGCTATTCATCATTACTCGACCAAGATGAGTTGGGAATTTCTCTTGAAGAGAATATATGTTTGACCGTTGCCCAAACACAGAAGTTCACAATCCAAGAGATATGTCCAGAGTGGTGCTATACCTCGGAGGGTGCAAAGGTATGTATTGTAAGAAACAAAATTTTGTAGAAGCTATTTCATAATTGTATTTGAATACTTCCCTGTTAGGTATTGTCTTTCAGGGATTGAAACAATCCTTGCTGCATATTTTGGATGTGTACTTTAACAAATCAGATGTCTATTTTGGGAAAGAGGAAATTATGTCTGGACAACCCTATAATGAAATAACATCATTAGGTCCTGGATGTGGAATCAATTTACAAGCTGGTTAACTACCTTGTGCTTACACATATATACATGTCATAATTCTTGGAGAATAAGATCCCAGAATCGCAGTATCTAATCAAACGAACTCATGCGGCCATATATCAGTTCATCTGCTGAAGGATTCACAATATTTGAATCAATTTTTTCACTTAATGAGGTGGATAGTTCTGGCTGTTCCGCTGTTTAGTTGGTGGATGTATCATCATTTCTTATTCGATGATGTTTTACATGGAAAGTTTAGTTTCTTCGAAATCCATTTTGTCGGTTAGAGTTCTTAGTCACTCACCGACATCCATGTAGGATATTAATCACTGACAATTGATTAAATAGATGACACAGGACTCGTTGATTAGGCGGAGGATGGGTATAAATTTTGCCTGAATTGTGTGTGTGTGTGTGTGAGTAAGACACTGATTATATTTTACACTAGTCTGAGGTAGGGTAAGTAATACTCATCCCACCATATGCTAATGCATTAATAATAAACTGGGAGAAGTCTCAGTTGTATCAGATGAAGTTTCTATTTGGACAACATCAGCTTATATTAGTTTAAAATTAGACTGTGACCTATCCCTCTGTTTAAAATCAGGTGTCTGATGGTATCGTATAATGGAATAGGAATAGACTTTCTATTGACCTTAGTATACTCGCAAATCTCGAGGCTTTGTTAAGAGGTCTACTTTGCTTTCTGACAAAGAAGAGAGAACATGTCGCTTTCTTTTTGAAGTGAGTGGCGGAAGCTGCGAACAGCAACAGCACTGGTGCCTATGAAACTTATTTTGTTATGATTTTTGGCTT
Organism: Verbascum thapsus; assembly: GCA_963669365.1. NCBI lineage: Eukaryota > Viridiplantae > Streptophyta > Magnoliopsida > Lamiales > Scrophulariaceae > Verbascum > Verbascum thapsus. The sequence goes on from OY770105.1 coordinate 23,471,571, forward strand.
GTTAAGAGCTTGAGTTACTGTTAATTTCTCTTAACAACCCATTTGACAAATCACCGAGCCAAATATTATTAAAAGTTACAATACAAACATACAAACGCCTGTGTGTGCGATGGGTAGTAAAGTAGTACCCACTATGTCCAAAATAATTTACTCATTTGCTGTAGTATGGGATCAAACAATTCAGTCGTAACAAAATGTAGCAATTCTTTTAAAAATTTCAAAGATCATTTTTATTACTGAATTGCTCATTGTTGAACTTTGAAAATTAGTCAAGTTGATTAGTTCTGCTTCTGTGGAGCTATTTATAACGGATGGAGGTAATATTACATTGATAAAATTTACTACTTGCAAAGCTTCTTTATCCCCATGTCTCCCTACATGACTCCAGATATTCTCTTATCCTTGACCTTCGTGTTTAGTAGACAACTACATACAATTTCCTGTTTAGCTGGCGTATTTTTTCTGTGTTTCTTCATTGGTTGAATTACTATATCACTGTGTTAGACTTGAGATTGGTATAGGCACCAGTTTATTCTTATATTACATCATAATACATATGTCCTTTTCCTTACTGTGGACTTGGGAAGAAATACATGGTTTTCTAAACTAACTAGAAAAAGGAAAAAAAGATTTAAGTATGTGAGGAGCCATACAAAACTATGAGTAGTTGTACATCAGAAACTACAAGACTGAATGTAATTTATTTCTCTGTAAATATTTCATAACAGATTTTGTTAGTTTACAAGCATGTGAAATATTCTCTATTGAAAAGTGCAATTTATGACGAGTGAAGTTGGTTTCAGTTTTTTATTATGTAGCAAATATATCATGCTAAAGGAGGTATGGCCATCAGGGGCATAATATGTTTATAATATGCTGGGTTCACCATATTCAAGTAGTAAGTAGAGCATATATAAACGATGTCATTTTCAAATTTGCTTCAGAGTCCTTCAGTTATCTTATAACTTTTAATTCAGTGATCAAATTCTATCTTGCAGATAGTCATTATTGGGTCTTTCCTCTGTGATCCATCTGAGAGTAGATGGGCTTGTATGTTTGGTGGCACGGAAGTTCCAGTTCAGGTCATTAAGGAAGGTGTCATCTGCTGCCAAGCTCCACCTAACTTGCAAGGAAAAGTCACTCTTTGCATTACTTCTGGAAATCGTGAGTCTTGCAGTGAAATCAGGGAGTTCGAATATCGTGCTAAGCCTAAACTTGAAACAGAGGCTAATAAGAGCTCAGAAGAATTATTGTTGCTTGTAAGATATGTGCAAATGCTGCTTTCCGATCAGTTGCGGAAAGGAGATGTCTCTGAATCAAGATCTGACTTGTTGGGCAAATCAAGAATGGCTGAGGACTCATGGAGCCAAATAATTGATACAATTTTATTTGGCACTTCAACAACATCAAGCACTCTTGAATGGCTTCTACAGGAGCTTCTGAAAGACAAGTTGGAAGCATGGCTTTCATCTAGGTTACAAAAGAACAAGCACAAGGGTTGTCCTTTGTCGAAGAAAGAACAAGGTATCATACACATGGTTGCTGGACTGGGATTTGAATGGGCATTACAACCAATTTTGAATTCTGGAGTAAGTGTTAATTTCCGTGATATTAATGGATGGACTGCTCTTCACTGGGCCTCAAGATTTGGGAGGTACGTTAGTTCTCAAGCAAATGCCTAATGTAATGTATATTTTAATTGATTTGCTTATGAACTCAGAAAGGAGCTGATATAACTGTACTCCTGTGCGAAATTTAAAGGAAATTTAACTCCACCCTGATTGATTCAAGTCGTTCATGGTACTTTCAACTTAAACAAGCTAAACTGTTCTTTCTATGCTCCAAAATCCAACTTTTCATTTAGATAACATAGATTAGTAGTTTTTGAATCCTTAGAGGTACTCGTTTACCTGGAAACCCCATTTTGCAGATAGTTGAACATTGAGGGTGAAATATCAATATTTTGCCTACTTGTAAAATACTATATTTTACTCAAATATTAATTTATGTTCCAAAATAAACCTGGAAAAATTGAACGGACTAGTCCATTTTTAGTGTCACCAATGACATCTTTAACCTGTTCTCTGAGTTGAGTTGATTGGTTACTTACTTGTAAATGAGTTTTGAAGTTTTATGAAAATCAATACTTATCGTTTCATAAAAAAAAATGGCATTAATAAACTTGAAGTCCCATATCTATAACAGGGAAAAGATGGTTGCTGCTCTCATAGCATCTGGTGCATCAGCTGGAGCAGTTACAGATCCCAATTCACAGGACCCAACTGGAAAAACACCCGCATCAATAGCTGCCACCTGTGGCCATAAGGGACTTGCAGGTTATCTTTCAGAAATTGCTCTAACTACTCACCTTTCATCTCTCACAATGGAGGAAAGTGTGCTATCTAAAGGATCTGCTGAAATGGAAGCAGAAAGAACAGTAAATATTTTGTCAAGTACAAGTTCCTCTGTAAACGAAGATCAGGTTTCTCTTAAGCATACTTTGGATGCAGTTAGAAATGCTGCTCAGGCAGCTGCACGTATACAATCTGCATTCAGGGCTCATTCATTCAGGAAGAGGCAGCACATAGAAGCTGTAGTTGCCATTGCTGGTGCTAGTGGAGATGAGTATAGTATATTATCAAATGACATTCAGGGTCTTTCAGCTGCATCAAGGTTGGCATTCCGTAGTAATATTCGCGATTACAATTCTGCTGCTTTATCCATTCAGAAGAAATATAGAGGATGGAAAGGTCGGAAGGACTTCCTTGCATTGCGCCAGAAAGTTGTCAAGATTCAGGTGCATTATTCCCTCCCCATCCCAACCCCCCCCCCCCCTAAAAATGTCCCTAAAACCCTAAACCAAAAGGACCCGTCATACAGGCTCGTCCAAAAAGGATGTCCCAATTGACTTTTTTTAGGAATTAACAAACGTCAATGCTTTGCATTTTTCGTAATGAAAATGATTAATTTTTATCTTTCTCAAATAAAGCGAATGATAATATAGTTGATAATATAGTCATAGATACCTATAAATCTATATTTATAGTAAGGGATAAACATTTTCGGCATGGGAAAATATAAGAGTGACATCCTTTTTGGACGGATAGAGTAACATAAAAAGTTTTTGGTTACCTTTTCTTATAATGACTGTAAAGAGAAGAATAACCAATGTAATACAGCGATAGAGGATGAGCTATTGTAGAAGAACTAGTAAATAACATATTTGGCGAATTTAGATCATATTATCTCGTTAAATTAATTCATATATTAAACTATTGCTCAACTTGAAAATACTTTTAACCCAAAATTGTATAGTAATTTAACTAAATGATTTATTACTTAATAAGCTAATTATTTAAAAAATTAAATATTAAATGACATGAAAAAATTAATCATTATTCAAAAAATTAGTTCAATAAAAAAGGTGAAACATAAATAATAATGTAATTTAATAAACTTTTATGTAAATTCATGCTTCATTTATACCTATATCGTATTTAATTGTGAGTGATTCACTTTTTCTTACTTCCCAATATTTTTTCAAGTATACTTTCAATAGTTTTTATAGCGGTTCATAGTTGGACATTTGTGTAATGTTTTTGTATTTTATTTCAAAATTTTTATTATGCTATTTTCTAAAATCAAGGTAGCATATATATATTCTCAAAATATTAAATGTTGACTAACGGATTTGACTCTTAGATTTTGGACCGTGGAACTAAGTGTGAAACATTATGAAAGTTACATGACTAACTGAGAAATTCATAATGAATTACACCAAATTGAACTTGAGCTAGGTTACGGGACTAAAAGTGTAATTTTTGCTGGAAGTGCACTTCTTTCTATACCATGTACATCATGTCGGATTACAAGGCCAATAAAATTTTTGTTTATACTTCTTTCTCTACCAACAATACTAACGAAGCATATACTTCTTTGAATAATGATCACAATACTAACGCCAATAATACTAACGAAGCATATACTTCTTTCTATACCAACACTAGTTGTGATGTGTTGGAATCATAGTTTCAAAACCATATAGTTATAGTTAAATAGAGTACCATAACTATATAGAAATCCCCCATTTAATTTCATAAACTGGTCGGAGGAAGAAGACTGTCATCTTATTTAGTTGTTGTTATGGCAGGCTCTTGTGAGAGGCTATCAAGTTAGGAAGAGTTATAAGGTTTGCTGGGCAGTTGGTATACTGGAGAAAGTTGTACTAAGGTGGCGCAGACGAGGTGTTGGTCTGCGCGGATTTAGACAGGACTCAGAATCCATAGATGACGAGACAGAGGATGAAGACATTCTTAGAGTGTTCCGCAAGGAGAAAGTGGAGACTGCTATTGATGAGGCTGTCTCCAGAGTGCTGTCTATGGTTGAATCTCCTGAGGCTCGTAACCAATATCAACGCCTTCTTGAAAAATACCGTCAAGCTAAGGTAATTAAATTCATATTATCATAAACCCTAAGACTGTGTTTGGATTGAATTATTCAAAAAATCAGGATTTAAATTCATAATACAAATATCTTTTAGCATTCATTAGAGTTACTCTTTTAGTCTTTGTAGTGGGGGTTTCAAGTTTACTTAACATTGAGTGTTTTGAATCCTATTGAAATCCGCAACTCTAAAATCCTTTCCTCAAATCAAAAAGCAGTTCAAATGTTTTCATATGTTAATATTATCATCGTATCTAGGGGTGGCAAAATGGCTCCGGAACCATGGTTCCAACCCAATTAAACTAGTTTAGGTTGGGTTGGTTCCTAAGAAATTATTTTTGGTTCCTAATTGGTTCCAACTTGGTTCCAAGTTGGGTTCAACTAATTTCAAGTTAGGCTCAAACCGCTTGCCAATAATCTAAATTTTAAAGAACAAAATGTAAGGTATTGAGTCGGGTTGGGTTTGGTTCCCTTTCGGGTTGACTTTGGTTCCGTTTTGGGTTGAGTTGGTTCCACCTTAAAACCATTTAAAAGACCAACACATTTAAGAACCGAACCATTGGAACCAACCAAACCCGACCCGACCCACCGTTTGCCACCTCTAATCGTATCCAATACACACCATGGTGAATGCTAATGCTTATCTTGGCACAATTAAAAGTTACACAAGCATGTCTTAATTATTGGGCCCTCGATCTGTTTTACCACTCCGGGAGGTTGAAGAGTTGCTGTGAATAGCTTCCACATATTGAATAATAAAATGATACAATTGTCTATAAGTAATTTGATATTTGGATGGCAGATAATGGGATTGTTCAGTTTTTATCTTTCATATTGTTTTATTGATTCACTTCGTATTCTTTATGGTTTAATATCTCAAAATCAGCTTCACGCCTTTATAGCATCTTAATCTGTTTCTCATATTGATCCTTCAATTTTGGCAGGCTGAGCTTGAAAACTCGGAGACCGATACAACATCTTCATCTCGACGCGACATTTCTGGTAATGATGACATTTACCATTTGTGAAGATGGGATATTACCAATTTGACATAATTGCATTTGCTTTCTTATGTAACTCTTGTATTCAAGCAACAGGACTGTACAGTAATGTGTCTTGTTTAGGCAAAAAATGAGACAAAACGATGATATATATAGATCACATACCTGGTGATCATGCTTCATAGTTTGATGTAAATGATATGCTAATAGTCTCGAGAACTCTGAATTAGTTGTTTTAAGTCGAATTTGCTGAGAATGCCATATCTCGTTTAGTGTCGTTCCCTTCGTATATTGTATAATATTTACTTATTATATTAATTGTTATTTATTATATGACTATGACATTATGATCTCGATCGCGGTTGACTCCACGGTTGAGTCCGTAATCGTGACTTGATAAGTTTTTGGGTTCAGTGTACTAATTGGGTTTCAAAACATTGTCTCGAATTGGGTAGATTTCATGTTTTATTGTTAGCATAAACTTAGTTAATTGTGAGATGTGATGCACGGACACTTCAAAAAATCACAATGTGTCGTGTCGGACACCTGATCGAACACGACACTCGCTCGACACTCTCTGACATCGTGTCCAATATGAAAATAAATTTGCCTACTTAAATAAAACATGAATGCCGTAATGGACGCAATTAGATGATATATCTACTGTATATGCATTATTTGTGACACTTGATGTTATTTCACTTATTTTTTTTTATTTTTAAAATTGAAGTATTTATTTTTCTTTTAAATATATACAACTTCACAAATCAAATATAAATTTATAATGTACAATATTCATTCTTATAGTTTATTTCTCTAACTAAACATATTTAAATTATAATGAAAAGTCTAATTTTATATATTTTTATATAAATTAATGAACATGTATATGTATATATACACATTTTATTAGTAATATCGAGCCCGTGTCATTTTCTAATATTTTTAAAATACTGTATTTCATGTTCGTATCGTGTCGTGCGCCGTGTTTCGTATCCGTGCATCATAGATTGTGAATAATATAAAAAGAATGATAATTGCATCAACAATGAGCTGGACGATGGCGATTAAGGTTCAGATCAAGGGAGATGAAACAAAGAAAAAGCTAAAAATATGGAGATGACTTGTTAGTAGTTATTACAAATTGGCATAATTAAAGGAGGTACACTGTGCCCTTCCTTGGGAAATCAGACTTAATGTGATATACACTCTATATTTATTATGGAGTATTTAATTTTTATCACGCCTATTTCCCATAACGAAAGTTTCCTACATTTTTCATAAATATACTAACAGCTCAGACTACTTTAAATTACGTCCTTATCTATACTAATAATTATAATATAAATAAGCATCTCCAAATATATATAATATGTATGATAACTAATTAAAAAAATATTAATTTAAATATCTACAAATAGATATGAGTAAATATCTATAGATATTAGACATGTTTGATAAATATTAAGATTTAAATATTAAGGAGCAAATATTACATCTGCATATGTATTAGTTGTTTAAATTTTTGGTTGGTTGCCACTTTTAGTTTTTTATTGATTATCATTATTACAGTTTTACTGTATGGTAGTACATTACGCTTTATAATTTGACTCTTTTATTTATCCTCACCAAAATTTAGAAAGCAAAACATACCCTGTAGGCGCCAAGTGTTGTAATGGAGTCCATTGTGAATTATAATGGGCTAAAAGTATTTTGTCTGATATATTATGGGCCATAATATGTTTCTCCATTTTTTCTCATTTCATTTTTATATTTTACCCTTTACAAAATATGAAGCTACCAAATAAAAAAAATATGAAATGGTTTATATTTCTATATTGTCAAAAAGTAAAAAAAAAAATAAGTAATTGGTTAAATTTTATGATGAGTTTGTTGTGAAGAGTATTTATAAAGATAAAATGTTTTAAAATTAATATAAGTAACATTTTTTTTAGTTAAAACAATCCACTCAAAAACACCTTCACAACCCAAACGGGTTATTTGAAAGCCTAATCCACAAAAGGTTGGCATTATCAATCATATTTAATTATTTATTAGGGTATTACAAAATTGAAAAATAGTTAAATTCCTTTTTAAGTTAACCATGGTTATTTTTAATATCAATAACTTAACCATGGTTAACTAGAATCTAAAAATGCCCTCTACCATGACACCAACTTAACCATGGTTAAATGGATACTTACAATAATCAAACAAAATTATGTAGTCCTTTTTCAAGTGTTTGTGCCTCCTATTTTCTCAGGGAAAAAAAATAAAAAGTTGAAAAATAGAAAACAACAAATTGCAATTTCTCCTAATTTACCTCAAAATCGAATTGGGGGCGAATTCGCAATAATCAATTCTTATTTCCAGTGATGTAGCTACGAGCTTCAATTCTATAAACAGCATACGTATTTGTTTCGACATACGGTTTATACTCTACGGTCGTATCCTGTGGGTTCTGGTACTGATCATCGCCTTCTAGGGTTTTTGTTTTTCCGTTATGAAAATGTGTTTTATTTTGTTTATTAATTTTGTGTTTGAGCAGCTTGATCGAATCTGGTTATATACTGCGGTTTTGTGTGCTTTTTGTAATTTGTTGAATTATTTTTATTCTGGGAGCTGTAGATTAGCTTTATTGTTATTTATTTTTTTAATCTAATTATTTTTGTGGGTGTTATGTTTGAGCTGATTGTAGCTTAGCAGAGAATGAGGTTGCTGGGAGATATGCAGTGTACATGTTTGATTTTTAGTGGTGGTTATTTATTGTTTTAGATGCTATTTTTTTTTTCTTTTTAATGTTTCTGCTATTTTTGTTCTTTGAAGTGTTAATGTGTACATTTGACTGAGCAGAAGTGATGGATTGTGTACTCTTCTTCATCGAGAATGGTTTTCCATAGTTTGTGTTTACCATAAAAAATAGATATCTTAGCTTATAAAGAATGGGTGAAAAAATGGTGAATAATAAAGGGTGATATATAGCACCACCTGTTACAAGAAATAGATATTGTTAGTATTTTTATAATTACCTTTTCCCAATCTACAGGGATATGAACTCGTATCGAACAGGACGGTGCTAGCATAGTCCTCGACCAACTAGTACTCTCCTAACCTAGGTCCAATGGGATGTACCAATGACAAAACTGATGAAGCCGTAGATGCTATATTATATTAGTTTTTATGTTGTTTTCATATTTTTCGTTTTAGATAGATTTTAATTAGTTGTTTAGATAGGTAGGAAATAGATTTCAGTTTATTTCCTTATTTTATAGGATTTTTGGTCATATCAAAAGCTCGAAAGAGCTCTGTGCAATTTATATACTGTGCTATGTAACTCCTCGTAGATAGAAATTAACGAATCTTCTGCATTTTAGAACGTCGCCAAATTCACCATCTTCTTTTGTTGAATCTACATGTTTTGAACGTTATTTAGTTAGATTTAAGGGAATTATTATGCAAATTAATGGTGTAGTTGGTGTTGGATGAATTTATTTCTCTTAACTGTTTCCTCACTTCATTTGATTATTGGTATTGATCTTGTATTTGTAACTTTTTATTTTGTGAAATGTGGTTCTTGGAACAAGTGGTTGCTTATATGTTGTCTTCACTATGATGATATGTAGTGGGGATTGGTGAAGCAAGAGACAAAAGGATAGATGGATTGCAACAGAGACGAGGCTTCAAGAGCGAAAGAAATTGCAGAGCGGAAATTCCAGGCAAAAGACATAAAGGGTGCAATGAAATTCGCCAAAAAAGCTCAGAAATTATTTCCTGAACTAGATGGCATTTCTCAAATGGTAATGACTTTTAATGTTTACATTTCTGCTGAAGAGGAGAAAATACTCGGAGACTCAAACTGGTACGGTGTGCTTGGTGTTACGCCTCTAGCTGATGACGATACAATAAGAAAACAGTATAGAAAACTAGCTCTTCAACTTCATCCTGATAAAAACAGGTCTATTGGGGCTGAAGGTGCATTTCAACTCGTCTCACAAGCTTGGAGTGTGCTTTCTGATAAATCCAAGAGAAAAGCATATGAACAGAGGCGTGGGGCCATGTACAAAAATCAAAATCCGTCTGCAAAAGTGGGCCCCACACCACCACCACCAACACAAAATGGGTTTCACAACGTTGCAAAAACTGCACCTTCGCAAACAAAGGTTCCAAAGGGTAGTAATAGTAAAAGGGATTCTGAGAAGGGTCATCATCAACCTGGTAAGAAGGAAGGTACGACGTTTTGGACTGTTTGCCATCAATGTAAAATGCAATACGAATATCTGAGAAGGTATCTTAACCACCATCTTCTTTGCCCTAATTGCCATGAGGCCTATTTCGCTGTTGAAATTGATCCTCCATCGACGCGTAAAAGGAAACACACAAGCCAGCAGGGATTTAACCAGAATAATGAGTCAAACAATAATAATGCCTTTCAGTGGGTCCCGTTCTCCGAGTCGAATGCTACTGGATCTGCTGTTAAAGCTGCAAGTATGGTTCAACAGGCTTACGAGAAAGTCAAGCGGGAAAGACAGAAAGCACAGGCTGCGACGAGAAAAGAGAAAAATCTCGCCTCGAAAAGAACAATGGGTGCTGAAGCCTCTCGACACTCTAATTCTGCAAAGAGAAGAAAAGTGACTGAAGAGTGTGGCATGAGCAAAGAGACAGTTAAGTGTGGAGCAATCCCAACAATGAGCTTTCCGGGTAATAAACATGATAGTTTGCATAGTGATATTAGACAATTGCTGATGGAGAAGGCTCGTGAGGAAGTACGCAATAAACTAAAAGAGCCCATCTCAGCTACTATGGCAATGAATGCAACTGGTGAGGAGATTATTGGAATTACCAAAGAAAATGGCTCCATATGTAATCAGAATGTGATCTATGAGCAAATGTCAGTAAATGTCCCAGATTCCGATTTTTATGATTTTGACAAAGACAGAACAGAAAAATGTTTTGAAGAGAACCAAGTATGGGCTTTGTACGACGATGATGATGGGATGCCACGTAACTATGCCATGATTCACGAGGTGATATCTCTAAATCCAATCAAGGTGAGAATGAGTTGGCTACGTCCTGTAAGCAGTTTCTTTGTGAGTGGATTTTCGAAAACATGTGGCGAATTTCGAATAGGCAGACATGAAATTTTTAACTCAGTAGAGTCTTTCTCACACAAGATTAGATATATAAAAAGTACTTCGAAGACTATTCAAATACTTCCTCGGAAAGGGGATGTATGGGCTTTGTACAGAAATTGGTCTTCTGAGTGGAACGAGCTCACTGAAGATGAAGTAGTATACAAATACGATATGGTTGAAGTACTTGAAGACTACGATGAGGAATTTGGAGTAATTGTCGTTCCCCTAATTAAAGTTGCTGGCTTCAAATGTGTTTTCCATCAGCATTTCAATCCAAACGAAATTAAAAGAATCCCGAAAGAAGAAATGTCCAAGTTTTCTCACCTGGTGACTTCTCATTTACTCAGTGGTCAAGAAAAAGCGAAATCCCTTAAGGGTTGTCGCGAGCTGGACCCCGCTGCCACTCCTTCAGAATTGCTCCAAACTATATCAAAAGTTGAAGAAATTCAGTTAATCGAGAGCGATAATGATGACATTGAGTTTCTGAAGGTGAGTGATTGTGATGTAAGTGCAAAATATCTTAAGGGTTGTTGCAAGATAGACCCCAAAGCCATTCCCGAAATTCTTCAAACAATATCAAAAGATGATGAAATGGAGTTCATGAAGATAGACAATGAGATTGAGTTTGTCAAGGCAGTTGATTGTGATGGAACAGCTGAGGTGAGATAAAAACGGAATGTCCTTGGGCTATAAGAAAGTGAAAAGACATATTTCTCATAGCCCAATTGGATATCAAGGTTATATTTGGTCAACTTTTGAGATGTATGATCAGTAGGTTAAAAATTTCTTGAAAGAGTATGATATAAACCGAAATATAGACATGTGTTAGGAAGAGAATGAAATGGGTTGAATTTGTCAATAGTCTTCAAATTCAGAGTATTATGTCAATGTTTGATGTTGTAAAATTTGTGCATCCCTAATGTTGGTTTTGTTTTCGAGTTACATGGGATGTATTATCCGTTTGGAGGCGAGGATAAGATGTTGAGGTCGAAGCTGCTGTATATACTTGCTGCAGGTTTTGAGTATTCACTAGCCAGAGATTTACAGACCAGCTTTATATTCATAGTACAGTTTCAGCTTTATTCTTCACATGGTCAATTTATTGTTGATTTAATCTAAAAAGATATTGAACTCTGTTGTTAATTCTCAGTTTTGATATCATTTACCCTTGTTTTCATGTTGTTTCTTGGTTCATATAAGATTTTAGATATCTGTATTTCCATACTTGTCTTTCTTCGGGCTGTGCATTTTGTTACGCTGGTTGAGTTTACGAGTAATAGAAAGATCTATATATTCATCTAGCGAAAGCTTGGAAATATAAGGTCAAGTGTTATGCGAGCTAAGACTTCAAATGGAGCTAGGGATGGCAACGACCCGGAACTGCCCCTTCAGTTCCGGTTCTCCAACGCTTAAGCGGTTTCGGATCCGGTTCCGGTTCCAACTAAGCGGTTCCTAGGTGGTTCTAGTTTTGGGTCCAATCCGGAACTGTCTTAATTTTTATTTTTTAATTTCTTTTTACTAAAATTAGTGTTGGATATTTTATTAAACATTAAAATTATGCAACCAAATGACGTAACCAACATCAATTGAAGAATATGTTTGTTAGGTTATTTCATTGCAAAGAAAATTGAATATCAGATCTACAAATTTTATGAATTTTAAATTGATTATTTCAAGTGTAATTGTCCCATAATCTTTTATTAAATTAAAACTTGTACTGATGTATTGGATTTGATTTCGACCCATTTTAATGAAATTGATTTACATAATACATATGTCAAATTTGGACATTCACTAATGCCATAAACATAAAATATACGTTCATTTAATTTATTGTTAAATCGTCCTAAGTTTAATGTTATTATGTAAAATTATTACAATATTTTGTAAAACTAATGTATTGTAAAAGAAATATAAAACCGTCCTAATTTGTATGTTTTTATTTTGATGCAAAAGATATAAGAAAATTACATGCTATGTTTGTATTTACACAATTTTTGTTGTTATTTGCATTTTGAGCTAATTTAAATATTTTATTCTATGTATATCAATGTAGTTTAATTGGATTGCATTTTACTATCATTTTGGTATATTGCGTTCATATAATGATTATAATGATGTTTATGTAAAATTATTTTCTTATATAAATTTAATTTAGATGAGCAATAGGCTAAATAAAAAATAAAACAAAGGCAAAATTTTTTTAAAATGCGGTTCCAGATCTGGGTACCCGCGGGTTGGACCCGGCGGTTCCGGTTCCATAATATAGGATCTAGTTCCGGATCCGGTTCCAAAAAAATTTGGCGGTTCCAGTTCAGGACCTGGAACCGCCCCATTGCCATCCCTAAGTTACGGAACATAATGCCCAAAAACGATCATCACAAGCTTTATTAACCAAATAAAAATGATTATTAACCAGATAATAATGTTTGTTAATGTGTTGTTGATTGATATCTTGATATAAATATGAATTTGATTGTTTCACGGGGACAAGAGGCTGGATTTACTTGTTCTTGGTTTGCTATAGTAGGTTGAGCTTTAAGCATGATCTTAGATATTTGTCTAAAATTCATACTGGAATTTTGGGTTTAAGCATGACCTTAAGTACTCGTTTGGTTGGTATCATGTGATTGCACATGATAATATTATGCTTGATAGTTATGAGAGAAATTGAGAGATTTATTGGCAAAAATTTGTTGGGTTAGGGATTATAAATGAGAGTGATATCCTAGATGATATATATTCAAGTTATTTGGTTGTCATTATATATAAGGAGTGATACAATAGAAAAGTCTAAAATACCGTATTGGTGATGTTGAATTATCAAAATCATATATATAAAATTATACTTAAAAATATGAAATATATTTTATAAATCACATAAACATATTTTGAGTATCTTAAAAAATAACATGATTATATAAAATATATTTATTTTACTTAGGTTGAATTATAAAAATCAATTATATAAAATTATACTTAAACATATGGAATATATTTTATAATCAAATAAAAATATTTTGAGTATCTTAAAAAATAATATGATTATATAAAATATATTTATTTTACTTATGGTGAATTATAGAATCACTTATATAAAGTTATACTTAAACATATGGAATATATTGTATAATCAAATAAAAATATTTTAAGTATCTTGATAAAATAACATGATTATATAAAATATATTTACTTTTTTATCATATTGTCGAAGTTGAATTATCAATCATATAAATAAAATTATACTTAAAAATATGAAATATATATTATACATCAAATAAAAATATTTTGAGTATCTTAATAAAATAACATGATTATATAAAATATATTTACTTTGCTTATTTGATGGTTTTAATACCAAATTTTGAAGTTGAATTCCATATTTCTAAAATTGGGCGTAAGTGTAGTTTTTTGGGTAAGATTGGGCTAAATATAACAAGATAGAGATTAGGTTAAATATGAGGGATAAATTAGTAATTCTACTTTTAAAATAGATTGGATAAAATCTTGTGATAGTGGATACCACTTACCTCGTGGTATCTACTATCCTAGAAATGGAGTGATTAAGCATCAGACTTATTAGGTATCATGGGCTGACCTTGTTGAACCAAACTTAAAATTAGGATTCATAATTAATATATCACCCCTATAAACCTCAACCAAATGAGCACTAAATCTTTGGCTGTGATGCACGGATACGGGGATACGGATTCGAAATACGAGAATTTTTAAAATTGTAGGATACGTTACGACGAGGATACAGTGCTATATATTATCAAAATTTGAATTATTTTATAATTCTCATTAATGAATTTCATAATTAAGTGATTGTAATAATTACTAAATATATAAAAGTTCTAAAAAAAATATTCATAAATATATGCAACAAAATGATGAAGTAGTCCATCAATTACTCAAAATAGAAGTACTAACTTTTCAATTGTATTTTACACGATGTATTTACTATTCAATATTTATATTCACCATAACAATAAAATATATATAAAATTATCAAATATCCCTAAGTATTAAATAATTTACTTGAAGGGCTTAAGGTGGAAAGAGATAATTCGATCATAGTTGCAGAAAAAAATGGATTTTTATCATAGTTGCAGTGAAAAGAATTGCAACAAATAAATCGGAGCGGATCTTCTATCCCACAATGGTGTATGTACCAAAAGGTGGAATAAGAATTTCTCGTTTCTGATTTCAATATATTTCTAATTAATCATGATTTTTTCTTATTAAATTATGTCTTTGATTTATAATTTTTAAGGAAGACCACTGCAAAACTAAAAAAAATAAAGTTCGACAAAAAATTATTAAATAATTAAAAAAAAACCACAGCCGTATTCAAAACGTACCAGATACTCCTAATTTTCGTATCGAATACCGTATCCTAACCTTTTTTTTTCGGATACTTCAAAACCATATCCCATACGTATCCGATACTGTACGGGGAGATTTTTCGGAGTATCCGTGCATCATAGATCTTTGGCTATGTTTGTTTGTAGTTTTGAGTTCAAAATTGAACTTTCCTTTTTGGATTCTGTATTTATAAAAATCCATGTCAGAATGACATTTATTTTTGTTTTTAAAGATTAGTTGAAAGTTGTAAAATATATCAAATTAGGCTGATATGATGTGTAAAATAATTCGTTGCTTATTTATATAATAATATGTAAATAAAAATTTAAATAAAAAATTATAAAATATGAAAGAAAAAAAGAAATAATAATTATAATAAATGATTTGATTGGTGAATATATGAAATGATATATATATGATTGATATGTTGTTATATATTAAATTGAAAAAATAGAGTTAAACAAAGGTAAATTCAGATAAAAAATAGTTTGTATTAGATTTTGTGATCCCAAATATTTGAAAATGAGATTTAAAAACTTAAAACAAACCAAACCTTACTTTTAGTTAAATTTGTGAATTTTTCAATCAAATTTCTTGAAGTTCCACATTTATCTGTTTTTAAAGGTCATCTCGATGGATCAAAACATAAAACAGATTCATATTTCGATATTTGTCCTTTCAATCGAATTTATTCTTTGTGAACTAATTCACAATAGCTAATGTGAATGTGGCTTGAATACAAATCCTAAAAAATATAAAATTCTAATAACCTTCTTTGATTATGAAGTAAAACAGTGAGAAATACTAGGAGGGAAGTGATGGCTTGGCTATGTTGAAATTTTATAAATGACAAAATAGTCCGTTTTTATGCTTTTATCTAAATTTTTTCACTTATTTTCTAAGAAAAATGGGTTTTTTCAAGTAAAATGTTGTTCTCGCTCGTAACCTTTTTTTACTTATGTCTTTAATCTCTTGGCGGTTAACCAAAATACCAATAAATAATTTTCGTTTTATTTTTCTTCACCAAAATTCTTGTATCCAATGTTTTTAAGCCTTACATAAACAAAGACTTGCATCAAAGACAATACATCAAAAAAAAAAAAAAACAAAAAAACAAAATTGAGAGTAGTAATATCCAAGAGAGCAATATTTCATATCTTAAAAGAAATTTCTTAAACACATTATGAAACACCTTTGTTGTAAGCAACGAAATATGATGTTGTGAAGCTCACCATTTTGCAACTAACTATCTTGTTATTGAAACTTGTCATTTTCGTCCAAAATAGAGGTTTGGCAACGAAACATTGTCCAAAAAAGGTTGAATCCCAACCCCAAGGGCCCCCCATGTCCCGGCCCGACAGAGCTATAGGAGGAATAAATCATGGTAACCCAACCAATCACAGGGGCTAGACCAGTGCCCACTGCGCACAAGGAGCCTCCCTCACTTGAGAGGTTGCTCCCACACTGCCGTTGGTGGGACTCGATCCTTGGTCATTATCCAAACATCACCATTCTATGACCAACTGGGCTGCCCATGCGGGTTAAAACTTATTCAATTTTTTTTTTTGGATGACGGGGGAAACCCGCAGCCGCTACCCTTAGGGTGCGCACTGGGTAAACCTCGCTCTTGTGCAATAGCCAGCAAACCACACAAGAGAGATAATACAGCCTATGTTGCCCATAGCTGACAGACTCATGGTAGAGAAGGCAATAGGCATTCCAACGGTGGGAATCGAAAACGAAACATAATATTTCTCAATGAAAGTGTAGGTCTTTAGTACGAGTTTATTTGTTGCCTATTTTATAATAATTGAAAACAATATAAATGTCATTACTTTATGACAATTCCATATGCAATGAAGCTAATTTTTTGTTGCCACAAACTTTTAGCAACATGGATTGAAAAATAAAGCTAGCAACGAAATACTATGTTATCATAACGAAAATTTTATTGCGTAATAAAAAGAGTGTATTTATGTATATTACTTTGCCACAAAATATAACAAATGGCTTACACGAAAATATTTCGTAAGTTTATTACGCTTACTTAAATGAAAAGAGATATACGGCAGTGCAAGTTTCTAATATACATAGATATAGATACACTGGAAGAAAGGTTTATTTTGTTATAAGTAAATATATATGACATATTTTTAAGGTAATATACATTAACTCTACGTTTCCATTATGCAGTACTGTTATTACATTATATTTAGAGCATGTTATTAATTAAATCCTCAATTATCAAGTTATTGCATGCAAATTAAATGACAGTATATAAAAATTAATATTCCAATTTGTTTCATTGATTATAATCATCTTTAAAAGAGACAGTTGGACATTTTATTTTAATAATGCATATGCGTTTGATAAATCTTAATTCTTAATGTAGCCAACTATTTATAATTTAAAAGGTTTTGTGGTTAATTCTTCCCAATTTCGTCAATAATGTTTCCATGTTATTGAAACATCATGCCCATACACTTCCCTCCACGTCCTTGGTCTCATGACCTAAAATACAACTCACATTATATTCTGTTTTGGTTCTTAATTAAAGTATGGGCAATCAAAGTGGCAATTTTGACCAGACAGAGAACTTTAAAAATTAGGGAGATTTTTCATCAAAATTGAGGATTTTTTTTCGAAATTTAGAGGAAAAATTAGGTATTTGTTAATATTATATATTACACATATTGAACATAATTATTGTAAATAGCATGTGCAAATATGATGTTAATTACGAAGTATAAGTGTTTGGGGACGAAATAAACAAATATAATGGATAAAATACATTGAGATATATTTTCATATTAATGAACAAAATTTCTCTTAAAACATTTGAGAGAAACTAAACCATGTAAGAGAATTTTGAATATACTTATATACAAATTATATTTTATATTATAATATTTTTATTTAATATTATGGATTTTTATGCACAAATAAGTCAAGTCAAAATGTCAGACAAAAAAAAATTATCATTAATTTTTGAACAATATTGTTAATTATATAAATTTTTTAAAAATTAAAAAAATTAAATGCAAGAGCTAATAGTAAATAAGACCACAAGTAAATTTACATTATATCAGGGGAGTAGATACTAGATAGTACCCGTGCACCTTCCCCAGGCGCAGTAACATTCCGCCGCGTTAGACCTATACAAGCGCCACTCAATTCCCAATAATAACATGGTTATTGTTAAATAATATATAATCCAATATGAAGACTTTATTCAATGATTTTGGTACTTAATTAAATTATTTGAATTTTATGTACCCCAAAAACAAAACAAAAAATAGAATCTACCGATAGGTACATATTATATAAATATATATCAATTGTTTTACACATTTTTGTGCATGACTCATGATATAATAATGTACCTATCTATATTCTTTGCTTAGAAGACGTGGAAAGCCCTAAGTCCTTTCCCTTCTTCAATCATCTTACGTATCTACACTTGTATATATATATATATATATATATATATATATATATATATATATATATATAATATAAAGAACATATAATTTCTGGAATTAAGCCCCTCAAATCAGTATCTTTTCAAATTTTTTTTATAATATAAAAATCAACCAACTTATATTATTTGAACGAGACAGACGTGTTAGAAAAAATGTGCAATCCACTCCGAAGAAACCAATCATACTCAACATTAGTCTTTTCATCATTTAAAAATCCCAAAATATATATATATATATATATATATAACCATCATTAACTTTAACTTCAAACGTAATATTTCATCTAAGTTTTTCTCACTCACTATTAAAAACAATGCATAATAAAGCCCACAATCAGAAGCAACACTACTTCAAGCCCGAAAACCCGTGGCTTCTAGGTCTCGCCGTGGCGGGCTTACTCGGCGGCGCGTTGCTCATCGCCTCCGTCCTGCAGACATCAAACAACTCGTCTTCCTCACTCTCCTGCCGCGGCGGTGGATATGCACGCGCCGCCGAGAACTCAACGACGCTGCTCCAAATGGAGGCCATTGTTCACTACGCGACTTCGCGCGTGGTCCCACAGCAATCGATCGACGAGATAAGTGAATCTGTTGAGGTTATGAAATCTATCGGGCCATGCAATTTCCTAGTGTTTGGGCTGGGCCATGATTCGATGATGTGGGCCGGGCTGAATGCACGTGGCAAGACGCTATTCGTCGAGGAGGATCCTAAGTGGGTCCAGACGGTGTTAAAAGACGCTCCTGCCCTCCACGCTGATACGGTAAGCTATCGCACTCAGCTGTCTGAAGCTGACGAATTGCTACAACATTACCGTGATGAACCGGACTGTTCTGTAGAGCGTTCGTTCCTACGTGGCAACGATAAATGCAGGTATAATAATAAAAAATATTCTACTTAAATAAAATTAATTATTAGTGCATATAGAATACGTATGCTTCAATAATTAGATCTTTCTACTACAAAATTATATCTATTTTCTCGAAAAATGGAGACGTTAAGAATACACAAAAATAAGGATGAAATCACAAGCTAATTATTTATTGGGATGTGATATTTTGACATTTTATTTAAAAAAAAGACAATTGTATTCAAATGGACAAATTTTTATTGTTGTAACTTATATTTTTGAGATGTTTGTGGTTTAATATAATTATAGGGAAAACTAGATTTTTTATCTTGCATAATTTTGGTCCATTTAATTTTCGTCTAATTCGTTACACATTCCTTAAGTTTGATTTCATAACTTTCAAAATATAACGCTTAATCCCATTTTCCGTTTATCCTTTACCAAGTTATGCGTAGATTTCATTCGCGTACAAGTGGCACATGAATATAGAATAGAGAACGTCAAAATTCATGTATAAATATAATTCATACACGATATCATGTGTAAGTGACCCGTCCATGAGTAACACATGATATAATACTGAATGGAGACGACACAATATCTGATAAAATTCGTGTGTAAATATTATTCACACATGAATTCTCCCCGTCAACAATGTTGAAAATAAGAGCTAATATGCATCGACGTGAATTTTAATTTATACTAAATGTAATTCACTTTGAAATTATAAAATTAAAAGGAAAATTGAGATGAAACCAAATTATAAGAAAAATGCAATTTTTTCTTTATATAAATATTGGAATCTAAATTTTGTTACTATGGGTGTAGGTTAGCGCTAAACATGCTATCGGACGAGGTGTATGATACAGAATGGGACATGATAATGGTTGATGCGCCACGTGGATACTTCCCAGAAGCGCCAGGTAGGATGGCGGCTATATACTCAGCTGCAGTGATGGCGAGGAATAGGAAAAAGTCGGGTGTGACACACGTGTTCCTGCACGATGTGGACCGAAAAGTCGAGCAAATGTATGGAGATGCGTTTTTGTGCAAGAAGTATTTAGTAAATGGTGTGGGGAGATTATGGCATTTTGCGATACCACCCGCAACTAATGTGAACAATGACTTTTGTTAGAATGTGCGATAAATGTTCGTGTTATTTATGGAGAGTTTGAGGATTTAAGGTATACGAAGAGGGTTTTATGTCTATTTTTTTATATACTTTATATTGTATACTTTTGGAATGAAAGGGTCATCATGATTTTCAAACATGATTTTGGCTGTCAAATTCCGGAACAGATCTTTTATCCCACAATGGTGTACCAAAATGGTGTCACATCATTGTCGGATTGCCAAACGTCTTTTTTATTTGAATTATTATTATATTTTATTTTTAAATGGACACTTGTCAATTCCACAATGATGTGACACAATTTTGGTACACCATTGTGAGATAGAAGATCCGTTTCGGTCAAATTCGGATCTGGTAATTGACTGACAAGGATTTATTATACCAATGGAGTTGATAATTTTTTCTTCTTCTTCTAATGGGCAGAATGGTTCGTCATTTATTGGGTGGAAATTTCTCTTGTTTATCAATTGTTTGTTATTTAATTTTTGAGATGTCAAAAGTTAAAAGTAATGTTGATTATGAAGTCATAAATGTAGAACAAATTGTTAGTAAGCACATTAATTGTGAGATTTAGATCATCTTAAGAAATTATTATTTATTGAAACTAAACCGGAATTTGAAGTTTTAATCATTAATTACAATAAGGGAGTTGTGTGCGAAAAAAAAAAAAAAGAGTTGAAAATGGACTGTAAGTGTTATTTTTGTAGGAACTCTTGATCTAAAAATAATACTATTTTAAAAGACGTACAAAAACATGGCTCTAGCTATATTAATCGTTCCAAATAAGAGTTGGATTAAAACTCTCTATCTATTTTTATCCTTCCTATTGAGATTTGTCCTAATCAATTCTAATTCCACTCAACTTCCACTCTAGATTTATTCATTAGTCTCTTGATGTAAAGTCCATTAATGAACTAAGTCGTAGATTAATGAAATTGCCTAAATAACTCAATTTATTAAGTTCACTTAATTTTGTTTTTCCAATAAGTAGTTAATTCACGTAACTAAGAAACTTATCAATACACTTTACTAATTTTCGGTGTGTTTGGATTGAAGGATTTGAAATTTATGGATTTCAAATTCATCGACAAATCCATTTAAGTTCGTTTGGATGAATTCATGTTACGATGGATTTCAAATCTTTTGTCATTCATTTTGACCTATTTTTTTCATAACTACGGTGGATTTCAAATGACTCCATTTTAGGTGTCATTTCAAATCCTTCCTCCAAATCCTCTCCCCAAATCCAAATCACTCAATCCAAACACACCCTTAATTTTTTCGAACTAAGAAACTTATCAAAATGATTGTACAATCCTTTAGATTCACACAAGGGCAGCTAGTAGTGGGGCAATTTTCAAATGGCTCTACAATCGCTTCAATTAATTATTTTGCTAACTAAATCATTAAGTTATGAATTAACCAACAATTAATTCATAACTTTCGATTATGTGTCTAATCATTCTATCACACCTCCAGATATCTAAGGTTTAGTTAACAGTCAAAATCCTACTAATTTAATCAAAATTGTGACAATGCTTTGACAAATAATGGCTTGTGTCATAAGTAAAAATCACATACCTTCTCATTTAACCAACTCTAGCTAGAAACTTTTTAGTCATTTATTTTCAAAAAAATATTGGAGGTACAATGATACGTGATCAGTGACAAATCTCATCTTGAAACCATCTTTCAAGTCACAAAACCTTGAACCAATCTTTCAAGTCGCCCAATCTAAAAGCTCCCAAGAATAATATATTCAATATACTAATTTCCTATAATTATGTGATAAATCAAAGTATAGTACGTCGTGCACTTGCACAAACATGACCCCTCAAGTAATAAGGATCATCATACACATTTGAAATTTCATATTTGACACTGACACCAATATCAATTCTTAGTAATACTTAGTGAGAGAGTTTAGTCCAATCATCTCTCATGGGATCAATCACACTTCTATTCGTATTTAGTTTTGCGTTAGTTAGACCAATTTATACCATAACCAAGAAAAGTAGCTAGACCAATCACACTTCTATTTGTATTTAGTTTTGAGTTAATTAAAATTTAACTTATTTAATAAAATTAACTTTAAATAAAATTGAGGTCAAAAGAAGAAAAACTCAATAACACATCGGGTTATTTTATTAACTACATATTTGGGGTGTGGTGGGGTATATGCCACACATGGCATGTTGAATTAAAATCTTACTATAAAAGAGCCAAAGTACAATTTATATATGGGGTGCAAAGTAAATTTCTCATATATACAATTCAATGATATTTTGGCCCACAAATATTGTTTAGGGTGTTATTTAAACTTTTTGTAAGTAGAGAGGGGGGTAATTGATACAAACCCTACAATAAAGGGGGCAAAGTAAATTTCACCCAAAATAAAATCAAGAAAAAAAAATGATAATTGTCCTAGAAAATACAAGAAACACACACAGACTATGAATCTGCACCACCAGTTGAGATTTTAGCAGGTAACATCAAACAAGTGAAGGTAGAGAGCACATACACTAGATTCTATTAGCCACATGGCATACCAATCAGCCAATCACACATCCACACTCCTATCCTTACCAGATAAGCCCTCTTTCGACACATTATTAACTCTCTCAACTCTCCAATTTCTTCACAATCACAAACAAATCAAAAAACACACTTGCAGAAAAATCAACAGATATGGCCTCTGCCTGTGCTTCATCAGCCATTGCTGCTGTTGCCTTCTCTTCTCCAAGGCAAGTTTTCATTACTTACTGTTAGATAATATTTAGATTAGTTTAGATTATATCGTATCGTATCTTTTATCATAATCTTGTAGTTATTTAGTTTTATCTTTTTCCATGTTTATAGCTAGGTTATGATTTCATTAGATTCTATTGTAACTCTATTTATATCTTTCAATTATCAATAATATAATTCACGGGGTTTCATATTGAATATTCAACAGTTACCATCTTTCACATTTTCATGTCAATTTTGTTGCCAATTAATTATTGTAGTTTAAATGCATATTGTGTAGCAAAAATTTGGAGTGTAATTTAAACTTACAATATAGTTCCCAGAAGAGTGGATCGATTGTTGGAGCAACAAAGGCTTCTTTCTTTGGAGGAAGAAAGTTGAGAGTGAGCAAGTTTGCGGGCCCATCTGGTGCACGATCATCGGTGGCCGTGTGTGCGGCTGCTGATCCAGATAGACCACTGTGGTTCCCCGGGAGCACCCCTCCACCGTGGCTTGATGGCAGGTTCAATCATGATCATCTACATATTGTCAATATATAATTGTTTTAGTCTATAATAGAAGAATTTGATGAATATTTAGCTAATATATTGGTTTAAATCCTGCTTTTGCAGCCTTCCTGGAGACTTTGGATTTGATCCTCTTGGCCTATGTACGTCGTTTAGTTGTTTAAAGTTAACTCTATGTTTCAATTCGTTTTGAAGAAATGTTTTCTAAAACTATATTATGAAAATACTTTGGTAATATCCCTTCGTCGAAATGAAAATGTCACTTGATATATGAGTTGCAAAATTTAAATTTGAGTAAGTGTTGAATTCACCTCATATCGAGAAAATATGTTTCACTTGCTTGTTTTCAAAATGCAAACTAAAAAAAGTGTTCTATGAAAATGGAGTAGACTCTCTCTTTTTTCAAAATGTGTAAGATCTCGAGACATGTTTCGAAATCAAGGTCGTAGGCTTCAAAAATAAGGTTGTTTTTTGAAAATGTTTTCAGAAAACACAAAAAAAATGTTTTGGCGAATGAAATTAAACATGTTTTCAGCTATACTGTCAAATCTAACATATAAACACGGAAAATTTCTTACAGCATCCGACCCAGAGAGCTTGAAATGGAACCAGCAGGCAGAGCTAGTGCACTGCAGATGGGCCATGTTAGGTGCTGCAGGCATTTTCATCCCAGAATTCCTCACCAAGATTGGAATTCTAAACACACCTTCATGGTACACTGCTGGTGAACAAGAGTACTTCACAGACACAACAACGCTCTTCGTTGTTGAGTTGGTTCTGATTGGTTGGGCCGAGGGAAGAAGATGGGCTGACATCATCAAGCCCGGATCTGTCAACACTGATCCGATTTTCCCCAACAACAAGCTGACTGGAACCGATGTCGGGTACCCGGGTGGGCTATGGTTCGACCCGCTCGGGTGGGGCTCCGGTTCACCTGAAAAAATTAGGGAGTTGAGAGTAAAGGAGATTAAGAATGGAAGATTGGCTATGTTGGCAGTGATGGGAGCATGGTTCCAACACATCTACACCGGGACAGGACCCATTGACAACCTCTTCGCTCATCTTGCTGATCCTGGACATGCCACTGTTTTCGCTGTAAGTGCAACATTTATATTTGAATATCAGTTTACCTAATTATACATGTGAATGTAGGCAAAAGTCTCGTATTAAGAGGGCGTTTGGCTGAGCTTTTAAGCTCTTCAAAACAAATTATAAGCACTTATAAGTTGTTTGAGAGCACAACTTATAAGTTCTCAAAATAAGTTGTTAGGAGCTTTTAAGCATTTGAAATATAAGTCAGGAAACCGAACCTAATTTTTAAGAGCTTGTGATATAGAGAACTTATAAGCCCCAAAACATCTCACAAGCACTGAGAGCTCATAAGCTTAGCCAAACACCCCAAGTACAGTAAGATGTGTTCTAAGGCCTGTGCTACCATTTGAAAATTCTTGCAACCTTATAGTTGATAGACTAGATCATAGTAAATAGGCTCCTAATGATGGTTTCACTTACAATATTGCAGGCTTTCAGTCCTAAGTGAGACACGGAATGGAGTCGGTTTAACAAGTATTGGGATAACACCAGCAAACCATCAATATGGAGGAAAGGAATATAGTCTCAGTGTGTTTTTCCAATTAATGTTGCATTGTTAGATATGTATTGCTACATCTTTATAAGCTGTAGAAAAAAAGATTATGCAGTGTACAAATGCTTCCAAGAGACCGTAACTCCGTAAATACAGTTCAGTTCCCTAAACCTATATGTTGGCATCACAAAAAGAAATCATTGAATCTCAAATTCATTAGTGATACAATAAATGAAAAATACACAAAAATAACTACAGATTTCATTGGTTTAAGCACAAAGAGACAGAATCACATACCAAAGATCCAAAAATCTAATATGAACAGTAGCAAACCTCATTAAAGCAAGACGAACCTGTTTAGTATTAAACTGTGCATTTCATCAACAGAATATACTTAGATTTGTTGAACACGAAATGCTTGAACAACCTCAAAGCATATCAAGTGTTAGCAATATAAACTCTCTTGAAATTAGTTCGTTCGATGAGTTATGACCTAGCAGCCATTAATGAAGATCAAGTAAGCAACCAGTACTAGACATAATATTATTTTACAATGTAACAAAAGTCTTTTTTCTCTTACATAATAAGATGAAATGAGAAGGGAAGGGAAAAAGAAGTAGATCAGCAAACACAGGAAAATGGCAGCCATCATGTGGTTGATACTTCTTACTTCGAAAATAACATACAATCCCTCGATTTATATTTTAAAAAAAGATTACTAATCTTCTAAATGAAAGCACTTCTGAACTTTTTAATGCATCAACTGGAGGACTTAGCAAACACTATTATATTTTTTGATATTGGAGAGAGTTCTGTAAACTCAGATATTACCACAAACATAATAGTCCACGTATGGCCAAGTGAAAGAATCAAATATTTCTATATCCACAATAAAGAAGCAGTCAATTTCCACATGAGTGCTAATATTGAAAACATTGATACATATATATGTGTGTGTGTAGTACAAGGTTATTCGTTCCGTTAATTTTCTAACCATAAAATTCAGATACCATATCTATGCGAAGAACAAACAAATGTCCCCTTCTTGTGTTTCATTTGTTTCGATTTATTAATCAGTACTGCTATTACAAAATATTATATGATGCAATCAATAGGGGTGGAAGAACTTATGTTTCAATTCAATCCACCTGCTTATTCAATTCAAACGGTCTGGAACTACAGTTGTAGCAAAAACATTCATCAAACTCTAATTTGATGCAAGTCATTGAGGTCTCAACCTTCAAATTTAGACATTTTTGAAGGTCTTATGTTTTTGTCACTTAAAAGTATTTCTAGAACCCTTATTCTGTTAATATCGAAGATACATCATTGCATAAAAGCTATTGACATAATGGAGACATGTTCATGTTAAGCCCCAAGGGGTTTTGTGACTATTTTTCTTCTCTTTATAAAGTTTCAAGCGACTTTGGAGTTGAACAGTTACAAGTAGAGGTGACAAATGGATGGTTTGGGTTGGATTTGGGTTAGTTCCTAAAGGATTGGTTCTTAAATGGGTTGAGTTCATTATGCAAGGGGAACCAATTTCAACCCAATAGGAACCATACTAAACCCAACTCATCATAACCCCCTTTACATGTTTTTTCCTTGTGCTTATAACAATATTACATTTAGCCAACTTGGAGTGGGACCCAAATTGGAAGCAAGTTGAGCCCAATTTGGTTCTAATCTGGAACCAAGTTGGAACCAAAATAAATTTAGTAAAACACAACCCAACCTGAAACTAAAACTAGTTGGGTTGGTTGGAGCTATGGTTCCAAAAACATATTTCCATTGAGCCACTCCTAGTTACAAGTTATATTTAGCTTTGAGAATAGAAACCACAGCAACTCTGGAGAGTTATTTTCACTTCCTAATAAATATAGACTAACATCCTAAATGCGGTTCTGCAACATATACTTATTTCACCTAGAGTGTTGAACTGTTTTAGGGTCTTAAACCTACACAAGATATCACTTAAGCCCTTTTAGTTAATTAATCTCATTTTCAACTTCCAGCACTTTTTGTGAGATAGGCTTTAAGTAAAATATTCTGTTTCATTCACTTGAAAGTTAAGTTATTTGCGGTCCACTCAAGCTTGTAACAAAAGAATTCTTGCTTGATATAAAAATCATATCCTTAAGCCTGCATACAAGTGGTATACGAATTTATATATATTATCAATATTTTAAACTATTTACACATAATATATGTGTAAGGGAGACAAAATCACAAAATTAGCAAAGTAATAAGAGGTTTGAAACAGGAATCAAGTTGATCAATTTTACAATAAAATACCATGCTTAAACTGAGGTAGATAGATAACACCTCAACTATAACTCAAAGATAGTTAGTGAAAAAAAAAAAAAGAACAAGTTAAATATTGTCGACACTGAATTGTTGTTAAAAGAAGATCATTTCATGATCTATCGCCTTTAACTGGGTCAGAGAAACACAAAGCAAAATACACTTACATACATAGAAAGGCATCAGGAAAATTCGTATATCATCCATAACAAAAATGATACAGTATACGATTCAGCCTTTTTGCTGATTTAGAATGAAGGAAGAGATATAAACAGATACCTTTCATGCATATCCAGGTGATAACCAATGAATATAAGTAAGCAAATTTTCAAATTGTTCTTTAGTTTTTCAATTAGAATATCCCAGGTTATATCCCTGTTATTCCTCAAGACCTGCTTCACAAACCATGTAGGATGTTTTATATTATTCCAAAAGAAGTAGAATACAGAGACAAAAGAAAACTTGCAATTAAGTTGGGAGTCTTGGGACTTGCAAATTATCTCATAAGAGAACTAGTTACATATTTTACACACAAACGTCATGATAAGAAAATATATATAGTACGATAACTGGAATGAAACAACTTTATGTTTGCAGGTCCAAGGTCACTTAGAACTTAGAAGCATGTAAACAAATTCCAGACAGCCTAAACAGCAACAGAAAACACTTTCTTGATTATTTATTGATAGTTGGAAGTTATAATTTTCATGCATTCACTTCATCTGATGACCATTGTTTTTGGATAATGTTTTTCACGTTAATATAAAAATAAATATCAATAACCACTTGCAAAGTTTACGAAAAACTGTCCAACTCAATACATCATACATTCTTACTACAGAAAACATATACATAACATGTAATAAACATATAAAGGAAAAAGAGTCGGAAAATGCACAACACAATCAAATTTAGTTAGTGAAAAGTTACCAACTCATGCTAGATAACATCTCTAAAAGTAAATATTACTTCTAGATAAACTTAATCACATAAATACGAACATCGATTTACACCCATACATCATAAAAACACACACAAAAAAAATCATCCACAAGAGGAAAACTGTATAGCTTGCCAGACACTAACAACGTAACAAACTCATACGAACAATAACTATGTCAAGATTTATCGATAGAAATATCTTCATTTCATATAAAGTCATCATTTTTAGTTACAGCCAAATGGCAATTTCACATATTTCTCCCATTCTCTCCAAGTATTACTACAAACATATAATACATTAATTTAATTCGTTAAAAAACAAACAAACCGGTAACATTCTCACGGTGGAGGATTCGGAGGACGAACCGATATTTGAACCGGAATCGGCCGGCCTGTTCCAGTCCCACCGCAGCTACTGCACTGCATCCGACCCGATCCTGCACAAGTACGGCAACCAAAATCGCCGTCCGACCAGCGCGTGCACATGCACGTCTCTCGACCGGTGCCATTGCATCTCGGGCATCTCGGATCCCTACCGGAACCCATCATCGGATTCTGATCCATCACTTGCTTCACAATAACCGCTCCGGCCAAAACGCTCAGACCGGTGGCCAGCTGAGTCAACACGATCGGACTCATGGCTTGATTTTTTTTTTCTTCACTTGATTGATTGTCCGGAGAAATTGTGGTGGGTAATTTGGGGGGTTTTCTGTGAAAGTGGTGGAAGAGGAGTACACGTAATGAAATTGGGGATTTTTGTTGGTTAATTGAATATGTGGGCTTTGTGAATTTGATTTTTTGGTTTAGCTTGTTGGTCTTCTTATCTCCTCTACTTTGAGTTTGAGGGATATTTGAATCTTTTTTTGTTTTTGCTTGCAACTAGTAGACTTTTCAAGATTTTTCCTTTTTTATTCTTTTATTCGATTATTTATATGAAATATTGAGTTCTCAATAAATCATAATGGGAATAAATATGTGTCAGGTGCGTTTTTTTATATATATTTAAGAAAAATATGGATAAAGTAGTTGATACACATGGGATACATTTTGAATGCGACAAGTTATATAAGATATTTTGCAGGGATTTGGACCAGATTAAACCAGATTAAAGTTCTAAGTTTGTGTTTATTTCAAAATTTCCAAAATATTTTATTCTTTTTTTAGTTAAACTATAAGGAAAACGACTAATAAAAATAAGTTGGACAAAATATTCTTCTATTGTCTTGAATGCGAAATTTCTATATTTATCTTTATATTATGAATATTTGAATCGAAAAAGTAAAAATCAAGTATCTATTGGAATTTGAAGTTTCAAAACTTCAAATTTTGACTATAACCTTCACATTGTATTCATTTTATGCCTTTAATTTGAAGGTTGCATGTTGCATGTTGCATTCTACACTATAAATAGGTCCTCAGAGTCTAGACACATGACATAACACAAGCATACAAAATCATGCATTTCTATATTTGAGGCAACTAGGATAAGGTCTTGTTCACCTAGTTTTCTTGTAAACTT
Organism: Verbascum thapsus; assembly: GCA_963669365.1. NCBI lineage: Eukaryota > Viridiplantae > Streptophyta > Magnoliopsida > Lamiales > Scrophulariaceae > Verbascum > Verbascum thapsus. The sequence continues at coordinate 23,501,580 of OY770105.1, forward strand.
GCTCACAAAGAGAACACTGGCGTGACCTTCTTAGATTTTATCTTGGGGTGGTGACGAGCCGACAATACCTGCACGAGGGGTGGACATCACAATCTTAGGACAGCGTCAAGTGGCGTGATTCCTACAACCAGCTGTTCTTACTTTTTCATATTTTATTTTATATTATAATTATATGAAATTTGAAAATTAACTCTTTCTAATTGCATAAATATTGAAAATTTATACAACAATATCTACATTGGTAAGTCCCAATATATACACTATAGAGAAAACATTGTAAAGCAGTGGCTATATAGCAACATTATGTCAATTGCATATTTATGTTTTTGAATAAATTCTTATAGATAGACCTTGCAATTCAAATTTCAGTCCACCACATTATCACATTATATGTTATACTTAGTAGTAGAGGATTACATTTTGTTTTCAATGAAAGTTCTTATTAGTTTTAAATGAGTTGGTTCTTAAATAAGTTAAGTTCATTACACTTCAAGATAGAACGAAGTTCAACTTAAAAGAGAATCGCACTCAATCCAACTCATCTCAATATTCTTACAATAATATAATATTCTGTTGGGTCAACTTGGATTTGGATTTTGGCTCAAAATCAAAATATATTTTATTAAAAGCAAACCAAATTCAAAACTATTGGGTATTGCCACTGTACACAACAAATTTGTAATTCTGAAAATCAAGAAACACAAAAATTGTGACAAATGAAATTTATATAGATCGAAAATAAAATATGGGGTACAAATCTCTATTCTAATCCTCTGATTCTTCCTTCAAAATATGTTGACTTGAATATTGGAGTTGACTTTGCCTTTTTGATCTTCTCCAACGTTGACTTGAATATTTATAACGTTAATTCGAGGGCTTGGCAGCTTAATCTCGGATCAAACGTTGAATTTTGTATGGGATTTGAAATCTTCAAGGTTGACTTTGTAACTTTGATCTTCCTTGAACTTGATTTGAATTTCTATAACGTTAATTCGTAGGTTTAGCACCGTAATTACGAATCAAACGCTATAATTTGATGAACTTCCTCAAGAACGCCTTGAATATCGCCTAGAACGCCTTGAATCTTCTTTGTATATTCGAAGAACCTTCGTAGAGAAAATTTGTAGAGCTTCCTTCGTCTTCTCTAGCTTTTTGATTGAACTTCTGTGTGTGTGTAATTTATGAGCTACAAAGGACCTATTTATAGGTGTAGGATGGAAGATTTATGGATAATTTAGAATCCATTGATAATTATCCATTTAATTTAATAAATAATTATCATAATTTTGGAGCCATTTGATTGGCTGATAGAAGATCTAGATAGATCTTCTAGATATTATCCAAAAATCAACTTGATTTGATAATTATCCATAAATTAACTCAAATAGATAAATATCATTTGTCGTAGACGACTTTTGATTGGTCAATATTTCCACGTGGCATGATTTGATTGGTTGCAAAATTTCAATATCTACAAATGCCCCCTTGAGACTCGTTCACGGAAGTTTGATTATTTCAAAGCATACTTCGTAGTGGATGAGTCGCAACGTCTCAATATAAAAATCATGCCTTAAGAATAGCTTCGTCTTGTGCTTCTATACCACGAAAGTCTTTCCTACAGTTTGGTGTCTCCTCGAAAACACTTTGTTGGCTTCGATCGCAAGTTGTTTGTGTTCCAACGAGATTAACATGGCCCCATGTCAAGATGGGACATTTCTTTCAAAATTCTTTTTAATGAGTGATGTCACTCCATCAAGAGAATGTAATTTGATTTGAATTTATGACTGAACTTAGAAGAGTCTAAGTTGCCTACGTACCCTAATAAAAAGGGATCAAGTCATAACGTAGTTTAAATATATGTATAGAAGTGCCATATTTAGTTTATACTCTTCAAGGCTTGGAGTACATGATTTGGTTGGACTTGTAGACATTTTATACTCGTGTCAAGGAGAGCTTCATTTGATTTGATTTGACTTGTAGACCTTTTATGCTCGTATCTAGGAGAGCTTCATTTGATTTGATTTGACTTGTAGACCTTTTATGCTCGTATCTAGGAGAACTTCATTTGATTTGATTTGACTTATAGACCTTTTATGCTCGTGTCAAGGAGGGCTTCATTTGATTTGATTTATAGACCTTTTATGCTCGTGTCAAAGAGAGCTTCATTTGATTTGATTTGATTTGTAGACCTTTTATGCTCGTATCAAGGAGGGCTTCATTTGATTTGATTTGACTTGTAGACCTTTTATGCTCATGTCAAGGAGGGCTTCATTTGGTTTGATTTGACTTGATTTGTAGGCCTTTTACACTCGTGCCAAGGAGGACTTCATTTGATTTGCTTTGACATGTAGACCGTTTATACTCGTGCCAAGGAGTACTTCATTTGCTTTTGTATTTATTGAAAGTTTAAACTCTTATTAAGGAGACTTGTTGACAGTTTATACTCTTATCAAGGATCATTGATGATAGTTTATGCTCTTATCAAGGAGCGTTGATGACAGTTTATGCTCTTATCAAGGAGCGTTGATGACAGTTTATGCTCTTATCAAGGAGCGTTGATTTAGCATCTTTAGTCAAAGTTTGGATGACGAACTTGAATGTCACTTTCTTTCATATGCTCATCACTATAATCAGGTATGGGCCCATCATTGGAAGCATTTGTGAATGACTTGCCCCGTTTGTTGATTTCTTGTCTCCAATGCTCTTGGATATATGACTCATCAATTCCACTTGCAGCCATACTCAACTCTATATCATATGCTCGGGTGGCCAGCTCTTCAAACGTTGTCGGTTGAATTCCTTGAAGGATGTATCGAAGACCCCAATGCATCCCTTGAATACACATTTCAATAGCGGAGGACTCAGACAATTTATCTTTGCAGTTGAGACTCAGATTTCTCCAACGATTAATATAGTCGATGACTGGTTCATCCTTCAATTGACGGGAATTGGTGAGTTCAAGCATGCTGATTGTGCGACGGGTGCTGTAGAAGCGATTGAGGAACTCTTGCTCCAATTTCTCCCAGCTGTTGATTGAGTCAGCACCAAGATCAATGTACCAGTCAAATGCATTGCCTTTCAGTGATCTAACGAATTGCTTGACTAGTTGGTCGCCATAAGTTCCAGCATCATTGCATGTTTCAACAAAGTGCTCCACATGTTGCTTTGGATTTCCTTTGCCATCAAATTGCTGGAATTTTGGAGGTTGGTAGCCAGTTGGCATCTTCAAATTATCAATCCTTTGAGTATATGGCTTGACATAAGCTAAAGGTATCTTGGATCTCCCATTGTGGTTGTCTTGAATAGTACCCATGATAAACTCCTTAAGTCGAGCAGCTGGAATCGTCCCATCACTTGAAACTTGAAGCTCGTCGACAATGGAATTTTCCTTCTCAACTAGATGTTGATTCTTTGACGTCTCAGCTTCATCTTGCGCCTCAATCTGTTTTTCAATTTCGTGCATGGCATCCACGTCGTCTGCTTTCTTCATCAACTTTGCAATTAGAGTGGCTTGCTCTTGAACATGCTTCGTTAATCCTTCAACAGCTTTTGTCAAGTTTGCAATTTGCTCATCCGGAGTGGTAACATTTGTCATCATGACACATGCGATGTTTGAGTCACTTGATGTAGAACGTTGTGGGGATGAATACTTCTCTTCATCATGATTGATTTCATCACCAAAGCGGAATGTGTCATCCTCAACATGCTCAAGTAGGGGAACCACCTTTGAAGATGTTTGTAGCTTCATGGGCATACTTCTTGTGGTGACGCCAATGACTTCACTCGTGGAGTTTGAAGGATTTGAGATGATCATCTTGGATTCCACTATCTTCATAGCTTTGACTTAAGCATCCATTTGAACTTGTTGAAGTGAAGAGATGAGAGGTAGAGATGGTCCCACTGGGCGTGCCAAAAATTTGTACACAACAAATTTGTAATTCTGAAAATCAAGAAACACAAAAATTGTGACAAATGAAATTTATATAGATCGAAAATAAAATATGGGGTACAAATCTCTATTCTAATCCTCTGATTCTTCCTTCAAAATATGTTGACTTGAATATTGGAGTTGACTTTGCCTTTTTGATCTTCTCCAACGTTGACTTGAATATTTATAACGTTAATTCGAGGGCTTGGCAGCTTAATCTCGGATCAAACGTTGAATTTTGTATGGGATTTGAAATCTTCAAGGTTGACTTTGTAACTTTGATCTTCCTTGAACTTGATTTGAATTTCTATAACGTTAATTCGTAGGTTTAGCACCGTAATTACGAATCAAACGCTATAATTTGATGAACTTCCTCAAGAACGCCTTGAATATCGCCTAGAACGCCTTGAATCTTCTTTGTATATTCGAAGAACCTTCGTAGAGAAAATTTGTAGAGCTTCCTTCGTCTTCTCTAGCTTTTTGATTGAACTTCTGTGTGTGTGTAATTTATGAGCTACAAAGGACCTATTTATAGGTGTAGGATGGAAGATTTATGGATAATTTAGAATCCATTGATAATTATCCATTTAATTTAATAAATAATTATCATAATTTTGGAGCCATTTGATTGGCTGATAGAAGATCTAGATAGATCTTCTAGATATTATCCAAAAATCAACTTGATTTGATAATTATCCATAAATTAACTCAAATAGATAAATATCATTTGTCGTAGACGACTTTTGATTGGTCAATATTTCCACGTGGCATGATTTGATTGGTTGCAAAATTTCAATATCTACAGCCACTATTACTCAAAATCAATAATATTTTTGTGTTTAGCCATCTAACGACATTAAAGATATGAATAATTCTTTTGCAACTTGAGGGGATATGATTTTAAATAATTTTATACAGGCACCAACGTTGAATGCTTGACTAGTTTAGTGTGGACTCACTTTTACAATGCATCTTTTGTTGTAATAATTAAATAGTTGCACCCGAAAGTTGAATCTTTTCAGATTAGACTATTCTCACTCACGAGTGCTTCGAAATGCTGTTAAAGGGAGATTATTATCTTCCCTTTTTAAATGGTAACCAGAAAATTATACAATCCATTATTTATATATATATATATCTTCGTTAATTTTTTTGTCTTCTGAAATTGCATTTAATTTACCTTACTCCGTTTATTCAAATGTGTTAAGCAGAGCTATATAACAAGAACAAATAATTGCAATTAAAACAAGTTCTATTAAGCAACTTTCTTTCCATGATTTAAAAAACTGAAAAACATTATAGTTTGAATGTATATAAATGAGTGATAATTTCTATAAAATATGTCGAGATGGCCGAGTTGGTCTAAGGCGCCAGATTAAGGTTCTGGTCCGAAAGGGCGTGGGTTCAAATCCCACTCTCGACATTCTATCTTTTTCACATTCTGTTTTCTTCTTGTTTTGGTCTATACGTACAATCTTTGTTTTATAGTTCTAATATATAGGATAAATGGCTATTTTGTAGTTTTGAAGTCCATATAATTATCATTAAATAAAATAACAAGAAAATAACATGACTACTCTATACATATCGAGAAGAAACTAGCATCGAAAAGATCTCCAAATTATTATTTTTATTCTCTTTTCTGGTATTCTTAACCATAAAAAAAACCCTTTAACTTCACATAATCGATCAACTATCATCCATTACAAGCTATCTGGTCCTACAAATACGTACTAAGATTATGATCGATTAAACGCAAGCAATCTTTTCAAAACTAAAATCACTTCACAAGTGCAATGTTTGGGTCTTTGGGATATCATAACCGATAATTGTATCAATGTCATCATTCCTCCTATCATAATCCAAATTACAAATTTGAGCTCAACTATGGGACAGGTTTAGAAACAAAAGCTTTACCAACTTAAACAACTTCAGTCTTTAACTAATTTCATCTAATAACTAAAACATCAACCTTAATTTGATGACGTAAAGGTGTCAGCAAGAAATGACTTATCCAAATATTAGTTGGCAAAATCACAATCACCAAACCATCAAGAGAAATTGAAAAACAAAAAAAAAATAGAAAGACATCGTCTAGCATAGTGAAAGTCAATTGAAAATGTGTTTCAATCATTTCGTAATCCAATTAAATAAGACAATAATCACTAATAGTATTCGAAACTCAAACCGACACTACAAATTATACGATTCACTTTTGGCCATAAAATGACCATACACATTAAAAATGCAAGATAAAAATAATCAAATACAAATCCTTGTTCGACCAAACTATAACACCATAAAGTCGCAAACCACATAGATAGCAAATGCAAATACCCAATCACAAATCATTGTTTCAAATTTCAATCAATTACAAATATTTGATAATTAACAACCTATGACAATAGAAGTAGCTTGATCAAATCTCAATGATGCCTGGACAACTTTGATAATTCTACAAAAAAAAAATTATAAAATTATTAGAATTGATTAATACAAATGAAGTAGAGTATAAATTAAAATGAATAACTACTAAAAAAAATTAAAGATAAAAGTTACTTTTTTCCAACAATTCAACTTCACGTAAGTCCTCATCCACATCTATTGGCTTGGAATTTATATGAAGCCAATCTTAAGCACAAATAATAGCTTAAACTATTTTAGGAGACAAAGAACTCCTAAATGTATCTAGAACGCAACCAGCCGTGCTAAACGTAGATTCTGAAGCTACCATGGAGATAAGAACCGCTAATACATCGCGAACCATCTTTGAGAGTATTGGGAATCTCAAACTGTTTACTTTCACCAACTTAGCACATCAAATTTGTCTCTATCATTTTCCTCAACATCCTCGCTCAAATATTTTTCCAACTCTGACTACACATGCTCACGTATCCCACCAGTCTTATGCATCATAAACGCTTATTGTAGAGTGATAAACCTCAATTATACGTGTTTTCTAGCCTAAGATTAGTCGTTTTTATATCATTTTATATCATGATTTATACCCCATATACGTTTATAGGTTTGTTACATTATTTTAGGGTAAAATCATTAACTTCGAGAAAATGACGAAAAAACGTATGGAAGGAGATACATGGACGCTGTTTGAAAATACAATCACATCTTGGGCTACAAATCTCCAATGTTAATGAGTCTTATATGGTTAGAAAGCTAAGACAATTACCTAAGGGTGCGTTTGGATCGATGGATTTGAAATCCATGGATTTCAAATCCATAGACAAATCCATTTAAGTTCGTTTGGATGATGATGGATTTCAAATCCTTCGTCATTCATTTTGAGCTCTTTTCTCCACAACTACGGTGGATTTCAAATGACACCATTCTAGGTGTCATTTGAAATCCTTCCTCCAAATCCACTCCTCAAATCCAAATTCATCGATCCAAACGCACCGTAAAGGTCTTATGAAGAGGACAAGATCCGGTTCAAACGTTTGAAGACTCAAAAGTTATAAATACGCTTTGTTCCGAACCAAATGGCGCAATCCTGGTAAAACGATCATAACTCGAGTTATACAACTTGGGTTGGATCCAAATTGGTTGGGTTTTAAAGCTAAGACATAGATCTACAACTTTATAGAAGACATCGAAGGCCAAATCGGACTGTACGTTGCTCTTAAGCGCAAGCGCTTAAGCGCCCTAGACAGGGATGAGGGATGAGCGCTTAAGCGCATGCGCTTAGGCGCTCCAGACTGGGATGAGCGCTTATGACTTATATTCGGTCTTTTCTTTCTTTTTGGGGGTATAAATACTCCCCCCAAACATTGTAATAGGGTCGAACTTTATTTCTCGGGGATTGATTGTAAAGATTAGGGATTCGAGAACAAGATTCGAGAATTGATTGTAAACGAGATCTTTCGACAACGGGTTTTATCGAGTTTATCTTTTTAATCTCTTTTCATTCTTGTCTATCTATCATGTTTACCTTGATTATCGTGTATTGTGCTTTCGCATCTATGGAGTAATCCATTATATTCTGGAATTGGGAATAGCCCGATAATATGTTATCAGCTTGAATTATATTATTGTTTACGTTACATCGCATATGCTTATGATTTGAATTCTTGATTATTAATGCTTGTGAATTTGCTGGCCACATATTTGCATGTTCATAGATATTAGGTGAAAATTCTGAAAGGTGACATCTATATCGGAACCCTAGAATTCAAACCTAGGATCCTAAATCACGAAAGTAGTTTTAGGTCTTTTGAGAAATCGATACATTATCGTAGAGATTAATGAACTCGAGCTTAGTCTAATCATCACGACAGTAGTTGATTAATTAACTTAGGTAAATTGTTATGCTTCGACAGAAGGTAATGAGTATAATTGGATAATGTCCTTCATAAGTGGGGATTGTAGCTGAATTGATTGTATGATTTAATTGATAACGTATGTCGTGGTGAAACCTGATTCTGGAATTACTAATCCAATATAATCAAAACCAGTTTTATACGTTCTGTTCCGTTTTCTTTACAACTTATTTCATATTTTCGTTAGGCTTAGATTACTGATAATTGATAGACTAGTGCTTGATTATTCGGTCCTCGTGGGAACGATATCTTTTGTACTGCACCGAAGCCGTGCGCTTGCGGTTTAGGCACATCATAGAGAAATTTTTCGAGTCAGAGTATCACCACATACCTCAGTTAAACAACGGTTAGAAGTCTCAATTGGAGAGGAAGAGGATGAAAAAACATGACCAGATGATTGACTTGAGCTTCTTGAACTTCCGTGAATTGTATTACCATATCTCACTTTTAATCATCGAACATCTCAAAAATACCATCTTTCACTTGGTCTTTCATTGAGTCACTCTTTCTAGTATCATCACACATCTTATCAAAAGTAAACTTAATGAACTCCAATTTTAAACGCGGATAAAGGGTTCCAATATAGTATAAAACCATATTCATCTTTTCAATTTACCCTCAATACTTGTCATATTTTTTTTCATGTTTCTTGCCATGTCACTTAATTCATAGTCATCGCTTTTTATTAAGTCTTGAAGAAGCAAGTTCACCTCAATTATTTCTTGAAAAACAAGATTAGATGTAACACATAATGAAGCTGAAAAGGTAAAGTGAGTAGGTAAAAATCAATCGACACACCATAAAATGGCTTCTTGGATGTGATGTATAGGCAACCTCCACATCTTCATACGCATCAAATGCTCTCTTAAGACAAAACATAGTCCAACATTGAGTAGGTGGAATTCCACCTAGTATGTACATCAAGAGATAGCAATTTCTTTGTTTTTTTTTTTGGCAAATTCAGCACATTTTTTAAATTTCTCGTACCTAGCCGGAGAATTTTTAATATACCTAATGGCCCCCCTTATACGTAAAACGGCCTCATGTTCACCTTTTCCTTTTCCTTTTAATTCATCCTGAACTATTAGATTAATTATATATGCGAAGCTTTGGGACGAAGTTGTGGTGGACGAGGATCACGAAAGTGTTCTCAGTATGGTGATTCGGTTAAAAGTGCGTTAAGCCTAATGATTCTTGTTGAGATCTTGTTGGTAGACCTACACATCTCATGTGCACATATTTTTCATCAAAAGCATTGTGGCCCCAATTTTCAAATTTCCTTTTAAGGTACAAAATCGCCGCATCATTTGCAAATCCGTTATCAACTGTGACACTGAATATCTTCTCAATACTCTAGTCAATTAAGCATTTCTCGACTCCTATGCCTATATCTTCACTCTTATTACCGGTAATTGGACAAAAAATGAATATTCTTTATGCAAGTGCGATGTCAAATGGGTCGGGCTGGGCCGGCCCATCAATTTTTTTCATGGGTCAGACCGTCAAATTTCTATTCATAGGTCTGGGCCGTGCCGTGCCGGCTCTCTCAGATGATTTTTTCTTTATTTTCCTAAACATGTTTTCAAATTTTTTTTAAATATGTCTAGTCTAATTTAACATTGAACAAAAATTGATATTTAAATTCGAAGAACAAAAATTAACATAATATTATTTCAAAGTAGTGAAAACTTAGTATAAAATTTTAGTCTATCATAATTGTGTCCATTTGTTATAGTCGTAGAAGCAGACCCGCACGGTATTCAAAATTGTGAACTAAACTCATAAAATCTTCATTGTCTTCTTCTTCAAGCGGTGGTTCTTCGACGTGCGTCATGATAAAGTCTTGATCATCATCTTCAACTTCTACATAATCATCGTTCATCGTTTTGGATTTATTCCCATTTCATATTTCAGGGAAGAGCTTCCCTCACTCCACCATTGATCAAGCCAATCCTTGTACACAATAAAAACTTTATTGATTTTGGAATTAGATGATTTCTTCTATCGCTAACGTTCCTTTGTCCTGCACTAAAAGCACTAAAAATACTTTTGGAAGCTACGGTAGACATTTGAGGCCTTAGTAAATAACTAGCAATAGAAGAAAGAATCGAAAACGTTGCACTTTCAAATTTCCACCATTGTAAAATTTCAAAATTTTCATAATATCCATCAAGGGGCAATTGAAGATAATATTGCATTTCACATTTTGCCCTATTTGTTGTTCAATGAGTATTTTGCAATGAGGCTAACAAAGAAAAAGGATGATGGGATGTGAATGAACACTTGATGTCGATGATGTATGAATAATGTTAGATGAAGAATGTGAAGATGAATTAGATTCATATAATGACAATAAATTTCTTAATAAATTCTCGACATGGTCTTGTTCGTCTCCCGTATTTTGTCATGCAAGTTAGCTACTTTATATTGTTCCATTAAAATAAAACAACCATCTTTTTTACATCTAGGATCAAATATACAACTTAAGATACACATCGGAGGAATTTCGAAAAAGTATTTATTCCATTTCAATTTCATTTGTTTTATTATACTTTTTACATTATCGTTATCTCTATTTTGAGAAAACATTTCAACTACTTTGATCATATTAGATAATATAATATTGGATTTAATGCAGTAAGAACCGGACGTCGTTGTGGTAACTTCACAAAATATGTTTAATAAAGGAGCAATTGTGTTAACGATACTCCAATCGAATTAATGAATATATGACTACCCATTTTCCCCAACGAATGTTTGATTACAAATTGAATTAGTTATACTACGGTTAGGTTAAGCTTCAAACAACATTTTATAGGTAGAGTTCCATCTAACTTCCACATCTAAATACGGTACTTTATAGGTCAAATTATTTCTCTCAACGATACGTTTATATTCTTAATGTCTAATAGTTGAAGCTTTAATATGATATATATACAATGTCTAATTTTGTGAATATGTTCTTTTATAAATTGCAAACCATGTTTAACACATAAATGCATAATATGACACATACATCTAATATGAAATAATTTTCCACCTCAAATTATGGATGCAATTCATTTTTCAAAAATGCAATAGCTCTAGTGCCATTTGTTGCATTATCAAAAGATATTAACATTATTTTTTTTCGAAATATTTCAATGTTCACAACAACAATGGAAAGTTTTACTTAGGTGTCCCGTGTGTGGATGATAAAGTTGTTAAAAGTTTATTATTCTTTTTTCTAAATAATAATCATCGTCTATCTAATTTGCCGTTGTGCAAATATAATTTCATCCACATATCCGATGTTAATGAAATCCTAGAAGTTAAATTAGAAAATTTAATTTTTAAATTATTCATTTCTTCAATATATTGCTTAAAACCATCATTATAACAATTATTACGTGACACCCGTTTAAATTGTGGTTGACAATACACTTTTTTAAAATTTTCAACAAATACATTTTTGGCGAAAGTAAAAGGCAATTCGGCTTGAGTAACTAACCGAGCTAAACCGTTTTTCATTACCATTTCATTATAACTAAATGTTTCGATATTACTTTATGCAACTCCGTCCTCACTCGATCCATCAAACTCTATTGTCTCCCATTCAGGATGCTTATTTTCAAATGCATTCCCATATTACTGGTATCACATCCTCCATTCTTTTTAAATACAAATTCGTTCTTTATATTCGACAAATAATTATTTCTTCATCGGCTACAAGTTGAAAATATTTCCAATATTTACTTGTTTTAGGTTTTATTCTTTTTTTACGTGTAAATGTTGTCAAAGGCCCTTGTTCCCCTAAGTGTTCATTTTCATTTTCTTCGATTTTGATTTCTTCATTAAATTGTGATTCCGAATATTAAAAGTTTCATGATGTGGAAAATAACTAAAATAATAAAACAATGAAAAAATATTTGAAAAACTAAAAAGACGAATGTTACCGAAGTGAAGTTCAATTTTTTATCGACGGTCGAACGACAAAACAAATGGCACCATTTCGGAATCACGTTGAGAAATTGAACAGCACCATTCCGGAATCACATCGAGAAATTGAACAGCACCACTTCGGAAATGTAAATTATTACGTAAAGAAGTAAAAGCATTATGACTACAAGCTGTGAGGTAATAATCAAATAAAACTACAAATCCTATATTTATAGACAAGAAAAAGTTAAAAGAAAAACTAAAAAAAATATAATAATAGGCAACGATCATAAAAATGACAATTGCAAATTTTTATGATAGTTGGATATTGCCAAGATGACAAGATAACAGCTGCTGCAACAAGCCCCTTTATTATAAAAAAGAAAACTTTTTTTTACATGTGGGCTAGTGGTTTATGTATTTTTTTTTCTGGTTTATGTATTTTTTTTCTTTTATTTTTTTTTGGTCCAAGGATTGGAAACTATCAACACAATTTGTAATCGAGCCAATTTATCATCGAGCAAGAATCCATTTTCTTCTCTTTCACAAAGTGGCGTATCAATTCCTCAAGGATCATTATCTTCATCTCAGCCTAATGTCACCACTCCACAAACTCCTAGTAGTGGTATCAGTGTAAATTACAATTGTTCTTAAATTTAGCATAAGCCCTTGTATACTTATGTAACTTGTATGTTTTTTGGATTCTTTGTCTATACAGAGTCTAACACCCAGAAAAATGTTCGAGGATCAACTCGAGAAATAGCTATGCGGAAGCTAAACAAGAAAACAATAATAAGTTAACTATCCATATTGATCCTATACAAAGTAGGCCAATTGATTGCATGGAGTCAACAAATTGTCTAGTGAGCTTGGACAATTATCTTAAGAATCATTGCTGGTTCCTATTAAGTGGAAGAATGTAAAGAAGACTGAGTTGATGAGGGCTTTTGACCGACTAGATGTTAGTATATAACTTCTTTGACGTCAATACTTATTTATCTTTATCAACTTAATGTTTTATTTATTTCATTTATAATATTATTTTGAGGTTCTTATTTATTTTTGTAGATGAATTTAACAATTGATAATCCAACTGAAGAGAATACGAAAACTATGGAGGCCATTTTAAAGAATCGATCTAGAACACAACGTCATAGACTGGACAAACATTTTCCAAAATTTTCTTTTGTGGAGGAAGTTATACAAAACAAGCCATCTTATGGAGGCTTAACTCAAGAAAATTGGAAAATGTTATGCACAACACTTTTAAGTGATCCCAAGCATCAGGTTTAATTTTTATTTGATAAAACATGTTTTCAATATATGTATTTGTTTTATACTACTTATTAATAATATTAGCAAAGATGCAACATTAACAAACAGAATCGCTTGAAGATGATAACAAATCATAACCAAGGTTCTAGAGTCATATGTTTGTAAGTAATTTAGTGATTTTTGATAATATAGTATATCTCTATGGTAAAAAAATGATTTCTATCTAAGTATAATCACATTCTCACAGAGCCAAGAAAAAGAGTTTGATGGGGATGAGGTTGATAGAATTTTCTTTCACAAGCATACTCACTATACAGAAGGAAAATTATGAGTTACTCCACAATCATAAAACAATCATGTAAGTCTCTATCGTTTTTACATTTCTTTATTTATAAAATGGAGTGCTAATGTTTAGATTTGATTATGTTTAATATTTTATCCAAAAAAAAAGATTATGTTTAATATGGTGATTGATTTGTATCTTCTTTTTCTTTTCTTTTTTGCATTATGTTGTTGAAATGATAAATCATTTGATATGGATATGATGTAGTTCTGATATTAATAAAGTAATTTGGTGTGCAATTAGATTTGAATTATAATGAAAATTGGATTTACATAGACTAAAATCATTCGTATTTTATTAAACTTGTTCACAACTTAAGTAGTGTTTAAAAGATGGTTGGCGAGTTTTCAGTTAAAAGTTTGTTCAGTGCATAGTTATAACAATATCATTCATTTTAGGTGTTGAAAACAACACGCAAATGTGCAAATTTCAGTCCCAATAGGTGTTGTTCTCTTGCGATTTCTGCACTGTATTAGGTGTAATTTCGGCACACATTCAGGTGCAGAAATTGCATTTATTATGCTGCTAAAATTACTGTCACGTCCCCAATTTTGGGTCGCGTGATGGCCATATCTTTAATAAGCCCATAAGACTCAAAGACATGTAGTCCAAAGAATCAAAGCAATTTAAAACATCCCTTTTATTGAAAACAAAACTCCAAAAACTAATATTCTTAAACAAGTATTTAATAAAAATAAATTCTAATGAAAATTTATCGTACTAAAAATGAAATTAAAAGACTCTAGATCACCAATCTTCACCACCCCCCAAATTTGCTCTTCGCCTTCTTCCGACTCAACTAGCATGAACTTAAAATAGTGGGTGAGCGACAAAATCGCCCAGTAAGTAGTTCTTACACCTCCTATCGGTCTAGAGCACATTAAGTATATATATTTATACGTATTGCAAATCAAGAGAAAATAAAACTTTACATTCAGAAAAACAATGTATATTTTTCATGAGAAGAATCTTTGCAATTTAAAACTACTCATATAACATGTGATTAATTTTGTAAGCAATTCATACACTAATATCACGTTGTCAATTCTTTTCAAAGTATGTAAATCGATCAAGAAAGTATTCTAATGCTCCTAAATTTCTTAGAACCTAGTCAGTAACTTGATAAGTCCTAGCTGTTTATCCCGCTAAGTAGGCCAAAACTGCTATTAATTTGCCGCATTAGGCTCAAAGGTTCAAACACTGCTATTAATTCGCCGCAGGAAGCTCAAAGGTTCAAATTACTGTATATTTAAAGCTCTACAACAGGCTCGGAACTAATTCCTCATATTAATATTTCAAAGCATACGAATGCTTTGAAATTCTCAAAATAAATCTTTTATTATAAGCAAATCAATATTTACAAAGCAAGATCACATGGTAGCGTTTTTGTATATACGAAAAGTAAACTAGCATGATCAAGACCAAATTTTTATATTCAAATAATTTTGGAGAAGATAACATTGACTTTTTGATTGAAGAAAACTTAGATAAAAACATAGAAGGGAAAAACCACTTACAATTGTAATGATGTATTTAAATTATCGTCTTAGGTTCTTCTACATGAATTTCTAAGCCTAAAAGAAAATTTAGAGAGAAGTATGAGAAAGGTGCAATTTCATATGTGGGGGTTGAGGGTATTTCTAGGAGGATCTAGGGCTTAGATGATAGAGCTTGAGTAGAGTTCTAAGCCCCTAAGAGATTAGATATGATATGGTAGGCTTAATTCTAATGGATATGGTTGTTTCTGTTAGGAATATGATGCCGGTGATAAACGCACGAAAGAAAGACGATAAAAAACAACACACGAATTGTTTACCCAGTTCGTCAAAGAATTTGACTACGTCTGGGGGCACTGCCAAACCAGGATATTTTCACTATATTTCTGATGATATCTGTGATTCCAATGAGAGTCTTAGGACTCTGAGGGTTACAATGATATTAGGGTTATTTATAATATAATATACCTAACCCTAATAGGAGAATGACATAAGCCCATCGAAATACTTTTTGGGCCTATTTACAGTCTTTCAGGCTCCATAACTCAACAATCTCTCACTTGGAGACTGAACTCAACAAACAATGTAGCCATCTCTCGATCTTCTCATTCAGTAGCCCACAACATGATCCCGGCAGCGCCAAGCCTCTCACCTCAAGTTCCGATCTGCCTCTAATTTCTATATTCAGAACTGATCCCGAAGCTATATTCGATTCTCTCCTGCGAATTTCTTCGCTCATAATCAAATATCTTACTTCGTCAGATTTCAAAATTTCTTTCCCTGCTGAAGACGGTAACCGTTCCACTCCAACTTTCCGAGAACCTCTCTTTCCCTGCTGAAGACGGTGACCGTTCCACTCCAACTTTCCGGGAACCTCTCTTTCTCTGCTGAAGACGGTGACCGTTCCACTCCAACTTTCCGGGAACCTCTCTTTCCCTGCTGAAGACGGTAACCATTCCACTCCAACTTTTCGAGAACCTCTCTTTCCTTGCTGAAGACGGTAACTGTTCCACCCCAACTTTTCGAGAACCTTTCTTTCCCTGCTGAAGACGGTAACCGTTCCACTCCAACTTTCCGGGAACCTCTCTTTCCCTGCTGAAGACAATAACCGTTCCACTCCAACATTCCGGGAACCTCTCTTTCCCTGCTGAAGACGGTAACCGTTCCACTCCAACTTTCTGGTAGAGAAGACAACAGAATTAGGGCTCTAACCTCGTCATCAAAATCGAATCACACTCATCGTCTTCCTGTCAAGCACCTTACACTCTTCGTCTTTCATATCCGACGACTTATCACCAAGGGGCTCATACAAATCTTTACCATACAGGCAATCTTCGATTTGCATCTTCCAGAACCCAAAGTCCGTCCCATCAAACTTTTTCAATCGACGTTTTTCCTACACCCATCATATTCGCTCCCACTCAACCCGAGCTCTGATACCAGTTGTTAGGAATATGATGCCGGTGATAAACGCACGAAAGAAAGACGATAAAAAACAACACACGAATTGTTTACCCAGTTCGTCAAAGAATTTGACTACGTCTGGGGGCACTGCCAAGCCAGGATATTTTCACTATATTTCTGATGAGATCTGTGATTCCAATGAGAGTCTTAGGACTCTGAGGGTTACAATGATATTAGGGTTATTTATAATATAATATACCTAACCCTAATAGGAGAATGACATAAGCCCATCGAAATACTTTTTGGGCCTATTTACAGTCTTTCAGGCTCCATAACTCAACAGTTTCATGGAGATATACTTATAAAAAATAATCCTAAAAATATACATCCGAAATGAAAATATGATTAGGAAAATTTAAGGTACATGTTGTAGATTTAAGATACATGTTGATATATATTAAGTCTATAATATAGGATAAGTAGTTCGAATTATTGATATGCTTGATATATTAGATATTGTAGTTATCATGGGAATCCCTATGATTTAGTTGGTTGGAGATTTGAATCCTAATTGTAATTATGCATAAATTAAAATACTTAATTAGGTATTTATGTATAATATTTTAATAAAAATCTTAATTATTGTTTAGGGTCAGGTATTACAACATTCTCAAGTACAATTTCAGCACCAATTATACTGATTCAAGTGCTATGAATTGGTGCAATTTCAGCACCTGAACATGGGCTAAAGCTGCAGTTGTTTAGGTGCTGATAGTGCACGTGTTGAGCGCTGCAACACACCTAAACAAGAGCTAAACTTGCACCTATTATGGTGCTGAAAAAACACCTTAATTGATGCAATTTCAGTGCAATCATATGTTGTGAGGTAGCTTAATTGGTATTTTTTTTGTTTTATAAATTTCTTAAATAAGATGATCCTTTTATATTATTTTTTCATTTCGATATTATTGGTAGAAATGGAAAATCGTAGGATTGATACTGAAAAAAGAGGCGAGATAGTGGATGTTGATAAAATTGTTGATGGTGTTTTTGGGAAAAGATTACCGTATATTATAGGACTTGGTTATGGCCCTAACCTAAACAAATCAAATTCTGGTATAAGGGTACTACAAGAAACTTTAAAAGAAAAGGATAATGAATATGCTACACTTAGAGAAGAACGTGATATACTTATGGAAGAAATGAATGATATGAAATCGACTCTAGCCGAACACAGTCTTCTTTTTGAGAAGGCAATCCAGTCTCAAAACCTTAGTAGTCCATGGTAAAGTACCCAGTATCAAATTTAGTTTTGATTTTTTAAAAATTTTAGTGACTCTTATTCAAATTATATTGCGACTTGTTATGCAGATTCGTGGATGGTGACTCTAAGGATGAAAGAAGAACTAATGTTGATACATGTTCGTGTAGGTTTAGTTGTTTATTTTGTTCGTACTAATATGGTTTAGGTGAATTTATCGAAGTTATAGTGTGGCATACTTCTTTTGTTATTATTAAGAATTTTCATTTATTTTGTTATTAAGACATGGTATCTATGTTATGAATCTATGATATGTTGTTTAATTAAAAGATGATTTGTTAATACATAATTGATTTCTTGGATATTTAGAAATTTGCAATTTATTAAAAAAAAATATGGAAAAGATATCAAATATAAAAATAATATTTCAAAATATTACCGGAATAAACCATCATTGCTAATATTGGTATAATTTGTAGAAAAAAGAAAATATGGTCTAATTATTTTTTTGCCCAAACCTTGAGATTTGATAAGATTGACGATTTTTAGGCACAAAATAATTTGTTGCATAAAATGACATTTGACAACTAATTATTTCATTGTAAAAACTAAATATTTTGCAACAAAATGTTTTTTGTTGCGGAATCTAACACATCGCAACAACATAATTTTCCTTACCAATCATAATAAACATTCAGCGTAATAAGTGATTATGGACAATGAAATATTATTTTATGCAACAAAATGTATGTCTTTTAGCATTATAATTGTTGCGTATAGAAATACATATACGCAACGACGCCACAAAGCTGCCAACGAAAATATTTTGTTGCCTAAAGTTTTAGCAACAAACATTTCACTTTTTCGCAGCGAAAATTAGCGTGGCCGCTAGCAAAATTTCTTCTAGTGTTTTAGTGTTGATGATTTAAAATTTTGTAAAATAATAAAATTTACAAATTATTTCTTTGTGCATGAATTGT
The DNA here is from genome assembly GCA_963669365.1 of Verbascum thapsus. NCBI lineage: Eukaryota > Viridiplantae > Streptophyta > Magnoliopsida > Lamiales > Scrophulariaceae > Verbascum > Verbascum thapsus. Next base: position 23,520,519 of record OY770105.1, read on the forward strand.
GATGTACTTCTAGAGCTCACTTCTTCCCCACACTACGAGTGAAAGGGAAAATATAAAGACTACCATTAAAGCATCCCAAGCGAGACTTACTATATTCACTCTCAATAGTTACATACAAGTCTATAGAATATAAAAACACGGGATGTCCATGGCGTGTACGTGTTGGATGAACCAAATCGTCATTGAATTATAAGTTATATTTTCGAAAATAGATGAATTTATAACATTTAAGAAAATATCGAATATATTAATGAATGCTTAATAATTTATTTGAAACTAATTCAGACTTTATAAAGAAAAATATTGAATATTAAATTTAAAGAAGTACAAGAAAAAATAAATTGGTTAAGCGATAAACTAGAGAATAAGAATATTTTTATAAAATCAACCCTCTGTCACCCTTCTTTTCACCTTTTTTTTTCAATAATAACAACAATAATAATAAATATAAATTTTAGAGAGAAAAAAACACAATAATAACGATACATGACTATTTAATTGTCCTTAGAAATTCTCCAATTTAATTTTTAACTTGAAATATACAATTGGGTTTGATGAGCTTAATGGGCGATGGTCGGTGGTCAAGGGTTCAAATTCTCATATACAATATTTAAATTTGTTCCTACAAATTAAAATATTATTTTTAAAACAAATGAAGAAAAACTAAAAATATTTTTTCTAAATAAAAGGACCGGTTTCAGCCTCTTTATGGCCTATTTGACATCTTTAGTCCACACCCCAACTTAGACCCAATAATTGTTTTTATTGGGTTTGGTATGGATCAAGACCCAAAAATATATTTTGGCATGGATCTATACCCAGATCCAAAACTGGATCCGCCTTACCCAATGCGAATCCTATTTGAACCCAGCAATGACACAAATCTCGTCATTTTATGTGAGGATATTAGTGATTGGAGGTGACGAGCTTATGATATTTATCGAGAAGAATGATGATTATGTTGAGCTATATATTTTAACGAGCTTTAATAAAAAGAACATTTCATGATTTTTTTAAATTGGGATATCTAATCATGAGTTTTAGCCAATCTAACTTTTCCATTCATAAAAGAAGAGAAATTATGAAGGAAATTCTAAAGAGATGCCTCCTAAACAAAACTCCAAGGATGTGAGAAATTTATATATAGAGATGGTTGTTACTTGTTGGTCGTCAGCATCTCTGACCTAACAATCTTTTTGACTGAATAATTGATATTATCCTAATTGTTTTTATCCAACATGCAAATATAAAGTGACTTTTTTCCTTCAATAAACTTAATTTCATTAAGTCTTGAGTGAGGATATTGACTATCCTATTTTAGTTAATTATTTAGGGTTTAGGTTCAGTTGTATGGACCCCAAACACCAGACCAATGTGATTTATTTTGATTATTGGGAAAAGGTATGGAGAGTTTAACCCAAAAATTGCAAGTTGGAAGGCACGCAGCCTGGACAAAAAATATTATTTTATTCATTTATTAGTATATATATAGTATAACATGTTTTCATAATTTATTAATCTACGTATATAATATAATATCTTATAATATTATATATTGATGGAAAATGTTATTTCTTAACATCTATTGTGATCATTTAATAATATATTCATATATTAGTAGAAAACATAATAATCATATACATTAATAATACAATTTTTTTTTGTTTTTTTTTGTTAAGTTCCAACTCAATTTAGCTCGATTTTTTTTTTCTCAAGCTCAAATTCAAACTCAACTCATGATATCTCTAATTAAAGACACTCAACACACTGATGATTATAATCATGCCACATCTTGAAAATATATGTTTCACTATTAAAGTAAATTATTTCCACACCTCCATAATTTTAGCATCGCAAAATTTTAAAAAGTACTATTGGTTCTGTATGCAAGAATGATCTGATAATTATTGCTATATATATAAGTAGTGCAATTTTAAGCAAGATTTTTCTTCATATGTGAAGTACACTTTTAGAATTTTGTTAAAAAAAAAAAAATAGACGCTTAGAAGCTTATCAACAAAAAATAAATAGATGTTTAGATATATGCCCCTATGGCCTCTAACCGTTATTTATACTCCTCAAAACAATCGTGATAATATGTTACGGTAAGAAAAACTAATATAACACGCCAAGTGAATTACAATTTCATTTAGTTATTCATACATTACTATCTCAACAATTACAATAAATCTGATATTGCATGAAAAATAAAAATAAATTATGGGCTGAAAATAAAACTGCGAATCATTATATAGTAGGGTTTGATATGAATAATATAAGCAATATTATATTTCCTTTTATGTCTTTTTATATTATAGAATGTTTCCTTTTTATTAGGATTCGAATCTGATAGCTTTCCTTTTTATCAAGATTCGAATCTGATTGCTTTCCTTTTATTAGGTTTCCTTTTTGTTTTAGAAGTTGCCCTAGTTAGCAAAGTTTTATTTTAATAGGAAAGTAGATTTGGAAAGATATCAATTTTAATTGATATCCTTCTTTTATTAGGTTTCTTTTTATTTGGTAAGTTTAGTTAGTAAGTTTTTATTTTTAGTAGGAATTAGATTTTGGAAAATATCATTTTCTATAGGATTTTTACCAAAATTAAGTTTATTGTTTTTGCCTATAAATAGGCTACATTTTTCATTAATAAAGTAGAGAATATTTTTGATTAAAATCCGTGAGTTTATTCTCTCGTCGTTCTTTAAGAACTTTTGAACTTATCGGATTTTATATCCGTGGCGTTCGTTCCCGACTTATCAAGCGGCAATCCATACCGTTTGTGGCGTCATCATAATTTCGTTCTGAGGTTCGTCTTCATTGACTTCATCGGGTCGAGGTCTTCTATACCAAGGTTCGTTGTCGCAATCGAATTCGGGTTAAAGATATCCATCTCACCAATTCAACTAGTGTGCAAACTCTGATCTTGGGGAAATTCCGCAATGAATGAATCCATCATGGGAAGATTCATATCAAGTGGTATCAGAGCTACGTTTGCCACGTAGTTTCTGGAAAGCCCTACCGGCAGTTATCTCTTATTTGAAGTAGAAGTCTTTTATTTCAAATAGAAAGTATCTTTATTTTTCTTAGTTTATTTTTTATTTTATTTTCTAGTTTTTTGGATTCTATCCAATTCTTTTTTATTATCTAGTTAATTTTCGTACCTGAAGGTCAAAAAAAAAATTTCGAAAAAAAAAAAGTCGAAAAAAAATTGAAAAAAAAAATTCGAAAAATAAAAATAAAAAAAAAACGAAAAAAAAATTGAAAAAAATTCGAAATTATTTGAAGAGGAACTTTAAAATGTCGAAGGAAAGTTTTCCTCAATATGTAATAGGAGGAGTTGACTTTAAGTTCATCTTTGATGGGCTAAAGGCTGAGATGAGAAGGTTGATAAGAATTGAAGAGAAGCGCATCGAGGAGAGGATCGATCGGTATGAGCGCCAACTCAAGAGAAGGGATAGTTTTCGCTTAAAATCACAAGCTTTGGAACATGCTTGGGAACATGCTTCGGAACGTGCTTGGGAAGCATACCAATGGAAAAAGAATGGGTGGCAAGCCAAACAAAAATCAAAGATGGAGCATAAACAAGAGACAAGCCACCATAAAAACCAAAACGATGAACCAAAGATGGAGCACAAAGAAGAGATGAACCACCATAACAACCAAGACGATAAAGGTCCCGACCCTGATGAGATTCCATCATTGGAGGATTCCAGTGAGGGGTGTATATCTAATGATGCATTGACTTTGGTTTCGAAAAGAACATTGAGCGAACATGTGAAGGTGGTTGACGATAAGGTAAGTAATGTGACTATCGATGATGATAATTGCCCAAATATCGCTAACACATCTACCGTGGAAAAATTAGACATATTTGTTTTGGAGCAACCTGAACCATGCAAACTACAATGGATCAATGATAGTGGTGAGACAAAAATGAATGAACAAGTGATTGTTGCACTAACACCTCAACAAGTTTATGAAGATCAAGTGAGGGTAAAGAAAAAGAGTGAGCGAAAGCATGTGGCTGGACAAAATTTCAATGGTGATCATGTTCAATTTCAACAACGCATCGACGATACTGCATACAAATAACGCTTTTGATTTGAGGACAAATCCCTTTCAAGAGGAGGGGAATGATATGAATAATATAAGCAATATTATATTTCCTTTTATGTCTTTTTATATTATAGAATGTTTCCTTTTTATTAGGATTCGAATCTGATAGCTTTCCTTTTTATCAAGATTCGAATCTGATTGCTTTCCTTTTATTAGGTTTCCTTTTTGTTTTAGAAGTTGCCCTAGTTAGCAAAGTTTTATTTTAATAGGAAAGTAGATTTGGAAAGATATCAATTTTAATTGATATCCTTCTTTTATTAGGTTTCTTTTTATTTGGTAAGTTTAGTTAGTAAGTTTTTATTTTTAGTAGGAATTAGATTTTGGAAAATATCATTTTCTATAGGATTTTTACCAAAATTAAGTTTATTGTTTTTGCCTATAAATAGGCTACATTTTTCATTAATAAAGTAGAGAATATTTTTGATTAAAATCCGTGAGTTTATTCTCTCGTCGTTCTTTAAGAACTTTTGAACTTATCGGATTTTATATCCGTGGCGTTCGTTCCCGACTTATCAAGCGGCAATCCATACCGTTTGTGGCGTCATCATAATTTCGTTCTGAGGTTCGTCTTCATTGACTTCATCGGGTCGAGGTCTTCTATATCAAGGTTCGTTGTCGCAATCGAATTCGGGTTAAAGATATCCATCTCACCAATTCAACTAGTGTGCAAACTCTGATTTTGGGGAAATTCCGCAATGAATGAATCCATCATGGGAAGATTCACATAAGGGTTTCAAAAAAATCAACCTAAATGATTTAATATGAAATATTTTTCTAAAATATTTATAGTTCAATAATGCGAATTAAGCCCACTTTATCAAAACTTTCGCATTGAAGTTGCCATAAAATTACATGTCGAAATCATGTTGACATGTAATATGATTGAAAATTCAGAAATAACATATTTTGATTATTGGCTGTTTCCATAAGGAACCTCGAAATTCAAAGATACTTCCTGGCTTCCACCAATCACATCCACGTGCTGACTAAAAAGTAATGTCATTTTTATGGCACTTAAACAATTAATCATGCTCCAATCATTAATTCATTTTACTAATAATAATATATTATTTAATTAACTTAATAACGTATATTTTCTCAAGCTATAGGAAAAATGGGAATAAAATATTTCAACTTTCTAGCAAGAATTATTAAATAAGCAGTATGTAGGTCCAATACCTACTAGTCCAACGGTTCTCAATTGCTTAAACGGTCATCGTCTCTAATAACTTCGTAGTTTTTAGCTTGTGACATCTTATTATTTGAAAAAAATGAATTAAATTAATTATTAACTAAACTTCCTTTTTCTTTATTCAATTATTTTTGTTGAATGGTTCGAAAAACTAAACCTACTTAAATTGTTTATTGGAACTATGGTCAAGTAATACTAAAGAAAAATAGAGGCATATTCTTAGGAATGTTTAAGATTCAAATGTTTAAATACTTACATTCATTTATGTGAATCTTTGTCATCATCCATGCCCAATTCACCAAACCAAAGCAGCAGACCAACCAGTATGGTTATCAAGGCAAGTCCCCACCTTTTTTTTTTTTTTTTTTTTCCTATGCAAAAATTGCAATTTTGGTTTGAAAATTATATTTATGGGTTTGCTAAAATTACTTGAAACTGGCAATTTAAGGGCATTTATTTTGAATTTTTCATTAATTAAGGATAAATTCCGGAGAAAATAAAGCAAGTTGCTGAAAGTGGATTGTACCAGTTACGTGACCATTTTATTCGAGAATTTTAACATTTTGGAGGTAAAATTACACATGTTATAGTACGTTAGGAGCAAAAATCAAATCCCTCTCTAACTCGCAAAACTAAAATTAATGCCAATATATCTTAAACACTTATTTTGTATATTATTCTAAGTGACATTTTTTGTTCCCGTTTGATGATTCTTCATACGCAAATTTGTCAACAACTTTCATTTTTGGTTAAAACCGTCCTTTATATTGAGTATCATTATTTACAATACTGAACTTGCCAATCCTTATAATTAAACAATAATTTTTACAGTTTAGTCGTTTGTTGATCATAATTTATTTTTATGATTATTAAAGTATAAATGTATTATTAGTTCCGATTTGATGATTCTTCATATGTAAATTTTATGATAACTTTCAATCTTTGCTGAAAATTGTCCTTATAATTATAGGATAAATTTGATCACAATTTAATTTTTATGATGATTAGAGTACAATTAAATGTATTATTCTACTTGAAAACAGAAAGCACACACAGTAATCCCAGCACACTTGATAGCTGAAGCCATATCAACACTCCATGGACTTGACCTAAGATGGTCAGGCCCCATCACCCCTACCGAAATGCAGTACGTTCAACAATACGTTTTCGCCAAATACCCCGAGTACAACAACGGCCTAGTCGAACAAACCGAAAATCTCGACTTATACTCCCTTTGTAATAACATCAACGACGAATCTGAAGACAAGAAAAAAACATCATCATCGTCCTCATCATCGCCTTCATTTGGCACTAACAACAACAATTTCGATTACATGAACAAAATCCAATTAGAGCCCTCAAAACTACTCGATATTCTAACCAAAAAAACTTCGTTCCATGGAAATTTCATCTCAATCCCCGAGATTCAGGCCCGAAACCGGGCCCTACAGAGCTGTGGGTTGATAGAGGAGGACTATTTGGTCATTTTCACACCAAGTATAAAAGAGGCCATGATGATGGTTGGTGAGTCATACCCTTTCTTTAGAGGGAATTATTACATGACTATACTTGGTGAGGACTATGATGTAATAAGAGAATTTGTGTCATATAAGGATTCAAAAGTTGTTATAGCACCAGAAACATGGCTTGATTTGAGGATTAAAGGGTCACAACTTAGCCAATATTTTAGAAGGAAATGTAAGCATAATCCTAAGGGTCTTTTTGCTTATCCCGCGTGCACGAACGAGGCTCGATCATCGATGCATTGGATATCGGAGGCTCATAGGAACGGTTGGCACGTGCTTCTCGATGCGAGTGGGTTGGACGTGGGAAATGAACGGTTGGCTTTGGCCCTTCATCGGCCCGATTTCGTGATGTGTATCGCCCGTTCTCAGCCATCGAAGATTTTGTTGACAGATTAGATTATATATTATTCAAACGCCGCACAATTGAAATCAATAAGAAAACATAACCGAATGAATTGTTGATAATTGAAGACAAGAGTGGAAGATCAATCGTACATACCTGTAAATAGAGAAGAAGGGTTTTCAAGGGCAAAATTAGGGCACAAACCTGTTACACAAGTATCACACATGATAGCAAACAAGTCTAAATTAACAAACAACCACGCTAAACCATAGAAAACACACACTTAATTCGGGCACTACTTACATAAACTTATAAACGCCGCACAATTGAAATCAATAACCAAATGAATTGTTGATAATTGAAGATAAGAGTGGAAGATCACATCGTAGATACCTGTAATAAGAGTAAGAAACTTCGAATATTCAGAGACAAACTGTGGTTTCCCTCCTGTCTCCTCTTTGTTCTTGATGAAGTTTACGTTTGTTTGAGAAGAAAGGGGGGAAATTTTGGAATTAACGTGTGCAGGCCTAAAATCGGTCCAGCCCGTTTTAAATAGCCCATCAATCTACAAGGCCTTTACAAGTTGTTTTAATACCGCTCAATCCACAAGGCCCAATTAATAAGAGTTACATAATTTCACAAATTAATCAATCAAAATTATTTCTTATAATTATTATTATTTTTTCATACTATAATGTATAATTTATACGTATATTTTTTATTTCACCTACCATTATATACATGACTATAATAATCATTCCTATTTCATTCATTAATTGATTTGACATATTTTACAAATTATAAATAATTTTTAAAAAATATAATAGTTTATATGATTGTTATGTAATATTATATAATTAGTAGTGTTATATTATAAACTAGAAATTTGGGCCACCGATGCGCGGTTATTATGCCCGTCACAGAAGTTTTTACATTTAACAAGTCATATTATTAATTAACAAAAGCATAAATATTATGTTTCTCCTTGACCGCACTGTTTCATCTCCTGTCGATTGCCTCATTTTGTCATAAAATCGCATTTGAATATGCATACACAAAGTTATTAAAATGTCGAACCGAGCTTTTAGCGATCGAGCTCGAATCGAGTATCAAATTATCGTGTTAAATTTTCACCCCTAATTTTGTCACATTTTTTAAAATTATTAATTTTGTTATATTAATTTAATTAATTAATTAATTATATATTGAAAGTAAAGGTATGAAAGATAAATACAAAAATTAATACAATTTTTATATACTTATATATCATAAATATCTCATAATAATATGTATATATACGTAGAATATTCAAACTTAGACATTTTTCAAAATAAAATTTAACATTCAATCTAAACAAAAATAACATGAGAAAAAACAATGACCTAACGAAATCGACCACCAAATCGACCAATTTCATCATTAGCATTACAAGCTAGACAATGTATATCTTCATCGTCATCTTCGTTTGGCCAACCATTTTTCCTCTTGTGTCCGCCTCCCCGTGTACAATGTATGGGACGATAAATTGGACGTACTTCCCAAAGTGATTCTAAAATTTTGAGTAATTTATCTCGACCCACTTTCAATTCTCTCCTTAAACTCCTATTTTTCTTCATATCGTTCAATAAATCCATACCTTTTTCTTTTATCTTTTCGTCATTACTAAATAGCATGGTAATATATGTAGCATACATAGCCCCGGTGTGCCCCAATTTACAAGCTTTTTCAAGAAATTTAATTGTCGATTCACTCCCTTTCCCGCTGAATTATTGGCGCTGAAAAATTAAAGAAAATTGTAACGGAAAAATACATTGGATTTATGACTAATTTAAAATATATTTCACGTATAAATTATTAAGTAAAAAATTAAACTTACCACAACTTGTCTATATAAGAGCTCGGGATTGCCAGCTTCCTCGCATTTGGTCAAGAAAGCTTGTTTATTTTCGGGCAAAGGACTCCATGCAACTAACGGAAAAATGTCCAACGTTACACGTTGATACACATATGGATCCTCGGCGATGTCATATAAACTTTTGCAGCTGCAAAACATGTGATGTATACATTGTAAGAACACGAAAGAGGCGAGATAAAATATTTTAAAGAAAAAATAAATATTCTTGCAATCTTTATCATTCATAACTTAAAACTTAAATAAAAAAAATTAAAGGGAGTTCCTAATGAACAAACTAATAAACATAAAAAAATTTTAAAAAATTGAAATAATTCATTAGAACCCGTTATAATCAAGATTTACGAGTTCAAATATATATCAAATACCTCAACTTGACGTTAATGATATCAGTCAAGGAATGGGATGCAACTCGAGCAAAGATTTCACTGAGTATTTGTTTGGGAATAGCTTCACTGAGCAAAGATTTCCTTCCGACTGTCGTTGATGCTGAACGTTTCATGTCGTCGGCGATCAAAGAGATGGAAAGGCTTCTCGAAACTTTGGAGAAGAAGGTGGGCAATCAAAGAGACACTAGAAGCTTTCTTGGGACTTTGGAGAAGAAGGTGGGCAATCAAAGAGACACTAGAAGCTTTCTTGGGACTTTGGAAAAGATGAAATTAGAAATGATTTGTTACACCTATTTGCATAGGATAGTGAAAAGATAAATACAAAAATTAATAATGTATTGGGGGAATTAAATCAAAAAGAAGGACGTCCTGGTTGAATTTATGGATGTCCTGGGCATATTTTCGGCAACAAAAACAGTGTGTGGGACGTCCAAACGTCACCTTACAAACATCCGAACGTTCCCTTACCGACGTACAAAGGTCCCCTTACGAACGTCCAGGTTATACAGGTAAATAAATAAATTTTTATATATTATAATATATATAGTTATACATATGTTTGTATATACATAAACTACTAATTGTGAATTTCGGCCTTCGACACGCTCGGCGTATTTAAATACTTGTTGTATTAAAATGTCGAACCGAGCTTTTAGCGATCGAGCTCGAATCGAGTATCGAATATCATGTTAAATTTTCACCCCTAATTATGTCACATTTTTTTAAATTATTAATTTTGTTATATTAATTTAATCAATTAATTAATTTAATTATTTATATATTGAAGGTAAAAGTATGAAAGATAAATACAAAAATTAATGATGTATTGGGGAAATTAAATCATTGATTGTAATTGATGAATGTGTAAATGATTTTTTTAATATAATATTTTATTTATTAATTTATTTAATTATTAATTTTATTATAATTAACAATGTAATTTTTGGAAATGACAGAATTAATTTTATTATAATTACAATTATAATTAACAATGTAATTATACTCATTTTAGAACAAAACCATTGGAACCGACCCAAACCCAACCCGAACCGCCCATTTGCCACCCCAAATCGTAATAATCATAATTAAAATTAATAATATTAAAAAATATGACAAAATTAGGGGTGAAAATTTAGCACGATATTCGATACTCAATTTTAAATTATTAATTTTGTTATATTAATTGAATCAATTAATTAATTTAATTAATTATATATTGAAAGTAAAAGTATGAAAGATAAATACAAAAACTAAGGAAAGATAATTGTGAATTTCGCCTTCGACACGCTCGGCGTATTTAAATACTTGTTATATTAAAATGTCGAACCGAGCTTTTAGCGATCGAGTTCGAATCGAGTATGGAATATCATGTTAAATTTTCACCCCTAATTTTGTCACATTTTTTTAAATTATTAATTTTGTTATATTAATTTAATCAATTAATTAATTTAATTAATTATATATTGAAAGTAAAGTATGAAAGATAAATACAAAAATTAATGATGTATTGGGGGAATTAAATCATTGATTGTAATTGATGAATGTGTAAATGATTTTTTTAATATAATATTTTATTTATTAATTTATTTAATTATTAATTTTATTATAATTAACAATGTAATTCTTGGAAACGGCAGAATTAATTTTATTATAATTACAATTATAATTAACAATGTAATTATATAGTTGAAGGCGGCAATATTCTGCGTTTGAAATCCCTAATTTGCTCCAAATCTCAATCTTTGTCTCCAAATCGATTCACTCCAAATTCCGGTCACCGCCGTGTATCTTCATCATCAATGCGCCGATTTGCTTCACACTTATCGTTAGTTTCTTTTGCCTTTTCTTCTCTTTTTAGTATTTTGTTTTGTTTGTGTTTATGCCAAATTTTGTTGAATCAGATCATTTATTTTAGGATAATTCTTGATATATTGGTTCAAGATCACATGTAGTATCTTTTGGTTCATCAGCTTAGTGTATTTGTTAAGAATGAAAATGAATACTAAATTTCATTAAGCTCAAATATCCCAAAATGACAGAGTAACTGGAACACTTTATTCATAAGGGAATGGAATGTTGCTGGGTTATTAGTGAGCCTAAAAGGCAGTCACAAAAGCAACCTTGTCACAAAAAAATTATCTGTAGTATGTCTAGTCTACGTTAATGGTAGAAAGTAGAATTGTCCTCGGTTAGTCTGGAATGAACACTTTGTTTATAATTTCATCGATTTTAATTTATTTTTTTCGTATGCACGTGAAAGAAGAATTAAAGTGCCCGTGTTCGTTTAGGGTATTAGTAAACAAAAAGTGTGGAGTTTTGGAGTTCTCAAATTGGATATTCGATTTCAATTTTGAAAATTTAAGCATATGTAATGGCACTTAAATGACAAATGGTTACAGAAAATGTTTTTCTATGAACAGATCAACAATATGGAATTATGTGTTATTGTATGTATTATACGGACCATAACCATATGTTTCTTGATATTATTAGTTATTAGGCATATAATTTTCGTATTAAACGGATCTTATTGATATACAACGACGAGTAATACTTTTTATTTTTGTTAAATTTAAATAGAACTTATGCGCGCGAGTAACGGGTGCGTGGGGTGCTAGTTAATTAATATAAACATAGTTAATGTCAAAAATATTATTATTATAATATATTATTTTTGGAGTAAATGACACGATCGTGGCGCATGCACTTCAAACATTATTGCTTTAGCTACTTTGTAGGAGGTAGCTTCATTGTGATGTCTTGTATATAAGACTTTTGAGTTAGGTAAACAAGATCTGTTTCAAGTTCACTTTTACCTTCTATCATACTTGCTTTGCAACCCAACTAAGTTTTTGGGTCCTAACATTTTAGAAATTGTAGTTACAAGTTTGACTTTTAATAATATTTGGATTTAATTGGGTTTTCAATTTGACCCAATTTGGATCTAAATTCGGTTCAACTTATTTAAAGAGTCGTGCTTCTCACCTCTCTTCATCATCTGAACCATTCTTAAAGACTCTTGCCAAATCATTGAAGTTGAACTTGAAATAAAATCAGGTATATTTTCTTTTTTTTGCTGGATTTGTTTCTCTTTATAGATGTAAATTGGCTGTAAAAATTAGAAGGTTTCGTCTTGGTGAACTTGTGTGGTTTTTGATTTGTTTAGTTGGTTTTGTTATTAGCATATAAAGGTTTATTGACGTGATTACATTAGAAAGAGCTTGAATTAATGTACAATTTGAGGAGTCCAGTGACATAAGGTTGTGGTTTCTAGAAATTTTCTTTTATAGATTGTAAAGAGGCAGAAACTTGTGGATTTGTTGAACAATTAGTGGGCGAATATTGCTTTGTTAGTGGACAGAAATGACACCGGCAAGAATAATAATTGAAGATTTTCACTTGGGCATTTTTGACAGCTCAAGGAAAGTTCACTAAATTTTATTTTGGATTTTGCACTAACAGAGAAAGCTCTTGTCTCTGTAGCTGAATCATGAGAGCTCTGAATTGTCTGTGTGGATTAATCGGAATCCTATTTGAATTTTGAATGACTCTAATAACTCTGATGTGGGTTTATTTTGTAGTTGAAAAACAGACATAGGTAGTGTACCAAGGCCAAGAACCAGGAGGCAATGGGATGAATATTACAAGAATTATTACAATGAGGTGAAGGCGAAGAACCAACAAACTTGTGGTATTTGCGGAGGGAGGATGGAGCAGGAGGAGACTTGTAATAATATTGTTGAAAAACTGTCCTCAAAGGATGAAGCTGATGAGAGTGAAATATGTAGTATTATGCAGAAATTGCAGAAAAAATGTGACATGCGGATGAAGAAACTTATACGCAAACAACAGGAGGAAATTCAAGAGTTTGAGCGGATTTGTGATAAGAAAAAGAAAACCTTAGAGAGCTTGAGGATGGAAAAACTCAAGCTTTTGGATGATAATTTCACCAAGGAAATGGAAGAGCATAATCTCCAAAAAGATTTGCATCTTAAAGATCTTGAGGCAAAACATTTAGTCATTAGGGACAAGGAGAGAGAAAAGCAAAATCAATGGCTGGCTGAAGCAAAAAAGAGAGAAAAGCAAAATTAATGGCTGGCTGAAGCAAAAAGCTTCTCTTAATTGTTTTTGTCCTTTTATTTCTATTCATGTTCACGTTCACAGCATTTTAGGCATAACAGCTTGTTTTGGTAAGAATGAAGCATAAACATTATGATGGAGATCATGTTGAACAGCCTGTTTTGGTAAGAATGGAGCAAAAACTATTATCTTTACTCATACTGTGGTTCTAATTGTTTTTATCGATTAACACTTGAGTTGCATGAGTGTTCAATCTGTTTGATGAGATTAGATGTGCATAAATTAAAATGTCGAACCGAGCTTTTAGCAATCGAGCTCGAATCGAGTATCGAATATCATGTTAAATTTTCACCCCTAATTTTGTCACATTTTTTAAAATTATTAATTTTGTTATATTAATTTAATCAATTAATTAATTTAATTAATTATATATTGAAAGTAAAAGTATGAAAGATAAATACAAAAATTAATGATGTATTGAGGGAATTAAATCAAAAAGAAGGACGTCCTGGTTGTATTTATGGATGTCCTGGGCATATTTTCGGCAACAAAAACAGTGTGTGTATTTATCTTTCATACTTTTACTTTCAATATATAATTAATTAAATTAATTAATTGATTAAATTAATATAACAAAATTAATAATTTAAAATTGAGTATCGAATATCGTGCTAAATTTTCACCCCTAATTTTGTCACATTTTTTAATATTATTAATTTTAATTATGATTATTACGATTTGGGGTGGCAAATGGGCGGTTCGGGTTGGGTTTGGGTCGGTTCGAATGGTTTTGTTCTAAAATGAGTATAATTACATTGTTAATTATAACAAGTATTTAAATACGCCGAGCGTGTCGAAGGCGAAATTCACAATTATCTTTCATTAATTTTTGTATTTATGTTTCATACTTTTACTTTCAATATATAATTAATTAAATTAATTTTCATACTTTTACTTTCAATATATAATTAATTAAATTAATTAATTGATTAAATTAATATAACAAAATTAATAATTTAAAAAAATGTGACAAAATTAGGGGTGAAAATTTAACATGATATTCGATACTCGATTCGAGCTCGATCGCTAAAAGCTCGGTTCGACATTTTAATATAACAAGTATTTAAATACGCCGAGCGTGTCGAATGCGAAATTCACAGTTATCTTTCATTAATTTTTGTATTTATCTTTCATACTTTTACTTTCAATATATAATTAATTAAATTAATTAATTGATTAAATTAATATAACAAAATTAATAATTTAAAATTGAGTATCGAATATCGTGCTAAATTTTCACCCCTAATTTTGTCACATTTTTTAATATTATTAATTTTAATTATGATTATTACGAATAGGGGTGGCAAATGGGCGGTTCGGGTTGGGTTTGGGTCGGTTCCAATGGTTTTGTTTTAAAATGAGTATAATTACATTGTTAATTATAATTGTATGGTGATGATTTCAAATGAGTATAATTACATTGTTAATTATAATTGTAATTATAATAAAATTAATTCTGTCAACATAATTAGTGAAAATTTAACATGATATATGAATAATATTCATTGGTCCCGACCCATGACATAACTTAAGCTTTTCACTATCCTATGCAAATAGGTGTAACAAATCATTTCTAATTTCATCTTTTTCAAAGTCCCAAGAAAGCTTCTAGTGTCTCTTTGATTGCCCACCTTCTTCTCCAAAGTCCCAAGAAAGCTTCTAGTGTCTCTTTGATTGCCCACCTTCTTCTCCAAAGTCCCAAGAAAGCTTCTAGTGTCTCTTTGATTGTCCACCTTCTTCTCCAAAGTTCCGAGAAGCCTTTCCGTCTCTTTGATCGCCGACGACATGAAACGTTCAGCATCAACGACAGTCGGAAGGAAATCTTTGCTCAGTGAAGCTATTCCTAAACAAATACTCAGTGAAATCTTTGCTCGAGTTGCATCCCATTCCTTTGATTGCCCACCTTCTTCTCCAAAGTCCCAAGAAAGCTTCTAGTGTCTCTTTGATTGCCCACCTTCTTCTCTAAGCCGAAAAATACGTTGAGCGTGTCGAAGCTGGATTTTACTCTAGTTTTCAAGATATCCTCGACCCACCTGTATCTATTTGACGTCATTGGGTCTAATGTTCTCATGTTTCTTTTAAACCCTAAACCCTACGTAGTTTAACTAGTACAGTTTCACGAAAACAGGAAACCTAGTAGCAAGGCTAGGCAACAAGTTTCGGTCAATTGTTTCACTCGTTTGCTCTAAGCCGAAAAATACGTCGAGCGTGTCGAAGCTGGATTTTACTCTAGTTTTCAAGATATCCTAGACCCACCTGTATCTATTAGACCTCGTTGGGTCTAATGTTCTTGTCTGTGTGGATTAATCGGAATCCTATTTGAATTTTGAATGACTTTAATAACTCTGATGTGGGCTTATTTTGTAGTTGAAAAACAGACATGGGTAGTGTACCAAGGCCAAGAACCAGGAGGCAATGGGATGAACATTACAAGAATTATTACAATGAGGTGAAGGCGAAGAACCAACAAACTTGTGGTATTTGCGGAGGGAGGATGGAGCAGGAGGAGACTTGTAATAATATTGTTAAAAAACTGTCCTCAAAGGATGAAGCTGATGAGAGTGAAATATGTAGTATTATGCAGAAATTGCAGAAAAAATGTGACATGCGGATGAAGAAACTTATACGCAAACAGCAGGAGGAAATTCAAGAGTTTGAGCGGATTTGTGATAAGAAAAAGAAAACCTTAGAGAGCTTGAGTGTCACGCCCCCGGGATGGTGACCCTTTTCTTTTTAAATGTTATGGTTTTCTAAAATAATCAAAAACATCCTTTGAAATAAAAACAAACCATTTTCTTTACAATACCAAACTCTGTACATAAACATAAGTTTGTTTACAAAACCATAACAGAGCGGCTATTTAAACAAAAATCAGAGTTCTTTGAGCTACAAAACGCTCGAAACACGGTATATGAACATAACTCTGTCTGACCGCTCGGGATACTTGGGCAACCTTCACATATGTACATGATCATCACCTGCATCATAAGAATCTAATGAGCTAATGGCTCAGTAAGAAGAAGCTGAATTATAACAATATATCACGTAGCACATAAGACAATCAATAATGCATAGTTCATTTAAAACATTATCTTTTCCTCTTGGGTACCCCGAAGTATGGTATTCGACTGATGATGATAGGCGTCTGTTTTCGGAACCTGTTCATAATGGCCATAAAAAGAAGCATCGCGGGGTTCTCATATCGATCTTTCGACCGATGATATTAGCCGCTAGCTCCATCATATATCGTGGCTTTATCTATCTTGATTTTTACACCTCAAGGTATTCACCACCCTCTGTGGGTCCGCCGGTCCCTCCCGCGTCCCGTGCCTACCCGACCACCAATCAAATGCCAAACCTCCCTTTCGAAAACGTGTTCTTCACATGTATAGCATAAAAATGCAGCATAATCGCATTTTCCTCAATATTTCACATCATATAACATTCATTTTCAATAACACATATAATAAATCATAAATCATTAATATTTAACACAATCGGCACATAATACATTCATTTTCAAACAATTAACATAAATAATCACAAAAATGCATAATATTGATTCTTATGATACGTCAAGAAAAGTTTCTTCTTACCTTATGTCGTTAGTATTCAAATCGATAACAGTGACGCTACCGCAAGCTACCTATAGTGCTAGTTGTTTATATAACCTGTAAAACGACATATATACGGTACCTAAATACGATTTTCGACTAAAAATCTAAATTCACCGATTAAATTGAAAGAAAATTATCGATAAAATTCTTACTTGTAACGCGTACGTCGATTCACCTATTTTTCCGGAATTTTTCTAACCTTTTTCTCTATTTTTATTTCTCTTTTCTCTCCTTTTTCTTTCTCTCTTTCTTTCTCTATTTTCCTTCTCTGATTTCTATCTTTGTTTCTTGTCTTATGCTTAGGAAATTGCATGCATGCATATATATAGAACGTAAGAATGGTATAAATTGGGCAGGTGGAAAGTTAAATGCTTGGTGGCTATGTTTAAAGCAAAGTATGGTGACTAATGTGTGTATTTATATATATATATATATATATATAAGTATTAAGTTGAAAAGTAAGTCGGCAGAAGACTTGGTAGCTAAGTTCGTGAACTTTGATATATAAATATATTATTATATTCAATGAATTATTTACAGCTGCTAGCTTATTACGTGTTATGCATTTGTACGTTATATTTCTACGTGTCATGTATTTAAAC
Organism: Verbascum thapsus; assembly: GCA_963669365.1. Classification (NCBI taxonomy): domain Eukaryota; kingdom Viridiplantae; phylum Streptophyta; class Magnoliopsida; order Lamiales; family Scrophulariaceae; genus Verbascum; species Verbascum thapsus. The sequence goes on from OY770105.1 coordinate 23,538,356, forward strand.
TAATCGGGACATACTGGTAACACGTAAGTGACGCGTAGTGTGTAAAATATATTTACCCAATAATTATCCGGAAGGTTTCGTGTACCGTATTCGATCAAAACTCTTAAAGTTAAGCGTGCTCATACGAGAGCAATTCTAGGATGAGTGACCTCCTGGGAAGAACCTCAAGTTTTCCGTTCGTTAATCAATTCGTGATAAGTGCTACACGCCATGCCTGCTTAATCTAACTCGTCAATTGTCTAAACGCCGTGCCTGCTTAATCGTCATTTCTACTTAACTAATAGAAGATGCAAATTAAATGCATTCTAAATGCAGGTATCACATATGAGTACGCAAGTATTTTCGTAAAATCATGCATTTATCATATGGTTAGCAAATAATCATATTCATGTCGTCATGTCATTCATATGTTGTAAATCAATATAAATGCGTCATATATGACATGCTTGTTGTTGGCCGGGTGTGAGATCATTGAGCATTACATTGAGGATGGAAAAACTCAAGCTTTTGGATGATAATTTCACCAAGGAAATGGAAGAGCATAATCTCCAAAAACATTTGCATCTTAAAGATCTTGAGGCAAAATATTTAGCCATTAGGGACAAGGAGAGAGAAAAGCAAAATCAATGGCTGGCTGAAGCAAAAAAGAGAAAAGCAAAATCAATGGCTGGCTGAAGCAAAAAGCTTCTCTTAATTGTTTTTGTCCTTTTATTTCTATTCATGTTCACGTTCACAGCATTTTAGGCATAACAACCTGTTTTGGTAAGAATGAAGCATAAACATTATGATGGAAAAAAGAGAAAAGCAAAATCAATGGCTGGCTGAAGCAAAAAGCTTCTCTTAATTGTTTTTGTCCTTTTATTTCTATTCATGTTCACGTTCACAGCATTTTAGGCATAACAACCTGTTTTGGTAAGAATGAAGCATAAACATTATGATGGAGATCATGTTGAACAGCCTGTTTTGGTAAGAATGGAGCAAAAACTATTATCTTTACTCATACTGTGGTTCTAATTGTTTTTATCGATTAACACTTTGAGTTGCATGAGTGTTCAATCTGTTTGATGAGATTAGATGTTAGTTTCAAATTGAAAAATATGATTCACATTTTGTAGTCTTATGAAAGTATAATTAATGTTTGGCTTTTATTTATCCTATAATGTTCTATAGAAGATTAGCCGCCATGTTTTCATTATATACATATATATATCTGTAAAAGTGAATCTCTTTGAAACAATATCCTTTGTCGATGTAGCAATTAACCTTAATAAGTCGCAAATCTGCCAATTTCGGATAGTTTTCTCTGGGGCTGATTAAAGTCTATTTGATGTATTTGGATCTATTTTGCTTTCTTGCGTTGCTATGAGTTATTTAACTTTTTAGAAAACTAATCGTAAAAATGTTCTTTTGCCTTTCAATTGGACCATGTTATAGGTATTATAGAGCTTGAAATGAACCTGTTCTTTGAAATACCTTGTAGATAAATGGTACTTTTATAGCTACTCATTATTCCTTCAGTCCTATTCCTATATATAGTACATTCCATCTTTATAACTTGTAGTTCTAAATGGCTTTGTATATAGGGATCTAAACAAGCTTTCTCAGTGATTATATATGCCCAAGCTTTATAAATAGTAGAGCTTAACATCTTCAGTACATAATGGAATAATATAACTATAGTTGTATCTTAATTCTCAGTGATTATATATGCCCAAGCTTTATAAATAGCAGAGCTTAACATCTTCGGTACATAATGGAATAATATAATATGCATAACATATATGTATTTATGCACATATATACCTCTGCTACGTTTTTGACAGATTGTGTAGATGAAGCGAACAACAATATATTATGTATCTAAAAAATATATTCATTAAAACGAACGATATTTTTAGCACGGAAAATATTATGCTAGAAAATGATACATTACTCAAAACTTCATTCAACACAATTCAAAATACGATAACGAATTTCGTAAGCAAGGCAGAGACAATTACTTGCTCTGATACCAAATATAAGCATATAACTATACATACGATCTTATCATGCTCTCTACTATATGAACATATGTAAACGTAAGCGGAAGCGATAAAATCATAATCAAATAATTATCTCCAGCCATTGCTATCGAGCTAGTGAAATCGATCAAACTTATATCCCTTCTCTTCTCAATTCCGTATGCTCTGGTCGTTAGTTTCCGAACCCTCCTTCTCAATTTAGATGTTGTTTTTTACTTAGAGGAGTAGGCTTAGTGAACCATTGAATCAGAAAAATAATCACGTTTTATTTTTATACTACTTTAGCCATTATAGATAAGTTTCAACATGAGCTATATTAGTGGGTGATTACAAGATATGGGGAGAAGAATATGATTAGTTATTAGTCCATGGGTTGACTGTCAAAACAAATGGGCCATAAAATAGATTTTCCATAAATTGAAACTATTATTAATTATATTTATATATTTTATGGAAATCTAATACTACAATCTTTTTCCATGTCATCAAGGTGCCTATCAAGCATATCAAGTTCCGAACCTTAAGGTCAAGGGTTTAAATTCTCATACTCATTATTCAAATTTTTTTCCTACAAATTAAACTATAAACAAATAAAGAAAAATTAAAAATAAATTTTAAAAAATAAAAAGAGCCAGTTTCGGCTTCTTTGTAAGGGTCCGTAACCAACCTCTTTAGGCCTGTTTACCTGAGGGCCCAAGTCGGCCTGGCCCTCTAAGATAAATACATAATGGGCAGACAGGTCAAATTCAATCCATTATGGCTCATATGACATCTTTAGTCCAAACCCCAAATTCAGGCCCAATAATTTGTTATTGGGCCTGGGTCTAGACCAAGACTGAAAAATATATTTGGGCATGTTTTGGGTCTAAGTTTAGATCTGTCCCATCCAATGCCACTACTATTTGAACCCACCAATGATACAAATCTCGTCATTTTATGTGAGGATATTAGTGGTTGGATGTGATGAGCTTATGATATTTACCGAGTAGAATGGTGATCATGTTGAACTATATATTTTAAAGAACTTTAATAAAAAGAACATCTCATGGTTCTTCAATTTGGGATAGCCAATCATGAGTTTTAGCATTGAGCAACCAAAAAAAAGAAGAGAAATTATGAAAGAAATTCTGAAGAGATGCCTCTTAAACAAAACTCCAAGGATGTGAGAAATTATATATAGAGATGATTGTTACTTGTTGGTCGTCAGCATCTCTGACCTAACAATCTTTTTGACTGAATAATTGATATTATCTTAATTGTTTTTATCCAACATGCAAATATAAAGTGAGTTTTTCCTTCAATAAACTTAATTTCATTACATCAGGAGCTAGGATATCGATTATCTTATTTTCCGTAATTATTAAGGGATTAGGTTCAGTTGTGTGCCCCCAAACCACAGACCAATGTGATTTATTTTGATTATTGAGAAAAAGGTAATGCACGAGCCGAATTAGTTCGAAATACATCAATTCTAACTAAAAGACTCGAGAGCTTTTTTTTCGATAAACTGAGTTTAAGTCAAAATTGCAAGTTCGAAGGCTCACGACCTGGACAAAAAATAATATTTTATTTATTTATTAATATATTATGATATCTATTTATTTATTAATCTAATTATCTTATATAGAAATGTATAGATAATGATATATTCTTAACATCTATTGTGAATCACAATTTGTGATGATATTTAATAATATATTTATATATTAATACAAAATAATTTCTCCTACGGCCTCTAACCCTTATTTATGCTCCACAACAGTCGTTATTTCAATCAAAGCTTCTAATAAAATTGTAATATGTTACAGTAAGAAAAACGAATATAACGCACCAAGTGAACTATAATTTCGTTTAGTCATTCATACACTACTATCTCAACAATTACCATAAATCTGATATTGCATGAAAAAATAAAGAAACATGGCCTATCATTTTATTGTAGGTTGATTCCAATGAAATCTGCCTAATTTTCATTATTGAATAATCCAATATAAAATACTTTACCAAATATTCATCATCCAATAATAAGAATTAAACCACCTTCATTTAAAACGTTACATTGAATTTCCCATAAAACTACATGTCGAAATCATGTTGACACATTGTATTATTGAAAATTCAGAAATACCATTTTGATGTATTGGCTGTTTGCATAAGGAACCTCAAAATTCAAAGATACTTCTTGGCTTCCACCAATCACATCCACGTGCTGACTAAAAAGTAATGTCATTTTTGTGGTACTTAATTAAAGAATTTATTATGCTCCAATCATTAATTGTTTTAATAATAACCTATATTTAATTAATTTATTCAAGTGTATTTTTCTCAAGCTATAGGAAAAATGGGAATAAAATATTTCAACTTTCTATCAGGAATTATAAAATAAACAGTAAGTAGGTCCAATACCTACTAGTCCAACGGTTCTCAATTGCTTAAATGGTCTATGTCTCAAATAACTTCGAAGTTTTAGTTTGTGACTTCTTATTCTTTAAAAAGAATAATTAAATAAAATATTAACTAGACTTCCTTTTTCTTTATTCAATTCTTTTTGTTGAATGGTTCGGAAACTAAACCTAATACCATAGAAAATAGAGGCATATTCTTAGGAATTTCTTAGATTCAAATATTTTAATACTTACATTCATCACATATAAATGTTAGTCCATCATATATGAATATTAGTTATATAATAAGACTTATAAAACTATATAGAGAAAATAATTATACTTTCAAAGTTTAATTGCCTCGACCAAGAAAACCCTAAAAAAGATGTACTTCTTAAGGAATAGTATATCATAAATCACTAAATCAATAATAAGTTCATAAATAATATAAATCAAAGTTAATTTCCCTTTAAAATGGCTAAAACCATATAAGCAATCAACTAATTTTTTGTTTCAACACCATTTTAAGCCATTGATCAAAGTCGGATCTCGATTTAAATAGCTAAACTTGATTAATGGTGATGAATCTGTCTTGAATCGATCCCATAGCCATCAAAGAATTAAAAAATTGAAACAACAGCTTTTATTATATAGCTCTTGCAATAATTAGTTAAAACTTTGTGATAATTTAACGTGCCCAAAAATAAAATTAGTGGCTAACCACACATTTTGTTTGTAGTTATATATTATTAAACATAAATCATAGGTTGATGATTCTATGTTGTGGGACATTTGCTTTTGCTGTCGTTGTCTCTCTATTTGTCTCATGGTTTTATTTAAATATTTATTATTTAAATATATATATATATATATATATATATATATGTAGCAAGTTTGCAGCATAAATATTTATGCTAATAATTTGATCTCTTTTTAACTATTGTTTTTTCATCGCCTTTGATTCTTCTTCTTCTTCTTCTCCAATTTTACATATCCTTTCCTGATTTGTTGCATCATGTTACATAACAGTGATGAAGAACAAGCAAGTCCTAATAGACAATCCAAGGTAATTATTTTATTTAATCCATATTTTATTGAAATTATTTATAATAGTAAAAATATTTAGACTGAAAAATTGCTAATTACAGAAAGGTATAGAATGTGAATCTTTGTCATCATCCATGCCCAATTCACCAAACCAAAGCAGCAGACCAACCAGTATGGTTATCAAGGTAAGTCCTCATCCCTTTTTTTTTTCCTATGAACAAATTGCAATTTTAATTCGGAAATTATAATTATGGGTTGGAAAAATGAGTTGAAGCTGGCAATTTAAGAGGCAATAGTTTTGAATTTTATATTAATTAAGCACAAATTCCATCCAAAATATATTTTTTCCTTCGGAAAGTGATATGTATTAGTTGCGTGACCACTTAGTTTGAGATTTTTTACATTTCGGAGGTAAAATTACACATAATATAGTACTTAGGAGTAAATATTCCCACTTGATGATTCTTCATATGCAAATTTTGTGATAACTTTAGATTTTTTATGCAAATTGTCCTTTAAATTTAGTATCATAATTTACATAAGTGAACTTTGCAATCCTTATAATTATAGGATAAATTTGATCATAATTTAATTTTTATGATGATTAGAGTATAAATGTATTATTCAAATCCCTCTCTAAATGGCAAAACTAAAATTAATGCCAATTCATCTTAACTTTAACGACTAAAATTGCAAACTTATTTTATATATTATGCTAAGTGACATTTTTGGTTCCCATTTGATGATTCTTCATATGCAAATTTGTCGACAACTTTCCATTTTGGATGAAAATTGTCCTTTATATAGAGTATCATTATTTACAATACTGAACTTGCCAATCCTTATAATTAAACAATAATTTTTACAGTTTAGTCGTTTGTTGATCATACTTTATTTTTGTGATTATTAAAGTATAAATGTATTTTTGGTTCCGATTTGATGATTCTTCAGGATGCAAATTTTTGTCCTTTAAATTTAGTATCATATAGTGAACTTGGCAATTAATCCTTATAATTATAGGATAAATTTGATCACAAATTATTTTTTATGATGATTAGAGTACAATTAAATGTATTATTCTACTTGAAAACAGAAAGCACACACAGTAATCCCAGCACACTTGATAGCTGAAGCCATATCAACACTCCATGGACTTGACCTAAGATGGTCAGGCCCCATCACCCCTACCGAAATGCAATACGTTCAACAATACGTTTTCGCCAAATATCCCGAGTACAACAATGGCCTAGTCGAACAAACCGAAAATCTCGACTTATACTCCCTTTGTAATAACATCAACGACGAATCTGAAGACAAGAAAAAAACATCATCGTCCTCATCATCGCCTTCATTTGGTTCTAACAACAACAACAACAATTCCGATTACATGAACAAAATCCAATTAGAGCCCTCCAAATTACTCGACATTCTAACCAAAAAAACTTCGTTCCACGGAAATTTCATTTCGATCCCCGAAATCCAGGCCCGAAACCGGGCCCTACAGAGCTGTGGGTTGATAGAGGAGGACTATTTGGTCATTTTCACACCAAGTATAAAAGAGGCCATGATGATGGTTGGTGAGTCATACCCTTTCTTTAGAGGGAATTATTACATGACTATACTTGGTGAGGACTATGATGTAATAAGAGAATTTGTGTCATATAAGGATTCAAAAGTTGTTATAGCACCAGAAACATGGCTTGATTTGAGGATTAAAGGGTCACAACTTAGCCAATATTTTAGAAGGAAATGTAAGCATAATCCTAAGGGTCTTTTTGCTTATCCCGCGTGCACGAACGAGGCTCGATCATCGATGCATTGGATATCGGAGGCTCATAGGAATGGTTGGCACGTGCTTCTCGATGCGAGTGGGTTGGACGTGGGAAATGAACGGTTGGCTTTGGCCCTTCATCGGCCCGATTTCGTGATGTGTACGGTTGAGATCGCGCGTTCTCAGCCGTCGAAGATTTTGTGCCTTTTAGTGAGGAAGAAATCGTTTGACACTGCTGCAGCACCTTCTAATTGTGTATAAATTGTGAAGAGAAAATTGGTATGGTTTACTTATAAGAAGGAAAATATATATATATTTTTTTACTTGTTTTTATGTTAAATTGTTCGTTTATGAAGCCAAGATCGATTTATTTTTATGATGATTTTATATGTTCTTATCGCGTTATTTATGTTGGTATGAAGTTTATTTCACAAAAAGATGTTTATAATCCAATCACTTTTGTCGTTAAAGAAATATTTTTCTAACTATTTGTTGATGATGTTGTATCGAATGACTCACTTTAAACAAAAGCTATAACTTAATCAAGATATTCTATAGGGTAATGCAAATAACCCCCAAAATATTTTATTAGCTGAAAACCCCCTGTGAAAAAAATATAGGTTAAAAACTCCTTGTGAAATTTTTAAATTGCATAAAGCCCCCTGTAAAAAAAATTTGGCCAAAAACCCCCTATGAAATTTTCAAATTGCATGAAACCCCTGTGAAAAAAAATATAGCCTAAAAATCCCATGTAAATTTTTTAAATTTACAAATTAATTAATAGTACTAATAATCAAATTTTAGGATATTAATTAAACTTTATCCAACAATTAATTTTCAATATAGTTATATTTCGTAATGGTAAAATTTTACAAGGGATTTTTAGTTTATATTTTTTTCACATGGGGTTTCATGCAATTTGAAAATTTCACAGGGGGTTTTATGCTATATTTTTTTCACAGGGGGTTTCATGCAGTTTAAAAATTTCATAGGGGGTTTTTAGCCTATATTTTTTTTACAGGAGGTTTTAAGCCAATAAAATATTTCACGTGGGGGTTATATGCATTTATCCCTATATAGGGAGATTCTTATGATTAATGCCATATAATAGTAGTTATGCTAGTTGCACTTCTCCTATTTTTTAATTATAAAAGAGAACGAAAATATTAACTTGAGGTTCAATTACATAATTTTTCTTTCTATAGAAATTATTTGTTTATGCAGTTCATTTATTGAGATAATAATGCCCTGAGTAAGTAAGTTTGAGTCAAAAAATGTAATAGTCTATATATTTAATTACGTCTTGAGGAAGCGTAGAACACTTTCAATTCTTCTGATTCTCAATTCTTCATCTTATTTTCCATTGATAATCACTTCTTTTAGAAACAGTAGATTTACAAACACTCTCTAAAATAAGTTTGAACTAACCTTTACTGTTTTTTTGTACGAGATAGTTTACAAACTTGGTTATGGGTTACAGAATGAATTGAGCCCCAAGTTTTCAGTGGATTAGACAGTCAAAGACACTATCGAATTCATATAAATTGTATTGTATAACCCATTTTTTCCTTTTTTTTTTTTTTTTTGTCAAATGATCATAATATAATGATGATTGTTCATTTATTAAACAATGAAAATTACCTCTTACAATTAAGTCGAATAAATACGCAAATAGGTTATATTAAGTAATTTAATACAACACTATAATACTATATTTCTTAGCATTGCTTGAATTTTCTATGTCAAGACAATATTAGGCAAGAAAAAGTTGACAAGGGAGTGGCTGCTTTACAGATGTTAATCCACTCTAAATATATGTTAATTATGATTACGCAATCAGATTAACAAGATAATATAAAGTATAAACTTGTTACACTTATATATAATAATATGTGGTAGATCACTATGACATGTATGCTGGTTTTGCTGATGTATTTACCAATTACCATTTCTTATATATAATACTATATTTCTTAGTTTTGTGGAATACTTTTTATTTTTTGAACTCTTTACCTAATAATAACTATGACTACAATTTGTATGACCATTAATCCATATTTTATTCTAACAAGGATGTGCACGAAATTTCATTAATAATCAAGATTGATTCTTAAGTTTTTGGGAAAATTTCAAATGTAATCCGATAGGATATCATAATCCTGATTTCATTATATGCTTCACAAATTTTGAAAAATAGTCCAAATAATTTAAGAATATTACAATTTTAGTCTTTTTTTAATAATGTCAGACACATGCTTTATTTTTATTATTAAAAACTATATTTTAACTGTTTAACTATATAAAGTATCATAAACAACTTCTAAAATATTAATGTCACTCACATCGTAATAAAAAATAAAAATAATTTAGGAAGATAATAATTTTGTTTTCTTTTTAAATTTGTATTTAAATTCTTTTTTAGGGAAAGTGAAAAAGAATATATTTGGGGTGTTGGTACAAAGTATATAGTATTGTGGGGGCAAACACAGTCTAATTGTCAAAATTTAATAGAAAATATCGTAATGGACTAACTCGGCTTAAAAAAAATAGACCAAATTTGCAAATAATGTAGAATATTGAGACATTTTTAGAATTTTGTAAAGCATGAGAAAAAATCATAGGAAACATGAGAATTTTAGAATATTGAGTTTCAGGTTTTAAACATGAAATATAGAGAATTAATTTATTTTGACATTTAATATTGTGAAGCAATGCAAAAAAGGAGGAAAGACAAACTCATAGGGGTGAGCTGGGGTTGTTATCACACTACATAAATATTTGGTGCATTTATAAGAATTCGGAACCAAGATTACAAAACTGCAGGTCAATTCATAGTTGTTAATGGCGAATGGCACGGTGTGGCGACAAGGGTCCATGGCGCGGCGCGACGCACGTCTTTTTGAAGAAAGATTGAAATATATTAAAAAATTGTATATAGTAATATGATCTATAATATGCAATTTTTTTTTTGATGACAATCACTACTCCATTAGATAAATGACAAATCACAAGTTTTCAAGAACACAAACAAAAATAAAAATAACCTATATAAAGTAGTTCAACGCAACAAAAAGACTACAATTTAACTTAAGAAATAATATTCTAATCATCTAAATCTAACCCTGCTAACTGAGCACATTACCCTCGTCATCTTCATCTTCATCCTCCTCTCCCTCATCCTCATGGGCCTCATCATCACTGTCACCGTCACTGTCATCGTCACGCGCCTCACCAATGATATCGTCATGCTCTCCTTCATACCCATCATCATCTTCACCTCCATCTTCTTCATCTTCATCGACTAATTGCAATACAGAGCGATTCGATGAAGTTGATGCTTTCTTTACCTTCTTTTTATTCTTTGATGAAGATACCTTCGATCGAGGCTGAAGGGTCCTTTTTTGTAGAATCTTTTGGAGCTTTTGAATCTCGTGATCTAAAATCATATGCATTTTCATTCACTTCAGTTGCATCTGCAGTCATATTTCAAGTTAAACCATCACTAGCATTGTGTACAAAGTTAATAATAATATCAAGAGTAATAGGATCTTCCATTTATCCACTAGTTCGAATCATTAATAATATCAAGAGTAATAGGATCTATTTGACCACGCATATCATAACGCGCAAGAGACTTCTGTTGAATTTGATAAAAACTAAGTTGTTCATGTTTTTGTTAAGTAACTTATTTTTTTCTTGGCATGAATATGTATAAATTTATATATAATTTTTTTAATTAGTATAGAAATATTTAGTCAATAACACAAGTATTTTAATATGTAAAATTATAAATTATAATATATACTTACAAGATCGAATATACTTCAATTTCGCTCTTACAAGTGAGACTAAGTATTTTGATGGCGAACTTTTGCAAATTTGGGCTTAATGATCCAAAAGAGTACCACCCACCCACCTAAGCCTGTCAACGGTTTACCCGTACCCATCCCAGACCCACATATTACCCATTCACTTTTTTTATTGTCAGACCCGGACCCGACCCGGACCCGACCCGGACGTTTACCCGATGGGTCTGTTGACCGGGTGAAAACGATTTACCGGGTCGGGTCAACAAACTTTTTTTACTTTTAATGAATTAATATATTGTGAATTTGTGTCTATGTCATTACGCCACTTAAGTTCGATTCAATGTTTAATTTTATTTACCTTTTTCTTTATATTTGGTTAAATTGACTTCACAAATCACACTTTGTATTTGTAGCATTCTCACATATTTAATTACAGGATTTAAAATTGGTCAAAAATCATGAATGGACTTTGGTATCTTGATAGATAATAGAGAATTGCTCAATAATACATTACTTTAACAACCGAATTTCAACCAAATACACACAGACTGATTGACATATAAATATTCTTAATAATTCTGAACAACCAAAGACTTCAACAAAATGTATCTTCTCACTTCTGAAAGTACAAGAATTTTCCCAGCACTCTCAACCACAATATACAATACGTTTACTTACAAAAATAACTAAGTAAGGTAACACCATATCATAAAATTAAATGCATTGCTGCAATAAGGAATTGAGGCAACATTAATATAAGTTGAAGTGATTGGAACTTCAAATTGGGAGAGAGAAAGATCTCAGGAAGACGCTAAACTGAATATTAGATGTGGAAACATGGTGTCATATAGTGTTTATAAAGTTAACTTCAATTTTAAATGTGTCGCCCTCAGATAAAATACACCATATAGTACTCATAGGAGCTGAGTTATGAATCTTCTAGTAGAGGTAGAGGCGCTACATACAAGAGAGGACAACGAGACACTTACAAAATTGGATTTTAAATGTAGATACTACTGTACCAGTTCAAAGACAAGTAAATTATTGTACTACGCTTTACTAGTTGGTTTTTATATGCTCACCTCTACTTGAAAAGAGATGAGAAGTGATGAAATGTTCTCCAATCAGAGGTGATTGTATGCATCAGGAACTTGATAATCATATTTTTCACTTTTTGCACTTCAGAATCTACGAAACATAGGCCATTCTATTATACCTTGTAACTCAATAGCCCAATCACCCTGATTAACCCTCCATAAGAATCCTTTATCATCTCCACCTCTAGTTGATACTAAAGTGCCATCTGTTGGACTACATGCTAGCAGTGTATAATTCACCTAGAGACCAAGAGCAAGTATTAAGTAACATTCCAGTAATTCTACTGCAGTTTTTCCAGGTCAGTATCAACATAAAATATATTAATGTTAGCATTATTACAAAATATATTAATTTGTATCTAAAAGTATTAAAAGTATTATATAAACAACCTAAAACAAAATAAAAATAAGCCAGTATGAAATTATTATAATAATATTACAGAATCTAAACTATGCTTATAATCATTATATAAATGTCAAAATTAAGATAATAAATTTCAGATATCTAAAAACTATTTAAAAAAAATATTATTCCAATTTAAAAAACCATAACTTAATATAGAATTAAAGATTGATAGTATACTTTCTTGGATCCAATAGTGTTGTCACATGTAAGTACTTTTATTATCTTTATTTTGAGTAAAATCATCTATGAATACGTTATATGTTCTTGCTTAAAATAATGGCTTCATTTTTTATAACTTTTGTATAGCGAGTTGAAATTGGGGGAATTGTGGGTCATATTGCTACAATTATAAGTGAATGTGAAGGTAGATTTTATTAAATACTGTATATGCTTGTGACGTTTCACTTTTTAATTAACATTGCAGTGACAAAACTAAAATATATATAATTTTTTAGGGGCACACGCTAATTCATTTTGATAGGAAAGGTAATTACTACAATTCTATTATAAATAAGAAATTTTTTTCTATTTTTTCACATACAACCTTCAATTATTTGTTAAACACATCGCACTATGTCTTTTTCCTAACCAAACACATATTAAATACATGCCAACTTATCCAAAAGAGCCAAAAGAGCTAATCATTTTGTCGAGTGATGATGAAGAGAGTGAAAACGACATTTTGTATCCCATGATGAATGTCATTCAAGTCGATGAAGAAGAAGGTGAAGGTTCAAATACGCTGAATTACGTTGGTGCAGAAAAAATACCCGTCAAAGTGATTGACCCAACCGATGAGAACTCAACAAACGTGAAGAGTCCTCAATATAATTTGGACCATGGGGTCCGAGTGGTGATACACCCATTAAACCACCAATAGTGGTGGATCTCATCACACCTGAGAAAGAGCCCCTCGTAGTAGATCTCATCACACCTAAGAAAGAGCCCCTCGAAAAGACATCAAAAAGATTATGAAAAGGTTGCGATTCCTTTAGATTTGTGATTCAAAAACCTTTCACATGCTTTCTTTGGAATGATTTTCCTATTTCTAGATTATGAAAGATGATTTATTTGTATGCAATATTCTATGATTTAAATTATTGTGTTGTTATTGCTTCACCAATGGCTATTTTCTTATACATGCTCTGTTTCTTCATATTTCTGTTTCTTTTTTTCACTTTCTTGTTTTTCTTTAAAGGAATTGCAATGGGATCTGTCTCTAAATCGTACATTCATGGGTTTTAAGTTTTGATTTGTTTTTTTCGATTTAAGGTTTTGTTATCATCTTTAAGAAACACTAGTAACTACTCTGTTTAAGTTTTTACTCTTGTTTTTTTTTCTTTTTTTTTTTGAATGTGATTAAGGAAGCAAAATATTGAAATTTTCATGAGAGATTCTATATTCACAATGTTTCTTTTGTGTTTCTATATTCACAGTTTTGCTGAACCGAAGCTAGCCAACTGTTAGAATATGGCGGTGGTGGTGGTGCTCTGGACTCAACGGTGGCAGGCGACATAAATCATCTAATCCGACGGATGGGGATGATCGAGGAACGATGGCCGTCGGATTGTTCAAGAATCTGGACAAAATTAGAAATTATGAAAATATTGTGACGTTTGATTGATTTATATTATCGTTTACCAATTGGGGGGTAAAGGGAGAAGGCAGGAAGAAGACGATGATCTTTTTTTTAATTTAAAAGGGTATTTTGGAGTTAAAATTTTTAGTTGAGGATATTATAATATATTTCATTATTTTAATCCACTTTATAATTGATTGGAAATGATTAACCAAACAAAAATATACTTGGGATTGATTAAAATAAGTTTGGGTTTAAATTCCATGTATTAGCCCAACCCTTCTAAACCCAACCTTCCAACCAAATGAGGCCTAATTAAATTAGCTCCATCTAGTTTTACACATTTAAGGATATGTATATATATATACATATATATTATGAAAATAAATAGTTAAAATCCTTCTCAAAGTATCATAATATTTATCATGTATAGCACAAGTTGAATCTTATTATATTATTTATATATATATATATATATGAAGTTAGTCCAACGTACAAGATTTGGTATAGAATCAAATTATCTTATGTACTCTACATACATAAAGAAATAAATTAATTAAATTATCTCCATCTAATTTCATATAATTAAGGATATATATATATTGTGAAAATAAATTGTTAAAATCCTTAACAAAGTACAAATGTCCTAACTGAAATAATTGAGAGAAAACTATATCATATCAGTGCATGCAATTCAACTTTATTTGAGTATTTTGAAATTTTAAGTTCAGCAAAACATTTATTTAAAAAAAAATTAAAAGCAAAGATAACGTAACGTTTGGGGTGCAAAGTGTATGGTTGATCAATAATTAGGAGGGACAACGTATTGCAAAAAGTATCCATTCTAAAAAGCATGGTGTACTGTACAATATACGTACAAGAAAAGGTAGCAATCCGTATAGAAAATCGTACATTTAGTTGACTTGTAATCTTCAACTTGAGATTCACATTACATTGCACTTTACATGCATATTAGTAAGATACACTTCTTTTTACGTGGCTTTTTGTACGTGCGCCACATCTACTTGATAATTCTAGGTGTTACAGATAATTTTGCAACGTGTAATAGTAGTACACAATAGGTATTATATATATAGTTTATATTAATTTTATATTTAATATATAGTCGAGGTATTTTTTACGAGTGCCATGTATATAAATGATAAGAATCAGAAAATATAAAATTACATTTTGGAACTCATGATTCGAACTATATAGACCACAATTCAGTTGATTAGACTCGATACTAATTTCTGGTCATTGCGAATTTTAATTTCCAAAAAACAGTTTGATTGATAAATTCTTTAAAAAGAATTATTTTCTAATGCTGAGTATTATACATATTGATCGTATTCTATATAACATCAATCCGATAAGTGGCAAATATTTAATTTTCGCCCATCTATGTAATTAGTATGCGTTTTAAAAACCACAATTTTTGTGTCTCTCAAAAAAAATATTTGTATTTAATTGATTTTTCCCTAGGTGCAGGATTTAATTTGGTAAAAATGCTCAAAATTATCACAAAAATTAATCCCATAGAATCACAGTGATCAACCTGGATTTCACTTTTCTTTTTCTTTTTCACTTTGTTATACAATTTGTTCACGTTGAATAATAATAAGGTGAATATTGTAGCAAATTCTTTCTTGATTGATCCAAATATCAATCTATATTTATTCGAAGAAAAATAATGTGCTAGATAGAGATCATACTATTAAATCACATATCCGGGAATATACGTTTGGACTTGAGTATACTACATATTCAAATTTAATTTAATCAAATACATATATATTTCTACAATATTATATAATGACTCTGAAGGTATGGAAAAAATAGCATGTAATTGTATGGTTTAAGTTTTTTCCCATAATCCTTATATAATTACATCATATTTAAAATTTATTGGTTTCCCCTTTGTTTTATAGATCTTAGTTACCTCTAAGTAAGCCTTAAGCAATAAGTGACAAATAAACGTATTTCATTTCTTTTATTGATATATTCTAAGTTCTATTATTATTTTTCTTGTTTTTCCCTTTTTCCATCTTTGTGTATTTAAACTGAATTATATTGGTCCGATGGGAAGATATTTCATTTTTAAATTCACAATTTTCAAAGATTTATTTTTTCAAAAATATATTTACTTGACATCACTTAAAAAAATACTAAAGAAGCGACACAATCCCAAATTGCTTTTAAAATGAATTCAACTAGCACTACTCAATTTTTCACAAAATTAGATTTTTTACTATTCATGATTAGATAACTCATTTACAACTAAAATATATATATATATATATATATATTAACAAATGCCATTAAAAAATTACATATCTTGTTTTTAAAGGACATAACGTACAAAATAAGAAAGACTTTGTCCAAAAACTTCAAAACAGATATTAACAGTAAAAAAATCATTAAATTCATATTCTCGATTACATATAGCGCAACCAGATTAAAACAATTATATAATTGATTTCATAGATTATAAAATAATTTAATAAAAACCCTGAAACAATACCATAATATGAGGAATATAATTGAGATCAAACTAGCAAAAGAGTATTCTAAAGAAAAGTTCAAAAAAGTATTATCCTAATAGGGTTAAGAATAAGTAGAAAAAACATAGAATATTTGAGAATGATGCAATCAAACATATGTTCCCAAATAATTATGACTAAACGCCATACGACACCGTTTCGGCTGCCTCAGCATCAACGGCTTTTGTCTATTTCTCCGGACCGTCTGGTCAGGTCAGTACACGTACAATATGGCTTTTTGTCAATTGGAACTCAACAACTAGATATTTATTATATCTAAAGTTTACTTAGATTAAAATTAATATAAAAATAATTAATTTACCTTAAATTCGAATCGTTTATTTATATGAACTTCGGACATATGGGTTATTGATTTTGTATCAAAACATAAATTCTTTTAGTCAATATGATATAATACAAAAAATAGAAGTATGCCACGTGAATTTAAAAAAAAACAAAAATCAATCTTTGACGTGATCCGATCTACAAATTGGATAGTTAATTTTTTTCAAAAGTCTCAAAGAACATAATAAGAAAAATCAATTATTTGAGTCTGGCATATAACATAAAAGATTAAATAAATTCTTGAATGTAGGAAATAATTATGTGAGACATTTAATTTCGAGTTACTTGGACTTCGTGGATATTAATACACACACAAGGAAATAAAAAATTTGTTTTCACCCTTATTAAAAAAATAATTATCTCAATTTTTGAAAAAGACAAAAAGAAAATTTGAAAAGTTTTTATTCATTACCACTTAAGCGACTCAAACTATAATCCACCAAAATCTAACTCACACTTAATTCATTTCAACAAATAAAATTAGAATGAACCAACTTCACTTTGTACGTAAAATTCACCCATAAAATGTGAGAGTTATGCAATATACCTTGTGCATTTTTTTTTGTAATCCACATTTATTTCAATGCATTAAATTCTCAAATAAAAAAAAAGTCAAGTGCTAAATAATTTATACAACTTTTTATGAGGGTTGATTTTCCTCCTGAAAAATATATTTAAATAATAAATAAATGCACTTTTATAATGGGGGAAGCATGAAATATTTTCAAGATTTACATGGGATTATATTCTTGGATTAAAGCACAACTATAAAAACCAATCAATTTTTGAATAAGGTGGAATATCTACAATAAATCTTTCGATTAATGAAATCTACAATAAGGTGGAATAGCTACAATACTTTTATGTCTTTGAGGAAATGAAATCTAAAACAATTGTATTTAAATTCGATTAGCATGAATAAAAGATTAAGGGTATATATACCAAGAGTAAATCTTTATATTTTGGTAAGACAACCCGACGTGCCTATAAAGGGGTCCACTTGTGTTTTAATTCTAAGACATGAATTCTCTTCCCAATGATCGAACATAACTATACATAACTAATTGACTATGTTTTTTAATTGACAAATTAAAAAAAAAATTGAAAACTACATATTAAGAGTCATGTTGAAATAATGGGTGTTTTTTCATGTTTTGGAAATAGGTTGAAAGTTATAAAAATATATTCAATTAAATAATATGTTGATGAATGTACGTTAAATGATTGTATTAGTTATGTGTATAATAATTATAGAAATAAAATATTAATAAGTTATAAATTAAAATTTATAAACTATGAAAAAGAATGAGAAATAATAATTATAATAAACTATTTTATTTGGTAACTGTCTGAAAAAAAATGACCAAAAATTGTTACAAATTTTTGGTAATTTCCTTGATACAAATTACCAAAATTTTTGTTTGATAACTATGCGAAATGATACAAAGAGTTACAACTTGATACAAAAATTTAATTTTAGGGGAAACTAGAAAGCGTTAAATTATTAGTTTAGGGAATGGATGGATAGAGATTGTATAGTTGAGAGGGACAAAGTATATAAAAAATTTAGAACGTGGATATAACTCGTTAGTGATTAAAGTTTCAACGTCTGCATAAAAATAATTTGAAGTTCATTATTCTCAGTTTGATATTCAAGATAGTTAGGAAAATTCTGATGTGACAAGTTCCAGAATATCTTAATATGCGTTATTTAATAAATATATAACTCATTTATGTGAAACTATATCATGTAGTACTTTGATATGCACCAGAAAAAAGGAGAAATAAGTTAGTATAATATATTTATCTACAAATATTTTAACCCTTCTGAAACAAGAATATAAATTTGAATAATGCTAGAGTTATAAATATTTTATCTTAAAATTGACCATTTTTTTTAGATAGAGAACGTATATTGGTGAAGTCCATAATATTGAATTAATGTTCAAAATTATGGGACCAAAAAGTTATAATTCTTATACTGACATTCCATAATTTTTCATGACACTCCATTAGCTTTTTATTTAAGTAAAGGAAAAAATTCCCATCAATATTTAAATAAGTTTTCTGTATGTTTTATCCCTTCTAAAACATCACTATCATTTCATTGTCTATTGGCTGTTTAATTTCTCCATTATAAAATCAACACGAGCGAATTAAAAAATAACATCATATATATAGATATATGATATATAGATATAGAGAGAGATTAATGTAGCAATAACATAAATCATTTTAGCACAATTATCAGTGATTCTACTTAGATGTATATTTTAGTACTTCCAAATTCAGTTTCTTGCAAATTATTTTTCCGTATTAAATTTCCAAATAAATACATTAAATATGGACAAGTACAATTTTAACATATTATAAAATTCTGTTTTTTGATTAAAAAATATTTGTAGACATGTTCAACATTGCATTGTCATGATAATTCATATTATAAACACGAATATCATGATTTCACTGATATTGGAGAGAAAATATTTAAACTACATCAAAATTCAACTGATGGGAATTACTTACATTAAATAAATTATTTGCCGTTACCATTAAAGAAAATAAGAGAAAAATAAATGACGATGATCTAACAAGAGAAGAAGCAATTAAAAAAAAGGACAAATACAATTTTTTTAATTAATAGATTTTTAATCAATAATCACACATTGAGGCAATTCGTGTCATCTCTATAAGATTTTGTAATGTCAATATGAATATACTAAATTATTATAATGATCAAATATTCATAATTAAGGACCTTTTACTTAATAATTCATGATATATATACATATATATGAATTTCTAATATTCTATTATTTTCCTAGTTTCCATACTTTAGATTATTCTTTTTATTTTCCTCGAAAACGAGCAAAAGAGAGTGATTGAAATCATGTCTGGTTTTAGCTTTATCTCTTGTACCAAATTTTTTAGTTGGCACAAATTGTTGGTTAGTGAAAGGATAAGAAGCAAAATTTGAATTGAGAACTTAAAAAAAAAAAAAAAAAAGAAGCTCATTTTGTCCGTAAAATACAAACAACACTAACCGAACCCTGAATCACTTATTTGACCTTTTAGTGGTTAGCTCATTCTAGAGAAACCACAAATTTGCTATTTTTTTATGTATTTGAAATTTTATCGACTCTTATCGATAGCGCGTGGATTTCACCTCATTTTCGTTGACTGAAAATTTAATTAATTCCATTTATTAGAGTCGCGTGCCAAGTTTTTATGAAGAGAAATTAACTGTAGTCGAATTTAAATTTAACCACAGTTAAATTTTTTCAACAAATTTATTGATTTTAAAACAAACCGTCTAACGTGTGAATCTCACCTAATATTGAGTGGAAATTTACTTAATTTCATCGACTCATATCGATATCGACTTTTATCGATATCGATATCGACTCATAAAAAAATTGCTATGTTTTATGTATTTGAAATTTCATCGACTCATATCGATAGCGCGTGGATTTCATCTCATTTTCGTTGAATGAAAATTTAATTAATTCCATTTATTAGAGTCGCGTGCCAAGTTTTTATGAGGAGAAATTAACTGTAGTTGAATTTAAATTTAACCACAGTTAGATTTTTCAACAAATTTACTGATTTTAAAACAAATCGTCTAACGTGTGAATCTCACCTAATATTGAGTGGAAATTTACTTAATTCCACTTATGAGAATAGCATATCGGGGTTTTTTGAGGAGAAATTAATTGTAGCCGGATACGAAATTAACCACAATTAATTTTTTTACAACAAAATTATTGATTTTAAAACAAACCGAGAAAACTTGCGGAATTAATAAGGACTTATTTTAGAGCACATCTCAATGATGTACCAAGCAACATATACTTTTCAAAAGTACAATTATTCTTTTTTTTTAAGTAGAGGTACATATAATACAAGACATTATTGTAATTTAGTTAAGTTTAATAGATTTCATACATCAATACTCTACATAAAATAAAAGTGCAAAAATGGTGTACATAACACTTTCCAATACACATTAAAAAAAATCTTTGATACATAAATATTATTGGTCAATTTCTTGAATAAATCAATAATAATCGTCAAATAAATAAGACACATTAAAAAAAGAACAGTTTCGACTACCCCAACCAAATAAATTTTTTTTTTAAAGAGAAGTAATTGATTTATTCAAATAATTAATTATAAATAATTCAAAAGCTTAATGAGTATGTTGCACTTAAATATATGTAAAACTGACTATAGCAAAACATTTCCCAATATCCCCATTATGAACAAATACAATTAGACCTCACAGTAATTTCCTGACTGTAAATAATTAAATGTTTATTTTATTATGTTAAATCACTTTCCATTAAGACAGTACACAAAATTTAGAGAGTACAGATATGGTCAACGTTATCTGACCACACTCCCTTTAGGTAAATAAAGACAAACATTTAAACCGTAAGGGCAATTATGTCATTTTCGTAACCCACTGCACCCCCCTATAAATAATCCAGCTCAATTCTCATTCTTTCTCAAACACTATAAATCGGATTATATATATATAATATATATATATATTTGCTAGAAAATAAAATGAGAACGAGAAGAGCGCAGTATAATAATCCTAAAGTGATGAATATCTGTGTGGAGAATAATAATGATAACAGCAATGGGGTTGCGAAGAGAAGGAAAGTTGAAGTCGTCGCCGGGGATGAAACGTCTCGCCGGAGAAAGATGAAGATTCCGGCGGATATGCCCGGAAAATTTGCCGAGGAACGTGATTTCTTTGATGCGTTGCCTGATGATATTCTGATGTGTATTCTTTGCAAGTTGAGCTCTACCGCCACCTGTCCTGCCGATTTCTTCAGTTTCCTTGTAACGTATGGATTTGATTTTTGTTCCTTATTTTTTTTTCTTTTTTTTTTTCGATAATTGATCCTTTTTTTTCCTTTCAAATTTCGGTTCAATAATCAGAAAAATAGGAAACGCTATTTTTCTATCTAAAAACTTGTTGGTTTATAAATTTGATTCGAAATCCGTCCTCTTGAAATGGTGTATTTTATATTGAATTCCAGAAAAATTGGTTTTTGAAATTTTTTTTGTTTTCTAATCTAAATTTTTCCGAATTTTTTCTTTTGAATAAACAGATGCAAAAGAGTATATGGATTAGGCCTTAATCCGACGGTAATATCGAGAGCCTCTCGACGAATGTTAGCTGTTAAAGCCAAAAACTGGTCGGAATCTGCTCACCGATTTCTGAAGCTCTGCTCCGACACCGGAAATGCTGAAGCATGTTTCACTCTAGGCATGGTTAGTGTTTTGTCTAGCTTTTTTCTTCTTTTTTATTAATACCAGTAAAAGATATATATATATATATATATACATACATATACATATAGACATTCAAAATCAATCAATGAGATTTATTATTATTATTATTGTTGGTCACAGATTCGTTTCTACTGTCTCCAAAACCGAGGAAGTGGAGCATCGTTAATGGCTAAGGCCGCCATTGTCTCCCACGCGCCGGCATTGTACTCACTCGCCGTCATCCAGTTCAACGGCAGCGGCGGCTCAAAGAATGACAAGGATTTGCGAGCCGGTGTAGCGTTGTGCGCACGCGCGGCCTTTATAGGCCACGTTGACGCTCTTCGCGAGCTCGGCCATTGCCTTCAAGATGGTTACGGGGTGAAACGAAACATTCCCCAGGGTCGCCGTTTTTTAATCCAAGCTAACGCGCGCGAGTTAGCCTTGGTTTTAGCCGCGAACCCTGACGCTGTGGTGCCGAGGTCGTGGTTGGCGTGGACCCCGGCCCACCCGTTGGGCGACACTTCGTGCCCATTGTTGAGTGATTTCGGGTGCAATGTGCCGACGCCGGCACCTCATCCGGCTCAGCAATTTTTGTCTGAGTGGTTCTCGGGTCGGGCCCCAGGTCCTGGGCTTCGTCTGTGTTCTCACGCTAGGTGCGGGAGGCCAGAGACGAGGATGCATGAGTTTCGACGGTGTTCAGTGTGCGGAGCGGTGAATTATTGCTCTCGTGCTTGTCAGGCGCTCGATTGGAAGTTGCGCCATAAGCTTCAGTGCGTGCGCGCGGATCGGTGGGAAAACGGAGATGGACAAAATGGCGGTAATGGCAATGGGAATAACGGTTATGGTGATGCAAATGCACTTATTGACGATGTTGAGGGTAATGGCGGTGAGGTTGAACTGATGAACGATCAACGGTAAAGTTGAGAATATCGACGGTGAATGTGATGGTAACGGGACGAGAGTCTTTAGGAACGAGAGACGAAGTTTTGGGGAGAATATGGGAAAATATTAGGCCAAATTTTGGGGGTGGAAATCAAATTAGTCTTTTGTATAGGGGTAGAAAGTGAGAGGTTGGAAGTGAACTTTGTGTCTCTTTATGTATAATGTAGTTTTTATGGGGGCTTAAGTGCAAAAAGGGAAGAAAACTCTTTTTGAAAAAAAAGTTTTTATATATTATCCTCTTTGAATTTGGCATTACACAATGTGTAATGATGTTGTTTTTCTATGCATTAGTATAATTGTACAATTTAATCAAAAACCTGAGGACCAAATGATAAGAGATAATTGATGTTGTTGGGGCTTTAATTCACACTACTGAAATGACAGCATATCACATGAAATGTGGGTCATAGATTTGTTCTTGATTTTCTTGAAAAGAAAGTGAAGCATTGATTCAAAGTGTTGTACATATGATACATAGTAAGGTACAAAATTATTAGGTGAGAAGAGAAGGAAGGGCATTGTATTGTGAATAACCAACCAAATTAATGCTTCAAATCTGCCTTAACTTTAGGGTAAAGATTGTATGTATATGAGAAAGCTCTTCTCAATCTTCAATATGAAAGTGAATAATTAACATTCAAATATTTCATTCATTCTATGCTTCACCATTTGTGATTTTACACTCTCATACATATATATATATATAGTTCATTAAACTGATATATATTCATAAACAAACGATATATAAAATCTTCTTACATATAAGAAAATAAAATTTTGTACACGAGAAGGTGTATATAAGATCAAACCGATGCCAGAACAGAAATTTTCGAATAGGGTTTTGATCTTTAACTCTTAAATAAAATTAATTATAACAATTTTATGGTTATCTTATTTTTGCAAGAGTTCAGTGTTAAATTTTGAATTAAATTGTGATATGTATGTAAAGAAAAATCGAAAATAAAAATAAGTAGGGTGAGATGAGGGATCCTAGGTAGCAAGTAATTACAAGGATAATCCAAGCAAGTTAGTCATCATTTTATATGTGGTACACATTATATTTGGTCAAAAATATGAGGTAGTAAGAGATTGACCAAAACACAAAAAAGTAAAAAGAATGGATTAGAAAGGGGGTAAAGGTAAAGCGAAGATTTGTGCAAGTGGAGAATGTGCTTCTCTCAAGGGACCTTTAATTTATGCCTTCAAAAGAATGGAAGAAATTAAATTTAATACATGCCAAGTAATGTAAAAGGGCATCCCATTGTAGTGGGATTGCACTTACTTATTCTTTTTTTTTTTATCTATTTTATATCACCATTATCTCATCCCATATTAATCAAATATATTGAAATATTTTGGTGGAAAATAATGGGTGTGGTCCTTAAATATCCCAAATCCCAAAATCTCATTTAAAGCCATCTTTTATTTGTTGGAGGTGCAACTAGTTGTTGGTTGAGAATGTTAGGATAGCACTAGTATAAAATGGTGCAAGAATGGAGGATATTATTTTGATTTTGATAACTGAATTATATTTATCATGTGATTGATATATATATATATATATATATAAAGAATTATCGACTATAAATAATTATTAAAGCACGAGATATGTGGTTAATTAGTTTAGTTATAAATCTAGTTAAATTCGTATATTTTTTTTAAGTAACATGCAAATGAGAAAGAAAGTTCAAACGTGATTTATGTATTCCCTTCGCCCTAATTAGAGCAATCAACATCGACACAATCTTTTAACAAAAAAGAAATCTGACACAATCCAACTATTTATATTTATAACATCATTCTCTTGTAATATAAAATGTTTCCATTTCTAATTCTCTGCGTGCAAGATTATGTGACTTTCATATGTTTTTATGCATTTTCTTGTGTTTGAAAAATGAGAATTTTGCAATTTAGAGAGGAACTTAATTAGTCACAACTCACAATCCATCTCTAATAATCCCCAAAGACCATTCATGGACACGGATTACATGCAATAATTAGCTGTAATTGACAACAACATAAGATTGAGACCTTAATTTGCACAGACACACACACATATATATATATATATAATACTTGGTGTTTGCGTGACTAAACGGATCGTTCTTAATATATATTGATAGCTTTTCAAGAAGTAAATTATTATTATGGACTGGGCAATTAGGAAGATTTCTAGGACCACGAGTGATTTCATGTTCTTTAATATTGAGCTTCATCTTTCTATATAATATATATATAAATATATATATTTATACATATTCATAAATCGTATTTTGTAAGTGTTTAGATCATTCAATTATTCACTATATCACATTTATATCGTATTTAGTAAAAATACTTTGTATACCTAAACTATTCATTTTATTGCACTTAGATCCTGAATTTATTAAACATGATAAAATCAAGTCATGACTACAATCCATAAAAGTTTAAGTCGATAAATCATTTAATTTGTTATGTTGAATACATGGTTTAGGACCTAATGCGTCAAGTGGATGGTTTACCCTATTTTTACTATATTTTCCTTAAAAATAATGGTACTATTAGGAATGTCAGGTACGTGTTGAAGACAATATAGTCACGTTAAAATACACATTTTTATTTTTAAGATGTCCTAAAAAAGAAACAACTATTACATTTAAGACGATATGGCTGTAAACTCATCTTTTTAATCATAGTTCATCAAACAGATATCTATTTATAAGTTATTGTGAATAAAAAAGTATTCCTATTTTCTAAAATGAGTAAAAAATAAATGTTGTTTTTTGAGAACTCAAAAATAAATTGATGTTAAAAGAAAAAAAGTGGTGTGAGGGGAAAGTGGTAGGCAAATCTTGATGGCAAGAGAATTATTATCTCTCTTTTGAGTAAAGAATTTGGTGTAAAAATTGGTACAAAATTATTTATGTACCTAAATAAGAGCAGCAGATTGGTGTCAATTTCTTTCATGAATGGTTGCAGTATTTATGGCCACTGACCTCCACCAGAAACAATTAGTTACATTACTTACTCTATTTAAAAAATGAAATTTTCTAAATTCAATTTTATTTCGTCCAGTATTTTAATGTAATGAATGATTGGTACATGTAATTATTTAAATTTTATTTGAGAAAATGTTATTAACTAATATCTTGAACATTAGATGTGATATAATTTTGACAACGTTTTTCAAAAATAAAATAATTAGAAATAAATTTATGAAAATATGTGTAACATATCAAGCATTATTGTCAGGCATATGCTACGAAAATTATGTGTACCTCAACTAATCCAACCCTAATTTGAATCATCTACATTCTACATCACCTTATTAGTTAAGTTTAATTTAATGAAATTAATTGGTGTTGTTGGGGCTCACATGCATGTGTGACCATGTCAATTAAATAAAAGGAATATTAATGTTATTATGACAATGTAAAAATTATTATTAATTTATGTATATTAGAGTCAAGAAGTTTTTGTTTAATGCAATAAATATCTTTTACATGTTTGATTGGGGAAAATATATAAGTCGTTATTCTTAAAAAGTACAATCGATAAAAAATATGTATAAATTGCTATTTGTTACAATTACTGACGATAACCTAATGACGATAAACTTGTCATGATAATTTTGTGATTATGTAAGCATTGTCATTAAATTTTCATTATATAAGGTTGGTAATTATAAGTAGTGACGCATTAGACTGTTGTCACAACTAAGTGAATTATAATGACAAAGCAAAACATAATTAGAGATAGTTTTAATATTTTCACCTAATTAATATTATACTATAAATTTTGTCCTGTTCATATATATAATGGCTGGGAGCGGGGTCCAAAAGGAATTGGACAGACAGAAAATGATTTAAAATATTAGACAAGATAATTAAATAATTATTTTATTTATAAACAAATGTTGTATATATTTCGTTGTTAAATTTGAGCTGTTTTAATGTTATAGTATTTCGTGGTTAACTTTTAGCTATTTTATTACATATGATTATAACTATATCCAAATAAATACAATTAACTATATTTATCCAAATTGATTTTAGTCAAAATTAAAAAGAGTGACCAAAAAAAAAAAACCGAAAGTAAGAATTACAATATGATTTATAGTATATCATCACTTTTTAATAAATTGAAATCCTTAGATTTATCTACTTATTTATCTTTGTTTTTTTAAAATCCGAATCTTCATATTGTATGTAGCATTTATATGTATAGAGAATAAATTTCCATTGCCGACAAATTTGATGACTATGCAGTCTCGATATTTTCCCTAATTTCAAGAGTATATTTTCATTTGTCATTTCTTTTGACATTCTTGTATTTGTTTTTCATTTACTCCATAATTGTTTTATTTAATTTACTTTATATTTGTTTGATTACTTATCTTGACTTATATATAAGCTATATATAAATAAGTATAATTAGCCTAAGCAAATGATAGATAGAATCTAGATAGCCTCTCATTTAATTCTTTAAAAAGGATTGCATTATCATAATGAATAATGCAGCTCTCGTGAAAGCTCAACTACTCTAAAGTATGCAGTTGATTAGGTTGAATTAATTACCAAAAAACAAAAAAAAGATTAGGTTGAATTCTTGAATTGCCTATCTTTGAGGCAATTAAAACCTCCAAAATATTCTAGTACCATCCTACTATCAATTAGGTAAGGTTTTGGCTCCTTAAATATGGTTCGTATATTTTTTTTTATTTTATTTTATTGACAGTAATCATCATCGAGAAATATAGATGAGTTACAAAAGCCTAGACAACATTTTTTTTTTCCTTTAATTTTTTCTTTTTTTAGATATCTTCAGCTATATTCATATTAAATCTCTGTCAATCTAAGTATTGACAGTGATATCACTATGGAAAAGGCCATATGCATTAGGACATATTAGGGGGTGAAAGGTGAAGGCACACTAGTTCAACTCTTTTATTTTATATTTTAAGTTTAGTAGGGGTGTAAGGTGACTACAATCGGCTTTTCTAAAGTTCGGCTCGAGTTTGAACTGTCACGAGGCTAAATCGATTTTCGTGAGCTCGAGCTTCTTGATGAACCGAGCTCGAATTTCATCTTAAACTTATTGATAAAGCGAGCTCTAGATTCTACTTATGTGTATATAAGTTTGCGAGTCGGTTCATAAACTTTACTATTATATAAGTAACTAGTGTGTGCCCTGTGCTACGCACGATATATCATTCGGGTATGGTATTTTATTAGTTGTTAGTGTAAAAGTTTTTCAATATAATTGTGCTGAATATCATCAAATAATATCACAAAAGTATATAAAAAAGTATAATAAATGAACAAACACCAAAATACATGTGTGAAATATGTCACATCTATAATGATAGATAAAATGCAATATAATTCACAAATATATAAATAGTTTAATAATAGTTTGCTCGGTAATATATCATAATATTAAGATAAGAACTTAAAATAAAGATAATAACAATTTCCACTGTTTATGAAAGTAGAAACCGTAATCTTTCTGGGAGATATAGACATTCTTCAGACCAATCCACAGGTAAAATAAAATTGACAGTTCTTCGCACATTTGTCCTAGCAAAGTTTGGTGGTACAAGAACGATAAATGTAAATGCTCGATTGTTGAATAGGTTGACGTGGTCTTGTAATAGTTGTTTTCCATTTTCTTGAA
The DNA here is from genome assembly GCA_963669365.1 of Verbascum thapsus. Classification (NCBI taxonomy): domain Eukaryota; kingdom Viridiplantae; phylum Streptophyta; class Magnoliopsida; order Lamiales; family Scrophulariaceae; genus Verbascum; species Verbascum thapsus. The sequence goes on from OY770105.1 coordinate 23,567,244, forward strand.
AGTGTTATGTAGTATGTCAAAATATTAAATATTTTTGAAATATTATTGAGTCCCAAATGAAAGTAAAATTGTACATTTTCTTCGAAGCGCTTGAAAAAAGAAGCTGGCTAGTGAAACAGAAATTCACCTTGTTTGTTTAGTAACTTCAAGTCAGTAGTCCCACTACAATCTCTTACAGTATGATGTATGCAGAACCTGAGCCGAAAGAGTAACTTAATTTGTACATGAAATATAAGATATAAGTGCAATGACAATGAAGATGATATTACCTAAAAGTTGCGTTTACAACATCATTGCAATTCATACAAATCATTTTTTCATAATATGATCTGCAACTATTTTGGCATCGGTTGCATATTGCCAACCATAAATTGTTAAGATCAATATTCTCAATTCTGGCCATGATCCGGAAAAATTTAACCTATAAATAAGATATATAATTATTTAATATGACATATACTTCAATGAAAAATCACAAAAATAACCAAAAAACTTAAATCATTTTGAAAGACATATTCATGTATCAAGATCCGCTTACCATTTAAAATTTTCAAAGCTCTGGATATTGTAAAACCACTTGCACGTAACAGTGAGACTAATTTTTGGGGCTTTTTTCCTATGGCAAACCTATTGAATCAGATTGTTGATAAACTAAAGTAATAGAAATACAATTAAAGAATTTATTAAAGTTTATTCTCACCAGTTATTTAAACGGTCTGTAAACCTTGTCTTACGATTGATATATAATTTGCTGAAATCATGTGTGTATATGCAAGGGCCTGAAAATAATAATCCGTATTACAACACAATTTATAAAATTTGAGTGATATAATATAATAATTATTTTTTACCTTCAAATGTTTTTATGACAACTTCACATGCTAATATTGTGTTGTTTTTCTCAACTATTTTTAATAATAGTTCACCTTCTTCATTTGCAAATTTGTCATGTAGAACCATTCGAACAAATGTCATCCTGATGCATAGAAATATTAATTTGACTGCCCTTACGTTGTGTCAAGAATTATAATTTCTCGAGCGAATGAACCATTATGCGTTAATCGCGAATGCGTAGCACAAACAACAAATCCAAAAATCTGTGTCAATTTAAATTCGTCACATATACAAACCAAACATATCTTACCAACAAATATAGTTTTCTTACCAATTAATTGATCTTCAACATCCACATGATCTCCAATATCTTGCAGCCTCACAATTTGATGATAATTATTGAAGAATACATCGGTAAGATTGAATGAGTTTTCGATTTTTGTATCTTGTCCTAATAGTACTTGATAATGATGTGGGACTATTTTATATTTTTTATCTGCCATTATCACTTGCGCATCATATAGATTGTAAATGTTTCTCTCGGTAAGACACAAAGTGAAATAATTGACATTAGGACCATATACAACACCTTGCATGAAAAAACCCTGACAATTTTGATATACAATAAAATTTAAATCAGAAATTATTATTGAGGCATTAGAATTAATTATAATAATATAATTAAATATATCTAAAATGTTATGTTAATATACATTCTTACTTTACAAAATACAAATACTATCTTCAGTATTTGTATCTTATGTTATTGTCTGCATACATCTATCAATCTGACTACAAGAACTTGAATATTGAATTGAAGATTGTGTGGATTCAACAACTCCAGATAAGTATATAATATATGTCTATCACCTGCACTCAAAAATTATTTATGTATAAACGTTATATTGGAAGTGAATTTGCAATTTCTGCATGCGATTCAATTATGTAAAGCATTATAATAAAATAATGATAATTAAATCATGTAACAATAGTAAATTCTATTGTAAAAACTAAAATTACAAAGATGTCTTTAAATCTATAAAAACTTTATTAACGAACAACGTTAAATACTTCACGGTATACAATATTTTTGGTACAGTTTGGAGGTATTTCTGGCCTATTAAGAATGAGAATCTTCAAACCTAGTGGATTCGTTACGCGCGATAATACAACATATAGCTGTCCATGAGTGAATATAGGATTCGGCATATATAATCCTACTTTATCGAGCATCTGCTCTTGGCTCTTGTTAATAGCCATTGCAAATGATAATTTAACTAGGAACTGTCTTCTTTCCATTTGCACAAATGTTTGAGAAGTGGAAGTTGTCAAAATAATACGTGGAATAAGAACTTCTTCACCTATATGAGATCCGCAGTGATTATACGTGCCTCGAGAACCTTTTCACCCGTCTTCAATATTATAAGTCGAGTTTTGTTGCACATACCCAAAGATTGATTAAGATTTCTGAGAAGCATTATTGGCACACCTTCCTTGAGCTCCAGACAATGATTAGGAATACTAGAGACTTTTATAGAATGTAATAATACAGGAGGATTCATTGTTTGTTCACGATCACTTGTTTCAGACGGACACAATGTGTCAGCGCTATGAAATTGTCGAACTTTACCGGGAAGCATGGATAACATCATACAATTGATTTCATCAACATCACTATTATTTGGAGTTAAAATAGCTCTCTCTTTCAAATAAGTAGAATCTTTGTACCTATTACTTAATTCAGGATAAGTTTCACATATTAATTTCATTAAAGAATCATCACACTTTTCTATTAGAAACCGTTCTGGTATTTCAATCCAATCTGAGTCATAACCCTGATCCACATTTATGCATCTTATTTTTCCTTCTCCCAAATTATTTAACCAATCAGCAAAACTTTGCAAGTCATTGAGTGATTGTGTTGAACCATCATGTGCAATAAGTCACATGTTTATCTTTAGATGCATAACTTTGCATTGATTCCAGATTTCTGATTTATGTAGTGATGCTGCAACAATAGATTCACGTCTTTCTTTGGTTAGCACAGGTAATATTTGCTTAAAATCTCCACCTAAGACGCATAATTTTCCACCAAATGGTTTATCGTGAGAAAAAATAGGATTTACTTCTAGTAAGTCATTCAGAGTTTTACTAACAGCTTCAAATCCATAGCGGTGCATCATCGGTGCCTCATCCCAAATTATCATTGACACTTCTTGAATTAGTTGTGCTAAATCACTATTTATATTAATCGGACAACGTGATGATTCAAGTAGTTCAAATTGGATTTTTAATCGTGAGTGTGCTGTTCGGCCCCCTGGTAACAACAATGCAGCAATACCCGATGAGGCAACTGATAAGACTATTTTTTGTAATCTAAATTTTGCAATTAATGTTCTCCATAAGTACGTCTTACCACTCCCACCACTACCTTTAACAAAGAATAACTCACCCAGATTTTCCTCATAGGTATGAATTATTTCATTATAAACTCTCAGTTGATCACTGTTCAAACCGTTAAAATATGACTGAAATAATTATGCTTCAACAAAAGCGTCATAATCAATCTCTTCTTGTATCAGCCTATTTTTTTGTGTCCAAATGACTGAAAAGATGGGAGGGGCATAGGAGAAAAGTTTGCAAATGTCTTTCCATTTTTATTAAAAATATGTTCAATTTCTTGAAGGACCCATTCTCTCAAATCCTCATCAGTTAGATGTATATTTCTATCATGCAAGTCTCTTTGAACTCTGTATTGGAAATCATCAACCATAGACCTCCAATGTTCTTCCCATAAATTGACAGGGTCCGCTATCTCTAAAAACATAACCATCGTTGAAAACATATTTCGAAGTTTTATGGGGGTTGCCCAATTTGATGCTTCCAATAGTTCTTCATGCCATTCATTATCTTCATCTAGCAAACCACGTGAAGCACATGTCTGCTTAAAAGTTTGGTACACAATCCCATTAAAAGATTTTAAATCATCACTACATTGAGCTCCACAACTTTTATAAAGCAACATCCGAAAGTAGTATCTTTCTCCAGAGTTTGCATGTGCAAAATGCAACCTACCAATACATTTTCCCTATCTACGCTTGACCCATTCCTTCCTATCTCGTTTCCATACCCATGCAGTTGGAAATTGAGCATAAGTCAATGTTCTTGCTTCAACATATTTTCTATTTGCTTCGAACCACTTTGTTAACATTGTATCTCGAACACCTTCACGATGGATAATATCATGCAAGTTGTCATCCTCACTGAATATAACAAACTGTTGATTTAGCAAATGGTATTGTAATCGCAACACAGTTGGATTATAGTTTTGCAACTCAAACTCATATATTCTCCAGTATGCTTCAATAGCTGATACATTACGACAATCTAAATATTGTTTGATTTCATCCACATGTCTATATCTTCGATGTTCACTATTTTGATCGTTATCGACATTGTTTTCAATCACTATAACAGCCATATCAAAACCCTTATACACATATTTGTAGAGGTACTTCATCAGTTTTGGATATCCAACTTTCTCAACATTTATGTGGGTATCAAATAACACTATTAGATCCCGATTATATGGAACGACCCAGTTATTGTCTATTTTAATGCCATTTTTGATGACTATGTTACTGGGATCATTTCTACGCTTATATGACACAAATCCATTGTCATCAACTGTAGTTTGATTCCAAAAATTCTTTAGGTAATGTTTAGAACATTTTCCCTCCACCATGCATGGTGCATTTGGATTATGAGGTCCACATGATCCGTTAATCATGTGTTTAACCACTGTTTCATAAGCTAATGGATCTTCATTTTTATTTGGAAGTTCTGCACATACGAACTTGTCGATGTCATCAGGAGTGTTGGGTTTTTCATGCTCTGATAGAGTCAGCGTTAAATGTGAATGAAGTAATCCTCATTTTTGGAACTCTATCACGTTCATATCTGTTATGAGAAAAATATTTATCATCTTAGATATAATATTTGTTAAATATATTGCATAAATTGTTAAGTTCAATTTGGTATACCTGCTATTACATTTCCCAAAAGCTTTTTTTCCTTCAAATATTTGAGCTGTTGCTTGTGCTTCATTCTAAAAACATTGCAAGAATATCCGTTCTCTCTAGCAATTTCTGGCCCGTCTGGATTGCATGTAAAAGTAATGAAGAAGTCTGGAGCTCCAATTGCCCTACATATGGCTATAGCATCCTAATAATGTTGCACCATATTTCGTGGACCTCCAGTAAAAGAAGACGGTAAGACAATTCTCCTTCCAACTGCGCTTGCATCTGCATCTCCTGTAACAATTGCATCTTCAAGGCCTTGATATAAATCTGCACGTACCTCAGCCTGGTGTGAATTTATATAATTTAATCTTAGTTGTTCGATAGCTGCGTAACAGTCAACGATAAGTTAATTAAATAGACGCCCCCTTGCAGTAACGTTGTTCCCTCATTAACTCTTTGCTGGAAGCGAAAAGCCCAAAGCTCTCTAATCGAGATGTTTCCGTTCCTGGATTGCTCATAATTATAAGGGATGCCTATTATCCATCCATCGGTGCCATATGGAAAGAGCAATGGATATTGCAGTGGTGTATATAATGGATGTGTTTCACTAATTCGTTTCAAGTAGCCATCATTCTTAAAGACTATAATGTCACGACATCCAGTATTTGTGTCTTCTCTAACAATAAGAGCATCAATCTCATTAGAAGTTGGTCGATGTATTGTCTATTGTTTCTCGAATGCAAAATGCGTATATATAGTTTTGCTCCATTATCATGTTGTAGTGCATCTCTTGCCTTTCGAAAAATTTGAACATATGGATTGACATTATCCAACATGTTTTTCAAACCTTGAGCTGTAGAAGTAGTGAGTTCTGAAGTATTCTCATTTCTTCCAAATAAATCTAATCGATTGCGAATCTCAACCTCTTCATCACATATGTACAATTGTACAAAGCGATTCATTCGTCCAGATGTTGGAAGTAATGATCCAATTCGATGATAATTTTCACCTGAGATCTTGAAGCAAGGAGGTCCTCTCCCGTCTTGGACAGATGTATCAATTTTCCCCCATAGATGTGAAACAGAACATTGAGTTAAATGATCTGATGTTTTCCATAAAAAACGATCTCTGGATAACTCTTGAAGATACTCGGGAGAATGTGGTAGCAGAGGTAAATGAACTTTTCCACTTAGGCAACATATACCAAACTTTGGGTTGTTATTTGTGCTATGTGTTGGTTTCTCTTTTAACCACATAATTGCATGACAAAATGGACAAATAACGTTTCTTTCACTTAACACTAATCTTGCAAGTGCCCGATTTGTTGTAGGTCTTGGTATAATTGGTATATCTGGAAGTTGTGATAAAAATATAAGTTTATGCCATCGAGCATTATTTAAAATTATATTTGAAATTATTTACTTGATATTAATAAAATTCGATAAATTCATCTTTTATATTAGATTGTAATAGTTGATCGTATATGTAGAAATTGGTTTTACAATAGGTAGATACATACATTTTGTTATTTTTTTAATTTGAATTCAATTTATTGGAAATACACCAAAAATTATCTATTTTTTATTAACATGGAAATGACTTTGCATTCCTCAAACCTGGGTTGTAGATGTTAAATGTAGGGACTATATTATGATGAATTAAGGAAGATGGAGTTAAACTATTCACATGTGTATTAATTTATTTGCGATAAAGTACCTTTTTAATTTAATTTTATTCATTTTAACACAAAATTTATACCATAAATCCGACAGGAACATTCTATACCTTTTTCAATAATTTGAACTAAAGAATTTATATTTTTTATCAGGCGCGCAGAACTGAATTTTTTTTATATTTCACAATATTGACAGGAAATTAGCGACCTAAGCATATACCTGATATGCTTTCAAGAGTCTTACAGAAGAAATGTCAAGCAATGTATATGCCTACCATATGATTTTATTGTTGACCAGATACCCTTTTTACTTTTATCTTGTACAATTCAGTAAAATATGGGTGTAAGAATAATATATTTTACAAATGTGACTTGGATTATGAGATCTGTTATAAATTTATATTTTTTATATATTACTCTTATTTAATAAAAACATTACAATTATATTGCATACATAACACAGCACACACAGTAATTGTAACTAATTTCACAAATGTACAATTATTACTACTGAAGTTAAAAAATATTCATATCAGAATTTTTTAAAAATATAATGTTATTACCTTGAACCACAGGTGTAGACGAAATATTTCCATCACATGTATTTTCATCTGCTACAGGTAGTCTGCTTGGTACCAAAATCTCATTGTTCCAGTCAGGCTGATGAACTGAAAGGGCTTCTGTACATTTATGATCATACATTAGACCTTATTTTTTGTAATATTTATTTTTCAATAGGAAATATAATTTCAATGTTGTAATCAACTAAAACTCTAAATTTACAAATGTATTTATAATTTTTAAGAAAGTTTATAATAAGTCCATTAGTATACCTTCAACCATATGTGCATATGTAGGATTCATATCATATTCATTAGCATCTTGTACAGGTATGGTGTTGGGTGCCAAAAGCTCATCATCTGAATCAGAAGGAGAATGAGGAATATCTCCTAAACATTTAAGATCAACATTAACAACTGTTACTATGTTTGCTTTCTTTTAAAAAATTAAATCTAATATATACATACAATCAATTTAAACTCCAAACTTACGTAAGAAATTTAAATTTACTATTTGGGTTGACGTGCACTCCATCCGTTGTATGGGTCCTGGCTGAGTGATATGTTTCTGGAGGAGGGTAAATGAAAAAATTGTAATAATTATGATTCCTTTGTAATATTCAATATTTTTTTAACATTGTAAATGAGAAGTACATTGTCTAGGTATCATCAATGAAATACGAAATTAATAAAATCAAGTGCATTACTATTTATGTCTTTCATAGTTGTTACCCTCGCCATTGTCTGTTGGTCTCCAACATTATCATTTTAATGCTCTTCTCATGTATTTGTAATCAATATTATGAGATAACCTATATGTATAATGTGAAGACTATAAGATTGATATAATGAATTGGTTATAGGTTGAGTACCGTGTTCTCTATTTATTGTACGAGAGGATGATATAATGTTCGAACGTGTCACATGTGTTCTTCTAGTGCGCCGCACACGTGGTATTGGTAAATAAATAGGAGATCCTTCACCAACATTCATAGATGCTTTGTGTAATTCAGTTATTGTTTGATATTCTCTTTCCATTCTTGCCAATGTTTGAGTGATGGCCTGATCAGTAACTCCTCTGTGGCGTCTAGCATATAATTTTATCCTTAATTTGAGCCTTGCGAGCTTACATCGAATACGATTGATGTTCATTGTACTGCGCAATTAAAAAATTTAATTTAACAAAAGTTTAAATATCAAAAGCCAAAACCGTAATAATAGCCCATCATATTAACTATTTTTAGGCCCATAATAATTCCCCAAGTTTAGCCCAATATACAAACCTAATTTCAGCCCAAATAAATAGAATAATTTTTTAGGCTACAAATCAAAAATACCCATTCCAATAAATATTGTCCTCCTAAAATTGATCTTTTGGAATCTTGATTAAATTAGATGAGAGAAAAAAGAAAGGCATCATCCTCGATGATGTGTATAATACATAACTCTCTAATTCTGGTTGAAATTATGAGGTAGTCTATGCCAAATTAATTATAATAATAAATAATACAATAAAAGGCATTAGCATTTTTTGTATGGATTTGAATAATAATCTGTTACAGGCTTTTGTTTAATTAAGTGGGTTGCGGGTGGCCCAAGGCTAGAAATAAAAAAAGACCATCATATTAACTACCTTTTCGGCCCAAAATTTCCAAGTATAGCCCAATCTGCAAACCTAATATTTTCAGCCCAAATAATTAGAATAATTTTTAAGGCTACAAATCAAAAAGGTCAATTCTAATAAATATTGCCCCCATTCTCAAGAAATAATATCCCATCATATGAACTATGTTTTCGGCCCAAAATAATTTACCAAGTTTAGCTCAATCTCCAAACATAATTTCAGCCCAGTTAAATAGAATAATTTTTTAGGCTAAAAATCAAAAAAAGCCCATTCCAATAAATATTGCCCCCCATTCTCAAGAAATAATAGCTCATCATATGAATTATGTTTTCGGACCAAAATAATTTACCAAGTTTAGCTCAATCTCCAAACAAAATTTCTGCCCAATTAAATAAAATATTTTTTTAAGCTACAAATCTTAAAAAGCTCATCATATTAACTATGTTTTCGACCCAAAATAATTTCCCAAGTATAACCCAATCTCCAAACATAATTTCAGCTCAATTAAGTAGAATAATATCTGTGGCTAGAAATCTTAAAAAACCCATCATATAAACTATGTTTTCGGCCCAAAATAATTCCCCAAGTATAGCCCAATCTACAAACCTAATTTCAGCCCAAATAAATAGTATAATTTTTTATGGTACAAATCAAAAAGGCCCATTCCAATAAATAGTCCTCCTAAAATTAATCTTTTAGAATTTTAATTAAATGAGAGAAAAAGGAAAACAAGATTTAACAAATCACCCGTCGGCAGCAAAATCATTCCTCGATGAGGTAGTCTATGCCAAATTAATTATAATAATAAATATTACAATAAAAGGCATTAGCATTATTTGTATCGAATTGAATAATAATGGCTAAATAATACAATAAAAGGCATTAGCATTATTTGTACCGATTTGAAAATCTCTAAATAATACAATAAAAGGCATTAGCATTATTTGTATCAATTTGAATAATAATCTCTTACGGACTTAAGTTTAAGTAAGTGGGTTGCGTGTGGCCCAACCGAATCAATGAAAGGAAGAAGACAACGCAGACGGAAGAGGTGAACTCCCACAATTTCTTAAATCCTACACAAATAACAAAAACACATAATATGAATTAATATATATATATATATATATATTTAAAGATATACGTATGGCTATTGAATGAATTGAACCACTGCCATTAAATGAATTTGAACCAATTTTCTTCCAGTTTATATGCTGATAATTTTGGTTCTAATATTGAAAGAAAAGAATACCTCACTACGGCAAGCACGACAATTGATGGAAACTACAAAGCTTCAAATTGCTCTCAAAACTTTTCTGAAAGGTGAGATTTCTCAAACTTTCTAGGCTGCTGCTATGCAGAAAATATGTTTCAAACTTGCTCTCAAATTTTTCTCGGCTATTGTTATGACGAAAATAAATCCCAATTGAAGCCTTTATGCGGTCACAGCCCTGATCATTGATCAGAAGTGGATTTAGAGTTTAAGTCGGATTGGAAGTATGGAATCATAATCAAACACAATGTATAACTAAATTATAATTACTTTATGAATAAATTAATTAATTATAAATTACTAATTATCAAATAGGATATGGGCAAGACGTTGTTAGGGTGAATAAATTAATTCATGGATAAAGTGAATAATTTGTGGATAAATTGAATAATTTATGGATAAATAAAAGTAACTACTTTGTGGATAAAGTGAATAATTTTCTAATTAAAAGAAATTCTAAATTCTATAAAATTAGGATTAAGAAAAAAATAACTGAATCCTTGCTATAATATAGTAGAAGATATATATATATACATATATATGTGAGGTGAGGGGATGTGGGTGTGCTTATATATTGTGGAAAAAGATGCAGAAATTTCTTATGATTTTATTCAACAATATACACCTCATATATAAATAGACTCTAGTCAGTATATAAGGTAGCAAAATAATTTAAATATCTAGTTATCTGCTTAAATACATACATTCCTACTTTAATATTCTCTTTCAGGTTGGAGCATATATGTTAATCACACCCAACTCGTTACAAAGATAATCAACCCAAACCCTATTTAAAGCTTTGCTAAACAGATTTCCTAGTTGGTCTTTCGTCTTCAGTCTTCACATATCCTATAGAATTAAGTTTCTTGCACTTTTTCTCGAATAAAATGACATTAATTCTCAATGTGTTCCTTTCGTTCATGGGATTGGAGGTAATATAAAGTGCTGCTTGGTTATCACACCAAAGTTTTGTGCTGGCGTAAACTTTAACACCAACTTCAGTTAACAAGTGACATATTCATATTATCTCATATGTAGCTTGCGCCATAGCTCTATAGATATATACCTTGATTCTGCACTAGAACGAGTTACAATATTTTATTTCTTGCGTTTTTTCATGAAACCAAACTTCCTCCAATGAAAACACAGTAGCCTGTAATGGACTTTCGGTTAATATTAGATCCTGCTTAATTGCATCTGAAAAGCATTCTATACGAGTGTGACCATAATTGTTATGTAATATACCTCGTACAAGAGCTCCCTTTATATAAAGGAAAATGCATGTTGATTCTTTAAAGCATCTTGTGCCAGATCTCTATATTAACCAGGATAATGCAGACGACATTTTGGAATATGTTGTCACAGTCTAGTCTTCTTCCAAGTAGTCTGATTGGCGCGATAGCTGAACTAATGCCATGTTTACTGAATGAAGGGGTTCAACAAATAGGAGGAGCATTACTAAATATTTTCGTGAACTTTGCAACCACTTGTACTGCTTCATATTAAGTTATGTTAATAATTTGTGTTTTAACACATGTAATGGATTATTAAGAGTTTAGTTAATTATAACATGTTTTACTTCTATGTAATATGTGTAATTAGTATAATCATTATTATTTTATTTATAATATATGAATGTTGTGATTGTTTAATGGAACTGATTATTGTTTGAATAAATGTTATCAAAATCTTCTAATACCTTATTGGATATTGGTGAATGGCGTGGCGTAGTCTTGCAACAAATACAACCAGGGCAAGGAACAAATAAAAAAAATGTGATCAGTCGGAGGAGTCGGACCCGAGTAGAGGAGCACAATTGGCATCTCTTAAGAACATCGCGCTTACGGGTTGAAAGACGGATAATGGATTTTGTCTTAGACACATTCGTGAACTTGAACAAGCATTGATAAAGATTTTTCAGGGGACAAATCTTCGTGCACAACCTCAAATCAACTCCAAAATGCATATTTGGAAGAGACAATATGGATCTTTGTTCGTTATAATGAATTCTACTGGAGTAGGTTGGAATGAAACATTTAAAATGATAGATGCAACTAATGAAGATTGGGAGAGGGCTGTGAAGGTAAGATAATAGAAAAGTATGTAATGTTGTATCTTATGCATATTTATTAGTTGTATTATTTTTTTTTTGGGGGAGAAATGAAAGATTGTTGTGTTATTTGTAGAACGATCCTAATGTAAGGCTGATGAGGTATAACTCTTGGCCATTTTATCGTGATTGTTGTGAAATATTTGGTAAATATAGGGCTATAGACAAGGGTTAAAGATATTGTTGCATCTATAGGTGGAATGTCAAATGACCAAAATCAAACTGAAAATTTGGTGGGTGCAGTGACAGACCAACAAAAGAATGTAGGTGAGACCGAGACCAAAAATTTGAATGAAACACCAAGTAGTAGTTAATCTAAAAATGATGCTACGAAGAAAAATAATTTTTTTGAGTATTACAAAATAAAGTTGTTGATTTTTTTAGCACTTCAACATTGCACGCTATCTAAGTGTTGAGTACGACATTTTTACTGAAGCAAAAAGAAGACTTCAATTTTGTTGAAAGTATAAAAATCTTATGAAAGACGAAAAAGTCATAGCATCACAAAATATGCACCAAGAATTGCACTAATGGAAACTTTAAAAATAGGAAAATAATTGTTCCAAAGATTATTTTCAAGTTTGTTGAGTTCTCATTTGTTGAGTCAAGCACGTTGACGAGTATTTTTCTTCACCGACGTAATTCAAAGTAGTTGCACCTTCACCTTCTTCATCATCATTGACTTGAATGACGTTCATCATGGGATAACAAAATTTCGTTATCATTGTCATTATTCTCACTCAACAAAATGATTAGCTCTTTAGGAAGAGTTGGCACGCGTTCAATATATGTTCAGCTAGGATATGACATTAATGGGATGTGTTTAACAAAGAATTCAAGGTTGTATGTGAAAGAATAGTAAAATTCTTCTTATTTTAGTAACTAACTTTCCTATCAAAATGTATTAGCGTGTACCTCTGTAACAACTTGTGGAATGCAATGGGATAGATGGTAGAGGGCTGCCTACGCCCAAAAGCGATGATTCATTTGTCCTCCTATATTTAAGCTTTGAATTCATTGGAATAGATCTCGGTCATGATTTCTTACAAGAGAATTGATTTTCTTATTACACTTGCAAGAATTATTCAAATTATTTAAATAGGAAATCATGACTTTATCTTGTACAACAAGCAAATCAATTCTCTTGTAAGAAATCATGACCGAGATCGATTCTAATGAATTCAAATATTAAATATAGGCAAGTTGTTATAGGGATACACGCTAATAAATTTTGATAGAAAAGTTTGTTACTAAAATGCTATTATAAATAAGAAGAATCTTACCATTGTTTCACATACAACCTTCAATTCTTTGTTAAACACATGCCATTAATGTCTTATCCTAGTTAAACATATATTAAATGCGTGCCAACTCTTCCAAAAGAGCTAATCATTTTGTTGAGTGAGGATGACGATAATGAAAATGATATTTTGTATCAATGATGAACGTCATTCAAGTCGATGATGATGAAGAAGGTGAAGGTGCAACTACTTTGAATTACGTCGGTGAAGAAAAATACTCGTCAATGTGCTTGACCCAACAAATGAGAACTCAATAAACTTGAAAAGTCCTCAATATAAATTTGACGATGAGGTCCGACTGATGATACACCCACTAAATCACCAATTGTGGTGAATCTTAGCACACATAAGAAAGAGCCTCTCAAAAAGACATCATCGACCAAAATGAAGATTATGAAAAGTTGCGATTCAATTAAACTTGTGATTCAAAAACCTTCCACATGCTATCTTTGGAACAATTATTTTTCTAATTCTAAAGTTTCTACGAGTGCAATTCTTGGTGCATATTTTGGTCAATATATTATTTTATCTATTTTTCAATGTTTGAGAATTACGATGCTTGTTTGTATTTCAAAATTATTAAAATTTATATCGATATTAACATGTTGAATATGTCAATATAATCCCTACTACACATTGATATGTAAAACCGCAAGCGCATGATGCTCACGATTTCGATAGTCATACCGGTGATTTGGAGGAGATCTCTCCAAAAGTTTTTAGTGCCCTGTTCGGTTACGTGTAGCAGTATATTTATCATTCCCACATATATTAGATAATCAAGTACTAATTCCTTCACATATTAGTAATCTTAGCCTAATAGAGGTTTAAGATATAATGTATGGAAAAGAAAATAAAGCAACGTTGAAAACTGGTTTACAATCAATGTCTGGTACACGTTTTCAATCTCTAATCAATTCTACTGTGCTCGTGAATACAAAAATGTCGAACCCTAAAACAACCTCCAGAGGAGTTATTTATAACCCAGAAAACGAGAAACCTAAAAATCCCCATCTCTATCTAGTTTTGGGTGGTCCCCATCTCTACCAACTAAAATTAAGAGTCAAACCAATACAAAGTATCGATGATAAATGAAAAATTAAGATTTAATATACAGGATATCAGAAATCCAATTATGAATAACTTGGACAAGACATACATGGTCGAATCACACATAAAAAGAATGAAGAGTTCGCCAAAAACACTCCACAAAAGTATTTCTGAAGAAGGGCTCCTGATGCTATAAAGCAATAAGCTGATCAAGAAAATAATATCAAATTCCACATGGAAAAAAGAAAGAAAACTTCTAAATTTTAGTCAAAGTCGCCTATCTTAGAGCAAAAGCTGCAAAAACTAAAGAAGAGTTGACACAACCGCAGCTTGCTTTCTTGCCAAATGTAGACCCAACTTCTTATCAGGTATTTACTAATAGAAAGTTTTATATGGAGATGATGGAAGAGTTTGCCGCTTACTGGATCCTCATAGATGAACATCTATTCTATATCATTGAAAAGGATGGTTTGAATTTCATGCCAAAAAACGAATGCCTGATTGAAGAGGTTTTTCGAGAATAACAACAAAAGAATATTGTGTTAATGTTTACGAGAATGAAACGGAAAATTTGTGAATAAGGTGGGTTTTACTACAGATTTGGCGAAATTGAAGAACTAGAGAATTGAGTAAATTGTTGGATTGATCAAAATTGGGTCTTATAGAAATGTGTACTCAACTTCATTCACATTCTACCTTCTCGTTGAAAAATTGATATTTCAAATACTCTTTGGGTGTGACTAGCAGAATGGGGGATACGAATTAGAGTTTGTAGAATTTCTAAAAAAATGCTAGTGCCAACAATGCAGCAATTGCAAATCTAAGATTTTTTGTTTGAAATGTACACAAGTTGCTTAGCGATGGAGCTTTATTCTGTGTTAGGTATTATGCGCATATCTAAATCTCATAGCTCATGATGGTCTTGAGAAGATTATATATATCTTTAAAATTGTTGCTGATAGTGTATATTATATTAGAAGATTAGATACATGCTCAATACATTTACTAAAATCGTTATACAACTTAGCATACTTGGTACAAAGTTAATGATGATTGTCAAACAAGATGGAACTCCACATATGAGATGTTAGCTACTACCATTAAGTTTAAAAATATTTTTCAAGGTTTGCTGATTGGTATCCACACTATACAATGTGTCCTACTTATGAGATTGGGAAAAGGTTGAAAAAGTAATCTCAATGTTGGAGGTACTTTGGACACCCGCACATTATTTCTGAAAATGACTATCCAATATCAAACTTGTTTCTCAATGAGGTAAGTGGAGTAAAATAAATATTAAAAGTCACGAGATTGATGATTTTATTTAAGAAATGGTTAGGGAAATGAAGGTAGAGTTGATAAGTATTAGGGGGAATGTAACTTGTTGATGTCTATTGCTGCCATATTCCATTTGAGGTGCAAGATAATGGCACTTGAATTTCGCTTTCCCAAACTTTATCCACCATAACAGGTTGTGGGAGATATCTCCAAGGTTCGAATGACTCTTTATGCACTGTATTATGAGTATATGGATATACATAATGGTGAAGTTGAATAAAGTGTGAATACTCAATTCACAAATCTTTCAAGTTAAAAGTACATAAATTACTAGATGTGGTTGGTCGGAGTATGCTGAGGTTTTAAGGTTAATTGAGACTATTCAGCCGCAAAAGTGAGAACTCGATATGTATCTCGAACAAAATTTATGTCTTAGAAGTATATGATCTTACAACAATGGCGAAAGATATTTTAGCAATTTCAATAAGCACAGTTGCTTTAGAGGCCACTTTTAGCGTTGACAGTAGAATAATTGACAAATATCGTGCTCTATGTATTCGAAGACATTTCAAGAGTTTATTTGAGAGATTTGTTGCGAAAACACTTTGGAATGAAATAATCAAACGTTATATTAACTTTATTTTAAAAATTCAATTTTAATTTACATTTATTAATTTTTGATGTTAATGTATTTTTTGAATTGTAGAATGAGAAAAAAATCAATACAAGTCATTCTCCGATTTGATGATACTAAAATGGGATGAATCAAATTTGGTAGGAACTCCATATTACGTTGTAATATTTGAGAAAACTTATCATTTATATTTTTGTAATTTAACTAGAAAAAGTTATTCTAGAATCTATAACATCACCACTTCAATAACTTGAATACTTCTCAAATATGAAGGATCTTGTTATTGTTTTAATATGAACAGTAATTTGTTTAATATATATGTTGTATAATAAAATTGTTTTTTTTTTTTTAGTTTTTTATATGGTTCTTTTTTTGCTTTTTAGTTAGGATGTTCATGTTCCTTTTATTTGCTACAAGTGGGAAAACTTTGTCTTTTAAGCATGTTTATGGTTCTCTCTGTCGATTTGATTGCTATTATTGCTTGGATCCATTTTAGTTGTCTTTTGGGTGCTTCAATTGTTTATAAGTAAAGGTGTACATAACAATTTTTATTTTTAGTATATTATCTTCTTTATTGACTTGAATTTGTTAATTTAATATTGTCAATTTTATGTTTGTATCAAGCTTCTTCTAGGAAAATTTAGTGCTACATTGATGCTAATGCTTTTGTGTTCAAAAGTTTGCTGCATGCACATATATGATGGTGCGATTTTTGTTGGCACTGAAAATGAAATTATCTCGAAACTATTTTTAATTGTTTCAATATAAGTAGCCAATTTAATTTTGATTCAAACGAGCAAACGAGCTTGCTCGAGCTTGCATTAGCAAATAAGTGAGATTGAGCTTGAATGAGCTAGTGAGATGAGCTCAAGCTTAAGCCCGTAAAATATTCAAAGTTCGATTCATTTAAAGTTGTAGTCCCTCCAATAAAAGGGAAGCAAGAAAATTATTACATGAGAATATAATGTGATTCGAGGTAAAATCCTACATCCACGGACAACCTAAAATTACATCTTCATCACAATTATAATGTTAAAAAAATTCACCTAGTTGTAAATTATGGTTAATAATCTTAATTAAAATAAGTCGTAGATACTTGAATCGACTTATATGCTAAATAATTTCTTTCTAAAAGAAAAAATGAAGGTTAATTTTGTTTTTCAAGTACATCCACCTGCATTACTTCATGCTTTCAATACCTCTAAGGTTGATTTTAGAACATTTGCTTGGCTAGTCTCGCAATAAATGTCTATTGCAAAATTATTTTTTTTTGCAAATAATCAGACTTTAATTTTTATAGAATTTTACATTGAAAAGTTACGATAAATTTCTCATAGTGTACACTTTTAGCCCGCATTTATCATTAATTCCATCATTATTTTAAAATGATTATGAAGATCCTGAATCTGTATACATTTTATCAGTAAATAAATCAAACAATTTTGGGCAAAAAATATTTAATTTCTTATCATACATGGGCCATAATTATTTCCTAATAAAATCGCCTAACTGGGCCTATATCAACTCTAGTCTCGACATTTAAGAATTTGAAAAACCAAAACTCTCATTCTGGCCATGAGCTGTTTTTAAGCACTAATTGAATGAGTTCAAGTAAGGATGAATGACTGTCAACTACTTGATATTGTACTAGAATTTTTTTTTTAATAATAACTCATTAGATTTTTTTTAATACTACTGATTTATTATATAATATAGATTTAATAATTCTATCTCGCTCAGGTTCGGGGCTGAGTTTTCACTAAAAACACCTCGAACACACCCCGTAGTTGTTTACATGACTCCAACAAATTATGTAAGATTATAATTCTATTGTTAAATCATTGGTTATGTTACTTAAGATGATAAATGATATTTTATGTCATTAAGAGATTAAGTAAAATTCACCATAAACAAATTGAAATTAAAATCTTATACCCGACTTAAAGTACTTCGGATCCTATATTTTTTTTCGTCGTATATATTTATATTTAATCGTATTCATGAACTTCAAAGTTTACATGTGAACAACTAATGCTTACCTATATATTTTAGAAAATATCTTATACATTTGACATATATCTACGAATATAGGCACACCATAATGAAATAGAAGAATAGATCCTGACTTAAGAGAAGTGGACGTATCCAAATAGCATGTTAAAATGGAATAAATGCCAATTCAAATTCAATATCAAAATGGCTTCCAAAATTTACAACACACACAATGATTTATAGTTTATTAAATTAAATAGTTTTATCAAACCATTTCCAATAATCCAAGTATTGGAGACCAAATGAGCCGATTATAATCTCAAACAATTGAAAATTAAGACAGAACAATTCAATTGCATGCTAATCAAATCCTTTATGTTACACAAACTAGAGAACACACTTACTATAAATACAAATTAAGCTTGTTTAGTACATCAAATTAAAGCTTCATTCTAGAATTTTTTTTATCACGCAAATCAATAAGTACATATAATTAAAATCATTATTTAACTTATCTAGTAATTGCATAGCATACCAATGGTTTCTTCAATTCAAGAGAAAGCTTTAAGCACTCTCCAAGATCAACTGATTGGTATGGAAGCCATTTGAACTGTTGCAAAAGCCTTGCAAGCCATAGATGCACCGTGGCCAACCCGAGCGCCTTTCCGGGGCACGCCCGCCGACCCGACCCGAACGGAGCGAGCCTCAAATCCGAGCCCATGATAGAAAAATCCTCTTCAATGAATCTTTCCGGTTTGAAAACCCATGGGTCGACCCATATGGATGGGTCGTGGGTTATGGCCCACATATTCACCATGGCCGTAGTGCCAGCTGGGATAAAGCACTTGTCCACGTGGGCATCGTGGATCGATAGACGGGCCCACGAGAGTAGTGGGCCCGGAGGGTGCAATCTCAACATTTCTTTTACAATGGCTTGAAGGTAAGGAAGATTTGGGATGTCCGAATCTTGAACGTGTCTATAGTTATGACCAATTTGCATGTCAATTTCTAGTTGTACCTTTGTCTGAATGTCTTGGTGTAGAATTATTCTAGCCATAATCCATTCTAAAAGGATAGCAATATTATCGACCCCTCTAAATACCATCTCCTGCAAAAAAAAATGTAATTAATTTTTTTCTTGGTTACATAAAAAACGTAAATAATGGTAAAGTGCAAGTTGTGAAGATTTTGAAGTGAATTATGTTTTACATCAATTATTACATAATCTATAAATACCAATTTATGAGGAACACGTAAAATAAATAATTTTTGACATTTATTATCGAAAGTCTAAATGTATTATTAACTAATGAATAGAATAGTGAACGCGGTCGAAGTTATATAGATGGTTCATGGATAAATACCTACATATAACATCGATTCATGTTTTCCCTTTTTTCCTTCTATTTTTTATTTAGTCAACTTGATTGACTATATTATGTAATTATATGGGTTCATTTTGTTACCACCGATTCCATCAAATAAAGAAACAAAAAATAGTAAAAGTAATTAACACACACTAACACCAGTGAAAAGTATATGAATAACATGTAATTAATCATGAAATGTACTCTAATAAATTAGTCAAAGGTTATGCAAATCATGTCAACTTTATCCTTTTGACTTCTATAGTCAATTTCATTTCTTAAAACTTGGCGTGAAATGAACAAAAGATATTCCACATTGAACCGTACTTTTTCATGTAAGAATTAATCTAGTTCAACTTTTAATGCTTTTGAGACTTCCTAAAGAAGTTTAAAATTGTAGGACACTGAACTACATATTAAATACTAAACCCTACACGTAAATACAAATCTTAACATATATAAATATAGGTCTAATCATGTTGATAATTCTTGCGAATGTAGGAAAAAAAAAGATTACGCAGTTGTATATTATAAATTGATTTGACATTCACATTATTGGTGTGCCTTTATATATACATATATATTTTTCTATATATATTCATAGTTTAGAGAATGGGGCAAATGAAATAAATAAAACAAATAATTAATATCTAATAACAAGAAATGAAGATGAAAGATTAAACTTATAAATTTGAAGACGAAGATGAATATGCATGTCACGAGAAAGATCACAATAGTGATTTTCAGTGACTATATTTCTTTTTAAGTAGTCACTCTTAACAATTAGTTACAATTTATTGATAAAAAAATGTAGGAATAATTATACTTATTCTTACAACTCTTTCAATAAAGATGTATCAATTATTATTAACAGTGACAATAACTTATTTTTTTACTACTTATCAATATTAACAATTTTCGCATTTCGAATTTTGTATTCCAAAATTATTTATCATTTTGTATTCAACTTTCACTTCTATATGACAAATGCATATAATATAATTTATGTTATATTATATTTTTAAACAATTTTAAACACATTTTATTTATTGTAAGATGAAATACCAAATGAAATTTTATTATAATTGGAAAAGGGAGAGAAATGATCCATACCCAGAGGACAGCCACCATGTCTGCATCACTAAGTTGATCTTCTTCAGGCAATGAAAGCAAAACACTAAGAAAATCATTTCTCATTTTAAAATCCCCAACATTTCTTCTATTATTTATGATCTTAATCACAACATCATTAACATTTTCTGCTAATTTGTGACACCTTCTCTTAACCCCACTAAAGTCTAAAAACCCTAATGAAAAATAATCAGCCCAATTGAACTCTCCAATAAGCTCATACCCTTCTTTAACCATCAAACCTAAATCAAACCCTTTATTTAAACCTAAATCACAATCCCCAAACACACTCTCTAACACATTATCCAAAGAGCCCTTTTGTAAAATCCCCCTCAAATCCACAAAGCCTTTTTCATTCATCTCCACACACACTTTGTTTACCATTTTATTTGCTATAAATTGCCTAAGGCCCTCTAGGCTAGAAACACTTTTAGGAGAAAACATGTGAATTGAAGCGATTTTTCGAATATGGCGCCAATATGCTCCGGATGGAGCAAATCCAATGGCACGATTGAACATGAGTAAACGAGTCGATTCTTTTATGGGACGGTCTGAAAATTGGGATCCAAATAGAATTTCTTTGGCAGTTTCAGGGTGGCTACTAATGATCACTCGTGTTGAGCCAAGACTAATGGCCATAAGGCGCGTTGCGCCTAAAGAAGAGGCCATAGTGGCTAGGTTTCTATGAGCATGAGACCCCATTTGAGGTAAAAACCCTAGAAATGGCCAAGAAAATTTAGGGCCTTTTAGTTTGTTTTTAGGGTTTTTTTGATAGTTTTTCCATGCAGAACCACCTGGAACCAGGCATAAATTCGACACAAGAGAGACAGAAAGATATAAAAAGAGTAGCAAAATACTAAGAGACCATGCAGTTTGGTAAGAAGATGCAAAACATGGGATTAAGAAGGGAAGCCAAAAATAAGGTTCCATTTTTTTATGGAATTGAATTAAAAATAAAGCTGATGAAAATATATGGAGATGAACTATTATTGTTGTGTGAATATTGCATGGAGGATGGGTTGTTTATATAGTATGTGGAAAGTGATTTTCCTGATTAATTAATCATTTGGCTTGTTATAGTACGTGGACTCACTCCGGATTAATTAATTAATAATTTGGTCTGTCGACAAAGCTTCGTCATGGGTATAAATAAAATAAGTTTAATTAACTTAATAATTTCCTGGGATTCTTCTATTTCTATGATGTTCCTGAGTAACTAGATACAACACTAACATGCATTGAAATAATTATTGCATCCATAATTTAAATTGTTTCCATCACTACAACAGAAAAGCATATAAGTGTAAATTATAATTAATTGTCGATATTTACTGAAGAGTTTTTATCGCTGTATATCGAAATAATTTTAATTATTTTAATTAGTCACTAATATTATTTGTAATTAAGTAATTATTAATGTTAAGAACTAGTGACACAAAAATAGCATCTTTAAGTAACTAATTATATATTGAGTATTATTGTCAAACTATATTGTAAAAACAGTGGCACAATAGCTTAACATATTGGTGTTGATTTCACCAGGTTACTAATTATTCAAAGTGATCACTCAGATACATGATGGTCATAATTGCAACAATATTTTGGCAATTATTGTAAGGACAATCTGGTAAAAAGGTTTGATTTTAATACAAAATAAAGTAGTTGTCACTTAATACATATTAGTAGCAGTAATTGGTATATTATTAGAATTGGTATACATATTAGTAGCAATAAAATAGAATTGTGTGTCCTATATTCCATAAGTATTGGAATTGTGTGTCTTGTCACGTTCATTTGTAAGTGTAATGATATTGTAATCCTTGTCAAAAGACTCTCTCATGTAATCATAAGTTGAGTCAGCATGAGGATGGGGTGATCACGAGCATGACACTCAACCCAATGATTTGAATGTTGAAAACATAAATAGTGGTGAGTAATTTGTCCCTTTAATCGATATTTATGATCCTCTACATTGGGATAATCTTGACAATAAAAGTAGGGACATCTTAGTTGAAAAAGGTCCTACAAAGGGAAGTGAATTTCAAGTATCCTTCAGATGGCATGAGACATTTTTCGTATGCTTATTATTCTCGAAAGTTGAGCAATGGAGAGACCAGCGATAGAAAATGGTTGGTATACTAGAAACGTGTTAACAAAATTTATTGTTTTTGTTGTAAGTTATTCAAATCCAATATCAATAAAAGTCCGCTAGCTCATGATGGATATAATGATTGGAAACATGCCAGTGAGAGGCTCAGGGAGCATGAGAATAGCATTGAGCATATGACTAACATGAGCACTTGGCATGATATGCGAGTAGGATTTGATGAGGAGAAAACTCTTGATAAAGAGTTGCAACACGAAATTTCAAAAGAGGAGCGTTGGAGGCAAGTTTTGATAAGAATAATATCTCTTGTTAAATGTCTTGCTAAAATAAATTTGGCGTTCTGATTATCAATTGAGAAACTTTTTCAGGAAAATAATGGTATCTTTTTGGGGATGATTGACAACGAATTTGATTTGGTTATGCAAGACCATGTTAGGCATATTCGGAGTCACGAAATTCACCACCACTATCTTGGCCATAAAATTCAGAACGAGTTGATCTCTACTTTGGCTAACAATGTTAGAAGCTCTGTTATAAACATCATTAAAATGGCTAAATATTTTTCCATGATTCTTGATTGTGCTCCAGACGTGAGTCATCAAGAGCAAATGACCGTCATTATTCGATGCGTGAACATGTCTAGTCAGAAAATAAAAGTAGAGGAATATTTTTTAGAGTTTTTGAAGGTGGACGATACAATAGGATTGGGGCTATTTAATGCATTGCTGGATGTTCTTAAGTCTTGTGATCTTAAAGTGGAGGATGTGAGAGGCAGTGTTATGATAATGGGTCAAATATGAAGGGAAAACACCAAGGTGTTCAAGCGCGACTTATTGAGGAGGTAAATCCCAGAGCTTTATATATATCATGTGCTTGTCATAGTCTTAATCTTACTGTTAGTGATAAGGCTCATTCCTGCGTACCGGTTGTTTCATTTTTCAGAATTATACAACGTATATATACAGTAGTTGCAAGTTCTCCGAAAATATGGCAGTGCTTTTTTGACTGTGTCCCGGGTTTAACTGTTAAATCCTTATCCAATACTCATTGGGAGAGTCGTATTAAAAGTGTGAGAGCTATTAGATTTCAAGCTCCTCATATAAGGTTAGCGTTAAAGGAATTGTGCAAGTCTTGTAAAAAATGATGCCATGTCACTAAGTGAAGCAGGAAGTTTGATCAAGTTAATATTGAGTTTTGAATTCTTGTTGGGTGTTGTTATATAGTATGATGTTTTATTTGTCGTGAATACGATGAGTAAGAAGTTGCAATCTGAATCTATTTCCATTGACAATATGGTTAAGAAATTGGAAGATATGATATCATTTTTTGGGAATTATAGAACAGAAGGATTTGCTTCGAGTATGAAAAGTGCTTCTAGCATTGCCTCTGAAATGAATGTGGAGCCTACCTTTTCTACTAAACGTCGTATTTTTAGGAAAAAAATAATTCGATGAGGATAATGAGGAAGATATTAATCAATCACCTTGAGGAGTCTACCCGGATTAATTACTTTCTAATTGTTGTGGATATGGCAATCGCTTCTCTGAAGGAGAGATTTAAGCAATTGAAGATATTTGAAAGTATTTTTGGGTTCTTATTTGATTCAAAAACTTTGAAATCGTTGGACGAGATAACACTAAAGGAGTGTTGCACTAAGTTTCATGCTACATTTTCTCATGATGGTTTGTCAGATATTTACTTGGATGATTTTTTCTCTGAATTAAAAGTATTGCAGATAACTTTGACAGAAGTACTAAAGTCATCGGTTGAAATTCTTGAATTTGTGAAAGCTTCAGATTGTTATCCTAATGTTTCAATTGCTTATCGTTTATCGATGACAATGCCAGTGACAGTGGCTTCTGCAGAACGAAGTTTTTCTAAGCTAAAATTGTTAAAGAACTACTTGCGATCATCAATGTCCCAAGAAAGATTGAATGGTCTGGCAATCTTGTGCATTGAGAAAGATATGTTGGAGAGTATTGATGTCAACACTATTATTGGTGATTTTGCATCTACTAAAGCTCGACGAAGTCGTTTTCATTGATGTCCAAAGATGTATAAATATATTTTTATTTTAGTTTCTAAATAAAATTAGGAGGATTTGCGAGAACAAATATTTTTTTATATATAATAAATTTGAAAATTTTATGAATACAATATATTGATCGAGGGCCCATTTTTTATGCTCGCCCAGGGCCTCCCGATAAGTTAGGAACGGCCCTGCTCATGTAAACATTTTAGGGTTTTGGCCCCTTTTTAATGCATAAATATTTAATTATAAAAAAAAAACTTGTGTATCAAGTTTGCACAGTGTAATACGGGGTATCATTAGGATAGCCCCATTTTACTTTTAATACCGCGTTTTAACCATTTTCAGTTTACGCATAATTGTTTTTATCTCCATATATACTGACATCAATTGACAAATATTAGGGAGAGACTATGCTAAAGCAGGATTAATAGTTTTAACCTACCATACATCATATATTTTCACTTGGAATTGATATTTTCATATGGAAAAAAAGAAACATACTTAAGAGAAATGTGAATTATCCCGGGTATAGGCATGTGTAAAATATATATCTATATTTTTTTTGGTTAGGATGGCTGGTGGTTAGTTTGGACTAAAATGTATGGAAAACATGAAAAATAATATGTTTTTGATATATACGAATTCATATCATAAATGTACCCTAACTTCATAACTATGTATTCGTACTTAGCTAGCTATCGAACTTAACCAAAAAATAAATAATTCCCATAGCTAACAAAGATTTGTGTTTTTTTGATATATTTGAAAAAAATAGTTAGCTAACGAATTCTGCAGATTTTATTCTATCCTGAAAATGCTGGGGTTTTCTACATATTTTTTATTCAGAAAGATGGATAATGTCATAAGGCGTAAGCATATATAGAATCGACCTTTTTTATACAATATTTTGGTTAAAAATATTTTCAAGAGGACATTAAGTATGTGATGAAATAACTGATATTTTAATAAAAGAGTCAAAATTATTTAACTTTAAGAAAAGTTAATTTAGACAAAATCAAGAATCAATACTAAATAAAAGCTAGATTAGGAGTCCGTACAACTTTATGACGTAATCGACGCTGAAGGAAATATTAATTTTTTCAAGTCTTTTCTTTCTTCTTTCTTTGTTAGATAGGTTTATGTTCTTCTAGTCTAAAGAACAGTCTCGATTCATTCTTCTTATTGAAAACAATGTATAAAGACGTATATATTCTCACTTAATATTTGGTATGTTCATGAGACGTGTGATTAATAAGTCATTGAAATTTTTAATCCCAATATAAAAAGTTAGAAAGTTTATTCACCTAATGACCATGACAAATCATTGTTCTCACTTAAGTTTAATTTCTACAATTTTAACCACAATTTTTTGAAAATTTCTACAATTTTTCCTATAACATTCAATTTATATACAAACTAGACATTCATAAAATTACATAATATTAAAGTATTGTTCAATTCATCCATCTGCTAAATTATTTTAGAGAAACTTTTTCTTCATTACCAAGAATACGTATATGAATAACTTTGGTACATATAACCTTTCATTTTAAATCTAATATCAATAGTTTTCACTACTTGTTGCATATGCATATTATTCTAAATTATATAATATCACTTTAATATTTAATTACTATCTAATAGTATATTTTTAACTAGTGATAAATGAAAAATATAGCAATTTAAAGAAACATAATTCGTTTTTTTTTAAAAAAGAAAAAGTTTGAAATAAAATTAAACATGTGGATACATGTCAAATGGTGATATCAGTGAATTTGAAATAATATTTTACAAACTTAAATGACTTATTTATATATATAATACTTATACATGTAGTAGAGTTATTAGCGTAAACATTTTTTTTGTAATCATATAAATAAAATTATGTGTTAATCCATTGATTTGTTTTGGTGAATAAGTTAAATAATGGAATATTAAAATCCGCTTCAAGTATATTCCAATTTCACGTAGATTTACCTTTCTTGAAATAGATAATCTGAGTATCAAACATGTCGTTAGTGTTAAACACTTTAAATAGTATCCAATAATAATGCAAGGGAGGATTCCCACTTTGCAAAATATATATCCAAATACACTTATGCTTAGCTTATGCAGCATAATATATATATATATATATATATATCAATAATATTCATAATTTTATATTAAAAAAAATTATAAGAGATCTTAAAGCGATGAGATAGTCGTGCCCAATTTCTATCCATTAATTCTCATTAATTTTGTTTACTTTATAAAAGCAATGGTTACAATTACTGTAATTAATTAAATAAAGACTCCCACTAACTCCAATTACTTGGCACCCTAATGGCTATTAAGCATTAAAGCAGCACTTATTAATTAGCAATTTGGCATGTTAAGAACCATATACTCATTCATAACTAGAGTTAAATATTTTTATTTTGATTTCTTGTCTGTAAGGCGAGGTCGATGTACTTACATTAAATTTTCTATTATAAATTTTATTTCATTCGTTATTGCAAGGTATATATTTAGTTAATAATACACGTAAGTATTAACTTTTTCTTTTATATGTGTTATTTGATGCCTTACAACGGGATATACTATATCCTTTGAAAATCATTCTTCTTTGTCTGAGTATATTCTTTCAATATGGACTTGGATATTTTCGATTGGGATTTTTTATTTTAATTTTTGAATGCACGTATGATCATTACTCTTCAATCGGGTTATTTCTTAGCATGATATTGGTAATATCATTGATATTACTCAAACAAGCATGAAATATGATACAAGAAAATGGGATATGTGATTTGGGAATAATTATTGGACAACATCTATGTAATAGAGTTTTTTATTACATGGTCTAATTAGACAACATCTTCGCTTCAAATAGGATATGTAAGAGTAATATTCGGAGAAAAAGATGTATGTGCAATTTGTTAGCGTATATTGAGAAATATATATATCGCCCAACTAAATTAGAAGAGATCGGACATACATCACTCATCATACCTTGCAAAAGAGGCAATAGGAATTATAATAGAAGATTTCATTTGGAATATTCTTTGTTTAGTTGATGGAAATAATAAATTTAGACTTAGAATCTTGGTCTTACTATATATGTCCAACAATATTAGTTGGAAATATGATTGGATTAAATCATTAAATATCAACATAATGCTTCTCATCCATAATCCATTAGGATTAATCATATCAAACAAAGTACAGAAGATACTAGGGTCACATCAACAACATGGCAAATGTGATCATTTTCTAAATAATTGGATCGAATGCTAGAATACCTCTTATGCATAGATTTGTTGTGAATTATATTGTTTTTTTTTATAACGAGGAAATCAACGTATTTTTAGAGTTCGTATTTCTTAGATCTCGCTCTTGTAAAATAATAACCAAACTATATAAAAGAGTAAAATCAGTCTAAATTATTCAGGATCTCAACAGATGAGACTAAATAGGCATTCATTTAAGGGGAGTTGAGCCGTGATTAAGATCACAAAATTCAACTGTCCGATCAACTCTATTAGGGCCTGTCCCGTAAATTATATTGTTATATCAATATATGGTGGATATAGATGAAATACAACAAATAACCTAGTCCTAGAGAGTAATATATAAAAGAGTGATTCTTTATATCATCAGTTATAGTTCACTATTTTTTCATTTAATTCAAGTATGGTAAAAATTGCATTAAATAAACGCATTTAATATGATCTCCGTAATTTATGTTTAATATAACAAAAATATATCAAACCATATTAAGCATCTGTGAAAAATGAACGATGGTATATAGCATTTCTTTGTATAAAGTAGACCAAATATTAATAACTTACGTAAAACTGAAACCCTAAATCTGCACAATCTTAGCTTGAACCAATATACCTTAAGCTTCCACTATTGTAAAAAAAATTACAATCTTAAAAAGCTAACAATCTTTCATAACATAAATTAATAAAAAAAATTGTCTAGCTTGGTGCTTCTGGGAGCATCTTTTGGAGTGTCTAATTGAGTGGACCAAATCTGTCAATACTTTAATCCATGCAATTATATACAATTATATACACACCCTAATTTAAATTATAGTACACCTACGGGTGATTGGATATTATAACTGTCATGTTCACATTTAATTTAGATTTCTTTCCACTAATGTAAAGTGTATCCAAATGGATCTGCCAGCCTGATACCCACTTCTGGCCATTAACAAAAAGAATATGGTGAGAGGAAAAATACTTACTGAGGAAATTTTATATCAAATTGGTCTAAGTCGATATATTATAGATTATTTGATGAATAAATAAGATCGTCTGTTACAAATTCGATATATTATAAATTATTTGATTAATAAATAAGATCGTTTGTTACAAATTTCTATTGCATATAGGGTTAATAGCATGTATCGAAAAAATTAATATTACTCATGTCATTTACTCGATACTAATAGAAAATCTCATATGTTGGATGAGAGTCTGTTTTGGTTAACATTACATGTTATCAAATTTAGAATTACTATATACCGACTTTATTAGACTCAATTTATTGTAAAATTACTGAGTACCGGTATCAATTTTCATATAAATGTATATGTTATACCTAAAATATGCGTAGTTTGGAGTAATTTTCCATATCATCCATTGATTTCTATTTATAGCTAGTAACTCACATGATTCTAATAATTAATCTCAGAAGTCGGTACTATTTATATGCTACCAGAAATTCAAATGCATCTATGACAAAGCCTGCAATCTGTAACAATTTATTACTCTCGAAAGTCATAATTTTGACGAACCAAAACCTATTCACTCATTAGGTATATTAGTAAGAATGTTTTGGGTTTGTCATATTTCACAATTTGTTACAGTTTTGTTTTGTAGTATATTGAATATTCACATAATTGAAGACATAATGAAATACTAACGTTATGATGTGAAATACTAGAACAATATACAGTTTCAATTAGAAATGTTTAAAAGCTTAAAGTCCTAAACTGAAGCGTTCCAGTCAGTACGCTGGAAAATTGAATTAAGCTACTTGATATTTGACTTTAGCTCGTTCAATAAAAATTTGAGTCGAGTTTTGTTCGATAATTTAACAAACTAAGTTTGAATAAATTTTTCTGTTTGATAAATTTTGAAGTTCAGCTCAACTCAGCTTGATTAATAAAATAATAATAAAAACATGTACAAAATAATCAAATTATTCGAATCGACTCAATTAACAATTAAACTAAGATAAAATACAATTTTTGAAACTTAATTATAATTTAAACAAACTTGAAATTCTCTGTATTCGGCTCGAAAGGGTGATTATTTTATGGGCTAAATATAATTAATTATTATCAAGTATGGAAGCCCTCAAACACCCATCACGTTATTTTATGTTGAGAGATTTATTTCATACTGTTGGCTTGTTATAGAAGTACAAAGTGTACTACACATTGAGATTTAACATACAAGTATTGTATTTACTTGCGTAAGTGTTTTTGTCAGCTTTTCAATCATAATTTTTCCTTAATGTCAAAATTTGTTAAATAAAATCTTTTTCATGCACGCAAGTTTTTTTTTTTTGGATGACGAGGGAAACCCGCCGCCGCTACCGTGAGAAGGCAAATAGGCATTCCCTCATCAAGATTCGAACCCGTACCTAGGCCACAAATTCAAATGCCCTTACCAACTCTACTGGGGGTTGAAATTGTTGGCAGTTGTACAAGTGATAGCTAATATTCGGGGAGTAACGAGATTGTTATATAATATCTCTACTAGTTTAGTTTGTATTAAATTATTTATAATTATTTTGTATTTATTTAATTTTAACTGTTATTATATTTATAATTTCTATTTAAATTGATTATTAATAATACATTTTATACGTGATTTTCTCCTTAGATATGACAAACTAATAATTCACGAGAAGAGAAATGAAAGATATTTTGAGGATACTTTAAGATGGAAGAATTGAGAAGAATACAAAGATAGTGAGTGTGTTTGTGGATGTTGGATAAATATTGTTAGGCAAATAAAGTAGCAATAAAGTGTATTAATTTTAAATTGGCCAAACGTTACGTGGAGTGAAGAAATAAATTATTATTTTTTATGTTTTCCATCAAACATATGACTCCTTAAAATGTAATTGAAAATTGTTCATTTTGTTACCCTCTATTTCGATAGTTATTTTGAGGACGCTTGAAAATACAGTACTTAGATCATTTTCAAACAAAATAATATGTATTATTAACAACATAAGAGGGGTGAAGGCGTATCCAGAAGTTTTATTACTTGATTAGGTATTTTGAACAAAGCATATTTCAATGAGAGGTTAGTACACATCGTCGTGTGACCAAATTTTTTAGCGACTAATATTACATTAGAATTGTTAGAATTCATAATACTTAATGATTATTGAATAATATATATATATATATATATATATTTATATAAAGCCACATTTTCCTCCAAAAATTAATGTCAAAACTATAGTCAATATTGAAGTGAAATGAAGGTCTACTACAATGAAGAGGCATAGGTGTGATGAGGAACCAAAAAGAAATAGTATTTTTCCCAAGCAAAAAAGGTACACGTATCCTCCTCCTCCAAAGGCCAGAATCGTAGCCGAAGCACAATCAAATAATAAAGCTCATTGCTTGCTTTAACCCCCAAAAGGGGTCCATATTTTGGAAGAGATATCTTTGCCCAAAAGAGAATCTAATCTTTATTCTTTTTAAATGTCACGGATCTAATTCATATTGAGGACAAGAATTGTGGATCTATCTATATAGCTATCTATTTATATTTATATCTATTTGTATCTATACATCATAAAATTAGAAGTTGTTTTTTACAATTTTTATATACCTAAAATACCTCTATAAAATTTATTTTTAATTGCGAAATTACCAAATAATAAGATATAAAATTTTATAAAAACTCTACAATGAAAAATAAAATAGAAATAGAAATACATTACGGTACCTCTCTTCAATTATTTATTTAAAAAATTGTTGACTACGTAGACATGCAAAGTAAAAATTTTTAAAAAGGAAATTTGTTTACTTAAATATGTTGAATAATATGAAACTCCATTAATTATTTTATTGATGATAAAAGTGTATAAATAATGTTACAATAAAATCTAATGAAATTGTAACATACGCTATAAACATAGAAATAAGATAAAACTAAATAACTACAAGATAATAGTAAAATATATTACACAATACGATATAATTTCAATCTATTCTAGATATTATCCAACACTCCCCGCAGTTAAAACGTGGAGATCTTGAACGTTGAAACTGAATCCAAATCCCAAAGATAAAAGCGGCGACGACCTTGAAAGGCGCAACTTCTAACTCCTTATTTCTAAGGTTGAGCATATGTAACATAAAAATGCAGAGACTCTAAGTCCTCGTATAATGAGGGTAGGCGTCAGCCACGGCTCAAACTCTTTATTTTTCAATGGTGAGCAATTGTAATATAAATAAAAAAAAGAGAAAAAAAAAGAAACTAAACTAATAAAAAAAATAAAAAAACATGATAAAAAATTGTGTTAAAAAAAATTTGATGGTGTTGTTGAGTAGAATAAAAGAAAGAGAGCAAATAAGAAAAAAAGATAGTTGAACCAGACGGGGTCGGCCACTTGAGAGTGCGATGGCAGCAAACGATCCAGAAACTAAGGTTTGAAGTCATGGCTCTGATACCATGTTGAATAATGTGAAACCACGTTAATTATATTATTGATGATGTAAATGTATAAATAAGATTACAATAGAATTTAATGAAATCGTAACCTAAGCTACATAGAAATAAGATTAAACTGATTAACTATAAGATAATGATAAAAGATATGAGACAATACGTATAATAAATATTATCTAACAAAATGAAATAAAAACATAAAATTATGCCGAGCTTATAAAGTGATAATTATATTTGTTGGACCACATAAATTGCCCAAATTATATTTAGGAGTTAGAACCTCAATAATTAACCTAATTAAAATAATTTACTCATATAAATAAAGTGCAATTTGAAATTATTTTGTATTCGAAGCCTTAATTATAATTAACAAAGTCAAATATTATTCAATAAAATATAATTTCTTGAAAATTAAATATGAAAGAATGAATCAATATAGAAAAGACTTAAATTTACCATAAATTTATAACTTAGATAATATTTCATATAAAAATGTCTTTACGTAAATTAATACTTCATTTGCTTACTCTTTTATTTACTTTTTATAGACTAAACAACAATGTCTTGAAATTATCTCTTCACTATGACTCAATTTATATCCATGTAGTCTTGTATCTTTTATTTTCTTTTTAATTCGACTATTTTCAAAATCAACTTAAACATTTTTATTTTCAAAACCATTCAATGCATCTCCACCTTGAACCTTAATAAGTTGTTAAATAATCAAAATATGTTGAAGTAAATAATGCCTTCATTTGAATCATAATTTTATTTTTGGTGAAAACACATAATTTCTTTTTTAATAGTAGTTGTCAATTATTTATAATAGTTATCGATTCTAATAATTGTAACTACTTGTAAACTGTTAATATTTGAAATTCATGACATGTATCACATAACTAAAATATTATAGAAAATACATTGTCTTCATTTATAAAATTAACCATACATAGAAGGGAAACAAATATGTACATTGCACATAAACACTTCACTATGCAAAATTATGAATATTTCTTGAATTATTAATAATAATAACTTTCTTATTTTAATTATTATTATATAGCTAACTTATATAAAACAAAATGCAATTTTTTAGACAATTCAAGTTATGTAAATGGCCAACTTGAATTCAATTGTATTTCATCAACAATTTAAATTATTCCAAAATATAAACCAAGCCTCGTATTATTCTAAAACATCGAAAAATAGAGAAAATAATATTTTGACCAAAATACGCATGAAGAATTGCACATTCCTAGAAACTTTAGAAATAGAAAAATAATCATTCCAAGAAAAGCATGTGGAAGGTTTTTGAATCACAAATCTAAGGGAATCACAACTTTTTCATAATTTTCATTGTGGTCAATGATGCTTTTTTGAGGGGTCTTTCTTAGGTGTGATGAGATTCACCACAATTGGTGGTTTAGTGAGTGTATCGTCACTCGAACCCCATGGTCCAAACTTATATTCAGGACTCTTAACGTTTGTTGAGTTCTCATCGATTGGGTCAAGCACTTTGACGGGTATTTTTCTGCACCAACGCAATTCAATGTAGTTGAACCTTCACCTTCTTCATCATCGACGTTCATCATAGGATACAAAATGTCGTTTTCACTCTCATCATCATCACTGGACAAAATGATTAGCTATTTTGGAAAGCTCGACAGACATTTAATGTGTGTTTGGTTAGGATACGACATTAATGCAATGCATTTAACAAATAATTGAAGGTTGTATGAGAAAAAATAGTAAAATGCTTCTTATTTATAATAACATTATAGTAACTACCTTTCCTATCAAAATGTATTAGTATGTGCCCTTAACAAATTGCCTATATTTAAGTTTTGAATTAATTGGAATCGGATCTTAGCTGATTTCTTACGAGAGAACTCATTTGCTTGTTATACTTTTGCTTTGTAATATTAACAAAAATTGGTTCATTTTCTGAATATTTATCATGCTTTGGAATATATTGTTTCATTTTTACAATTTTGAATCTCATTGAGTAATTAAAGAATTTATGTGAAACTAATTATTAATCATTAATCATTGTTTGAAGTGAACATATAAATCTATATATATATATATATATATATATATATATATATATATATATCACTTTTCAACACTACCTTTAATTGCATTTGAAGCATGTCTAAGAAGGGTTTTAAATAATTCTTTCAAGTGTCATGTCTCATGCTTTTATTTATTTAGTATATATATTTTACTTCCATATCATCTTGAAAAGATAATATTTGTCAAAAATAATTGAAAGGCTGGAGAATCATAGCAATTAAAATAACTCACTATTTTCAAATTAATTGGACTTTCAATCTAACAATAAACTAGTTGGGGATAATAGTTGTCACAAATTTTGCAGCATGATATCTTACAATTTATATTAAATCCAACGGAATGATTAAAGTGCTTTCCATGATGAAATTATAGAATTGTACCAGGATTAGAGCTAATTAATCTGGTTAGGATTGAACTACCAGGCCTATAATACCCGGCCCATTAATTAGGATATTCAGTCCAATTATAATTAATTAAATATATTTTACTATATAATATGTATAAATAAATATAATTTGATACATTCAAATTTCATATGGGATTGACTATATCTCTCACTTATAACAAATCTGAATATATATAGATCTCTATAACAACTTATTAAATCTATAGATTTACTGAATCTTGATAAAATCTGATCCTAACTACTTATCCTATATTATAGACTTAATATATATCAACAAGTATCTCAAATTTTCCAATTTATATTGTAATTTTCGGATGTATATTTGTAGGGTCATTTTTGATAAGCATATCTCAATGAAACAATCATATTTACTAGATTTAAGCCTACCATATCATATATAATTCATACAGGACTTAGAAACTTACTCAAAGTCTATCATTTAAGCCCTAGAACCTCCTATAAATATCCTCGAGAGACACATACGAAATTTTGCATCTTTTATCCTACTTCTCTCAAACTTTTCATTTACGCATAGAAAGCCCCGTAGAAGAAGAACCCAATACGATAATTTAAAGACGACCTTCCAAACAGTAAGTGGTTTTTCCCTTCTATGTTTTTCTCAAAACTCTTTTAATCAAATATCATGTTATGATTGCAAAACTATTTTTGAATATAAAAATTAGGTCTTGAGCATGCTATTTTGTTTTTCGCATATACAAAAATGCTACCATGTGATCATGATTTATGAAAAATGAAATACTTATAGCAAAAAGGTTTTCTTGTGAGATTTTTGAATGATTCGTATGCTCTGAAGTATTGGTATCTATCGGTAAGGAATTAATTCCGAGCTTGCTGTAGGGCTTTAAATATACAGTATTTGAATCTTTGAGCCTCCTGCAGCGAATTAATAGAAGTGTTTGAACCTTTGAGCCTACTGCGGCGAATTAATAGCAGTTCTGGCCTACCTAGCGGGATGAACAGTTAGGACTTGATCAAGTTACTGAGTAGGTTCTAAGAATTCATGAGCATTAGAATACTTCTTGAATCGATTTACATACTTTGAAAATAGTTGACCACGTGATATTAGTGTATGAATTGCTTGCAAATTGATCACATGTTTTACGAATGGTTTCATAAATTGCAAAGTTTATTCTCATGAAAAATATATTTTTGAAACATAAAGTTTTATTTTCGCTTGATTTGAAATATGTATAAATATATGTATGTAACGTGCTCTAGACCGATAGGAGGTGTAAGAACTACTTACGTGGCGATTTTGTCGCTCACCCACTATTTTTTTAAAATCCATGCAGAAAGTTTAATTGAGTAAGAGAAAAACTAAGAGAAGTATTGGAGGTGAAGAAGATTCATGGTTCTCGAGTCATGACATAATAGTTTTAATTGGGTTCAATAATTAGTTTTTGGATTATTGTAAAGATAGTATTTAAGACTTCTCATCTTTTAGGGTTATTTTCAGTAAAATGATATTTTTAACTATAATTTAGTATTGTTTTGATCCTATGGACTTCGTGTCTTCGAGCCTTATGGGCTTAAAGACATGGCCATCACGCGGCCAAAACTAGGGGCGTGACAAGGCCCAACATGCTTAGTTGTGATATAAGTAGGATTTTAACTCTCCACTAAAATGTTAGCTCAAGTCCTTATACCAAAGAAGCCCGTCTTGACGACCACTGAAATCAGAAGCAGAGTGAAAATGTCGATATGACCTTGGCCTAAAACAGACCCTCAAAAAGTTCATTAACCAACATCTCATCCAAACAACCATACAAATCATGTAATGAGTATTCAATGTCACTTTGGTCAAATATAATTCAATTGTGTGTATAATTATAAATCAATTCCTCCTCAACAAAGTAGAAACTATATCCCACTAGGACTACGACAAGACCAGCTAAATATGCTTAAGTTAGAAGTAGAAGGCTCAATGCTAATGCATTAAAACTAGAATGCGCAATATCATTTCTTTCATAAGAAAGATGTGAAGGTCAATACAACTTAAATTATTTTTCCAAACTTTCATAAGAGCTCCTACATTTCATTGTTCTCACACCATTAAAATCTCGAACCTTTGATATTGTTCACGTAAGAGCTTGCAAACTTGATGATTATTTAGTTTAATTCAGCTCTAAATGGCTGATGTCTATTTTAATATCATTATTTGTGATGTAGTTTCTGACATAGAAATTGCTTGACAAGAAATGCCAATCATTCACCAAGTTATAGAAACAATGGATTATCAACATGGCTAGAAGACTTGTTTCAGCCATTTTACAATTGAAGGCACACAGTTACATCAATACGCATATTATCTTGAGGGGAATCTTTTTGTTAGACTAACATAGTAATTAACTCGGGTCTTTCTTCTATATAGATGAAAACAGAGTGTGTCAAAAACAAGCAAAATCAGAGTTTTTTAAATTAACTAACAGCTTCCAAAGAGGGGACATTCACGCAAATATTTATTAAATGGTACAACAGAGAAGCAGAAATGCCAAAGTTGTTAATACTAAACGACTCAATGGAACTCGTTTCAAATATCAGGAAAAAAATGTACACAGGATGCCAGGGCATCAAATTTCTCTATTTCAATGTTTGTTAAAAAAACCATTTAAATAGACAAAATAATATCTAAAATTGACTTAAGTAAGTGTTTATCTTCCAAGAATCATGTCAAAGTCTCCCTTCGAGCTTCATATGAACGTACTTGATTTTGCGGTCTGCATGCAGACTAAAGAACAAATTAAGATCATCGGGATTCTTTACCAACGTTTGTGATGTTATGAGTTTTTCGTCTTTCGTAAGATTCTCCATACTTTCAACTAAATTGAAGACTTCCTTTTGCTTCAGTGAAATATCATACTCAACACTTAGATTGCGTGCAATATCGACAAGTCTTTCCCAGATTTCTCAACAAAAGTGCTCAACTAATTAATAACTGTATTATGATACTCAACAAACTTCCGTTTCTTCGTAGCAGCTTTTTTGGATGAACTGCTACTTGGTCTTTAGTTCAAATTTGTGGTCTCGGTCTCGCCTACATTCTCTGCCTTTTTACCCACCATATTTTTAGTTTGGTTTTCGTCTTTTGATATGTTACCTATAGCATCAACGATATCTTCAGCCTTTGCCCTTGTAGCCCTATCTTTACCAAATATGTCACACCAATCATGGTAAATAGTCATGATTTATACCTCATCAACTTGCATTAGGATCGTTCTACAAATAACACATCACAATCTTTAACTTTTTTCCCAAAACATCAGTACAACTAATTAATATACCTATGATATCACATTTCAAACTTTCATAAAAATATATCTTGACAACTTTCTCCCAATCTTCATCGGTTGCGTCTATCATTCCTGATGCTCCGTTCCAACCTACTCCAGTAGAATCCATCATAACGAACAAAGATCCATATTATTTCTTCCAAGTATGCATTTTGGAGTTGATATGAAATTGTGCACGAAGATTTGTCCCCGGAATTTTTTTTATCATTGCTTGTTCAAGTTCACAAAGGTATCCAACGCGAAATCCATTATCTATCTTCCAACCGCAAGCGCGATGTCCTTAAGAGATGTTAATAGTGTCTTCTCTTCCCGGGTCCAACTCCTCTGTGATTGATCACATGTTTTTATTTGTTCCTTGCCCTGGTTGTTGTTGCTGCAAAATGAGGCCATTCGTCTATATCCACAAGGTATTAGAAGATTTTGAAAACATTTATTGAAACAATAATCATTCACATTAAACAATCTCTGTAACATTCTTATATTATACATAAAATACTAATGAATATACTAGTTACACATTACATTGAAGCAAAACATGTTATCATTGAATTAACTCTTATTGGTCCACACTATTACAGGCGTTAAAACACAAACAATTAATAGAATTAAATATGAAATACTACAAATTGTTACAAAGTTTATACATATCAAACTATACCGAAGACTCAATAATGGTTTACATTTACGAAAATAATTAGTCTAATGCTCCCTCCTATTTGTCGAACTCCTCCATTCAGTAAACATGGCATTAGCCAATTGGACCACTCGGAAGAAGACTCAATTGTGTCAACATATTCCACAATGTCGTCTGCACTGTCCTGATTAGTATAGAAATCTGGCACAAGATGCTGTAAAGGATCAACATGCATTTCCTTTCGTATGAAATTGTACAATAGACAACATGCCATAATTATGCGGTTCTGTATTTTAATTGGATAAAAGACATGACTTCTTAACACTTCCCAACGCATCTTCATCATTCCCTTAGTGCGCTCAATCATGTTACATGCTTACTGAGACACATTGAAATATTCTTTGTGATTTTGAGGTGTGATTCCACTTTCGACGCAATCTTTCAGATGATATCTTACACCTCTGTACGGGGTAAGAAATCCTTCACAATTTGAGTATCCTTTATCACGCAAATAGTGGTTGCCTGTGGGTCAGCAAAAAAAAAAAAAGATAAATATGTTAACTAGTTCGAACGTGAATATATTACATGTTGATAGTGTATATGATAAACAGTATTTAATCAAGCTATTATATTATTTCTTTTCTCCAATACCTATGTAAGACTTAAAAATTACCACTTGGGACTCTAAGTCCATGAGGCCTATTTATAGCATTACGTAGGACTCTGGCATCAGCAGCTGATGCCTCCAAACCAGGCAAAATATAGATAAAATTGCATAAGCAATCAACTATGCCAAAAGATTGATACTAACTTCTCCATTCTATTTCTATAACATGGCTTTTCATTTTTGCCAACACGAACAATGATGTATGAGCCATCTAATGCACCTAAGCAACCCTATTAATAAAAAAATTAAGGAAGATTAAGTCGGTTAATAAACATGTGAAACTATATATTTAGTGCAATTTCAAGGTTATATTTTATTTTACCTTAAACCACTTCCATCTCGAGTCCGTGGAATCTGCTTCTATAGGCTTAGGATAAATAAGAATCAATGTGCGTAACTTTTATAAAGCTACTAAGACCGTATTAAAATGAATGCTAATCGTGTGTCCGGATCTAATAAAATCATGTTTTACAATAACAATGTTTTTATTATGTGCTAGCACCGATAGAAACAAACTTTTTCAGGTAGTCTAACATGCCTAGAATCTGTTAGGCCACCTACATGTTTCAAAAAATAACAAAATCTATCAAACTCATTTCTATTCATTCTTAGGTTGTTAATACAAGTGGTATCAGAATATTCAATTATTCTCCTCATGTGAGACACTTGGTCAGGTCTCCGATGAGCCATCACATATCTAATTACGCGTTCCCTACTACGATTCTCAAACCTCTCATCTTCCAATAGTGCAATTATAAGGTTGACAAAGTATCGACTTTGTTTAATGATTTCTTGAATAATCAAGAAAATTGAAAATTTTCCGATAAAGACGTGTCATGGTCACTGCAATGTTGATCAAAAAGTGAAACGTCACAAACATATACAATATTTAATACATAATTCACATTCACTTATAATTGTAGCAATACAACTCACAATTCCCCAATTTCAACTCACTATACAAAAGTTATAAAAAATGAACCCATTATATTAAGCAAGAATATAGCGTATTCATAGATGATTTTACTCAAAATAAAGATAAAAAAATTACTTAAATGTAACAACACCATTGGATGCAAGAAAGTATATTATCAATCTTTAAATTTATTTTAAGTTATGGTTTATGGTTCTTAAATTTAAAAACTTAATAGCATTCAAGTTATGCAATTTATATTAAGTTATTCTATTTGTCAAAATATATATTTTTATTTAAAATCATAAATTACTTTAAAATTTAATATGTTTAATATTTTTCTAATTTTAAATTGGATTAATGTTTTTTTAATATATATTTTAAATATCCTGTAATTTATTATCTTAATTTTAACATTTATATAATGATTACATATATAGTTTAGATTCTGTAATATTTTTATAATAGCTTCATACTATTTATTTTTATTTTGTTATAGGTGGTTTATATAATATATATAATACTTTTAGATATTGTTTAGTATATTTTGTAATAATGCTAATATGATGATACTAACATTTCTTGACGTTATTATTTTATAACACTTTTATTTTGAAGATATTTTCTTATATTCGTATATCAATTGAATATTTAATATGTTTATGAACAAGTTCAACTACGAGAGGTATGCCTTAAATTACTCATTCTTAACTTAAACTTAATACTCAATAGGTTAATGTAGCATTGGCTTTCCTTAAATGGGATCATATCATATATAGTAACAATTAAATAGTCAAAATAATGATTTATATAAACATAACATCTTATCAAATTAAAGGTACCAAAGAAAACATAATTTACTACAACCCAAATGACAGCAAAAGTCGAAAATTTCAGATAACTTTGATTTCGAGAAACCAAGGTAAGGCATCTAGAAATAGAAAAGTACTAGGGTTGAACACAACCGAAATATAATAAAAATGCCTCCCAGGTTGCCTTTCTTGCCCTCATTCCCGCTTTCGCCACTTGCTCAAAGGAAATAATTCAGGAAATGGGAAAAAAATGATGGGTTTAATTGTGTCTGATGCCGACAATAAAGAAAATCATATAAAAGCTTAGATAGATGCTTCGTCTTTTGTCTTCACTTTAGAAGCTAAATAACTTTGTAAGGAGGAAGAAAGAGTGACAGCAAATATGAGTAAGAGTTTTCCAGAGAATTCTGGAGATATTTTTCTTTGCCAACAATTTACGACTTCTTGAATGAAGTCTATCCGAACCGAATTAGCAAAAGCAGAGTAAATAATAAGAGTCTGAATTTCCAATTTGATTGTGGGGATCACAATTATACAGGAGCATATATATACAAGAACCCGGGTTCTGGAATTTGAATTGGTATATTGATGATTTTGGGCATTTTTTCAATTGAATTTATGTAATGCAATTTTAGATATGACCAGAAACAAAGGTCTTATTGTATCAGCAACTTGGAGA
This sequence comes from Verbascum thapsus, assembly GCA_963669365.1. Lineage (NCBI taxonomy): Eukaryota > Viridiplantae > Streptophyta > Magnoliopsida > Lamiales > Scrophulariaceae > Verbascum > Verbascum thapsus. Next base: position 23,609,426 of record OY770105.1, read on the forward strand.
AAGTTATATATAACGTAAACAAATAAAGGCCATTACTGAGTCCCTTCTTCCAACATGCACGAAACCCAATCTCTTAACTGGTGAACCTATTAGAGCTCAAGCAATTATTGCAAATCCTTCTGCTTATGGTTAGTTATTGCTAATTATATGTTCCCAATTGTTCAAAAGTTTAGTATAGTTTCTGCAGATAGATTTACATCTTCGCTTCAAACAGATTATAATTACTGAGAAGCAGAGATAATGCTAGTGACAAATAAAGAGGAAAAAATCTCACGTGGGGAAGCTTTGATTTATCTCTGATTGTCGACTTTCTCATGAATTTCTAGGCCTCCCACAAAACAAGAATTATGCAGTCACAATATACAACAAGAAAATTTCTGAATATTTAAGAATATTTTCTGATAATAAATTTTCTAATATCTAAAGAAATAATTAAATAAGCACAAAAGAATCGGTGTGAAAATAGAATCTCTCATAAAAATTTCAATATTTTACTTCTTTGATCACATTCAAATAAAAAAAAAAGAAAACAACACTAAAAACTTAAACAAAGTAATTACTAGTGTTTCATAAAGACGATAACAAAAACTTAAATAGGAAAAAACAAATCAAAACTTAAAACTTAAAACCCATGAATGTACGATTAAAAGAAAGATCACATTGCAATTCCTTTAAATAAAAACAAGAAAACGGAAAAAGAAGCAGAAATATGAAGAAACAGAGCATGTATAAAAAAAATAAAACATGGATTTCAGATGTAACATTTAATAACATTCTTGATTTCATGGTAACTTTTAAGGGTCTTTTTACATCATTAATCATACTTTTAACACTCCGCGGAATATATAAATCTATACAGTTGTCACTATCTTAAAACATTCTTATGAGAACAAATGAAAGAAGTAGGTGTAATATAATGCACAGTATGTTTTGCAATAATTTTGATATTTAATGGCTTTCAATGGAGAGAGAAGGACCACACATGGAAGACAGTGAGAGGAATAAATCATCTTTCATAATATTGCATACAAATAAATCATCTTTCATAACTTGGAGTAGAGAGAAATTTAAAGTGGATTTGAGTACCTGATGTTGTGGATTCAAATGTGGAGTAGAAATTTTTGGTTTGAATGGTTTTGTTCCCAATTCGAACTTGAATTCGCAAAAGGTAGAAATGGATTGAGGTGTGAAGTCTGGGAGAAAGATGAGAGGGTTGGAAAAAAGTTGGAGAACGTGGCATTGTGTGGGGGCTACATAGTCTGGGAATAAGTAACGGCTAGATATAATTAACAAGGTGTTGCTAATTTGAACCAAACATTGGAAATAACTTGATAAAATCGACTCACACTTGTATTCCTACCAACCAAATGAGCCCTAAATGTATTTCCTGGGGATTTTTTTTCGACAATAGTTTTTACTAACAATTCTATCTCCAAAATTGTATCAATTTCTTCAAGCACTTTTAGAATTCCGCTAGTAGCATGCTTTAGAATCGCTACTGAAAAAGAAGCCACTGGTATAGTACGACTTGCTCTTAGATCCACTTTTGACTCTTCATAGCGCGATCATCGATGGATATATCAAAGTGGTGAAAAAAGGGAGCAAATTATGCTAATAGCTTACATATCTCTTCAGGACAATATTCATGTTCACTTCGTTGAGTAGTTATTAAATCTGCACAGAAAGATTGTCGACCATAAACTAGAGCCCATTTTTCTCGTATGCTAAATATTCTCTGAAACCACTGATTATTTTGAAGGTTGAATTTTTCCAATATTTCCTTCCTTGCAGTAAGAAATTCTTCTTCCTCCTCATAATCGTAAGTACAAGTAAGGTGCTTAGTAAAGTTTGTGAAGTGCGAAAAGACATTGCTCAAATGAATCGCTGCATTTTGTTAAATGTACCAAATGCACAAGCCATGATATGTAGCAGGCCACGTTTCTGCCAAAGCTTTTGTCATTGCTACGTCCTGATCCATGAGAATGGTTCTTCCTTGACCAATATACTCTAGCAAAGGTGTCGAACAATAAATGTTGATGCAGTTTCATCGTATAACAATGATGCACCAAAAGCGACAATTTGCTTGTGGTGACTGACACCAACAAAGAGTGCAAATGGTTGACCATCTTTGTTTTTTCGACAAGTTATATCAAATCAAACAACATCAACAAAATAAGTCATAATCGACGATTATCTGTCAACGACCCAAAATATGTTGGCTATTAAATCATCTTCATCGACTTGAATTGCATAGAAGAAATTATGATCCTTCAATTGTGTTTTTTTTTTTTTTTTTTTTTTTGTAAGTATTCAAGTACTCCTCCAATATCACATCTCTATATTTTCCTAGTTCATTTTTAAGCAAATAATTCTTGTAGTCATCAAAAATAAAACCAACATTTTCTCGCTCACACGCTTGTGTTAACCATTAATGTAAATCCCGCTCTTGGGTCATACATGAACTTTCCATAGCATCTACTTGTGATGCTAACTCCATAGAATTAATACTTCTATGAGACCTCAACAAATGGATTTTCGTTGGACTAATTAGATCAAGACCATTATGATCGGCAATAGAACTTATAATTATATACTTCTCCGTATAACGACCATCAACTTTCATCTTTGCATAACAACCATTTCTAGTCTCTGAATGATGAGATTTGATGCTTACATCTCTCTTATCTTTTGGTCTATAACATCAATATGAACAACAGAATGTCATATTTATAATTCTCCTATGTCTACGTATAATGAATCCAGCTACTCTCGTATAGTCATTATAGAAATTTTAGAATTTCTCTTCAATAGTGGTTGAGTGATGGCCAGATAAGAGTGGTGGTCGATTTTTTTGGGCTTTTTGGGAGATTATTTTTTCGTGCTAATAACAAAATCCAACTTATGACGTGGAGTGATACTGCGAATAGAAATGTGTCTATCCATTATCAAACTTTAACCCTTACAAACATAGGAAAAATAATATGTAATTATCAAACTTTAACCCTTACAAACATAGGAAAAATAATATGTAATATCGGGAATAACTATGAAGTTGTTTCATTTTTCTATTACAAACTTAAAAAATAAATTCATAAAGCAGTTCATTTAACACATTTCTATTTAAAGCAATAAAAATGAAAAAAATATAGGTTTTTTCACTATGTTCCATTTCCTTCCATATTCAATTTTGCTTCAATAATATTACATTTTTATAGGAAATTCTAAACTCCTGTAAATTGCAATCACTTGGAGATAAACCATTCATTAGATAAATTATGGGCAAGTATAGTTAACTAAGTAAACCAATAACACTTGTTAGAATTATTTTTTGCAGTAGCACGTATATAAACAACAAAACAAGCAACAAATTCTGTAAATTACAAACACAATGAGTAGCAAACACAACAAACTATTTGATAAAAAAAAAAAATTGGAGCACGAAATTGCAGAATAGGTAGTTGGAATTAGAGACCAACTTATCAATTATTTCAAAAACTTACCGGATTTCCTTGATATCTTTAAATGAAAGAATGGTCATTTGCGAAAATTAGTTCTGCAACGTATAAAACGGGTTGAATGTTATTTTTCCACCATTATATCTTATTAAGTTTGCTCATGTATTATGCATATCAATCTTGAATTAACTTGGTATATTAGTCTTAAGACAACAAAACTTGGTATACTATTTACTCAATCATCAATTCAATGATAATTAAGACAACAAAAAATGGAGTCCTGAACTGCAAGTGATTTACGGTGTGAATTTAATTCCAATTTTTCTTCATATGACAAAATTAAAAAGGTGACAAATAATTTTTCATTATAAAATTAGAGGTAATGTCACTTTTTCACAAACCAACTTTACTTTAAATCCCTTTATTACTAATTTTTCAATCGCATTGATTTCAGTTTCTTAGTTTTATAATAAAATTTTAATATGATCCCTTAAACTTATCACTTTTGATGGAGATGTAGATCACATCCCCAATACCCTTCGCATTGCACATTAAAATATTAATATATATATATATATATATATTCTGAATTGCGACTATTTTATTCTAATTCCTAATATTTCATTTCACACAATCCCAAACAACAAGTACTTAGTCCACGCTGACCGTATATTTAAAATATCATTCATGTACCCGAGATATATTTCTGATACGAAATAGAACATAAAAATAACGAAATAAAATATAATATCCAAACCAATAAATCCCATGATACTAATACATTACATAATTACAAATACCAAAGCAAGAAACAAACTAAAAATCAAAACCCCATTATAAATTTCCACCCTCTCTCCATAACTAAAATCTCCAAAAAGAATCACGTTATCAAGAACAGGTCCACATAGCACCCCATCACTCCTCCTTGTCTCATTAATACTATAAAAGACTATAGACGTTTCCCATATATTCGATTGAGATCTAAAACTTATCGAATGATTAAAATTCAATCCAGTCCCATTACTTAGGAAAGTAAAGTTATGTACATCATTTGATATTTGTACATATAACATGAGATTTCCAACACATGAATCATTTGCATCACCTATAGTGAAATTCAAAGTGTATAAAATATTTGTTCGAAGATTTAGGTCTATTTCGATACCAGATGGAGCCCCTGAGAGTAATTGTATGGCTGCTTTTGCATGAGGGACTTTGTAGTGTATAGAGTCTATGTATTTTATGGTGCCAAAAATAGACCATTGTTGAAGTGGGGAATTTTGTGTATCTTCATCTGAGGTTAGAATAATTCCATCTGAGGAGGTGTTTGTGAATGATGGGCCAACCTCAAAATCTCCATTGGATAGGATGTTATTTACACCTTAATGGATCATGATAAGAAAAAAATTCAGAGACATTTTTTTTATGAGAATTAATTATGGCAATATTAGTGTCCAAACGTGCTAAATTATTTCGTAGGATAGTTATAGTATACATTTTGTTATAATTTTGGTCTCAAAAGGTCGTTTTTTTGTGCCTGGTCGACGAAAACTTATAATGGGGACCGACAAATTGGAAAACCAGACTAATGGTTTGTACTCGTTTTTTAATAGTTGAGACTAAAAATGTAAAAAAATAAGCTTTCTATTGGACAAATCTTGTAGGTTTTAACATTTAAAAAAAATAAGTCAACGAAATCTGGAATATCTTTTAGTTTCTCTAGAATTTGTGTTTTAACATTTAAAAAAAAAAAACCTAGGAAATTTGAGAAGAAGTGCATTTGGGTTATGAATTTTCATGATATAATTTAATAATTATGATAAATATACCTGAATACCATATAGGCATGTTATTCCTTTTGACATGAAACGCATCAACTATAGGCCAACAACTAACATTATTTTGTGATGAATTTGTCGCAACACTCTCAATTTCAAGATCAACAGTATCCCCATTCCCTAAGAAGAATCCATATCTCTGCCACAAATTTCTGCTCAAATTCCCATCGAAAAAGAAGACTTTCGATCTGTCGAGAAACGACCTCGTGGGGGTCCCACGAACCGAAACGTTCACAGCCGTACGATTATTAGCACAGTACTCATTTTGAACGATAAGATTGAACGTAAGAACATAGTCATATCCGATATCACTGTTGCTTACAAACGTTTGTCTGATTGTGCCGTTTTCAGACAACTGAAGTGCATGTCCGTTTCCTGGAAATGACAAGTTTTGGCCAGAAGATACGTACAGGATTGTGCCGTTGAATGACCATCCTGGAATGGTGTTTGATCTGTTGAGCAGTAAAAATTGGGAGGTTGAGTTTAGTGTTACATTGGCTGGCGGGTTTTCGAAGTCGGGGTTTTGTAGAAAATCTGTCGGAAAATAAGTTTGTGTAAGAAACATAGGCAAAATTGCAACTTTGATATACCAAGTTGGCGTGTACACGTTTTTGGTACTTTATTTTGGACTACTGGTAATTTGAATATATTATATTGAAAAAACAGCAATTTTAGTATAAATTGACCAGAAATTTGGATTTTCGCCGGAAAGACTCATCAATTTGGGATTTTTTCAATTTTGGCGGAAAAAATACAACTTGTAGAACCTCATTTTGGGATTTTTTCAATTTTACCAAAATGTCCCAAATTCTCAATTTTCCCTAATTTAACCTCATTTCACCATAATTTCACCCTCAAATTAAAGTCGGGGTTTTGTAGAAAATATGTCGCAAAATAAGATTTTGTGTAACATATGACCAAAACAAAACAAAAAAATTGTGAATATGACCTATAAAAGAGATATGCTTGTATGAATCATACCTTGTGCAAAGGACATTGTGACGCACATGAAGAACAATAGGAGGGGGTAGAATGCATGTTCCATGGTTGTTATTATTATTGTGTGTGTGTAGGATAGTATATATAGCCACAATATAGTTGACTTTATAAAAGATGAACGTGGCTTTATAAGGGGGGATTTTGATTTTGTGCGGTCTACATTTAGATATTATAAGTTGTATTCAATACTAATGCTCTGAATATATATATATGTATATATATATATATATATATATATATATATATGATAGGATGATAATTTGTAAGGAATAATCAACAATGTGATCATAACACACTTTTCCACATGTATGTCATATGTTCGACCGAGTCTGGATATTCCTGGCCCATTAATAGCTTAAATGGTGTGATTATGCATATATAATAGGATTGTTAAATAGGGGTATATTGCTAATGAAATCTTGGATATTCGATTTATTTTTGGATTATTGCTAGAAAATAGAAATAATGATTAAAGTCAAGTCAAATTAATGGAATCGTAAATAATGCCGTGTGGGTTAGCTTATGAAGAAAATTCTAAATGGTTGGCTTCTTAATTACGATTCTATTAACTTGACTATAGAATTATTTCTTTTTTCCAGGAAAAGTCTATAAAGAAATCGTGTTTCCAAGATATTATTAATAATCCCTGGAATTGGATTATGGAAGAATTATAGGGTTGAGAGATCAAAATAACGTGAAGTATCTTTCGATTTTTTTACGTATTTTGCCACTTTATGTTTTTTCTTTACATTATGGTCCAAACAAAAACTAGAACTGAGATTAGATAATTAACGTATTACTCAACAGGAAATATGATAATTAGAACTTCTTTTTGTTCTAAGTTATTTTGTACACTATTATATTCCTAAACAATTGGTCACACGGGAATTAATAAGGCTTAGATATCTTTCTGAAATTTTGCCAGAAAAATAGTAATAAAGCTACTTTAAATTCAAGTTGATTGTATTCTACTTAGACTGTATGTAAAATACGATCAATTAGGCCTACCAAACCTACTTCAAGTGTCACTTGTCAACGGTCCAGGCCCTAAGACTCCACAATTACTAAATAAATTATTTAATTCAAATCCTAGAAACAATTGCCGGTATAATTAATCTAATTAGTTTCTTGTAGATGACTTAAAATTTACTCTTGATGTCTAAAATTAGGGGTGGTTATTTGGGTCTATATATATATATATTTGGATTTAAATCAAATTAAGTTTTCAATGGATTGGATCATAATATTTTAGCATTTTAGTTCCAATTGGGTTGATTTTTAATAATATTTGGGTCCAATTGGGTCTTAAATTGGGCCCAATTTGGATTCAATTTGGGTCTAAATTGGGTTCAACTTATTATTCACTTTGAGTTAATAATCTACATTTTAAACTCTACAACCTCTTGCACCACTTTGATTCATAATGAGTCCTTATTGGGTCCATTGTAGGTCCTATTGGGTCCACTTTGGGTTCTTGTTGGGTCCAATAATGCATATTTTTTTACATTTGACCCAACTCACTTTAAGCCCAACCCAAATGGACCCGACCCAAACCCAACTCATTCAACCCAATTGCCACCCTAGCTAAAATGATGCTATTTCCTGATTTCTATTTTACTGCAATAAATATACTACCAAATTGAGAACACACCAAAATGCAGTACAATAAACTATCCCTAGTTAGAAGTAACCAACCAGTCGAGTTGGCTTATGAGCTCAGTGAACCAACTTAAAAATAACTTGATTTGAGCCGAGAAAATTCATGTTCAAGCCAAGCCTAATGAATCGAGCTATTCAAGCGACCGAGCACAAGCCCAAAAAATCACATTTTGAAAGCTCGGCAAGCCTAAAAAAATATTTTTATTAATATATAGAATATAATAATTATCAATTAATATATATATAATACATTGTACTATTTGTTGATTGATAATACGTTGCCATTTAAATTGATTGGTAGTTGATACTGTAAAAATAACAAAGTGAAGAGGGATATATGAGAGATCAAAATAAAATAAAGTTTCTTTTAACTTCAATGCATTTTGCCACTTTATGTTTCTTCTTTACAGTATGGCCCAAACAGAAATAAATTTGAAATTAGCATTTTAAGTTAGTAATAATGCAGAAATGGCAATGTTATTGCTGCTTTGCTGCATTTAAAATTAAAAAAATTTAAGAAAAAAAAAATCAAAAACCAGCTAAGTATATCAGAAGTTCAAAATTATGCTTTGTTAAAAGGTCAAATATTTATCAAGTGAGAAGGCTATAAGACGGCATGTCCTCAATCCGCAACACATCGTCCATTAGAAATTCCTTCTCCAGCTGACACCGTGTCGATTTCAAAATATCCTGTTACATAGGAAAATCAAGTTAATCTTTAGATACAAAGAGTTCAAAAATACATAAATGAACCAAATTCTGTTAGGGTGTGTTTGGATTAAGTGATTTGAATTTAGGGAGGGAATTTGGAGGAAGAATTTGAAATAACACTAAAATAAATTCATTTAAAATTCACCATAATTATGAAAAAAATAGCTCAAAGTGAATGCCAAGGAATTTGAAATCCATTATAACTTGGATACATCCAAACAAATTTAATGGATTTGTTAACGAATTTGAAATCCATAGATTTCAAATTCTTCAATCCAAACATACCATTAATGATTTATGAGCAACTTTAAGGGATTCCCGCAACTTCAAACCCCAATATGATTATAATCATCCAATAAGATGACACAACATGATCTCGTTATGTATATGGTTAAGATTGTTTTATAACTCCGAGTCTCAAAAGCTGCTAATAAAGATTGATTTATCATATAACTGGATTTTCAGCTCCTTAAAATAACAAACTTATAGAGCATATAAGCTTTTACAAAGTGTTTGATAAAATTTGTTAGTAAAACGAGCTTGTAAGCTGCTAAAAAATAAGTTAGGAAATCCCATCTTATTTTATAAGAGCTTATAATCTCTAAACGTATCTTACTATCTTATAAGCAATAAGAGCTTATACGGTCTCTAAAAAAAGCGTAACCAAACACTCTCTCTCGAAATTTTAGGATAAAAGGTTGCTTACGTTAAATTCCATGTAAGTAGCATTCTTCTCCAGCCAGAGTTTGTCCATAATCATAAAGGATACACAATAAAGTAGGTCAAAAGCCCATTCATTCTCTGCAAAATCATCGACATTTTTACTATATCACTAGCAAAAACTAAATTATTTTTTCATCATATAACAAAAATGGGTTCACCTGCTAACATTTGTAGAAAAATTGCTCCATTAAATGTCCTGGGTTTTGCTGCATATGGTAAATCATTTTCATGATCATAAACGTATTCAACTCAAAATTTACTATTAAACACGTTAAAATATGAAAAATCTAAATATTATGTATTATTCCCCTTACGGGCATCTAAATCAAGCATTTGCACGATCATGAATGTGATATTTACACCAGCAACAGCAAACGGATATTCCCACTCAGCTCTTTTTCCTGCTTCCTTTCTCAATAGGCTCTGAAAAGATATCTGCTCAACAGGAAAAGTTATGAAATTTACTAAAAGATCATAAAGATATTAAATCGAAGTAATTAATGTGTAAAAACGGTAAAAACCCATATTTCAATTCGCGCAAAAAAGACTACTAAATTAGCAACGACGACAATTTCACTAGGATTATTACCGAAAATGTCTTGGCGAAAAACAGTAAATTCTCCAAAGAAATGAATCCAGCCCCTCTGCATATCAGAAAAATCAAAAACTAAAATTCAAAAATAGAAATAAAAATATACGAGATCTCAAAAAGTTAGAATATAGTGTGATATAGGCCGCAATCAAAAAAATAAAAACCTGAAATCTGTAGATGGATCTTTACCCTGCCACCCCATTTCTTTCCACTGATCAGATACCAAGCTTTGAAGCTCTCGGCCAGGGTATGTAGCAGACCATAATGCCTTTAAAGCTTCCTGTTTTTAATATTATGAAAGACAAATATATAGTGAATTAAGGAAAATCGAAAATCTGCAATTTTTACCTAGTGTTGTAAAAAGTATGATACCAAAGGTTTGCGGGTTTTATTGAATTTGGGGAGGTAATAACACGTGCTTTTGAGATTGATATCTCACCTGATGTCCTGGCCTTGATGCATCAAAGTAAACTTTAGTTCGATGTTTTAACCTTTTTAGCCTCTCTTCCTGTCCATTGGCATTAACGGATATATTTAATCATCTGAATTTAATAACATAAGCAAGTGAAATTACGGTGCGTTTGGATCGATGGATTTGGATTTGAGGAGTGGATTTGGAGGAAGGATTTCAAATGGTGTCATTTGAAATCCACCGTAGTTGTGTAGAAAAGAGCTTAAAATGAATGGCGAGGGATTTGAAATCCATCATCATCCAAACGAACTTAAATGGATTTGTCGATGAATTTGAAATCCATGGATTTCAAATCACTCGATCCAAACATATATATTGATGTGATTATCACACAGTTGTGAATAGCACGCCATGGTGCAAGGCTTTCATTTTCGCCTTGGCGTGCGCCTTGAAGGCGCGAAATCGCGTGCCATTTCGAAGTTCAAAATTAAAAAAGTTTTCTCGGGGTCAATATTGATGGTCATAATAGGTAAATTGGGGATTACCCAGCATTTAAACCTTCAAAATTGGCCACCAGAAAAATTACTACATTTAAAACTTCGGCCCATTTTGAGGGAGAGAGATAATATCTTTTAGGGTATGTTTGGATTAAGTGATTTGGATTTGGGGATGGGGATTTGGAGGAAGGATTTAAAATGACATCTAAAATGGAGTCATTTGAAATCCACCGTAGTTATGGAGAAAATAGTTCAAAGTGAATGTCGAGTGATTGAAATTCATTATAACTTGGAAACATCCAAACGAACTTCATGGATTTGTTAACGAATTTGAAATCCATAGATTTCAAATCCTTCAATCCAAACACACCCTTATTTCTTTGGAGGAATTCAATCATTACAGGATTTGAATCAAGGAAAGGTATGTAAAACAGCGTTGGTTAGACGCTTGAACAGAATAATTAATAGAGAATGAACAGTGATTTCTGTAGTGGCGAATCTAATATAACTTGATAATGGCCATTTCAATATATTACACAGCCTTTCTGTTCATTTTTCTTTTCGCTTTTCGAAAAAAATCTACTGAATTTATTAGAAATATACAATCAGAATAATGGACTTGCCTGTAAAGGGGTTAAATTAATGCAAACCCGTGTATTGCTTCCCTTTGGCTTAAAGCAAACACAAGTCAAGCTCTTGCCCACACGCATTGGTGTGCGACAACTAACATCATCTGCAGCAAAATTGTGTCAATTGCTATGCAGTTCATACAACTTTTGATCGGTATATAATTCAACTACAAAAAGTAATAAACCATACAACTAACTAGTAATTCAATTAGATGCATAGTTAATAAAGCAGTGCTTTATTAGGATTCACTGTTTGTTTGTTCCCTTTTTATTTGTGTCTTAAACATTTACGGAACTTTTATTGCGATTCTGACTGATACTCATACTTGTTCTATACAAAGGTTGACCTTGTTTAAATTCAAACAAAATTTTTGTCCTATGTTTTTCCAGTCTGTTTGAGCAAAAGAGATAATAAACATAAGAGCGGTTCGGATGAAAATCCACTTCTTACATTGCTTTTATTTACTATGCTAGAAAGCAATGATACTCTCTTATATTCATAATTCATGTCTTATTTCCAAAAAAAAAAACTTATACTTTAGTTGAAGTTCTTTGATTTGATCTCATCTTTTATTCAGTAAAAAAAAAATCAATCTTGTAATTCAGCTAAAGGGAGAACTATTAATTGCTCTATCTACATGCATCACAGTCTTTTATTTTTCCAATCAACAGCAACCCTTTGTAGAGTTCTAAAAGTTCAAATTAATGTTTCAAATAAGATCAATTTTAAAAAAACATTACACCAAAACAAAATATCTATTGCCAAGTTCAATATAATTGAAGTAAAAGTTAATACAATTGAACCAACAACAATGATTCAAATCAATCGAATTAAAATCTAAAAATCACAAACCACAGTATATATGATATTATCTCATAAAAATTGTGATTACGTATACCTGAATGATTGCATTTGGAAAACGAGGATGAGTGTGTAATTGCACGAACCGTAACGCATCCGCCATGAATTCTCTCTGGACTCATAATATTTCAACTCCAGATAAAGTTCAATCACTCGACCCCCCTCCCGTTCTCTCCAGTTACATATAAATCCAATTTGTTCCAGTTAGAGAGTAATGCGACGTCGTTTTGTTCGTTTAATTGCTCTTTGTATACTCAGACAAGACCAAGGTTTGTTTTGTTTTTGTATTTGTAATGCCCGTGATGGGTGGGGCGGCGTGGGTTGGGGTGTTTATTTAGATCTTGTTTGTGAAGGTGTGAGGACGTAAATGCCCCTGAGTTTTACTTGATTGACTATTTTATCTTCGCTTTTGAAGGCAATTAATTTAGAGGATTGAATTGATTGTGTGATAATCGGTTTGGGATTGGGAGTAATTAGTGGGATTTCGATTTCCTTTCATATTTTGCAATATCATGATTTTTTTTTTCGAAATATCTTTATTAAATAGAATGAAAAAACATTATTTAGGTATCATGATTCTTTTTTAAAATTTAATGAATTATATTACATATTTAAGACATGAAGATTATATAAATATAATTTACAACAAACAGGCAATTATTGCAAGATAAGAACTACTAAATAAAGTAAAGAAAAACTTACTCGAGATAGATAAAAGTAGAGTATAAGACGTCTAAATTATTGCCAAATGTATAATGGATTCATTACGACAAATAATTTTAAGTTATTAATTGGTATGATATATTATAGTGGTGGTAAATAGCGTGACTCCTATATTTATTATAGCATTTATGTACTTTTGTTTGAAAACGACTGACCCAAAAATATCTTGTGATTTAAGAAAACTATATTTGCTATTGAATTTTGTAACTATCTTGTAATTTAAGAAACTATATTTGCTATTGAATTTTGTAACTTTGCCATAAGAATCTAAAACAATCCCGATGACTATATGATACCATTTTGTTACTCTTAACTAAAATGAGTTTTTTTAAACGGTAGTCCTTTTCTTTGTGAAGCTTTCCAAGAATAAGTAAGCCTTTATAGGGATAAATGACAAATAACCCCCACCTGAAATATTTTATTGGCTGAAAACCCCATGTGAAAAAAATATAGGCTAAAAACTCCCTATGAAATTTTTAATCTGCATGAAACCCCCTGTGAAAAAAATATAGCATAAAACCCCCTGTGAAATTTTCAAATTGCATAAAACCCCATGTGAAAAAAATATAACCTAAAATTTGATTATTAGTACTATTAATTAATTTGTAAATTTATAAGTACATCATCACATACTATAAAAGAATTCACTCAGCTAAAATGAGATGATTCAACTTATCGTCAAAAATTATATAAGGATTAATCAAAAAATATTTGGTAAAATTTGAATTTTGCCATAAAACTCTTTGTTGACAAAAAGTGGTCACATGCAAATTTTATATTTTTTAAGTAGATCGAAAATCCATATTAATCAGATGTAAATAGATATAAAATTATATATATTTAACAAGTAGCGTAAACAAAAAAGATGAGGATGTAGACGGCAAACAATAAAACATGTCAGCTTTGTGGTCTTGGACTTTACAAGCAGAAGTAATTGATTAATATTATGTGTGTTTTGGATGCAGTCTAAACACTCCACAATTACTCATTACTCTTCCACATGGCGAGAAAAAAAGATAAGAAAAGATCTCGAATTATTGAAATTTAAATAAATTTTTTTATTTGTATTGTGATAGAATTGAACTAAGACCCCGTTATAAATTTATGAAGATCATGTAAATTAAAGTTTGTAGGGTGTTAACGTAGAAGAATTTTATGTTATTATTATTATTATTATTATTATTATTATATTGAAGATGATACAAAACAATATACAAAAGTGTATAAATACTTATATACAACGGAACCCTAAATTATACATATACGGGCCAAAGATAATACAAGCATAGTGTAGATAATACAAGCATAGTACACTAGCAGATCACAAAGTGAAATAATGTTGCAGTACAAGGTAGTGTATTAGATTAGATTAGACAAAGGAGGCTAATACTAGAAAAGCATAATCAAATTTGTGACAATATATCGATGGGAGATTGATGAAATTGTGGAAACTAACATAAAAATCTAGAAGAGAAAATAGTCAAGAGATCTATAATTAAGATCCATGGCACTTCAAAACTTCATTTAAATTGAAATTATATTTATATATATATATATATATATTACTTTGAAAGAAGCTTAGAGAAAACATTGTCAAGCCGGTCACGTTATAGACCAAAAGCCATGTAATTAATTATAATGTCAAGATGCCTGCAGGTCCACACACTATAATACTTAATTAACCACTATACATCTAAAATAATATAATATAGATCATTATACCAAAAGAAATTGTCACCTTGATAGCGTTTGATTTAAGATACTCAATTAGAGTAATAGGGTGTAATGATCCAATGACATGTGTCAAGACACATTCGAGTCTTGCTAAGTTAGTCTATACGCCACTGTCTCTATCGCTATGTCTAATTTCATACTCTTCTTACTTGCTTCATACACTTGGCTCTCTACGAGTTGCATATACAATTTCACAACTCCCATAATTAATGAACGACTAATACATTCACTAAAGTCGCAAGATCATATAATAATTAGGTCCACTAATGATAAAATAAATTGATCAAATGACACATAAATAAATTGTAACGAGGCTATAACTCTATAATAAATTGCAGATAATTAAATTAATTATCACAAATAAATAATAACTTTAAAAACTTTTAAAGTTTATTTTCATCACTTTTTGTGAAACAAATGTACCAAATTACAAGAGAATTAAAATATATGTATAAAAAAGAGTCTAGAAACAATGGGAAATCTAGATATATAAATTCAATTAAAAAAATAGTTTTTTACAATCATCAGCAAGAGATGAATATAAATTAAGAAAACATAATAATCAATCAAATGAATTATTTGTAGAGTAATTATATTATTCTCCCAATAGAACATATTTGAAATTTGAGTGTTGGGCTTAGAGCATCTCCCATGGAGACAACAAAAGTGGGGCCCCCACGGCAAAATTTGCCGTGGGGAACATTGGAGCTGCAATTTTGCAGTTCCACTGTTCACCCACGACAAATTTGCCGTGAGTTATCTATTTTTTTTATTTCTTCTTTTTTTTAAAAAAATTTAGTATATATATTTATAAAATAGTACAATAAGGTTCATTACAATTAGGTCCCTAAATTTTAAAAATGTTACGATTAAATATATGTTATTCTTTTATATATGTTATTTTTTGAAAATTTTATATATGTAATTTTGAAAACTTTGAAAATGTTACGATTAGGTCCATTATATATGTTATTTTTTTATATTTAATTATACAATAATAAATATAAATTAAAATACATTGAAATATTCATTGCAACATGGATATATTACATGAAATAGAAAATAACTAATACTACATGGAATGAAAAATAGCACAATATGATAAAAATAAGACTAGTAAATTAGATAAACATTAAATATTAGTACGGTGGTAAATCAGCTCCTCCATCAAAATTAGGAACATATGGATCATAGAAATTTGATGTAGACGATGGTGGCGATGGTTGTGCTTGTGTTTTGTTTTGTATAATTTCTAATTGTTGAGCATGTATGTAAGCACGAATTAATGGATCACTGATAGAACTTAAGTCACGCTCCAATATTCTATCATCTCATTTACGATCTATATTTTTTTTATCTCGTATCATTCCCTTGTTGTCTGATTTGCATCTATTGCTCTCTCAAACGTAATGTTTGTTGTCTCATATCCAGTTGTTGTTGCTGCATCACCATGAGACGTTCCAGCTCTTCTTTTTCAAGGTTCGCTATTTCTGTAAGATGTTCAGTGTGTAACTTGAAGCTATTCAAATTTATTTCAGCATCTTCTCCAAGTTTTCTTCAACTTGGCCTTCTTGACCCCAATGGGTCGTTGATTTGAAGAGCCACCAACTTCTTCATTATCGTTATTTAAATCCATGGAAAATTGTGACAACCCATCGGACTCGGGTGTATTACAGTTTGGAGTGGAATTATCTAAGGGTGATGAGATATAGTTGGATGCGTGTTTCTGATCAACTCGTTGCCTCCTGTTGCTATCATCTTGAAATTTTTGAAGATCTTTTAGTATATTCCAAACATAATCATATATGACTGAATATATAAACAAATATCAGATATGAAATCTTATCAAAATTTCAACCTTATCTAGATTCTTATCTCAATCTTAGCCATTGATTGGATTTTCTCCTCATCTCGACCGTTGGCTAGATTTTATCTGAACTTCAAGATTTTTTTCTTGGATATCTCAATCTTATCCGGACTTCAAGATTTTTGTCAATCTTATTCGGACTTCAATATTTTTATTAATCTTATTCGGACTTCAAGATTTTTATCAATCTGATCCGGACTTCAGTAATTTTCTCAATTTTATTCGGACTTCAAAATTTCTATCAATCTTATCTGGGCATAAAATTATATTTTCATCAATATATCATCTTTCTCTCACATCGGATATTTCAATCTTATCTGAACTTCAAGATTTTTTTTCTTGGATATCTCAATTTTATTCGGACTTCAAGATTTTTATCAAGCTTATTCGGATATCAAGATTTTTATGAATCTGATTCGGACTTCAAAAATTTTCTCAATCTTATTCAGACTTCTAGATTTTTATTAATCTCAATCTTATCTGGATTGATATCTCAATCTCAGCCATTGATTGGATTTCCTCGTCATCTTAATCATTGGCTGGATTTCCACAATCTTACTATCTTATTCTATAAATAAAGTTGCTATTAAATCTGAAATGAATCACAATCTTTACATTTATTACAAAGATCATAATCGGCTACTGCTTCAATATCATTACAAAGATCATTGGATATAATGGTTGCATGCATTATCATGCACAATATGATAATCAAGGATGAACGTGATCTCAATGAACCAATATTAGAAGCGCGACAAGCACCATCCCCAACAGTTGATCCAGCAAATGTCCATCATCAATTTCAAGAATTTGTTGCCCGATATAGACAAATCAAAGATAAAAATGCTCATATTGAACTTCGTAATGCATTAATAGAGCATTTGTGGGAGCAACATAGTAATTCACAAGATTAGTGAATTGTATTTTTAATCGTTTTTAATTATGTTCTATTTAAATGTAATTCGATCTTTATATATTATGTACAATTTTAATTTCGTTGATATTTAATTTCATTGATAAAATATAAAAAAATATATATTACGTATTATTATTAAATAATCATTGTATAATTTTATAAGTTTATAAAATATAAAAAAATATTAACTTGGATGAATATGTAATAAAGAATTTAATGTAGGGTGTTATTTGTAAAATATAAGAAATAATAGTAAATGGGGTTAAAAAGGAATATTTTGTGGAATATACTTTTAGGCCTCATTTGGTTGGAAGTATTACAAGGGTTGGCTTATTTTATCACATTATTTCATATGTTTGGTTCAAAATAGAAACACCTTATTAATTACCTTTGGCCCGTTACTTATTAACGAGCCTAGTAGGTTTATGAAGGTTTATGGGTCTCACCTCATAAGGTGTGACACATCAAACCACCTTGTAAAATTTGAGGGATATATTTTGAGAAGACTAAAATACCCTCTTAATTCTATACACGTTCTCCACATTCTTCCAAGTTCCAACCTTCCATCGTTCTGTACGTCTCCAACCTCTCATCTCTCTGTACGTCTCTCTCCCATGCTGCTGCTTCTTCTTTTGGGATTTCAATTTCGAATTGGAACAAAATAATTCAAAACAAGAAGATTTCTACACCATATCAGATACTCAAATCTTTTTTAAACATCTCCTCTATTCTAGATTATGAAAGATATTTATGTGTATGCAATATTCTATGATTTAAATTATTTTGTTTAATCTTTTTTCTACTAAAGAATATTAGAATAACAAGAATCATATTAGTGGGGAGCATGAAATTTTCAGAAAGAGCAGAAAATTAAGATTTGTTTATTATGATTTAAATTACTGTATCATATGTTCATTATGATTTGTTTATTTAATTAATTAATTAATTAATTAAAGACCCTGTAAACCCTAATATCCAATTGATAAAAGACAAATAATTAAGCAGCATAATTCTGGAAAGAAAAAACGTGATTATAGAGTAAATGCTGTGATTGATAATTAAGCAAATTAAAGTGGGAGAAATTTGTTTTGCAGTAGATTAGTAGTGGCATTTAATTAGATGCACATAGTATACTGTGCTGTTATAAACCACATGTTGTAATCAGACATTGCTAAAATATTCACCTAGATGGGCTCGCGGGGCATTCTGAATATCATAGCATTGTGTAAGTTCAATTTGTTCAATTGCTTTAGTTGTTTAGTTCTTACATTCACAGGGAAGCTTTTTCCTGGAAATAACAAATATCTCACCAACTGAAGCTATTTTTTAGTAGAAAATAAGTATTTTTGTGTCTTTTAGCTTATTTTCTTAATTAACTTCTTTTCTAGACGAAGTTTTGGTAATTTTCTAGATGGCGAGCGGTGCTGCGTTTGATTAGTACCACAGAACCTGTCCCGCTCTTGCTCTTGTTATGCTCTTTACTCCTGAATTTTCCTTTTGACTCTTAATTTGAGTACTAGATGTTTGATGCTTCAAGTTTTTCAATCACCATTAGTCATATTAGTCTTTATGCAATTTGATAGAAATCCATATTACTACTCACTCTGAAATTAGGTTGCTTTGAGTATTTTTTATTGAAAGACCAATTACCAGTTCATCTAAAAAAGTTGCTATAAAGAAAAGGAAGCGTGTAGTGTATCAGAATACAGTTCTTAATTTGTTGAACACTTTTGTGGAGAAATATGGGGAAAAGCTTGGTGATATTGCACGAAATCTAAGTGTTGAGTATGATATTTCACTGAAGCAAAAGGAAGTCTTCAGTTTAGTTGAAAGTATGGAGAATCTTACGGAGGATGAAAAACTCATAGCATCACAAATGTTGGTAAAGAATCCTGATGATCTTAATTTGTTCTTTAGTCTGCCTGAAGACCGCAAAATCAAGTACGTTCACATGAAGCTTGATGGGAGACTTTGACATGTTTCTTGGAAGATTCTTTTAGGTGCCTTAGATGTAGATGTTCGTTTGTTTCGTATTCTTTGGAGTTGTATAGAATAGTAGACAAAAAATTCTGTATTTATGGTTTTGACGTATTTGGAGTATTTGGAGTATTGTATTTATGGTTTTGACGTATTTGGGGTATTTATGGTTTTGACGTATTTGGAGTATTGTATTTATGGTTTTGACGTATTTGGAGTATTTTATTTATGGTTTTGGCGTATTTGGAATTGTATTTATGATTTTGACATATTTGGAGTATTGTATTTATGGTTTTGTCGTATTTGGAGTATTGTATTTGTTTTTAACTTTTTACAGGTTGTGCTGCCATCTAGGGAGGCAATTATATGCAATTATATTAGTAGAGCCACAGTTTGACGAAATAAAAAAAATGCCCTGGTGGAGAAATAATCATTTAAGGACTTTCTCCTGCTAACTCGGGATTTGATTTTTTCAGTCGTTTTTTTCTGTCCAAAACTCGGGATAAATGAGGTAATTAATCATCATGGACTTAAGTTCGATTTTGATAGGACTAACTTGTTCTCTTGATATCATATAATAGTGACCAATTTATAGGATGCTTTATGTGGAATGGCACATTGTGCCTTAGCACCTTACTGGAGTAAGAAGTTCGGAAAATACGCACTTGAATCAGGCATCACCAAAAAGTGGGGTGTTAAATCTGCATTTAGATGAGAAGAATCGGAGAGTTTTGCTTCGAGGGAAAGCTGTTGTGGTTATGGAAGGCTCCCTTTTGGTGTAAATGAATCAAGTAACAAAATTTGCATTGAGAGTTAGTTGTATAATTATTAGTAAACCTTTTATATTATATGATGTATTTTTTTTATTATGCACCAATAAGGGAAACTTATGTTATTTTTCTATAATTTTATAAAATATTAGAACTTTTTTAGCATTCTATAACGTACTACTTGACTGTGCATTGTTGAGGATCAAAACAATAAATTTTATATTGGACTGAGTGTGCATTATTTGTAAATCTCAATCAATACCAAAATTACTCAACACAATCGAAAACCTTTCGATCACAAAATATGGTAAGAAAATAATTCTCTTCCATATATTCAGTAATCAAATTTAATATGATTTTCAAATTTCAAATATATATATTTAGTAACAGCCACCATTTCTTATTTTTTTGGTTCAACCACTGGTATCCGCGCAACATGCGACTAATCCAGCCGAGCCGGGTAGGACCACAAAGGGCGGCAAAGCTCTCCCTCCCAAACACCACTGCATTCCCAAGACTCGAACCCGAGACCTTGGTTAAGCTAGAACAACTCCCTGCCAGCTGATCTACATGTTTGGGGGTGCCACCATTTCTTATGAATAGGAATAAGAATGACCTCTCCTTTGGAACACATAAATAATGTTTGCCATTTAATTTTATTATGATATTGTGCTCCTTAAAATGGAAAAGATTTAGTCAACACAAGACATGAGAATAGTAATATCTCAAAGCAACATAAGTGAAATACATAAGATGCATACATATATCAGAATTTTGTTTCTGGTGTCATGTTGAATTATTGTTATCTCAATTTGATTCTTTAATTCTGGTTACAATCCCATTTTGTCTCAATCATGTAGTCAATTTGCTATTTTTATTTGGTAATCCATGAATTTAGGCCTGTCAACGGGCGGGTATTACCCGTATCCGCCCAATACCCGTTAACTTTTTTGTTTCGCCCGACCCGGACCCGACCCGGAACCGTTGGGGACGAATCGGTTACGGTTCCTCTTCTTGAGGAACCGTAACCGGCGGTTCTAACCGGCGGTTAGAACCGCCGGTGTGGAACCGCCGGTTCCAACGGCTAGGAACCGGCTAGGAACCGGCGGTTCCACCGATTTTTTTTATTTTTATTGCTTTTTTTCAATTAAAACTTAATTAAAAGGAAAGGAACACATAAAAATGGAATAATAAAGTAACTTGAGATAACAAATGATTAAAAAAGTGAGCAAATGAATAGAAAATGGGATAAAAATGTCAATCATTCGTAAAAGTCTCCACCTTGTTTTGTTTGTGGGACATTACCTTTTTTATCTCAAAAAATTCACGTTTTATTTCTCACTTTACAATTATTTTTTTTATTATTTTTTTAATATTCATTGTAAAAATTATAAATAGTATTATGAAAATTAGAATGTGATTTAATTTTGAACTTTGTATTGTTTAAATTTAATATAAAAATTATTTGTCTTTATTTTATTCGATTTTATTTGTTAAACATTGTCCAAAAAAATTTTAAAAAAAAATAAGTTTCGGAACCGCCCGGAACCGTGGAACCGGCCCGGGAACCGTGGAACCGGAACCGGAACCGGAACCGGAACCGTGCCCAACCGGTTCGAATAAGGTTCTGGGGTTCCCGGAACCGGGAACCGGCGATTCCGGAACCGGAACCGGAATCGCGAACCGTTTGGGCACGTCTAATTGACTGGGTGAAATTGTATACCGGATCGGGTCGGCCCAACTTTTTTTTTTTTTTTTGCTTTTAACACATTATAATATTGTGAATTTGGATCAATGTCCTTACATAAATTCTATCTAATGTTTAATTTTTTTTTTGTATTTTATTAAATTAACTTCACAAATCACACAAATCATATATTATAAACAAAAAATTTACACCAGTAAATCACCATGTAAAAATTGCATTGTATAAGCTATCAATCACTATAGCAAAGATTGAGAAAACAGAGAAAATATCATGAATGACCAAAGATAAACTTAGTGAGAGTGCTACATCATATTGTATAAGCTGTAATCACATCCCAATTCCCACATACCTAAATGACTATAATTGATATATAATCATTATCACTGCCATATGAACAAATCTTTCCTTGGGATAAATTGCCACCCCATGAGTCATTAGAATCAAACACAAGATAAGGGGTCAAGTAGCCAATCTATAAGACTCAAATAGAAAAATTGAAACAAAAATTCAATATAATTACTGCTAAATCCAAGATTCCTGTCTCTAAATTCCCTCTTATTATATTCACAAATCACAACCTTTTGTTTTAGATCCAAAAATTATCATCCCACCAAAAGTTTCACCATTTTTATCTAGCATCCATGTGGGAGTAAATGTTCAAAGCACACTGCAATATGTTCACAAAACTCAAATTTAGAGTTTTAATTCTATCATTCAATGCACTTTTATCAGTTTTCAGCCAAAACTGTGATGAAAAAATTTAATCTCTATTTTTGTGTACATGGATAAAGTAAACAATTCCATTAAGAAAGACGGACATAAATAAAATTGATAGCACAAACCCTAACTGTTGAGCAAGATCGACGGCGAAGGAAAAGCAAGATCTCCGACGGAGCAGTTGAAGGGGACGACGGAGATGATGAAGCAAAATTACAAACCCTAACAGAGAGATTAAAAAATGAGACGTGAGAGAACAAGAAGTGAGAACTGAGGTGAGTGAGCCGTGAGCGGGTTTTACAAAAAAATTAATTTTAATTTCGAACGGGTAGCAAGCGGGTTTTGCACGGGTATTGACCGGGTAATCTGCCCACGGGTTTGTTTCGCGTAAATACCCAAATCGGACCCGAACATTTAAAAATCACCGGGTCTGGGTCGGATCCGGGTGAAATTCCTCACGGATCGGGTCCAGGTCGGGTGAAATAAATTTCGAACGGGTACGGGTAATACCCGCCCGTTGACAGGCCTAAACTCGGGCCATGATGAACGTCTTTCAAGTCGATGATGAAGGTTCAAATACGCTGAATTACGTTGGTGCAGAAAAAATTCCCGTCAAAGTGATCGATCCAACCGATGAGAACTCAACAAACGTAAAGAGTCCTCGATATAATTTTGGACCATGGGGTCCGAGTGGTGATACACTCACTAAACCTCCAATTGTGGTGGATCTCATCACACCTGAGAAAGAGCTCTTCGTGGTGGATCTCATCACACCTATGAAAGAGCCCCTCGAAAAGACATCATTGAAGGTTATGAAAAAATTGCGATTCCCTTAGATTTGTGATTCAAAAACCTTCCGCATGTTTTCTTTGAAATGATTTTCTTGTTTCTAGATTATCTCTTTTTTAATGTGATTAAGGAAGCAAAATATTAAAATTTTCATGAAAGATTCTATATTCACACTGTTTCTTTTGTGTTTAATTTGTCACATTTTTGTTGAACTGAAGCTAGCCAACTGTGGTGCAAGGGAAATTTCACAGTCTTTAAGATAGGCTCGGAATTTGTAGATATGTGCATTATGAGTGTCAAAATTGAATTTTAAATTGGTACTTAAACTTCGGAGAAAGCACACATGAAGAGATGCTAAGAAGACTAAGGAACTTACATCAAAGTGGAGTTTTAAAATTATAGTTAATTATGTTTTTAACTTATCATAAGTCATAACATATACAAAATATTTCCATTTAAAATAACTATACATTAAAATCTTGTCAGCCTTCGATTTCATGCTTCAAACTAGTCTCTTCCGATTCCATTTCTATTTTCCCTCTCCTTTTGAGTTGCGTCGGGGTATAACTGATCTTGTCATCTCTGTCCTTTTTAACAGCCATTAAAGGACCAGATTGATGTTTAGTCGATTCCGTGTATCTACCCATACTCCTTCCTTCACAAGGAGAGGAAAGTCTGTGTCTTGTTTTTGCTTTTCTTCTCTTAAACCCTTCATCAGCACTAAATGAAAAAAGTCTCGGTGTCCAAAAGAATTACCTTCAACTTTCACCCATTCATGAGAGTCTGCATACTTTAGATCTTTGATCACTGCATTGGTCCAAAAGAAACGTAATGACATCTGGAGTATAGCAACAAGAAATGGAAGAAAACTTGACACTGTTGTAAACATAAAAATCAAATGCATCTACAGATATCATATTATGATAACAACAAAGCTCATTATTCACTAACTTGAAGCCTAAAAAGCATAACTTACAATATTTAAAGAAATGAGTATTTGATGGATGTATGAAGTAACAGTTTAACACAAAATCAAATATCATTCAACACATCGAAGGAGAACTACTGTTTGATGAACATCAAAATACCATTTCCTAATTTGTTACTTGGCAGATTTTAATGATGAAAAAAAAGCAACCGAAATAGAAATATAAAATTTTATTTTTCTTCTTTGCATTGCTTTGTAGATTTTGTAAAATGTTCTTTGGCCTGAGCCAAAAAAGTGGAGTCATTTCAAAAGGTAAAAATATACTTCGCTGAGAATATGGAGATACTTGAAACATTTCGTAAGGGTTCGTGTTTTTTGAATAAGTAGTATTGCGATCCTTCAGACATATAGTAGTAGGAAACATTTAGCAGAAATTTCCAGTTACCTATTGGTCACTAAATATACTCATGTAAAGCTAGTAAAAGGTGGTGGTACCTTCACAATGTTCTCCCCAACTAGAAGTTGAACCCTTTGAGGAACCATTTTGCTGCTCTTGTTATCTCCGAATCCAATCCTCCCATACTTCCCTCTGCCCCAAACATACACCTACAAGGAAGCTAAAATCCATTAGTGTTAATAAAATCCATGGTTAATTAATATATGTGATTGAGAATATCAGCAAATGCTATCTCAATTTGAACTTCACATCAATATCCCATCACATAGCCTTGTTACTAAAAAACTAAACATCATCATTCCTATTCCCTGTCAATAATATATCTTTAAAAACTAAAGACTAAACCATAAAATTATAGAACCAGACCAAATAAGACTGAAAAAACGAAAGAACAAACAAACCTTTCTTTTGGAGACCAAAACCTTCACAGCAAAGGACACTTTAGGAGGCCTAAACCCTGGCCTATGTTCATTGAACTTATTAAGCCCCAAATCCTCAATCACACCCCCAAAAGCATCCTTAGGGAGCACATCCTTGGGCGCAAAACCCTCGCAAACAAAAA
Source organism: Verbascum thapsus (assembly GCA_963669365.1). Lineage (NCBI taxonomy): Eukaryota > Viridiplantae > Streptophyta > Magnoliopsida > Lamiales > Scrophulariaceae > Verbascum > Verbascum thapsus. The sequence goes on from OY770105.1 coordinate 23,634,951, forward strand.
AGTATCCAGTATAGGTAAAATAAGCTTGGGATTTAAACCCATGAATTAGCCCAACCCTCTTAAACCTATCCATCCAACCAAATGAGACTTTAGTGTAAGATTTAGTGTTATACATTGGAGCAGTATTACTGTAGCTGACACTAAAATGGCGCAGAACTTGCACCATTTTCGTGCACACATTGAAGATGCTCTTAAGATGAATTTGGGGTGTATGGGTCTAAAATAGGATAGAATTTATGCTGAAAATATTTCAACAACGATTTAATATGAACTTAATTAAAGTTGTAAAGTCGAAAAAAAGGCCTTCTTGACAGACTTGATGAGCTAACCTGTGACAAGCCGGTTCATTCAGGCCCATGGGTCTTAATGGGCTGACCCATTAGGTATGAATCGTACTATGTATAACATAGTTCAATAATAAGGGTTTTATAATCATCTTTTATTTCATAATCATTAGAAAAATAATCCTTTACGCAATTGTCAACTATTAAATTCCCCTACAGCTCCTTAAATTACAATTATTTTAGTTTATTCTCCATTGTTTTTCTAATTTCATTATGTTAACACTTATCTAAACCCAATACCACTTATGAAATTAGAAAATTAAATAGATATACAATTGGACATGACATACCCTTGCAAAATAGATTATATATATATATATAAAGTAAAATCAACCAGGGCAACCAACAAAATGAGCCAAATGTTACTGTAACATATATAAAACCCAATACAATGATAACATTTATAAATGAAATAAATACATAAAAACATCAATGTGTTTCTTAAAACAATGCAAATTACAATAAACGATACATTATATAATATAATTTTCAATGATTTGTTGGTGAAAAGGGAAATAGATGAGCGCACTTATTTGAGACGCCTGCATAAAGTAACTCCATCTCCAATGGAGAGTTGTGCTAATTCGATGCGAGAATCAGCTGCCAGAAAAGAATTCAATTTGATAACATGTCCTCTGCAGCCCTTCAAGTAACCCTCCATCTTATCATCCTCTGGTACTGCCACTGTACCGGACCATAGGGTGTTATCGTAGGCTATGATTCCTCCGATTTTAACTAGCTTCAATAATTGCTCGTGATAGTTGATATAGTTTTCCTTATCAGCATCCATGAATGCAAAATCAAATGTACCTTCTTCTCCCTAATTTTATGAAATAATGAACGATAATAATGACATCTTATTGATTAAAAAAAGTGAAAAATAGTATTTAATACAATGAAAATGTTGACCTAGCAACTAGTACACAATAATATTGGACAATGTCCACTGAAATATTCTTTTTTATTTTTACTTCTGGGAGATTACTAAATTGATCATAAAAGATAATTGCTTTTATACCGAAAATGATAAATTGCATTCTGAAGTAACAAACTAAGAATATTAAACATTTTTAGAGGCTTGACGAAATTACATTTATGATTAAATATTAAGTAAACTCTATTAATCATAAGAAACTATATTAAATATTTTTCAAGCGCTGTCAATTTTTCCCAATTTTTTTAATTTTTTAATAGTTTGTTTTATCTTGCGTTACATGAACAAAGTTTTGACAAATATTAAGTTGAATAGGCAATCCACTATTAAATACTCAAGAAAAAAACAAATTTTGATTCACATATTAAGAAAAGAAAACGATATAATTTTGTAAATCTGCACTAGAGAAAATATTTTCCTCAATAATAATTAATGCATGAATGAACTAGCCAACTACAAACAGTAGTAGTCTAGTAACGACTAATAATTAATCGAAATCTTGATTAATGAATAATTATAAAATTAATAATATAGATTAGATGCCCCTTCTGCATTATTTAGTTAATAATATATATGGATATATGGTTAATTACCTTGGCTAGAAAGTCATCCATGACTTCCGTGGCACCAGATTGAATGAACTGAATTTTGTGAGCCATGTTCGCCTTCTGAATAAATGGCAATCCAGTCTCATATGCTTCCCTATCAGGATCAATCGCAATTATCTATATGTACAAAAAAACACTTTGTAAATTATCTTTCTTTTTATATTAACCCTTTAAATGAATTTCTCTAATTCTCATTTTATATCGTAAAAATGACTTACTTTGCCATCATCAGGAAGAGCAAGAGCAGTAGTAAGAAGTGAATAACCAGTAAAAACTCCAACTTCTATTGTCTTTTTTGCGTTCATAATTTTCAATAACATTGAAATAAATTGGCCCTCATCAGCAGACACATTCATTAAGCTCCTGATCATAAGATATATAGCAATTCTTCATCAATTACATTAAACGAAAACGCTCTATGATATTACAAAAATTAAGATAAAAAAGGGCTTTCATTCATCTGCGGAAAAAATTTAAATTGTTATTTAGTTAAATGGTATAAATAAAATTGTCTTCGTACCAATATTGGTACTTGTCTACCGTAGCTTCTCTGAGTTCTTTGAGTTGTTCATGCTCTCTAGGATATGCACTCGTTTCTAAAATATACTGCAATATAAAAAAAAGAGTATAATTAGACATTGAGAAAAAGAAAAAAAAAGTACATTATTTGATAATTATATAAATCACGATGTTAGATCTAGTATTCGAAAAAGAAATTTAACCTTGAGGAGTGCTTCACTCTGTAGAATAGGGCCGTAGAACTTGTCTTTCATTGTTGAAGGGAAGGTTTTAGGAAAAGAAGGAAAATATTTGAGTATAATTATATGAAGGCAAATAATATAAAGAAATTTGTACTATTCTGATGATTTTCGTTGTGGGTTTCTAATGCCAAAAATGTAGCCAATATATAAAGATCAATTTAATTAGGTTAAGTCTTCTCCATTAGAAAATGTCACACCAACCCAACCTCCCAATAAATTAGTTAGTTTACTTTTAAATTCAAGCTATAGAGTACGTTGAATATTCTTCTTATTGCATGATCAAAACATATTATTCGTTGTAATGATATATAAATTATGAGAAATCAATGTTATTTAGGCCAATTGCACCTAATTAGGTCTAAGGTTAAAATCGTTACGGTCTTAAACTCCAGATTATATTCGGGTTTAACGTTAAATTCACAAGTTGAATAGCCTAGTCAAGTTTAGCAAAAATGGCGATTTTCACGTTTGTACATGAAAAAATCTTGGAACTTTTTAAGTGTCTTGTTTTGTGCATATATAAGTTCAAGTGTCAATTTAATATGTAAAAAAGATCCAAATTAATAAAAAGATCTTTTACCGGACCCCTTTTTGTTTAGATAATGTGGAGTTAATAAATAAAATACAAAGGTAAATAGAATTTTACGTCTGTCACCTATTGTTATTTTGAGAAAACTTGGTTAAATAATAGTTTAATTGTTCATCACTACATTGTTAGAACAAATTTGAGTTATATTGTTACTGACATTATATATTTTTTTATTAAATATTATAATTGATCGTTTTCCTTAAAAATAACAATAATTGATGTGGAGTTAAAAAACTAAAAGATCTTTCAACGTATATCAGATAAAGTGAACGGTGGCTGTGAAAGGGCGTAATAATATCATAGAGTTAAATGCAGTAATCTTATATGTGAATATTCTTGTGTCGTCATGAATCTAAATGTGATATTTTATATATTATTTATTTGTATCTTAAAATTTTAATTTTTTTAACTCATATTAAAATAATGGACACCTCCTTCTTCTTTTGTTAAATTAACAAAGTTGGTGAGGATCTGAGTCAACCCCTCTCATTTCATATGGGTCTAAAAATATTTTCCTTCTAAAAGAATAACTTTTTTTGCATATAAATCTATTTTAAGAAATTATAATATTGCATTTTGCTCTTTTTATCAGAAAAGTAAACTTTGATAAATAAATAATAAACCACATTGGACTTTTTGATGTTTGATCTGTATGCTTTAACAAAGATTTTAGTAAAGTTTCTACATAAACATTTTCTTTTTCCATATATGTTTATATGAAAACTTGTTGTGATCATGGCTAGCAATCAATCAATTTATTTTATGCTTTACATCGTAACAATATAATAAACAGTATATTTCAATCATGATCACCACCAACAACAAAATATTGATTTTGATGAATAACAATGAAAAATACATTAGACAATATTGTATCTCACGATATAACAAAAACAAAATTAAAGAATTTGGCAATGTTTGCTGGAAAACGATACAAAAGTTTGGTGAATCTTTTATTTTAATAGAAATTTATTGAATATATATAATAACATACATGTCAATGCATAGGATTGGAGATCAGAAATCGAATAATCAGAGATGGTGGAAACATGTTATGAATGGGAAAAAAGACTAATAAACTATTATGATAGTTTAGGGCCTACCTAGTATATGAGGAAAAGGTCAACAAGATTATATAGGTTCAAAGTCGAACTTTTTTCCTTCTAGCAGGTTCAAAATTAGGTGTAAATGCACATTAATTAGTTAAAAATTATATCATAATATTAATACTTCTAATCGTAACAATATAAAAACCATTTTTTTTTTCAATCATGAGTCGCTACTAATAATCAAATTATTGATCTTTAAATGAAAAATGCATAGGCATAACGTGGATCATGATACTACAAAAAGAAATTGCAAGATTAGCAAATTCTTCAGAGAACAAAAACAAAAGTTTGGTGAATTTTTTTTAATAGGAATGTCAAAAATATATTTAATTAACATCAACATGATAGTGTTGAAGCCCAAGAAGAAGTGGGCCCCCAAGACTATTGAAAGGCCCAAAGGAAGCGTTCAACCCAATGTAACATGATAGGCTCTCAGTGGTTTCATAATTGTTAGAAAAGGAAGGGACCTAATTGCAAATTATCAATTAGGGTCAAATATCAAAAAGCCTTGTCCCTCTTTGTTCTATTCATTCTTCGAGTTTTTTTTTATGTGAATAAGCTCTGTAAATTTCTTTAGACTTTTCTCTATTCTTCAATAAATAATACATGCATACATTTCATATGCTTTGATGCTTGTTTTTGATTGTCGGATAGAATGTATTTTCGACTTAGCATGGTATCAACAGCCTAATAGTTTGTTCTCTCGTTTTTCCTGGGATCATAATCATGTTCTTCTTCCCTGTATTTTTCTTTTGTTTATTCGGAATATCGCTGAAAATCCCTTGTTCTCATCACCTTGCTTTGATGGAACTAGAATTCTTTCGATTTATCAAGATATTGCTCAAATTCATCAAGATTCTAACACTATGACTACTTATTACTTAAAATTAAAACTGTTATGGGATGAATATGCTACTATTTTTGACACAACTGCATTAGTTTTAAAGTAAAACTGCCTTTATTGAAAATTTTGATAATATTCAGGCTCCCAATTATGTGCTTGGCTTCACCCCTGAACAGCGATCTCAACTTCTGAACTTAGTAAAGAGTCGGGGGAACATAAAATATCTATGACAGGTATTTCATCAAACTCTTCTGTCTTACCTTTATCTTCCAAAGGTTAGATTGTGGATTTAGGGGCCACGGAAGATATTGTTTGCTCTACTAAACAATTGTCTAGAGTTTCTGATATACATGATAAAAACATGTCTATAAATCTTCTCAATGGTAATAGTGGAAAATCACTCACATTGATAATGTGCACTTACTCCTCGACCTTTGTCTTGTTAATGTTCTCATGGTTCTTAACTCCAGCTACAATCTTCTATCAGTTTCAAAATTGACTAAATAATGTTCTTGTTGTATTAAATTTTTTCAAATATGCTGCATTATTCAGGACCTTCTGAATGGAAAACTGTCGGGGACTGGTAAACAGGATGGGGGCCTCTCTATTTTTCATCTACCTACGACTATAGGTACCCCTTTCCAATTTGTTAATATTGATAGATCTACATGCTCAAGTCATATATGGCATAAGAGATTAGGACACCCATCTGATGTTGTTTTATAAGTTCTTAAATCTACGTTAAAGTTAGAGAGTTCTTTAGATACTAAACCATGTGATGTATGTCATAAAGACAAACAAATTAGGAAACCTTTTGCCTTAAGTATGCAAAAAAGTGAATCTCCTTTGACCTTGTTCATCTCGACTTATGGGACCATATAAGGGTGATAGTCACAATGGTTTGAGATTTTTTCTCACCATAGTTGATTATTGTTGTCGTGCTACCTGGGCTTACCTACTTGCATATAAATCTAAAATTGCTTATGTACTAAATAATTTTTTCACCTTAATAAAAATGCAATTTTCAAAAATTATTAAACTGTAAGGTCCGCCAATGGCACTAAATTTACTAATAATGACCTTAGGTCGTTCTATAGTACTTTAGGAGTTAAACAAAAATTTTCTTGTGTTGACCCTCCTCCCCAACAAAATGGTATAGTAGAACGCAAACATCGTCACTTGTTAAATGTTGCTCGTTTCTTTTTTTTTTAAAGCAACTGTCCCATTACTCTTTGGTGATGTTGACCGTTATCTATTTGATTAATTGCACTCCCAGTTCTATTTTAGGAGGGAAAACTCATTTTGAGATCATTTATGCATTCTCTCCTAATTTTGACAACTTACGTGCTTTTGGATGTTTATGTGCCTCCATTTTTTCACTCTGTGATAAATTCAATACTAAGGCACAAAAATATATGTTGGGGTATTCTGAAAATCGTAAAGCATAAAAATTGTTCGATCTTGAAACTCATGATAGTTTTAGCCTACATAGCGGGCTAAATAGATAGGACTTGATGAAGTTACTGATTAGGTTCTAAGAACATGAGCATTAGAATACTTACTTGATCGATTTACATTTGTTGGGAAGAATTGTTAAAGTGATAATAGTCAATAAATTGCTTGCGAAATTGATCGCATGTGATACAAATGATTTCATAAATTGCAAAGTATTTCTCATGAATAGTATATTGGTTTCAGAACGTAAAGATTTATTTTTGCTTTTACGATATGTATAAATATCTATAGTTAACGTGCTCTAGATCGATATGAGGTGTAAGAACTACTTACTGCGCGATTTTGCTACTCACCCCACTATTTTAAATTCATGCAAAAAGTTTAGTTGAGTCTGAAGAAGACGAAGAGCAATTTTGGGGGTGGTGAAGATTCGTGATTCTCGAGTCATTTAATTTCTTTTTGAGTATCATAAATTTCATTGGGATTTTTTTTTAAAGACTTTGTTTTGAAAATATTAGTTTTGGAGTTTTATTTTCAATAAAAGTGATATCTTAACTCGACTTAGTATAGCTTTGATTCTCTGGGATGTGTCTTCGAGTCTTATGGGCTCAATGACATGGCCATCACGCAGCCCAAAAATGGGGGCGTGGCAGAGTTGTATCAGAGCTTAAGTTCCAACCCTTATACTAATAAGTTTAAAGTAAAATCTAAAAATATGAGCATAAGTAAGAGAGAATTAAATAATAATCATAATAAAAAGGATAGAGGGGTGGGTTAAAATATGTCCTTTTTTTTCCTTAACGTTATTCATGTTTGACTCTACTTTTATTAATTATTATCACTTAATCATGATCAATAACTATTGACTTAGAATGTTCAATGCATGTTCTTAATAAAAATGATAATTTAATGACATACTTTTCTGTTGCAAATACCTACTCATTATATTACTTTTACTATTTTAACTTTTAATCTATCCTTGATTTATTTAATGGAATTTATCCTTATATGGCTCCATACAAGGCGTTGTATGGAAGAAAACGTAGATCTCCACTATATTGGGTTCAGGTTGACGAGACCAAGGTAACTAGACCAAAAATAGTCCATGACACACTGGAAAAGGTCTCCAAAACTAGAGAAAAACTCAAAACAGCACAATATCGACATAAAAGTTGGTCAGTTAGCAAGAGGAGAACACTTATGTTCGAAGAAGGGGAAAAGGTATACCCCAAGGTGTCACATACCCGAGGTATTGTACATTTTGGAAAAAATAGAAAACTGAACTCCCGATATATAAGATTCTTTGAGATCCTAGAAAAGGTGGGAGATGTAGCAAACTGGCTTGCCTTACCCCTGCTCTATCTATAATCCATAACGTATTTCACGTATCGCAATTAAGGAAAAACACGATCGACGCGAATCATGTGCTGAAGCCATAACTACTTTTAATCGAAATGAATTTAAGTTATGAGGAATGTCCGCTACGCATTGTGGATTAAGAGAATCAAAACCTGCGACACAGTACAAATCACACCGAGCGTGAAGCGACATGGAAGCAAGAGAAAAACATGCGTAACCACTACCCCCACCTCTTCTCGAAACAAGGTATTTAAAGTCTTCTTAAGTTTCAAGGATGAAACTTTCTATAAAGGGGTGACGATGTAATACCCGGCCCTAAACTAATAAACTTAACTAAATAGTAAACAATACTAAAACCTTTAAGTAAAATATTACACATAAATACCTAATTAAGTATTCTGATTTATGGATAATAACAATTAGTTTTGCATCTCCAACCAACTAAATTTTAGGGATTCCTATGATAACTACAATATCTAGCATATCAAGCATATCAAAAATCTTAACTACTTATGTTATAGACTTAATATATATATCAGCATGTATCTCATATCTGTACTATAGAATTAATATATATCTACATGTATCTCATATTTTCCTAATTATATTATAATTATTAGATGTATATTTTTAGGATTATTTTCGATAAGCATATCTCCATAAAACAACCATATCTACTAGTTTAAGTCTACCATATCATATCTAACCCCTTAGGGACTTAGAAACCTATTCAAACTCTATCATTTCTAGAGCCTCCTATAAATACCCCCAACCACTACATATGAAATTGAACCTTCTCTCATACTTATCCCTAACTTTTCTTTTAGGCTTAGAAAGCCCCGTAGAATAAGAACTCGAGACGGTAATTTAAAAACACCCTTGCAACTGTAAGTAGTTTTTCCTTCCTACGTTTTATCTAAAGTCTCTTTAATAAAAAAAAACTAGTAGTATCTTTTTCAAAGTTATATGAATATAAAAATAGGTCTTGAGCATGCTAGTTTTATCTTTCATATATACAAAAAGGATTATCATGTGATCTTTTCTTTATAACCATTGATTCGATATGATAAAAGAGTTTTAAAGATGAAATTGTCAGTATTTGTTGGTATGGAATTAGTTCCGAGCCTCCTGTAAGGCTTTAAATATGCCGTGCTTTGAATCCTTTGAGCCTCCTGCGGTGAATTAATAGCAGTGTTTCAACATTTGAGTCTACTACAGTGAATTAAAAGCAGTTTTGGCCTACCTAGCGGGATAAATAGCTAGGACCTAATCAAACTACTGACTAGATTCTGAGAAGATCATGAGCAATAGAATACTTTCTTGATCGATTTACATATGTTGAAATAATTGTCAAAGTGATAATAGTCCATGAATTGCTTGCGAAATCGATCACATGTGATACGAAAGATTTCATAAATTGCAAAGTTTTTCTCATGAATAGTACATTAGTTTCTGAAAGTAGAGATTAATTTTCGCTTGATTTAGTTTCTCATGAATATTTTTACTTAACATGCTCTAGACCGATAGGAGGCATAAGAACTACTTACCGGGCGATTTTGTCGCTCTCTTCACTATTTTTAATTCATGCAGAATGTTTAGTTGAGTCAGAAGAAGGCGAAGAGCAATTTTGGTTTAGTGGTAAAGATTCATTATTCTCGAGTCATTTAATTTCTTTTTGAGTATGATAAATTTCATTGCCATTTTTTTTTAAAGACTTTTGTTTTGAGAATATTTGTTTTTGGAGTTTTGTTTTTAATAAAAGGGTTATTTTAACTCAACATAGCTCTCTGGGATATGTGTCTTCGAGTCTTATGGGCTCAATGACATGGCCATCACGCAGTATACTAAGTGACACCTAGATGGTCTATGAGGGCGTTGAGCAACAGGTGATGGGCGAGATGGCTAAGGAAAAGCCGAAAAGGAAGTTTGTCGATGACCTGAGTGACCACATACACGATCGTCGACCACGATATGAACCTCGACCAAAACCACTAGAACCACATCCACGACCGGCGACCACGATATGAACCTCGACCAAAATCACTAGAACCAACAAAACTGCAAGAAGATGAGGCAATGAATGCAGGTGAGGCTATGTTCGTATTAGAGTGGCGAAGACGACGGTCAAACTGAAGTAATTGAGCACGAACATCAGCAAAAGAGATAAGAGTGGCTGTAGAGAGAGGACGGTAACAAATGAGTCAAATTCGGGATGTAGACCACTAAGGGCCTACAACACAAAATCTATGGGGGTTACTCGAGAGTTCACATCACCAACATTGTCCGCAATAAGCTTTAACTTGCTCAAATATTCATCACAAGAGAGGTCACCTTTCTTAAGATTTGCAAATTCATTTTTAAATTATAATTTCTCTACCACGTATTGTTGGCAAAATCAACGCTCAAGTGTGACCCAAATATCAATAGCCGCAAATAAAGTGTACACTTTCTGAATGATGAGTGTTGTAGCATTCATCCAAGAGCGAATGCTTCTGTCAGTACGTAGCCAAGCTATATAAGAGCACTCACAATGGTAAGCCCTTGGGCTTTTCACATTTTTCTATATGTCAAGTCATCTCTCTCCAAAATAAGAAGCCCTATGAATTTTTACCTACAATGGTAAAGCCCTTCTTTTGGACCCACAATGCCACATAATCTTCCATAATAACATAATTATCTAATTATTTATTACTGCTATTTAGACGAAATATAAAAAATATGATAATAAAAAAATTAATAAAAATACTTTTTTATTTAATAATGATGTTGATATAAAAAAAATTCTTATTCACTTTATTTATATATAAATTTTTAATAAAAAAATATAAACAAGAACTATAATTTAACTATAATTTTTAATAAAATTATAATAATTTTTTTTCAAATTGATTCATAAAACGATAAAATAACAATTAAATAAAAACAAGGATTACATTGTTAATAAAGAAAAATAATATACTTGCTTCAATTGCCCTCAAAACGCCATATATGTTCAACTAAATTGTATTGTAAGCATTTGTGACTCTGTTTATCCCGAGTGCGGCCCATGTTTTGTATATAACTTCTAAAGTCCGTAGTTGCCCCGCTGGAAAATTCTAAATCAGAGACATCATCTTGAACTTGATCATATTGTGAGACATCATAATGTGTCATATGTATATGCCCTTCATCCTCCACAATCATGTTGTGTAAGATAATACAAGCGCGCATTATTTGTCCAAGTTGGCTTACTTGTACATTCGCGCTGGACCTTTAACAATTGCGAATCTAAACTGCAAGACGCCAAATGCACGTTCTACATCCTTTCTTATGGACTCTTGCCTAGCTGAGAACAATTCGTCTTTCTTTGTATGTGGAACTCGGATAGATTTGACAAAAGTAGCATAATCTGGATAGATACCATCGGCTAAGTAATATCTGAGATTATATTGGTTACCATTAACCGTAAATTCAACATGTGGAGCTCTATCCTTGTAAATATCGTCAAATAATGGAGATCGATCTAATATATTTATATCATTGCAGGTATGGAACACCAAAAAATGCATGCCATATCCATGTGTCATAAGATGCGATAGCTTCGAGAATTATCATTGGTTTTTCATGATTTCCACTTGCATATTGACCTTTTCATGCTGATGGACAATTTTTCCATTCCCTATGCATGCAATCAATGCTACCTAGCATCCCCGGAAAGCCATGCCTTTCTCCTACACTAAGAAGACGTTGAATGTCCGAGACATTTGGTCTTCTCAAATATTCTTCCTCGAACAATGAAATAACTCCATTCACAAAGTTAGAAAGACAATCTCTAGCAGTGGTTTCACCAATACGCACAGTCATCGACTGCATCAACCGATACTCCATATGCTAATATTCTTATAGCCGCAGTGCATTTCTGCAAAGGAGAAAGCCCCATTTTGCCAGCAGCGTCGACCCTTTGCTGAAAATATGGAAATTGATTAGAAAGAGCATCAACTATTCGAAGGAATACATGTCTTCTCATGCGAAATCTACGACGAAATTGAGTAGTTGTGTAAACTGGCTCATCTGCAAAATAATCTCTAAAAAGCTTGTTGTGACCTTCAACACGCCCTCTATTTATATGGGTTCTTCAGTGTGGAGGCTCTTGAACACCAAAAAAGATGCTTTCAATTAAAAATCGAATCTTAAGTAGCATACTAGGCCTTGCCATTTCCAAAATAAAATAATTAAATGTAGTAGTTATATACTCCATGTTTTCATCGAAATCATCGGAAGAAGTGGATGACAATGAATATTGATTAGAAGAGATTTGAAATAATATATGAATTTTACTTTTTATGAAAAGCATGATGAAGTGATATGAGATGGGCATTATAAAGACTAGTCATAACGGCTAGTTTACAACGGCTAGGCTACAATAACTAATTTTTAATCTTCAATTCCAATGAAAGCACATATATGTTTCTTGAAATAAAATTAATATTAAGATGACTAAGAATAATTTAATCTAATAAAAATACAATAATTGATTTCAAAGGTAAAATACAACAATAAATTTAGAACATTTCAAACTAACAATTAATTCGAATATAATTCGAGTTTCAATTGATTCAGAAGAAGTTCTTCATTGTCGGAAAGAACTTGTTTCTGTAATAGTTGCATAAATATATCTAGCTTTTTAATACGAGCTTTCTCTGCCATGGCCCGGGCTTTAGATTCCATTGCTTGGGCCAATTTATCATGTTTATCAATAAAAGTTTCCATCATTAGTGTTCGTTTCGTCTCTTGTTCGACTAGTTTAGTAAATTTTTCAACATCTTCTGGGGCACTCGATGTTGCTTTAGATTTTTGTTTTCTTTTAGCCGCTTTCACACCAATAGGTCGCACGATATGTTCATCTCCAATTGTATCACTAGTAGGAGTATGCGGGTTCGATGATAATGAATAATTTCCTTGCTCATTAACTTTTGTCCTTTTTGAAGACTCTCCATCGTTACGCATTTGCTACTTTGGTTCATTTTTAACCAACTGCCATACATGCTCCAAATTGAATTTTTCATTTTCATCATGCTCATATATTTTGTGTGCAACAAAGATGACGTCAGTTTCCGACTGCCCACTTTTTTTTTGAGTTGAAGCTTGAGTATAGCAAGCTACAAATTTCGATACCTTACGATTCAATCAATGATACCGATTTTTGCAGGACTTTTCATCTCTAGTAATTTCACCAACATAGTTCTCATTGAAGAATTTTGATATTCTTTTCCAAAATGTTGATCCCGATTGATCAATTCCAACAATTGGATCTTTACTAGTATAAGTAAACTACTAATAAGAAGTCTGTCTTCTACTATAGAAAAGCTTTGCCTCTTCGCATGCTCAATCTTTGATAACGGTTCGGTAGTTACGTTATCATGAACTTTATCACCATCGGGCCTAATATCCTCAAGACCACATTGTGTAGAAAATTTCAGAATCGCGTTTGGGAGTGATGAAGATGTAGAGTTGTTATTTGAGGAACACAAACTGGTGTATTTGGTTGAACAGATGTGCCAAGTGAATTGACACCAATTTGCGTATTTTGATTGTAAAAAAATTGTGTATTGATGAGAAAATTTGGATCAATTGGCAAGTGTGTATAAATGGTACATTAGAATTGTAGGAAAAATTTGGACGATTTGAACTTTGAAAAATATTTGGTGTGTTAGGCGAATTTGGAGAATTTAATAAATTTTGATAGTAATTGTGTTTATTTGGATCCATACCAAATAAAATATAACAAATTGATTGACAAAATATTAAGATATTTAAAGTTGTAGAAGACTTGAGAACATATAAAAATAATAGTGTAATGGTGGTATATATAGACAAAATTTCTTATAATTAAAATAATAATAATAATAATAATAATAATAATAATAATAATAATAAATTGCATGCAAAATTGTGCAAAAATTAATAGCACATTTTGTAATTAAAAAATATAAATAAAATAAATAAATAAATAGCATTTGCATGCAAAAGTGTGCAAAAATAATAAATACACACCAACGGCTGGTAACGGCTAATTGCTAGTATTTTTTTAAAAATAATTAAATTAAAATTAAAAAATAATGCTGAGTTAGCGTATTTTGGAGGGGTTGTTTAGGAACATCCCCTTTTTAAGTGGGATGTTTAGGAACAGCCTACCAAAATCCCCCCAAAATCCCCATTGTAATTAAAAATCCTCCAAAAAACTCCATGAAAAGCCCCCGTTGTGGGTGCTCTAGAAGGATTTGGTAAAAGGCCGGTAGTAGTGGAGATATATGAGGAAGGGCACAAAAAAAGTGTCATCTACATAGTCTAGTAGGTCGTGATTGTGGAGAATTAACTCAAATATGTATCGCCAAATAAGGTAATTTATCAGAGTTTAGTTTTATAGAGAGAAGAGAGAGGGGGATGTAGTATATAAAGGAGGAGTTGGAATTGTGTGGGGATAAGGGGCTCAAAATTTTGAGGGGGAAGGTGTGGGATTTGTCGAGTAAGGTGGGGGTGGGACTAGGTATGAAATTTGTGGATAAATTAGGGTTAGTGTTTATCTGTAAAAGAATATTATGGTTGAGTGAGGTAAAGTTTGACAGAGAGAAAAAGTTGTGGGTGATGGGGGTGGCGACATCACAATGGGGAGAAAGGGGGAGGCGACAATGGGGGTTAGAGTAGAGAAAGCACTGGCGGCATATGGGACGAGATCAGGCGGCGGTCGTATTGAAGTGGTGACGGAGGCTATGAGTTGGAGAAGAGGAAGGGCAGTGGTCAATGGTGTGGAGAAGGAGTTGACGCTGGATGTAAGGGAAGTAAAGGGAGAGGATGAGGAAATAACAGTAATATCCTTAAGATTAAGGTTGAAAGTGGGAGAAAGAAGATGATGAATGATTTGAATAGTAGAAGAGAGGGAGGAGTTTTGGTCGCTGGCGAATGAGTGGTCGGCAGCGTTCGACGACAGTTATGGTTGGAGAATATAGGTGGAAGAAGAGAAGAAAAAAGTTTCGTTGGTGGCAAGTCGAAACTAGTTGCCATGAGGACGGTGGGTTGGGTCGTTGGATCGTAGTCCCCGACGATTGATACCATGTTAGAATTCATAGCGTGTATTAAATATGAATTCATGTATATATTTCAATAAATGAATGTTAGAATACAATATACATGTATATAAAGGTAAAAAATAAGAAAGCCTATTTATAAGTCATTCTATATGCAACAAAATATATACATAAGATATGGTGCAATCTATATCTAATATATTAATGAATGAATGTTACAATACAATATACATCTATATTTATACTATTATAAAAAGAAAGCCTTTTTTGTTTCACAAATTGAAGTTATTTATGTCATATTTACGCATTTTGTCCCTTGTTTTCTTTTGTAGATTGTAAATATAACTTTAATTTTGAGGGTAAAATAGGGATTTCATCATAAGTTAGACAGTTGTCAAACCATTTTTCATTTGTCAAAATATACCCTTCAAACTAATACACACAAAAGGTTAAAAATATGGCTAAATTTGTCATTTGCATGTGCAATTTAAAACACACGTACTCCACCCACCATCCCACTATTTCAAATCCTCATTTCTCTAAATTTCCAAATACTCTTTTCTTGAAATTATAATATTTTTTTAAAATTAATATTAATTATATTTTTCATTACACATAAAAATAGTCATGCGCGCGAGTACCGCATGTAGAGTCGCTAGCTATTATATAAAAAAAGGTTGTTTTGTCTCACAAATGGAAGTTATTTCTAGCATTTTTAGGCATTTTAATCCTTTGCTATTTTGAAGATTGAAAATAAAAGTCTAATTTTGAGGGTAAAATAAGAATTTCATCATAAGTTAGGTAGTTGTCACACTATTTTTCATTTGTCAAAATATACCATTGGGACTAATACACAAGCGGTTGAAAATAGGGTTAAACTTGTCATTTGCATGTGTAATTTAAAACCCACGTTCTCCACTCACCACCCCACTATTTCAAATACCCATTTCTATCAAATACTCATTTCTCTCAAGGAAATTATAATATTTCTATAAAATTAATTATTACTTATAATCTTTAGTTACACTTAAAAATAGTCATGCACGTGAGTACCGCGTGCGGAGTCGCTAGTGCATACAAAGGTAATGAATCACAAAGAAAGTCTATCTATAAGATTATTTATATGCAAACACATATACATAAGATATGGTGCAACCTACACTCTGATACTCCTTAAAATAGCTTATAAGTTATCTTAACGCGTTTATAAATTTTTGTAAAGCTTTTGTCTCATTTTTCTTTTTTCTTTTTGGAACTTCCAATGCTTGAAAAAAGTAATATTCTCAAATAGAAAAGTTTGTTATTACATAATAATAGCAATTTATTATAATTAGGAAAATATTAGGTGCGTACATTTAAAATTTATGGTTTCTTCCAAGATTTATAGTTTCTAAAATCATTTCAGTGTACAACACAGGTGCATGCTAGATTTTTTTAGTGCATTTGAGATGCTCATTAAATACTGATTAGATTCTTTTTTACAGTTTTCCTAATTCGCATGTCATAATGAACTATTATTCTATAGTGCATAGCATTTGTTACAAGCTAGTAATATAAAAAAAGATAATAAATAAAATTTTTAGTATATTTGAAATGCAAAGAGCTATAATTTTACAACACAAACATAATACAAGTTGTATTAAGAAATGAGGTAAATATTATGAAATAACATCAACATTTCACTAGAAATAAAAGATATATAATACAATTCATAACAACTGTTCTTGAAAGATGATGAATGTATAGATAGCCAAAGTATAATAAGACAAAGTCAAATTTATTTGAGACGCTTGCACAAAGTAACTCCATCTCCAATGGAAAGTTGAACTAATTCAATACGAGAATCTGCTGCCAGAAAAGAGTTCAATTTAATGATATGTCCCCTACAACCTTTCAAGTAACCCTCCATCTCATCATCCTCTGGTACTGCCACTGTACCCGACCATAGAGTGTTGTCGTAAGCTATGATTCCGCCAATTTTAACTAGCTTCAATAATTGCTCGTGGTAATTGATATAGTTTTCCTTATCCGCATCCACGAATGCAAAATCAAATGTACCTTCTTCTCCCTAATTTTGTCAAATAATCAAATTATATTTTGTATTAATTTTGTTTCTATCAAAAGAAATGAAAAATGCGAACATAGAAAGATTGACATGTCAACTGCGAAAATGTGAACGTTGTTGGTTGTATCATATTGAGCTATTTCTTTTTTGATCTTATGTTTCGAATGATAATAAAAATTGTGATCTCGTGTGTATAGAACACAAGCCACATTGGATCTTATCATAAATATTATATTCTTTTTCATTTGGAAATGTGATTTATTTGATTTTTGATGTTGAAACATAGCTGAAATAAATATTTATAATTAATGGTATTAGTTGTGAAATCATGAATAACAAATATTATAGAATATTATCTTTTTTGCAAGAATGTTTCTGAGTTATCTAGATCTTTTTAAAAAGATTTATGGCATGCCAACTAAACAACATTCTATTACTTTGAAATATATTTTTTGTATAGAGTTTACCTACCAATTGGAACCTATGCCAACTTTTATTACTTCAAAATGATATTTTTGGATATTATATTTTCATTAAATTAATAAAAGACTTTTGATTGGTTATCGTTCAACATTTGTATGTATTATATAGCTTATTTCCTAAGAAAGAAGGTAGAGCCAGCCAACCACTAATCATGTATACAAATTCTATGCAGGCCATAATCTTGATCAAAGTACAACAATTTGGATGTTTAAAATTAATAATCTAGATAATGTCTTTTCTTTGTTGTAATTAATGGGTGATGCTACCTATTATTTTATATGTGAAAAATCAATGATACTTAAATAGTGATATGTAATATTTTATGTAATTAGTAATAGGAATTGTTGTGTAAAATAGGTAAAACTTAGTTGAATATTACCTTGGCGAGAATGTCACTCATGACTTTCGATGCATCAGACTGAATGAATTGAATTTTGTGAGCCATGTTTGCCTTTTGAATAAATGGCAATCCAGTCTCATATGCTTCTCTATCCGGATCAATCGCAATTATCTATATATATAAATTAAAAAACTTTGTAAATTATCATTCATATTAATGCAGAAATTTTTATATAAACCCTTAAAAGAATAAATTTCTCTAATACTTATTTTCTACCGTAAAACGACTTACTTTTCCATCATCAGGGAGAGCAAGAGCAGTAGTGAGAAGTGAATAACCAGTAAAAACTCCAACTTCTATTGTCTTTTTTGCATTCATAATTTTCAATAGCATTGAAATAAATTGACCCTCATCAGCAGATACATTCATCAGGCTCCTAATAATCAAATATATATCAATTCTTCATCAATTAAAAGAACAAGATGAGAAGAAATGAAATTACTCTTTAATTTGTTAGTAATATTAAATAATATCATCAACATACCAATATTGATACTTGTCTACTGTAGCATTTCTGAGTTCTTTGAGTTGTTCATGCTCTCTAGGATAAGCACTGGTTTCCAAAATATACTGCAATAAAATAAAGAACGATAAATGCTATTAGAATAAATAACGAAAATTGTCCGTAAGATTCTTTTTGAAAGTCAAAGTCTAACTCTACTTACCGTTATCTAAATATGGCATTTCTCACAAAAAAAAAAATTGAGAAGTAACACGTCCAAAATTAGTCTCATATTTTTCATAATATATGGCTAATGGTTTTATTGCAGCATTACAATTAAAATAATTTGTAGCAAAATATAGATGCAATCAAAATATTTAAATTATGAATTAAAGAATAAAGTACATGCATTTAACCTTTGCGAGTGCTTCGCTTTGTAGAATGGTGCCGTAAAACTTGTCTTTCATTGTTGAAGTGTTTAAGAAAAAGAATGAAGGAATTTGTATATTTGATGATTTTCCTTCTGAGTTTGAATGATGAAAGTGCAGTCCAATTTATAGTGATCAATTTGGCTAAGGTATAAACGCGTGAAAGTCTTATAATTAGAAAATGTCACACCAAACCAACCAACCATTCATTAAAATAATTAAATTTATGTGTTTTATTCTTTAACCTACTAAATTTATCTATTTATTCTTTAAATTAATGAGGTTATAGAATGTGTAGAGTGTTGACTATTCTTACTTGCATGGATTGGACATGTTATTGGTTTTATATAATATAATAAAAATAGAGTTATTTGTTATGAGAAAATAAATATTTTAGGATGAATGATTGAAAATATATATTGGAATAAGTTATAATATACGTGGATTTATTTTGTGATAATGGAATTAAAAATATGTCGTTTACAACGCTGATTGATATTTCAGCAAAAATCATCTGTTTCTTACTTTGTTTGAGTTGGCAACCTAAAATGCAATATATAGTCTTATCACTCTTACATTTGTACTGTTCTTAACATGTTCAAAATCATACTTGTTCTTTTCTTAATTTATATAAATTGGTAAGTGTATGATTAAAAACAATCACCCGCACTTTTCTTCCAAAGTTAGCTTAAATTCAATTTCAGTCTCATTCGATATGAATTTATAATATTTAATCTTATAATTTTTAAAATATTTTATATTTAATTCCATTGTCCAAAATCTATTGCAACTATCTTAGTCAACATTTTGATCATAATATTATATTGAATATTGAATATGATCTGTGTCTGAGCGTATTTAAACATAATTGTTAAAAAATAATCAATACTAATGTCCGCCTAACGAAGTTGGCAGTTAAATTTTGAATGGTCTGACTAATCATAGATATTTTAAAAATTATAAGACTAAATGTGAGTAATCTATAATAAATTAGGGTAAAATTAAATTTTGGTAAAGTTACTAGATGAAAAAAAATAATTTCCCCTAATTATGTAGATAAGCTTGCCCCCTCCTCTTTGATCATGTCCACCAATAACACTATGGAACTTGATGAATTTTATATTAGAAAAGCATTGCACCTAACTCAACAACAAGAAACAGATACTTAGAACTTTATAATTTAGTCATAATAAGATTCTACTAATGAAAAAAATCAGATCACACAAAAACTAATACTGTTGGCACATTTGGTGAGTATATATTATATATATATATTAAAAGAAACATGGCAGTTCATCAATTATCAAACACCTAATCTTTTCTCCAGCAGAGATAGTTGAACTAAAAATATATGAATAGGAAAAGGTCATTTATTCAAAATAATAATTCAAAGTTTTGGGTAGTAATATAGTGTACTGGAGGAAGAGGTCAACAGGGTTTTATACTTTCATTAAAAATCAAAATATTTCATTTTATTTTATTCGGACATGTTCAAAATTAGTTAAAAATGCACATAATGGATTTTTAGAATATTTTGTACATAAGAGATACATGATATGAATAGAAAATATTGTAATAATGAATATAATATGTGTGTTAGTGAATGAAGTATGAATTATTAAAAAATCGATCAAAGTGTTGACTAATGACGATAAACGTTAAAACGTTAAATTATGGACGTCGGAATTAAATAGTGTGTGATATTTTGAGAGTTAGGAGACTAAATGTGATACAATTATAGTGGATGAGACTAAATTGAAACTCGGTAAAGTTATTATAAGAAAAGTGCAATTTTCCAAAGATGCATATTCGCACAGTTGGTATATATAATAAAATAACATATACATTAAAAAATATATTTCAAGAAAAGATCGAGTAAATTATAATATGAACTCTTATTGTTAATTAAGTACAATAAATATGCCTGTAGTTATCACGTACTCAATTATGAAACTTAAAACAGGAATTTAGCAACATTTTAGAATAAATCATCGTTCAAGAATTAGTTTAAACACCGGGAAATATTCTTGATTGATTTTTTTCGTATTATTTTATATTGTTTCTAATAATCCTCCATATTCGACTACAGAATATTTGTGTTATTTCAATCAGCAAATTGGGTTTCACCTAGTAACTAGTAATTCATTTTATTATACTCAATTCACGACTATAGTATTCCTCATTGACTTTTTATGCTAAAAACGCGTTTCTCAAAATTGTGGACCTAAATCAACATATTATATATAAAAGATCCAAATCTTCATACCTTAACTTATGCCATTAACGTTGTTAAGTTTGATTAAGATGTGTTGTTGCTCAGTAGCCGGCCCATAAATTATACTCCCCACCTCTGTGAAAATCGCATTTTTGTTTCCTATTTTTTCGTATATTTTCAATTTATTCTCAATTGTTATAAGATCTCACATTTAGTTTTAATATTTTTATAATATATTCAATTCAATCACAACCTAAAATTTCATTCAGATATTTCTTTTTTATATCACGTTTCACTAATGTAAGGATCGTCCCAAAAATAATTGTCAAAAATGTTAACTAACTGATAAGACGGTTTGATAGTTATATTGCGGCTATAAACTTGAGATATTTAAAAAATTATAAAATTAAATGTGAAAAAATCACATAACAAATGGGGTTAAATGAAAAATATAGAAAAGAAATACGTAGAAAAATAGAATTCCCCTATACATTCCAACCTAACTGAGTAATGAGGGTTCGTTAAAATGCACGACTCCTCTCTATAGATAATTCGAACCTTACATTATTTAAATATGATTTCGAATAATTTAATATATTTATTGGTAAATTCATTATAATCCACGTCATTGTAGGTTCCAAATTTCATTATAAGGGGGCCTCCCTGGTAAGTTGATGATATACGTCATGGATATAATGTGTACATATCTATATTAATTGACAACAACTTGAAAAGAAAAAATCACGTCCAGTTACAATGTTATTTATTTTAGTACGAGTTCAACAATTGTGGATTTATATTTAATTGTTTGTTCAACGCAAAAGATACTCATTGTTGGCATGTTCTAGAATAATTACGTTATCATTTATTATTATTGTTATTTATAATTAATAATTACATCAATATCACTTATTGGTATTCATGACCTATATTTTTCATACAACATATTTGATAGCTTTAATTGGACATAGAGTTCTGTGATTCACTAAGAATTACAGATATAAAAATAGAACTTTGGTAAAAATTTCCCAAAGGGCTTATTCTGAATTTCATATATTTTCCTTTATATTCCAAGTCTTTCAGATATATTGATTATAACATTGAAATATAAGCATATGTTGACGAAGTCTATCTCGAAAAAACAATAATTTGATTTATTCTATTGTAATGAACTTTACAAACCCTTGAAATTCATAAAAATTCAAGTTCAATATATATATATATATATTTAGAGATTAAATCATTTTTTTCTTATATTCTTGTAGTTGTATATATTGGCTAATGCCTTTTGTTAATACACAAGAAATCTTTTCCCAAAAATATTCTTTACAATGCGCAATAGGAAAAAAAAACTAATTTATTTTCTCACCTTCAATTAGATAAGGTATGAGGTCATTATGATGTTAAATATACATTAATTTGCCTCGTATTCAACTCATCTATAAAGTAAAATATGTCGGGTTGGTGAGTTTGATAATACTCAAGCTACTTTAAACACTTCTTTTTACCAAACTTTTAAAAATAATTAAGCACAAAAGTAAATAATTTAAAAATGTTTATGGGCCAAAATGGTGGAAAATAATTATACTTTGAGTGGATAATGGTTTTCCTACAAGAAAAAGTAGTTCAAAACCCTACCATATTCTTTGGTGGATAATCATTCTTTTATTATAAAATAAGTTTAAGACCCTACCATTACCATAATCATAATAATCTCAACTTTAAAGTAGCTGAATTTTATAAATGAATAATAATCTGTAATTATCACATGTTAATGTAACCTGACTTTAGAGGAAATTAGTGTCCCTGGAAACAACTTTATGATTGATCAGATAGTATCTCATATCTATTATTTTATCTATATATATTAGGGATAATTATACATAGACTCCCTCACATATGGTGTAATTACGAAAACTTCCCTTCACTTATTAGAAATTACATAAACACCCAGTTAAGGGTCTACTTGTTATGTTTACACGAGTAACATTGTTCGAATTTTTAGAATGCATTAATTGTAAGATATCCTCAACTTTAGAGGTGTGTTGGTAATTTTCAATTTTTTTGGGGAAGTTTTGGTAATTTCATACTAAAATTAGGGGGTCTCCATGTAATTTTGTCTATATTTTAATTAAAGTATAGTTGAATCATTTTTATATGAATTTTATCTTGGTTGAGTTAAATGGAAAACAAATTCAATTTGAAAAACAAGTGTTGGGTACTATGTCATATATATATAGAAAGAGAGATGAATTCACTAGGAAACCAATAAAATTTGAGAATAAAATTTAAGTGCATTAAATGAATTTAATTCAAATTAACACAAGAATTGAGGCAAGCATATATTTGAATTGCTATGCCAATGGGGTATATAAAATAATTAATTTCATATGATAATGTTGTTTTTTAAGAATTTAAATAAATAAAATGATTTCAGACTAATTTTTAGGCATTAGATGCAGTGTCAATTGGGAAAGACATGTGTAATATAATTTATTTTGTTGTTCACTTATTCTTTTATATGGACTTCGTTGTTTTGATTTATTTTAAAAATTCATTTTTATTAAGGAATTTCACGTAACTCAAATTTATTTATTTCTATTTAAATATACATTAATTATATTTGTCGTAACAACAATAATCATACAGTTTTCAATTTTATTTCTAGAGATGATATACATATATTTCAGTTGTCTTTATACATGTTTATTTAACTTTTCATCAATTAGATAATTAACAATCCCTTAGTTATGAAAAAAATAATTTAACTATAACAAATATAAAACTATTAAAGTAAAGATTAAAAATATGTAGAGGATGAATTGAACTTTATCTTTAATATATTTTTTAATTTCCATTTCCTTCTTTCATATTTTTTTCTAGTTACCAACCCCAACAAACTACGCCGTCACCCACCCACTCACCAACCCCACATTCTTTTGCAATTTCAAAAGCAAATACCATTTTAAGGGACAAAGGGACTAAAATTGATACATTATAACTTTATAAGTAACTTTAAAATTTTCAAAAGCAAATATAATTGAATCAAGATTTCCTCCTTGTATAAGTTCTTTTATTTTCATAAAGTGAATAAAGATGGGGACATTAATTATTACATTCTTTTTCCTAAATAAAATTAAGATTGGACGAAACCTTTTAAATTAAGGGTGGGGTATACATTCAATAAATTGGAATCTGAATTTTTATACTGTTTTGTTTATCAAAAAAAGTAATGCTATACTATTTTTATATACTATTAAATTTTTACATTTCCTAGTTTTAATAAAAAAAAATCATTATAATATATTACATCTTTCTTTAAAATAAGAGACAGTAAAAATTCATTTTATTTATCAAAAACTTATCTATTTAATGAGGAGTTAAAAAAGTTGTTGAACAGTAAAATAGATATATGTCTTCCTCATAAGACAATAATTTCTGAAGTTGATGTATCAACTCTTCCCATGACAGATTTCAGATTGATGGCCTAATTATTTTGTCCGATTACACCAAACAATGCTTGAAAATGAACAAAATAAGTCAAAAATCATACAGTTCTATTACACCAAACAATTGCCTTCAATATAGTATTCTGATTATGCACCAAATCTATAATTAAGAATTTATTATGAATGTCAACCTCATCTTCCATCATTAAACATTTAGGTTATGTTTGTATCTGCTTGTTTATTTTTGTAATAATTTGTTGGAATTTATATCAAATATTAAGAAACCCTAATTGTGATAAGTTTGTTGCCCTTGGTAAATATAGTAATGTGCATGATATTCGGTTTGAGTGAGGGATCATAAATAATGTGTTATTATGTGTAAATATATACATGAAATAGATAAATCGATTACATTACCTTAGTCGAAGTTAAGATAGTTTTGAGAGTCATTTTATCAGGAAATTCTAATTTCAGTATCAATGGATATATAATTTTAGTTTGAGTCTCACACTTTAAAAGATTTTCGAAAATATTTCAATATTGTTTTAGCTTAAATGGGTAACGGGCACGTGCATTTCACAAGCACGAGCCCAATTTTGTAAAAATTTAAGTGAAATAATGGCGTGGGATTTAAAAGAGGAGCAAGTTTGCAGCTGTTGAAAAATATTTGAAATTTTTTAGAATTTCGTAAAATGTAACTTCAAAACTAAAACTAGAGTATCCTATGAAATTAAAATTAGAATTTTACCAATTTTAAACAAATGTAACTTAAAACATATTCACGTAAATATAAATATGAATTGTTTCACCATTTTTAAACAGAAAACTTAGATTTTAGTTTCGATCTATGACATGATTCCAATGAATTATCTACGAAAACAAAAGCTAGATTTAGCTTTTAAAATTCATTAGTTTTTTTGTAAGTGCATAGGTAAGGGTGTTAGATTTTTTTTAAGTAAATTTTGTCTAACCAAATAACTTATAGAGGAGATACATGCGGAAGAATCAATTAACTACAGAGACATGGGTGTTAAAGGTTTATAGCTTAGTGTATGAGCATTAATATTTTTATTTTTCGATTTGCTATCTTTTGTTAGATATTATATTTCATATTTTAGATTAATATCTTTTTATATTTTATTTTTTATTTAAATATATAATATATTATTTATAGGTTAATAATATTTTCCTTGTTTGTAGGGTAGGTTAGAGTAAATTTTCGTATTGATAAATTCTCTTATAATCCTATATATTTACATTCCATTATCAATAATATTATGAGTAATGCTATATATCACTGTTTTCATACCACTGATTTTTCACTTCTTCTATTATTGGTAAACAATTATTTGTATTTAATTAATTCAATTGAATTTAATATATTCATACTTTCTAAATCAAAGGGAGGTAAAAAATCGATGATATGAAAATTGTGGTATATAGCATTTCTCTAATACTATTTACAAGGCCTTGTGTTTTCCGACATGGTATCAAAACTATGGTTTTGAGCCATGGTATCTTGATCTCGTCATATTCAAGTCGGCGACCCCATCCGGCGCAACATCTGGGGTTTCATGATTTTTGACTTCGGGTCACCTATGTAACGTGATCGTTCACCTCCGCCCTAGGGAGTCTCGATCCGATTTTCGATATTCATTGGAGTTTTATATTCCGATGGTCATTTCATCTCGTTGTCGCCACCAGCAGGACCTCCATCCCGTTTCCGGCCAACTACATTGAAGTCTGGTCATCGTCTGGTGAGCGCGTGAGGCGCACACGCCGGTTATTGTTTCAGCAAGTTTTTCATGTGCCGGCACATGCGGGCGGGTAGCCCCATTGTCCGGCGATCGTTTTTCGTATTAGACGTCACCCGACTTCGATCTACATCTTTACCAAGTCAATTTTGTGAAGTTGTAAGGTCTACAGATTTGGGTTTGTTTAGTTTGGGCTTTGCTTTCGTTTCTACGTTTTGTCAGTTGAATAATGCTGATTTGAGCTGATTTTTCAGCGTTTGTATGCCTTCCATTTGAGTTTGGCATATGGTATCATTTGGATGCTTAACATTTTCTGTTCCAATCTTGTCATTGGAGATTTTCACGCTTCGATTGCAGGAGAGTGTTAGATAATGGATGTGTTTGGAAACACTTTTCAAATGGACTTTTAGCCATAGAAGTCCATTTTGATAAAATTTGTGTGTTTGGTAAATGATTTTAAAAGAACTTTTGAATAAGTCAAGGTTTGGAAATTCCCATTTTAAAGAAGTGAGAATTAGTGACTTTCTCACACTGGGTTTCCCCACTTTTATTATCATGGTTAGTGGAATTTGTTATTTTACAAATTTACCATTTATTTTCCTATTTATGATATCATAGATTCTCTTGTAATCCTAGATATACATTCCATCATTAATAATACTGAAGTATCCAGAACATAGATCCCTCCTCAAACATGTCCTCTACCAATAATCTTCTTCGTCAAAAGATCCTGAAATAAGCAATAATCGGAAAAAAATGAGACAACAATTTATGACACGAGTAATGTTGCTAACAAACATTAGGTTAAATGAAATTTTGGTAAATTCAAAACAGATGAGAGAGATATGGATGGAGTAAGGTGGATGGTTCCAAATCCAAGAATATTGTAAGTAGAGCCATTAGCCAAGGTCACATATGATGTAGAGTGGTGTGGTGTAAATGTACGAAAGATGTGGGGATTACATGATATATGATAGGAAGCTCCCGAGTCAATGACCCATTTCAGGGAGAAAGGGGGACACAGTAGGATTACCTGATTCAGCGATGGCGTTGACTGGGTGAGATGATGTTTTTAACGTTTCTTGGAATTGACGAAATTTAGTAAATTCATCTGCAAATATCATTATCGGTTCAGAGGACAAGCCAAAAGAAGTAAGGGTAGGAGTAGCAGCAATATTAGCTGAGTGAGACTTTCGATTTTTATTCTTAAGTTTCAAGATTGTGCGTTTGGTATGCCCATCCTCATGACAATAATAACACTTAATTTTCCCATCAAATTTCCCAGTGTCGGAACTATCTATATTGCCTCCTCTATTATAATTCTGACGAGAGAATCGAGGACCGACTAATAAGAGCATTAGAGATGGGAGCAAAAGAGGTCACAAAAGCACAAGTATATGTACGAAGAACTCGAGTAAACACCTCATACAAAAGGGAAATATCATGAGAGAATATGAGATTTTGATATCTCATATTGAGAATTAAGCCCAGTCAAAAAACTCAAAATCACCGTTTTCTCCCGTTGAGCTTGTTGTTCTTTAATATCAGGACTGAATGGTAATAATACATTTAATTCTTCATAAATTCATTTAAAATTCATAAAATATGCCTGAATAGACTAATCGTTCTGTTCAGCATGATAAACTACTTACACATTTCATAAATATGAGAAATATTTTCTTTAGCCGAACATTGAAATTCTAAGTACTCCATAAGTTCTTCCACATATTCGCAATAATTAACCAAACTAATCACCTCACTATCAATAGAATTTAGAATTTGCAAAAATAATCTAGCATCATCTTTCAACCAATCCTTACGAGTATCATTCGTAGGTGGATCATCCGTAAGATGGTCATCCTTAGAAATACTTCGCAAATAAAGTTGAACATCCTACATCAATCAAGATAATTAGGACCAAATAATTTATGTTTTGTGATTCTAGACATTACGGGAGTTATATAAACCATAACAAACTGTAACTGAATATAACAGTTTGTCCCCACACAGCACACAAAACCAAAAGTAGAAAAGTGGAGCAAAGACAAAACAAAACTGCAGTAGAAAACGGAAAAGTGCAAATCCAAAACAGAAAAAGACAATATATCGCAAAATGAACCTGCCACATACGAAGAGCAGACGACATCGACTTCGGAATAGGTGGCCTAAAAAAAATTCGGTCAAGCACGCGCATGGGCGAAGATGTTACTTCGGGCGAGTGAGCCTAACACCTCGGTCGGAATCGCTGTCGAATTATGGTGACCGGCCAAAAATGAGCTGTTGAACCTCCCTGGAGCGGAGGTGAGAATAGAGGATCACTTGAATAGAGCCCAAAAAATAGATTGGGTGGAAAAAAGTACCCCTATAATTTAACTAGCTCGATACCATGTTACGAAAGATGAGAGACTGAATTTTTGTGTATTTGATATCAACATTATACACCTATTTATATACAGAGTATACAACTAATAAAAGGGAAGACATAATATCGATCCCTATAAATCAGCCTAAATATTACATTCCCTTATAGTAATATATTTTCTTATTCTAACACCTTTTATTAATTACTTATAAAAATCTTTCTTTTCGTTCAATATGAAGGTCCTTCATATTCTGATTTTGCATGACAAAACTATAAAATTAGGCGTAAAACATTGTAAAAAATTGATATTGCCGATAAAATAAGTATATATACATGTATATATATATATTCGCAATTCATTATTTTAGTAAATGATAAACTCTAGAGTTCTCTTACAATTAGCTAATTATACATATATATATATACGCATAAATGATTATTTTAGTAAGTGATAAATTCCAGATTTCTCTTATAAATATGTCAATTATGAATTGATATAATTTAAAATATTCCTATTTTTAAACTAAATTTTCTTGCCTTTATTATAGTATAGGAAAATCACTATAATGCCTTATATTTGGCGCATTACTTATTACAACTTTATCATAAAAATTGATTTTCACATAAGAAAATAAATTACAAGTTGAATAGATCAAGAAAAACTCACTAAATTGAAATGTCACATAATATGATGACCATGATACAAACACCAATATTTCGCAAGAAATGAAGTCTCAAAACAAGTGGCAATAGTATAACAAATTTATTTGCCATATATAGAAGACTTAAAACTTGAATTTTAATTCTATTTAACGCGTCTGCATAGCGTAAGTCCATCTCCAATAGAAAGTTGAGCTAGTTCAATACGAGAATCAACGGCCAAAAAACTGTTCAAATTCTTGAGAAATGTTCGACTGTCACCTATTTGGTCTTTCCACTCCTGGCTCAACTCTTCATCAACCAACGCCACTGTACCTGACCATAGGGTGTTGTCGTAGGCAATGATTCCTCCGATTTTAACCAGTTTCAATAGTTGTTCGTGGTAGTTGATATAGTTCTCTTTATCAGCATCCACAAATGCAAAATCGAATGTACCTTCTTCACCCTAATTTCATCAAATTTCTTTTGGTTAGTCATAAATAGATCTATATAAAAAATAATTTAAATTATTTCATTAAAGCTTAGGTATAATTGAATTAAGAATCTCATTGACCAAAGACTTTTTTTAAAAGGTAGATAAGTGAAAAAGGGCCAAAATTAAATATCTAAGACTACTAATACAATGTATTTTCATGTATATATATATATATTATCTATATATGTATATATTCTTAAACTCAAGGAGAAATGCACAAAAATTTATAGGCAATAATTGATTCGATCCTGCCAAACAAATTCTTGTACTTAATCAATTGTATAAAATATAGAGAAAGGTGATGTGCGTGCTATGACTTGCTAGTGACATGAATCATTCCTCCAAAGTTGTTGGAATTATAATAATAATAATTATTATTATTATTATTATTATTAACATTCTAGATCCAACAAATATATATATATATATATAAAAGCACAAATTGATATATTTAAATTGAAGTTAGTGGCTTACATTATCAAGTAAGTCGTTCATAGCTGCCTTGGCATCTGTATCAATGTACTGTATTTTATGTGCCACACCTGCTTTTTCAATATATGGCAATCCAGTCTCATATGCTTCTCTGTCTGGGTCCATTGCAATTACCTTTATTTAAAACATACAAATTGTGTATTAATAGACCATATATAAGTATTGCGGTTGAAAATTGAATCAATCATTAGAAAAAATAATAATAGTAATATGTATAAAATAATTAAACTATTAGAACACGACTCATATTCAGTTTGATTAAAAATCTCGTTTGAAATCGACTCGATTAACAATCAAATCAAACTGAAATACAATTTCTGAAATTCGATTATAATTTAAATAAGTTTGAACAATTATGCATTCAAGTTGACTCGATTTGAGTTATCATTCAATAATATAATATAGGGATGAGAACTAAATATACATCAAATAAAATTTTAATAACTTACTTTGCCACCTTCAGGAAGGGCAAGGGCAGTAGTCAAAAGTGAGTAACCAGTAAAAACTCCAACTTCTATAGTTTTCTTTGCATTCATGAGTTTCAAGAGCATTGAAAGTAATTGACCTTCATCAGCAGGGACATTCATCACACTCCTGAAATTTAAATTTTTTAAATTCCAATTAGACCAAAAAGTTATTAAAAAAACCTGTAATTTAATTCGATATTTCAGTTTATATTTTTTTTACCATCAAATATATATGTACTGTAAAAATTAAATAATTCATGTATTTTGTAATAAATACTCGTCCAGTGGCACCTTATTTATATGATTACGATTCTTACAAGATATTTTTTTCTATTGTTAACGTTGCTGTAAAAATGGATAAATTTTTAGGATTTAAGTAAAAATAATTTGTGAAATAGTGAATTTTTTATTTTTTGGCATTTTTCCTGTACTTACAAATGTTCGTATTTCTCAACACTAGCATTTCTGAGTTCTTTGAGCTGATCATGCTCCCTCGGATAGGCACTTGTTTCCAAGAGATACTGCAATTTAATATGGTAATTAGTATTAAAACAAATTGCAATAATATCATGTCCAAATATCAATTAAACTATAATAAATTAATCATCTACAATAACATTGAATTTTCCATCTAAATGTAAGATAATATTTGTCTATGCATAAATAACATATTACAAGTTCAATGGATTTTTTAGACAAAAATAAGTCATATTATAATCATAAAAAATACGTCTTTGACTTCTAAAGTGTCCTATACATATTTGAGAAGTATTCAGAAATTTCAGAAAAGTACGTACACACAAATTAAACATTCTGCTTTGATCCAAAGTCCCGTTTTCACATTAGATAAATTAATCGAATTTCTTTGGATCGATACTTTAAATTTTAAACAATGATAATCCATTTTTTTTCTAGTTTCAATTCAGAATTAAAAACACAAAAGTATATGACTTAAATCGTATTAAAATATTTAATAGTAACGGAACGAATTCCAGAAAATTCTTTGAAATTATTAATATCACTTTTGATTTTTTCACTATATAAACAGAGATAATTCTTCTAACTTTGTGGGTAATACATATATATTATAATATATACATATATTTAAGCAACCAAAAACCCTCTTACAGAAGAAGAAGAAGAAACAAATATATACAAAACTACAGCAAAATATACAGAAATCAATAAATCATTAAATACATTAATTCTTGAATAAAAAAAAATAGCAAAAACTTTACCTTAGTGAGGGCTTCACTTTGCAGAATAGTGCACGAGAATTTCTCTTTCATCTTTAGAAGGTAATGAAAAGCACTGAAATAACTCAAGAAGAATATGAATATAAGATATAAAATTTAAATGTTACACTTTCTTGTTTCCCTAATAATCACCAAACTAAAGAGTATTTATAGGATTCTTTTTGTATGTAAATTAAATTAAATTAAATTAAATTTCAATTTAAATATCATGCAGAATATTGCATGTTAGGTGAGTAGTTGTCCTCTTCTTCTTCCGTCAGCACCACTGCACGTCCTGGGAAATTCAATTGCTTTTGGACCAACTTGAATTTATTTAATTTTATAAAGTGCAGTTACTTAATTCAATTATTTTATTTTCATTTTATAATTAGTGGACTAGTGGAAGTCTTTGTCACTTATGGTTGGTGAAGGGACTTTCTCAACCAATATTATATATATATATATATAATCAATCCATTTCAACTTTTTTTTAAAAAACATTTAGAGTAAGATTTCAATTTGAATGGTATTAACTAATGCGTGTGATCTTGATTGCGATTAAGATTTCACCTTTTTATTTTTTATTTTTTTTGGAGGGGGAGTGAGTAAGAAAATTAAGATTTTTCTTTACGGATAAATATTATTTATGTTCGAGGGCTACATCAGTTTATTTTTTGGCCAAGCTTGATCGAATATGAGTTGGAATAGGTTTTGAGTATTTAAAATAAAGTTGTGCGTCAAGTTGTTTCCCTAATAATCACCAACCCAATAATATATATATATATATATATATATCAAATATTAACTATATGCTTTGGAATTTTGAAAATTTTATTCTTGGTTGAACAACTCATTGATCGAAGATAAATCTTCATAAATTTTGTCTGTTGGTAACAAAATAATTTTTGAAATTTGAACTAATATTACTTCTTGGTCTCTCATATAAATCATACATTGTGAGAGACGCTCCTTCGATGCGTTTACATAGTGTTAAGCTATACTTTTTTATTTAAGAACACAAATTTTTCATATCGGACACAATGTTAAAAAAAATATCAAATAAAGTATCGTATTTAATAGATGTCATACAAAATACATGATAATTGTTTTAAGTGTTCATATTTTATATGATGAAATAAGGGAATATTAAGAAAGGAAAATGAACTATTAGATTAGGGGGGAAATGGAGATAGAGCAAAAGATGAAATTAAATGATCATAAAGGAAAGAAAGATTAAAAAATACTTCAGGTATTTGTCATATATTTAAAGAGGTAATTGTCACACATTAAAGTTTGAATGTCCAAAATCATCACTTCTTCAAATAATATACTAGTTTGAATAAAAAAAATGTACTAGTTTGAATATTTTCATAAAATGGTGAATAATTCCAAAATATAGAAATATTTGAAACCAACTTTGCAAGAAAGATAATTGGGTGAGTACAGTTGTCTTAAAAAAGTCAAAATATTACACCAAGTCAATGTCAAAATTCCACAACAACTGAATTTAGTAGCAATTAATTAATTAATAGGGATTTGGTAATTATTAATTATCTCCTAACATAGGTGAAGTTTAATGAATCTCAAGTTGTTATTTCTATATAGTATAGACTACTGGGGAAGGCGTGAGGGTGGGTATATCACAATTTTCAGGCTAGAAAATGTTGTAATAAAATTTTAAAAATATACATTAATCAGCTATATTTTTCATTGCCCTTGAATTTATCTAATGTCACATTAGTTGGAAAAATTATATTTTATGCGTAACTTAGTCTAAATTTAATTTTATTATCTTAATTATTAGTTTATCAATTTAGTCTCATTACTTTCAAAATATCTCATATGCAGTCTCATCGGCCAAAATATAAGGGATAAATGCAAAAAAAAAACCTGTGAAATAATTTATTGGCTAAAAACCCCATGTGAAATAAATATAGGCTAAAAACCCCCTGTGAAATTTTTTCATTGCAAAAAACCCCCTCGGTCAGTTAGGTCAGCTACCCCTGTGAAATAAATGCAAAAAAACCCCCTGTAAAATAATTTATTGGCTAAAAACCCCCTGTAAAATAATTTATTGGCTAAAAACCCCCTGTAAAAAATTTTCGTTGCAAAAAACCCCCTCGGTCAGTTAGGTGAGCTACACGCGCCGTATGTGCGTTTTTTTTTTTTTTTTGTGATTATTAGACATTAAATGACTTATTCATTTACTTTTATGTCCCTTTTATGTATTGTACTTATATATTCATTTGGAATACACTTTTACTCATGTTTACACAAAAAAACAATATTAAAGATAGTTTTTCATAAAATGTTTCTTTTATTTTTAGTAAATATGCCTCATAATATTTAAATTTTAGACCATTAACATATAAGTACTTATATATTCATTTGGGATACACTTTTACTCATGTTTACACAAAAAACGATATTAAAGATAGTTTTTCATAAAATGTTTCTTTTATTTTTAGTAAATATGCCTCATAATATTTAAATTTTAGATCATTAACATTATTGTTTTTACTATTATGAGGCATATTTACTAAAAATAAAATAAATATTTTGCAACGACCGATGGGTTTTTTTTCAACGAAAAAATTTCGCAGGGGGTTTTTAGCCTATATTTATTTCACAGGGGGTTTTCAGCCAATAAATTATTTCACAGGGTTTTTTTTGCATTTATTTCACAGGGGGTAGCTGACCTAACTTTCACAGGGGGTTTTTAGCAACGAAAAAATTTCACAGGGGGTTTTTAGCCTATATTTATTTCACAGGGGGTTTTCAGCCAATAAATTATTTCACAGAGGGTTTTTTTGCATTTATCCCAAAATATAATTGCGCATAGATTATATTTAATATTATGTTAGTCAATATCACGTGTCTTGTATGCTTAAAATCTCTCAAAAAATTATGATCAAAGTGTCGACTGACGGAATTTACGGTTAGATTTTGAAGTGGATGCATTGCATTTTGAAAGTTACAAACTAAATGTAAGAAATTCATAATAAATGAGATAAAAAGTATAGATTATATTTAATATTAAAGTGTCGACTGACAGAATTTACCGTTAGATTTTGAAGTGGATGCATTGCATTTTGAAAGTTACAAACTAAATGTTATAAGAAATTCATAATAAATGAGATAAAAATTGAAATTTGACTAAATTGCAAGAAAAAAAATGGACTTTTTCCCACATTAGTTTCATTTTCATTCATTGTAGTTTTAGAGGTGCGATTAATTTTGCTTAATAATAGTTATCAAATAATATTATGACATAATGATGTACGTAAATTAGATGTTAAAAATAATATCATTTGGTAAATTTAATTATATAAAAATGCATTATAATGTCATTGAGTTTTATATCGTGATTTGTTCAGATTTAATGTTGACATTAGGTAATTTATGCTACCTACTACTTGTACTATAGTCGAAGATATAATAGAGAAACACTCTTGATATAGAAACTTGAATTAGTATTCTTATAAACAAATAATTATCGTATTCTATATATAGTACACTGTAAAATATGATTTGAATATAACTCTCGATTTGAATATTTTTCAACTGTAAAAAAAAATTAATTATATATGAGCCTTTGTGATATATCTAATTGCTCATGATTTATGAACAAAATAATGTAATATTGAATCCCCTTGGATATTTTATGTGTTTTGACCTCTATGGAGATCTATGCTTATTATAAATTCAAATTCAATTTAACAAAATAGATACACTTAATGATGACAATTAATTTTAGCAAATTAAATCCAACTATTGATAGATGATAAGAAAATAGTCCTCTAATGCTAAGATTATCTAGCAAATCATGCGTGAAGAACTAATTACTTTTTTTTTTTTTTTTTTCCTCCTAAAATATTTAGTGATACATATATTTATAAAGACAACTAGCCACTCATATTTCAACACAAACTTCAACTTTGGTAATTAAATTATAACATGTATTAAGATTCCTTTACGATTCTAATTTTTTATGTAATAAAACTTGTCAACGACATTCACGTTCTACACAAATGTTACATAGTAATATTAAAAATTGAAAAAGCTATAGTGCATTTATATCAGTGGATTACACATCACTATATTGTAAATTCCATTTTCACTTTATGTTGATTCAATGAATCAATCCACTTGGAATTTTAATATGAAAAAAAAAAAAAATTCTTAAATGATGATTGGTCGACATAATAAGTACAATAGACATGCCATCCAATGAAATTGAAAAACTTAAAGATGAGAATTTAGGACTCAAGTAGAAGATAATATTTAGGTCATTACATCTTTTACTTTCACGCATCAAAACCTAATTATCAAATATCAATTATATGAATAAATTAAAAGCACTAAGTCAATAAGTAAATATTTACATATATATATATATATATATATATATATATATTCATCAAGCAAAATAGTCCTTCAATTGTTAGAATCTTGATTATTATTCATCATTATTATTATTACAGTATATATATATATATATGTACGTTTAGAAATAAAAGTTGATATGTGGTTGAGTACTAAGTGTGTAAGTTTTAACCACAAAAAAATACATTAAAAAACATAATTTCAGAAGAAATTAACATTCGAAATGGACCGGATGCTGAAAGATTTAATTTTCTATGTTGAATTATTTTATTTGTACTATAAAAATGAAATAGGAGGAAAAGTTTAATAAAAAAATGAATAGAAAATTTCTTAGGTACCTTTTATGATTTGGTTGCCTGCTACGACTTTATTTCAAATGATAAATTATATATAAGTTTACTAATATATACTTATAGACCTACCAATTTCTTCCTTTTTTTTTTCTTTTTTCTTTTTCGTATGTGGAGTGGGTTACAACTTTCCTTTTAAATTGGTAAATTAATGTATTTATAACATGTAAGATTGTGGTGTTGTCTAAATTTAATTAGTCCGTATAAATAATTAGTCCGTATACGATTCGATGACACAAATAGAACAATTTTTTAACTTGATTTTGAAATTTGAGGCTATAAATAATTTAACTTGTTGTAAAATGACTTTAAGGCTATAAGTAGGTTTTAGTCTACGTACCACAAAATTGAATCAAACAATTTGATTTTTTTGGATATAATTTTATTCTTTTTTAAGAATTACGAGTGAATTATGTTAGTAAAATTCAAGCAAATTTTAATGATTTATGTTACTGTCTATTTATGATTTTAATGCCTTGAGGAAAACGATTGGCCACATTCTTTTCTTTCCATAATTTGCTATGTTATTGGAAACGTCTTAATAATTGATTCGTAACTACATAATTCACAATAAAAAAAGTAAAATCTTAGTAAAAAAGCAATATCAAATAATAATATAAAGTTATCACTAATTATAAATGTGAAACGCCAAGAACATTTGTTCTGCTACAAAAATCGTCCTCATATCCTTAGTATAACAGTGATAAGAATTATATATAAGTCACTTGTTACACATCTTTAGAGACTGACTGAATAACAATAATATTAATGTCACTTTATTTCACTAAACGCTCGCCATTAATTGAAGTGATAACATTAAAGAAATTTTTATTTATAAAAATCATTATTATGATAAATCAAAAAGATATTTCCAGTCATTATATATATATTATCATGTAACAATTTTGATATTCCTACTTCAAATTTATCACGAATATCATTTTTAATTGTAATACCAAGCTAGCCTTGCAATTTTATTATTTTTTTCATTAGAGTGTAAATCAATTATCACAGAACATACATAAATTTACTCGTATTATAATCGAATTCAATTCGATAAAAATAATCAAATTTTAAGCTGAAATTTCCCCCCCCAAAAGAAAGGGTATTACTTTATCAAAGTTAGAAGATGTAAGCGTGGTATATATGAGTGGAGAAAATTTCTTGTCCACCAATTCAATGTGCTCTCTTGGTGACAACTACAAGTGACTTAATCCATAATTGTTGCTTTAAGACTTTTAACTCTATTTATTTATTGGATTATAGTGCATTAAATTGATTACTGATTTAACAAGTCACTTAATTAGGTAAACGAAGAATATTTCTCTTTATGTACTTTTACTAACTCAGATTTGAGATTATATTTTAGGTTTGGATAAAGTCATACTCACATAAGTCCTTTTAATCCAACCACCTCAAATATATATATATATATATATATATATATTAAATAAAAGAAGACGATTATAGTAATTACTCACTAGGAATATCACAAACATCCTTCTTATCATCAACAATACTAATACTAGGAAAAATTACACACAAACTCTCTCACTTATTGTATAATTATCAAAATTTCTACACATGTTTTAAAAAATTATGTAATGCCCCTTCATATTAAGGCATTTTCACAATTAGATCTTATGTATATTTAAAAAAAATAAAAATTTTAAGTCTGCAAACTTTATAAATAGAGCTCTGAAGAAGGTGTCTTGATAATTTTCAATGAGCGACAAAGAGATATTTGGTAATTACATAAAAAAAAATGAGGGAGTCCACCCGTAATTTTCCAAATATGAAAAAAAAAGCATTTCCATGAAACTAAATAATGCATATAAAATACCTAAGTTTTATAGGTTCAATTAATGCACGTTTTGTGACTTTATAATTTTCAAACAATTATTTCAATGTAAAAATTTATATCTATCATTTAAATTTATTTTATATTATCTAATACAGAAACCATATCATGAATACAATAATTACAACCTTACGTTACCTATGATTTCACAGTTATCCCGTCTTTTGTTTCATCCTCTTTTATTTCATTATAGATTATATTTGGTTGATGATAACTTTTGATATTATCACTTAAATCTTGGTAAAAATGTATTTTTTTTTGTGTGTGTGAGACATTTAATTTAATTATCCTTAGTCAGCTCATGACAAGCAACCAGTTATATAACTCGAAATGCGACATGTGGCTTATTAAGCCGTGAACCAAAAATGAATTGAATTGATGAATGTAAAGAAGTTAAATGAATCTCAAATGGATATGCACTCAACCGGATTGCAAATTATTGAATGATATGTATAATTATTTCATAATTTCACTTTATATAATATATACTAGCATGTACCCCGTGCTATGCACGTTGCTATGTGTAAAATAACCAATAATCCCTTCTTCCTATTTTGTAAGAAAGTATATAAAGTTTGGTACATATTTTCAAATTAATAATATTATCTAACTTATTGTATAATTGATCAAATAACTATATTGAAAATAATGATTTTCTTCACAATTAAATCTTTTAAAAATTGTATATTGAGCAAAAAGATAGATTCTAATTCGGGCTCTTTTAAATTTATTTAAGTGATAGGAATGATAAGTTTGTATCGTATTGTCAAAACTTATATTTATTAAGATAATTAAATATTATATTATTTTCACAAAACTCAACCATTTTGACTTACCACAAAACTTAATAACTTAAGTCGCCTTTGCTAATATCACCTTGCAATAAAACTTACGTGACCTTTGTTATGCACGGAATTAGTTTACGGTAATGATACCTATATTCCATTCCTAAATTTGATAATGATAAATGACCGTTCAAACTTCTTTTTGTCTTGAACAATGACTAAAATCTTTATACATAATTTTAGAACATAATTTAGCACGGTGATAGTGAGCTATATTCTAGCTTTTCAATCAACTTCTTATAATAATAAAAAACAATGTCATAAGCTTGAAAAGTGGTAACAGGATGTTGGGATAGATAGTTATCACATAATTAATCTCTCTAATGCAATTAATTAGCAATACTTCATGAAATTTTGATTTGCAATTATATTTAAAATTTAAAATTGATCTCGATATTAGAAATTGAACCAATGAAATTTAATATTATCATTAGGTGGATTACTTGCATCAATCTCTATGAAAACAATTATATGTACTACCCTTTATACCCTTCAAATTTTTGGTACAATTTTTATTTCACTTTCCTTCATTTCTTATTTTATTAAATAAAATCTAAATAATGAATAGAAATTAGGAAAACTTAACACGGTCCCCCTAAAAGACTTTTTATTCAAAAGAATATATGAATGTAATTTCAATCTCAATAACACATTCTACAAACTTTTTATTTCAAAAAGATTAAAAGCCGGAATAATCAGCTTTCGAAGTAAATCACCCTTCATTTATTAAGAAGAATGGATGAATTGTTTTTTCCTCAAAACTTTTTATATTAAATCAAACAATATAAATATAAACTTTTAATATCAAATATTTTACTAAATATATTATTATTTTAATATGGTAATTATTAGGTATACACATTTTAATTTTTAATATATTTAATAAAATCTGAAAAAATAGGATTACGGTTTTGATTAGTATGATTACCAATATTAAAATTTTAAATAAAAAATTTATACAATAATGTTGTGATTGATTTTTACTGTAGAAAGTTAATGGCTATTGAGTCAATAATTTTTTAACTCTATATGTTTGGATTTTTTTAATGTTAACTATCAATTTTAATTACAATAAGCAATAACTGAATTCTTTAAAGTTACAAAAAACGATTCTATTATATTAAAAACTTGTTTAATAGTTTGTATATTATAAGAAGTCTAATTTTATTTAATATAAGTTCAATATATTGTTCTTTATACCTGTTTAAAATAAAAATAACCATTCATAATCCAATTTTAATAGCAAAAAGAAAGGAAAGAAAAT
Source organism: Verbascum thapsus (assembly GCA_963669365.1). NCBI lineage: Eukaryota > Viridiplantae > Streptophyta > Magnoliopsida > Lamiales > Scrophulariaceae > Verbascum > Verbascum thapsus. The sequence continues at coordinate 23,675,651 of OY770105.1, forward strand.
GAAATAGAAAACAGAAAAAACATAGGTGTAGTGAATGTCAAAATGTTTGATACAATTGAGGTCTTTGCTAAAGCATAATACGTCAAGCGAGCGTGGTGGATGTAATAACTATCACTAAATTGAGTGTAAAAGCAGTCAATCAAATAACAACAACTAAAGAATTAATTGATAATTATTTTTATGAAATTTACTGTAAAGTGAAAGCTCAAATTGTTCATTAGAAAGTAAGGAAAATTTTAAATAAACTAAACATCATTTGAAAGCTGTAAAATGAAATAAGAAACATTCAAACAAAAGCTAGAATGGATAAGCATTTCCAAAAAAGGTAGAGAGCTAATCAAAAGATGAAGTCACTCAAAAGAATAAAAAATATGTTAATTAAATATGTAGAAATGTTACTATTGTACATGACATCATAAATTATATTGTAAAAAATAAAATTACAGAAAATTAGAAAACCATGATAAAATAACAATTTTCTGAAGAAATTGTACTAAGCAATTGATGTGAAATTAAGAAATGGATTAGATAGATCAAGTGTCTACTCGCGTGATGTTCTTCACATACCTAAACACATTTAAACTTGAAATATATATGCAGTTTAAGTTAAAAATCTAATTGAACACATATAAAAAAGTACTTTGCTATAAAGATAATTTACATGAACGATAATATGTAAATCTAACCTGCATAGTTGCTACGAATTTATCAATTATACGGGAAATCTCTTAATTGATATTAGGAATACCGATAGAAACAACCATAATAAAAAAAATACTTTTCAATTAGGATAATAATTGTAATATATTCTTGTAAAAGTAGAAATGGATTAGAGAACTCTTACTGTTGTCAACAACTTGAAGTCTCAAACGATGCTTTTCATGTAAAACACGTTTAGATTTTCATAAAGCTAGAAGATAATGCAAGGGAAATTAGATATTAAAACTTTGAATGAAATGAATTGTGAAGGTAATCTATTATCTATCTATTATATATATTATAGCAAAGCGGTGTTTGACTCAATTTTGATTTAAACATCCAATTCTAATTTTTTAGATTTTTGAATTTTTTTTATTCAATAATTAAAATTGTCATTGATTTATTAACTTTATTTGTTATTTTAGTTTTAAGTTACAATGATTACACTCCTCATAATTTGCACGTTTCCTTTTTTGGAATAAAATAATTTGTTAATGAGCTAACAATCAATAATGTAGGATCCCATAATTCATGCAATTAGAAATGTATAAAAAGAAACTTTGTATATTTATTAAACAAATCAATTAATTAGTTTATTTGAATTTTAAAATTTAAAAATCATAATTACGGTTCATGGTCATTTCTTTCCGGGTCCCATGCATCTATTGAATGCAAAAAAATATATGCATGGGACCCGGAAAGAAATGACCATGAACCGTAATTATGATTTTCAAATTTTAAAATTCAAATAAACTAATTAATTGATTTGTTTAATAAATATACAAAGTTTCTTTTTATACATTTCTAATTGCATGAATTATGGGATCCTACATTATTGATTGTTAGCTCATTAACAAATTATTTTATTCCAAAAAAGGAAACGTGCAAATTATGAGGAGTGTAATCATTGTAACTTAAAACTAAAATAACAAATAAAGTTAATAAATCAATGACAATTTTAATTATTGAATAAAAAAAATTCAAAAATCTAAAAACGAATTGGATGTTTAAATCAAAATTGAGTCAAACACCGCTTTGCTATAATATATATAATAGATATTTCTGGATTGTATGTTATTATTTTCAATACCTAATTTTCAATAATATGAGAACTCAAAAGTGTGTTTGGTTATGACAATTTTGCATAAAGTAAACTCATTTTTCAACTTTTGATTGGACGCAAAGCTAATTGGGGCTCCACTATTAACTATTATTTCATAAAAATAATACTACTACAATTAAATTTATATTATAAAAAATTATATAATAAACATATATTCACTTTTACAAATCTTTCATACATATAAACCTCTAATAACAACAACCATATTCTCATTTTATCACAAAATAATTTTAAAAAAAAATCCAAAGTCAAGATTTTGTAATATAAGATGCCAATTAGATAAACCTTTGCATATTAGGACAAACACAAGAAAATATGTACACTGCCTACAATTGAAAGCTTTTGGTCGACGGTCGTCTCTTGTCTGCCCTCAAGACACTAGATTTGAACATAATTTTCAAAGTAGAAAAAATAGTTTTTTTCTCTTTTCTCATTGGGTAAAAAGACAAGGAATGAGCTATCAATATAAACACATTTTCTAAATACGTAGGATCCATTGAAAACTTTCTCTAAATTTGACCATCATGAAGGAATGTGCCATAGCAACTACACTTAGTAGTAAGAAGCAAACGAGTGCAGGGGGCAACCCCCGGTAGAGTTGGTAAGGGCATTGAATATTGTGGCCTTGGTCACGGGTTCAAATCCTGATGAGGGAATGTCTATTTGCCTTCTCTATTGTGAGCCTGTTAGCTATGGGCAACCTAGGCTGGTTTACCTCTCTTGTGTGGTTTGCAGTCTATTGCACAAGAGCGAGATTTACCCAGTGCGCACCTAATGGTAGCAGCTGCGGGTTCCCTTGTCATAAAAAAAAAAAAAGCAAACGAGTGCAAAGACGCTATACATATTGAAAAATAAAAAACGTCGAACTTAAAAGACCACGTTTTTAAACATGAGAGTGAAAACTGAATCATTGCACATCTTTTAATAATTATATAAAATTATAAAATTCATGCAGGAGAAAGTAATATATATATCTCAACTATACAACTCATTTTGTAGCAACAATTCTAAGGATTGTCATTATAGCAGTAACTACAATATTGTATCCACTGTGAAAACTTTAAAGGCGTCTATTTTTAGTGTATCTACCATAATACTATCCACCTCTATCTGATCTCACTATCTTGATTTGTTTACCACATTGTTTATCTACTTCAGCCTTGAAAACTTTAAAGGTGTCTAAAGCTTCATCCTATGAAGGTGATAAAGTATTTTAGACTACTTGCATCCATGTCAGGACAACAAATATTTATATGTATGATTTCTAACAACTCAGTACTTCTCTTTGCACCATTTTTAGACTTGTTGGTTTGCTTTCCCTTAATGCAATCCATACAAGTCTCAAAATTAGTAAAATCAAGAGGACTAAGTACTCCTTCATCCACCCTCCGGTGCCACAATAGAAAAGAATTTTCATTCACAATACTACGCTTCAACCCAATAGTGACATTCAAGGAGTTATAAGCAACGTTATTTTGCAAAGTAATTGAATAAAGACTTTAAGACAATGTACCATAACAAACAATTTTGAATTTATCGAATAGTGTAAAACCATTATGCGAAAAATTAAAGTCAAAACGAAAGGGCACAAGTCTTGAAACTGAAATTAAATTCCTTGAAAAACTAGGGACATAAAAAGTCTTTTCTAAACGCAAAATAAAACCACTACTTAACACCAAACTGCAGGAACCGATAGCCTCCACATGTGAGCTCATCCTGCTTCCTAAATGGATGTATTGCTCACTTCCAACTGACTTTTGTAGGTTTTGCATACCCTGTAAGGTATTTGAAACATGAATTGTAGAACCAGAGTCAATCTACCAAGTATTATGACCAACATTTGTTAGATGTGATCCATAACATACAATCAAAAGTTGAATACCTTTCATGTCAAACCAATTTTTGAACTTAGAGGATTCTGTCAAATTCAATTTTTGAACTTAGAGGATTCTTTCTTCATCTGTCCTTTCTTCTTGCAAAAGAAATACTTTGACTCTTTCTTAATGTCTGGTTTGACATGGATTTTATCTTTGTCTTTAGCACTATCTTTCTTCTTCCTTTCGGAGAAACTCAGATTCACTTTCTCACCTTCTTCCATAGCCAACTTCACTCTTCTTGAACACACATGGTCAAAAGTTCATTAATTGTCCATTTATCCTTATGTGTGTTATAAGAGATTTTAAACGGGCCAATTTATTGGGGCAGAGTGCACAAAACGAAGTGAACCAGAAAGGTTTCTGACATATCAACTTTCAAAGTCTTTAATTGAGCTGCAATATCTCTCATGAGCATGATATGATCATGCATACCTCCGATCCCAGTAAGCTTCATGGATGAGAATTGCATGATAAGAGTACTTGCCAGCCCTATCTGAAGTGGCAAATTGTTCGTCTATTTTTTTCATTAAGAGACGAGCATTGTCATATTGCTCTATAGAAACCCAAATTCCCAGCAGATACTTTGGTCTTTATGAACATAATGTAGAGGCGATTAGACCGCTCCTGCTTTTCTTAAAGATCAACCTGATCTGGGGTACTCACCTCATTGACTGCACGTGGTTTAGGCTTCCTGATGGCATAGTCAATATCCATCCATCCCAATTGAAGGATAACTCTCTCCTTTCCAGACCTTAAAGTTGTCAACCTTGAGTTCGGGAACATTGAATTTTAGATCAAAGTAACTAACAGGTTGACTAGCTGCAATTTTTACAAAAATTAAACATGCTTATTACATACATATTGTTTTTAAGACAATAACTATATCATGTTTTACCAATGTAGAAACATGTTTTTTAATCTAGAGACATAAAACTTGCATGTGGGCTAAAGTACTAATTCCATTAGATTCACACAATCATGATAAAACTATCAAAAATATGTTCCTTTTCTTAATACATGTGAGTTAATTAGGAAATATAATTTGATATTTTATCTTAATTAATCATAAAAAATTACAAAATTCTTGTGGGTAGATTTCATATATATCATATGATTAACTACAACTATTGTTTTGTTTGATCTTAATATGTAATCTCGATAAGAGATTTTGTGGCTATTCTGTAATTAATTAAGATCATATAGATTAATATAACAAAAACTATAATTACATTGTGCTAACCATTATTGTACTAAACGTTATATGTTGATTACAAATAATAAAATATACTCACTAAAATATAACTTCTAAATAAATGGTATAGCAACACAATATAATTTAAACTAAACATTTGCATAAAGTTCTTAATAATGCAAATAAATTGAATATCATGCATCAATTAATCAATAGGTATACCAACCTATATCATATTAATAATAAAACATCAGATGTCATACTATCCAATCAAAAGAACATGGACCCATAACATTTATAAAACAAGCCCAGAAACAAAATTAATAAAACTACAATAATGAAAAATGATAATAATGCCAGAACATTGCCAAACGACATGAGAACTGAATTACATGTCGTTTTTAGTCGTCTCCAACCTCCAGATGGGTCGTAATAACCCGGTTGAGACCCATTTGTTGACCCGTTCTCATTATGGCACCGAATTAAGTGATTCAAAACCCCCCAAAAAAACCTTTATAAAGCTTTCATGGAAAAAGGTTTTCATAAAACAAGGATAGAGGCTATGATGCTCTGATACCAAATGTAGAAAAATACTCACTACATGTATTAAAGGTGATCTAAACAGCATGAACACGTTAAAACAGAAGCGAAAAGGATCGAGTTACCTCCAGCCATTGTTGTGTTTTCCGACGAGTTTCGGACTCTAACTCCGGAGGGTTATTTCGAGGTTCTTCTAAGCTCTTGCTTTCATCCCGAGATGGTATTGGTTTCTGAATGTGTGTGTGTGAGAGCTTATGGACCCCAAAACGTTTGTATTTATAGCCCCATAATCATCAATTGGCAATATCACAATCCCAAATTGTAGGCAATTGCATGATTTTAGCCATTAAATATGCTTTACAATTCGGTCTAAAATCTTTTAACATGGACCATATTAATGAAGAGATTATATTTACATTGATATCATAATTAATATGAAAATATTCTTACATAATCACCACGAATTGTGTCCAACACTCATCAAATATTACACTTCTCTAACACTGTGTCTAATATCGAAAAAATTTATGTATTTTTATATAAAAAATTTAGACACAATGTCAGATACACCTAGTGGCGTGCCTAGTACGCATGATATTGTGCAACTTTTGTGAGAGATGAAAACATATGGGTTCAAACTACAAAATATTGAATAATTCTTAGTAAAGAGAAATACTTATGCATTATTTATATAATATTTGATAATTATTTTAATATTTTTTAGTGTCTCAAACAGCAAAGAATTTACTTTTATTATGTCAGGTATTTGATTAAAATATATCTTACATTTAGTTTATGATTATGTTTTTCTTTTATGTTTGCTATTGACCTATTATTTTATAAGATTCAATTTCCAGACATGTATAATTTTACAGTGAAAATGCTAATTTTATAATATACAATCATTCTTGTGGTCTATTTTGATTACATATTATATTGAAATTGAAAGATTAAGTTTAATTAAATATTTCAACTTGAATAAATAAAAACACACCCATACATAAGTATATATTTGAGATCTCACAGTCGTGTCGGAGTCGTATTTTGTCCTAATAATGTAAAAGGTAATGTCTCATTTATCTGTCGTGTCATACCATGTATCCCGTGACAGAATTATTCTTTAAAATGGTATGATGCAACATGAAAATATTCAAAATTTAAGGGAAAATTACGACAATTTTCTTAAAATTAATTGTTTAATAAAAAACTCGTGATAATATTTTTAATCCATAACACTCATTTCACCAACTTTTTATAAAAAAATTTAAAATGTTAAAGTTCATTAATATTTTGATTCAATATTTACCTTGCCTTTTTAGATTTGAAATTAACCAATTATTTATTATATAAATTTTCTAATTAGAATTTTTAAATGAATAACTTGTATTACTTGTGATTCTGAAATTCAGATTTTTGTACTTTTTTATCTTTTAAAAGATAAAAAGTTATTTCTAAAGTTCAGTAACATATATGTTATGTACAATAATACATAAAATTTCTTATTTATAGACATTAAAAATTAAAAAAAATCTTATTGCACTATTTTATCAAGTTGAGTAATCATGCAGAAAAGATTTATATCGAAGTTAACAAATTGATTAAATCTTAACCTAAAAAATAGCGGTAATTTGGTCAATAAAATAATTAACCTTGAATTGTTGGGTTTTAGCGAATGCAAATATGATGGAACGGATCTATTGGTTTGAATAATTGATATAAAGAGTGATTGAGAAATTGAAAGGAAAAAAGATTGATCAAAATTAAGAAGAAAAAATTAGTCTCCTGCAATTTATTAATATTAACAAACATAATTATCAGATTAATCTCGAACTATCCTCTCTAACACACTTAATTAAGCCATGAAAAAAAAAAAGTACAAAATAGAATTAGAAAAGATGGGTGTTCTTGATAACATGAATATATCTATCCATCTTTCCTTGGAACAAGGAATTGCATTTTTCAAAGCATAGTATTTGATGAAGATGGGTTTTATCTATCTTTTTATTTATTTTTGCATTTAATGCTCATTTTCTTTACCAAGAAAATTGGCCACTATTGCTTCTCCTAATTAATGATTGAATGTTTTTTCTTTAACATATATTCGGAGATTACATGAATTTACAATATTATGAGAAGATTCATTTAGTTTCATGGTTCCAAATTTATCTGGTAAATCATCATCACCATGAATAATTAATCATCATTAATACAAGTAGAGTTTGCTCAATTAAAACTGAATTATTTTACTTCGAAAGCTAAAAAGAATCATCCTAGTGTAGATGCAAAGTATGATAATTAATATATAGAAATATATCGTTGCTAATATAATCACTTACTTATCAATTTTCCAAAAATTTAAAAGAATTTTATGCTTAAATACACCTTTAGTTACAATAGGTTCCTGCTATAATAACTATGATCGGAACCAATTATAAATTATTTTGCTTCAGTCAATACGTAAATTACCAATATAATCATTGGCTAGTAATCTAAAAATTGAATGGAGGTTACCAAAATTTATACCTAGGTTTTACGAATGTCAACATATTGTGCACTATAAACATGTTATTTAAAAAACGAATGCAAATATTTCCTTTGTTTAGAAAACTTATGCTTCTAACAATTATTCCAATCCTTCGAACAAACAAAAACAAAACCCCACATAGGGACTACAAATTTGCTCATTAAATACCAAGTATGGAACACAATAAATACCCAACTAAACAAACACACTATAAATAACCCCTCTACACCAAATATAGAAAATACAAAAATCAAACATTATAGTATTATCAAACATAATAAAACCAAAAAAAAAATGGAAACAAAAAAGAAGTACATTCCCATTATTTGCATTACACTAGCTATAACAGCAATGTTGGTATCATCAACAAAGGCTACAATGGAGGACGATGTGAAGGATTGTGCAGATGAAATGGCGAACATGGCTTCGTGCATACCGTTTGTGAGTGGGTCAGCCAAAATGCCCACAAAAGACTGTTGTGATCAAACTGATAAAGTCAGAAGTGCTAAGCCTAAGTGTTTGTGTGTGCTTATCAAAGAGAGTAGTGACCCTTCTTTAGGCCTTCCTATTAACACTACTTTGGCTCTACAAATGCCTGCGGCTTGCAAATCAGATGCAAAAGTCTCTGATTGTCCAAGTAATGTTACATTTATATATATATATATATATATGATTGATAGTATTTAATTACTTTCAACTTTTAGATTAGTCGTATGATAAATGAATATTAATTATCTCGTGTTTTATTTCTCCGTAAATATCATTTTATTCTGATTGAGCCTAAATGATTTTTATTGAGAATCTGTCGTGTTTTATCTTATACATATTGCATTCATATATGTATCATAAGTTTCTCAAAAGTTTTTATTTATTAAAGCCTCCCACTTATTTTTATTGATTTATCATTTTATAGTTTACATCACTTGCTAATCATCCAATTTTCTCAATGTTGTTACATTAATAGCATGAACTTAAATAGTTTATTTTCAACTTTCGTTTTTTTTTCACCATTATTACTAATTACTATATATTTTTCTAGCTTAAATAGACGCAATAAAACTTACACAATGTAATATTAATAAAAACATGTGCAATAATGTTTTACTTTGTTTTCTTCTTTTTCCAGTGTTACTGAATCTCCCAGCAGATTCACCTGATGCAAAGATATTCAAAGTAGCTAATGCAGATTCAAGCACAACCTCAGCTACAAACTCTCCTCCCGATTCAACAAAATCTACGCCTTCTTCAACATCCACAAGTTCTGATACTAAGACAACAAGTGCTACAAGCACCAATAATGGAGCCAAAATTGCAAGTAGCGTTTTGCTCTTGATGGGATTGGGATCGATTTCATGTGTTTTCGTTTAAATTTTAATTGTCATATTGTCGTTATTGAATAAATTGAGGGGCTTCAAAAGTGATAGATTGGCTAACAACTCTTTGTATCGTGCCTTAAATCACGATTTAGGTTATTATAATATTAGTAATAAGAAAAACCTTTATTAATCATCTTTTTTTTTCTTCCTTTTATTGAGTGATATTAGTGAATAAAAGCATATGTGATATGTTTATCGTTATAGAAAAAGATTTGTAAAAGTGGGTAAGGGATTTCAACCCTTGACCTCAGTGTCACACCCTTTAGTCCAAATTGTAAATACTTTATGTTGAAATAAAAATAATTAAATATATAATTAAAATATAAATAATTAAATGGGGCCAATTCGATCCAGTAGCTTAAATGTACCGGATTAATTTGGTCCATTAAGCTTAGTGACATCTTTCGTATAGAGTATAGACCCATAGGAGGCTTTATGATGAATCAGAATAGAAACAGCTAAACTAACTGAAAATTCTAAACAAACGAAATCATCAGAATGAATCTCAAACTAATTACTACATCAAAAGTTAGGCGCCTCGATTCATGGCTTCGATTACTCTACTACAACAATATCACTGTCTCATGAAAAAATTTGAAAAACCTAGGGTTTGTGAAATAGGTTTTCTCAAGACATCTAAAAATGAAAAAAAATGAAATTGGGTTTGTGAAATTGGGGTTTTCAAAAGAAAAAAAAAATGAAAAAAAACATAAAAAATTGAGAGATGTGATTTTGGTGGGTAGTTTAAGAGTTCATCAATGGAGGAGGAAGAAAGAAGAGTGTAAGTTTGTGAGAGAGGGAGAGTTGACTTTGTGGAGGGAGAGAGATGTTGATTTTGGTAGATCATTTTGATTAAATAAAGGTAAGGGCATTTCGGTCATTTCATATTTCACAATTTGTTTTTTTTATTTTTTTCCTCAAAAATAGTAAGGGAAAATTAGACTTTTTACCATCTCGGGCAGGAAAAATGACGGGCAATGCTCATCAGGGGAGGTATTTGTAATTATGAAAAGTTGAGGAGATTTTTTGTAAATACGACATTGTACAGGGAAGGTAAATGTAATTTTTTCCAACTATTATTTGCTTCTCTTTAATCTTCATAAACATAATCATGATTAACCATACGAATCCCACCAATGACCATAAACCTTTACCATAGATAAAGAGATGACGTAATTTACAAACCCTTGCAAACGAAAACTCGTAGACCACAATATAAAATCCAAACACCTACTTTAGGAGACTATTTCTTATAGAATTTCTTTTCTTGAACTTCTAATGATGCTACGTCTTCCTTGGTTAAACTAACTAGCCAAAACAACGTAGTACAAACAACCGCACCTCTCTATGATAATGAAATCAATCATTAAACTAAAAAGAAACTGATTTTTATATACTCAACTACAGCAATAACTACACAATCTCTACAATCCAAGATCACAGCTTTCACTGCAGATATAAGCATATTTCAAAAAAGTTCACAAAAACAAAAATCTACTTATTACCTAAGGTTGATTAATACGACCAAAAAAATATCAGAAAAATGATAGCGTGCGCTAAACAAATCCATAACTTCACTTTTTTCATCCGCTTTCTCGTGTTCACCTTGATGCATGGATTTGTGCAACTCAATCATGTCCGATTCTTGTAAATTAGTAATATGTTATTGTACATGCATAAAAAATAATAGGCAAATTAGATGGGTATGACAAACAAAACTTGTAATAATAATTAACTTTCTCAATGGTATATAACCACCGGTATTAATTCTGTTAAGCTTGCTTTTCTTTTCCACTCTCGTCTTAAATCAGGAGATAAATTACATTGTTGATTGATAACCAAATTGGACACCTAGAAGAAGCAATGCATCATCATAATTAAAAAAACAAAATAGAGTTTTTTTAAAAATGTTTTGTTATTAACATAATTTAGAAAATGTAGCGGTGCAAAATGGAATGATTCTTGTCGCCAGAATAAATGACTTCCAATAGGAAAAAGAAAGTTTGAACCAGACCACCAAATCGGTATTCCTAATTATCAAATAAAAGTATGAGAAATAGTTTTTCACATTAGACTTCATTAGCATTAATAACATATGAAAAATAACCCGTGACAGCTGAGAGTAGTGAACTAGGCTCAATGGAAGCACCAATGTTAATGTTATCTACTCCACATATCTGTGTGCAATATAAAAATGCAAAAGTGAAGATTATATACATACAATGTATAGGTGAATCATATAAGAAAAAAATGCAACTTTTGTGACATAAGAATATAATTGGTGATTATTTTTTGACTCTATGATTGCATTATCTGATGAAGGAGTTTCACTTCTCGTTTTCTTCCTCCTTACACTCTTTTCCAATCCACTCTTTGGTCTTTTTCCCGATTTTCCCGATTTTCTCTTTATTTTTCCATCCTTTTATCTTAATCCCATTAGGTTTGTTTCCAGCATCATTCAGTTTATTTTTTTGCACGGAATGAGTTGGTGTGATTTCGACTTTATTTTCTAAATTTGCATCAACTTTTTCAATCATCTTAAGAATAATAGCTTTTGCAATTTTACGTCTCTGTGGTCAATGAAGCTTATGTTGCTAACTGCCTAGTTTATTAAGATACAGAATTCTTTGAAGTGAACTCTAATCATTTTCTTTTCATTTTTTTCACTTATAGGTTCACAATGTTTTATGCCACCTTCAATAATCATTTTTGCGTGCTTTTCTAGTCCACCTTTTTAAGATATATAGCTCTAGAATTTTCATAACATTCTTTAGACAAAGCACCTTGAGACATCGGAACACAGAATCATGTGTACGGCAAGGGGTAATCTTATACTCATAAATATCTCTAGTCTCATCAATCAATTATATCTTAGTATCATATCCCTTCCGCAACACAACTTGAAATAACTCAAACACCTTATGTGTAGAAATGGTAGCCGAGTCTTTTTAAATTTCAAAAGGAAAAGAATATACTGGCGTACTCCGACTTGTTCTTGGATCCGCTTTTAACTTCTCATAGCGACGATCATCCACTAATCTATCAAAATGATGGAAAATTATAATAATTCATGTTTATAGATCACATATGTTTTGAGACGACTGCCCATAGTTTCACTACGTTGGGTAGTTGTCATGTCTGCACTAAATGATTGCCAACCATATACTAGTGCCCATTTTTTTCGAATTTTGAACATCCTCCCTAGCCACTTGTTAGTCTGAAGTTCATAGTTTCCTAACATCTCATTCCATGCAGTAAGATATTCATCTTCCTCTTCATTGTCATAAATACAGGAATTGAAGTCTTTAGAAAAGTTAGCAAAGCATTCAAATACACTACTCAAATGGATTGCAACATTTTGGTAAATGTGCCAAATGCACAAGACGTGACATGTATCTGGCCACTTTCTTGCTAAAGCTTTTGCGATTGATGCACAAGCTGTGACATATATCCGGCCACTTTCTTGCTAAAGCTTTTGCGATTGGTGCACAAGCTGTGACGTGTATCCGGCCACTTTTCTGCTAAAGCTTTTGCCATTGCTCATTATATGCTTTTTTCTAGACATTGCTTTAGCAAAAGTATCAAACAACCACATAATAAACGTTGAAGCAGTTTCATCGTATAACAATAATGCATCAAAGATGATAGTTTGGTGGTAGTGGTTAAGACCAACAAACAAGGCAAATGGTCGACCACCTTTATTTTTCCTATAATTTGTCTCAAAAGAAATCACATGGCCAAAATGAGTATAAGCAACCATCATTTGTGCATCGATCCAAAGTATGTTTGCTATCAAATCGCCTTCATCATCTTAGATTGCATAGAAAGAGTTAAGATCATCTAATTGTCTTTTTTGCATATGTTCGAGTACCACTCAGTATCGCCAGCCTCCATTTGCACAATTCTCTTCGTATGCAAATAATTCTTACAGTCATAAAAAATAATCCAACTCGTTCACGCCATCCACTTATTTAGTCATTAACGCAGTGCTTGCTTTTGGTGTTATACCCAAGATTTCCATATCATCTGCTTGTGCTGCCAATGTGACAGTAATAGTTCTGTGACCTCAAAATATGAGTTTTAGCAAGACTCGTAAAATCATGTCCACAATGATTAGCAACAAAATTAACCACTTCATACTTACCTGTATGACGATCATTAACCTTCATCATTGCATGACAACCGGTTTCATGTCTCTGGTTGATGCGACTTTAACACTCACATCTCTTTTGTCTTTAGACCTGTAACCTTGGAATGAACAACAAAAAGTCCTATTTTTGATTCTTCCCTCCCTATCTCTATGGACAGTGTGCCTACGAACGCTAAAGCCAGCAACCCTTGCATATTCGTTATAAATATTGTAAGCCGATTCTTCAGATTCAAACGTCATACCAATTTTTGGGATTTTTCTTCTGATATGTTTGAGTGACATTTATTTATTAGTTTTTCTCCACCACTATTTTAGAAGGTTATTTATCCTCGTCGATAACGAAATCTAATTTGCATCGTGGATTAAGCTCCCCACAAGTTTTCTTATCCATTATCAAACTCCAAAGTCTATAAATAAAAGAAATATCTTGAAACTTAGGATTGGAAATGACGGATAAACCTTAGTTACAATTGAATAATCAAGCTTAACATAAAAGTTCCTTAATAATTTATAATGCTTGTACTTAATGATTTACAATGGCAATTTGCTCAATTAATGTAGGATTAAGCAGAGATAAAATGTAACCAATTAAATAGTCTTTATTTTTCGATTATTGGGGTATGATAATCAGACTAGATAATTCAAATTTCATTATAATCACTATATACTGCTATTATCTACATACGCTACTCTATGTAAAGCAAAACAGAACTATATATTCCCATTCAATTGTGATATGTTGTGAGTGATAAAAAAGAAGAATAAAATCAACTATCAAATCTATGAATTTTTTAATAGAGGAACTTGAAACAATGACCAGTGTGACGCTCCTAAAACTTAACATAACAATTGAGTTAAATTAATCTGCAAACTCCTAATTAAAATTAACGTGTTCTCATCTCCTTTTTGGAATAGGAGATGGAACACAAAGTTGGAATGGAAAAACCAATCCCAAGAGTGAGAGGTTTAATACAAATTGTTTCAAATTTTGAATTATAACTTCCTTGTGATCATGTTTAAAAGCTAATTCAATTGTGATAAATTTTGTTTTTTGTATTTCAAAAGTTGGAAAAATAACTTGATAGTGGAACTGGAAAGTTGATATAACGAAGAAAGTTGATTTTGAGAAGAAACATATTAATTATTAATAAATAAAATGCAAAAATCTGATAAATAGAGTTTGAGTCAAAATTTGCATGATCAACCACCTCCCTTTTTACAATATAGATAATAAAATTATGGGCAACCTATACTAGTTTAACTCTCTTGTGTGCTTTGCCGGCTATTAGACAAGAGCGAGGTTTATCCAGTGCGCATCTAAGAGGTACGACTGCGGGTTTCTCCCGTCATCCAATAGATAATAAAAGAGCCCCTGATGTTATAAAATTCGAGCCAATATTTAATATGTTTTCCAATTTATGTATGGCTAATCAATTAAGTGTGAGATTCAAAGACTTGTAGCTTAAATGGTATTACGGAATTTTTGCAGCTAACCCAATTACTTATTAGTATTTATGCACTCTTGATGGTATAAGATAGGATGGGATGAATTTGTTCTCTTGATGGTAAAAGATATGATGGGATGAATTAATTTTAATTAAAATGACTGTTGAAGATGGGATATTTGTACAATTACTTGTTTGGCACATGAGATACAAATGTGAAAGAACCTAAAATTTGATTAAGGTCAAAATTTAATAAACTTATAACATTTTGAAACAAAGGTCAAAATTTAAAAGTTACATTTAAATATTTTCTAATTGACTTCTAGGCAGAATTAACTTTTTAGTAAGTTGTTGGAATTTGGTTGTTTGATATTTGATACCAAGTTTTAAATCCATTAGTTCTATTTGAATTTTTTACTTTTTAAGTTTAAAATCGTTGATTTAGATAGTAAGAAACGAACTATTTTATGTAAAAAGTTGTGAGCTAAATTCTATTTATTAATGTGATTGTAGTTTTGTTAGTTTATCTGTGAATACCAATATAAATAATCCATAAATATGTCATATTCCGTGGTAAATGGGGTCTGTACTGGGCCAGCTTAGGCCCACATCAGTACCACCCAAGCCCAGCCCATTAGAAATCTTCATATATAGATTTATAAAATGTACATAATTCAACTCCCAGTCTACCAATAATCAAGGGAAAGAAACTGTAGTGTAAATCTGCTCTCTCTCTCTAAAACTCTCTGGTAAGTATTTTCATAGGCGCTGTTTTTTGAATTTGTGCGATCCTAGATTGAGTTTTTTTTATTGTTTTCTCATGCTTCTCACCATCTGTTTTTTGTATTAATTTCAATTTAATTGTATTAATTTTTGTAGGTGTTTGTTGATTTCTGAGTAATTTAATGTGTAATTTTGTAGTTGTGACCGAGTGAAATCTGAATTGAGTTGTTAATAACTGGATGATTGCTGGATCTACGTTTTTGTGTGTTGATCCGATTGTTTAGGTCATATTTGAAGCGAATTAATTTATTGGGGATTTTGTTGCGTCGCAAGTATGAAATTTTGTAATTGTACGTCTTGGAATCCAGTTGATGTATGCGGTTGCTTTTATGTAGTTAATTTTGTTGTTAGTTTATGTAGTTTTGCAGCTCGTGTTACATTTTCTGGTGGATTTTGTGTCAGTTGATTTCATGTGGTACATTGTTGCCTTTTGATTGATTTTCAATGTGCTTAGGTTGATTGATAATTGAGGATAGTGATGTTGTCGTTTGTCTTGTAATCAGAAATTCATAGAATAGAAATTGTACGTTATTAAACCACTAAACTTCTCCGTGAAAGTACCGCTGTTATAAAAGGCGAGGGTGCGGGGCAGGGCATTCCATGTCCTCAGGGGTAAGGTGAAGTTTTTATTTTTAATACAAAAAATATATAAATTTGATGTATAGTGGAACATTACAAAACATTGGGGAAAACATGAAAAACATGAAGTTAAAAAAATTGATAGATAGACTTCAAAAATTAATTAATTAACTATGCAAGTTAAAAGTTGTCTCAAGCATGACATGAATACATTAGAAATAAATCAAAAATTACACTTGAAAGTCCAAGTTTTATAAAAGAAAAATACAACTTTGTTCTTGGATGAAAATTTCTAACGTGTCGAGCGTGGAGAAAAAGTAGTAACTGATTGTTGAGAAGCTGAAATGGCTTTTTACAAATTTGATTTGAACTTCAAATGATTTTTAATTTTTTAACTTAATTGAATAGTTGTGGGCTTTGATTACTTAATAAATAATTAAGCGTATGGGCTAAAATAGGGTTGATCAACTCTAAAGAGCTCAAACTTAATTTTATGTTGATACATCTTTGGGCATACGCCCCATGCTTTAGGGCGCAAGCACGCACAGACGCATGGGGCACACGACCATTTCTCAGGGCATACACTCGACTTTCGCCCCCCACCATTGCCCCGGGCGTTTTTGACAATGCCCCGCCACGGGGCTCGCCCCACACACGCCTTTTAACTCACTGGAAAATGCCTCTCCAAATAAAATGAAGTCATTATTGCATTAACATTTGATAGTATGAACTTTAGTTGTGAACTTCCTTTAGTTTGTTCTATCTCTGAATGTCAACTTGCAGTTCGTGATTTCTTCCCTAGTAGCCAGTGTGTCTTATTCATAACTATGGTAGATACAATTTTTTATAACTAGCTTTTCCATGGATGCTTGTAGTAGTGCAAGTTGTACAACTTAGTTGCAGACAGTATCTTTAGTAACAACAATAAAATGGGTTTGGTAATTTTAGTTTACAGAAGATAATAAGTATGCTTTCAAATAATGGGAATCTTGAGTTTTTCACCAAGAATAGTCATGTTTATCTGTACTTCTTGTTTTTGTAAGTTTGTATTTATCTCCAGTAGTAGATTTTTGGTCAAAGATTATAGACATATGTTTTGATGTATTGCAAGTAACTCGTTTCATATTGATTGCTAGATGGATTGGCAAGGGCAAAAGCTGGCAGAGCATCTGATGCAGCTGTTGCTGGTGTGCTTTGCAGTAGTGGCGTTTATCACAGGCTATGTTTTGGGGTCGTTTCAGACCATGTTCCTTATTTACTCAGGCGGAGTTGTATTCACTTCGCTTATTACGGTTCCCAATTGGCCCTTCTTCAATCGTCACCCTCTGAATTGGTTAGACCCGAGTGAGGCTGAAAAGCATCCCAAGCCACAACATGCTATTTCTGGCCCGAAGAAGAAGGCAGCTAAGAAATAGGTTATTTGAGTGGTACGAAGAAGGGATAAGATACATTTTTAGTGCTTTTCCAGTTAATTGATATGGACAATGTATTGACTTCTACTGTTGTAGCAATTGGATGCTATTGTGGGCTGCATATGATTTTCTAATAACTTCTAATGTTCAATAGACTTTGATATTGTTACATACTGCGATTCCTTCTTATGGAACCCTATCGAAATGTTTCTAGGCGATGGATATTTTATGACGACGCTTGTATAATGCATCAAAGACTGGATCTCTATGATGCACATTTGTTGTGCTTCAGGTTCAAGTCTTCTTTAGCTTCTCTCTTAATGCTCGTACGAGTTATGAATTTCTTTCGTTTCTTCCATTGTCAATCTCGTATTTTGTCACTCCTATGTTTTAAATTAAAGTTGACGATTTGTATTAATATATTTCACCATCTTTCTCCTACAAAGGAGGAGTCTTGATTGGAATAATTGGAAGCAGAATACATGGACTATTTATCATTCTGGTTATAGAAAAACGAAGTTACCTAGACAATTTGTTGTTGGGACTAATCAAGTGGATAAGTTTGAAGGTGTAATGAAAAATCAACTATTAATTTATATTTTTCTATTGCTAGATATTGTTCATGGCTCCAACATTCCATTGATCATTTCTTTCTTATTTTAAATGAAGAAAGAGACACACAAACATTTATTCTGACATTAATTTTATGAATTGGTTTTTAAAATTCAAGAATGGGTTTTAAAATTTTGACAAGATAACTCACAATCAAACATAATTTCCAAAAAATCTATATATTTTCTGCATATTTTTTCTAAAAAATCTCATATCCATATACATTTAATAAAGCTTAAAAAGATTTGTAAATGAGTCGACTTAAATTGAACGCATAGTTATTTAAGCTTATTAAATTACAATCAAGCTTGATTGGATGAGTTATTGAACTGAATTTCTAAAGATCAAACTATCGAATATCGAATACCTTGATTCAATTTTAAATTATAATCTCGTTTACTTAATCTTTTCTCCATAAAACAAAGCTGAGACCAAACGAAACAAATAACAAGCCACACTTTTAATCAACTGATCTAAACAATTAACTCCTATGTATTTATGAGCAATCCAACTATGATTCCACAGATATTATATGGATACATATTTGGAGGCATGCAAGTGTAAAGAGAATAAATCTAACTCCAGAGAATAAGGTCAGCCACATAGTACACATTTTTGTGCTCTTTCTAAGAAAATTATTGAGGCTTAGAATTTTGAAGCTGTAATTTTCTAGATGAAATATTATTATCATTTGTGGAACCAACCACTCATATTATTTTGTGGACATAAATCTTGGATTATGACAAATTAGAATCGCAAGTTTTTGGCAATCTATTGTCTTATGAAAGAGACTTTGAAAATTGATCCCAATTAAAATTAAGTGGAACTTGAAAAGGACATGGAATCTTAGAGGTCAATTAAGTCATTAAATCCTAATTAGGACTCCATAAATGGTAAAATAGGCCTTTGTAAAATGCCTATAAATGTTTGGTGAAATAGGCTAATTCGAAGTGTATTTTATTAAAGTGACTAATTAATTATATGATAAGTATTATTTATGCTATTTGTAAATTATACATGGATTTGGCCAAATTGAAAATGGACTAAATTTTTTATAATATTTTACTCCTCTTTTTAGGACGATGCATATGACTTATGAGCCACAAGATCCAACTATTATTAGCTATTTAAGGTGTGGGCACGAAGGAATGTTCAAAAATCTCTTAGATCAGCACATTTTGTTCGTTAATTAATAGTAATAATTTGGACCACATGCATTACAATCAAAAAGATACTTCTTAGTCAATTATTATTGCAAATAAATTACCATCTTACTAGGCAAAAAGATATATTATTTTCCTGAATCTTAAGTCACATATTTAGATAAAGTTATAAAAAAAAAAAGTTTACGATTTTAATGAAGTCGATCTAATGTACCATTAAATGAAAATTGATTTTCTCTTGGGTCATTGAAAAATATATGTTAAGCCGACTTTATTAAAATTGAGTTAAGAATAGGAATGTGATTAATGATTGTTATTGGTCAAAACGAACATATCTTTTTGATATGAAACCCATGATTTCATCAATGATTAAGAATCATATCAGAAATAAGAGATTCAGATGTCACAAAAGTATGAACATTACATTATTAGTCCCAACATGTTGTGGTTTTTTCTAAAAGAACTAATTGTTTAATTCTTATCCCAATAAAATACTGGTAAGAACTAAGGAGTTTAGTCCATTATTAGAATCATTGAGTTGCTTTGGTGAAACATTGATAGAATGAGTATTTTTACATAAAAACTTGTTTTTAAGGAATTTGGATATTTTTTTCTGTAATCTATATGATAAATATAAAGAATAATGTAACACCTAAACAAAAGTTTGATATAAATTGTATGTAGTTTTACATTTTGCTAACTATTTGGTTATTTTGTGAGTAAGTTGTGACGCAAGTTTAACTCTAAATTGATGAAAAATACATGATAACATTGTTGTAATCAACGATATCACCGATTCTCGATCGCGTGTAACATAAGAATAATATATGGTAATGCCATATATAACTTTTATTACATCATTATCGCATCTCGTTAGCCCCTAAAGGCATCATTATTTGACCTTCAAACAATGAATAAAATTGTCCAAATTGAAAAAACTATTTTTGAAAAAATTATTAGATAGATCACAATGAATTTGAATCACATGTCATTTATCAAAAATCTTTTATTGGAACAACACTTTTTACCCCAAAATTGTATCAACTTTCTTGAGCTCCATTCATGATTACTTGCTATGTCTACAATTCTCTGAGAATATGAATATGTTATGTATTGTTGTCTGTTGAAGTTGGAAGCAATCTTTTCTTCTAGGATGTGTGTCCTTTAAGGAATTCAATATAATTATTCAATCAATATAAATTATGAAATCATTCATTATTTAAATAATAATTAATCAATTATTAACTAGTAAAATGCATGCACGTTCTCGTGGTCTACTGCTTAAACTTGATTATTAATTAAGTTTCAACAGGTACATCGTTAGTTGAAAGTTTATTTTTTTCTTTCCCCGTACATTTAGCTCTCTTAATTAATAAGTAATTGATTCATACTGTACAATATGCTATCCAGAAACATATTTTGAGGTCCATGTGTTCATTTAAATTAATCTAAGTGCCCTGTGTATTTTGATAAAATAAATACTTTGTGAATGTTCAAAATGGAAATTTTCTCGAGAAATATAGGAATGGAACATTTTCATAAATAAAAAAAAAAAAAAAGACGACTTTTCATTTGTCAATCGTGTTGCCAAATAGATGAAGTTGAAATAATATTATAAATGTTTATTAAATAAAACACATACATATAAATTAAACTAGGTCAATTTTTTTTTTTTGATGACTTAGAAGAATGTGTTATTAGTTATTAAATTATATAAATAAATATAAGGATATATAGTCAATTTTAATTATTGATGAATTTGAAGAAAGTGTTATTAGTTATTAAATAAAATAAATAAATATAAAAATATAATAGTCTATTCACAACTACGAAACTGTGTTATTAGTTATTAGAACATCTAAGTAGGGTCTCCGGTGATGGAAATAAATTTGTTTAAGCTTAATCAATAGTTAGATAATATAGTTACTCATAAAAAGATAATAAATTAAATTATCTAAAAAATTGTAATAATATATATCACAATTACAGTTAGATAATATAGTTAATTATAAAAAGATAATAAAATAAATTATCTAAAAAGTTGTAATAATATAATACCACAATTTAAAGAAACACATTTTAAAATATAGATTATTCTAACATTAGGTAAGAAGATAAACATGATTTCCTCTAAATTTATCTAAATGACCTATATATTTTGATAAAATAAAATACTTTTGTGTATGATAAACTCGATTTGTTGGATAGCCACGTAAGATTTGACCAATTTAATCTTTGTATGTATATTCATTAAAAAAAAAAGTGAATAAGGTGGAATTTCTCGAGAATTAAAGATAGGAACAAAACATTTTTATAAATTAAAAACAGAAAGACTTTTGATTTGTCAATTGTGACTGTAAATAGTATTATCCATATTTATTACATATAGATTGTTAAACTGAGTCAATTTTTTCCCATGTCTCAGTCTATTATTATTGTTATTATTCATACGCGTTCCAATATTTTCGCCATCTTTTCCTCAACAATTATCCATTTAATTCTTATTATTAATATTATTACATTTATCATCTCTTTCACTTTACATCGTCCTTCAGTTGTAGCTCTGTCATTGCATGTTCCAATTATTCACAGGTTCCATTTTTCTTTTTTTTCATGTTTTTTGTGGCTTATTTCAGTTTTATGAATTTATATTTTTTCTGGGCTTTATTTAATGATTTAATGAACTTTTTATTTAACTGTTTTAATGCAATATTCATACATGTCATGTATGCTAATCTTTTGATCAGTTATTTAACATTTTTTGTTCCTTTATTTAGGTCCATTTTCGAAGACGTTTTTAACAGTACATAAAACTAGAAGAAATGCCAGGCCCTTATAATGTGAAGAGAATAAAAGACTCAGATGTATGTTTAATCTCTAAGGTATCTGATAATATTAGTGATAATCCCATACTGCCCGGACTGCCCGATGATGTGTCGAAGCATTGCCTTGCCCTCGTTCCTCGCTCTAATTTTCCGGCCATGGGCAGTGTATCGAAGAAATGGCGGTCAGTTATCGAAAGCAAAGAGTTTATAACTGTTAGAAAACTAGCTGGAAGGCTTGAGGAGTGGCTTTATTTCCTGACCGTTGGGAAAGAGAGCCGTTGGGAGGTTCTAGATTGTTCTGGAAAGAAACTTCATCGAGTCCCGCCAGTGCCGGGGCCCGCTAGATCGGGTTCTGGCATTGTTGTTCTCGATGGGAAGCTTTTGGTTATGGCGGGTTATTCTGTTGTGGGTGGGATTAGATCTGTATCGGCAGATGTTTACCAGTACGATTCGTGCTTAAACAGGTTTGTTTCTCTCTTGATCCTAAGCATTTCTATAGTTGTGGCTCAAATGAGTAATAACATTTGTGTCCAATTGACTTCATTGAAGATTGATCAGTAAATAATATTTGTAAACACTCATTTCATTATGGAAACACAAACTTATATGCAAAATTTAACTATTGTAAAAGAACTCTATCTTGATATATGTTTGTGGGTACAGGGAGGCGGGGAATATCCAAACCAAAACCGAACCCACGTAATATCCACAAAAAATATTTTACTAGGACCCGATCGCATACCCGATGGGTCCAGAAAAAAAAAGTTAGACCCGACGGGCTGAGTATGTTTTGGGTCAGGTCGGGTAAATGTCCACGGGTAAACTTCAGGTATGGACCCGCGGGTATTTTCAAAGGCTAAAACTCAGGTAATGTTCGGGTATTTTTCGAGTACCGCGAGTAAAAATTGGACTCATACCTGGCCCGGACCGGAACTACCTAGTATCATCAGGTTCGCATCATAGACCCTTAGGGCCGGGGTCGGGCCTTGTAAATTTTCTATTAAACGGTCCGGGTCTGGGCAATCCCCACCAATTGACAAGCCTATGGGTTAGAGGTGGCAAATAGGTGGGTTGGGTTGGGTTTGGATCGATTACAACGGGTTGGTTCTTAAATGAGTTGAGTTTTTAAATGGATTTAAGGTGGAATCAAACTCAACCCAAAAGTGAACCAAAGTCAAACCGAAAGGGTACCAAGTCCAACCCGACTCAATACCTTACATTTTGTTCTTTATAATTTAGATTATTGACAAGCGATTTGGGCCTAACTTGAAATTAGTTGGACCCAATTTAGAACCAATTAAGAACCAAATAAACTTAGTTAAGAACCAACTCAACCCAAACTAGTATAATTGGGTTTGACCAATAATCCTATTGCAGTTGGAGCAAATTATCCAGCATGAACGTGGCACGTTATGACTTCGCCTGCGCCGTAGTAAACGGCATCGTCTACGCAGTTGGAGGGTGCGGATTAGACGGTGAATCTCTCTCATCTGCAGAAATGTACGACCCAGATAGCGACAAGTGGACGGTTCTCGAGAGTCTGAGGCACCCTAGATATGGCTGTTTCGCCTCTTGCTTCAACGGTAAGCTCTATATCATGGGCGGTAGATCGAGTTTCACTATTGGAAACTCACGATTTATTGACATTTATACCCCCGAGACCCGCACATGGGCTCGAACGAAAAACGGGTGCGTTATGGTCACTTCTCATGCTGTGATTGGAAATAAGTTATATTGCATGGAGTGGAAAAACGAGCGTAAATTGGCGATATATAATTATGCGGATAATACGTGGAAAATGGTGCCGATTCCAGTGACTGGAAGTTCGAGTATCGGGTTTAGATTGGGGAGCTTGGATGATAAACTTTTGCTATTTCCACTCCAGAAGGGTTATCGAACTCTGTCGTATGATCCTAATGCTGCTCAGGGGTCGGAGTGGCGTAAGTCGGAAATAGAGCCGTCGGGGTTGTGCCAGTACAGTGTGACAATAAAGGCATGAGTTATGTAGATGGACTATTTCTTTGTTGGTTGTGTATGATCTGTAATATAGATGCATTCATCTGGTTTCAATAGTTTTGTTATGTTACCTGTAAATAAATCGTGTTTTTTGTTTTTTACCTTTTTGGTGAATGAAATTGAAATGTAATTCTTTTATGATTTGGTAATTTATTACAGATTTAATTCATTTTTGAAGAGATGGGTTTGGTTTTGGATGTGAGATTTGTTATCTGGTCACTATAAGAGACTATTAAATTTAAAAGGAAAATTTTAAGCAAAAATGCTGTTTTATTTATGTTTTTTGAGCTAATATTTGAATTCTATATGGGGAATACATGAAGATTTGTATGAGAATGATGTTGTGTGTTTAAGATTTAAGAATGATATTATGTGTGTGTTATTTGTTTATATTTTAAAAAATTAGTTGGAAATTATAAAAAGAGTTAAATTAATAATAATTAGTTAACTTGTGATGAGTTTATAATTATAAAATATAAGTGGAATAAATGATTTATGATTTTATGAAATAATGAATCAACTGATTGATAGGTGTTTTTGGGTATTTCAAAAATATAAAAGAATTGAAAAAGTAAGATAAAAAACGTGAACTAGAATGAAAATAATTATTGATATACTTCTATAATTCTTGAATTTTGATTTGTTAAATGAAAAATTGATTGAAAGTTGAAACTGAATGCTATTATCAAAAAAGTATATATTTTTTAAGTATAGAAACTTATATTAATAAACCATTTTATTAAGCCCCCCAAAAAGCAAAAAAAAAAAAAAAAAATGAAAGAAAGAATGCGAAATTCTAGCACGTTTCGATTAATTCGAACCCAAATATATGTAAGAAATTAAATTCTAATTCTAATTCACTTAGCCTAAACAAAACATGGCCAACCAATAGAACACGTTTTAGGACCCCATATAGGGAAATTGGCGGCAACACCCTTGCTAAACCTTAAAACTCAAAAATCCCCCAAATTTCCAAATCTAGGGTTCCGCCACACCATGTTCGGAGCTCAGCCGTCTTCCTCCGCCTTCGGCACCCCTTCCTCCACCCCTGCCTTTGGTACGCCCTCAACTTCAGCCTTCGGCACCCCTTCATCCACCCCTGCCTTTGGTACGCCCTCAACTTCAGCCTTCGGCTCCTCATTCTTTACGACGCCGTTTTCGCAACAGTCGCAGCCTCAACAACAGCAAACGCCATCGCTATTTCAAACCCCTCAGCAGCCTCAACAACAGCAGCAGCAGCAGCAGCAAAGCCCCTTCGGATTTGCGACGCCGTTTAACGCCACACCACAACAGCAAGTCACGCCTTTTAACAATGCCTCGCCTGCGACGAATTTTATGAATTCGCAGTTGACTACTCAGATGGCCCCCGTTGCACCTCTCCCGTTTTCTCTCGCCGATCGCGATATTCAAGTGACTTTTTTTTTTTTTTTTGTGTTTTTTCCTTAATTCTGTATTGTCTTAATTGTTTGCATTTTAGGTTTAGATTTGTTGAGACTGTTTTCTGTTGGTGTTTTTAGGCGATTGTGGATGCGTATAAGGAGGACCCGGGGAACCCTAAGTATGCATTTAAGGTTTGATGTTTCAACATTGTGTTTTAAGATACCTGAATGAATTCTTTTCGAACGACTGAAAAAGGTGACCAAATTTTCTTTGTCCAGTAGTTCCTTGGAACTGTAACAGTTATGTATGAACTAGTTTATTGGCTTTTTGAGTGGGGATGTAAATGAATTCAGTCGAATAAACAGCATTGTGTTTTAGCTGAATTCTTTATTGAGCTTGAAGTTCTGTTTTGTATTTGTTTAATTGTTAAACAAATGGTACTTAACAAGCTTTTAATTTACTTGAACATGAGTTGAGCTAGAGTTGTTTGATAATTTCAATATTTATTATTTTTAGTTGATCAAAGTTGAGCTTTGACTGTAAAAATGGGGCTCCAAGATGGTTTGTTATGTTAAAATGGAGCTCAAATGACTTTATAGTTGTACTGAGTTTGGGTACTAGTGTTTTTTGTTTAGTTCTAGTCTTGAATGAAGCTCTTGCTCTAATATTGAGCATGCTCACTTTTGAGAGTGAGTATTTGGTCAAATTGCTTGGAATTGGAAGGCACTAATGTACTTTTCTTTTTGTAATTGAAGAATTACTTTACTTCGTGATAACGTGCTTTTAGATATTATTGCCTGGAAGCTCGATTACATTGAGCGCTTTTTAAGTATACAAATTGATTGTTTTAAACGAATTCCAATTTCATGCAATTAACTTGGTCCTGTTCATTCAGATAGCTTCAATTTGAGGCGCTTATTTTTTTTTGTCATTGGCTTCATCCACAGTTTTTCTTGGTTTTGCAGCATCTGTTGTTTAGTGTGACTGAACCTCAGTACAGGGCTAAGCCTGCTGGTGTCTCAGATGTGAGTTCATCTTAGTCTTTTGATTTGCTTAATGGGTAGTAAATATTTCAATTATAAATATTTTTGACAGCTATTCCGTAAGTTTGATTAAGTAATTTGGACTGCCAGATTATGTGGGCAGAGGCAATAGCGAAACTAGAAGGCATGGAAAGTTCCAAAAGAGAACGTCTATGGCCCCAACTTGCGCAGGGGTTTAAAGATCTTTCCCAGCGTCTCAAGGTACATGAGAGTCTGATAGTTCATTATTTGTTTAATGTTTAGAAGAAGTCTTGCTGGTACAAACCCCCATTTTTATTTTTGAAGGATTTATTTTTGGTCTAAGTTGATATATAAATACAAGCACCTTATAATATTAAATCAGACACTGTGAAGTTCTTTTGTTTAGCTTTTATGAGAATCACAATCCGTTACCAGCTTTCTGTTGGTGTATCTATTCATTAGGCATTTATTGGTTACAGTATATGACTGGATTGG
Organism: Verbascum thapsus; assembly: GCA_963669365.1. Taxonomy (NCBI): domain Eukaryota; kingdom Viridiplantae; phylum Streptophyta; class Magnoliopsida; order Lamiales; family Scrophulariaceae; genus Verbascum; species Verbascum thapsus. The sequence continues at coordinate 23,702,846 of OY770105.1, forward strand.
CCTATATTTCCTTTTGCTTTCACAAGTCGATTCTTTAGCATTGTGTGCAAATTTTTATCTCAGTTGGTGACAATATTTTCTACAGTTTGGGGTAGATGAAAGAATAAAACTATAATCGAGGAATTTTGTATAAATGCCGGAATGCATATGATAATGAATATGTGTGTATACTATAATGAACACAACTGGAAATAAAGTATAGAATTTTATATTGTTATGGTTGAGTAGAAAGTTGGATACTCGGTGCCTCCTTTGCTTGCAACAAGGCTAAGTCCTACAATGCTAGTAAAGTAGAAAGTATTTTTTTGGTACATTTAGTGAATAACCATAATGGCTTGATAAGGGAAAAAGAACTGAAATTAGTGAATAAACTAACCACACGGTTGAGTGTTGCTATACTGTTAGCTTGTAATAAGGAGTATGCTTCAATTTTAACACTTCTCCATGTATATCATCAAGCTAAGGTCTGATTCTGATAAAAGATATTGTGAAGGGCTGGATTTTTTGTAGTTTAAAGTGTTGATTTTAATTGATTGGAAATGCTGATAGCATGATTGCTCGGTGTCGTTTACCATCCTGTCTCTGCACGGGTTTGATCTTACGAATAGTTTTATCTTAAACTGTGTGAGGAACTATTGGATGTACATTCTGCTCATTTTGTTCTCTCACACACTGTATTGCCTCTCTATGAAGAGTCATGCTATGCTTATAGTTTGTGATATATGATGCTGTTACTAATCTCGGTTTGTGCAGGTTCAGGATGAAGTGATACTATCAGATACTGAAAGACTGAGGATGACACAGAACAACGTAAAGATGGTGATCTCTCTCTCTCTCTCCCCATGTATATATACACATATTTGAACACACACATATACATGTATGTGTGTGTATGTTCCCTCACCCTCTGACACAAGAACAACCTTTGTGGCATTTTCTTAGTGCAGCTCCAAAGGCATTTTCAGGCTGACACACTTCCTTCAATCCAAAGGATGCAACAGAAAGAGCAAGGTCTCCAAAGGCGCCTTTTAAGGGTGAGAATTTCATGTAGTTCTATATATTTGATTGTAGTTTTATTTTGCTAAAAAGTGCTTTGTTTCTGGCCTGCCCTTTTTTAAATTACCGGATATGCTATAAAATTTACTGACAGTTTTTTGGCATAACAAACAGAAGCCTTGAAATTTGAACTTGAACAACTTCTTTGAATGTGAATGGATTTTTATGAACTCTACTTTGGAGACCCTGTTCTTATTATTTTAACAGAAGGCTAGTATGAATAGGTTTCAGTGAGGCACTTCACACCCTGCAATGAATTCTTTGGAATTTGCTAGTCATTGCAAAGTTATTATAATTTATCTGGGATGAATATGCCAACTTAGGCTAGCGGCTAGTGTCACTTGCAATTTTTCAATTGCAGGTTCTGACTTCTACTACATGTCATCCTGCTATTTCTTGTGTCGTATTTTACACAGGTAATGAGAATAATAGAGGCACTGGAGGGTAAAGGCAGTCGATTACCTCTGATGAAAGGAGAAGCAGAATTAGCAGAAAAGTTGGCTGCTATAACACGACAGGTTCTTTATTTTATACTCTTCCAATTTTTTTTTTAAATGTGAATGTGGATTTTACTAACAAATATTTGCGATATTGCAGCTAAAGGGATCTGGAGCAGAACTTTCTAGACGGGTTCAGAATCTGCTCACACTATCTCGCCTTCAAGCAGATGGCTTAAATGGTGGCTCTTTTTATCTTCCAGGATCAACTAAAATTCATGAACAAAGTCTAGCTGACATGCAGGAGGTACACTGAATGATTTAATATTTTTGGACCCGTCTAATTTTCACCTTTTAGTATTAGTAACAACAACACGCAGATAAACCAACTGTGTTGAAAAAGATGTAAAAATACCTGTTTTCTCATTTTAGCATCATGTTGTTGCCATTAAAATGATGATTGTTGATGTAAAAAGAGAAAGTAGGATTGAAGAAGTCATTCGATGATTGGGATTCATTATTGGTCACGGTATATAAGTCTTATTGTTTCCCTGTTTGTGAAAAATAGGTGTTCCAAAAGCAGACTGAGGCTATTGCTAGACTTGGGAATGTGCTGAAACGAGACATGCGGGATATGGAAATCATAATGACTGAAGATACAGAAATGATCGAAGACTAGAAAAATAGTTGTTTGCAATCTCTATTTTATTTTTTCTGCTGCAATTAAGTATGTTGAAAATTTTCTGGTATGTTAACCTGAATTTATATGTATGAGAATTTGCCTTGTTAAAGGCTTAAAAGTTAAACACATGATGCATATAGACTTTAATACTTGCTCTAAAGAGAGTTTTTCAAGGTGATGCTATTTTTCTTAGAGTTGATGCCATGGTGATTTTTTGAAGTCCTTTCCTTGTGTCGAGATATACAGGTAAGTTCAAACAAGCATGGAGTATTTATTCGTTTTAGATCATTGCGACTTACTAATATGAAAGTAAATAACGAAATATTTTAGTTGCAGTATCTTCGTGTTTAAAACGAAGTAAATGAAATAAGTACTATAGGTTTTTGATTTATTCTTGTTTAAAGCCTTCAATGATTATAGAAATGTATAAATATAGTAGAAAAAATTATCAAACTAAAATGATGCGAAATAAAGAACTCGTTACAAAGTTCACTGGTTTATGTAATTCTGATATGTCTAATGCACAAAAGTTCTACAAATAATGGTTAAAGGTAGTCAATCATTTTTCCTTTGTTTCTGTTGATTTCTTTAAGCTCCTTTGTTTGTATACGTCTGCTTCAGAACTTATGTTATAACTCAAATAATTTAAGAGTGTTTGAATTGAATGATTTGAAACCTATGGATTTCAAATTCATCAACAAATTCATGAAATTTGTTTGGATGTATCTAAGTTATAATGGATTTCAAATCACTCGTGTGAGATATTTTCTCCATAACGACGGTGGATTTCAAAGACTCCATTTTAGGTGTCATTTCAAATCTTTTCTCCAAATCGAAACACACCCTAACCCTAAAAGAAATGCAAATGACTAATCAGATGTATATGGAATTGCCACTTTTTAGCAATTTAAAAGGCTATTATAACCTTGAATCTCAATTATCTATTGCTTCTTTTGGCACCTTTGCTTCCAACAAGTATGCAAACATGTTATATCCATATTAAAAACATGTTTCACAGATAACTTTCCGACACAGTCACTGTGGGTATTGTCTTAAAAAAAACTCTTTACGATGTTTATACAGTGATTTCTGCCATACATTGAATTGCATGTACTCGTACTACATTTCAAATACTACCCCAATTTTTCTTTTTTTAGAATCCTCAAACATTACAACAATGGATTCAATAGCTGAATGTTGTTGTAGGGCAATTACAGCACCAAAAAAGTAGCACAAATCAGATTACATTTAAATTGCCAGCATGTGATCCCCCCGGCTAGCCCTTTTTCCTTATGTATGCCTCAAAAAAGTCGAATATGTCAAATGTCAATCAATATCTCACCTAGCCTGTCACCATTTAGAGGCTTCCCTTTACTTCATCTGCATATAACAACTCCTAACTATCATTATATGCTTCAGCCATTATCAACACTATCAGCGATGTCCAACCGGTGAAAAGCCGAGTGCCTTTCCCCTTCCCTGTCCTTTGATCATACTGTTCCCATAAGTATCCACTCTGTTTGTAGTTTTTTACCACATTTCTGCCCACACCAAAGATTCACAAATTACTATGCTGATCGTAAAGAAACAAAATTGTTATAGTCAAAAGCAATTATTCGTACTTGATCAAATTGCTCCTCAAGTCGTTGTATATGATCTTGGCTCGGTCTTTGTATGGCCCATCCACTGTAATAGTTAAGCAAATTACCCACAAGGTTAATGAAATGTTAGTTTATGAAAAATAATACATTGGTATTATGGGAATTTTCAACCATATAGGGTTTACGTTACTGAACGTGTATATGATGTTACAAAGTAATGACATAATTACATATAGCCCCTTATCTAGGGTGTGATTACCAATAGCCCTATGAGATTTTGCAAATTTACCAACATTCGCCTTATCGAAGGGTGAAATTGTGATTTGCATTTGCTGACGCGGTAAAATAGTAATGTGTGATAAGGGTTAAAATCATAATCTACTTTTACTAACAAGAATGTTATGATAATTTCTTAAACGTTGAAGTTAATTTTCATAATTAGAAACCCACATAGGGATTTACATCTAATTTACCCTAGAATGAGAAATAACATCACAATTTGATTTAATCTCACCGCTCCACCTGGGTAGTACCTAAGTGGATTGCAGCTAATGAGTTGGTATTATATACCTTCAGAATAATAGTTGAGTGAGGAAAGAATCATGTAGTTCATGTTCATCCAAATTGGCCCTCTCCAATACGGTGGATCATGCTCAGTGTTGCGTTGCATGTATATTGAGCTGGCAAAGTTGCAACAAACAGATTAGTTAAACAAAAACTAAAATATCCACAACTAGGGTAAAAAATGATATATAACCATCTAATTTACCTTGTTTTAGCAAGAGATCTTAGTCCAAATTTAGTCCACAGAGCACTTGAGTTTGAGATGAGATCAAGCTGTTTTTCTAATATCCACGATTCCTACACGTAGATCAATGATGTATAAGAAGATGAAAATGACCTCAAACAATTAAACAAAACGCAATATGCTGGATTGATATATCAACTCACAGGTGGTATAAGCCTACCCATAAAGGGAAACAGGCTAACGTAGCCAATATGAGGAACCAGTCTCAATACAGGTTTCTCGAGTACTTCCCTTACAAGTTCACGAATAGGATAATTGCCACCTCCTACCACTCGCCAACTTAGACGAACCTAAGAGGAACAAAAATGTTGTAAGTGCAAATACGAGCCTATTATAAACTAGTCTACTTTAATTTCTCTCCTTTTCGTTCTTATTTTTATCCTCATAACACACATTGACCTGTTGATGGAGTTTACATTAATTGATGGTTTACTACCAATGCTACTTTACTTTACTGAAAAACTAAAGCTATACCTTCTCTGTATGATTTCCATAATCAAAATAAGCTCCTGTATCATAATCGATATGCATCTGAAATGTGAAAAAATACGTGTAAGATTAAATTCCATGCATGCTTACGTGGAACAAAGCTTAAACAGACCTAATGTCACTTCTGATACATAATTATGATGCACAAGTGTAAGATCACAAAAATATTGGAAAATAAGTGCAGGTGAAAACATAAATCACCTGATTTAAGAGCTCAAAATCTGAGAGCAGCTTTGCTGTCAAGTTATACTCCTGCATAATTTTTTTATATATATAACTCTAGCAAACAAATATAACCAATATTTAGTAAGTTATTTAAATTATTATACCCTTCCACTGTGATTGTCCTCAAGAAACTCCGATATAGAACTCATGCAATCTGCAGCAAGACGCATCCAACATCTAAGATCCAAGTGACGTTCATCTTCACTGGGATGTGATGCACGTGGATAATCATCCAATCCGGAAGACAGTGTCTGGTGATACAAAACATGCTATTTTGGTAAATTTAACAAACCAAAAATATTGTAATTAACATTAGATGCAATTATATTATAAGTTAAGAATGCTCTATGACTAGAGCTGTAACATATGTTGCGTCTGGTGTTATGCTTAACTTTACATATCTAGCAGCTCGCCAGTTTCACAAAATGAGACCAAATTTAAACCTGGCTCAAACTATTCATTGATTTCTTTAAGCATTGTTAGGTTATGTTACTGCAAATCAGCTTCTATATGCCAAGCTACAAAAATTACTAAATAGGTTTCAAGGTAGGCATGTTTTCCATCCATATACAAATGTTTTTCTAAATTCAATGCTATTCAGTTGCATGACAGTTTCACAACCACAAAAAGTGGCTCTTCATTTCAACCCTCATATAATTCCATTCGTCTGTAAAAGCTACACATTCTCAATTTAATTGCCACCAACAGTTAGCCAGAAAGCTATGTTATCGAATTTTTCATACACAACATAAAGGTTACCTTGAATTGATGTTCAAACATTTAATCCACGAACTATTAACACTTATCAGCAAGTTATAGAATTCTTTAAAAAAATTTAAAGAATTACTTCAAATAGTTCAAGAAATGTATGATGTAGTGGATGGTACCTTTGGATTCAGTTCATGTATGATCGTACTGTCTCTTCCATGCCAATAGTAGGTATATGCATCTTTTCCTGTGAACATAACCCGAAGTTTCTAATCTAGAAATCTATCTATAATAACAATAATAATAAATAATAATAATAATAATAATAATAAATATCCTAAAAGTATGAATGATATGGGATCACTCACATGATTTGCATTTCTTGACTTTTTTATTAAGACCAAAATAATTCCATAGTAATAAATAGTGTCTCATACTTAATTAAATCTAATAATAATTATTGCCATTAAAGGAATGTGCATGAATGTGGTAGGAAATGGAGGTTTGACCTTTTGACCTTCTTAGTCGAGATAGAGTTTATGATAATTAAATTTATTAACCTTCATTTAGAAGATATTTATCTTTGGTAACATATATTTTTGTAAAGGAGGATATAATTTGGTAAAATCTATCTACATAAATATTATATTACAATATAAAAATGGAGTTTTTAAAGCTTTACTCAGATCCAACTAGACTTCCCAAGAGCAAATGTCAAGTCAAGTGATTTCAAATATCAACCTCTTTTCTTTTCTGAACATTGGTTTTATATGATATTTCTGCATTTGAATAAATTTGACATTGGCTCAATTATAATAAATTGCCGCCAACTAGGTATTCATCATCCAGATTAGAAGCATCCTATTCACGGAATGTTACATTTCTCAAGAATTTATACCCACATTGATACCCCGTGCGTGCTATTGATTCATCAGCCTTCAATTTCTCAAACTCTTCTGGCTAATTATAACATTATTGATATATTATTTTTATGTTGAGAAAAGAAATTGAAAATCAAGTTAGTAAAAATACTATACTAAACAAAGATATATAGTTTTCTGAACATTATAAAATGAAAAAAATGGCTTAAAGTAAAAGGAGTGAAATAATCTTTAAATTAAATAAAAATATATGGTATTATATAAGCATTTGCTTGTGAATCTTGAGGCAAGCAAACTATTAGTATGAATCACTATATTATTTATTTTGGAAAAATACGATAACCTTATTATCTTAATACAAATTGCATGATAAATATAAATTTATATTTCTCAAACCCTTATATTTACAGCAAAATTAAAACATTTACGAAGTTAGTAATAGCTGCTAATTCAGTGACAGATGTGTGTATCTTCCTCAACTAAAGTTCAAACATCAAATTGGCTCTGAAGATAATTTAGAACTTATACCTATTAAACATTTCTATCTAATAGTAAAGATGCATTGTCTTTTTCCCATATTTATTGGACATATCATATTCATATTTATATAGTTATGTAATTATTTTAATACATTCGTGTGAATCACGTGCAGTGCACGTGATATTTACTAGTTATTAAAACCAACTTTAGCTTGTTATTCTGACAAATGACTTACCTAGATTTCGTTTCAATAATTTACATGACATTTTCTCATTAAAACATGAGGTTAGCATGTAAAACACACATATAAGTGAATTAGCCAGCTCTAAGAGATCAATCTACAGTATTCATAAAAATCTTGTCATACTCACCTGATTGAGTTGTATTAAACCATTTAAACCATGCATCAAGACGAACAAATGCTTGACGCAAGAAGACTGAGATGTCATTTTTTTCCGAGGCAGTAAACTTGTTTTCCTTAACACCATATACCAACTCTGCACAAAGGAAACTTTAATCACCATTTATATGATGAACTGAAGATATTTCATCATGGAAGAAAAATATGCAAACTATGACAAAAAGTTTCTGAGATTCATTTCATGGCCAGTAAATTAAACAAAAACAAATAGCAAGGGTATATATCAACATTGAAGATAGTTAAAAGTACTAATGTTCATCTTCAACCAGGTTTTGCGTATAAACTGTTACAAACACCAGTATGATACATACTGAAAGCCTTTGACTGATAAGTATTTGATGGGACCCAGAGAAAAAAGGCCTTCCTGTACTAAGAAAATCGATTAATCTTGTTGTCAATGATCAGTTGAATAATATCTTGACCATTTAATAAAAATCACAATCAGATGAACCACAATGCCATGCAGTAGCTACATTAGTGTTACTTCAGAAGCTAGCAAAACAACATGTATCTCTCTTCCTTTATTGTTTTTGATTAGAGGATTAGAATTAATGTCCAGGTGCTTTTTAAGAATGGTGCGATATGATGTCATCTTATTGTAGCTATGACTCTCAACAAGATAAATGTGAAAAGAACTGAATTCGATTTCAAATGTTACATCAGATCATACAGCAGAAAGTGCCTACTAACCTTGTAAAAACACTAAATCAATACATTCCAATGCAGTGAAAACTAACCTCGTAAAACCAGAAATAATGTCGGGGGATTTCCATTTGTTGGATGCTGGGCCACGAACTCCGATGGTACCTTACTACAGAAACCAAAAAAAAGGCATAAATCATGATTTGAAAACTGTTAAGTATTATGAGCTGATTAAATCATGATTTGAAGCCATCTGATGTCACCTTAGAGCTTCGGCACCTAAAATTTGCTCACGTGGTATCCATCCATCAGCATTCATCAGATCTAACCAATGCCCGATGATATCCAAGGAAATGCGAACATCCCAACGCCTTCAAATAAGAAAAGAAATAGGGGAATTAAAAAATACTTGGCTGCCTAATTAGTAACCGAAGCTATAGAAGGGGGAAAAAGATCCACATGCAACAGGCAACCCACCAGATCAGTAGCTGGTGAAAACCTTCATCCCACAGAAATCCCCTAGGAAAGAAGGGTCGACTGGGCACTGCGGTGTATAGCTCAGCTGGCCAGTATGAAATATAATTATCACGAGTTTCAAGCTGCACAATACAATAGCTGACTGCATGACTTTCGCTATGTATCCAAATGAAACTAACTAATCATGTCAACAGAAGACAGTATTTCGTAGCAAATTTCACGATCGAAAAATAGACGGTAAAAAATTCCAGAGCCGATGAAAGCATAGTTTAACACGAATTTTTAATCAGAAACTAGTTCTCAAATATGGAGATTTCAACATCCCTAGCCTAAAAAAACAACCTTCTTAAGATGTAAGCTCCAAAAGATAATTTGTTAAAATTGTAACCGACAGAAATGTAGAGAGTCACAAAGATGAAACCCAAAACATTTTCAGAAATAAATTGATCAGACAGTTCAGATATGGGTTCCTTGGTACCAATTGGTATTAAGCAATTGGTCAGTAATCTTAATCAATCAAAAAAGAAGAGATCATATGGAACTTGAACCTAGCATTTGGCAGTCAAAAAAAGAATCAGACACTAAGCAGGAAGTAAATGTGTAAGTAAGCTGTTGAGCTTAAGTAGTAACAGCAACTACATTTTAAATTCTAAAATTTGGACATAATTCTGCATTCCTCAACAGGGAGCCCCAAATTCATACCACGTTAAGATCTTGAAAGCATTGATACAAGAATAACTAAGCCAAACAACTTACGTCTGAGGATGGCGGAAGTGATATTTTTGATTGGCCATAAGAATAGCCAATCCCACCCAATAAATTTCCAAGAGCAGCTTTACCCACCATCACAGCTTCAGAATTTAGCTGAAACATCAAATTATTCAAGAATACGAACAAAGAAGGGACCAAAAGGCAAAGTATAAAGATAACCAAAATGGGTATAAATGTGTATCAATGGACCAGATATCATAAAGTACACAATGGTAACAGGATACTGTAGCTGATTCCCATTTATGCAATGATTCTGACAACTAAAGTTATATGCAAAATCTTACTTTCACTCAAATTTAATTTAAGGCTGGACGAAGATGTATGATGTATCTTTATTCTTTACCAAGAAATTCTGAAAACAGACATTTGGTATGTGTGTCCATGAAAATGTATGATGTATTTGATGATTTTCACAAAGTCTCATGTATATGATGAAAAGATTAGTATAATTACAATATATGTCAAAGCAATCAGTAATATCCTAGTGTAGATGGTGATTGTTTTAACCCCTTCAATTTTACTCGCTATTGATCTATTTGAAATTGTTCCTTGAGTCATAATCTCAAAAATCTTGGAAATGGATAGAAATGCAACATTTGACAACATGAAACAAAAAACATTTCTATTACAAAAAACTCGATAAATGACGATTTCAAAATGAATGGTTTTTCTTCTCATATTCCAAGCTATTAACTTACCACAAGAACATTCTATATCGAATGAAAAGCAAATAGGATTTATATGAAATAAAAATAAACGAGATATTTGTAAAGAATTTACAGATAGTTTCTGCATATTGGTAAATTCAAAACATGAATTCAGAGTCAAAAGAAAAACATTGAAAGAACGTGTCGTTCTTCAATTTTCATAATCCTTAAATGGTACTTACCTCATCAGACATGTTAAAGCATATTTGGAATTTGTCATCAAACTGCTTCTGCTTCTGCTCTAGATGACTACTCAAAGAGTCACCTGGAGAGATTGACAAACATTATAAGTGTGAATTGGGAAAACAAATGAAAGATTATTAATGTTTACAAAAAACAAAAGCAAATACTTTTTATAAATACAAGTGTCATGTTAATTTTGGTTAGAAAAAGAAGTGGAAGTCAAATTCGAACGGGATCTTGATCAAAACATGAAAAGAAGTGGAAGAAACTTGCCTTTTGAGTCCTTGTCAAATAAGGAAACTTGATTATCTTATGGACAAGTTATAGCGTTAATATAGGATTATTCTCTATATATAGGACGAATTTTATACACTTTGGAGGAATTTTTCCATTTTGACATATTTTAACATCCTTAGAATTGAATTTTTTGTCTTTTGGAGATCAAGGAAACAAGGAGGAAGAAGAATGAAGATTCTTCACCGATCATAGGGAGTTTTCTTGTTTATTACTTTTATTTGTCTATGAATAATTGGTTTGAAATTTCTTTTTCTTCCATGACCATGATATATAAAGTAGTGGTTTTCCAACTATTTATTTCCTTGCTTTATGTCTTGATCTTGTTTGAATGCTTACATATGCTTAGCTACCATATGGCCAATGATCGAAGTGATGGATAATCAACAAAAGCATACAGGTTTCAAAATTAATTCTTATTCACATGAACTTTGGCAATTTACATATCACGCAACATTCTCCACCCCGGGCAGTCCAATTACAATAGATAACAGCTAAAATCTCTAGTAGTTTTTTTGCTTTAATAGACCAAGTGAACATGTACTATTGCTTTTAATATGACCTAGAACATCAAACTTAAACTCTAAGGACATGTTTTATCAAGCAGTCTATGATTAAATAACTCTCAATATATGCATGCATGATGATTCTTATCTGTTAAATAATAGCCAATATTTGGATAATCAACATTGAACGTGGATGATCAAACAAATCTCACAGAAAACATATGCATCATACCTACAAGGTTTCTGACACGTTGTTCCGTACTTGAAATAGAACCACTAGATTTTGACACAAAAGCAATGTCTGCTTTGAAGGGTATCATTGCAGAGATCTGAAGTAAAACCAAGACAATGCTGAGCAAAGGAGACGAAAAGCAAAAAGATAAACTGAAGTTAAATTAAATTTTCTGAATATACATGACAAATAGCTTGCAACATATTGAACAATTCATTGATGACGAACCTGAAAAACTAGAATATTTGGAGCGAAATCAGATGTGTCTGAAAGCTGTAACCGGCCATTTGTCCTAGCCTATACAGAATGAAGGGAATCTAAGTTTAAGTGACATGAAGATGCAAGTAAGATTATACACCACAATTATGAAACTTGATAGAAAAACAAAATAAAAACTATGCTCATAAAACGATAATTAGCTCATCCGCACCTGAATTCCGAGATTGGCTTGGACAAGATCGGATAAATTGTGAATATGATTTGTCTTGAAGCCAGCGTAATGGAACTCAAATTCATCCTACAAAGTTCATTTGTTTATTGCCTGTGAGCTAAAATCGTAAAATGCAAGCTGAATAAACGTTATATTACTTGATTAATAGGGTCATGATTTTATGTGGGGTAGAAGCCACATGTAAGAGGTAAATAAACATCGTGCGAGCTAAGTGATGGCAAGCAACAAAATCAGGAAAATTAGTACATACAGCAAGTGGTTTATATAACTTTGATAGCATTGGGTGAAGCAACAGACATGTTAAACTCTCTCCAAAATGATTTACTTCAAAGGATTGAAAAAGTAAAATTCACATGACATGATATCCAAACAGTGTTTGGAATCTTCTTTCAAGAAAGCCTTAAGATAAATAGATACTTTTGTGCTCCTTCTAGAAGTTGAAACCTTGAATTTTGAACCGAGAGGGAAAAATAGTTTCTATAGAATGATTTGCAGTTTATCAGACGTATAGTATTATTTAAATGTTTTAACATATACCAACCAAATCTTTGCAATTAAAATGGAACACGAATACTACAGCGGGCATGTCAAAAAAACCTATATTACACTGTAAGAAATGTACTCTCTAAAAGAGTTATGTATTTGTATATGAGGAGATACCTTTGATTCCAAATGCAACTGCCAATTGCCAACATCACTCCGTGAACCAAATGCCAGAATGTGGTCATCGGTAATGTCCGAGTTGCCCCTACCCAGACCTAGAGCAGTTCCACCTTCATCAGCCACATAAAAGAACATGTGCACAGACCTTTCCATGTCCCCATTAAGTCTAAAACAGTGAAAAAATAGTTAAGACTTCTTATTAGCAAATGATACACAATCTTAGGCACGGGCGATTAATCTCCATATGATGTGAGTTTCTGCAGGATATCCATAAATATTATAAGCTGTAATATTAGAAGAAAAAATGTTCACTTGCTTTCACCAAAGAAAGAATAACATAACGCCGTTCTTGTAAAAAGTAAAGATACAGCCAAACAATTAAGGGTTTTTTATAGGTACAAGACAAACTGATTAAATGGCCTCTTTGTGCAACAATCTCGCTAGAAGCAGGATCAGGAGCCTTGTTATAGTCCTGTATGGATCCCAAATTTAGTAACATGCAATAATGTTTTTTTACTTGTTTATTCATCCATTCATGCATTAGCTGGGAGAGTTCATGCATGGACTTTCATTCTTTATTACTATCCTTGGTTAAGTATACCAATCAATTAATCTACTTCTGTCTTCAACAAGCCTCGACTCTTATCCATTTAGTTCCCAAGTTCAAGATACATCATGTTTCAACTCCAAAAAAGGTTGTCCAAGACAAACGATTTTGCGAAATCTAGGCTAAGTACCTATTAATTCAGTGATCAAAAGTAACCCATTTGGAAAAGCTGCATGCTTATTTAGGTTTAGCAACACAAGTATGATAAAAGGTCAGGAAACTTACATTTCACTTTGTGCTTCGATTCGAACTGCCCAGTCTCCTCCATAACCACTCTCTTTCTCTTTAGATTTCAGAAAACTTGTTGTCAATGTGAATTCTTGGTCGACCAAAACTTGACGTCCATAATCCCATCCGTTATGATGCGTCCAACCATATGTCTTAAGATCATCTGAATTCTCGCATACATGTCGCATTGAATACCTTCCATCCTTGACTCCAATCCACATCAAACCAGCAAGCAAAGACTGTGGAGTCCTGGCAATGACAGCTTCATGTCATGCTATGTTGTGCATATTCCCATTAAACAACAATAACTTCGATAGAAATTGAGAATGCAACCAATTAAAAAGTGTGAACACTTTATACCCTGTCAAACCTGATTTCAGTTTCAAATAAAGCGACACTGTACTCTTACTGTTAATATGATCATGTTACCTCGTGATTCAACATTTAGCTTCTAACTGCAGAAAATAAAAGATCTTTTCTATACTACATACCCAATTTTTATAATGTACCTATAAATAAGTGTGTAGTTAACACCAGCATATGCCAACAAAGAACTAGAACAATTTGATTCTAAAGCTACTGAATTAACAAAAACTGCAGCATTATGAACTTACCTGGCTCGAACTCCGAAATAAACATGAGGCCTATATGTTCCCCAGTACAAATCCTCCTTGTGCTCCCCATGAAACTGCACAATTAATTTATTTTTTGGGGACCATATTCACACATAAATAATAATAAAAGAAAAAATTGTGAATTATATCACCGCATTAATCAGAAAAAGAAGCAGTATAATTTTCTACTTACCATAGGAAGATCCATGAGCTTCGGAGCAGGTAATGGAGTAACGACCCTAGGTATTACAGTCTTCTTCACAGGATTTATAAAATAATCACTCTTCATAATCAATCCGGCTATCAATAAAAGAATCCCAGAAACAAGTAAAAATTTGAGAATGAAATATAGGACCCTTTTGAAATTACGGTCTTGGCCAGCGGGTATTCGTCTTCTCCGATTTGGGTTTTGGTTATTAGGTGGTTGTTGATTGTCATCATCATCTGATTTGATTTTGGCTTTTCTGCGTGAAATTCGAGTCATTGAGATAAACCAGATTTATTGGGTTTTGTGATTGAAATGAAATTAAATTAAATTAAATTCTCAGGTTTTGATGAAAAAGACTATAGCGGGAGAGAGTGGAGGTTTTGTGGGGAAAATTCTATAAAGGTCCCAGTCCATTCCTCACCACACATTTATGGGGTGGTGGGTGGTTAATACATGCGTGAAGTGAGTGCAAAAAACCACCCACCACCCCATAAATTTGTGGTGTATATGGGCCGAGACCCTTGGTCCCGGTCCATGAAAGAATGACCCGTTTTGTGAGGTTTTGTTTCCTGCAGTTTGTTACGTTATTAACTAAAGTTGCTATAATCAAAGCTTAAAAGGGGAATGTAAAGTTTATATTTCACACTCTTAAGAATTGCCCCATTACTTGGAATTTGTTTAGACTGATCTGAAATTTCGATAATTTCATTTTTGAAATTAATTAGAAGATTTTATTAGTATAATGAGAGTAAATATAAAATCGAGCTATTATAAATGTTAGAGCTCAAAGCATTTTGATGTAAAATCAACTTATGTAGTCGTAGTTGTAATTATAAATTAAAAAGAAATGTTGATTTGAATAACCTGAAACTATATATAATAGTTATTATTAGGGATTTTCGAGATCTTTAAGTGTTGATAATATTATAAAATGATCATTTAAATACTAATAAATTTGACGTGTTTTCTTTTCAAGTATCCAATTCCTATGAATCACTTATTCTATCCAATTTTATCATCACCCTCTATTATAATATAATAAATATTATGTTGGAAATTTTGATGAGTAAATTGTATTTTAGCACAATTTATCTAAAGATTTAAGTAAATTTTGTATATGTCAAGAGGAATATATTTAGCTAAAATTATTCTACGTTTTAAGTAGATAAATTTAGAACATTTAATTACTCAAATACAATTTCGGGTGGATAAAACGTTGTTCATAATTGGGATCAAGTTATTGATATGTACATATGCGATTAAATGATCACAAACTATACTATTAAGTGTCTAATTTGCTGCATATCTACATTATTTGAAACAATTAGCCATTATTGTAGATAAATAATATAGGCAATTTGTAGGATATTATCGGATAATATCGATTGTATTGCTTATAATATGGGCGATATTAATCTATTTTATCGGATCAGTGGGTACAATTTGTTGGGAATACCAGGATCATGCTAATATGAGAGAAAAATACTTCTATTACTTTCAAGAATAGAAAGAAGAGGCATACAAGCTCTAACTAAAAACTCTCAAAAAACCTTTCCATATCTCTCAAGGATATTCACAACTCGTCTTGGTTGTGCTATGATGATCTATGATTTATTTTTCTTGATGATAGAAAGACTCTCCAAGCTTCTATTTATAGCACCAAGCTAGGTGCTAGGAAGGTTGTAGGTGTGGTAGGTGTGGTAGGTGTAGTAGGTGCAGTAGGTGTGGTAGGTGTGGTAGGTGTGGTAGATTTACCAAATTGAATTCTTCACAATTACGTATCAGCCAATATTATCGAATATCGATCGATACTTTGAACCATGTATACAACAAAATGAATAGTTTTAGTTGAATCGTCTTTTCAGTTGATTTGATATAGAATCCTATTTCTCAGGAACTTAATTGCATTGCCTCTGGGTTCTAATTACAGGAGCTTTCAAATAATTAATAAAAAAATAGAGCTAAGTCAACAAGCCCGTCTAGCTCAGTTGGTAGAGCGCAAGGCTCTTAACCTTGTGGTCGTGGGTTCGAGCCCCACGGTGGGCGTTTTATAATGTTCCTTTTTAATCTACTTTTTATAATAATTTATTTTGCTTATTTTACAACACTTTTAAACCAAGTATAAATTGATTCTAATACATAAAACTACTGCTTCTAAAAAAAAAAAAATAGAAATACTGAATTTCCAAATCAAGATGATAACTTTTTTTATTTCAATCAAATCTAATTATATATGACTTACTTTCGTTTGGACTTCTCCAAGTACTCTCAAAATGCACCTGTTAGTCTTTTTCTTTAACTCTTTTAACATATTCACTAAAGTCCTACTTATCTACACTTTCTTTAAATTTTACAAGTGAATAATTAAATCCCTTCACAAATTTAAATGGGATTTTCTGTTTCAAATCCTGTTACATTTTAACGTATTGAGTGAATAACACGTGTAATTACACAAAAATAAAATTTGAACACGTGTAATTCGCCCACATAGAGAGGACATCAAATTTGTCTCATATTTGCACCCACCAAACACACCTTTCTTACATCAAATTCCAGCTTGCCTCAGATAATTCTTCAAGTTGATCTTTAAATATGTTTCTATCTTCACTATATTTGCCACCTCTCTCAACATTCTCAGCCTTTTCTTCATCCAAAAATGCCTTCGAAGGCGTATTTTCGTCTTTTTTCTCATCATCCTTTTTTCCCATCTCGAGTATTTCCTTATAAGTTCGCCTCGTTGGACTATCCATTTGTCCAAACGGGTTTTTCGAGTCATGATATGAACAATCAGAGATTGGAGATGATTCTGCAGATTTAAAAGAAGACAATAATGGAGATTCTAGAGTAGATTCCGGTTCGTCGAAAACGGTTTTAATTACAATTTTTGAAGAAAAGAATCTCTTGTCATTTTCATGCAAAGAAGAATCAGATTGAGATTCCATTATTCCCTCCGGTTCTGATTTGGTGCAGTGAGTACTATTACAATTTTCATCAATCTTCATCTCCTTTTCCCTTGTAATATTCAAATGAGGAATAAATTTCAGCCATGAAATCTTATGAAAAATAGGCCAATTCATGATCATGTGAATTTTTGTCATAAAACCATCAACTTGTTCCGGTAGGACTTCTGCATTACATACGAACCCATCGATTTTATCGAACAAACGTTTGGATGGAGGGAAGATCTTCTCGACCGTGTTTTCGACGGTGAGGATTTGATCATCCAATAGAGATAGCATTGCTAGCCATTGATACAACATGGCATTTATAATGGGGAAGAAAAGATTGAAGAGCTTAATACCCTTTGTGAATATTGATCCTAAATTAGTATCATAATGTTGAAGTTTTGTGGATGCATTATGAGCAATGGCTAAAAACGAGGCCCCGAACGTGTGTAGTGGGCGACGCCTTTTAGGCGTCGTTTGTTTGCCAACTCGAGATACCTGCAACAAATTAGTAGCATTTTCATTTGAGTAAAATTTGAAAATTTATGTAATAAATAAATTTCGAGGTATGCAGAAAATTAACCAAATTAATATTCGAAAGATTGATAAAGAGATGAAAAATTGAAGTTTGTTGATTTTAATAGGATTCATTCAAGAACGTTTTTTTCAAAAATATATTTGAGAAACGAAAGTGAAATGCTGATATCGTTATATATAATGAGATGACGAATAATTCATCAAATGAAATAACTTGGATTAGTATAGTTCTTGATTGTGTTGTTTGAAATCATGGAAGAAAATAGGGCCAAAAATGCTTACCAAATTCAATAGGGAAAACCCATATTGCATAATGTTAATAGGGAGGCTCCAAAATAAATAGAGAATTCTCATTTTGTATAAAAATAATTTAGAAAATCTTTGACAAAATTGAGTTGTTTGAAACCTAAATGTAGTAGTTGAAAGAGGAGAATAAATGATTGAAACCTAAAAATTATTAGTTGAAATTCGTTAAATGAGGAGAATAGATGGCTTTCATTGTCACTAACCGTTGCATGTCTATAATATGTATGGAGAGACCAAATATAGTTATGGCATGAAATTTTTGACAAAATGTCAATAAATTTCTTTTTGTCTATTATTGGAACTAATATCTTAAGACTAAAAATCATATACATTCTCCTAGGCTCCTAACAATGAAATTAGACTAAAAGCAATTACAGCAGAAACTCGATAAATTAATACTCGATTATTTAATAAACTCTTTAAGATAATATTTTTGGCCGGTTCCGACTCGGGAATAGGGTGCTAAATTAATAATTCGCTAAAATTATAAGATAATACATTTTTGATAATTTCTATAGACCCCATATAAAATATATATTAATAATTCCTTATATACTACATATTACATGAATGAGTTATGAAGATTTCTTGAAAAATGACTCAATTATCTTTTATTTTTTTGTTGAAATCAATTTCATCTTGAATCTCGTCTCTAATTTTTCTCATCATTGTAAGAACTTCTCATGTTGTTTTCTTAAGGTGCGAGATTGAAGGGTTCTTTCAAATTTGGTCCTTCATTTGATATACGTACAATAACTAAGTGGAAGTTTGTAAGATATTTGTAAATTGAGTATCTCATTATAAATTAATAAAATATTAATTAATATATAAATTAATAATTATTAATTTATCGATTAATTAATAACTCTTTTAATTAATAAATTTTGGTAGTCCCATGAGTATTAATTTATAGAGTTTCTATTGTAAATATCTTTGATGTTTTTTAAATTAAGACGCTCATTTCTAAAATAATTCTTTGTACTCGTTATTGAACATTAAGTGATATAAATAATGACACATTAGCACTTGATCACATCAGACAACGATGTGACAAAGTACACAAATTTATATTTGACATGCCCAATACACAACTTGATACAAATATTTTATTTAAACTATTAATTCCGTATTAAGTCGAATATTGTATCCCATAATAATTTACTCATTTGAGATGATTACTTTTCATTAATATTGTACCCACACAAACCTCGAATCTTTTCAAAATATTTTTTTGGAAAAAAGATTGTGCTTTGTAGAGACTACATTATTTTTAATTTGTGATTTGGGGGCGATTAAATTGCCCATAACAATATTTCGTCAAACATTTGAGTCTTATTATTATAATCAGTCCTACACCTATAAAAAGGGTCTTAAATCACCAAAAACATTGTCATGCATCATTCACTTGCATAACATACCAACATTTCAATCAATTCGAGTTATTTCGTAGTAAACGAAAAATATACTTATAGTTATGTTAATGGTGCCAAAAGATCCATTCGGGTTTGTGTCGGGTCCAACTATGTTTGACCCAAAATCGTTCAGTCGAGAAGGGTCCAATGTTCAAAACAATATCGACCCTTTTTGCTAATCTCTCCATATTCCTCGAAGCAGTTCATATCTAACGATATCTCGACCACCCTTTTTCTTAGGCATCAAACTGAGCTTTGCTAAAGCAGAAGAATTGAGATAGCTATCTGGAATAATCGAAGTCAAGGTCGAGTCGAGCTCGTCCACCTCATCGTCGCTTGTGTAGGATTTGTTGAGTGTTGATGATGTGCTATTATTAGCCATTTGGGTTCCAATTTCTCCCACACTATTATTGTTAAGTAACGATGCAGGTGGTGGTGAATATTTTGTAGGGCTCACAGTGCATGGGAAGCTTGTGAGTACATCTCCAGAAGCACCTAAAATCTCCTATATGAAGGGGAGAAAAATAAATGACATTAGTAGAAATTGTGTTGAATAAAGTTGAAGATTGATGAAAGTTACAAGTGTTGAACTTGAGATGGCTTTATAAGTCTAATATTTACACGGAATGAATAGGGGGACTGGACGTGGATAGTGGTGTCAATGGGCTTGGAATACCCGGATCAAATTGAACCCATGAAATGCCCACAGGTAAACTTCGGGCAAATGACCACGTGTCGGGCAAATGCCCACGGGCAAACTTCGGTTATTGTTCGGGTATAAACCCGCGGGTATTTTCAAATTGTAAAATTCGGGTAAATTGCGGGTAATGTTCGGGTAAAATACCCGCAGGTAAAAGTTGGACCCGAACTACCTAGTGTCATCGGTCCGGGTCTCAGACCCTACGGGTCGGGTCCAAGTTGGGTAAGTTTTCTATTGACCGGGTCTGGTATGGGAAATTTCCGCCTATTGACAAGTCTAGACGTGGCAGTCGCCTCCTTAGTAGTCAATAAGTTCAAGGTTTACTTCGTGCTTTATTTTTATATCATTCTCAAAAAAATTCCTCATAGAATTCGATAACCAAACACATTAATGTAAAATAAACAAAATTCAAAACTCCTGTTATACTTAAATCTCCTTTCTCAAGTGAACGAATAATTTAATGAAGAGAATACATTTCGACTAGTGACTAAGAACAGAGATTTGCAGCTAAAAGTACAAACCTCTGATTTAAGGGCATCGATGATGCTTCGTGGAATATAGTACGGACAAAATTCATCTGGCACAAAATGTTTCGCAACCCGTATGATTATTGTCGGACCAAACATCGGACAAACCTTAGAACAAAAAAAAAAACGAAAAAATTGTACGCTAAGTGAGAGCCAAAAATGAAGTAACAATATATAGAAGAGTTTGATTATCGCTTAAGTCTTTGTTTGATTGTAATTTACCTCTTTTCTAGTGGAAGAATCGGCAAGCATTCCAAAAGGGAGCATCATAAGATCACTCAATGCATGAAGGAGACGAAAAGCCTTGAAAGACTTTGGTCTTTGACCATTCCCGAGAACAACACTCTCGTGATTTAAGTCGTCTCCTAGGCCAAATAAATCCGATAGCCATCTTGACCAGATTCCAACCTACAAAAAGAGTTAATCGAATCAAGACCTTGTAAAAAAGATAACGCTAAAATATCACTGGTAGTCCCTCAACTTCCGATCATCTCGCTTTAGTCCTTGAGATCATAATGCAGTAAGGGTGTGTTTGGATCGAGTAATTTGGATTTTGGGAGCGGGTTTGGAAGAAGGATTTGAAATGACATTAAAATATAGTCATTTCAAATCCACCATAGTTATAGAGAAAATAGCTCGAATTGAATGCCAAGGGATTTGAAATCCATTATAACTTAGGGGACATGCAAACAATCTTAGGGTGTGTTTGGATTGAAGGATTTGAAATGTATGGATTTCAAATTCAAATTCGTCAACAAATCCACGAAGTTCGTTTGGATGTATCCAAGTTATAATGGATTTCAAGTCACTCGACATTCACTTTGAGCTACTTTCTCCATAACTACGGTGGATTTCAAATGACTCCATTTTAGGTGTCATTTCAAATCCTTCCCCCAAATCCCCTCACCAAATCCAAATCACTCGATCCAAACACACCCTTAATGGATTTGTTGACGAATTTGAAATCCATAGATTTCAAATCCTTCTATCCAAACACACCATAAGGTATTGACGGAAAATGGATCATTACTTTTTTCGACTTTGCCCTTGCATTTAGTAATCCTCCATCCAGCCGAAGAAATACTCAGTCAAAATTTCCATTCTCGGGAATCATAGGGACGAAAGTGTGACAAAAGTAAGATTTGCATTTGGCCAAAATATAATTTTATCTTGTAACATCTTTGTTATGCACTTACCGCGTTTTTCAACTGCGCACCAGCACCAAAGCTCGATTTTCCGGCCAGGATTGGAAGGACTTTAGAATCACTAATGGGATCGGAAAGAGGATCAGTCGGCATATCCTCTGCAGATTCACGTAGAATAGCATTAAACATCGCCACATCCAGCCTATTAACTAACTGCTCCATCACCTACAAAATAAACGTTCATCGTTATATGGCTCCATAACATATCTAAATTGCCCTCCAATTTAAGCTAAAATATCTATCTCGATTCTCGCCCCATAACATATATATATATATATATACCATTTTAACTAGAGATGAAAAACAGCCACATTCATGGCCTCCAGCACGAATAGGACAAAGCCTTTCACACGCATCTTTGAACGCTTTTTTCCATAACTCTATAGAAAAGCTTCCAAACTCGTGATCGCCCAACTTTTTTCTTCTTCCACTTGCTTTCTTAGTACTTGACCCTTTTTTTCTACCACTAGCTTTTGCAACCGAGGGCTGCATATGGGGCGTAAAAGTCTGCAAAGATTCAAATTTTGACCATAATTTATCTTAAAACTGCGCAATTGAATTAGAAAATGACCAAAAGTGAAAAGTGAAATATAAATAAACAACCTGCCACCATACAGAGTCCACAATTCGAGAAAACAGCCAAGATTCAACTCTTTCGAGTGCCATAATGAACGTCAAAACGTCCTCACAGTCGTCAAATTCTTGAATCGACTTAGATTGCTCGTCCGGATGTTGCAATTCAGCAGCAGTCTGGCTGACAATAGCCCTCAACGTTATCGAATTCGATAACCAGAATGTCAACCTGTAAATGCCAAAAAAAAAAAAATCTTCTAATTTCGCGAATGTATATCATTACCAACGTGCAAAAACATAAACTAAATATAAAATTCAGACAATATAAGATTCAGACAATAAATGACCTTGTGACATCATTTCCACATGCTTTGGAAACAAGAACTAATCCCGAAACAGCAGCCCTTGCTGCACTTGCACGTTTAGCTTGAGACCTTGCTCGACAAGCATTACTATAAAGCCTCGAAAGTCGCCTAGCTGGCGCATGTACTTTGTTGTCCGAATTTGCATGCTCAGCAATAACAGAATATAATCCAACCTCAATAGCTGCCACTTCCCTTAATTCATCCTCGAGCATTTCGACTCTCGTTTTCCATTCGTTTTTACCATCAGAACCGTTTTTACCTTTCTTTTGCGACCCGTTAGGGATATCTAAGTCCGGTGGTTTTCCCCCACCGTAAATATCAGTTATAAAGTGCCCTTTTTGTATTTGCACGGATTTTACGTGCTTTAACTTTGTTTTACTACTGCTGGACGGTGGGACAGATGGCGCTTTACTATTGGGTGCAAGAGAATCGTTCCTCGTTGCAAAGTTCTTATCTTCTGAAAATTTACCCCGTCCAATATCAGAAGCATATCTTTCAAAGGGTCTATCTTCAAGAGATCTTGGTAAAATGTTGTTGAACTTGCCATTATCGCGAAAACTTATGGACGAGGGTGATGATTTAATGGAAGGTGAAACTGAGGTCTTTTTGACGTAAGACATGCTTCGCTCTGAAAACTTAGATGATTTGACATAGTCGTTTACTTTGTTCCAAGTGTCAAATGCTGCATTTGCTGATGGAGGTTGTGAATTCTTGTTTCGCTCTTTGTCGGTTCCGATATTGCCATATCCATTCTGCAATTTGATTGAAAACTATCAAAATAGTTTTGTAGAACAGTTTTATCAAAACAATTTTGCAGTACAAATAGTGTTGAAATCCTGTTTGGTTGACTATTCTGAAAAAATTGCTTCTCTTTTCTTTTCTTCTCTCTATGTATTTTGATGAAAGGAGGAGCGAAATGAGGATAGGAATAATAATTATTTTTTAATGAGGGGTTAAGTGCCGTGTTTTTATAGTTTGGAGTGAAAAATGTTCTGAAAAACTTAAAAACTTAAAAACAGGTAAAACCTGTTTTGCAAAATAGCAGATTTTGGAGTTTTATTCTTAAAAAACATAAAGTGAGAACTGAGAACAAGCCCAACCAAACGCATTTTCCAAGTTTTTGTTTTGCAAAAACAAAAACACACTTTACAAACAGTCACAGACCCTTACTTTCCAATTCTCATGTAAACCTCAATGTTGAGCTAAAGATGAAGTGTACAAATTTAAGCAAAACCTGGATCATTGAATAAGTATAAAAACCGACCTTGTCATTTCGAGATGGTGAATAAGTAGCCTCAAATGTCGACGAACCAGCAGTCCTCGACGAATGCGAAGAATTATCGTCATCAAACGAGGCCACCCCAGAATCATAATCATCGTTGTCCAAAGACGCTTCATTTGATAATCCAACACTAGATGATGAGTTATAGCTCTCCTTTTCGATCAGTTCCACTGTAATAACCAAAGCCGGTTGAACTGTGCCGTTATTAGAACCCTTCTTGATGTTCAACGGAACATCAACTCCTAATATATCTTCGATTACTCCATATTCAGACAGGTTAATCGAGGCTGTCCCCAAGACTTGTCCTTTAGCCTTGTCCTTACGAGGCTCAGAAAGGCTAAACTCTAAGTAGTTCTTTTTGAACTTATCGTTGGCTTTTTTCTTGTAAAGGGTTAAGGGGAGTGAGAAAGATTCGTTAAACACGATACTGGAATCTCCGGCGACGGAGATGAAGGATCCGGTGTTTTCGGTGCCGTTTTCCCATTGGAGCAAAACGGTTTGAACGGATTTTAGAGATTCTGATGGAGGCCATGGCCGGATTTCTTGTACGTGGACAATGTATTCGACTCTGATGAAAGGGCGTTTTTTGCTCTTTGATTTCAGCCCAAGAACCATGGCTTGAGAAATATGTTAAGGGCTTGTTTGGTTGTGTAGAGATAATCTAATCAACAGAATATGATCACCATGAATACACAAAGTTGTACAGATATATATGCAGTTGAGATGAAACAGAGCAAAGGAAAGATTAGCTAAATGAAATCACATTATTATGCTTAAAAAACATCCATTTTTCCCACATTTGTACATAAAATCTTCCTTAAAATAGCTAAGAAATTATGAATAACAAGGAATGTATATAATATCAACACAAAATCATCATACTCATAACCCCCAAATCAAGGAAAGAAACAGAAAAAAACACAATAAATTGAAGTGTTTTACCTGGGGTATAAGAACAATATTGCAATGGTGAAAGAATCAAAGAGACTTATGCTATGCTTATCAAACTAAATCATGTTTGAATATATAAAAAAAGGAAGAATTGAAATTAAGAAGAAGAAAACTCTGATCATGGGGGGTTAGTACAAGTCCATACCTTTTTATTCTAATTAGGAAAATTATTTTATGTAACTTTGTGTGTTGGGTATAAATGAATACCAAAGGTCTTTGTTTTATTGCTGTGTTTATGCTGTTGAGGTTTTGTTGGAATCTGTAGTATGAAAATTCATGAACAAATAATGTGATGTGTATTGTTTATATTTTTAGAAAATAGTCGAAAAATTAGAAAAATATTATTAAAAAATTAAAAAATAATTTTGTTGATGTATAATATATAAAATAAAGATTTAAGTGATGAAAAAAATATTGTAATGTATGGAAATAATAGCTTAAATAAGTTATTAATAGTAATGTCTAATTCTACTAGAGTTTGATTGAATTATTGCACTACACATAAATGTGTGTACAAATATCTTCAAAGTTTAACTAATAGCACCAAAATAAATAAATAAATGAAGTCATGCAGATGAGAGGGAGGGGTTGAAGCAACCACGTCTTTTCAGTTGAATTTATAAAATTATTTTATTGAAGAACTGTGGCATTGTCAATATCAAAATAAATGGCAAATAATTATTTTATATCAATTATAAATAATTACCTAAAATTATATATATCTATAAGGTTTATAGTACATAATGAACTCTACAAATTAACAAAAATAAGAAGAACAAAATATTAAGACATAGGCCGTTTGTCTCGGTAATTTCAGTGAATATTAATAATGGTTTTTGGTTTTCCAACTTATGAAAGGATGGAAATATCCTCATTTTATTTATTTTTACATCTTAAATTTCAATATGACACGATATAATTGGACGCGGCTCCTCTCTAATACACTTCTCACCAATTGCGTCCAGTACTCCTCTAAATAAAAGAAACATTATAAATCATATAATCTAATGAATTAGATTATATTTTTACTTAACTAAACACTTTACCCAAGTTATATATTTATTATTATTTAATTAAATAAGAAAAACTAACAATCAAATGTCGTAAAATCTCTCCCCTCATTCTCTCTCCTCTCTTTAGTTAATTATGATGAATTAAAATCTTTTCTCATCTCTCCTAAAACACAAAAAAGTATAAATTATCTCTCTTCCTTCTCTAACATTGAAAAATATATTCAAATAGTGTTATTTATCTTTTCAACTTTATTTTTTATTTGCCAAAATATGTAAATTAATTATATTTTCTTAAAGAAAATTATAATATTTGATCATAATATTCTAATTAAAATAAAATACTTACCAATAAAAGGTAGCCCAGAACCGAGAGTTGAATATAATGTTGATGAGTGATGCTATATACCACCGGTTATAATTCACTCATTTTTCACTTCTTCAAAATATGGTAAAAATTACATTTAATAAATGCATTTAACATGATCTCCGTGATTTATGTTTACTATAATAAAAAAAAATCCTACCATATCGAGCATTGGTGAACAACCAGTGAAAAACAACGGTGGTATATAGCATTTCTCAATGTTAATCTTTTGAAACAAAGAATGAAAACAGTGTGAGCTTAAAATGGTGAGAATTCATAGAATATTTTTGCTGAATTATTTTTTCAATTTGTGCATGAAAACGTGGTTGAGAGGGAGAGAGAATGAGGGGAGAGATTAGGAGATTTGATTGTTAGTTTTTCTTATATAATTAAATAATATTAATATCTAACTTAAGTTAACTGTTTAGTTAAGTAAATATAATTTAATTCATTAAATTAAATCATTCATGATATGCCATCCATATAGATGGGTATATGACACAATTGATGAAAATGAGTATTAGAGAGGAATTTATGTGGTTATAAATTAGTTGTATTAATTTGGAAGATGAATTATCTTTGGAGCCTTATTTAATTTGACAACTATTTGCTTATTTTAACTAAACATTAAGGATGAACGATTTAGGTTATTTTCACGTTCAAATTTTGCCATATAAAAAGGTTCAAACTCGAGACATGAATTCTAATAAATTTAGGTCTAAACATAAATGTACCACAAGATGCTTTATTTATGTACACTTGATAGATATAACATCAATTCATAAGAAAGATGCCCTAAAGAAAGACTATATTGTAAAAATCTAATATCAACATCTAGTCATTACAAGACAAAGATCCTCATAGATCATTTCTCGCGTGATTTGGTCTCCAAGGTCTCGACTAAATATCTAATCAAACTATATATATGTATAGTATTTGAGATCTACATACATATATCCCTTCCGGTCTTCAAATATACTTGTATGAAGTTTAGGTGGCTCATTTGATCTGATAACTTCAAACTTATTTGGTTGTCGAGAGGTTCGAGATGTTATATGTTAAATGATTATGTGAATATATATAAAGATTAAAAATATAAAGTAAGAAAGAGAAAGAAAATTAATTAATTATAATAAAAATTTAATTGGTGAATATGGGATATGATATATGTAAAAAAAAATATGTACTTATATAAGGGAATAAAGGTAGACAGGAAAAAATGTGAATTTAAATGAGAATTTAATGTATTGCACTTATTTAGAATTTGCAATACAAATATTTGAAAATGAAAACTTATACAAACAATGCCATAGATTATTGAAAGAAGAAATAGGAAGGAGAAAATGAATATGGGATATAAAATCCAATGATCACTAATTTAAAAAATTAAGTTCTGCATGAAAACTTAAAATCTGTTCTATAAAAACAACAATCCATTGTGCTATATCTATTTCTACTCAAAATATCTTCCTCCATTGTTCTTCATCTGATACTGAACAATTTGATCCTCATCACCATCAACATAACTCTCCCTCGCCGGAAGCTGCATTTGCGGCGGCACAACCGGCGGCATCATCCCCATATACGGCGGCACCACCGGCGGCAGCGCGTAGAGCCTCGCCAACGGCCTCGGGCTGTGAGAGACACTCATGGGGTCCACCACGCCCCTCCCTGCTGACGTGGACTCATAGTACACGTGTCGTTTGAACGATATATTACCTCCAGTGGGCCCACCCCCAAACTGATCGTTATCGTTCATCAGAAGCATCATCATGGACTCCTGATGATGATCAAGGGCAGAATTGGAATTATACATTGGTAGGTGCATTTCTATTGGCTGGTTTATGATTTCCAATTCTACCCCTCTCATGGCTGCCGGAGTATAAAAGGCACTGTGATGAGATTGAGAGTTCATCATATCGATCAATTCGTCTCGGTTTCGTTTGAGCGACTCGATTCTCGATTTGATATTATCGTGTTTTACGCTCAATCCTGCGCTGAATTCGCGCAATTCTTCTTCTGGTAAAGAGTTCATGAAATCGAGCCAGGTTGGGTATTTTGATTCCATGTTTTTTTTGCGAATTTTCGCTAATTCTTCTTCGATTTTGCGCTTTCGATCGTGGAAAAAATCGGATAATCGGAAAGTTTTGTTGCCTGAATCTGTCTTCTTCGATTTGTAGATCTCGATGATGCGATGAATTTCTTCGATGGTTTGAGGCCAGATTTCAGGTTCGTTGGATCCCGTTTTTTCAGATTTTGGACCGTAGATTATCATGCAAGCAGAAACATCGCAGAGTGTTGTGAATTCGTGCATTTTTCTGATTAATCCTTCTTTTCGTTTCTTGAATGTCGCGTTTCTTGATTTCTCTTTGCTTATTAGCTCCATGTTCAATTTTGCTCTCCCCATATCTCTGCATTTGAATATTCACAGCAAAATTAATACTTTTTAATTCATGAAATTAAATAAAAACAGTAAATATAAGATTAATAAGTGTAAAACAAACAATATTGTAAGAATTAGTACTTTTTAAATCGTAAATTGATTGCAGAAAGTAAGATTAATTATAGTGTAAATTGAAGAAGAAGTAGAATTAAAGAGAAATTACAATTGGCAGAAACAAAGATTTAAAGATTATTATCATAAATATCATAAGACATCATCAGATATACTAAAATAATACTTTTCAGATCATCAAAACCGGTGTAAAATACAAGAAAACAGGTAAATTCTTAGCATGAATTGATTGAAGAAAATAAGTGAAGAAAGAATACCTTTGGCCCAAAAAAACTTTTGTTTTTGGAAGTGAGTGAGTGTTATTTTATGAAGAATTTCTTACAATAATCCTTATTATATATATATAATATATATGTGTATATATAGGAAATATATGGTAGATGGTAGATTTATTAATTACTGAACTCCCAAGATCTAAGATTTATTAATAATGTGATTTCATTACATATTTCCATTTATTACTACCATACTTAATGGAATTTTTATGGTAATTTATATTTACGCACATGTAATTTTGGTAATAGAATATTTAATTATTCTTGTACAACGGTCACTTCTATAAAAACCCCCAAAGAACCATGGCTTGAGAAGTATGTTAAGGGCGTGGTGTAAATATAATCTAATTTTTCCCATTTTGGTACATAAAATCTTCCTTAAAATAGCAAAGAACTAAAAGGTAATTAATTGATCATCCAGCTATGAAATAAATGGCATTCATGAATGATGTAAACATAGAATCGGAATGTATATAATAATATCAACACAAATAAAAACATTCATAACCCAGAAAAAAAAACAATAAAAACAATAAATTTATAGTACATAATGAACTCTACAAATTAACAAAATAAGAAGAACAAAATATTAAGACATCCGCGTTAGTCTCGGTAATTTCAGTGACTATTAATTATGGTTTTTGGTTTTCCAACTTAAAATAGTGGAAATATTCTCATTAAATTTATTTTTACACCATTTATTTCAATATGACATGATACGTCTTTTTATAGTACCCCTTCTCACCATTGTGTTCAATAGCCCTTTAAATAAAAGATACATCATGAATGATTTAATCAAATGAATTAAATTATATTTACTTAACGAAACACTTAACTCAAATAAAATATTTAATATTATTTAATTAAATAAGAAAACTAACAATGAAATATCCTAAAATCTCTCCCCTAAATTTATTTTGGACAATGTTTAAAAAAATAAACCGGATAAAATAAAGACAAACATTAAAAATATTGAACAATAGACAAATAATTTTTTATTATTAACAAATTTAAACAATACAAATTCGGATTCGATAAGTAATAAAATACAATCACACACTACAAGAAAAGAAAAAATTCACAACGATTTTTTAAGCAACAAAATTAATTTTGTTGTTATTTGTGATGTTTTGACAACAAAACATGAGTTTTGTAGCTTATTGTCATTTGCTTACAATGATAATAGAACGAATATTAAGTTTTGTTGCTAAAGTTGTATTTTCAAAAACTCCTAGTCCATAATATTTTATTGAGCATTGATTAATTTATGATCCTAATAAGTAAAATAGATGTTGAAAAAATATTAAATTAATTGATACTTCAAAGTTAACTAAAAATAATATGAAAATGAAAAAAAATACAAAAAGTATCTATAAGGATATGAACCTTGGTCTTTCGTAATACACATTAAGAGGGTGTTTGGCTAAGCTTATAAGCTCTTTTAAACATCTTATAAGATGTTTGAGAGCTTATAAGCTCTACAAAAGTGTTTGGATAATTTTTTTTAATAAGATCTTATAAGACCCAAAAATAAGATGTTTGGGTCTTATAAGCAAATAAGAAATAAGTTAGCCAAACCCAACTTATTTCAAAATCTTAGATTCGGGATGTTGTTTATATTATTAAAAGACATAACAACCTTAGTTAATTTTCTCCTTTCTAACAATATCCTTCTCCGAATTTTTTTTTTATTGCACAAATTCTCTCTTATAACATTTGAAAACATCTTATAAGTCCAATGAACTTATTTTATCCAAACACTTGAGAGCTTATTTTTTTAAATAAGACCAAACATCTTATAAGCTCTTAAAACATCTTATAAGTTGTAAGAACTTATAAGATGTTTTAAATAAGTTTAGCCAAACACCCTCTAAGAGTAGTACCAACTTAGCCAACTCCATTTGTAAAATCATAATAACAAAAAACAATAAAGACTACGGTTAGAACCGATGGTTCTAACCACCAGTTCCGATTCCTCAAAATGAGAAACTGGAACCGAATCGGAGGAGCTGATTCCGGTTCCCGGTTCTGAACCTGGAACCGTTGACCACGGTTCGAACCGGAAGAACCGGTTCGGTTCCCCGATTCTGGTTCTATTTTGGGCACCTCTATTTGTTTGTGTGGGCATAAATTAGCTATTATTAATTTGGAAGATGAGTTTTCATGGAGCCTTATTTAATTTGACAACTACTTGCTTCTTTTAAATGAACAATTTAGGTTATTGTCACAATCTAAATTTGGCCCAAAAAAAGTTTCAAACTGTAGACATGAATTCTAATAAATTTAGGTGTACGACAAATGCTTTATCTAGGTACTCTTGATAGGTTAACATCATAAATAAAATAATTCATATAAAAAAAAATCTAATCATTACAAGACAAAGATCCTCACAGATTGTTGTCATCATGTGATGAATCTCCAAGGTCTCGACTAAATGTCTAAGATCGAATTATATATATGTATAGTATTTGATATTTACATACATATATCCCTTTCAATTTTTAAATATACTTGTATAAAATTTTGAGGACTCGTTTAATCTAATAGTTTCAAACTTATTTGGTTGTTGGGAGGTTCGAGATGTTATATGTTGAGGCAATGTTCATGTATTTAGTCCTAAACCTATGAAAACCTATAATTTATTTGAAGTTCTCGTATCCTAATCCTGCTAAAATAGTTATATAAACTCACATTTTATTTCCATAGATTGTATTAAAAGAAAAAATTTATATAAATTATGAACAACTACTAGTAGGTTGATTTTAAAGAAAAATAATACATTTAGTCTTGTCTCAACAACTCAAGAACTAAAGTTTTATCTATTTAAATTAATTTTCTAAAACATTTAATTAATTAATTTTACTCCATTAATCAATCAAATTAAAGAAAGTTGTAACGTTGGATTCAAATTTGACAATCATAAAACATATATTTGACAAAATTTTAGTAACTTAGTCCGATACATTAGAAAATTTATCTATTTTTATTAAAAAATTTGAGATCCGAGCAATACAACAACAATTCTTTTTGAAAATGAATCAAGAAACTCTCAATGATGAAAACTATGGACACATTGAGGCTCCGTTTGTTTGACAGGGAATGGAATCTAAAGTGGGAATAAGATTTCTGGTAATTTGATTACTAGAAATCTGATTCCATTAATAGTGTTTGGTTGTCTACAAAAATTGGATAAGGATATATATATGTTTTCCTTTTTTATATTTAGTTCAAACACAAATAATAAAGAATGGATCTAAAATTAAAAACTTTGATTTAAATACCCTTATTTTAAACCATTATTTATAATCTAACTAAAATTTTCAACCGTAGTAGAATATTTGATATTATATATATATAAGTGTATATACACACACATATATATATATATATATATATAATTTGGTTAAATATTAAAAAAAAATAAGATATCAATTTGGTTCAATTGCATTATCCTCTTTTAGAAAAATAATAATTAAATTGAACATGCTTATTTTTTATTTACATATTGTTTGACTTTTAAAAAATTGATACATATATGGATTTTTCATATACCAATGCATTGATAATTATTTTAAGTCGAAAATATATTATTGTTAATAAATAAAATATATTAATCATTTTTTACCAACAACCATTTCAAAAATACTATCACAAAAACAACATAGCAATTTTTCAATTTGATTCATTAAATAAATATCAAATAAAATAAAATTACGATCTATTTTGACAATAAAAATATTCTAAACAAATTAAAAATATGAAACTATTTCTTCATAAATAATAACTTAAATGAAATCAAAAAATAAATAATATTTTTGTTGATTTTGTATTATATTTGATATAGGTAGTAAGAGCATTAAAATATTATATTTATGATTACCTTGATATGGTAATCACATTACCCTCAATAAATAAGGTATTGTGATTCCCTTATTTGAGGGAATTAGATTGCATTCCATAGTCTCAAATAAAAAATGCCAAACAAGGTTATTTAATTTTGGGAATCATATTCCCTATTTTGATTCCATTCCCTTGACAAACAAACAGAGCCTGAGAGTTTTCGTAAAAATAACAAAAACATTAAATTTTCATTTAAAAATAATACATAATTTGAAACCTAATTCATAAGTTTTTTCCACAAATTAAAAAGCAAAAACCTTTTTTTGAAAAGAAAAAAAAAAAGAAAATTAGAACAATGTCGAGAAGGACCACAACCGAGTTATGAATTTGTGAGTCCCCTTGATTCATTTGGACATGTACGAGGAGAGATAATTACCCTTTTTTTTTGGTTAGAGTGCTTACGTCATCGCCCGCAATATCAAATATTTCTATACTATACATCTCTTTCACTTCACAATTCACCAGATACCTACTCTACTGATCTCTCTCCAAGACTTTGACTTGCAAAAACTACAATCGCTTTGAGCTTGTTGAAAAGTCCCGCAAATATCTCCCACTCAAATAATTTTATTTAATTTGGGAAAATTAATTTAGAGAGAAATGAGGTTAGCACCCCGAGAAATAGAGAAATTGATGCTCCACAATGCTGGAGAATTAGCACAGAAGCGTTTGGCTCGTGGGTTAAGGCTTAATCACCCTGAAGCCGTTGCTCTTATTGCCACCCAGGTTTTTCTTTTCTCCGTTTTTGAATGATTATTCGGAATATATTTACAGCAGTACTGGGGTGATTACATACTATTATTGCATATATGTGACGGTTTTTGTTTAATATGATAAATGATAGGTTGTATCTGTTCCTTTGCTCTCTATTACTTTTTGGTTTGTTGATTTGTCTATGATGTTTTTGATTGAATTTTGAATTGAAACCTTATCATTTGAGTGGGTATGTATTTGAGTGTGTATGGTTTTGTGGGTCGTTTTTCGGACATTTAATGACCCGGGCCAGCCAAGACTAGGGTCGGGCTCAGCCCGGAGATAGTTGGATTATCGAATACTCTGAAGAGATCCCTATTGTGAGAATCAAGCTTCAGGTGTTTAGTTCATACATTGGCTCGAAACCACAAGATATGTATATAGGCACAACAGATTGTGAGATGGTTTATGTTTATATGCCACTTTGATATAAAGTTTGTGTTTACAAACAGATTTTGGAGTTTATCCGAAATGGTGATAAAAGCGTGGTGGAACTGATGGATCTTGGTAGGCAATTGTTGGGAAGGTAATAATATAGAATTAAGTTCAATTGTTACTCTTTTCAGCAATGGCGATAATTTGTTTTTACATGTAAAAATTCGAGTAGGACAATGTAAATTTATGATAGTTGAAGATAAAGTTAGCACCTTGCTTGATTTGATACATTGAAGAATGAACCGAAGAGAATAAAATGTTTACAACAGGTTGAGTGAAGCTAAGAATTACATTATTAATGGATGATTAATAATTTGTAATAGAATATTATGCTTCAGTTAGCAAAAGAAATGTCTTGGAGGTGCTTCTGATACATTTATAACCAGCTTGTTATTAACTAGCCAAAATCTAAAAGTACGAGGATGTATAAAGATTTAGTTTTCAAAAAAGTTCTAAATTTCTAATTAGCAATCTTCTATACATTGTTCTTCAGCAATCACATAAACCAAAGTCTTATGTGTCTACAGGAGGCAGGTTCTTCCATCTGTTCCTTATCTCTTGGATGCAGTCCAGGTATTAATTTCGATTGCTTTAATGAATAATTTGTTATATTTTGAATTAATAGTGAGGAAAATGAAATCACAGTTTAAGGAAATTAATATTAGCTTGTTGATGTACAAATAGATCGAGGGCACTTTTCCTGATGGGACCAAGCTAGTAACGATCCATGATCCTATATGTTGTGAAAGTGGAAACCTGGAGCTAGCTTTGCATGGATCTTTTTTTCCTGGTAAATCATGCTGATTTACTATTTCGACATAGTACTATTTCCATTTTGATTTTCATGCATTAATCATAGAATACTTGTCTTAATGATCTAACAAGGGTTTACTTGCTTTTGTTTTTATTAAACTGGTTAAAGAAACAAAACTTAACCAATCTTCATTTCGAAAAGTATCATTATGTGCTAGTTGATATCAAAGCCAAAACAGTCACATCCCATTATTTATCACTTTAATGTCATTTTCTCGAACGCCTCATCTTTTGTAGCCCGTATATTAAACCTTAATTTGTTACCATTATACTTTTTTGTGTTTAAACTTGAAACAAAGCCATGTTGCATTAGTTATTTCATGACAGTGATTTTGCCTGCAGTTCCATCTCTGGAGAAATTTCCCGCAATTGAAGCTTGTAAAATTCCTGGAGAGCTAATATTTGGGCCTGGAGTAATTACAATTAACTCGGGACGTAAAGGCTATACTCTAAAAGTAACCAACAAAGGTGACAGGCCTATTCAGGTTACACTCTGTTTTCTATCTTATTGACTACCCTGATTAGACAATTTTCCTCATAAATCATCCTTTCTTTAATAGTGTGACAATTTTCTTGTCCTAAATGCCTTTGTAAAGGGGTCACTTTTAAGATAAATGATGAGGACCACTATGAACCAGCTAAAATATATGAGCTAAAATATATGAACTGATAACTGAAATATATGACCAGTATTTTCTTGAATTTTGTTATTTTCAGGTTGGGAGTCATTATCACTTCATTGAAGTGAACCCATACTTGGTTTTCGATCGAAGTAAAGCATACGGGATGAGGCTAAATATCCCCGCGGGGACAGCTACACGTTTTGAGGTTTCACTATTCCTAGTTTAATTTGCAACCGACAGTGTGTATATTTATTTATAAACATTGTTTGCATATTTATTTATAATGCTTGAGAAGCTGATTTCATCTTTCACTTGAGATTTCTTGCAACAAGCACATGAACAGTGTATTAAACTTGTCTTAATTTCGCAGCCAGGGGACACAAAAAGTGTCACACTTGTCAGAATCGGAGGTGAGCAAGTTATTAGAGGAGGAAATAACATTGCCGATGGTAAGGTGGATGATGCCAAAATCTCAGAAGTAATGAGAGGTGTACATAAAGGAAAATTTGGTGTTTCAGAGGAAACAAGTACAAGGTAAGAAAGATTCTACCTTTTTTACGAAACGAGAAATATTTGTTCGATTTTAAATTTGAAATGCATAGGCCTTGTTTGTTTTATGTTTTCAAAATCCATTTTCAAGTTTTTGAATCACAAAATTCAAAATAAACTTAACACACCAAATTTTCATCCAAATTCTCCTTTTTTCAACTCTATTTTTTCAATCTACTATATAACTACATATCAGTCATATATATTTGTATTTCCATATTTTTCCAAATTATTTTACCATTTTTTCCTATTTTTCCCAATTTTATTTCACTTTTTCTTTCATACTTTATAATTTTTTATCTATATTTCTTTATTTTTTTTATTCACATAATCAGTATATACACAACTAACACAATTATTCTACACATCATCCATCTACCTATCACTATTGATTTGACATATTTTACAACTTTCAACCTATTTTTAAAAACATAAACAAACAACTATCATTTTCACACGAACTTCCTTAATACACAATTCCCGATAAAAGTCCAAAATTTTATCTCAAAAACATAAACAAACAAAGCATAAATTCTGCTTATCGTTTCTTGGTTATAGAATACGTTAGACGCTTCTTTTTGAATTGATTTTGCAGAGAATGTGTAATTGAAGAAGAATCTCCTTTTTGCTGTAAAATGTCTCACGAAACCTATGCCAATATGTACGGGCCCACAATTGGCGACAAAATTCGACTCGGGGATACTGATTTACTTGCAGAAATCGAACGGGATTTTGCCGTTTACGGGGACGAGTGTGTATTTGGCGGTGGAAAAGTTTTGAGAGACGGGATGGGGCAGGCTTGTGGATATTCATCACGTGCTTGCTTGGACACTGTAATAACAAATGCTGTAATAATTGATTATACAGGGATTTTTAAGGCCGATATAGGCATCAAAGATGGTCTTATTTCGTCTCTTGGGAAAGCGGGCAATCCAGATGTAATGGATGGAGTGTCACCCGTAATGATTATAGGAGTGGGTCCCATAAATATCGTTTTTTACGTTTTCGTTTCTTATTGCATTCGTTAACTTTGATACTCAACTTACTGTTGTTTTTTTTTGATCAGGTGAACACTGAGATTATTGCTGGAGAAGGAATGATTGTTACTGCAGGAGCTATAGACTGTCATGTGCATTTTATTTGCCCTCAATTAGCTTATGAAGCAATAACAAGTGGTAAGATTTTCACTTTAATAACTTGTTGAAATTCCATTTATTTCTGGAATGTGGAAGATAAAAAAAACAATAACGAGGGGTTTTATACATATGTTATATTGTTCGATCTGTCAAGTCTGTATGCACTCGTTAAAGCATCTCTTTTGCTGTGTCATTTTCTTGGTGTTTTAGAAGGTAAATTAATTCCAAATAATTTCTAGATATAAAAAGTTTGATTAGTCCATTAAAACTTTAGTTTTATGAGCTTATAGACTACCGAGTACAAGTGACTATTCATTCTGCGGTTTGCACTTTTCGGGACTACCAAACTATATTCAAGGATTTCTGATGAAAAAAAGAAAGTGGTAGGGAAAGAAGAAGAAAGTTGAAGTGATTTCAAATTTTTCTTAAAAAATTAATTTTGCAAATGTCATAAAAATAGAAAGATATAACTTGGGTATTGTGGAGTGATAAAAGTTTTTTGTTTTCAACCATTTTTCTAAATTAGTGTTATGTTGATTTTTTCCTATATGCAGGCATTACAACAATGGTTGGAGGTGGAACAGGACCTGCTCATGGGACACGTGCAACTACTTGTACTCCTGCACCTTTTCATATGAAACTAATGTTGCAATCAACCGATGAATTGCCCCTAAATTTTGGTTTCACAGGAAAAGTAGGCTTTTGTACTTTATAAAACTTGAACTTTCAGTCTAAATGTTCAACCACATGCATAGTTTTTCACTGCAAATTGTGCTTTGATCTCTGCTTGATTTTGTTGCCCGTCCCAGCTGAAAACATATGAGTGTTCGAATGCTATGCATCATTGTTTTTTGATATAATTTCATGCACACCCTTCACTTGTTAAGTAATTACAATGGAGCCCCAAAGGTTATGCAAATTAGAAAGACACCCTTAGTCACATTCTTACAACCTGAAAATCAGACGGTTGAAATTGTAATAATGCTTTTACTTGTAAGGGGTGAAATTATAACATGCTTTATGCAGGGAAATGCCTCGAAAGAAGAGGGCCTGGATGACATAATCAAAGCTGGAGCAATGGGATTGAAACTTCATGAGGACTGGGGAACTACTCCAGCTGCAATAGATAGATGTTTATCTGTTGCAGATATATATGACATTCAGGTGGTTTTTTCCTTCGTGTTCGAACCAAAATTAAGCCTATTCATGCTTTTTACCGAAAGTATTCACTTATCATGGAAAATTTGCTAGGTTAATATCCACACTGATACATTAAATGAATCTGGATTTGTCGAGCATACAATTGATGCATTTAATGGTCGAACGATTCACACTTACCACAGGTATATAAGCTCTGTCTTAAGTCATACATAGGGGTGTCAAACGGGCGGGGAATACCCAAACCCAAATCGGACCCATGAAATACCCGCAAAAAATATTTTACCCGGACCCGATCACGTATCCAACGGGTTCAAAAAAAGTTAGACCCGACAGGCCGGGTACGTTTCTGGTCGGGCCCATATCAGGCAAATGCCCATGGGTAAACTTCTGGTATTGTTGGGGTAAGGACCCTCAAAGGGTAAAATTCGGGTAAATTTCCGGGTAAAATACCCGCGGGTAAAAATTGGGCCCGGACCCAACCCGGACCCTCATGACCTAGTATCATTGGGTTCGGGTCAGGTCCAGGTCTCAGACCCTATGGGTCGATTCGGGTCCGGGTTTGGGCAATCCCCGCCAATTGACAAGCCTAGTCATACGGCATTGGCAAGGTCATTTCATTATGTCCACTGCTATATTTTTCTTGCAGTGAAGGCGCAGGTGGTGGTCATGCTCCAGATATCATTAAAGTTTGTGGAGTAAAAAATGTTATCCCCTCGTCAACTAATCCAACACGTCCTTTCACTTCCAATACTATTGATGAGCACCTTGACATGCTTGTAAGCGAAAATACTTTGAACTAGTAATACATTATGCTCATAATTAGTACTTAACCAAAATGAAAAAAGGAAAATGGGTTCTCAAAAATGGTTAAAATTCATTCTGCAGATGGTATGCCATCACCTTGACAAAAATATAAAGGAGGATGTTGCTTTTGCTGAGTCACGAATTCGTGCTGAAACCATAGCTGCTGAAGATATTTTGCACGATATGGGGGCCATAAGTATCATATCATCTGATTCACAAGCAATGGGTCGGATTGGAGAGGTTTTTTTTTTCTTTGATGGATATTTTTATCGACTTATTTTCGACCTATTCATTCTTTTGTTTAGACCTTTAGAACGATTCATATATGGCAAAAAGTACTCACATTGTGCATATGTTTCTATTAACAGGTGATTTGCAGAACTTGGCAAACTGCCCATAAGATGAAGTTGCTAAGAGGACCACTTGAAAGTAGTGCACCTGAGAATGATAATTCGCGTATCAAGAGATACATTGCAAAATACACAATCAATCCTGCTATAGTTTGTGGGTTTTCTGACTATGTTGGCTCAGTTGAGGTAAAATAACATTAACCCTTATTGTCATCGAGCGTAAAAAAAAGTATCATCTTTCATAGATACTTATGGAGCTCAGTTTGTGTGTAAATATGCAAAATTATTGAATTGAAAGCTGAAAGTACAACTTGGTGCAGGTGGGAAAACTGGCTGACCTTGTTTTGTGGAAACCAGCATTTTTCGGAGCCAAACCAGAAATGGTGATAAAAGGCGGAACAATAGCATGGTCTAACATGGGCGATCCAAATGCAAGCATCCCAACTCCAGAACCGGTAATCTTGACTAACTATTTATTTAGAGCTTGTTTGCTTGCCTTAGATACTTTTTCACATTTAATTTGTTGTTTGCTTGCTACTAATTCGGCCCATGGTTCACAATAGGCCCGGAATGAAATTTATGGACATTGAAGATATTAGATCAAGTCAAAGGGGGAGTGATATGTTTTATAGATATTTGAAGTTTATGATTGCAGTTTATCCAAGTGACCAAACACATGATTGATGAGCTTTCAGGATATCATTCTGGTATTATAGTGGGAGCAAACAATAAACTACTACACTTTGATACATATTCTTGTAAAAAGTATCCTAAATTTACCTATCCAATCAAGGTAAGCAAACGAGCACTTATTAGACACCACATCTCATTGACTTCTGAAGTTTGAATGCTAAAATATCACCAACATGAAGTGTCAATTTAAAATCAGTTATCTGCAAAACAAGTCCATACAGGAGATTGAAAACAAACTGTCTAACTCACTCCCAGAGATTTACTGAGCTTAACTGTTTACGCCAATTTTCAGCTTGTCTCAAATTTTAGATTCTTGTGTGCTTTAGAGTTGAGAAACATAGAAATTTTCGTGTTTAAAGAGTACAAATCGTTGCAGGTGATGATGAGACCCATGTTTGGAGCTTTTGGCGAAGCTGGGAGTACCAATTCAATTGCTTTTGTCAGCAAGGTACACACTTGTTATGTGTAGGCTTGTCAATGGGCGGGAATTGCCCAGACCAGGACCCGTTCAATAGAAACCGTACCCGACCCGATGATACTAGCTAGTCCGGATCTGGTCCGGGTATAATTTTTACATGTGAAATTTATTCGAATTTAACCATTGAAAATACCCGCGAGTCTATATCCGAAGTTTACCTGTGGGCATTTACCCAAATGTACCCGGCCCGTCGGGTTTGAGTTTTTTTGGACCCGTCGGTTATGCGGGTCGGGTCCGGGTAAAATATTTTTTGTGGGTATTTCATAGGTCCGGTTTGGGTCTGGGTATTCCCCGCCCATTGACACCCCTAGTTATGCGTAAGCTCTCCCCCAAACACACACAAACCTCTACTTTTATTAACAAATTTTGTTTTTAAAGGCGGCTTTGGATTTGGGAGTAAAAGAAGAGTATGGACTGAAGAAAAGGGTGGAAGCTGTAAGCAATACAAGGAAGCTGAGTAAGCTTGATATGAAGCTGAATGATGCTCTTCCAGAGATCACTGTTGACCCCGAGACTTACACAGTTACAGCAGATGGCGAAATTCTCACTTGTACTGCTGCAACTACACTTCCACTTTCTCGTAATTATTTCATTTTCTGAGACTCGTTGGTTTATTCGAGTGCATTAATCAGATAGCTTTTTGTAAATATAAATGCTTGTAGATTAAGCCTCGATAGTTATATCTTGTTAACTTGTTTTATTGACCTCTAACAGAGAATCGACTTTGCTCGTTATTTTGAGTCACTAACTGGGATTTGGCATTTCTTATTACAATGTTGTTATTTTTCAGTACACGACGTGTAATAGATTGCCAGCCAATAAATGTTGGAAAATAGATGAGATTTTCGATTGCAGTTTTTATTGCATCTACTATTGACATATGAATGTCAATGGGCGATCCTCACTCGATCAAAGATTAAAGTTTGGTTAGTCAGTAATCGACAATCTATAATAATACTTGTAGTTGTATATGTACTAGTAAACTCTATATTCTCGATGAATGTTGAATAATTCGTGAAACTAAATAAAAACTCCATGTTTTATGTGTCTCATTCAATGAACGATGAAGATGTAGTAGACTAGATGCTATGGCATCATAAGATCAAGTGACAGTTTTTTTTTATCGTTTAATTCATTTAGAGACTTATAATTCCTACGTGAAAAAACTCTATTATTATCGTCGTTATTGACTAGAACTCTAAACTAATCCATTCCAACTTGATGCTCGTAGTCCAATTTAATTAACATCAACTCGAATGTTATATTATTTAAATTTTAAACTAAAGTCGAACCTGAACATAAGACAGCTTGAATATTTTCTGATCATATCAATAATATCCATATTTTGGCAATATAATAGTATCATTTCCAATGCCTTATAATACCAACCCCATAACTCCATATACTTCAACTAGCAATTCATTGCAAAGACTTTGAAATTCAGTAAGAAACAAGATGCTCACAGCTCAGCCAAAACCCACCTATCTCCAACCACCGGAAATCATCTCCGGCGCCGGAAAACACCAAAGGGTCGCCGGAAAAGCCACCACCTTTAATGGGTTCCGGCCAAGGGTGAGTGGCAGGAGGGCTGCAATAAGGGCTGTCACCAATAGTGGAGATAGCAAAAAAGGAGTGGAAACAGCAGAAAAGTTTGTAGAAAGTAATGGATCGCCATTAATTTCTTCTTCAAGCAATGGAGGTAAAATAAATGTGAGAGCAGTGATCACAATAAAGAAGAAAATGAAGGAAAAATTGACTGAAAAAATTGAAGATCAATGGGAATCTTTTATTAATGGGATTGGTAAAGGAATCTCAATTCAGCTCATTAGTGAAGATATTGATCCTCGTAAGTTTTATTTTCTTAATTTTTTTTTTAAAATTACTTTGTTTTTCTGAGTTTCTTTTAATACAATTATACAAATCAATGAGAATAGAACTGATTGAATTTAAATTTGAGAAGCATATTTAGCTCTCTTTTAGGGTCATTTAATTCTGAGTTCATCATATAATTGATTTGAGTTTGGTGGTTAGTGGTTGATTTCCTAAAATAGGTGTCATGACTTTTTGCATTGTTTTTATATTGTAAATTTAGATTTGATAGGGAACTGAGAATCTTTTTTTAACAGTGTAACTGGTAGAAAATCACATAGGTGCCCTGAATGTAAATTATATTAGTTGTTAATGTAAACCCACGTATATTCCTACTTCTATTAGAAGTGGGTATTTTGTTATGATGTGGCCCACGTTTTATATACATTAGGTAGTTTAATAATATAAGGGTAATTCTAATTGGTTAAGGATTAGAAAAGGTAAATTCCTAAAATACCCTGATGGTGGGTCTATATAAAGAAAACCCTAGGAATTGATCCTCTCTCAACCCATTACGATATTTCTATCCATCAAGAAAATCATTCAAGTCTAAAGGGGTCAAGAGAGAGAAATACAATTCCGGAGATAAATCGTTTCATCGTTTCCGCTACTACGAATCTTGTTATGGATCAAGGTATGTTTCTTCGATCTATGCTTGCATGTGAAAATCATATTGTTGAAGATCTTGGCAATTACGATTTTATGCTTACATGTGGTATCAGAGCCTTGATTGAAAACATATGATTTTCCTTTAATCAATCGATTCAATTTTCGATTATTATTATGTGTGTATCGATTGAATATTATTCATGAACAATTTTTTTTATGATTATGATTTCGAATTAATCGATTCGATTTTCGAATATTATTATGTGAATATCGATTAAATATTATTCATGAATGTTTTATTTTATGATCATGTTTTTGAATTAAATTTAATCGCATAATATTGTTTCGGTTTTCTATAAACAAATTGCATGACTTTGCATGATTAAGTAATATATAAAGATCATATAATTCATGCTGAAATTTTCAGATTATGGTGATTGTATGAGTTAATGGCTTTCGTTATCTGTTGCATGATTAGATATATATATATATATATATATATATATATATATTATATGTATATATGTTTATGTATGGGTTTATGTATGGATTTATGTGATGGCAGTGAGATGTGAATTCTTAGTATGTTTTACAACTTGCACACAAAATAGAATTTCATCAAGTGAAACCCTAATTATGATCTACTTGTGTTTTACTAATCGAAAGCAAAAAATTTGATTATGTTATATGAATTGAATAAATTTCTTGATTCGACTTATGTGATGCTTATCAAGTGAATGTTTTCATGATATTCAATAAAGTTCATGGTTATAAAATATTATTGGATCGCCCAAAGGTTGATTACTCGTTTTATAATTCATGAACATTATCGTGGTGAATTGATGTGATCGGTTAGATATTTTAGTATATCCAAAGATTGCGAATATATCTAATTTGTGAATGTTAATTACCAATTATGTGAAACTATTTGAGCATCAATTATGTTATGTTTAAGTTACCGAACATTGTTGTTTCA
Source organism: Verbascum thapsus (assembly GCA_963669365.1). Lineage (NCBI taxonomy): Eukaryota > Viridiplantae > Streptophyta > Magnoliopsida > Lamiales > Scrophulariaceae > Verbascum > Verbascum thapsus. The sequence continues at coordinate 23,747,336 of OY770105.1, forward strand.
CCCAAAGGTGAATTACAATTACGTTTGATTATTGTATGTTGTTGTTTCACCCAAAGGTGATCTACAATATACATTCATGTTTATAAATCTGTATTAAAGATTAATTTTATTATGTTGTTTCACCCAAAGGTGAACTACAATTACGCTTGATTATCGTATGTTGTCGTTTCACCCAAAGGTGTTCTACAATATACGCTCATGTACAATTATGTTTCTGAATCTGTAATACAGATTAAGTTTATTACTCGAAGCATTAAAGTGTAAGCATATATTATGTTTTGCAGCATCTGCCCCCGTTTCTCTTCATTCTCAAGCTGAGTCTGTTATTAAGTTTAATGGGCTTAATTTCTCTGAATGGTGTGAACAAGTTCAGTTTCACCTCGGTGTTCTGGATCTTGATTTAGCACTCTTAAGTGAGAAACCCGCTGCTCTTACTGATTCTAGCAGCACTGAGGATCGATCTTTTCATAAAGCTTGGGAAAGATCCAACAGACTGAGCCTTATGTTCATGCGAATGACTGTAGCAAACAACATCAAGTCCATAATTAAGAAAACTGAAAGTGCTAAGGAATTTATGAAGTATGTGGAAGAAAGCTCCCAATCTGAGTCGGCTGATAAGTCGCTTGCTGGGACACTGATGGGTACGTTAACCACCATGAAGTTCGATGGTTCTCGTACCATGCATGAGCATATCGTTGAAATGACGAATATTGCAGCAAGACTGAAGAAGGAACTAAGCAGTGATACGTGCCAATTATGTAAAAAGACCGGTCACTATCAGAAAGATTGCTTGAAACGTAAGGCATTGTTCGAAAAGCAAGGTAAGCCTAGTGCTTTAGTATGTTTCGAATCAAATTTAGCTGAAGTTCCTTATAATACTTGGTGGATTGATTCTGGTTGTACCACTCATGTTTCAAATACGATGCAAGGATTTCTTACGACCCAAACCATAAGCCAAAACGAAAAAATTTATTTTCATGGGGAATCGAGTCAAAGCCCCAGTTAAAGCCATTGGGACTTACCGTTTAACTTTAGATACTGGGCATCATTTAGATCTTTTTCAAATTTTTTATGTTCCTTCTGTTTCTCGCAACTTAATTTCGTTGTCGAAACTCGATTCAGCTGGATACTCTTTTAAATTTGGTAACGGATGTTTTAGTTTGTTCAAACAAAATCTTTTTATCGGTTCTGGTTTTCTTTGTGATGGTTTATACAAACTAAAACTTGATCCCCTTTTCGCTGAGACTCTTTTGACCTTGCATCATAATGTTGGAACTAAACGTGGATTATGTAATGAATCGTCGGCTTACTTGTGGCATAAACGTTTGGGTCATATATCCAAAGAAAGAATCGAGAGATTGGTAAAGAATGAAATCCTTCCCAATTTAGATTTTACTGATCTCGGAGTTTGTGTTGAGTGCATTAAGGGTAAGCACACAAAACACACACTTAAGAAAACAGCCACAAGAAGCTCACAACTCCTTGAAATAATACACACCGATATTTGTGGGCCTTTTGATATTCCATCTTTTGGTGGAGAAAAGTATTTTATCACCTTTATTGATGATTTTTCACGTTATGGATATGTCTATTTGTTGCATGATAAATCTCAATCGGTACATACCTTAGAGATATTTATCAATGAAGTTGAAAGACAATTAGACAGAAAGGTGAAAATTGTTAGATCTGATAGAGGTGGTGAATATTATGGTAGATATGATGAAAGTGGACAGTGCCCTGGTCCATTTGCTAAATTTCTAGAAAGTCGTGGTATTTGTGCTCAATACACAATGCCAGGAACACCGCAACAAAATGGTGTTGCAGAAAGGCGTAACCGTACTTTGATGGAAATGGTTAGGAGTATGTTAAGTTATTCATCTTTACCCAAATCATTGTGGATGCATGCTTTAAAGACCGCTGTATATTTATTAAACAGGGTTCCTAGTAAGGCAGTTCCTAAGACACCTTTTGAACTGTGGACGGGAAGAAAACCCAGTTTAAGGCACCTGCATGTTTGGGGTTGCCCAGCGGAAGTAAGAATATATAATCCACATGAAAAGAAACTGGACTCAAGAACAATCAGTGGTTTCTTCATTGGTTATCCAGAAAAATCTAAAGGGTATAGATTTTATTGTCCTAATCATAGTACGAGAATTGTTGAAACTGGAAATGCTAGGTTCATTGAGAATGGTGAAGTTAGTGGGAGTTTAGAGACACAAAAAGTGGAAATTCAAGAAGTTAGAGTGCAAATTCCTTTGCATTTGCCTTCTTCTCAAGTTGTTGTTCCTGTACATGTTGATCATGCTAATGATTTGCAAGAACAACAAATTAACGACCAAACACCACATAATGAAGTTATTATCAATGAACCAATGATAGATCAACCACAAAAAATTGAATTAAGAAGGTCTGTAAGACAACGGAGACCTGCAATTTCTGGTGATTATGTGGTCTATCTACAAGAGTCGGAATCCGACTTAGGAATCGATAATAAACCAGTTTCGTTTTCACAAGCCATAGAAAGTGAGAGTTCCGTTAAATGGTTAGATGCCATGAAAGAAGAGCTAAAATCAATGGATTATAATGGAGTCTGGGACCTTGTTGAATTGCCTGAAGGTTGTAAAAGAGTTGGTTGTAAGTGGGTCTTCAAGACAAACGCGACTCAAATGGCAATATCGAACGACACAAGGCTAGACTCGTTGCCAAAGGTTTTACTCAGAAAGACGGTATCGACTACAAAGAGACCTTTTCACCTGTCTCTAAAAAGGACTCTTTAAGGATTATTATGGCAATGGTTGCTCATTATGATTTAGAGCTCCATCAGATGGATGTGAAAACTGCTTTTCTGAATGGGAATTTAGATGAGGAAGTTTTTATGGATCAACCTGAAGGTTTTGTGGTTGATGGAAAAGAACATATTGTGTGTAAACTTAAGAAGTCAATATACGGGCTTAAACAAGCTTCCAGACAATGGTATCTTAAGTTCAATGATACCATTACATCTTTTGGATTTAATGAAAACATCGTTGACCGATGTATATATCTGAAGATCAGTGGGAGTAAGTTTATAATTTTGGTTTTGTATGTTGACGACATCTTGCTAGCTACTAATGATCTTGGTTTATTACGTCAAACTAAGGAATTTCTCTCTAAGAACTTTGAGATGAAGGATATGGGTGAGGCATCCTATGTGATAGGAATAGAAATATTTCGTGATAGGTCACAAGGATTGTTGGGATTGTCTCAGAAAGCATATATTACTAAAGTTCTAGAGAGGTTTAAAATGAACACATGCTCTAAAAGTGTCGTTCCAATTCAGAAGGGAGATAAATTTAGTCTCAATCAATGTCCAAAGAATGAATTGGAACGTAATCAGATGGAACAAATTCCTTATGCATCCATTGTTGGAAGCTTGATGTATGCACAGACCTGTACCAGACCAGACATCAGTTTTGCTGTCGGAATGTTGGGTAGGTATCAAAGTAATCCGGGAATAGATCACTGGAAAGCTGCAAAGAAAGTTTTGAGGTATCTGCAAGGAACGAAAGACCATATGCTTACTTATAGAAGATCTGATCACCTCGAGGTGATTGGGTATTCAGATTCAGACTTTGCCGGATGTGTGGACTCAAGAAAATCCACATTCGGCTATTTGTTCCTCTTGGCTGGAGGAGCAATTTCATGGAAAAGTGCGAAGCAGACTGTCATTGCTGCATCCACTATGGAAGCTGAGTTTGTAGCATGCTTCGAGGCTACAGTTCATGGTTTATGACTGCGGAACTTTATTTCGGGACTTGGAATAGTTGACACTATTGCCAAGCCGCTGAAAATTTATTGTGATAACTCCGCAGCAGTCTTCTTTTCTAAAAACGACAAGTATTCGAAAGGTGCTAAACATATGGAATTGAAATACTTTGCCGTTAAAGAAGAAGTTCAGAAACAAAGAGTGTCAATCGAACACATTAGCACAAATCTTATGGTTGCAGATCCGTTGACAAAAGGATTGCCCCCTAAGACATTTACTGAACATGTCGAAAGAATGGGGATTATTGAATGTCATCGTTAAAGTTGTTTATGTTTTATGTTATCATGTGATTGACACTCTGAGCTCATTTATTTTGTTTCTGTTATGGATATATGGATCTTGTTTCTTATGATTAGTATATACATTAATGCATTATGTGAAACAAGATATTGTCTCTGACAAAGACATTATGTTGGATCGTTATTGAATACCTTATTACGTGTCATGTTGAGTATGAGACTAGTATTGTGATACATAGAAGGGACTATGTCGACAAATTGATGTACAACCGCTATGATCCTTATTGGTTGTCATGCTTAATGGTGACTTTATGATTTAACCAATATAATGATGAGTTACCCTATACTATGCGCAATTACGTTTATTATTAAACCTTATGGTATGTATAATGGCACATGGGCCAAGTGGGAGAATGTAAACCCACGTATATTCCTACTTCTATTAGAAGTGGGTATTTTGTTATGATGTGGCCCACGTTTTATATACATTAGGTAGTTTAATAATATAAGGGTAATTCTAATTGGTTAAGGATTAGAAAAGGTAAATTCCTAAAATACCCTGATGGTGGGTCTATATAAAGAAAACCCTAGGAATTGATCCTCTCTCAACCCATTACGATATTTCTATCCATCAAGAAAATCATTCAAGTCTAAAGGGGTCAAGAGAGAGAAATACAATTCCGGAGATAAATCGTTTCATCGTTTCCGCTACTACGAATCTTGTTATGGATCAAGGTATGTTTCTTCGATCTATGCTTACATGTGAAAATCATATTGTTGAAGATCTTGGCAATTACGATTTTATGCTTACAGTTAAAATAATAGTCTGTCCCAAAATATTTGTCCATTTCTATAAATGTATTTTTTTGTTGGTTATACTATAAAATTATTTATACTATAGAATATCTTTCTGGCAAAATTATGGAGTTAATAATTACATATAAAAAAAGTGTACTAACAGTTGACAGAAGACCAATATTGAATTACAATTTTCCAAACAATACATAATATGACAATATATTAATAATCCAATAATGCAGATACACTAACAATTAATAAAAATTTCAACATTTAAAGCCTTATGTAATATTATATTTGCATTATGTGGCTTGTCTAGTTGTACCTGAAGCAAAAAGTTTGATTCTGCAATGAAAATTTTAGTAAAACAAAACTTGAACTTGTAAATAAGCAAGAAAATATTATTTTCTTTGATTGTGCTTAAAATATTAGAATGCAAATTCAAATTCATAATCTGCAATAACAATCCTTCTTAAAACAACTACTTTTCCTCTCAGGCAAGAAAGTGGAGTCTTTTGTAAGAGGTTGGCTATCAAAACAATCTAACGATCCCTATTTCGTCGAATATGGCGTTGATTTAACCGTGCCACACGATTTTGGTCGACCAGGAGCTATCCTCGTTACTAATTTCCATGACAAAGAGTTCTTCTTACAGGACATTATGGTACATGGATTTGGTAAAGATCCCATATTCTTTCAGGCTAATACATGGATTCATTCAAGAAAATATAATCTTGAAAGTCGAATTGTATTCAAGAATCAAGTAAGCTTGCTATAATATGTTTTTATAAAGAAATTTTGATCAAGATTGTATTTTTTTAATTGTTATTTGTTTTTTTAGGCATACCTTCCGTCTCAAACGCCAGAAGGGATTAAGGATCTTCGACATGAAGACTTGTTGAGCCTACGTGGCAATGGGAAAGACGAGAGAAAAATGCACGAGAGAATATACGACTATGATATTTACAATGATTTGGGTAATCCCGATAAGGGCGAAGATTTAAGTAGGCCGGTTGTGGGCAACAAAGAGAGGCCTTTTCCTAGGAGATGTCAAACTGGTAGACCTCCTACCGAAACAGGTATTTTTACACTCAGATGTTCAGTTTGATTCAATGATTTCCATTTATAAATAGGGGTATTTTCGTAATTTAATAAAATAATTTATATAAGAGCAATATTCATATGTTATGATCATGGGCCACAAGATGAGACCCAAATCGATGGCCCAACAGAGTTTACTATAAATACCATCTTAATCAGCTAAATGAGAGTTAACTGGTTTACACTCTAAAAAAGAGAATTAATTAATACTCTCCGAATATACAAAATCCAGGAGAACAATATCTAAGAACTACGAAAAGGCTTGATCCTATTTAAATAGGTACATAGGCAACTCGAAGTCACTTATAGTGTGTTTGGATAGAAGAATTTGAAAGCTATGGATTTCAAATTCATCAACAAATCCATTTAAGTTTGCTTGAATGAATTCAACTTATAATGGATTTCAAATCTCTTGGAATTCATTTTGAGCTATTTTCTCCATAATTATGGTGGATTTCAAATAACTCCAAGAGTCATTTGAAATCCTTCCTCCAAATCACTTCCTCATATCCAAATTCCTCAACCCAAACACACCCTGAGTGAACTCTCAATCTGTTAAAACACTAATTAGTCTGTTGTGGGTTGTATCAAATCCCATCATCCCCACCTGCTATTCACATGATACATATTTGATCCCGCATCATTATATTATTATATTGATATGCTCGAATTTCTTTGTGAAACTTAATTCAGATCCCTTTACTGAGACGAGAATCGAGAAACCGCATACCCTTTATGTTCCTCGGGACGAAACGTTTGAGGAGGTTAAAAAGAACACATTTTCAGCCGCGCGGTTAAAGTCTCTGCTGCACAACTTGCTACCACAGATTGCTGCTGCATTTTCCAGTTCAGATATTCCCTTCACTAACTTCTCCGACATAGATAACCTGTACAAAGACGGTATTCTGTTGAACGACGAAGAGCAAAAAACAAGCAACACGAAAGTTTTTTTGACCAATGTGGTGAACTCAGTATTTGCAGTTGATGATAAGTTGCTCAAGTTTGACGTACCCGAGATTATCAAACGTAAATATTCTTCATTATGCCATAATATTCATATGAACTAACAAAAAGAATGATAAGATTTTGAAAACATTTTTGCAGATGATAGATTTGCATGGCTGAGGGATACAGAGTTTGCTCGACAGACTTTAGCTGGGTCGAATCCTGTTAACATCGAGTTATAAAAGGTAGTTTTTTTTTTTTTATTTAGTTGCGAATTAGTGTATTATTTCGGTTATTCGACTATTGATATAGAGTTACTAAATGGGTCTAAAATCATTCTTAGGAATTTCCGATTGTAAGTAAACTAGACCCCGAAATATATGGCCCTCCCGAGTCTGCTATAACTAAGGATTTAATCGAAAAAGAGCTCAACGGGATCAGTGTTGAAGAGGTAATACGAAATATCCTTGATAAGTTTTGTTCTTTTTTCATAATTTTCATCGATTTTCTTGTTGCATTTACAGGCAATAAAAGAGAAGTTGTTTATACTCGACTATCATGACTTGTTTTTACCATTCATTGAGAAAATAAACTCGTTGCCCGATAGAAAAGCTTACGCTTCTCGGATGATATTTTACTATCCTGAAACCGGTATACTCACACCGATTATAATAGAACTTTCACTCCCTCAAACAACTTCATCTCCGAGAAACAAGTTCATCTTCACTCATGGTCGTGATTCCACGTCTCATTGGCTTTGGAATCTAGCTAAAACTCATGCTTGCTCAAATGATGTAAGCGTTCATCAACTCGTGAACCACTGGTATGATTAAAAGCTTCATATTCTGTTAGATAATATATTTCATATTTTAGATTAATATCTTTTCATATTCTTTGCTTATTAAGATATATAGTAATATATTATTTATAGATTCTCTTGTAATCCTATATATACATTCCAGCATCAGTTATATTATTTACGGGGTTTTATCTTTTTCGACAAATATAAATGGTATCCAAAGTTGTAATATCTTTGAAACATGAGATTTTCAGGTTGACGACTCATGCATGTATGGAGCCATGCATAATTGCGACAAATAGGCAGCTAAGCTCGATGCACCCGGTCCATAAACTGCTTCACCCCCATATGCGCTACACCATGGCAATGAATGCACTTGCAAGGCAAACCTTATTAAATGCAGGTGGAGCTTTCGAGACTTGTTTTAGCGGCGAAAAATATGCCCTCGAAATATGTTCATCTGCATATAAGAACTTGTGGCGGTTTGACCTAGAAGCATTACCTGCAGATTTACTTCGACGGTAAATTTTATTTTTTCGATCCCTATTTTTCAGAAACTTAACTACACTTGGATTTATAATCATGAATTTAGGAGTGTCAATTTGGGTCCACACATAAGTTTTCACTGGGTTGAGTCCTAACATTTTAGCATTTTAATTCCAAGTTTTAAATTGGCCCAATTTGGGTCTAAATTGGGTCCAACTTATTTTCCATTTAAGTTAATAATCTACATTTTATACTCTACAACAACCCCTTATACCGTTTTGATTCAAAATGGTCCTTATTGGATCAATTTTGGGTCCTTATTGGGTTCACTTTGGCTCCTTATTGGGTCCAACTATATATAATGCATATTTTTTGATTTTAAACCCAATTGGACCCAACCCATTTAAGCCCAACCCAAATGGACCAGACCCAAACCCAACCCATTCAACTCAATTGCCACCCCTAAGATTCATGATGCAATTTTTTGCAATGGTATGGCTGTTGAGGATCAATCGAAACCTGGAGGCGTAAAACTTGTGATCGAAGACTATCCTTATGCAGCAGATGGACTTCTCATATGGGCTGCACTTAAAGAACTGATAGAATCATATGTTGACCCTATTCGGAGCCTAATTCTATCACATCCGATATAGAACTTCATGCATGGTGGAACGAGATAAAAAACAAGGGACACGAAGACAAAAAAGACGAGCCATGGTGGCCTAATCTCAATACCCAAGATGACTTATCAAACATTCTTACAACGATCATTTGGACAGCTTCTTGTCAACATGCAGCCATAAACTTTGGACAATATTCATATGGAGGGTATATACCTAATCGTCCTACTCTCATGCGAAAACTAATCCCTCGAGAAGGTGAACCCGAGTACAAAAAGTTCTTACACGACCCAGAAATTACGTTTTTGACCTCTTTGCCAAGTCAACTCGGGTTTTTGTTGATCAAAATGTTCCGTTTTTCGACAGATTACTTGTTTTGGTCTTACGGATTAGTTTTATTTGAATGTAAAATAGAATTTTGGTAGATCATTTAAGTTCTAACAGTAAACAAACACACTGTCATTTTTTACTATTTATTATCAAGAGATTTGTAAAATAATATATTTGTTATTCATTTTGAGACTGCGATTTGATTTGGTAAAACTCAAATGTACATCAGTGTTGTTGATGTACAATAGGCGATGTGTTTTACTTTTGTAGAAACAGATACAAGAGATGCCAACATGACTATAATTTGGAAGCAATTCTTGATTCTAACTTGATTTATTCTTTCTCAATATCTTACCGGGGCAACAAATATTACTTTTCTCTGAGAAATTGGTATAAGTAAATTGTTTTATATTAACGTCATAAATATAAATATATATTATATATATATATATATACATACACACGTAAAACTAAAGAAAGTTATATGAGAAATAGGTATTATAATTAAGTGGATTGTTTTACAAAAACGTTAGACATATATATAAACACACATGAAACTCATAATTAAGACACACAAAAAATATGCAAATGGTTACTACTTTGCACCTTCGACCATTTTAGATTAAGATATATAATTATTCAACAACACAAAAAATATGCAAATGGTTACTACTTTGCACCTTCGACCATTTTAGATTAAGATATATAATTATTCAACAACCATGTTAGACATGATAGCGGATATAAGCCTTTAGTTTTTAGGTAAATTGTCCGATCATAGAAAATTGTATTTTAGAGAAAAAATTAAAAGAAATACAAAACAAACCAACTGTTTAAGTAACTTTATGATTTTCTGGGAACTATTTATTGAATCATTTCTTTATGATAGATTTCAGGAGTGTCAAACTAATAAAATTTCGATAAAGTTTTTTTTATTTTATAAAAGATGAGAGACCAATCAAAAACCTTAATCAAAATCAATATGTGGACTAAATGTGCAATAATTTTTAGATTTTGTGAAATTATATCACAATAAAATCTGGAACAAACTGTGTATTTAATTATGGTATGGACATGAACTGTATGTTGGCTGTAATTGAGATGTAGATGAATCATGCCATTATAGTTGACCAGAATCACTCATCAATATTATTAGGCAGATTTCTAGGTGGGATTTTTTCTTACATAAATCTTGATATGTAATGTAATGTTTTTTTTTTTTTTCATAAAAAAGATAATAGCCAATAATGCACAAATAATGTAAAAAAATTGACATGTTCAGTGTTAGACATGTGGCCTGCTACCTTGTTTATACAGACACAAGTTGGATACTTGTTTCAAATTAGACCCAGTTTTTCAATCTAAAATGCTAATTATGAAATTTAATATACTAGTTTATTTTCTAACTTTTCGAAAACTTTTAAAAAAAATATACAGTGCAAAATATAAATATTATGTACTTTTCAATTCTGATTTAGGATTATTTTAATTTTTAATATGGAGTTTTCAGTTTTATTTTCTAATAAATTATATTAATAAATTTATACCATAATATATATCTATTCTATTGTAAAAATATAAGTGTTTTTTGAAATTTTTATGTACCTAATATGTCTTTAAATATTTTACTTTTTAATAAAAAAAAAGTGTCAAATAATAAATAATAAAAATATGTTGTATATATTAAGACGTAGGATCGTACTAGAACTTTATGAGGTGTAGTTAACCTTTTCAAAACAAAAAAGTTGAATAAACAATAAATTATTTATATCTACGACAAAAAATATGTCTATAATTTTGCATTTAAGTCAAAAAAATGGCATAGCTTATCAAATATATTTAGTCATCTAAATCACCGGAGTTAGTCAGAAGAATATTAATCTCAAATCAATAAAACTAAAATATGATGATATTATCAAATTAAAGAAAAAATAATTTCACATTATGTTTTAGTTATTTCATGTGCATTATCTTTATGTATAACATGCAAGTTTTTCTTTTTCATTTATCATGTAAACTCAATTTAATAAATAAAAAAGACTTCATCGGTAGTTGTGGCACTCAAATAAAAAGCATGTATCATTTAAGCCAACATACTCTGACTTGTAGAGACAATAAAGCCTTGTTTGTTTATGTTTTTAAACTCCATTTTCAAATTTTTAAATCACAAAATTCTAAATAAACATAACCCATTAGGGCCCAATTGGATGGAATATCCATCTTTGAAAATTATTTTTCATGACAAAAGTAAGGAAAAAATATCTTTAGGAATAAGAAATATAGTGAGATGTGTGTTTGAAAGAAATTTTTAAGAGAAAAATATGTAATGATTATGGTTGATGTGATATGTTTTTTGTTTTGAAAAAATTATTGAGATTATTATTTGAATATAATTTATAATAAATCATTTAGTCAAAATCATCGATTTAGATATAAAAAAATAGCCACAATGGATCTTATTTTAAACGTTGCATTATTTTACATTAGAATATATGATTAATTTAATTTTTGGAGTTGAAAAATAGTCGAAAAAATCTTACAAATAAATTGTGTGAACTGTCAAAATCATGAATAGTAAGAGTAATTTTTTCTCTTTTCTTGCAAAAATTTCTTCAAAATTATCTAAAATTTTGAGAGATTTTATTGAAGAAATTTTTTGTAACATGTCAAACAATTGAAACTTTTTAAAAATTTTTGTTGTGAATAATTTTTTGGGGGGATGAAGTGACCATCCAATTGGGCCCTCAAATTCTCATTTTTTCAACTCTACTTTTTCAATCTTCTATATAATTATCTATCAATCATATATACATCATTTCACACACTTACCGATCAAATCATTTATTATAATCACTTTTTTCATTTTCTCTTTCATACTTTACAATTTTTATTCATATTTTTTCTATTTTTTATATACATAACCATTATATACACTACTAACATAATTATTCTACATATCATCCATCAACCTATCATTATTGATTTGACATGTCTTACAACTTTTAGCATATTTTTAAAAAACATAAACAAACACCTACCATTTTCACACGACTTTCCATAGTGCGCGATCCCCGAGAAAATTTCAAAATTTTATCTCAAAAACATTAAAAAACATAATCTAAATGATCCTGAAAAGAAAGATGTTATATGACTCTAGAAAATAAACAAAATAATAATAATAAAATTCAGAGTAAGAAATTATTAAAAGTATACAGAAAAAATAATTGTAGATGAAGTGAAGCGTTTGATTCCACATATTAAAAATGATATGTATATAAGTGAAGCATAAATTTACATAAAAGGTGATTTAGTTATTTTATTATTTATGCTTCAATTTTTAATTAACTTAGTCTTTCAAGAATCTATTTATTCTTTCATATCAATTGATATTTTCTTTTTTATACAATAAATTTTATTAAGTTATAATTCTGTTAATTAAGTGATGACAGAAGTTTTGAACTAATAACATCTTCAAGACTCAAGTTAAACAGTAGTTATGTATATGAATTACTTTAACGAGATCACATGATTAATAATGAACGTATAATTTACCAGTATACTTAAATAGCCGTGTCAAATTGTATTATATTCCGAATTTTGAAGTAATTAATGTGTCACGTATCTAGATTATTTCATATCCATCTCCTCATGTCAATATTTTATCATATAATGGTACACAATAAAAGTGTAATATTATCATGGATTGACAATTGTCAAATTATTAAAATTATTGTTAGCAATTTATTTTATAATAAACACTAACTAATTTTAAAAAACATAATATTATTATAATATGAAAAAATCGAATCCATCGTTTGCAATATACATCAATCTATCATAGCTCACTGCCTCACTAACAGTTGGTAAGACATAATAAATAAAAACTATTATTATCACTAATTTGGCCCAAATATCCAACTGCTCCTGAATTTTTTAATCACGCATATATCATTCCTTGATAAAACCTTCTAGCCAATAGTAATGCTTAGATTCTAAAGATAATCTTATCAATTATTACTCATTATGATTCTAAATTAGCATATTAATATTGAGACAATATCTTTGAATGGGAACCTTCACCTTGTTGAAGGATTATCCAAAAGTTATTTATCGCTTAATACAAAATGTTTATATCCAAAATTTATTTAAATTTCTCAACTACATATTAGTCCCTCCTAGTTAAATAATTTAAATATAAAGCCACTAACAAGTCAAAGTAAACTACTTTAAAAAATTGAATAATAAGAGTGGAAACGGAAATCGATACAAATTATTATTCAATCTAATATCTGTAGCTTATCCTCCCAACTCACGAGTTAAATAAACTAACATCCATGTGTATTATTATAATATAATATGGTCTCTATCTAACGTGTAACATCAAGGACTTATTATTCTTCTAAATAAATATGTGTATATATATACGTATCTTAGGAGATCATCTATATTATCTAAATAGTGTATATAAAATGTGCTAGGCTTTCGGGGGCAACCCCGGTAGAGTTGGTAAAGGCATTTGAACTTGTGACCTAGGTCACGGGTTCGAATCCTGATGAGGGATTGCCTATTTGCCTTCTCTACTGTGAGCCTGTCAGCTATGGGCAACCTAGGCTGGTTTACCTCTCTTGTGTGGTTTGCAGGCTATTACACAAGAGCGGTGTTTACCCAGTGCGCACTCACGGTAGCGGCTGCTGGTTTACGGTTTGCAGGCTATTACACAAGAGCGGAGTTTACCCAGTGCGCACTCACGGTAGCGGCTGCGGGTTTCCCTCGTTATCCAAAAAAAAATGTGCTAGGCTTTCAATTGGCTTATCTTAGATCTTGAATTTGTCAACAATAAAAACTACTGATTAAAACTTACACCCAAGCACGTAGATTTATTTAATATTAATTTATATTTTTATATGCAATTATTTGTACTTGAACTTATCAGATCTCCATTTAATTATTAATGCAATTGAGATCATGTAATTAATAACAAGTGAATCTCAAGTGGGGTCTCATTTCTTATACTTGGGTGGAGTGGCATTAGCATGGACAATTTTTAAAGTCAATGATTAAATAATAATGTATTTCTAATAATATATAAATTATTTAACTAGTTAATTCCTTCATGACAAGATGTGATCCCAATTACAAATTGACAATATAAGAATATAATTGTATTAGCTAAGCATAAACGTTAAAATGGGTTCCATAATTTAGGTTTGGTCCCCTTTTAATTACACACACCAAATTATTTTATTTGGTACTCACTATTTTAAATTGTTGTCTATTTCATCCCATTACCTATGTCATACGAAAATGTGTTGAAGAATATTTTAATCCAAATTAAACCCTAAACAATTAAAAATTAAATAAAATTTTTCCCACTTTGAAAACAAGAAATCGGACAAAACCCTTTTTTTAAAACTTCATCTTAAATTTCTTGACGCAATGTAATTTAGTGTTAATTAATTAGAACTTTTTTTTCTTGGGTAAACGATTAATCACAACAGAGTGACATAATACATACTTAACATCTATAAATTATCATGATTAGGGACATCATTAATTTATTCCTAATAAGTTTAAATTTTAAATGATGCTAAAAAATTGGATATTTCAAGAGACAGGTTATTAATAGTTTTAACATAATTAACTAACTTCACGTCATTAATTGGTAGATTCGGACACCCACAATTGAATTTGATTTTTAATTTAAGATGATGTAATTATCTTTCAAAAATAATGTTTACTTTGCAATAATCAAGTCATATTATAACATGTTATATTAAAGTCCCTCATGGAACTTGTATTATCTTTCATTCACATTCTTGTCAAGACTTTTTAATGATGTTCATATTTTTTCTTGATGTAATTTTCTTCAATTTGACTAAGAATTTAGCCGCAATATATATTCATTAATTCTTTAAGAAAATTAATAATGCAGTTGAATTGAGCATTTCACATTAATTTCTTTACAAATTCTATTGTATTTTGTATATTATAACATAAAAAACACGCCTAATAAATGGATATAATTCATGTTAAATTCATATTTAACAAATCTTGTGTTCACATAATTAGCATAGTGAAAGTGAAATATAAATAAAATATTTCTTTAGACAAAATTCAAATTGCAAACTTAGACGTTATCTAGACAGCTTACCAACTTATTTCTATAAATATCATTTCTTAATATATCAATTATTTTAATACTTTTCTTATAACAATAAACAAACCATATTACATAGAAATTGTGAAAAAGTTCATTAATATGGATCGAAAAATGGAAATTTTTATTTAATTCATCAATATAATAATGTCAAAATAGTGCATTTATAAATATATAGAACAATATTGTAAAATGATCCTTTTTAATCTTTAAAAGCATGAGTAAACGATTATTAATAACGACCCATTACATAAACTTCTTGTTTTTGGTCTTTGAGAAGTATTATAAATTTATATGCATATTGTATGAAAAGTTTAACTACTTTTAAAATTATACTTTTCTTGTTTGATAAAGGATGAGCATGATTTATGTGACTTCTTTATGCATAATTGTTTTGATTAATTATACTTATTGCTTGAACGAAAATCTAAATTTAATTATTGGCGTTAATATAAAGTCAAATTGAAATGAGCTAATTGAAGTTAATATTCATTTTCTTTAAATCATCCCAAAAAAGAAAAATTCTTTTCCAGTTTGTACGGTGGTTTTTATTCTGGGATTTTTACATATTATTACTTTATTTTATCGACTATAAGCTTCACATTTTAACTAGTTATTTTATTTTTATTAATATTTCTTATAATGATTCAAAGTAGTAAAGAAAACACTTATAATATGATAATGATTTTGTTTTGATTACATAAGGGTAGTCTTTTAGGACCCAATGGTATTCTTGTTATATTCAAGTGCAAAAATTTAAACTAAATCTCATATAATAAGTTGTGAAGTGTTAATATTATTACTTTAATTTTTCAAATAAATGCAATTAATGCATATGAACGAATTCACACACTTTATCGACATATATCAAATATAATATAGGGACTGATATAAGCACTCTGTCTTTTATAATCTCACTCATTTGTTTATTTCATATTATGTGATCGACAAAAATATCCATTTGATTTTAAAACACATTGCACACTTTTTTTGAGACATCGATTTGCACAAAAGTGTAAGTAACTTTTGATATTTTACCACACATTTTTCAGAATTGTTGATTGCATACATTCATAAAATATTTTTTCATAATTTTTACAATTTTATAATTATTTAATATTATTGTGATATCATTTTTATATATACACACAAAATAGTGAGTAACTTTTAGTCAATAGCACACATTTTTAGGTCGTATAGAGTAATTTTTAATAAATTATAGGATTTTTTTTTCGGTAGCAATAGAATATATGAAATTAAGTAATGCGTGATTATTAAAAAAAAATGATTTTTTGTTTTAAATTCTTGTTTCCATTTTCTATTACAAATATATAATGCATGTCAAAATATTTACACATATTAAACATCATTTGATAAATATATGCGTGAATTACGCATATCAAACATATCTACATTTATGAAATAATGGAATAATAATTTAAAACATGATTTAAAATAAAAAAAATTCATCCCCAGAATGCACCCGAATAATTAGTCCATTAAACTAAAGAAGGGTATATATATATATACATATAGTGTTTCTCATTAGGTCATTAACACCATTTCCTTATCATGTATATAATCATATGATATTATCACATTACTGTCAACTTTCTGTAGATGTTAAAATAAATATCTCAAAAGCTATGATGATCATCATTATACTTTTTGTACTTTCTCATCACAATGGTATCTGCGTCTGGTTCAACTTCCATTGCCAACTCAATAATACCCAAATTAGTTTTAATCTTTAACATAAATATATAAATATCATATATAGAAATTAGTTATAAATATATAATTATGCAATGAAGACAAGAGTTTACTTTCTTCCATATTTTGCCAATATAATATTACCACTCCCACCCCTTATAATACCACCCCCATAACTCCCACATTTTTCAACTTGCAACCCTTTGAAATTCAGTTACAAACAAGATGCTCACAGCTCAGCCAAAACCCACCTATCTCCTGTCACCGGAAATCATCTCCGGCGCCGGAAAACACCAGAGGGTGGCCAGTAAGGCCACGACTTTTCGTGGGTTCCGGCCAAGGGTGAGTGGCAGTAGACCTGCAACTATAAGGGCAGTGATCAGTAGTGGAGATAGCAAAAGTGGACTGGAAACAGCAGAAAAGTTAGTGGAGTCTAATGGGCCATTACTGAATTCTTCAAGCAGTGGAGATATAAATGTGAGAGCAGTGATCACAATAAGGAAGAAAATGATGGAAAGATTGTATGAAAAAATGGAAGATCAATGGGAATCTTTCATTAATGGGATTGGTAAAGGAATCTCAATTCAGCTCATTAGTGAAGATATTGATCCTGGTAAGTTTTATTTTCAAAAAAGAAAAATTCTTTATTTTTCTGAGTTTTTTTACTATAAATCTATGAGAATGATTGATTTTTGAGTAGCATGATTGGCTTCTTTTTTTGTCTTTTAATTGTGAGTTCATCATATAATTTGTTGAGGTTGGTGTTTTGGTTGACTTTCTAGAATAGGTCCGTTGACCAACTTTTCTGCACTCTTTTTATGTTGTAAATTATGAGGATATGGTATGAATATGAGAATCCCTTTTCACTTTTGTTCAATTTGTTCTTTTTGTGCTTTTTTTGTTCTTGTTGTATTTTATCAGTTTTGAGTATATAAAAGCACATATTATATCATTTGCATCATGTTGGTTTGTCTAGTTTTGTATGCAAAAGTGAGGGATCTTTTTCTTTTGTGTCTATATGTGTCTTTGATTGTGCTCAAATAAGATAGCACTTTTGAAGTCTTATTAAGTGATAACAATAATAATAATAATAATAATAATAATAATAATAATAATAATAATAATAATAATAATAATAATAATAATAATAATAATAATAATAATAATAATAATAATAATCCTTCTCAAATCAACTGTTTTTCTTCTCAGTTACAAAATCAGGCAAGAGAGTGGAGTCCTTTGTAAGGGGCTGGTTGCCTAAAATGTCCGATGATCCATACGTCGTCGAGTATGGCGCTGATTTAACCGTCCCACACGATTTTGGCCAACCCGGAGCTATCCTCATCACCAATCACCATGACAAAGAGTTCTTCTTGATGAACATTGTGGTTCATGAATTTAGTGAAGGCCCCGTGTTCTTTCAGGCCGATACATGGATTCATTCAAGAAACGACAATCCCGAAAGTAGAATTATATTCAAGAATCATGTAAGAAGCTGAAATATCTTAAAAACGAGTTTACAATTGATAAAAAAAAAATTGTTTTGTTTTGGTAAACATTCTTCGTTTTTTGGCGACAGACGTACCTTCCGTCTCAAACGCCAGCTGGGATTAAGGATCTTCGACGTGAAGACTTGTTGAGCCTACGTGGCAATGGGAAAGGAGAGAGAAAAATGCACGAGCGAATATACGACTATGATGTTTATAATGATTTGGGTAATCCTGATATAAGTGAACTCGTTAGGCCAATTGCGGGCACCAAAGAGAGGCCTTATCCTAGGCGATGTCGAACTGGTAGACCCCACACTGAAACAGGTATATTGCATTTGCTTAATAAAGTCTATAGCTTAAGTTATCATTTTATACAGTCTAGATCGCCTCGAGTCTAGCTAGTCAGCCGAGTACCTGTTTTGGCTAAGTTTGTGTTAGATAAGGAAAAAAGCTTCAGAGAGATGATTTTTATAAACTAGAACTTGTATTAAGAACTTGAAACTTGGATGATTATAGTGATATGTTCAAATTTATGTCTGAAAAATTAAATCAGATCCCCTTACGGAGACAAGAATCGAGAAACCATATCCAGTGTATGTTCCCCGAGACGAAACATTTGAGGAGGTTAAGAAGAACACATTTTCAGCTGGAAGGTTGAAGGCTCTGTTCCACAACCTCATACCGTTGATGGCTTCAAAATTGTCGAGTTCAGACATTTCGTTCACTCAGTTTTCAGACATTGATGATCTGTACAAGGACGGTGTTCTGTTGGACGAGGAAGAACCAGATAAAAACTACATGCAAGAAATCCTGTCCACTATGCTCAATTCAGTATCTAACATTGGCGATAAGTGGCTCAAATACGATGTACCAGCCATTATAAAGTGTAAGTAGTATTTGTATAATCATCTTTGCTGTGAATTTACATTGTTAAAACTCATATATCGGTTTTTCAGGTGATAGATTTGCATGGCTAAGAGATAATGAGTTTGCTCGTCAAACTTTGGCTGGAGTGAACCCTGTGAATATCGAGCTGTTAAAGGTAAGATCGATCGATTTGTTTTATAGTGTGTACGTTATTTCGGTTTGTCGAATATTGTAAGAAAGTTACCAAATGGGCTATAATGATTTTCAGGAACTTCCTATTGTAAGTAAACTAGATCCTGAAATATATGGCCCTCCAGAATCTGCTATTACCAGGGCTTTAATCGCAGAACAGCTCGAAGGCATCAGTGTTGAAGATGTAATATGAAATACGTTTTACACCCTATAATAAAAAAAACCCGTTTTTTTTTTTTTCAAAATTTTGAACTGGTTTCATGTTTGTGTGTATAGGCAATAAGGGATAAGAGGTTGTTTATACTGGACTATCATGACTTGCTTTTACCGTTCGTTGAGAAGATGAACTCATTGCCCGATAGAGTGGCATATGCATCGAGAACAATATTATACAATTCCGAAACCGGGACACTCAGACCGATTATCATCGAGCTTTCACTTCCTCCGACACCTTTGTCTCCAAGAAACAAATACATCTTCACACACGGCCATGATGCTACGGCTCACTGGCTTTGGAAACTTGCTAAAGCCCATGTTTGCTCAAACGACGCAGGTGTTCATCAGCTCGTGAACCACTGGTAAAACTGAGCATTTCATAAAAAAATCATCCTAAAATATTAGAAAGTAGGGGTGTCAATTGAGTTGAATAGGTTGGGTTTGGGTCGGGTCCCATTTGGGTTGGGCTTAAAGTGAGTTGGGTCCAATTTGGTCCAATGTCAAAAAATATGCATTATAGTTGGACCCAACAAGGACCCACAATGGACCCAATAAGGACTCATTATGAATAAAAGTGGTGTAAGGGGTTGTTGTAGAGTGTAAAATGTAGATTATTGACTCAAAAGTGGAGAATAGATCGGACCCAATTTAGACCCAAATTGGGCCCAATTTAAGACTCAATTCGACCCAAATATTATTAAAAGTCAACCCAGTTGTAACTAAAATGTTAGAATATTAGGACCCAACTCCTTGAAAACTTAGTTTGGTTTGGGTACAAATATATATGTATGGACCCAAATTGCCACTCTTATTAGAGAGCATAATATGTTTGATAACATGAGATTTGTTCAGGTTGAAAACTCATGCATGTATGGAGCCTTATATAATCGCGACAAATAGGCAGCTAAGCTCGATGCACCCGGTCTATAAACTGCTGCACCCTCATATGAGGTACACGATGGAAATCAATGCACTTGCTAGGCAAAGCTTGATAAGTGGGGGCGGAGTTATTGAGGCTTGTTTTAGCCCTGAAAAGTACTCCATGGAAGTAAGCTCTGCCGCCTATAAGAGCTTGTGGCGGTTCGACCACGAAGCATTACCTGCTGATTTACTTCGACGGTAAAATATTTATACTCAAATGCACCTAAATTTTCATTTGGATTTACCATATTCATAGAATGGGTATATTTATCAACACTTGAAACACATTTGTTAAACGAACAAATGTGATATGGTGAGAGAGTAAGGTCAAAGAACTAAAATTTCTCTCAATATCACTATTACCCTTTCGTGCATGTGTCGTATGTGGTGCGTGCACGCGCTTAGAACACTAACACCATTAGGCTGAAAATTGAACCAAGTTATTTGATACTTGACTCGAGTTCGATCGCTAAAAGCTCAATTCGAGCTCGGTCCATTACTTACTAAACGAAGCTTGAATAAGTTTTTGTATTTGATAAATTTTGAAGGTCGGCTCGAGTTCATCTCGATTAATATAAAATAAAAAAACATGTACAAAATAATCAAACTACTCGAATTCGACTCGTGATCGGCTCGATTAATACTCGTTCGAGCTCGATTCACAATCAAATCAAGCTCGAACAAATGAACACTATTTCAAAGCTTGATTATGTTCAAACAAGGTCGACACCTATGTGTTCGGCTCGACTAAACTCATTTACACTCCTAAACACCATGGTCTTAAACTTTAGTTGAAATTTGAAATTTTAGATTTCCTAGGTCTTGAAACAAAATCACACTTTCTACCACAATTTCGTAGAATATCCACCGAAATTTTCAATTGAAACCCGAAATTTCCCAAAACTCAAAACAATACTATAATCGTGGCGCAAATTTTGCAGGGGCATGGGCGTCGAGGATCCAACGGTGCCCGGGGGCGTGAAACTCGTGATCGAAGACTACCCATACGCCGCAGATGGACTTCTCATATGGGCTGCACTTAAGGAGCTAGTCGAATCATACGTCGAGCACTACTATTCCGAGCCAAACTCGATCACATCCGATGTAGAACTTCAAGCATGGTGGAACGAGATCAAAAACAAGGGCCACGAAGACAAAAAAGACGAGCCATGGTGGCCTAATCTCACCACCCAAGATGACTTATCGAACATTCTTGCAACCATAATTTGGACAGCCTCGGCTCAACATGCAGCCATAAACTTCGGACAATATCCTTTCGGTGGGTACCCACCGAACCGACCCGCCCTCATGCGAAAGCTAATCCCAAAACCGGGTCAACCCGAGTATGAGAAGTTTTTGCAGGACCCGGAATATACTTTTTTGACGTCTTTGCCAACTCAACTGCAAGCAACAAAAGTTATGGCTGTACAAGATACACTTTCGACTCATTCTGAAGACGAAGAGTATATAATTCAGTTGCATAATATTCATAGGCCTTCGTTTAACGACCCCGAAGTGCAAAAGCTGTTCGATGGATTTGCAGTGAAGTTAGAGGAGATAGAAAGGATTATCAATCTGAGAAATCAGAATGAAAAACTGAAAAACAGAAGTGGTGCTGGTGTTCCTCCATATGAGTTGCTGTTACCGTTTTCGGAGCCTGGTGTGACGGGCCGGGGCATTCCAAATAGTATTTCGATTTGAAAAAGGTGTCGTTTTTTTGGGATTTTGTTATTGGTTATGGGTTGGTTTTATTTGAAAATAAAATTACTTAAAACTCTGATTAAGAATCATACTGTCATTTTGTACTCTGTATCAAGAGTTTTGGAAGATACATTTGTGAGGGTCACTTGAATTTGAATATACAATTGCATGATTGCATTTGTAGTGAAACTATTTTTCGTTTTGAGACATTTGCTTAAAGTACAATTGGATTTACTATTTACCTTTTCAACCAAGTCATCTACTCTACTTCTATTACTATATTAAAACAAGGTTATAAGATTTATTTATATTCAGTAACATTTAATAGGAGAATCACATTATATTTGTGTTAGAAGATGTATTGCTAAATTTATTCAAAATATTTATAAGCTTCTATATTTTATAAATAAATATAATTGGTCTCGCTAACATTAAAACACGAATATATAATATTTAAAAAAACACTACATTGCTACGTGATGATACCACATTCAAGATATAATTTTAATCTAATAGCAAAAGTTAGTTTTATTGAGACTTGAACATTGCTATGAAAATACAGAAATTAGTTCGTATGTCATTCCAAGTAATTATTTTTAATTTTATATGTCTTAATATAAACAAAAATCAACTTACATGTTATTAAATTAAATTAAATTGTAAGTAGCACGATTTTCACACTAGATATAGCGTATGCAATAAAAATTGAGTATGTAATTTAATAACTTTTCATTATTTGCAGAAAATAAATTTTTATTTATAATGACTGAGAACAAAACATATTTTACATAGATGACTTCGATTATATTATAAATAATATTTTTATATATTGATCATATTTAATACAAATAATTTTAAAATGATATGTCGTGCATAGTACGGGGCACACGCTTGTGTAATATTTATGTCAAAAAGTAAAATTTACTAGATATCCTTAAAATAAATTTTCTTATCCAGAATTTTTGTTTAAAAAAGTCTAAAAAATATAGTTATGGAAAAACTCAACATTAAGGGTTAATAAATTTATAAATTTAATGTTTCTTAATCATTGAAGTAAAGAATCAATAGATTATACTTTTAAATGAAATTTGGTAGATTGAATTTCTTAGATTAAAAGATATTTCATGATTTTTCTGATATAAACATTTATTTAGGCGGTTTAGTAATCTTCCCTTAATTTTAGTTTAGTACCAAACTCACCATCCAATTTTAGTTTAGTACCAAACTCCCTTAATCTCCATTTACGTACAATATCAGATACAATACCAATGCTCTTTGCATCAACAAATACATAAATTTTGAATTAATCATGAAATGTGAAATTGAAAAGAAAATTGGGAATTATAATATCCATAGAATGAAGATAATTATTTAAAGTATAAATACACTTAAAAGAGTGAATAATTTATGCTACCAGCAGGAGAATGAAGGCAACTTAAAGGAGAAAGAAGAAGGAAGATGTCCTGTTCTTCTTATATAATCCGCCCCCTCAGACGTTTTCACCGCCTTTTCATTAAGTTTTGCCTCTGCATTTGCGCGTTTTTCTTGTGCTATTCTCCGTGTTGATGCCAGTTTGTTAGTGTATTTCTCCTGTGCTCGAGATTTTAGTCTTTCGGCCTTCACCTGTTAACCAAAATATACGTAAAGATGCAGCAATATGTACATCATGTTGTATATTTACATAATAATAATAATAATAATAATAATAATAAGTTGTATAAGTTGTAGTCCCACTTGAGATATTTATTTAATATTTTATTTCTTTATTTTTCTCTTTCTTTTATATATACTAGTAAATAACACGTTCGTTGAACGTGAAGCATATGATCTCGTTAGGTAATTCATATATATAATTTTTGTTCAATTTAAAGATGTTAATAATTTAAATTTAATTAAATAAACTATCACTTAAGTTGGTATTTGAAAAATTAAATATTGATTGATATGAATGAATTAATCAATTCTTGAAAGTATTAAGTTAATGAAAAAGTGAAATATGAATAAAAATGTAACTAAATAAACTTTTATGAAAATTAATGCTTCATTTATACATATATCTTGTTCAATTTTTAGGAATCAATTGCTTCACTTCTTTCTTTTCAGTAACTTTTTTTCTATACTTTCAATAATTTTTATAATGGCTCAAAAGTTAGACACTTGTGTAATGTTTTTGTTTCTGATTTCAGAATTATTCTTTTTAGTTCTTCATTTGCTAAACTCGAGGTACCATATTTTCAGAGCTTTAAATGTATCTCATCTTAAAAACTTAATCTAAATTTTCGCAAGTCATAGTAGGTTGGCACATATGATGCATCCATTTTTATTTGATTTTCGCTAATTGTGTTTTTTTATTTATTAAATTGAGTCTACTTAACAAAATTAAAAATAGAAAAAATGCGTGTTTTACATACAATTAATGTACAATATGTGAAATAACTAAAACATAATGAGAATGATTTTTTTCTTTAATTTGATAACAACATCGTATTTTGGTTTGCTATTGATAGGAGATTCTTTTATATAAAGTGTGTGTTGACCATAATTTTAATAAATATTTTCTTACGAACTCTTGTGATTTAGTTTCATAAATATATTTGATAAACGATACATTTTTTTCATTTGTTGAAATATTATAATTAGTGGAATGATCAAGTTAATAAGTGAGGAAATATCAATATACTCAAACTCCTAATAAAATACTTAAAATAAACTAAGGTATTAAATGTTCAAAACTAAACATTAATTTAACTAAGTAAATACTTACTATATAAATTATAAGTGATGATCTCGTAAAGTAATTATATTATATAGATAATTCTTTATTTTATAGTATCTTATATTGAAAATTTAAATAATAATTTAATTACGTATATAATTATTTAAAAAATAAATATTGATTGATATGATGGGTTAAATTAATAATTATAATATGTCGTAGAATATAGAAGGTGTTTTGATTATGTGATCTAAAAAATATTTAAAACATGTCTTAGAATAGAAAGTGTTCTGGTAGGATAATTCATAATCAAATATTTCGTGATATGTTTTTGAGATTTAACAATTACATAACAAAGAAAGAAGTTTTTATATTTTCTTATTTGTTAATTGTTTGAACAAAAGAAATTGTAACCTAATATTGTAAAAACCTTGTGTAATTTGCATGTTTAAACTAATTATTTTTAATTAAAATTTAGTATCTATATGTAATTTTATCCAAATCTGTTGAAAGTAGTCGGTGAAAGTCACATACTTAAGTGTGATTTGTTTGTAAACACGTATATTTATAAAATTATTTGTAAACACATTTATAGAGGTTTATATTTCTCCTATATCTAATCAGAATATAATTTGTTCACTATTCCTATATGAAATATAGTTGAAGATATATATATATAGTACTTCTAATCCAAATACCATCAACAATTGTTTGTATATACTAACGACAATCATGATTACAATACATTGGTGTTTGATTACAAGTCATCTTAATTGATTTGCTATTATGATTTGTTATTTTGACTTATAGACTCCTATATAAAAATAATATTCTTATTTTAGATATACATAACCTATTTTTATTATTGATTATTTAACTATTTTGACATTAAATTATAAATTATTTTAGGTAAATCAAAATTTAAAAAAAAATACCCATACTTGTATAATAATATATAGATATAGATATAGATATAGATAGATATATGCTGTAAAAATATAGTGTATTAATATGTTATCTTTTCTATGTCTTTGTAGTAATACTCAAAAAACTTAATTAATGTAATTTCTTATGATCAGTTAAAGTTAAACTATAACCAATGGAGTAAATCTCCTTATGATTAAGTTTTATCAGATGAAAGACAACATAATTTTCAAACATATATTAAAATACTCTTAGAACGATTGATTATTTTTTCCAAGATTATGTTCTTGTTACTTGTATCTAATTTACTGATCATCTTTTGAATTATTTTAGATAGTCTTTACACTTTAGTTATATCAAAGCATTTAGATATTTATTATTTTGGTATTTCACTTAAAGAATAATTTGAAGAATAGCAAATCAATTTTTTAAAACACTTTACTTTTTTATAACTCTTTATTTTTTTAATGTATAAAGTATAATGTGCTTACATATCTTTGAATTTGATTATTTTTTATATTTGCATATTCTATAATCAAGGACTAAACGTTAAGGGTAATGGAACACCTTGTTTTTTAATAATTAGATTATTAAGACAAATTTTTAATAATTAAATAATACTTGGTTTGGAATGAAATTAATGATTACAGTCAGGCCTCGTGCATGAACATATATTTATATGTAAAGCTTTCTTTTTAATTTCCTTTCTTAAATGAAAAAAAATAGGACCAATCATATATAAATATATATATATCTATATAAAATTATTTTAGAGTCCTAATATAATTATATTTATTGTAGATAGATAAGTATTTAAATAGATAGATTTTTATTGTAGAGTTCTAATATAAATAAATTTCTTTTATTATAGATTTATATAATCTATTTTTATTATTTATTATTTGACTATTTTGCCATTAAAAAGTGAATTATATAGGGACGTATTAGGGTAGATCAAAATTTCAAAGAAACACCCATACTTTTATAATAGAATAGATAGATAGATAGATAGATAGATAGATATTATATATTAATCGAAAAAGATATTCCAAGTATTTCTGTCTTTCTTTCTCTCTATATTTTCGTCTCTATTTTCGTGAGTAAATTTGGTCGAGGTTTCAGAGTGTAACCTTTTCAAACAAAATTGTTGGTCTTGTATCCTAGAAGGTGTATTTCTTGAAATCATATATATATATTTGTGTGGGAGAAATATATACCTTTAAAGATAATTACATGTTTAAAGTGTGTCTAACCTATCATAAAAGAATCGATTTCTACCCACAAATTAATACTGTTTTAAAACAAGACTAATGTCAAAAACGAAAATAATACCTCAATGTTTCGCATCTCCATTTCGGCTCTCCTCTTTTGATGGTTTTCCCATGCTTGAACCTTCACTTCTTCGCGTTTATACCTACGAGTCCATTAAAATATATCAAACGATTAAAACCTCCGAATAGTTTCTTAACTAAACTAAACAAGATCATTTCACCAAAATGGTCACCTCGCGGTGTATTTAGCACGCTCCGCCTCGTCCCAAGCCACGGCCCGCGATTCCAAAGGATTCATCATCTTAGATATCACTTCACTCTTAACCCCAACCACATTCTCACCATTATTCTCTTCTCCATCTCTACTTAATTGTGTAATTCCAATATTACCCCTCCCACACTCACCTCTCTTCTCATTTGGGCTCACAACATTTTGACCACTTTCAATAGCCATCATCCCATTGGGACACCTAACCGGGCTCGATGACCCCGAAGACATAGGGCTCGATGCCCTAACCGGGGTAGCCGTTCTAGAAGGCTCTTGGCTCGCTATTGGTGTCATTTCGGTCCCCATATCCCTCACACATATCGATCTCACCACTGATTTAGAGCTTTTAACGGCCCTATTTATCCTCCATATCGACTCATCACAATCCACGTTTTTCGTCTCCATATCAAATTGATCCACACCGTTCGATCCATTTTCTAACCCTTCATCCTCGCCACTCGAATAGTCCTTTTTGGGCACCGGGGCTATCAATCTACGGTCATCCGCGTTTGAGTTGCGCGGAGAGGCTTTAGCGTGATTCGCTTCGCCCCTCGATAGATTCACTATCCATTTTTGGGCATCGTCCCATTTCGACGGGGTCGGTTTCCCTAACGCCGTTCGATTTCGATTTACGCCGTTGCTCTTGTGGAACTCGAAATTAATACAACTTCCACTTGGGATTTCTTGAGTAATGCCATTATTCAAGCAACCCTTGTCCTCTATGGATCTCATTTTCACTATTTTTCTTTCTTTCAATCAGTCTAATTGAGTTAAAGCCAAAAGGGACTAAATCAAAAATCTATTACCACTTGTCTACCATAGGTAATAATAAATATCAACCCCTTTTCTTTAAATATAATTTTATTCAAATCTTAATGAATAATGAACCTTGAAACTTGAAAATACTGGATCTCGGATGAATATCTGCATTGTGTTCGGACTTTAACATGATAGCGTAAGTTAATCTCCTGCAATAAATTAAAAAATAACAGAGTTTTAAGCAGAAATTAGCAACAAGACAAAGTAAAGACATAAAACTAAGAGGTATTAATATAAATGGCCACATATATTGCTCGAAATCAGCTTAAATATGAGCTAAAATGAAAAACCCAGAAGCATGAAGATGTTAAGTTCATATATACTACAAATGCAGCAGTTAAATCAGTTCAAATCCACCCAAAAACATAAGAAAAAGCAAAAAAAACTATACATTGTTGTGAAGGGCTTTAGGCCATTGAAGAGTTGAGAGAATAAAACCTTGAAGACAATGAAAAGTAATTCTGAGTGTAAGTAGATGAAGCTGAGATCCACCGACTGGTTCATTAGAGAGAATCTTGGTAAGAGTTTTATTTACAGTCACTATCACCATCTCTCTAAGTACGTACTTTTATTTACTGTCATTTGTTTCAGATAATTATGAATATAAAAACTCACATAATTCTCCTTATTAGAATCTAATATTACATAGGCTAGGGACAAAAGGAAGTAAAACACAGAAGGAAGAAAAATTGCATATAATTTTTTTCTTTGAATATATAAGTAAAATAAAATTTATACACATGGCATATATATATATATATATATGTGTGTGTGTA
This sequence comes from Verbascum thapsus, assembly GCA_963669365.1. NCBI lineage: Eukaryota > Viridiplantae > Streptophyta > Magnoliopsida > Lamiales > Scrophulariaceae > Verbascum > Verbascum thapsus. Next base: position 23,776,490 of record OY770105.1, read on the forward strand.
TTTATGTGAGAAAAATATAAAAGAAGATTGCAGGATCCCTACAAAGTCACAAGCAAGCATCCAATGAAAGATTTCAGAAAAATGATAAGTTTGGGGGCCATTCTTCTGATGTATTTCACATGGTCGAAACTGTGATATCAGTTATTTATTGTACAATTTAGCAAATAATTATAAAAAAAAAAAATTGAAAAATGTATACTTTGGCAATTTAATTGGTTGGTCTTCCTCTCAATTGGGACCCAACTTTTACCCCTTATGTTCAATATTCAGAATATTCAAAGGAACTTACAATGATATTGTTAGGATTGTAAGTTTGTTATTGGAGGTAAAAGTCATAATATATTTTTTTTTTTGGATGACGAGGGAAACCCGCAGCCGCTACCGTGAGGTGCGCACTGGGTAAACCCCACTCTTGTATAATAGCCTGCAAACCACACAAGAGAGGTAAACCAGCCTAGGTTGCCCATAGCTGACAGACTCACAGTAGAGAAGGCAAATAGGCATTCCCTCATCAGGATTCGAACTTGTAATAATAATAATAATAATAATAATAATAATAATAATAATAATAATAATAATAATAATAATAATAATAATAATAATAATAATAATAATAATAATAATAATAATAATAATAATAATAATAATAATAATAATAATAATAATAATAATAATAATAATAATAATAATAATAAATGCATTAGTATTATAATTTTTCACTCTTTACTATGGCTACTACAACATGTGCAATCCTGTTATTATATCTCTTATTTATTTGAGAATGAGGGGCCATGTGCATTTGTCATATACATCCAAAAAAACCCATATAATTGTGCCCATAAAAAAAAAGTTAACCATGTTGTTTAGCATCTCTTTATGTTTTTTTAATTACCAGGCTAAGATTTTGTTTTGTAATTATATATAATTGTAAACATTAATATTAACGTGCAATTTTAATGAAGAATAGATTGCAATTTAACTTGACAAATAAAAAGGATAAATCTCTAATCAACATTATTAATATACATGTGTTTATGGGGTTATTAATAAAAAAATTTGAATTTTTTTATTAATGTGTACGATCCGGTATATGATCCTAATCTTTTTAAAGGCCCAAATTGGACCGATCTAACAAGATGACGTTCATAATTTAGCAATTTTGCTATTTAGCATTTGGATTTTTTTTTAGCCCAAGCTTTGTGGGCCAGTTCAGATTTGGCCCAAATGACTTTTGATCTAGCAGCACACTCAAATCCCATCAAGCAGAGGCCCGTTAGAATTTTCTTCAACGATTTGAGGTCAACTTGTGGTTGACCAATACTTTGAGGGACTGGTTTGCAATACTCACTATAAATTGTTGTCAAATTTGTTTGAATTGTTCGATTTGAATTGTTATCGAGCTATATAGCTTGTGTCTGAGTTTAATTTGATTACTAGTCGAGACGAGTTTGAACGAGCTTTCACTGTAGTTGAGCTCGAGTTGATACTTATGCATAAATTTTATCAACTTTTTTATTAACATATAATTTTAAAAATAATAAATAATATTCAAAAGCACAACACATCTCTACGTAGCCAACAAAATTAAATATGTTAACAACACAACCACGTTTATTGTTATCGACATGTCATAATGCTACTCACAAATTCCTTACCTAATTTCCTTTAAAGTCGCGTTTTTATCTGGAGTTTAAATCGCTCTTTGTTCTTTTCAAGCGTCTTCTCTCCGGTTCCTTTTCACTGCTTTTGCCGCCGTGAACACAGTACATTTTTTTCTCGCGAGTAATGGTTATGGGGGGTTTTCTGAGGATCAGAAGCAAATTTCATAGACTCTACGGCGCGTGCGCTACAACAAGAAACAATGCGATTCGATGCAATTCCTACGGCCAAAGAAGATTGTTATCAAGCTATGGTGGGGACGGGATCAACGGCGAGGCTTCAATCATACCTGTTTTGATCGTCGGCGCAGGCCCAGTTGGCCTTGTTCTCTCTATCCTCCTTACCAAATTAGGTTAAATTCTCAAACCCATTTCTATTTCTGTAAAAAATTGTCACTTAATGTTGGTTTGTTGAAAAACGAAGTTAAGCTTCTCGACTCGAGATTGTTCGGTAAAAGTTCATTTGGAGCTTATTTTGTTAATGTTATAATTCAAGCTTGAATAATTTTTTGCGTTGTTTGAAAAATTTGAAGCTCGGTTGGAGCTTGACTCGATATGTAGAAAAAATGATGAAATGTGTGAAAAGAATAAGCTACTCGAGCTTGTACTCGGTTGGAGCTCAGCTCGATTAACAACTGAACAAAGCTTAAACACAAATTTTGAAACTGGATAATACTTCAAACTTGTTCGAGTAGACTTGTTTATATTCCTATTTGTCTCTGGTTTTATTACTAGAAAAACTATATTCCTTATAATTGTGTTTATTTATTAATGATCCTCATGGGAGCCACATGAGATTATTATTTGAAAATTGATGATTGCTTATGTACAAGACTACTCAATGTGTAAATTGCTTTGCATTATGAAAATATAGAAGACTCTTTTCTTTTAAGAGCTACTAGTTTGATTAACACCTACTTTTGGTGGAACAATGTGATGTTTTGCTGTAAAAAGATGGTAGTGAATAGTGATGCTAAAATTGATGTTTTTATGGTCTTTGTCAGGGGTACAATGTGCAGTTGTGGAGAAAAGCAGGGCTTTCTCTAGACACCCTCAAGCTCATTTCATCAATAACCGTTCAATGGAGGTTTTTGCCTTTTCCTTTCTTAGTTTGTTTGCAAAATCAAACTGATTTTTACCCTCAAGTAAAGTAGAGCTTTTGTTTTGAGTAGAGCATTCATGTCAGGTATTTCGTAAACTTGATGGCCTCGCGGACGAGATTTTGAGGTATCAACCGCCAGTGGATTTATGGAGGAAGTTCATATACTGCACCTCACTCACTGGTCCAATTCTCGGTTCAGTTGATCATATGCAACCTCAAGGTGATTTTTATCTGCAAAGACTCATACTAGGAGAGATTCATATTTGATCTAGAAAGCCTGTATCTATATAAAGAGTTCAGATCAATTAAAGAATGTCACATTATGCTTTAGTATACACTAGGGGTAACATCTAGCTAAACATAAATATAGGATATTGGATATAAAGTTCTTGATCTTGCACATAATTTGTATGCCACTCTGTTTCTTTCGGTCCTTCTTTGTTTTGGAAAACATATGAATATTCTTTGTACTTGAATGCGTCTCTGGTAGCTTTTTCAGATTTTATTTTAACAGTTCAAGTTCTTTTTACATGCAGATTTTGACCGAATTGTGAGCCCAGTTTCTGTTGCCCACTTTTCACAGTATAAACTTATGAGGTTGCTAATTAAACAGCTCGAGGACATTGGTTTTCAAATCAGAAGTGATGGTTCAATTAGCTGTGATGACTTCAAGCTCACAGCAGGGGAGATACTAATGGGCCATGAATGCCTCTCTATCAACACCACCGAAAACGACGTAACTGTGACTGTATCTTTAGAAAAGGAAGGAAAGCATGTAACGAAAGATTTCCAGTGTAAGTTCCTAGTTGGTACAGATGGTGCGGGAAGTACAGTGAGAAAACTAACGGGAATAGGCTTGAAAGGCGAGCAGGATTTGCAAAAGCTTATAAGTGTACATTTTACGAGCCAAAATCTCGGGCAATACTTGATAAACGAGAGACCAGGCATGTTGTTTTTTATCTTCAACACTGAAGCCATAGGTGTCCTTGTTGCTCATGATCTGAAGCAAGGGGAGTTTGTGTTGCAGGTAGCATAAGTTTCAACTATCATTTTTTCCTTTTTTAGGTTGAAGGCTTGGATTCTGTTATTTATATAGATACGTAGAATTGCTGACCTTGTTCATGTTATGCAGGTACCTTTTTATCCGCCTCAGCAGAAGTTTGAAGATTTTAGCTTTGGGGTATGTTTCTATCTTTGCAGTCTAGTTTTAAACTAGCATAGGTTAAAATTTGTCATGAAGTTAAAAATTCCATTTTGAGTATCATAGGTTGATTTCTGTTAACTTTGGCTAAATCTTTCCAAACACATATGCTTCTAAGAACCGTAAATTCAAACAGTTATAACCGTTTAGATGAAGAATCCTATTTCTTTGTAGATGTGTGAGGAATTAATCTTCAAATTGGTTGGCAAAGAGCTTTCAGACATAAATGTCCTGGATGTAAAGCCGTGGGTGATGCATGCTGAAGTTGCTGAGAAATTCTTAGCTGGTAACAACAGAATAATACTTGCTGGTGACGCTGCTCATCGCTTTCCCCCTGCTGGTGGCTTTGGTATCGATTTATTCATCTCCTTTTGCAAGTTACTAATATTCTGATTGTCATGAAGAATTCTAAAATTTTAGTGTTACATTTTAGGAATGAATACTGGCATTCAGGATGCTCATAATCTTGCATGGAAATTGGCTTCTGTTTTAAAAGGAATAACGCAACCATCAATCCTTTCCACTTACGAAACAGAGCGCAAACAGGTATTTGTAAAACTCAGACATACACTATTAGTCTTTGGAAATAACGGGCATGTATTTTATGTTTATTCCTGAAACTTGTCAGATTGCCACTTTTAATACAGCACTAAGTGTCGAAAATTTTAAAGCAGCAATGGCAGTCCCTGCTGCTCTAGGTCTTGATCCAAGGATTGCTAATTCTGGTAAATTGGTGAACTTGATATTTTTTTATTTTTTTTTTGTATATTTGATTTTAGGTACCTAAACCTGTTTTTTGTTCATTTGCAGTGCATCGCACTTTAAACAATGTTTTCGGTTCCATCTTACCATCAAATCTACAAAGAGCAATGTTGGATGGAATTTTTAGCATAGGCCGTTTACAGCTTTCTGATTCTCTTCTAAATGAAAAAAATCCCGTTGGATCTTCAAGGCTTTCTAAACTAAGACAGATTTTTGAAGAAGGAAAAAGCCTTCAGCTACAGTTCCCTGCTGAGGACCTAGGTTTCAGGTACATCATAATTGCAGCCTTCAACTTATTCATTTTATGTGCCCGCAAAAAATGCTGAATTTTCTTTTGGAAATTTGTACCCTTCAATTATAGTGGTTTGAGGTTGTACCTAGTACTTCATGATGGCATGTTTACGTTGTAAGATTTTCGTGTTAGGTATTCAAAAGGAGCACTAATATCTGATGATGTGAGTTTGTCAAGTCCACTAGAAATCCCAACTGGACGAAGAAGAGACTATGTTCCCTCCTCAGAACCTGGTTCAAGACTCCCTCATATGAAAATTCAACTGTTATCTCAAGTTATGAGTAAGGTGCGTCATTTGGTCCTTCACCCTTTCCATTTTTCCGTATGTGCGCTTGTGGACATTCGTTTTTGTTTTTTTTACGAGGCTGGAAGATTTCGTTTGTAGCTAGAGAAAGTCGATCTAATATGCTTTTTAGTCTAATTCTTGTCTATTTTTAGTTCATGAATGAGTTAAATCATTTGAAATTAGCTTTAGGCTATCCTATTGTTTAGGAGATCATCTCGGGTGTTAGGAGGTTTTTTCACACCAACCGCCCGAGACCATACCATGTCAGGGCCTGCATTGTGTTGATGTGGTATGATGTTTGTTTATGTTTTGAGTATGGGATTTGTGTAAAAATGATGTGATGTTGGTTGACTTTTTTTATTTGTAGAAAATAGTTGGAGGTAATGAATATGTCAAAAAAAATGTGATTTGTATTGGTATATGATTTGTAAGATTATTGAGTTAGTTGTATTGATAACAATTATGTGATTAAAAGAGTAGTTTAATAAGAAACAGAAAAGAGATAAGAGTTGGACTAGGTAATGATTGAAAAGAGAGTGTGGTGAATTGATGGATGTATGGATTGAAATGTAATTATATAGGGCTGAAAAAGTGGTGTTGGGGAAAGGTATATTTGGTTGAAATTGTAGTTATAATTTTCTGAAAAATGTGATTTAAGAAAACAGAAAACTATAGTAAAAATAGGGAAAATTACTAAAAAAATCTCTTAAAACAAAGTTTTATATGTTAACAACCCATGAACCTTTTTTCAATCTAAAAAACTCATTTTATAAACTTTTCAACTAAAAAACCGAAAAGTTAGTTCAACAACTCATTTTTTTGATCAACAACTTTATTTATTGAGTTAAAAGTTGAAAGTTGATATTTTTTTTATCAAAATGTCTTTGGTTTAAATTATTCAAATTGACATATTAAAACTTTAGAATTTTTATTTTTAATATTAAGTATTTAATTTTTTCATATAATTTATATATGATTTTAACATGTAATTATCTAAAAAATTTGAAAACTTTTAAGAAGATTAAAAGGTCTAAAGTTTTAACATTAAAATCATAATTTGTATCAATTATCAATATAAAATTCTAAATAAATATATCTCGATACAAAACTACAATTTATGAATTGTTAGTCTAGAAGGCTAAGCACAATCAAGCCTATAAATTTATCAATCCAAAATATTGGATATTTTGGAATGAGAAGTTGGTAAGTGATTTTTTTGGATTGAATGCATTATAATGATTTCTTTACATACAAAAGTTCATTCTAAGGGTCTTTTAGTAATTTTCCCAAAGAATATATAAACGAACATGGCGTTTAACATCTCGAGTTTATCTTGATTTTTTCTTCACAGGATGCCTTATCAACGCTGGACCTCATATCAGTCGATAATATCGAGTTCCTTCTTATTATTGCACCTATTAAAGAGTCTTACCAGTTAGCTCAAGCTGCATTTAAGGTTGCTCAGGAATTCAAAGTTGCACTAAAAGTATGCGTAATGTGGCAACACGAATTTACGGATACTATTTGCAGCAGTGAAGAAGCACTTTTGCCTTGGAACAATTATATAGATGTGATTAAAGCTAAGAACTGTGAAATTTCACTATCATGGTGGGATCTATGTAGGATGACGGATCGAGGAGCTATTTTAGTAAGACCCGACGAACATATTGCTTGGCGTGCAAAAACGGAGATTAAAAATGATCCTTTTTTGGAGCTCAAGAAAGTTTTTAGTACTATACTGGGATTAGATTTCATCTCCACGTGATCTGAATATTATTATGTTTATTTATTTTGAAGCATGTTGATACTGCATAATAATACCATATTTATTAGGAAACAAATTCAATTTGTTTGTTTGGTTTTAAAGTAAATCTATACATTCTTTTTTCTTTTTTCTTCAAAGTTTACACCCCATATCAGAAACACTATATATTCTAGGTATATATACCGTACTGGGTATAATCTGTGTATTGGATCGTATGGTACTGGATGACTTAATTATTGTCATATGACATCTCGTGGTCTCAGTCGTGTTTATTGTATTCGATCACAGTCCATAGACCTAAAATACGATCGATTACTATTAATATACCAATGTAATTCCATTATACAATATAATGGAAGGCCTAACTACATTGACATGTAAATATCATATTTTGCTATTTACACCTCTTCAGACACTGAAAATCCACAAAATGCATCCTTTTTAACTAGTCTACCTTTTTATCCTAATACAACATGGTACTGACTTATCGGAATCACAATGCTATCAATGATATGCAAACTTGTCAGGATTGAGCACCAGAACCAAAGATCAAATGGATAATCGCTGCTGTAACTAATCCTAACAGTGCACCAGCAACTACCTGAAAGTCAAAAATCAAAATAAATTTCAGAGACGAGCAAATCACAGTTGCCGGTATTTCTTTCAGACGTTGAACGTCATAAACCCAAAATGGATGTAAACTAATTAAAAGTGCATCTTTTTATCTTTAAGGATGTTACAGGGACAACAAAATAGGATGTTACAGTGAACAATTTTCTTAATAATTTTCTTAGTGTGTGTTTGGATTGAGTGATTTGGATTTGGGGAGGGGATTTGGAGGAAGGATTTGAAATGACATCTAAAATGGAGTCATTTGAAATCCACCCTAGTTATGGAGAAAATATGTCAAAACGACTGACAATGGATTTGAAATCCATCATAACATGAATTCATCCAAATGAACTTAAATGGATTTATCGATAAACTTGAAATCCATAGATTTCAAATCCTTCAATCCAAACACACCGTTAAAGTATAAAGTCGTACCTGATAAGGAGTGTGGCCAAGAAGTTCACGAAGAGGTTTGCTCTCAGCAAGAGGATGTTCAGATGGAAGCTCACATACAATTTGATTTAAAACCTGCAAAATATATCCAATTTGTATGAGCTTTCCTGATGGACATAACAAGAACTCATAACTTTGTTATCCTACACCACCTCCAATCCATGCTGTTTTTGCTTGTGCATTCGAGACGCTTTTAAATTTGCACTACATAAACACATAGAAGAAGAAGAAACTACAAACCTCTGCTTGTCGTCCAGCATGTAATCTTACACCAGTTGCATCATACATAACCTGTCAAAAGTGATCGTATCAGAAAGCTCTTCTCCCTTGAAATAAGTGGAGCATACTTTCTATGAAGAGATTGTTTTCCTTTGGAAATTCGGTTAAAGGATAACAGAGTTCAACTCTTTTCTAGAATTACTTGTGAAAGTTGTAACCAAACATCATGATCGATTTCATTTGCTTTATTCGCATCAGAAGCTAAAACCAATGACATGGGCCTCATGATTATAACCTTCTAAATTGAAATAAAACAAATAAACTATCGTGTATTTATATATGGAAAATTCTAGTCCGGATTCGATTTGACTGAATCCAAGCGTATGTCAAGCAATGAATAAGAAATATCATAGCAAGTGTAATTCACTTTCTTTGTGAAATACACTTAAGTTCAGTCAAATTAAATTTGGGTTCATCGGCATCATATATTCAATGAAAGTGAACAAAAACAAGAAAAATGGGGTTTTGCATATGTTCTTTTTCGAAAATGCCATGTGGGATCAGTGATGATCTCTTATAAGACTATAGCAAAGCCAAGAATTAGGACGGCTCATACCACACATGCCAAGATGAATGCGACTGCAAACAGTGATCCTCCAAAACCATCATGCAGACCAACAGCCATTGCAAGAGCAGTAACTATTGCAGAATGGGATGATGGCATACCACCTGATCCAATAAGTAGCTTCAGATCAATACGGTCTTCCTTGTACCTGCACATGAGTACTATAGTCTTGAGACTTTAAAGGACAGCAAAACATTCTAGGTTGCCTATCTGTATGTAGTTGTACTATTGTCATTATTTTCGTATAATTCTCCCAATGCAAATTTTGTACTCAAAATGTTGAGAATGTCCGAGAACAGATTATATTTTCCATCTCTATACTCAAGGCTTTAATATGAGGAATAACCAAAATGATGGAAAACGTATTAAGCTCACTATCTAAAGAGCCATGATTGAGTTGAGGACAAAATCTAGGAGTACTATTTTTAATCGTCAAAGTTAGCAACTGGTAATTATAGTTCTGCACTTTTACTTTGTTTACATCTCCGGTTCTTAAGTTGGATTCAGGATCAGATAGAAGAGTTCGGTATGAAAATTTCTTTAAACAGGTAATAATAATATGCTTACAGCTATCAATTTAACATGATTCATAATGTCAATTATCCAGTACGAAAGGTATCAAGCTCCAGCAGAAAGGCATAAAGACCATCCTACATAAGTAGCTGAAGATTTGCATAAGAACTTGTTTCAAGATGCGATTTTAGAATAAATAAAGCTCAATACATGAACTGGTATGATTGCTCTGTGACCTTACTTTCTATTCTGCTCGAGATGAATTTCGAGCTCATTAAGAATACTAATCCAACGCCGACTCAGAATTTTATTTGTTGGTTTCATTATTTTACACACCTCGAACTACTACTCGAAACTATACATATAAAAGCGGAACGATCATAAATTATTATTTTGGACCAATTTGAATTTAAAAGTGGAAAAAGAAACCTGCCTGTATAGCAGGGCAATATTCAAACATACATTAACAAGAAACTTCCTCATAAAGGGCTCGATTGGTTTTTTGGATAGGACTTCATTGACTGTTTGTCAAATCCTATCCAGTGGGGTTGGAGTGAAGCGTAGGCTTGAAAGGCGGCCAGGAACTTGATACACAATCAGATTGACAAACTATGCTAGAGTTAGGCTTGTGATTGTGAAGTTGAGTGGTAATGAACACGTAAACATCAACAACACATAGCTAATTTTGGTATCCCATTCCCTCGAATCTCATGCCACAAACCAAATATAGAATAGGCTACACAAATTTTGAACAAAGCAATTTCATAGTATATATCATATATCAATTCTATTAATCCCAGTCGTTTCAAAATAGCATTTTTAGTATATACAGGATCTGGTTCTTAATTTCTTCAATTATTTACACAAGAAACTTCTAAACGCACTTGATACATAATTTCTACATATCTTGGATCAAACAAAAAACCTAACTAAATCACAATATGACACACACAAGATCATTTTAATTACAGATCACAATTCCAAGATCTCTCGAACTAACCAAAACCCCATTATTGTAAATAAAAACACACACACACACACATACTAAAATGGATGGAATAAGAAGTATATATATGTGTGTGTGTTTATGTATACATACCAGTAAGCGAAGAACTTAATGGATTGGGCAATAGCGAAGGCAAGAAGTGCAGATATTAAAGAGTAATTGGTGAAAATCGACGACGAAGAAGACGACGTCGTAGCTGCTTCTAGCATTGAACCTTGCATCACCATATCTGTATTTTCTTCTTCTTTCTTTCTCCTTACGACTCTCTAATCTCAATCGTTACACTACTTTATAGCTCATATCATAACAAGTATTTAATCTGGTGGGTTTTTCCTTCTCAATCTCCAATCAATCTGGGTTTGGTTGCTTCTACACGCTACACAGGTTGGATCAAGATCAATTGAGGGAACGAAAACTAAGAGTTGTATTATGTGTCTAAATTTACTAAACTAACGTTCAATTTTTATTTTTAATGAATAGTCTTTGTATGTATAAACATTGTGTAGAACATAGTTTGGATTGTTTTTGTTTTTGATGTTTTGCAAAAAAGTTTTGCAAAACAGTTTTATCAAAACAATTTTGCAGTACAAATAATGTTAAAATCATGTTTGGTTAACTATTCTGGAAAACAAAAATTGGGAACACTTTGCAGAGAATGCGTTTGGATGAAATTGTTTTGCAGTGAAGAAAATGAAAAAATATGTCATTCACACCTATAATTGTAACACACACCATTGTAATTGTTTGCTTCATTATAGAAAAAACAAAGTAAAAACATGCATAACAAAAATGCCAACATCTTAGGTCTTAAAAAAACAAAAGAAAGCACAATTTAAAATACTACAATGTCTAATAAAATTATCATTCACTAGTTTACAACATTATTCCACAATTGTTCAGCAATGTTGTCTCTTACGACCGCCATCTCATTAAGTTGTTGTTGAGACATGTAATACACAACGTCTGGAATATCATTACTCAAAGTATCCCCGATGGTTTCATCATTATTTTGTGAAACATTTTCAATATCCCAACGATCAAACCATGGATCATCAACAGCAAACATGCGTATGAAGTTGTGCAAAACACAACATGCAATCACGATTGACCCTTGTCGGCTCATCATGTAGTTAGGCATTTTCCCTTTCAATATAGCAAATCTCCCTTTCAAAACTCCAAAACAACGTTTGGATATCCAGAGTCTACCACATAGTATTTCCCTATAAAAAAACTATAAATAAGTATCCAAAGTGACTCAACCCATTCTTTTTGTCTTGCTTCAGGCATGCTTAAAAATAACAGACGGGTTGAAGCACCTTCAAACTTCGATATGGCCTTCATATATTTCTCAGACGTAATACCATCCATTGTATGCTTGACAGCTCTGTTGGATGTTTGAAGATACACCTAATACATCCAAATTATATATACAGAACAATTAAGAACCTTTACATAGCATATTATCGTTCAATTAATTGAGCAAATAATCATTCAAGTTTTTTGAGTAAACTTTTGGGAAATGTGTGTTCTGCATATCTGTGTAAAAAATATGCGAAGACAAATGCATTTGTTTACGTTTTAAAAGATGGTTAGAAATATGACATCTAGAAGGTATTAATTCAAGAACAGGAAAAAAAGTTCACATAGGTACTTTATTAATGAGGGAGGTTTGATACCTACAAAGCAGTAACTACATAAAGAAACAAAAAAATGTGTTCTGCATTGAGATAAGTTTGATAAACTTAAAGTCACCTCACAAAGAAAGCAATTTACACTCGTAAATTCCTTTTACCTGGGTTTGATTATGTGCAAACTCAATTATAAGAAGATATTGGATTCAAAACCCCTTTGTATTAGAACTGAAAAAATCAGGGTCTAAAACCCCTTTGTATTCAAAACCCCTTTGTATTATATACCAGGGTCTAAAACAAAAAATCAGAACTGAAATCAAAACCCCTTTGTATTACCTTCAGAACACAAACAAAAAATCAAAACTGAAATAAAAAATCACATAGCTCCAGATTTCTAAATTGTGAAGATAAACCCTAGTTCTAAATGGACAAAAAAGCTTAAATCGTCACTCTAAACACGTAACCTGGTCTGAGGAGGTTGATTTAGGGTTGATTTCAATACGACGTGAAGAGACGCTGCTCTTCTCTTCTTTCTCTTCTTCTCTTCGTGTGTTTTAGGGGAGAGAAAAGATATTCTTAGGTTAAGTACCGTGTTTTTTTAATTTGGAGAACAAAGTGTTCTCTAAAACTTAAAAACACCTAAAAGCTGTTTTGTAAAATAGCATATTTTGGACCTCTGTTTTTTAAAAACATAAAGTGGGAACAAGCCCAACCAAACGCATTTTTCGTATTTTTATTCTGCAAAAACAAAAACACACTCTAAAAACAGTCATCCAAACAGGCCCTTACTTTCAAAATTATTTTACTCTATCATGTTTACGTTTTGACTTTTAATCATTTAACTCGTATCTACTCTTAAATTTGAGTTCGTTTTAGTCCCTTAAGAGCACACGTGCCAAAAAAATTTGGTGAAATGAAATTTGAAATTATGATTTAAATGTAAGAGATTAAAATAATTCTAACAAAGAGCTACCAAAAAGTGAGTTTATCACAATAGGTATGAGAAAAGTCAGCCACTTAACAAGGAATTAATATAACATATGATTTCCTTATAAGTTATTTTTGGCCATCCTCAAATGATTAAAGCATAGATTTTAATTATTGAAAACGAAAGAATAAATGAGGGTCAATTTGCAATAGAATAAAGCAAAGAATATTCCTGGTACAAAGCATTATTATAACATCATAAGAGATTAAGGTTAAACTAAATATTGAAGAAAAAAAAAAGACAACTTTTGTAGCCATAGAGAGTCTTGAACTCTCTCAAATCTTTCTGTTCAATCAAGGCATCCATCATAGACATGTTACTCAAATTTACTATTGCCAAATGGCCAAGAATCATACTCTAAATGCTCTGTTTCTGTAGCAACAAGAACCATCATCAAAACCAAATACTAACAAGAATATGGCAGTTGAAAATAGTCACAAACCTCAAATTGGCTCCCACTATTATCACCCTAGTATCAACTTCTATAAACTTTACAAACAAAAGGATCATCTCTAATATATATCTGTTAATCAAAACAATTGGAACCAAAAACGAAAAAAAACAATTTTCTCGTCAATACAAACACACGCCACCAACCGAAAAGGCTACATGATTATGCAATTACACTTGGACTCGAGCTTTAGAGGCTTCATGCTATCATCCTTACTAGGATCCCTTACAATACGTGGACTAGATTTCTCTGTGCTTTCAGCAATAACGGAAGGTGGCTTTTGATCGGTTTCCAACTTCTTTTGTTGGGCTTTATGGGATTTTGCTCCACGTTTCGTTGTGTTTCTAATACGCATTTCACTTCTGTCGGGATTGGATTTGCCTACGAATGTTATTGTTGGCCTCAGAACGTCCATTGGTGAGCTTTCTTTGTTTATAGCTATATTTGCAGCTTCATATGCGAGATTGTGGACAATGGAGCTGCAGAAGAGGATTGTATCTGTTGCTTCTTCCATGGTCAGGCTTCTAGACTTTGTTCCACCGAGGTTGTCTTCCAACACAATAATTGACTCTTCTGAAATTAGAAAGAAAAGTTTGAATCTGAAAAAACATATACTTCGAAAGAAATCAAGGACACATTAACTTCGCGTGTAGAAAACGCTAAGCACTAGGAATGTAGTAGGTTCAATATAGTAGATCTGTCATAAAAAAATAACCTTAAACACCAAGAATAAGCCTTTCTCTGTAATATTTACATTTTGGATGTTGATATCCATTGGTAATCCTTGTGGTGAATAATTTAAACAGTTATTATCTGAAATTAACAACGGGTCATAGCAATTATAAATTTAATCGCAGTCACTTTAGCTTGACAATAAGTGATCTCATATGGTATCAGGTAAAAAAAAAAAAGACGCCAAAAAGTAAAGAAATGAGAAGAAATAGAAAGCACGGATAACATTTATAGACTGTAAAATGCACATACCATCAACACCATGTAAATGATCTGAGATATCAAATTCTTCATTGTGTGGCACCGAAACAGAAGGCTCCATCAATTCATTCATGCAGCTCTTTGAATTAGTGAAATCACCATCAGAATGAGAATCAGCAGATAGAATATCAACATTCTCCATTTCCACTATAGCATCCAACGACCCTGGATAGGGAACCTCTGCAACATCCCCCCTCTCACCACATGAACTTGCCATGTCATCATCTTCACCTTCAGAAGAAGCCTGAAAATGTGTGGTGGCTGAGGTTTTTTCATTCATCAAATTAATGGAACTTTTTGCCGAGATTTCATCATTCCCATGTGATGTGGGATCTTCTGAAGGGAAATTTGCCATATGGCTTGTACCTTCTGCATCAGTGCATGTACTTTGCCCTTCTGCAAATTCCAAAGCCCGTGATTTCTCACAAGGATCGGCATACATTTCGTCCAGAACTTTCTCATCCGTGTTGGCAGCAATTACCTCAAAACTATCTTCAAGAGAGCTCGGTGTGACACTTGGAACCTGGAAAACATGACTTGAAGCACCTGACAAGGACGAGGCTGAGCGTTTGTGCTTTGTAGGCATTTCATATCTGTAATTTTCCATGTCAGATTTTGGCCAACTTGGTTGGCGATGAATATGGGTCATCTCTGTTTGTCTAGAAGACCCCATATCAATAGAAGAAGCCATAGATGCACTACTATACCCAATGGAGCTTCTCATGCTATTTACACTATCCCTCACATAGGAAAAATCATCATAACTCATGCTAGTTGCTGTAAGACTTCGGTTTTGAACAATATGTCCTTTCCCACTACTTGATCTCCTCAGCAGCAAAGATATACCCGTACCTTCCGAAACATCAATTTTTGAATTTGAACTGAGGCCCTTGTTACTATCGACAGGTTTTTCAATTATTTGCTTCATGGCAAAACTTGGCTGATCCTGGATTGGCTTGTTATATGAATATTGACTCTCATTTGCAGCGTCACTATGATCTGTCGGTAATGATTCTTTAACTGAGACAGATTGGTCTAATACGTCGAGCGATCCATGTTCAAGAACTTGAACAAAGTCCCCTGTCGTGTTCTCACCTGCCAGAACTGCTACCCGTGAAACGGCCATATTTGAATTTACTTCGAAATTCTTACATTCTTGACAAAGCTGTAGATTTCCTTCAATCAGAAATTCACTTGAAGGAAACCTGCGAGCGCATATAGAGCAAGTTTCCATATTTTCAGTGCCATCAGCACTTAAATAACCATATCTTGCATCCAAAACCACATCAGTTGTATCAATAGCTGTGGCGGTGTCCAGATGGCTGCTATTTTCAGCAACATCTAAATTAGAAACAAGCACAGGGTGGTTATCAATTTCCTCGTCGGTTCTGATCTCAATATCATCTTCTTTCAGAGCATCAGCTGTTTGATCCATGACAAATACTTCATCGTGCACATTAGAAAATTGTGCCTTCACAAAGTCACTGGTCACATCCCCCGGGTTCTGCTCACTCTCTTCAGTATCAAGTGCTCCATTAGTCGCTAAATCAGAACTGGCATTACTGCTAGTTGTAATAGAAGAATTTCTGGATACCAGAGAACGATGATGATGTGCACTTGCCTTTCCTGCATAGAATGTCGAACTGGGCACACTCGATAAAAGGGGCCTGAACATATTCTGAGGAGTCTTCCGGTCCTGCATATGGATAAATTGACAAAAAGAATTACTACAGATAATTTGGTAAAAAATGCAGAAATAAGTCATGCTTCAGGCGAAAGCAGCAATAATTTTGTGTCCAACAATTGAAAGCACGTGCTTTGACAGCCCAAACTTTTTTCATATGTTTCGGCTTTTACTCAAATTAAATGTAACTGGTTGTCCAGTTAAGATGGTTATATAGAGAGACAAAATATTAACAATTTAGAAATCTTCCAGTTAAATATCGTCACAGTCGTGATCACAAATATTCAAGTTATTTCTCCATTTCAGCCCTTTTTAGCACTAAGGTGGAAACTAGATAATTATCTGCAAGCCAATAATAGTTTACCTAATCTAAGAATATACATAGTTCGTCGTTTCCTTTTTGTAGAACACATGATATCATTTTGGAACAAGAAAACATTATTAGAAAACTGACAATGGGTATCAGATCCAGCAAAAGATTATTTATTATCCTATTACTCCACCAGCTCGAACCACAGTTAGATTCAGGTGATATAACGTTTGAAGGATGAAGACAGAAATTATTTGTAACATGACTTGGCACAGTAAGTTATTAAAAAACAAGTCAGATGGAATTCCATTGAGTTGTCTAGACAACTTATCCTTGGAATCTGTTAAACAGAATAAACATCCAAGATATTGAACAATGCAAAATGTAAAATAGTATGTATGCAAAAGCAGAGGTCCAGTGAGCATCGCATTCAAAATAGCGGGTTAAAGATGAACAAAAGGTAAGACAATTACAATATACAAGAAACGCCACAAAACTGTGACTCAAATTAATCCTTAGAACTACGGCTCAGGTCATTAGTCAACTAATTTATTCTAGTACATGAGAAAGACCAATGGAAACCTGTTTATTCCATTTACAGATTTACTACTCCCCACAATTCATCAAGCTTGATTAGTTACAACTTTTACAAATTTACTATTCTCTGCGTTTCACATTTTGCAAAGATTAAAAACATATTCATAGAATGCCCCCTATTGTAACTGACATCATTCATTAACATGTAATGCAATTGGCATTTAATTCGAACACATTGATTTGTTTCCAGTAACTAGTAGTTCAATCACAATCTATCAGGAAAGTCATCATGTATTCCTTCCCTTTCTGGTTAAGGGGAAGACATATAGATTGTTAATGGTTAGAAGCCAATAGTGTCCTCTGGTACCAATGTAACATTGAGGTGTATTAGTTAAGTCAGTAACTCTAAAGACATCGGAGCACGGAAGGCATGAACCGAATAAGTTAATTATAAAGAAACAGATCGACTAGATCTTGGATTCATCATGTCCATTAATGCATCCCTCAGGCTCAGACAAAAGAATAAAAATCATAGCGCGGACACTTGGTACCTACTATGGTGAATGCTTGTATAAGCCATATTGTATAACTACCAGTGAAAGAGAACATGAGATGCATAAATTAATTTATGTAGAGATTTTATTAAAAAACTAGAAGAAAAGACCAAAGTTAACCGAGAGATTGAAACATGATTTCTAAAGTTAATAAGTTCAATAAAATAGTGGAGAAGGAAAATCATATTTCTAGGATAATCCAACACATGATCACTTCAATATGCATGGAACTAAATCACGTCACTTATATCTTCAAATGATTGTCACCATCCGAACATGGAGACACACAACAAAACATTAAGGAAAGAGAAAGAAGTCCATTAATTTCCAACTGGTAGATTCAGTAGATCATTTAACATAGTAAAAATACATGTTGAAACCTGAAAGAAGCACGAAACAAATAATAAAATACTAGAACAACATGCCCATTACATGATAGTCCATCAAAAAACCAACAATCAAATTTAATATGGCCGAGTTGATTACCATTTGTCGGAGCGCCATGTCGAAGGATCTTTTGGGAGCAGAACTTGACAGCATTTTAGTTGGTTTTTTGGAAAATCCCATAACTCTATTATTTTGGGAAGAACCAACACCTCTTGGAGCTGAACGGTCTGAGTTGCCAAGCGGATTGGAGTGTAGCGAGTCCACGTCATCATCTCCGGAAGATGCAACTGAACCTTTGCTTTGGGAACTAAACGGCCGGTCATGACTATGAGAGGAACTGACACTTCTAGAAGCAGTTGGAGACATAGACTGTCTACCATTTCTAGATGCTGGAGAGGACCCTCTCACATATGATGCTGGCCTATCAGCCAATGATGTACGAAGATTGGGAGGAGCTTCTAATGAAAATCCCGGGATGTTAGATTGCCATGCTTTTATTTTTGGTGAAGCGGAGTTCCCCCTACTTGTTGAGGAGGTACCTGTAATCAACAAATTTCGCGATTGCAATTCAAACAAACAACAAAAATAGTGCAACTAATATGCGATTGAACTTCAATATATTGGGGATTGAGACATAAATTCACTGCCTTAAGTACTTCAACTCCACACATGGCAATTCTTGATTTCTCATCAATTAAATATTTTTATTTGATCAGGGTAATTAATTTGGCATTCCAAAAATAGCAATAAAGATATTTAAGGCAGCAGATATGTAATTTCTACAGTACCTCTCACCCTCGATGGGGGAGTGGGTCCCGCTGAGCCGGTGCTCATCCTCCTAGGAGTTGGAGTGCTAGACCTTGGAGCAGGAGATGATTTACTTGGTGGGGGAGATAGCTTCCGTGAAGGAGAAGAATGTCGCAAGGTAGGAGGCGGACTTGAATGAGTGGCTGAAAATGGTTTGCTTCTTGATTGCAGTGGACTACTACCAGAACGAGGAGATGGGCTAAGGCGATGAGGACTTGCGCTACTCCTAGCACTCCGGTAACCCTTCTCCATCTGAAGTTCGAATGGAAATTCATGAAAACGTTAGAAGTCATTAAGAAATAAGGACTACAACATAGAGAACCATGCCTAATTCTATTGGTTCTTTTATTTTTAGACTATATTTGTATTATGCGAGCTTCATTTATTGTACTTTGTGCCTTATTTTCTGATCATTCTCTTTTTTTTCCCTTTTCGTCACCAAAATCTAAGAACCAAACAGAGCCTTGAGATCTTACGGTCGATGATCTTGAGATGGAAATAGGTTGACTCCTGGGCCTGCCCCTAGGTACAAGACTAGCTTGTGGTGTCTCATCATCCAAAGAAGGAAATAGAGGGGTTTCTGGAGGGGTTATCAACCTGTAAACCGTTGACACCATATATTAGTAAGAAAAAAGTGCAATGTACGAACTTAGGCAAAAAATTATAACTCCACACACTATAATGGTATTAGGACCTGCATGTGAGCTATCACTAATGTTATTTAATTTTCTTGCTAAATTCTATCCAAGGAGTGGTCACAGTAAGTAGACAAATAAAAGACACAAGCGACGAAAATCTTACTAAATACATAAAGCACATTAAGCTATTTCTTGTTTTTTCCAGAAACATACATAGACAACCACATCTCTAAACTGCATGAAATTATCGATACAAAAGAAATAGAACATTTTGAAAGGGACAAATTCATAAGCAGAGAAAAACAACGAACCAGTCATAGTCATTTTTATCTCCTTCCGCATTGAGCAGGTCGCTACTCTCTCCTCGAGCAGGAATGGAGATCTCAAGCTTACCATCAGAGAAGTGTTTCAATTTTGTCGCTGCCAATGACGTGAACGAAAAGTAAAACAACATTTGTCAGCAACAATTACGTAAATGGAAGATTCGAAAAACATGGGTCACATAAGTCATTAAAGGAAAAACCATTTATAGCTCAAAACCAAAAGCAGATTACAAAAGTGAGAGAAATTACAGAATAAGTCGTCAAAGTCATCGCTTGACTGAAGCAAAAAATTATCACTTTCTTTGTTCTGCACCTCATTGAACAGAGCAAGATCATCGTCCTTCTCTCGATAGCGAACCCCACTCTCAAGACTACGCCCTCTTTTGTGATTCTCCGTCCTACCAGGGGAAATTCTCATTGCAGGCGATGGAGGCATATCTGAACCCTCCACAACTGAATTTACTCAATCAAATCCCTTCAGAACATCTAGACTTAAAACTACACATCATGAAAATAACAAAATTGGGTTTCACTGCTTTGTCGACCAAACTTAATTCAGCACTCTTCTTCAACCGCTCTGAAGAACCAAAACAAACCTCACAATTCCACTATGTCCGAGAAAAATGCCATCATTTCACGCATTTTCAGTCATGCAAAACTCAAATTTAAGTCAAACCCTCTTCCAATGCTAAAAATCCAACTCAACTACCAAAAAAATCACTTGAAAATCCGAACTCCGACTCAAAAACCTAGTTTCCACTTCAAAATGCCAAAGGTAAAGCTGCCACCAAATTTCACGTACTAGAAACCTAAAAATCATACAGCAAAATTAAGCAGGTCCAAACTCAAAAAACAAGCTGAATTACATGAACATAACGTCATTCCTCAACTTACCTCTTTCAAAACATCACCGTAAATGCTGAGAAATTACGAGAACATGAGCTTCATGGATCTGTAATGGCGGTGAGCAGATCAAGAGAAAATTCAAGATCAGGTGAAAGAAAAACGGTAAAAAAAATAAAATGGAAAGAAAACCCTGGATATAGCAACAGAAGAGAATAAATGAAGAAATGGGGGGTGTAATTGTAAATATGTAATAATGGTTGGTTCACGTGACAGGTGGATTGTGAATTGAGAAAAAAGAAATTAATATTATATGTAACCAAAAATAAAGAAAGTAATACAATATTCTATTTAATTTAAATACGGAATTGTAAATAAGTAGAATGATAAAAAAAAACAATTGAGATAATAAATTTGTATATGATGGTTCTGTTTACTTTTCTTTTACTTTTTCCTTTTCTTTTTTTTGCTTGTTTTAACAATTTTCTTGTTTTTTTCTTAATCTTAAAGAAAAAATGGGACAATTAACTATGGTTTGGTCATTATCTATGCTCTATTTTAAGGAATGATGGGTCAGTATCTATGCTTTGTTTCTCATTTATGCCCATAATTGTCTTCATTTCGTCTCTTAGGTCTAGTCAACCCAAGTCAAGATGAGAAACTCTAATACGGGCCTAAATGGTTCGTTGAAATATTATACACTGCATTTGGAACTTTCAAGTTGCCTATATACCTTTTTTAAGGTCAATTCTAGTCGTAATTCATATTATTTATTAAGCTCATATACGAGTTATACTTAGCTTATAATATTTTTAACGGGAATTATACTTTTAACATCTAAGTAATGCTATTGTTCGTATAGCTCAATACGAGTCTCTTCTCTCTCAGATTTTCTCCCTTTTTTGTATTCTGAGCAATTCTATGTACGGATAGATTGACATATGGGAAAATACTGTACATTTATCAAAATCTATGGGTTGGATTGTCTGTGTCAGAATAGTACTTAGCCTTAATAGACACGGGGATTTAATAATTCTTGCAAATATGCATCTACATCGACTTTTCTACAATAACGAGTCGTACAACTTTGGTCTTAGGACCCATATCATGCGAAGATACGACCACGGGTCATATGAGTCATATTTTACTACACAGCATTAGATATGAATTTGTGTTCAGTGAATATATAGTACGAATATGTCAATAAAGAATATAATCTTTGAAGCTTTAAACATTTTGACTACTGTACTAGAAAAATTGCCACATTAATGTATCATCGTTGAATTTTTATTCAAGCTTAGCTTTTTTTGTTACACCACGATGGCCTTATTGAGATGAAGATATTTCGGTCTCCTCAATTCTTCTTTATCAAGTTTCTAAGAGTGTGTTTGGATTGAAGGATCCATGAAGTTTATTTGGATGTATTCAAGTTATAATGGATTTCAAATCACTCGACATTCACTTTAAACTATTTTCTTCATAACTACGGTGTATTTCAAATGACTCCATTTTAGGTGTAATTTCAAATCCTTCCTCAAAATGCCTCCCCAAATCGAAATCACTCAATCCAAACACACCTTAATGGAAATCAAATTTCATTATGAATATATACACAATTTCGAACTTACAATGTCATAAATGCTTTAAAATTCATTACGAATATATACACAATTTCGAACTTACAACGTTATAAATGCTTTAAAATTCATTATGAATATATACACAATTTCGAACTTACAACGTTATAAATGCTTTAAAAGACGACTCTCACTTTTGTTCATGTATATTTTTTAAAATCTTACAATAAAAAATTATTTGACTTTTCAACATAATTTTATTCTGCATGTATTATTCATCTTTAGTTATCAATCATAAAATTGAAATGATTAAATGAAAGAAGATTTCATTTTTCCCTCATCCATTGAATATATCAAACATGTGAAACATTACCAGTATAATTGCTTATATATATATATTAATAATCTTCATTCAATTCCTTATTTAATTTCGGTTCCTACGCACCAATTCCTAACTAATAACTATATAATTTCCTTTAATATAAAAATAAGAAAATTATCATAGTGTGTATACTAATACTATGACCATATTCAGCTCTTTTAATTAATAATTATGCCTACACCAGCCATGCATATTATAATATCATCAAATAATAGTCAATTCCTTATCTATATTATTAAAAGAAAATTCAATGTCAGATTTGGTGACCGTTTTACATATTTAATTGGATAACACTTTTCTTTGGATCTAAGTGGTAACATCAAGTTATATTGTTTTTGATTGAAGTTACAGAAACCTCAACCGATGGAAAATATTGAAAACAAAATTAAATATATAATTAATATATGCTATACATGATTCAATGAATAATTCATATTTCTCCATCTACATTAGAGAACTTATTGATATTCTTTTAAATACAAATTACAATAGACATATTCATTTGTTAATAATTAAAGTTTTAGGTACAAAAGACTAACAATAACAAAACACAATGCAAAGTTGAATTCACATTCATTTAACTTATTTCTTATTTATCAGACTTCACAATTTCATTTACTTCTCTTTCTATAAAAGAATTGGTTCTCATTTAGTTTCGGAAGTTGTCACGTTCCGGGTTCCGTTAAATCAGAAATTTCTCATCCAACCCACAGACATAATTTAAAAAATTAAATATATTTTATATCACGACTCAAAATGGATATATCAATTGTTGCACCTGAATTGTTAAATTGACATGTTTTATATTAAAGCCTAAAATAAATAAACATCAATGGTTACAAAAATTCTATAACTATTGTTTATAAATTATTTTGATTCTTTTTTTTTTTTTGGATGACGAGGGAAACCCGCAGCCGCTACCGTGAGGTGCGCACTGGGTAAACCCCGCTCTTGTGTAATAGCCTGCAAACCACACAAGAGAGGTAAACCAGCCTAGGTTGCCCATAGCTGACAGGCTCACAGTAGAGAAGACTTATTTTCATTCTTATTCTTTTTCCATGTGGATAAAGATGTCATATAATTGGACTATCACCAAAACCAATGAAAAAGCATAAGCCAACAACTAGGTACATATTATTATTATAATGATGTTGATAACATTGTCCTACATATATCATAATCTTAAATCATGTCATTTTAATTGGTAGGTGATGGGGAATGAAAGGCTAAAACCAGTAGCCTTTCTCCTTCATACATATTAATTATCATAAAATTAATCATTACTTATCTCAAATTTTGGCATTGCTAAGCTGTAATCAACAATTATTTGGGTATTGTTTGTTGAAGGTAATTAGGATTAATCAAATTTCAAGTTGTTAATTAGTTTCTTAATAATTTCATAATGACTCGAAGATTACAAGTATATAAATGAGATCACCAGATTCTCTTTATATTATGAAAAGAGAATATAGACTCCTATATGATTGATCTATTTGTTTTCTTCTAGCTAGACTGGCATTATATTTCCTATTTTATTGAATGTTATTTATTTGAGAAAGTTTTAGACCTGTAACATATTGGGTACCAAAAGACTTATTTTTTAACACATTTGGTACTCCTGTTAGTTGACTAACGGTCAAACTCACGTGCATGTCACGTGGCCGTTAGGAAATCCATTTTCCCCCAAATCGACCAACAATTTCTCCCGCTCTCGTTCAGCCCTAAATCACAACTATTTCTCCGCTCTCGTTCAGCCTAAATCGCAACCATTTCTCCCGCTCTCGTAGCCCTAAATCGCAACTATTTCTCCCGCTCTCGTTCAGCCCTAAATCGCAACCATTTTGAACCCTAATTTCTCTTACAACCCCAAATCGTTCAGTCACTTTCAGCCATTTTTAGCCAAATCGTTCAACCCAAATTCTGCATACACAACTAGTACGAGATCGATTTCGTTCACAAAATGAGTCTACACGATCCTGAATACAATAAATATCCCCACTCAATATATGGTAAGTTGTATTTGCAACTTTTTGATTTTCATACCGTAAGGTATTTCTTGGTAAGTTTGTAGATTAATTACTTACGTCATTTTTTGTTTGTGTTATATTGTTTTTTCAGATGGAAGAAATTGATATTTTGGAACAAGAAGAAGAAGAAAAAGCAGAACTGAAATGGAAGAATGCAATGACACAAAATGAAGAAGATAAAAAAGACATTTCCTCCATTTCCCTCCATTTCCCTTATTTATTTCCCTCCAAAATAGACAAATTCAATTGGGCACAATATGGCAGAATTAACGTCCCAGCAAGTTTGACCGTTACTCAACTAACGGGAGTACCAAATGTGTTAAAAACAAGTCTTTTGGTACCCAATGTGTTACAGGTCTAAAGCGTGGTATCAAAACTGAATTGGGCCTATCCTATAGTATGATTTTTGACATTTTCTCTATTTATTTTCTAGTAGAAGTTTAGAGCCCAAAAGAATTTAATAAACTCAAATATCTTTGTTAAATTTGAATAGTTATTTAGCATGTTATATTGATTAATCATCTCTATTCAACTCAACCATTTTAAAATGAATTTTTATGTTATTTCAAGAATCATGTTACAATATCACTAAGTTTCAAGTATTTAACAAAGAGAAAACAAATTAACTATGTTTGGACCTTGACCCCCCCATCATTTTGTTGGTTTCAACTTTTAATTGGAGTTAGAAAATTGAATCAAGTTTCTCAATATCTGACTCGAACTCTTTCGAAAAGAACTTATGTAAGCTTAGTTCGAACTCAACTTTGAACAACTTTTATATGTTCGTTAAGTTTGAAGTTCGATTCGATCTCGACTTGATTAGTAAAATAATAGAAATATGTACAAAATAATTAAATTACTCGAACTCGACTCGCGTTCAGTTGGATTAAATCTCGTTTGAGTTTGAAGCAATTAACAATCAAACCAAGCTCAACTATAACTTTTGAAACTCAATTGTAATTCAAAAAACCTTAAACAATTATGTATTGGGCTCGACTACTCATTCACACAACATATAATATGTGTAGTATATAAGGAATTATTAATTTATATTTTATATGAGGCTATAGAAATTATCAAAAATGTATTATCTTATAATTTTAGCGAATTATTAATTTAGCATCCTATTCCCGAGTCGGAACCGGCCAAAAATATTATTTTAGAAAATTTATTAAATAATCGAGTACCAATTTATAGAGTTTCTACTGTACTTCAAAGCCAACAAAACAATACTAAAATAATTTCATTGTTAAGAAATCACGAGCATTCAACATTAAACTTCTACCTGAGAACACCATTTATGTATAAAACTTAAACTTTTAATTACAACTTACAATTAACATCAGAACAAAGAAATAACATCATACTATGAATATAGTAACACTAACTTTTTTAGGTAACTGTAAGAAATAACATCATACTATACAGTTGTGCTTGCATCTCAATATCAATATATATCTTTCCATAAAGCTCTTTTCAATTTTCAATATGGGGTTGAAAAGGATGAATTTCAATGATATTTTATTTGTTTAGAATTTTATGATCTGAAAATTTGAAAAATGAACTTGCAAAACATAAACAAACCAGGCCTATGTTATTTCACTGTCTTATTTGAGTAAATGATACACATTTATTTTTAAAGGTTAATTTTTTTTTTGAATTTTATTGGAATAAAATGGACTTGAGGAATTTCAAGTGGTAAATTTAAAGAAAAAATTGCATTATTGGTATATGATTCTTTGGTACAGTAATATGAGTAATAATTTGAGTCCACTAATGTGGATATGTCTAATAATATAAATACAAATTTCTCTAGAAAATTTGAATTTTTGTCGGAAAATGAATTAATTTTGATCGGGGATTTTGACAGTTAAAAAATTATCAAATTCTGCAAATTTAATTAATTTTCCAGAAAAAAATTGATATTTTCAGCACAAATCGAGTTTTCAGCCGAAATTTGTAATAAAACTAGAAAGGGAGGCACCGCGCAAAGCGCGGTGTTGTTGCCCGTAGCTGTTCTTTTAAGAAAATAGTTAAATATATCCATCCCTATAGGCTGCCTGGAATTCTTCCAAATTTTCTTCTGTTACTTGTGGTCATTTCTTGTATTAGCCTACAACATTCCTCCACTTTGGCCTGTTTCATAGATTTTTTTATCTAGTGTTAGTAAAATTTAAGAAGAACAATGATAATTTTTGATAAAAATTGAGAGAATTTATACATATGAGTGTCTTAACCTGATAATAATAATTCTAAGATTTATTTGACCATTGTTTTATTTTGTGGGCCATTTTAGTTAAAAACAAACAAATATAATTAATTATATCAAAATTTAAAATCCCCATACTTCTGAAACTTTTACTGTGTAAATCTCTATTATATATTATATTTTAAATTATTGCGCTTAATTTAACATAAGAAGAAGCTATACCTGGTTTGATTCCAAGAATGCCTAATAATTGTTCTTGATATTGCACTCCAATGGAGGGTTCTAGGCTGCTTATAACATACAGCATTGTAGCAGTAGCCAATGCAGAGGGCATAAAGCTCATG
The DNA here is from genome assembly GCA_963669365.1 of Verbascum thapsus. Classification (NCBI taxonomy): domain Eukaryota; kingdom Viridiplantae; phylum Streptophyta; class Magnoliopsida; order Lamiales; family Scrophulariaceae; genus Verbascum; species Verbascum thapsus. The sequence continues at coordinate 23,803,669 of OY770105.1, forward strand.
AATTTACAATCCACAACCCAAATTTACATAATAAGACAAAAACACACACAATAGTAATAAATAAATAATAATAATAATAATAATAATAATAATAATAATAAACGAAATGAAATTAAATTCAACAATAAGCTAAATTATTCACCAGAGAAAGTAGACATGAGAAGGCATTCAGATCTCCTAAGAAATTCCCTGCAGAGATAACACTTAAATCCAAGTCTCTTTGCAATATAGTCAGGAAATGAAAATGGGGTCACATGATGCATCTTGCATTCAAGGGTTGAAAGAATCAAAATCTCTGAATGGTTTTTATCAAACACATACTTAGATTTCTCCACCTGTAAAAATCAGAGAAGCCTATCTCAATTAAATCTAAAAAATGAGAGGTAAAAATGGAAATGCATCAAGAATAGATTTTTATTTATGAGGTCTAAAAGAAGAGGGCCATTGTTTCCTCAACTTTAGCAGCCAAACAAAGACAAGAAACTGCAATTAATTGAGTGATCCATGGCTTCTCATCAGTATTGGAGTGGAAACTATTGAGAAACCTATCAAAATAGTTAAAAACAAGAACTGCAGTGACGGAAGAAAATGAGTAGTATTCAACAACTTTAAGTATCCACTCCACAGCCTCACCCCTAGCCTTAATCAAAAAAGGAGTACCCTCAAGTTCATTTTCCTGCTCTTTGGTTAGTAAAAACCTCAACTCTTCATCTTTCCACAACACAAAATGTTCAGAGTTTAACATGATAGCATATTCATATTGCCCTCCGAAAAAAAATCAAACTTTAAACAAAATTATTTTGATTCACTCATCTCTTTGTCTACTTGAAGCGGATATTTTGAATACTAACTAATATTTAGAATACTAACTAATCACATAATGCAACAGCCTTGATGAATAAACCCCTGAAAAACCTTTTTCGATAATTTCTTTTTTACATTTTTCACATGTAAAAGTGCTAATCACAAAAATGTATGCAAATAAACACCAAGATAAGCATGGAGCAGAGCATTCTGAACTATCCTATGTAATCACTAAACCTTCAAAAAAGGGGGAAAAAACACATAAATCACATACTGAAAATGAAACTGAAACTTCAAACACATTCAAGTCCAGCGATAATCAAACCAAAAATAAAGCCACAGAGTTAACAGAAAACCCCTCTCTGAAACCCAAAGTTGAAACCTTGCAGTTACGTGTCATTTTCGTACTGAACCGAAGACTCGCTTCTGAAAATCCCTCTTTGGTATGAACACCCGAAAACCCCTCCTTGAAACTCCTCTTTTGCGTGAATCAATGATGCACAAATGCGAAAATAAAGCAACACATAACAGAAACTCCTCCTTAAACCCGAAGTTCAAACCTTGTAGTTACGTGTATTTTTCGCACTCAACCGAGGACCAGCTTCTGAAAACCCCTCTTCTGAAACCTTGCAGATACGCGGCTGTTTCGCACTGATCCGAAAACCCCTCTTCGAAAACTCAGATCTATACGAACTGAAAACCCCTCTGCGAAAACTCAAAACCCTTGAAAACCCCTTTTTCGAACTTGTTTTTGGTATGCATCATCGCGTACGTAAATCAAATAGGTGAGAAATCTCTTGTTAACGTGGCAGTCGGACGAAGGAACGCATAGTTCATGCGCGAGGGGAAGATATCTGGGGGAACACTATTGGAGGAAAGGAGGCGAAACGACGCCGTTTTGAAGCCGTGGAGCACAAAAAAGAAAAAAAATAAAAAGGAAAATTAGGGGGTGAGATCCCCTGTTGCGTGCAGCCGGGCAGACGAAAATGAGCTGCTGCGGCTCTTATATATATGTATAATAATAATAATGAACCAACATACACAAAATTAAATAATCCTTTGTCCTTGTAGCAAAACCCCAATTCTGGAACCGATTACGCCAAACCCCTACAAACAACGATCGATCGGCGGCGATACCATGTTGTCGGCTTTACGTGGTAGAACCCTAACCTCTTCATCTTCTCCGATCAGGACGAACCTTGCTTCTTCTTCTTCTTATTCGATTCTCACTCGCCATTTCTCGTCTTCCACCATTAGCAATACGGACAATGATACTAGTATCAATGACAAGAAGAACAAAGAGTTGTTGAGCTTGGCTGAGGTTGAGAAAATACTCAAAGACGTCGGAGCCGATGATGTCAAGGTTTTTCCGGCTCCCGATCGTTGTGAATTCACCGATTACATGGTTGTTGCGACTGGTCGATCTCCATGGCACGTGCGCAATATCTCTCAAGCCCTAATTTACAAGGCAGGTTCGTTTTCAGATTAGATTTTTATGTGCTCAAGTCAAATGTGTCTGACATGTATGTATGAACTTACGTTTTGTTTTGAAGATTGGAAAAAGTTTTTTGCTCAACTGGCGTACATATGGATTTAGGTTTACCTTTTTTCCCGACATATATAGAAGAACTAACTCTTAGTTATGATGTTCGTCTTTTCAAAGTTAAATGTTATTTGAAATGTCCTGATATACTAGCCCCACTGTCTTGATGCTCCATTTCTATTTTCAGAAGAATTATTTATGCCAATTCTTCCCGCCCCTTAATTTTTGATTACTATGGCTAAACTGATTTGGTAGAGTATCTCAGATACTTACTAAACTTGTTTACGTAAATGATGTGGTGGTAAATTACATATTTGGTTGTTAATTTTTTGTTTTTGTTTCAAGAAAGATAACATTCAAAGTTATCACTCATGTTATGCACTAAGAAAGTACTTTCAATAAACTTTAAACCCCTAATAAAGCCCGCTTCAGTGCAATGAGCAGGCTCTTATGCATCTTGGTATTTTTTCTTTTTTCGATTGATTGAGTAGTGTTTCGATCAAAGCATGTGATTCCTTCGCTGTTGTATAGAGAATTAACTATAACGTCCATTTTTCTTGTCCTGCTTTCTGGGGATTACCCGTATCAATCATCATAATGTCCCTTCTTTATCGAAGTACTTAATTTATTACTAATGGAGAAAAGAGTTGGACACTAAGTTATTCTTTGCAATTGTAGCCTAAGAAACAACAGCTTTGAAAATAATTGTTTCTTTTGGTTCAAATGAGCAGGTTAAGCAAAAGCAGAGAGGAGCAAAGAGGATGTTGCTGCCTGCTGTGGTAGGGCAAGAGGGAGGGAAGTGGATTGTTATTGACTCTGGTACAATTTTTACTTGTATTCTCTCCCTTAGTATACTCTCCGGTAGAAAATTAGATTCTCTTTATTTGCTATGATTCTGCATCTCAATTCGCAATTAAATAGGAGTCATATGAGTTCCTACTTCCTGGTGAAGAGTTTATGCCAATTAGTTGAACTAAATTTATCAGTGAGCAAATGCAAAGCATAATCCTGTACTAGGATCAATGTACATAAGGAGAGTGTTTCTGCAGATACTGGTGCTTCTTTTAGCTTTTGAAGCATGAATAATCTCCTAATGCAAGCCTCTATTTTTTTTTGCCTTTTTTGCGTTTGGCGTTGAATGACACTCTTAGAGTATGCTAGAAGTTGTTAGACAATCTCAAACATTTTCCATAGATTCGCTATCTTGCTTATTTTTACTTGCTGAGGGACAGACATGGGGGACTCAGTTGCGACCTGCATGCATTATTTGAAAATGAAAAATAGTTGAATTATTGTCCGAGGTTTCTGAGTTGTAGATAAATGAAAAAATGTTTTTTCGTAGCAGAAACTCGGTTTAGGGAAGGGCGTGTCACAAGGAGTTGAGCTGAAGGATGGACTTTTTGAGCTTTATTTGAACTTGACCTGACCTGTAGGTAGAAACTCCCCAATCATATTAAAATCTGTTGATAAAAATAAAATGTGAATGGTGAAATATATTCAAGACTGCTTGTTTAACTTGCAAGTGGTGCAATTTTTTACTTCATCAACTGCATTCAGCAAGCTTTGAATATCTTTCTTTTTCCTGTATTTTCCCTTGCTTGTTTGAATTATAGGTTTTTGTTTTTATTTTTAAAGCTGATTTATTTCACAATGTTTTTAATTGTATTTGTTTTCCGGGTTGTAAGAAAAGTTTGTCATAAACCTAAGATCTCGTATGTTGGCCCCTTCTTTGTTTCATCCTAATGAAAAAGGAAAAGGATATATGGTGTGAGCGAGATAATACATAAACAAACAAATTTCTTGGCCACTGATATTACATGTTTACATGTTATGTTAGGTTATCCCCCTTGATTTTTTTTTTTTCTTTTTTCCAACTTCCATATTTTCATTCAAATAAGTTAATTTGTTTGTTGGGTATCATCCTAACCCTGCCTAACTCTTTCCCCATGCATCTTTCAATGTTACAAATACTTTATTTGAATATTTCTTAGCGTGACCAAAAATAATGCATCGGCCCTCCCAATATATCTGCTCATGCTTTTGAACAACGTGATAAGGAGAAAAATGAAAATGAAAACAAAAGTAAGTATGTTGAAAGGGTTGATTCAAATGGATGTTGAGGGATGCCAATGAGGCATATCTAGGCACCTCAATTTATGATGTGACCTTATTACACTATGAACATTGCATACACAGGCATTTGACTAACAATCAAAGATTGTAATTTCGATAGGTTCGCTGATTGTTCATGCTGTTGATGAAAAGGCAAGAGCTTATTACAACTTTGAGAGGCTTTGGACCTCAAATATATCATCAAACTTAGAAACGACTCAGGTTAAACTCTCTTATATTAAATCAACAATTCGATATAATTTATAAATTCATGTTCTTCGTATATCAACACAACTTCTCGAGTTTTACAATTCAAACTTCTAGTCCTTGACTTAATAATCGTGTTATCAAATATGCACTATTTGAAATATATACAGGATCTGGAGAATGCATTTGTCAAGATTAGGCGGAAGAATAACTCCAAGAAACCTTCACAAGCACGTGCATAGTGAAGGCCGGCATTACCTTATGTTCCAGTGGGATACTGTAGAGCTTCGAAGGATGCTCTCAATGTATTTTCGAGTCGAGTTTTTGAAATTGTGACTCTTATATGTTCAGCATTGGTCAAATTACATGAAAACAATCAAGATTGTGTGTTTATTTGACTAATAATCACCACTGCATTTCCAAATTGTATGATAGCATAACATTGAACCAACTATTATCTATTTTTCTGTAAAATGAAAAATGCAGTTTTTTTTGCATCCTGTAACTCCCTTAGTGTGTTTATAAAGGGTAACATTTATATTCTGAAAATTTTATGCAATTCTGTATATAGGATGTACGGAGTTTGTTTGTTCATGTAACAAAATTCTATTGTAATCTTCAAACAAATAGGACTTGGATTTTACGTTTAGCCATGATGGTGCTTGATGAATATTTTGTATTTTAGGAATAAAAACACTTCACTGCATTTGGATTTCGTGTACTATCCCATTATAATTACGTCACTTCTCCATATTACATGAATTGTCATTATAATAAAAGATTTATAATGATAATATGAGTGTTTTTATTTATTTATTTATTTAAGACTAACTTTATTAAAGAAAGATTGAATTTTATGTTGTGGTATTTTTTTATTATTTAATTTTAATTAAATTATACCATTATTTTTGTGAAATAGTCGTGAATTACTGTTTTTATTTTACAACTATTACTACATCTATTTAAGAACAAATATATTAAAGAAAATATAAGGTGTCCATTTTGTTGTTCTATATTTCTTTTTAAATAGGAAAGTACAATTTTAAATTAACACCTTGTTGAAGTTTACAACGAAGAAATATATTTGAACAAATAAAAATTCAGTTTATATGGAAAATATTTAATTTGTATTCATATTTTAAAAAATAAGATTATTTGATCATAAAGAGAATTCATGGTTAGTAAAGATAATAATTTTCAGGAGCTCAAGGTATATTTTTAAAATTTTCAATAGTGAATGTCTCACTATTTATTTTTAAAATTATTATGCCATCTTATGATATATTTTTTATAATCTTTCATTATCCAGTGAAAAATAACCTTTTTAATTAAAAACAAAAGGTATTTTAGTTATTAATTATTAAATATAATGAAAAAAATTTGAAATATAAAAATTTATATCATATCAAATGTTAAAAGCGTGATCACTGTATATTCATAATTTAGGAGAAGTCAGAAATAAATAAATACCAAATATGACCCACCCACCCCAACCAACAAAACTTCGTACTCATCGCCCTCAAAACACACTGCGGACATTCCTAAGCTCCTTCATTTCAATCTATATATATATTATATATATTTATATCTAACAAAACACAAAAGCAATACACTTTTCTCTCATTTTCAGAATGGCCACCGCCGGATCGGCTGTTGTTGCTTTCCGCTCCTCCTCCGCCGTTTCTCACCGCGATATCGCCAATTTCCGGCAGGTTTTTTTGTTTCCGAAGCGTCCTTTGCAGCTCAATTTGCAATGCAGATCATCCACTCGCTCAGTTTCTTCTTTTTCTTCAGGTATAACAACTTTGATTCATTGTTTTTTCATGCTCATGAGTTTACTCGGATCCAGGAATAATCTGTCTTAGAATCGGAGAATTACTAAACCGATTCTAGTAATTTCATTCTTTGGATGTAAGATGCGTGTTTTGTGGACCTTATTGCATTTAGCGCAGTATAAAATAGTTGTTGAGAGAAGAAATCTTATTTTTGAAAATGTCTTTTCTGATTTTAATTTTTATTAGAAGACATAATATAGTTAATTGGATTGATTTTTTTTCTTTTTTCCGTTGATGGTATTAGGAAAAAATTAGTTGATTGCGCTACAGCATGTCTTTATCTGACTGTCTTCATCTTTCAACCGAGCTGTAACTAATGTGCAGGCATAAAGGCTCAGGTGGCCACCATTGAACAAGTGAGAACTGAAGCAGCACATAAAGTAGAATCTCCTGTTGTTGTTATTACTGGAGCCTCTAGAGGAATTGGTAAAGCAGTTGCTTTGTCTCTGGGGAAAGCTGGTTGCAAGGTTTGGTTTTCTACTACACTGAGAATAGAAGATGTTCGCTTTTTTTTCTTTCTTTCTAATATGTAATATACTGAATTTAAATTTTTCTGCACTTACAAAATGATGACTATTTTAAGTGTTTAAAGTTCCCGTAGCAACTATCTAGTAAACAGCAATGGAGGTGCCAAATAGGATAGCTGTCTTTTGCTCATTTATTATATCCAACTACTTTCTGAAATACTCAGAAGTGACCATGGATGTTTTTCTATTTGCCTGTTTTTCCATTTAGTGGTTGTTTGATTCTCCTTTGAGCTCTTCTGGTACTTTACAGAAAAATAAATGTAACACACATCATTGCCATTCACCTCGACTTGAACTGTGCCAGCATGGAATCCTTTATGCAGCAATAATATTGCAAGTGTAATTTATGGGATTTACTGAGACACCTCTCTTTCACATTTACCGTTGATCAAGTTGATTGTGGACTCTTGACTGCAGGTTCTGGTCAATTATGCAAGGTCATCAAAGGAGGCAGAAGAAGTTTGCAAAGAGGTACAATAACCCTACTTAAATTAATGGATAAAAAGCATCATGGAAATTTGCTTATATATCAATTTTCTGGATTCTTGCACCTATAAATTTTTTAGGAACTTACAGTTAAAATCTGTTCAACCAGGTGCTTTATTTTGTTTAATTCATTGTGGAAATCATCATATATTTTAGGCTGTCCGAGACTTCTGTGAATGATATGCATGGCTGATATGCCTGTGATCAATAATCAATCTTATAGAATAATAGAGATATTAATCAATTTTCATATTCTTCCAGCTTATGTCTTTTTAGTTTTTATATTCCGTGAGGACTTGAATTTCTTGCATCTCCCCCAACCCATCCATGCGGTACATATGCACTTATAACAGGGCACTTGTGCTGTCAATCAGTATGAAGATGAGATTTAACTCAGTTAAAGTGTGAGGAAAAACTCCACAATGACACTATCAGGAATTTATGCATAATTATATGCGGTTATACCAGACTTTGTTTAAGTAAAATTGAAAAATATTGTGCATCTTGCAGATAGAGGCATCTGGTGGACTGGCTCTTCCTTTTGGTGGAGATGTTTCAAAAGAAGCTGATGTGGATTCTATGATCAAAACTGTGAGAGAATTCTGTAAAATTTGTTAATTTTTATATTATGAATAAGAGATAATTGTCTCAAATCATGTGTTATGGAGACATCTGCAGGCAGTTGATGCATGGGGAACAGTAGATGTTTTGATCAATAATGCCGGTACTCAAAAGTTCAACCTTCTTGGATTTGAAATCTATTTTCCAGTATATTCTCTTTTGAAAAATTCTGAAATCTCAGGTATTACAAGGGATGGCTTGTTGATGAGAATGAAGACATCTCAATGGCAGGAGGTCATTGACCTGAACCTTACTGGAGTGTTCCTATGCACACAGGTCAACTTCCCAAATCTCTAAATGTGGATATCAATGCCCTAGTTTCATCTAAATTAATTCCAAGATTTTTATTCTTTGCAGGCGGCTGCCAAATTGATGATGAAGAAGAAAAAGGTACGGTACCCTATATCTTGATTCCACTTCACTTCGTTTTGGTCAGATTCAAGAACCACCTTATGTAATTTATTATATTTTGCTTCTAGATGTGCATAGTTGTGGTCTTTCTATGCTTTTGTGCTTATATTTTTAGGGGGCTGGAAAAAAATTGTTCTTTTGCAATTAGCTTTTAAGGTTAGCTTTTTATCGGGTATATTACATGTGCCTCCAACTCTAGTGCTGATTACATAAACACCTCCCGATTTTTGGTAAATTACAACAGGACCCCTCAAATAGGTCTATTTGTAAGGTATATAGAGGTGAAATTCTTAGATTTTTTAAATACAAGGGGGTTGTGATTGTAAGAGTACCATATGAGGGGGCCTCTATGTAATTTCAATAGGATGTTTTTCTTTTGGTAAGTTAGCTGTAAAGTTCGGGCGTCTTTTGGTAATTGTCTCTTCATTTTCTGCTTTTGAGAAGTTGGCCAGGACCATATGGCTATTGAGTTATGCTATATATTCTAATTAAAAATTAAATAGTATCTGTTGGTCGTAAGACTCTAATTCAAGTTGGTTATTGACTTTGCAGGGAAGAATAATTAATATTGCATCTGTTGTTGGTCTGGTGGGCAATGTTGGGCAAGCCAATTATAGTGCTGCAAAAGCAGGTGTAATTGGATTAACCAAGACAGTTGCCAAGGAATATTCAGGCAGAAACATCACTGTAAGTTTACTGGAATTATAATTTACCTTTAGTCTATGTTTGTTTTCTGGACTTTGGTGGAGCAAAGGAAAAGCAAAATCTCATGCGTGCTTCAATTAATTTGTGCTTTTATTTTTCTATAAATCTCAGTTTTCTTTTTCCTCACCAAAGTCCCGGAAACAAAGTGTTACGGAAAAGAGAAGTGTACTGAAATTATTTATCTTATTGATTGGTAGAACTTAGAAGTACTGTTTAGCATCAGCCTCCACTAGCATGTTGAAGTTTTCAAGTTTAATGAAGGCTTACATTGACAGGTAAACGCTGTTGCTCCTGGATTCATTGCATCTGATATGACCTCCAAGCTTGGGGCAGATTTTGAGAAAAAAATATTGGAGGCCATCCCGTTGGGTTAGTTTTTTCTTTTCATTAATCACTGTAAACTTTGTCTATCTCCCTGCCCTCTTCACCATCAATATATTCAGTAGCAAGCGTTAAATTGCATAATTAGTTTAATTTATTAATACTAATAAATATTGCTTGAAAGATCCTTTTGTCTGGCATGTCGACTCCATAGTTCTTAGTGCAAATTGAATGTTTAAATGGTGATATTTGGAACGTTTGATTGCAATAATAACTGTATTGATGTACCAAATTCAGGACGGTATGGTCAACCAGAAGAAGTTGCTGGGTTGGTGGAATTCTTGGCACTTAATCCTGCTGCTGCTTACATCACTGGACAGGTTTGTAATATATTCAGTTTTGCTACGTTTATTCGTAAATTGGATTAAAATTCAAAATCCTCCCTTGTCAAATATCTAAATTACCTCACACACGATCAACCACATTAGTCAAAATATGCAGAGTAAATTATACAACCCCCTGCATGAGACTCTAATTATGAAAATTAGAAACACCCTGAGGTTTTTTTAGAAACTACAAGAATTATATCCATCAATACAAACATATTACAATTGCGTTTTTACAATTTCACCCACAGACAGTAAAAGATAAACATATCACAGTTTTCAGCACGATTGCTTCGAGATTAGAATTTTCGAGTTCTTTCCTTTTACCTGTCTTTTTATCTCACAGGTGTTAACCATTGATGGAGGTATGGTCATGTAAGAGGCTTATGTTAGATTATCGCGCATATTCACTGCTGGTCTATATGAGTGGCATTCCCGACCAGCTTCAATTCTTGTATGCGTTCGTATCAAGTTTTGGGGTAAGATAGTTTTGGAATAATGTGATTGATTAAAAGACAGCTTTTCTTTTGACATATACTGAAGTACTTACAGTTCATTAACAGAAGGCAGTGTCATTGTAGTTCTTATCAATTTGTCAATGGTGTTGAAAATGAAGTCAACTATATGGATCAATATTGTATGTTGTTATTTTTCCAGTAATATATAAGAATTCAGCATGATCGAATCTGATTTTTCTTTTACGTTGAAATGATCTGAATTTTGTAGATGATAAATATGTGGGTAAATTAGGAAAATCTCCCTATTTTGTGGGTTATGTACAACCATTTGATGCAAGTTTGGCTAAAATCTACCTTCCTAAAATCTAACGAAATGCTGAAATGTCCTTTTTGCCCTTAAATAAAACCTGAAAAAGGAACACCAAAAAGCAAGATTGGGAATTCCTACATGTTGTACTGTTCATCGTTTATATTTTTTTTAGTTTTATTTTTAATAAATAGTTTAACTTATTGTATGTTGTGTGTGTTTCTGCGCATATATATTTTTGTTGTTTGTGTCTGCATGTGCGTCAGATTTTGTAGGCATATGTATATATATATGTGTATGAATCAAATGTTTGATGAGGGAAAATGTAATGAGTAGGTGTGATGTGATATCTATATATATTTTAAAGAATTTAGTAAGAATTACTTTTTATTTTATAAAAAAATTAGAGAAATTTAAGTTAAATTTATCGATTAAGTCATAAGAATATGCAAAATGAATTTTATTTCGAACATTGTCTTGTGTCGTTTCGAAACAAAATATGTGATTTTTTATGTCTTTGTTAAGATATTAACGGATAAATATATTTTAATTATAAATAAATTATAACGACATAAAATATGTGATTTTTTTTTTGTCTTTGTTAAGATATTGATGGATAAATGTATTTTAATTATAAATAAATTATATAATCGTTAATAGTAAAAAAAAAAAAAAAAAACTGTTTTTTATTGAGAGAAATTGAAAAAATAGCGTGACATGCAATCGGGCTTAAGTCTCCACCGAATTGGGGCCTGAAATTCCAGCATACACCACAACTCCACAAGTAGTGCTCAATTTAATTAGGTTAATACAAAACGCTTATCCAAGTTAAAAGGCCAACTATGGCTGCCTCTAATTATTATCCTTTTCGATCAATAAAGCTATCTCTACATTAAATTATCTTATCAGAAATAGTTTTCAAATAGGGAGGTCCCAATCCTTATGAAATTTTGAACCTATACAGAAAATTCTGATGAGGATTATTCATTACCCAATGAATGTTTTACTTCTCATCCTGAATGAATTAGTTATCTTCACGCAAATTGCATAAAATGGTCAAGATAAGACTTGCCAACACCAATTGACAACAAAAGCTATTTATAAAATTGCAATTAACAATACTTATTTTACCTTTTCTGGTTGCTTAAAGAGGTTAAATACTCGAAGTACACAAATGAAATTGTGCTGAATTGGAGAAGGGGTATACTGTATCAGAATATTCTATCAGCACAAAAGTATTTCTTAAAGTTTGAGATATGTATTACATTACATTCATACAATTGAAATACCATTCAGATCACTAGATTTTAGCATTTCAAATACTTATCTCACTTCAAAAAAAAAGTTATATTTTGCATCATTATGCAAGAATCCATTTTTCTTATGAAATTCTCATCTTTCTCCATCTGGGCTCCAATGGAAATCCCAAAACTCTATGATTCATATCTTCCTGTATTCACACTTTGGTTCATGATCATATACATTTTGGGATATTTCATCATCTTCAAGAATTGGCCAAAAAAATTCAAACCAGAAGCTTCAAGCTGTCTCATGTCTCTAGCTCATGGCACCCCTGCACTTGTTCTATCAATATTCTCAATCTCGAAATCTCAAAAAAGCTTATCCCAACTAGATTTTACCTCTCCAAACACAGCCTTCCAAAACTCAGTTCTTGAATACAGCATTGCTTATTTCTTGATGGACCTTTTGCACTATATTGTCTTGATACCAAGTGATACCCTCTTAATTGTACATCACTTAGCCACACTTTATGTCCTAATGACATGCCGATACCTATTCGGACATGGGGCAGTTGCCATTCTAGGAATCCTTGTTCTTGCTGAGGTAACAAGTAATTGTCAGAATACATGGAGCCTTGCTAGATACAGGAAGTTCGATTCGGTAAAGGCTAATGGTGTGTTTGAGTTCTTGTCACCTATATTTTATGCTTACTATAGTGTTGTAAGGGGTGTTCTTGGACCTTTGTATGCTTACAAGATTGGATTGGTTTTTAGCAGTGAGGAAAATGGTGTGATTCCTAGGTGGGCTTGGACGTCTTGGATTGTTGTGATTGTAGTAGGAATTGGGGTTAGTATATTATGGGTTCTTCATCTGTGGATTGACTTGAATAGAGAGAGAATCAAGAAAGGTGAGAAGAAATTGAGCTAAGGCATTTGAAAAAGTGGTGAATGAAAATTGTATATGTTTTATTTGATACTCATGATTTCAATTCTTATTTTTGTTGCATACTTACTTGGATAAGTTTGACTTACAATCCATGGTACATACTTTGTGATGGTTATGAGCTATTTTTCAATCACTATTTTGACATTCAAATTCACACAATATTATAATAGTTTGAAGCTCTATACTCTAAAATCATTTACCCAAAATCTAAACCCTTCAATCCAAACTTAACTTTAGTAACTCTAGATGGTAGCAAGTTAAAGATTAAATTAGTGCATTATTCTTCTTGCTTCTTGCCATCTTCTGTCTGTCATGTGTATCAAGAATTCTAATAACACAACCCATTCTGCATCAATATGCATATTGGTTATGGAGATTGTTATTAGGGATATAGGATCATTAAAGACCATACATTCTAAGTGATTTACTAGCATGTAACTGAATGATTATTCAAGCAAATTTCCAATATGACATATCAAGAAACACCAATAAATTTTACCACTTAAATAAATTGTTTAAAAGAGCATTCACTTGGTAAAGCATCAACAACATTATAATACATACTTTAACCATTACCTCAGAAAAAAATTTAGAGCCCGGCTAAGACCTCTTCTTCACTTACCCTTCGAGCTACTTTCCCTTTTGCCATTGAGGTCTAAAGATGTTAGTATAAATGTTATTCATTTAGTTGTCCACGGCCTATATGCGTATAATTGAAGCACTTGATGAATCTGGGTTCCCCTTATAGTTAATCTCTACAAAGAAACCTCCTCCTTCACCTCTCGCGAGTCTACCTGGATTAACACAAATGCATTTACGAGGCTCTTCTTCGTCATTTCTTTCTCCAAGGGATATCACCTGTTCAAGAAAAGACGAGATTCTTTTACTTACTGCAAAATTTTGAATTTTATTGTTTGGTTACACCGACCCATCATTATTTCTTCGTTTCTATTACGTTTTCATATGATATAAAAAATAATCTTGTTTATCCAAACCTTTGCAAATTGTGCCAGGTCTGAAGGTAATATGAGTATATCTGGCACCGATGAGATATTGAGAGCTTCCTTTGCAAGAGAAGTATCCAAAGGAACGTCTTCTGCAGGTGGATATAAAGGATAGAAGCTGTTCCCGAGCATAAAGAAAATATTAAAAACGATACTACAGCAGAAAAACCATCTGTCCATTACCTTTATTATTTAACACAAAAACGAAAGAAAATCCGAAGCATTGACTATTAAAACATGCCTGTGTTGATTCAAGATATGTTTTGCTAGATTAGTCAAGCGTTGCTTGGAGCCTCCTTGTGGATTTCGACAAATTTCCTCTGCACTCAGCTGTTTTAATATATCCACTGTGCAGCAAGCTACTTTCACCTGTAAATCGATAAGATTAACCAAGGAAATTTTTCAATGCTGGGATACCTTCGTCTTAGCAAAACAATGACATATATCAATAATAGTTGGTGCCATTCTTCCTCACTTCAATCCAGAAGTGTGTCTACTCAGCACATATATAGATGCATTTTTTTCCAAGTCTAAAACTTTGAGGATATTTGAATAAGTAAAATTAGAACATCTTAAAGATTTTTTGAGATTATAGATATTGGATCTAATTTTAAATTACGTTCTTCAAGTAAATAAAACTAGATCATTGGAGCTTATGAGATATCAGTAATGATAATTTTGCAATTAAATGTTCTCATCGCACATAATTCTGACTCATACTTTTCACTCCTTGCATTTGTGTAAATATGTAATTTGAAGTAGCAATTAAGAATCACCCACAATTTCCTAGTATATCAACTACAATGATTGTAAAGATTGTCGTTGTCACCTCATTGGCAGAGAATGTTCCTGGATTAGAGATGCTGTATATCTGGTAAACCAAAAAATTAGAATGTTATGCAAATACTGAAACATTATCCCATAAAAAAGTTCCGAAGATCATAAAAAGCAACTTCTGTACCTGGTGGTTGAAATCTGCAGGATGAATATCAAAAGCAGGCTGCCAAAACAACATAAATTTTTCTTTGTTAACTAAAGGAGAAAATTAAGTATTTGGAGGTACGCCGAATTGTAAAATGCGAAACTGACTTACCTGAGGGAAAACAGGATCTTGATTAGCATCGCGGATAGATGGCATAAGGATAACGCGAACTGAAGAACCCATATACTCGACATAGTCTTGAAGCTAGATATAAACAACCAGTAGATAGAATACACTTATAAGAAACTTGAGTATGTCAAATGCAACAAAATACGCTTTTTGATTCTTACAACCTTTGCCAGGACCTCATGCTGAAAAATTTCATCAAAGGTCTGATCAACAATTCCCTTTTTAATCTCTGGTCGATCAGAATCGACAAATGGCCCAAGCTGCCAAAGACATAATGAAGTAAGATCAGATTTTCCATACCTCATTAATATACAGAGAAAAATAGAAATAATTATTATATTGAGGATGAAAGGTACTCACCAGGATGAGCAACTGAGGCTGCTTTCGGCGTGCATAGGCTAAAAGCTCAGTTAGAGGCTCAAATAACAAATTATCACTTGTAGTAAAAGGACCTGCTGCAACAATCTGTTAAACAATCAAGTAGACAAGAAAGGAAATTATGATTTTTTTTTGTATTTAAAGCAAAAAATACATAAACCACAATGAGCATTGTCTTACATCACAATTTAGTAACAATGTTTAGGATGGCTGCTGATCAAGCTCAAATTTGCAGTTCATGTAACGAAATTTATACAAAAGATGACCTATAGGTCCTCATTAACCCTCCTTGGGGACAAAACAAATCTAGTAGGTAACTTAATAGAATCAACTAAACTTTATGAAACAAAAAACCGTGATAATGTAGGATGTTGGTAACAATTTTTCGGAAATACTGCCAATTACACATAGCACACGCAGATCACCAGAGTCCCGGGTGAGTATTTATGTACCCATTTATCACCTATAAATAAGAGGGGGAAGGAGTGGATACAAAAACAGCTGCATAATTTAAAATTAATAAATAAAAACATATAAAGTACAGAAGAAAATAACTATACCACTATTATGCCCCCACCCCCTCAAAAAAAAAAAAAAAAAAAATCATGCTACTCACATTCAAAAATCATGGATAATTTCAACTCAATAATGCACCAAGAATTCCATAATGCAGTACACAAAAGTACATACCAATGACACCTCCGGCATAATTTGAGAGGGGTTGGTTAACTGAAGATTCTGATCCATGGCTTGTCTTTTGGCAGGATTGTTCTCTTCAGAAGTAGGAGACAAGGGGACATAGTCAATGATTTTTGATGCAATAAGACAGTGTCCACTAGGATTATGCCCTTCAACACCCACCACCTGCACAATAGAAAGTTATTTTTATAAAGAAAACAACCAGACAGATAATTGGAGATGGAAATTTGCTTCGTAACAGAAAATCAGTCAAACCTGGCCCGGGAAAATAGAAAATTGGTTTAGCTTTTGCAAGTCAAGACGAACACGCTGCCCTCCAGAATGCTCAACACTGTCAAAAACATTAAACTTGTTCAGGAAGTATGCGTATTTGAATTAGCAAGATAGAGGAATCAAATACTATGAATCATGGTTATTTTCTGGTTATTGACTTATAATGATAGTGCATATCTCCCTTAGATGCATTGAGGTCATTCATAATCTCAATTAGAACTGTCACTGTCTAGTGACTGACAATTGGAACTGTGAGATGAACGTCCTCACATCTATTATAAATAATAATACAACACTGTCAAACAACTAATATGTTTTTAGTTGTATCCATCAAGGTTAGGCATCAAAGGCAAGCTAATGATACAGAGTCTGTGTTGCATCCAGATAACAACAAACTGTACAAGAGTTCTTTCTGCCGGTAGAAATGCCAATAAAATATCATAGAAGATGCTTTTGCTTGTAGCAGATACACACGTCTCTAAGGAAACAGATCTAAGAATTGAGAGAAGAAACTTAATAAGAATGATATACTAAAGCAAGAGATTTGCACCTGCTTTGCAGCAAGACGGGTTTTTCCTTGAGACGGCCTTCTTCCTCGCAACAGATCATGCCAACAGCAAAAATACTTTTCTGAAACAATAAGATTGATTAAATGAAGTGAAATTAAAGATTAATTTGATACTTTAAGCAAGTGGCCATAAGAGAGATAATTGCAAAAGAGAATTCCACCATTTTTAGACTTCCTTGATCCCTTTATCCCTTGAACTTTGCGTGTCTTATCAATATTAAGAATACATCTCTCATGTGCAGATGAGCTGATTACCTGGGAAGCAACGGAAGGGTCAACCGGTTCCTCATAGAGTCCAGATGAGACGTAAGCAGTTGTTCGCCCTTTTATGCGATTCTCCAGGAAATTGAACTAAAATCACACCAAGATAAATGAGAAACTTTAAAATGGAGAAAATTAAGCGCTCTGCAGTAATAGAGACAACAATACCTTATCTTCAATTCTATCATACATGAATCTGCAACCTGGCTCAGGATGAGATAGGTTGATTATCAAAGAACATTTTTGGCTAGGTTGAACCCTCTTGATGATATCATCCTCAGAATTTGCATGATCTTCTTCAACTTTAATAGTCTGATTAGTAGAATGCTCATTAAGCGTGGATTGCACCACAAACTTGCTCTTTCTTGACCCAAAAGGTGTCACTGATTCTAGAGGTTTTGCAGCTGTATATGTGCTGCCATTTGTTCTTTGTGCTGAATTAGATGGCGTCTCATGTGCAGATGTGCGTTTATCAGTGGGAGTATCAAGTATGCCTGCCTTGTCTTCATACTTATCATCCAGTATACTGTTAAAATACATAGTTACATGGGATTCACGTAAACGAAACAAAAATAACATTTCAGATGAAGAAGTCACGTATAATGCCTGGAATAAATTGTTTGTTGTAACATAGCTGCCTTTCACATCCCACATAAGGATTTTTTTAAAAAACGAACTCTTAGTAGAATCACTCAAAAGAGAGAGGATGTGGTGATTTCGGTTCCATGAGATTCAATGGCCATAATAGCAAATCCATATATCTTGATAATGAGGATCAGGATAGCACAAGACAGATGCAGCACAGCGATCAATTAAAGCTCAGTTCAATTGCAAGAAGGTATGTTTAAATACAATTTGGCAAGCTTATGTGATAGCAAATAACATGGACCCTAGAAATTGCAAAACACACACTCACATGGATACATCACTGGAGTACAAATGCAACCCGGACTCTTTGTCTCTGACTTTATCCCGCTGTTCCTTCTGCAGTTGCTCTAAAAATGCACCCATATGCGAGCTTTGCACTGTAAACCCTAAGCCCCTGTAATAATAGTAAATCATAAGCAGAAACCAACAGCTATGGCCCCAGTTTTTAATAATTATATGGAAAAAAGAAAGAAGTACATAGTTTATGCCTTATGGGGGTGTTTGGTTGAGCTTATAAGCACCCTGAAGCATCAAAACATCTTATAAGATGTTTAGGAGCATGTAAGCTCCATAAAAGTTTTTGGATAAATTTTCAGTGGAGGAGCTTACTCTCACAAGTGCAACGAGCTTATAAGCTTCTTAAAATAAGTTGGGAGCCTTAAACTTATAGTGAGAAATCTTGAGAAACTTCTTTAGTTTAGTCATCTTAATTAAATAATTGGCATTACCTTGTGACCTCTAGTATCAATTCATCGAAACACTTCAAGAACCCATTTAATTACACCATTAAATATCTTTATTTTCCCAACACAAATAAGTGCTTTTAATCAGTTTAGTTTTCTGAAAGTAACATATCACTTAACTCAAATAAGTTGCCTAACTCCAGAAAGAAAGTAACTCAAATCATCGAAGAATTCAAGTACTTCTGAAATAGCATTCGTTCGGGTTTTGTGCTAACGCAGTATGCAGCAGTCACAACAATTTAATAAATAAAAGAAAAAGCTTTCTTCTCCAAAAGTCAAAAAGGATACCGAATTATCCTAACCTGCTGAAAGAGTAACCATCCCAGCTGGAGACAAGATCCGAAGCACTGAGCTTGTACTGTATACAAAATGTTAGACCTGAAATTTCAAACAATTCGCGTTAAGAAAGCAAATTAGTTACAAATTTGAGGCTATGTTTCAATTTCGAAAATCACCAAAAAGAAAACAGAAACTGGAAACTGAATGAAGTAATCTCACATTTCTGGAGAATCTCTTTATCGTCGTCGAAATCAAAACCGCTGTTCGTGAATTCAGCTTTCAATTCGTCTTCCATTTTGGCGGATCTAGAGCTTTGAGCGTTAGGGTTTCGATGAGACTTCACTTGAGAATTGAGAGTGATGGAAATGGCGCGAAAAAATATTTGCCTCCAATAATATTATAATTAAAATTCCATGTTCTATTCTGCCCCTCATTTGGATTGGAGGCCCATTATATAATTCGGGTAGGTTGAAAGTGGCCCAATTAAATTAAAGCCCAAATGTATTCCCCGGAGGTCTCTTATTTTGGGTTAATTACATTGACAGTGAATTAAGTTTCATGTGTATCACTTTGGTATTTACAGTATTAAATATTACTCTACTGTCTCTAAAGTTTAATTTTGTTTCACTTTTATTTTTTTGATAATTTTTTCGTTAGATTTTGACTGAATTGAGGAGCACGTGCGCTTCAAATGGCATCATGTAAGGACAAATGTGGATTAAACAAGTCGAAATCGAGTCGAATTTAGTGATTTTTCCAAACTAGAGCACGAGCTTTGTTAGCTCGATCTCGGGCTCGAGCTCACGAGCTTGGGTTGAAGCTCAAGCCGAGTCCAAGCTAGTGAGCTCGAACTCGAGCCGAGCAAAAGCTAGTGAGCTCGAACTCGAGCCGAGCCAGGGTTGTGACCTAAAATCATAAGGGAATTTTGAGTTTTTAATTTTTGATTAATTTCTTTTAATATATATTTATTAATATAATAATAAAAATAATAATATGTTAAACATTAAAAAGAGATAAATGGACCCGAGCTCAAAAAATTCGAACTCAAGTCGAGCTTGTTCGAGTCAGACGAGCCGACTCACGAGCCAGCTCGACTCATCGTACACCCTTAAATAAAACACCACATATCCTTTATTTGTTACATTCTCTATGTATACTAGATATTTCATAATTATATACACTAGTAGAAGAATTGAATTGAAATAAAGATAGTGCCTTTTTCATCTTGAAACAAATATTTCATATATGATTGCATCGGAAATTTTATGCTACATCGGGTGAAATCCTATATGGTAACATTTAGAGTAGGGTGTGTAGTTTTTATCATTCAATCACCACCCATTGAAAAAATATAGTATATATATCACACCAGATCTATTGAACCTTGACTTCATGTTATAAATGACAATAGTTCATCACATTCATTTATACGTAACATTAGAACACTTAATCCACATACATTTTTTCATCAATAATATAATAGCACTTAATATTTCATCTAGGAAAATTACAACTTATTAGCTATTACAAATATGTACATGGACACACAAACAAATCACAACAACTACTACCATGTTTTAAAACAAATATAAGACTATGAAATTCAGATGACACAGAAAAATAATGGGCCTGATTCTATTTTTAACATATATAATTATATATAAATATTTTTGAAGTCGAGTCGAGTTTCATAATCTTCATCCACAATTAATTGATTTATTGGTAGAATTTGTAGCTCTTGGCTGAGAGGATGATGTTCCTTAGTCCTCCAATGGGTGATAAAACCATCAATATAACTCCAAGAACAATGAAGAGCTGAATTCAAATAATTTAAATAATTTCAGCATTTAGTTCCTTAAATAAATATTTATATTAAGCAAATTATCAATAATTTTTTTTGTTGTGACTTACCCAATTGAGGCACCAGGAGATACCAAACTTTTTGGGTTTTTTGACAATAAGCCATATGATGCAAGGAAGCTGAAGAAAAGGTCAAAATAGAGCAATAAAATAAATTAGAATTAGCTAATTATTTGGCTATATATTAATTATTAAACTATGAAAAGCTCAATTTATTCAAGTTTTACTTACAAAATATGTTGTTGGAGCCAAAGCAAATCCACCGAAGAATCCAACTAAACCTCCAAAGAAGGGGAATGTCATGGCAATGAACATAGTGAATGCTGCAATAAGGGATAATAGTATTATTAGTCACCAATTACAACTACAAAAAACTATAATTTTCGACCATCAATCATCAATAATAAATTTTAATTCTAAATCTCTTCATTATTACAAGGACGAAAAATGAAAGACCGCATTTTCTTGTCTTTTTCTCAAAAAAAAAAATTCGTAAAAATAAAATATAGATAGAAAGAAACCTTACCGACAAACAAGGTACGATTTGTGAAACGAAGCATGAAAGAAGGCTTAAACTTCAATTGCTTAACCAAGAATGTCTCCAACATGTCAAATACCGGCATGGCATATATCTACAATTTCCAAGTACAAAAAAGATTAAATACGTTCAGGCCTATCAATGGGTGGGTCTGGCCCAGACCCAAAATTTCATATTTTGTAACAATCATTACAACGTTTAGCTCATTGTTTGGCTGGGTCTGGGTCTGAGTCTGGGTCCAGACCCAAAATTTTGGGTCTGAGTCTGGACAGACGCATTGACATGCCTAAATATGTTGTAATGATCATTAAATAAAACACAAATAATACTTAGCGAGTTCATAATAGACAATGACCTGGTAACTTCCGACAACATGAACCAAGACAAACATGTTAGCAGCAGCAATGAGCCACCTTGGTTTCTCGAGTGTGATCAATATATTGTCGTCCACAGTGTTACCAAATACGTAATAACCCACGAATGCAACTGGGAAATAACATATTGCCACAATAATATACGCGAATATCACGCCCTTCCACATAGGTTTCTTTGAAGGTTTCTCAGGAGTCGAAGGGATTGTCGCTTGTATTTCCAACACGACGTTATGCCCAGCATACGCAAAAGCTATATCTCCCAAAGCATTAAAGAAGTTAAAAACATTATTTTGTGTATTTTCACCCCTTAGACTATAATCCACAACTTTGTGCTCAGTCCCCTTGCCAAGTGCAGCTGCCCAAGCAATAGTAGAGTATCTGCACAACAAAGTAATTTCAAGGATAAAAAGTTATTGTTAGAGTTTAGTTCATATGACTTTATTTTAGAGGTGGTAAGCTGGTGAGTTGGGTTGGATTTAGGTCGGTTCTATTGAATTTAGTCTTAAATGGATTGGGTTGGGTTTAGATCGGTTTCATTGAATTTAGTCTTAAATGGGCTGAGTTCTTAAATGGTTTTAAGATGAACCAAAGTCAACCCAAAAGGTAACCAAGCCCAACCCAATTCAATAACTTACATTTTGTTATTTATAATTTAGATTATTGGCAAACGATTTGAGCTTAACTTGAAATTAGTTGGATCCAATTTGGAACCAAATTGGGATCAATTAGGAACCAACTCAAATCAACCCAACCCAAACTGGTTTAATTGGGTTAGAACCATGATTTCGGACCATTTTGCCACCCCTACTTTATTTCAACTAATTTTTTGAGCAAAAATGCATTTTTGGTCGCATGAACTTTTGGCCAAAATTTGGTTCAAAATCAAAAATCCCGGGCCAAAAATGCAATATATCGAATCATTAAATGTGAATAATTACGTTAGAGACATGACGGCAGCAGCAAGAGAGACGATAGAGATCGAGTTGAAGTTGGGGAGATGAGACAGCACAAAGTGTATGGAGGCGAAAATGAGGATGAAATAAGTGAGTTTGATGTTCTTGCAGTCTGGGCAGACCGAGTGATGAAACTTTTGTAATGATTTGCCTCCGGTAACCATGTAGATAATGCATGTACTAACTTCGACCACAACTTGTTGTGGTACAACGATGTACAAACCGAGCTTTTCGCCAAAAGCATGTTGTCCGAGCTCGTGGTACCTATCGAACCTCTTGCCGGGGACCATCTCATGCATTTCGACCATTTGCCATAGAGTGTACAGAGTGATTATCCATGATAATATCATCATAGTCACACCAGGTCCCCTGCAATATCAAAGGAAGAAAAATCAATTAAGAGATTTGGGAAATATATATATATATATATATAGGGCTCAATTGGATGGAGAGCTATACGGCTAAAAAAAATTATTTCAGACAAAAAAACCAAGATAAAAACTCATTTATTTGGCATGTTATATAAATTTTCTTATCAAATAATCTACCAAAATTATAAATAATTTGAAAAAATTCTCTCAAAAAATTGGATTTTTACAATTCATGATTTGCCAGTAAATACCATCAATGAAAAAGATTTTTTTCATCTATTTTTCAAAATCGAAAATTAAATTAATTACATATTCTAATGCAAAATAACATAATCTTCAAAATAACATCCTGACTATTTTTAACGTCTAAATCAATTAATTTTACTAAAACCATTTAATATAAATTTATATTTAAATATCAACATAAACAAATTTCTCATAATCAAAAACATTTCAGATCAACCACAATCATTAACTATTTTTTTTCCCTTAAAATAACTCACTTTTCAAACCTCATTTCTTATCTTTTAAATAATATTTTCTTATTTTCTTCCTGAAAAAAATTCTTTGAAATGGTAATACCAACCAATCAGCACCATATATGTTTGTATTCTTAGGAAAGTACAGGCGAAGTTAGGATTCTATATTTGGTGTCGAGATACATATTGAAAGCCGATCTAGAAATTTTAAGGGGCCAGAAATCAATCGTTTGATACTTATAGAAAGAATCAAATGGCTTGCAAGGAGGATAATTCAGAAATATGAACATGACAAAAATTTAGATTTCATTTAATTTACTTATAAAATATGATTGTGTTAAAAACGTACCATCCCATGTTAGACATGGCATAAGGGAGACTGAGGACACCGGCTCCAACCATAGCCGTGACATTGTGAAACGTTGAGTACCACCATTTGGCTGTACGAGAGGACGTGATTGGAAGCCAATCATCGATTGCCTTTTCCTCTTCCGTCCTCTTATCAACGTTTGTTGGTTCACCGGTGGTGGCCATTCTCGTACTCCCTCTTATTGGTTTTATATTAGGGATGTTAACGAGACGAGGCTTATTAATTTAAAAGTTCAAAAAACAAACTCAACAATGTTTTGTGTTCAAATGAGGGAGACTTGTGTATATATAGTGGTTTTCCTTGTGATGCATGGATGGTCAATGTTATTTTGTTGATTGTTGAGGGCTATCCTTTTATGTCTCTATTTTGTTCAAACTCAAACCACAAGATCACAAGAGAGTAAATAGTTTCCAAATTATTTGATGTAGTAATCCTGATTGGTAAGTAAATTTTGACCACATTTATAATTTTTCATTTCAAAAGAGAATCTTCTGATTATTATAATTTATATTGCAAATTATTCAATAAATAGTATGTTGAATCTTCTGTTATTATAATTTATATTGTAAATCATTAAATAAATGACATGTTTCTATAAAAATTTAATGATTACACATGTGATTTATTAAATTACTCTCAATAATATTGTGTAAACGGTATGTGTGTAATTTGTAATGTGATTGTGAGATTCTCACAACAATTACAATTCCAAGACATTTTGACAAGATTATTAGCAACAATAATTTCTTATCTATTTTCTATATAAATGTATGAATAGCAAAATTATTATCCTTTATGAAAAGACTTCTAAACTATTACTTAAATATAAAGTCCTCGTAATAATTGAAACCTATTTAGTTAAATATTATTGATAAAAAAGAGGCATGGTAATAATAGAACACTATTTATTAATTATTATAATATATAATAGACAACATGAACCGATTAGTATTAAGATACTATTAATCTAATTAAAGAAATAAAACTCTACTTTATTTAAGAATAACATGTATGAATAGCAAAATTGTTTCGTCATATGTAAAAAATTCTACAGCCTTACTGAAATTAAAAACCATTTAATAGATAGAAACTATTTAATGAAATATTATTGATAGCATACTAATAGTAGGATACTATTTATTAACTATAATATATAAGAGAAAATAGGAACCCGTTGGTAGATGATACTATTTAAAGATTTGGCTGAAAATAAAATTATATAACTTATTGAGTATGTGGTGTATTTTGTACAATTATTTTGAAGATATCCATATTAGCAAGTATTTTTTACTAATACACAATTTTTTCCCTTTCTAATCTCAAACTACATAAATCTTTATGTTACTACATAAAGAAATACGGAGATAGACATTATAATTCATAACCTTATTTGAAAGATTGTTAGGATGAACGAAATAAACCGTGATAAAGAGGAAAGATATGTAAATTAATAATTTAGTAATTCTGAATGGTAAAGTAAATTTTGACAACATTTATAATTTTTCATTCTTTTGGTCAAGTCAAAGAGAATCTTCTGTTATTATAATTTATATTGCAAATTATTAAATAAATGATATGTTTCTGATAAAAATTTAATAATCACACATGTCACATGTCAATTATTAAATCACTCTCAATACTATTGTACATGTAAATGGTATGTGTGTAACTGCGATTGTGATATTCTAACGACAATTACAATTCTGAATCGTTGGATATTTTGACTAGATTATTACCAACAATAATTTCTTATCTATTTCCTATATAAATGTCTGAATATCAAAACTATTTCGTTTTATATGAAAAGACTTCTACACCTTTACTTAAATTTAAAGTTCTCTTAATAATTGAAAACTATTTAATTAAATATTATTGATAAAAAAGAAGCATACTAATAGTAGAACACTATTTATTAAGTATATAATATATAAGAGACAACAGGAATCCATTAGTAGGAAGATACTATTAATCTAATTAACGGAATAAAACTCTACTTTGTTTAAGAATAAAAACATATGAATAGCAAAATTATTTCGTCCTACATAAAAATAACTTCTACACCTTTACTTTAATTAAAATTCATTAATAGTCGAAAACCATTTAATGAAATATTATTAATAAAAACAAGGCATACTAATAGTAGAACACTATTCATTAACTATAATATATAAGAGAAAATAGGAACCCGTTGGTAGGTGATACTATTAAATCTAATTAAAGGTTCGGTTGAAAATAAAATTATATAACTTTAGTGAGTATGTGTATTTTGTATAATTAATTTGAATATATTGATATTTACAAGTATTTTTTACTAATACAAAGTATATAATTTTTCTCCCATTCCATTCCAATCTCAAACTACATAAATCCTTAGGACATGATTGGCATGAATGAATGGAATTATGTGGAATGGAATGGTATAAGGAATGGAATGGAGATGGGAATGGAATGATATTGATTTCATAAATCCTATGATTGATATAGTGCATGAATGAGAAATGAAATGAATTCGAGATATGAGATTTTTTTAATTTTGTATATTCGTATATTTGAGTTATTTATTAAACTCGGATACAAATTTGAATCCAATCTAATTCTATGAAATTTAAATGATTTGAGACTTTGAACTTTTTATTTAAAGAAAAGTAACACGGGACATGATGAAAAAATAGAAAAAATTAAATGAAAAATGGAAAAAATATAGTTATTATATAATGATTGAAAGAATTATATATGTAATATTGTTTATATAATAATTCACCTTTTCTAATACTTTTTTTTTGATGAACTAGTTTAAGGATAAGATATTATTTGTTAAACGCAATATTATTTTATATTTTTTCAATTTATTTTTGTATTTTTTTCCTATTTTTGTTACATTTGAAATTATATTTATTATAATTAAGTAATTCTTATTGACGAAAATATTTACTTAGTACGTACGAAAAATAATATGTATTTTTTAGTTATTTCAATGCATTTAAATAATTTTTTTGAAATTTTTAATAATTTATATTATTTTTAAAATAATTTATGATTATTAATTATAAGTCCAAAAAATATATATATTGCATTCATCAAATTTTCAAAACTTTTATATTGGTGTGAGAAAATAATATCATAAGAAAAAAAATATAATTGATTCCTGATAGGCAAGGAATAGCTAAACCCAAGGGGTATGGAAGGAATCACTATTCCCATACTTTTGGGAATATGAATTCCAATAGGAATGAGCATTCCCAACAAAAAGACATACCAATCATTAGAATAGAAATGAACATAGGAATGCCCATTCCATTCCCACCTCATTCCAGTATACCAATCACGTCCTTATGGTACTACATAAAGAATATGGAATAGACATTATAATTCATAGCTTTATCTGAAAGATTGTTAGAAAGAACGAAATAAACGGTGATAAAGAGGAAGATACGTAAATTGATAATTATAAACAATAGATGCTATAAGGAAATATATTATTCTTCAACAAATTATTTAAAATTCTATAATGATTAGGTTTCGAAATCTTGACTACATATGAGAAATATAACAAAAGGATATTGTAAAAATTGTGGTATAAGTTGAAAACATTAATACATAAGCTCTCTTATCTAAGATCACATTCCTATTATCCCAATTTTAAAGGTATAGTTTGACCAAATAATAAGTATTTGGTGATTAATCTAAAAATGTAAAAAATATTTAGTTTGTATTTTATTTTGATTATCATTATCAGTATTATATCAATATTTTAACGAGTTGTTTTGAAATAAGAAGTTCATTTAAAAAACATTTAAACTTTATTTTAACATAATCATAAACTGAAGAAAATAAAAAATATGACAACTGCAATATTATATGTAATGTTAAAGACATATATACTTCTATTTTAAAAAATAATAATATATATTTTTTAGTTAATATGTAAATATTTTTTTTGTTTGCTCATAATGTTTATAATTATATATAAATCAAAACTATAATACTCAAATGAATTATTTATGTATATTACTAGAAGTTCAGATTTACTAATAGAAATAGATAACAACTATAAAAATGTGAAAAACTTTAAAAAAAACACTTAAGTGAGGGATACGATGCACTCTACATTTAATATTTTTTTAAAACATTTATATATGCATAAGAAATAAATTTACTTGTATGTACAAGTGATAAATTTACGTGATAAATATACTAGATTCATCACCATATATAGGAACATGATAGAATAGTATCCAGATTAAATTTAAAGGTTAATTCACGTTTAAATAAACCACAATATGCTTAAGCATATTTATAATATAGCATAATAAGATTTATTGGGAAAAACACTTGTAATAGTAGGTAGTTGTTTAGTCTAAGAAACTATAATTAGATTTTCAAATTTTATAATATAATTGAGAGAGTGTGCTAATTAAACTTAATTATGTATAAGAAGTTGTGATATATGATATAATTGAGTCCTTACACTTATAAATTTTAAACATGAAGTATTCGAGATAAATTGAAAGAAGAATGAATAATAAAAGAAGTTTATCCATCATATTCAATGAATGACTCATTTCATCCTAATTTTATAGGTTTACTTTAATTGAATTTGAGTATTAACTGAGATTATTAAATATAAATTTTGGTTAATATTTGTAGTGATTAGTCATTTTTAATGAGATTTAACTCATGACTCATTTACGGAACTTGACACCTCATGTGGAAAGAAAAGAAATAATTATCATGAAATATGTAAAGTATAATATTCCATACTAAAAATCTAGACGTGTCACATGTATTTTGAAGATATTGTTGTGTTATACCAAAATATTTGTATTTAAGATCTTTTAGTTTATACATGGGTGCATAAGTTACCTACAATATTCTTGAAAAAACTCATTTTTCATCTTATATTAAATGTTAGCGCATCTTGAAGTTATTACAATAACTTATAAATATAAAAGTGTATAGAAATTAAAATTGAAGAAGTAAATGAGGTGATTTCTACATATAAGGTACTTATATTCAAATTTATAAAAGATTCATAATTATGAGTAATAATTATGAGTACTAATGTTTGCAGTAATTTCACCTTTATAGTATCATATTAAGGACTATATGATACATAAAACTATATAAATAGATACTATAAATTATCGACTTTATTAGAAATAGGATGTGAAAAGAGAAATAAGTCTATGCAAATTAAGAAACACGAGTAGATTTTTGTATTTTATATTCATATATATCAATTTAAGGATGCAATGTATTGATAATTAATGACTAAATAATTAAAAATAAAAAATAACTATGTTGCACCAATTTTTTGTCATCAAAATATGTTACAATAATAACTTAAAGAGTTATCATGAATTCCTAGTTTAATTTATTTGCTATTATTTAAAATATTACAAAATTATTTGAATATGTATCTATAATTTTTAATTTTAATTTTTTTTAATATCACGAAACACGTGCTTATCACATAATTGTCTCTAGTATGATAAGAACGCTTAAATACCAATCTCACTTATTTTTGTAGGAAAAAAGTCACCTATTTAACATGAGCATTATTCAGTCAAGCTATTGCTCTAAGAGAAGAATAATAATAGCAATTTGGTATAATAATAATATTGCATAAAGTAGTAGGTTCCCTGGTCTCAATGATGCATTTCTACAAAAATAAATGAAACAAACCTGCATGGGGTGTTCAATACCAAATTAAAAAGAATTAAATTTACACTTATATAAATCAAACTAGTTATATTCCAATTAAAATTATTGTATAATTATTATTTATTACCAAACTATTTGATGAGCTAAAATGATTGGCACTAGACAGAAGAAAGCAACCCATATGTTCTACTTGAATGTTGGAACACGATGGCAATGCCAAATGCCTATGATTTACTATTAATAAAGCACTATTATGTCAACATTATTTATGTTTCTTAATTTCATTTTTTCTGTTTTCTCAAATTTCTACCATAAGCCAAGTAAAATGTCCTTCTAAGTAATTTTAATTTAGAATAATTATAATTTTAAAAATTAAATTAAACTATTATGAAATTAATTCATAACCTTGCTGCTTTTAAAAATTAAATCAAACCTCTAGTTTCATTTTTCAAAAAATAAATGTGTCCAATCTTAACTTTGCATCAAACTTCTAGTTTCATTTTTCAAAAAATAAGTGTGTCCAATCTTAACTTGCAAAGTAAAAGCAGCAAGGTTATGAATTACTTTCTTAAGTAGTTTAAATTTAATTTTTTAAACCATAATTATCCTAAATTAAAATTAATCGTCGACAGCAGGGTTCGAACCTGCGCGGGCGAAGCCCAACAGATTTCAAGTCTGTCTCCTTAACCACTCGGACATATCGACTTCATATTCCAATTACATTGACCCACTATTTATACACGAATATTATTTATTAATTGTTTAAATAATATGTTCAGCAATATTGACCAAAATTAGAGGCGATTTTCTTACGTATTTAGATAAATTCTAAGTCAACAAAAGAGGGTGATTGTGGTAAATTACTATTTATAAAATGTGCAAGTGAGAAAGCAATTCTAGGGCAATAACTCATAATATTAAAAATAAAATGGAAATTTTCACTAGAATTCAATCAATTTAGTTTCCGAGTTTTATAAGAATTCGGATTTATATGATGTATTTAGTCTCAATCCGCGAAAATTGTTGTAAATGTGTCATGTTTTAATTTTTAATGAGACCAAAAATGTTACTGAAATCCACATTAGAGTAAAATATCACATTTTAAGTACAATCTATACTCCTATAATCTATACTCCTATAAAAGTATGGATCTCAAAGTTGTTTCTCTCTATTGTGAAAAGACATAATCGCCCTTGCTTAAGTATTATTTATTAGTATTAGTACTATAATTTTGATTATTCACCAACAAATAATCTTATAGTTAATGGATAATAACCACTAAGGTTAGGGGGCAACCCCCGGTAGAGTTGGTAAGGGCATGTGAATGTTGTGGCCTTGGTCACGGGTTCGAATCCTGATGAGGAAATGTGGGCATGTCTATTTGCCTTCTCTACTTTGAGCATGTCAGCTATGGGCAACCTAGGCTAGTTTACCTCTCTTGTGTGGTTTGCAGGCTATCATACAAGAGCGGGGGTTACCCAGTGCGCACCTAACGGTAGCGGCTGCGGGTTCCCTTGTCATAAAAAAAAATATATATATAACCACTAACGTTAGTAAAAACGTTACTTTCATAATAATTTATGTGTTCTCTAATTACATAATAAGTGATTAGATGTTACAAAAATTAAGTTGAAGAGTTACACAAATATTTCATTCAACCATTTCCATTTATGCAAAATGAACCCGTAGAATACTAAGGGTTTTAGTAACTGATGTTAATATATAATGGACACTTTATTATAGTAACTGCTGTTAATATATAATGGCAGTTATTCTTTACACTATATTATGGTATAATTTTAATTTGTCAAATAATTTCATGTGCAGCTAGCGTTAAAAAAATTGACATGAATCATGGGTGCATTTCAACAAGGGGATAGGTGGACGCAGCCAAGGGGGACAACAGTAGCGGTGTCGATATTATATTGCTACAAGTGATTTTCAAAACGATGCAAAATTGGGAGATAGAAGAAAGACGTGACTGTCAAGGGACCAACATGATCGTTCAAAATTGGTAGATAGACAAATCAATGTTGCTACAAAGGTCTGATACGAACTTAATCTTATTTATGAGTTGAATATTATAATTAGTTATAGTATTAATATTTGATTTCTTTTCTGCTTCTAATTTTCTTATTGTGTTCCACGAAACTTTCTTATGTTTAGTACGAAAAATATGACTTGTAATGTTTATAAAATATCAATTAATAAAAATTCATAATAAGAAATCTCAATTTTTGGTATTAGCATGTATACGTGTCTACTTCTTGTTTATAGATTGCTCACCACGCCTCTCTTATTATATGAAAAAGAAAAACATATAAACTAAAGGTTGTGTATGAATGTAAGAAAATCTCTTAAATATTTGTATTGTTATGAGGTTTGCAAATGCACATTTTAGTGTTATATTTGATTTTGGATTATCATTAAGTTAAATATTCATTAACTTTATAAAATATATAAAATTATAATTTGTATCTAACTACTATTGGTTTTGTTTAATATAATTTAAGACACACTATTTTCATAATAATTTGAACAATGTATAGGTAAATAATGTAATGGAGACTTACAATATTTCTTGATTGAGGCATTCATAAAAGTTTCAAAATATTTCATTATTTTATTTTTCTATATAAAGTCAAAAATATAAAATATGCATGTTAGTATAATACATGAAGACAAGTTAAAATTATAGGTATATATTTGGTTAAGTCCTAGCTCTTTTGAGTCTAATAACATTTTTTATAATATAATAAATTCTACATCTTAATTAATTAGCTTGAAATATTTTTTTCAATTATAAAAAATACTTTTATATAAAATTCTCTAAAGATAAAACACCATGATAGTTTTAATACTTTTAATAATTGATCTTTTACAAAGTTTGTGAAAACTTAATACTTTTTCTATCTCCAGCTCTCTTTTAGTTATTATCAAGAATTCTTTTAATAATTGATCTTTTACAAAGTTTGTGAAAACTTAATACTTTTTCTATCTCCAGCTCTCTTTTAGTTATTATCAAGAATTCTTTTAATAATTGATCTTTTACAAAGTTTGTGAAAACTTAATACTTTTTCTATCTCCAGCTCTCTTTTAGTTATTGTCAAGAATTGCCATTTCTGGTATTGTAGAAAATTACAATAAGACTTAACTCCTTACTAACTCCTTGTTCTTTATAACAAGATTCAAGATACTTCAACTTACAATTAAAACTCGTATTTTAAGAATTACCAAATTGGAAAGTTCATAACACTGAGATTTTTCGACCTAAATCAATTAAATTTAATTAAAAAATTATTAATCTCAACTTTTGTTTCAAATGAAAGCATTATAAAATGGGTATAAAAATGTATTTTAGTGAAGTTTAGTATTTGTTTTTCTAAAATTATGAAAAAAATCAATAATCTAAAATTTAATGTGTCAAAAGCTACTCAATTCGGTTAGTTAAAAATCTTTCATATTTTGAGTAACAAATAAAGTTTTTATATTGGGAAAGAACATTTATAAATTACATAAGTTTTTTTTTCTTTTAACTAGCTACAATTAAAATATATTCATTTTACTTAATGACATGTTCATATCCATAGACTTATGGGTTTATTTTATTTTAATAGTGATATTTAATATGTTAAAAAGTAATATTGACTAAATACATAAAAATTAATTTAACATGAAATCCATTTCTAGATGATGATAATTATGTTATTTTAACAAATAAATTAAAAAGATTGTATTATTTGATAGATGAACTGTCTAGGTTTTGTATAATTTAAAAATTATTTTTAATTATTTCTAATTATTTCAATATATAAAATCAATTTTACGTGCGAAGCACGTGCATTATACTAGTTCGATTAAAAGTGTTGTTGAAATTTCAGTAAACCTAAAATCGCTTAGAGAGTACTTACAGCTACTCACTTATACTACCCTCAAATCAGTAGAGGGAATCGAGAAGTAACTCGATTTTTACTGGTGTATTTGAAGTATCTTCCACTATTGTTTTGCTGAACGTTATCGCGCAACATTCCAAATGAACTCCATAATTTGGCTTTAACATTTGGATTTTTTGCTTGTTCATGATAATTCTATAAGTCTTCTTTTCCATTTATAATAGTCTAAAATAAGTATCATATTTATTCAATCATGTGATTGATAATTGATGTGATTTTATCCTTAAAAAAGCATTACTCTAGGGAGTGACGGAGCATGAAATTTCTTGAATCCTTATCTTCATTCAATGTGAGGGACTATAGTAAATATGAGGCTTGAGAAATCATGAGATTTCGGACCAAAACATATACCACTCTGCATGTATAAAACCAAAAAGACATGCATATACCACTATCAACAATATAAGTATGAAACAAGTTTTATTGCCAATCAAGTTTATTTTAGTAGTTATACTTGGACACAATAATATAGAGCAATTCAATTCTGTCAGATATATTAGATATATTCTGTACTGATAATAGTTGATCTGATATTTAATATGATCATCATTTTTCATTAATTTTAGTTTTAAGAAAAAAGTCTTTTCACTGCTAGAGTTTACTCCATGGTTTTCGCGTTTGCAATTGACAATCAAGATTTTGACATAACACTCTGAGAAAGGTTGCATCTTGATTCTCAACAAAAACCCACACAGGGGAAAATCCTTTAAACATAAAAAGGTTTCATAATTAAACTGCAAGTCATGCTGCAGTAAATTAACTTATTCTAGAACCCAAATGTAAAAACACCGCTGATTCAACAAAAAACACACACTTAAACTACCAGCTCCTTTTCCATTCTTCATGCAACTGAAGCCATGTGGACAATCAAGTCGATCACACGGGAACTGCAAATATTATATAACATTCTCAACTCAAATTTTGTAAAAACTTGATTCAATTTCAAGATACAAAAAAAAAGAGACTGATCATATATACCTGTAACCCCATTCGTTGTCATACCACGACACAAGCTTCACATACTTATCGTTCAATGCAATTCCAGCCTTGGCGTCGAAAATGCTTGATCTGCACAAAGGCAATGAACACATTATCAGTTATTTTTGAATCAACAACAAATAATCACCAACTTAAAGTTGTCCTTCAATAAATAGTTATCTACCTGCTGTCACCAATGAAGTCTGTGGACACCACATCATCTTCAGTGTATCCCAAAATGCCCTTGAGCTTGTTCTCTGATTCCTCCCTGAGATAATAAACCAAGTCATTCAGATAAACCCATTGTATCAGTTGAAAATAAGAATGTAGAAGCTTCAAACTTTTAAAATCCGCTAAAATAAATCATATTATTCACAACTGAAAACTACAACTCACTTGATGGCAGCTTTGATCTGATCATAGGTGGCCGCTTTCTCTAGCCTGACTGTAAGGTCCACAACGGAGACATCAACTGTGGGTACTCGGAAAGCCATTCCAGTCAACTTTCCATTTAGGGCTGGAAGAACTTTGCCAACAGCCTGCATAAATTACATAGTAACCACAAAATCAGGAAAACTGATAATACATCAAACCTCATTTTTCTTAGAAATATACTAGCAATTACACAAAAATTCAAATACGGTAACGTACCTTGGCAGCTCCAGTGCTGCTAGGAATGATGTTAAATGAGGCTGCTCTTCCACCTCTCCAGTCCTTGGCAGAGGGACCGTCAACAGTCTTTTGAGTGGCAGTGATGGAGTGGACAGTGGTCATCAGGCCCTCCACAATACCGAACCTATCATTAATGACCTTGGCCAATGGAGCAAGGCAATTGGTTGTGCAACTGGCGTTGGAAACGATGTTCAAGTCAGATGTGTATTCCTTCTCGTTGACACCAACAACAAACATGGGAGCATTACCACTGGGAGCAGAGATGACAACCTTCTTGGCTCCACCCTGATTTTAATCATCAATAAAAGCTTAATTAGTTACTTTAAAATGACTGAAAGAGGAAAGTTTAAATCAGAGATTTTATAAGTGAAGTACATAAAGCAAAAATGGAGTGGCAAATGTACTTTAAAAAAGAACGCATCCAGTGCATTGACTCAATAATTTCAAATAATTGAAGACTTATAAAAGCTAAGAAATGAAAAATAAAATCAATTCAATCATCTTTACAGAAAAACCATTTTACATAAAACCAAATAACTCATGCGCTGCAAATAGAACACAGAAGAAGCATGAGATACTATAAATGCCACAGATCAAATCATTTTTAAAGTAAATACCACAGACAACATTATTTTTTAATTGATCCCACATCAGAATTTTTTTTTTTATCAGATCCAATCACAATGGATTAGGAATTCATCAAAAATAGATTAAGAGTCACCTTCAAGTGGGCAGCAGCCTTGTCCTTGTCTGTGAATACTCCGGTAGACTCCACAACATATTCAGCACCAGATTGACCCCATGGAATCTCCTCAGGGTTTCTAGAAATGACCAACCACAAGAAGCAGTAAATATATCACTCCTTTCTGTTTATTTCACAAATTTAAGTATATAGATCGACCTAAAGTTGAGAAAATAAGATCACTACCTGAATCCATAGACTGCAACTGACTTCTCACCAAAGAGAAGGGTCTTCTCATCCTTAACCTTCAATTCATGGTGCTTCCATGGACCATGAACACTGTCATACTTGAACATGTATGTCTGCATATGTTTTTACCAATATTAATCACACGAACGAGCAGATCAAAAACTGTAGATCTATAATCTCAACATACATTTCATTTGAACATGTATATGAACACGAAAATTACCATGTAATCAGTGGTGATGAATGGATCGTTAACAGCAACAAGCTCTATATCATCTCTCTGAAGAGCAACTCTAGCAACCAAACGTCCGATCCTACCAAATCCTGATAGAGAAACATCACAAAACACACAAGATCTGAATTTCCTTGCATAATCACATAGAAATGTCAAGAAACTTAACAAAAAAAGGGTGATACAACAAGCATGATCTGTAAATCGAAACACTACACATAAACACAAACCGATTTTGAACTAAAATCGGAGCAAAAAAATGGAAATTCAACAATTGAAGAAAGAAGAAGGAACAATCTACACAGGCAAGATCTGTAAATCAAATAAAACACATAAATTCAACCGATCTAAACAAAAACCAGTGCAAAAAATGACATTGAACAAATCGAAAAAATAAGGAAAAGCCTACCATTGATTCCGATCTTGATCTTTGCCATTAGTTTAGAGAGATGAAATGAGGACTGAGATAAATGAGAGAGAGAAGATCAAAATAGGGTTTAGATGGTGAGAACTGAAGTGATGATATTAGTGGGTGGTGAGGGTCTTATTTAAAGAGGGATTGCATCCGGTTTAGTGAAAACGGGTGGGTCGTCAATTAGCGGTTTTCTTTTCTTGGGAAAAAAGAAAAAAAAAGACATAAATAAAAAGAAAAAAAGAAAAAATATATATTTTAAATTTAATTAGGAAATTAGTCTATTTTTCATTTCACCAAAAACACAATCTATTTCCAATTATTATTATTTTTTTCTATGTATTTTAAATATGCATGTTGGCATTAAAAGGTTAGTAGTAATAATCATAATTATACTTGTAATAAATCAAGTACTTGGAAAACAAGTTATGGTACATTCTAGAAACTATATATGATTTATAATTGGAAAATTAAAATTAGATTTGGTGTCTTCTTCTATTTGGACTTTGGACCTAGAAATTATATTCTGAAAATTATTATTATTATTACTATTATTATTTACATTTTTAATTTTATAGTTAGGCTTTTTTTTTCTTCGTTGTAATTTTGTTTAAATATACTATAAATACTCTCGACTAAATTAAGTTTGTCGCATTTTTTGGCGGGGTTTCGTGATTTCAAGGATACATCGCAATTTAAGGCATGCTTATTTGTAGGCTTTTGGCTTATAGTGATTTACGGAGCATTTAATAACTCAAATTAAATAGACTTTTGAAACTTTCAAACATTATAACAAATATTTTGTATAAGAAATAGAATAAGAGAAAAGAAAAAAAAAACTATGCATATATTTTTTTAAATAGAAAAAACATTCCACCAACTTTCTTGTTAAACAAAATCAAAATAGTAGCCTTTTATATTAACGGGAGAATTACATCAACCTCCCTTAAACTTTGGACATTTGATATTCACACCCTCCACTTTGAAAAATTTGCATCAACACCCCCTCTTCTACTTTTTCACTAAATTTTCTAGTGAAAAGACAAAAAAGCCCTCTTCCACTTTTAATTAGAAATAATTAAATTGTATTATTAGTTGGAGGATGAATAGTATCATTAAATAACAAATTAATCGGGAAAAATAAGATAGCATCTCAAAGTTAAGTTTTCAAAATATATTTCTAAAATTAGAATTTAGTAAAAGATATTTTAATATCGAATCTTTATGTACCACATAGATATTAGTTAAAATAGCAAAAAAAAAAATTAGATTTGGCTTTTTATTAAAACACAATTTTCAATTTGAGGGAAAAAAAACAAAGTGGTATAAAAGTTCATTTACTTTTTTTCAACTAATTTTTCAATAGGTTAATACACTATTTTGCACATTAGAAAATGTTTTTAAATATATTATGAAAAATCATATTTGAATATACATAGTGTTGGACATATATTTTTTTTAATATTTAGTAATGTACTAATAATATTTTATAAAATGAGAAATTAAATTTTAGTAATGTATATTATTTATGATATTAGTAATATACTGTTTATGTAAAATGTATTAACATATTTAAGCAATAAATTTTTTATTTAAATAGAGAACTAATCATTATTGAAGACAATTTTTTTAGGAGTTGAGTCATATTCTCTAGAATTTTCAATTATGCACCCTTTATCATTTATTCATTCTCTTATGTCATTTGATGATATTTTGATATTTTTTTAATAGATTATAAATGGAAATTGAAGGTATTTTAGTCTTTTATAAGTAAAATTAATGAAAAAAAGTACCAAAGGGAGGTCTATGCTAATTTTTCAAAGTTGAGGGGTGTGAATGCCAAATGTCTAAATCTGAGGGGAGGTGGATGCAATTATTCCTATATTAACATGTAAAAGTTTAAAGATTTGTGTCCAAATTATTCTCTGTTTTGTAGTTAAAATTAATGGATTAAATTAAGGGTGACGATTTGAGTTCATACATATTTGGTTC
This sequence comes from Verbascum thapsus, assembly GCA_963669365.1. Lineage (NCBI taxonomy): Eukaryota > Viridiplantae > Streptophyta > Magnoliopsida > Lamiales > Scrophulariaceae > Verbascum > Verbascum thapsus. The sequence continues at coordinate 23,842,322 of OY770105.1, forward strand.
CAAATCAAATTAAGTTTTTAATGGGTTGGGTCCTAACATTTTAGGATTTTAGTTTTAATCTGTGTTGATTTTTAATAATTTTTGGATCCAATTGAATTTAAGTTGAGCCCAATTTGGGTCTAAATTGGGTCAACTTATTTTTCACTTTGAGTCGATAATCTATATTTTACATTCTACAACAAACTCTTACACCATTTTGATTAATAATGAGTCATTATTTTGTCCACTTTGAGTCCTTGTGAGTACAACTATAATTTTTTTTATATTTGACCCAATTGAACCCAACTCACTTTAAATCCAATCCAAATGTATCCTACCAAACCCAACTCATACAACCCAATTATCACCCCTAGATTAAATTCTTTTGAGTTGGTCAAGTTGCTAATTGTACCAATTTCAATTTCAATTTCAATTTTTAGATATTTTGTACAGTAACAAAATTAGAAAAAAAAAACTATTTATAAGTTGTGAATATAGTATCATAGGTTCATACAAATCCAGTTTTCTTGTTCACATAGACCACTTTAATATTTTACATAAAACAATTAAAATTGTCATTTTGTATTTATCAATTTGTATGTCCACAAAATTCCTGCCAGACAAACTCAACTTATTAACTTATTAGAAACTCAAATATACTATAGTCTGGAAATCACGAATTTGATTGGTGTAAAAAAAGTATGACGGCTAACTTCTTTTTCAATTAAAAAAAATGATAAAATCGATTTTCGAAATATAAACTATATTCATTAAATTATCTGATAGAAAATTTTAAATAAAAACTTTCAAAATAAATTTTTAAAAATTAAGTCATCGTGCTAAAACTAATTTTTGGTATAGTAGTCTTGCAATGGTTATTTGAAACATAAATATATTATGGGCGATATTTGATAAAACTCATATTATATTTTATAGTACATTTGTACATGTGTCCACGTATAATTGAAAATATTTTAATTTTTCTCTAATATAACGAATAATTACTTTTGAGTTAAATTGTCAAGTACTCATACTTAACGAATCTCGTATCAGAATTGTACAACTATATTTGGCGAAAACATATTAATTTTATTTAAAATTGATTATTAAACTAAAATTATTTTTGAATATTATATGAATAATATATATTAATAATTTATACAAATTATTTTTTCTTGTAATATAAAAATAAAATCAAGTAAATTTATAAAAATAAATCATATTTCTTACTCCCATATAAATTTATTTTGTACACATTTTACCCATATAAGTACTAACACATTTATGTCAGCATAATTATTGATATCAAATATTATAAAATACTTGGAGACAAAAACAAAATTCAAGAAAAATAAATAAGGATATGTGAAGACAAAAAAATAGAGTGGAAAATATAGTGTGATCCACCATGTCTTCAGATAGTAACGGTCGGAAAGTCAGAACCAAAGATCACATCACATGTTTTGTGGCTTCTAGTTGTGACTTTTCTCATGCAATATCATAACTTTATTGTTTATTTTATTTTTAATTTATTTTGTGAAAATAGTTCTATATTTTCCTTTCATATGTTCCAAAGGCCAAATCACAATTTCTATTTTATTTTTTATTCATTAGATCTCACTTAATAGATTTCAAATAAAAAATTACTATCATAATGGAAAATTTCTATGATCACTTGTGATATTGGTTATTGAGTCCAAGTATTGTTAATTGTTAATTTCTTACAAAAAAATTGTTTTAACTTTTTACTCTTTTGCTTTTTAATTGCAAAAAGGGTTCGTTTTCCGATTTTTTATTTTCAAATACATAAAGTAATTAAAAGTATTCTTTCTTTTTTTTGTTAATGATTGGTTCTTGTTTGGTTCTGTATATATATATATATATATCTTTCTTCTAATCTACACTACTTTTAGTTGCCTTTTCAGTTAAATTAATTTATCAGATTATGTAAAATAATTTGCTGGTCTAAGAAGCATTTGAATAATTCTCCAAAGTAACATTTCATGCCTTATTATTTAGCCTACAGTCAGAGCATCTTAATAAAATAAAGGGCTTAATCTTAGCATCACTCAAGGATCTAATCATTAAAGCTTTAATCCCCTTTTCAATTAATTTAACAATGAAAAAGGTAAGAATAAATCAGCCCTGATAATAGTGGTCACAGATTCTATTTGATTTTTATAAAATTATTATAATATACCAGAAATGATGATAATTAATTATTGTGGACGAGCATTTTGTATGCCAATTATGGGTGGCATGATATCTTACATCAGTGGGTACGTTATATCTCACACTTTTTCCTCTATGGGATTAGTGGTCCAAGTATTTTTTTTATTAAACCCCTCAATTTTATGTGTTTAGGTAGGGGTCTAAATAAATAGAGCTCGAGCCGAGCCTTGAAAATTTCAAAAGCTCGAGCTCGTTTAAAAATTAATGAGTTCGAGCTCGGCTCATCTGCTCGTTCGAGCTCAAACTCGACTCGTTTGTTCATCCAAGTTCGAGCTTGCTCGTTTGTTCGTTAGAATCAAACTCACACCTTTGGTTATATAATATATTTTATGATTTTGATTAAATGATAATTAAAAAAGGTAGATAAAATCTTATTTACGCAACATTGTACTTCATTAAATATGTAAGTAATTAACGAATAACTCGCTAAAATCGAACTTGTTTCGCTAATGTAACGCATTTACATAATATCAAGAGTTATGGGAATCATATATTATCTAGTAAATTGGTAACCAAAATACTCATATACTCAAAAATTAGTGTATGTATATGATATATTTGTTTAAATCATCTATTAATTTTTTTGAAATAGGTATAACGAGAATAGAGAACTGTCTCAAGAATTTTATAACATAATTACTAATGGATTATGAAAAGTTTACGCAATATTATTTTTATTAAAAATATAATGTATCAATTATTTTTAAAATTAAATTATATAAACACAAATATACAATAAATGTATGTGCAAACACACACACACATATACATGTATATGTATATATATGTATAATAGTAAAGCTCATGAACCGGCTCGTGAGCGTTACGAACACCTAAACAGAAGTTCGAGCCCAGTTCATTAATAAACTCGAGCTCGTGAAGCTCGATTCGAGCTCGCAACAATTTGAGTTTGGACCGATCTTTAATCGAGCCGGCTCACGCACCTTACACCCCTAGTTCTAGGTCCAAAGCGCCCAAATGGAATAAAGAGAAAAATTTAGAAGGTCCAAAATGAGAACAATGCATAATAGGAGTTTAAATAATCGAGATCAACCAAAGTTTGATAATTTTTTCAAGTTGAAACTCGAGCTAAGTCTAAAGTATTTTTTAGAATATAGATCGAACTCGAACACTATTATACGAGCTCGAGCTTGGTAGTTCATATACTAGCTCGAAGCCTGAGCTCACTATCACTGACCTGACATTTGAGAGGATGATTTTGAAACTTGAGATTCTTTTTTATTTTTATTTTAATATCAACTTATTAATATCACGATAAAAATATATTAATTAATTGAAAACTTGCGAGTTGGATGGCGAGTTTTTGGTCGGAGTGAGTTGTGCTCGAGTTCAAGCTCAAGCTCAAAAAACTCAAGTTCAGGCCTCCCAACTTAGTTTACGCCTTATTCTCTATCACCTAAATATATATGCACTCAAGTAGATTAAAAGTTGTTAAATAATATTTATAAGGACATCTCTAATTCACTCCATATATTGTGGGTGAAAGGCTTTTTTGGCGCAGATTCAGATTCTTTATTTCAAAATCGTATTCTATCTCCTATTCCTTGTATTAGATGTTTGACACGTGTTAAAAAATTTACACATGTTAAACATCTCTTAAAAAATGCATTTCTGAATTACACGTGTCAAATAACTAACTATCTGGAATATGAGATGAAATAGGGATTTGGAATAGAGAAACCTATCCGACGATCAAATATTGTGCAATGATCTTTTTATTCTTTTTTAGTTAGGTTTCTTTTATTTTATCTAAGTTTTATTTATTTGTGTTTTATGTGAAAAGAAAAAAAGAGAAATATATATCTTATGGACGTATGTGGATTCTGAATGGGCACAAACACCCTCTTCCATCATGAGAAAATATGTTTGGCCCAGAACTCGCACCAATTGAACCATAAACAAATTGTGAGAGTGCCTAAAGGCCCATTAGATAGTCGAATCAAGATTGGATTTAAACGGTAATATTATTAAGTTTAAATTATATTCAATTTAATTCTTATAAATTTAATAATTTACAATTATATATTTCACTTTACAATATGATTATAAATAAAAACTTACATTTAATTTGAACAAAATGCATATTTCATAATTTAGAACATTGATACATTTTATAACTTAAAATGACTGAAAAATGAACCTACGAAGACTTCGCTAAATTTTACATATTGTTGATAATAATTAAGATAAAATAGCAAATACATTTTCCAGCGTGAAAAATAGTTTTATTGTTAGAGTAAATTCACTGCATTAAAACTCATCGCTCCACCTCTCAAATACAAATACGTGGTCAATAACACACTAAGAGATCTGGTGTGTTATATAATTTTCTATCAATGTCAATGATAACAAAAGATAAAGAAGGCAATAATATTAATAAAGATTTTCCATTTTTGGAGTGCTACCACAAAAATGAAAAATGAAATAAATCAATGAATGGCAAATAATCTTAACCAGCTTTTGGCACACAAATATCTCCTCAATACATGCTTGGATTGGATGTATATAAATACTGCATTTGTATCAGCAAATATGAAACTAATTCATTTTCTTGGATTGCTAGAACAAAAGAGAACTGATCAGCTCTTTCTATACCAAGAAAAAGCCTGTGGTTCTCTCTTTGTTTCACCAAGAAAATGGGTAGATGGGTGAGGCCTGAGGTAATTAATTAATTAATCTTTTCTATATATTTTTCTTTTATTTCCTGGAATTTATAGCTAAGTTAAATATTTTAATCAATATTTATTTATGTTTTGTAAAATTTAATATGAACAGGTATATCCACTTTTTGCATCAGTTAGTGTAGCAGTGGGTATATGTGTAATGCAGCTAGCAAGAAACATTTACACCAACCCTGAAGTCAGGTATGAACACTACGGCTATATTTATTTATATTTTTCAGTTGGAATTTTGGAAATTTCTCTTGAATTGCGTCAAAATAATATCAGGCAAAATTTGCCCCATACAACTTAGCTAATTTTTTAACGATGAGACCAAATGTACAACAATTTGCCCCATACAACATATTATTTTGTTGTACATTTGGTCTCAATCGTTCAAAATTGGACGCATTTTCGCGCACGGATGTTTCTATCCATTTTTAACGGCTAGGACCAATAATACAAGTAAATGATTAAGAAAATTTATCCTAAACGACTAACACTGCAAAATTTTCTGATAGATTTTGATGCGTTTAGACCAAATGGATTGGTAATTGATGAGGTTGTACATGTTATTACAGGGTTAAGAAAGAGAACAGAATCGCAGGTGTGCTTGAAAACTTTGAAGAGGGGAAACAATACAAAGAACACATCCTTCGAAAGTACGTTCGTGGCAAACGCCCCGAGATCATGCCTAGCCTTAATGGTTTCTTCTCAGACCCCAAGTGAAGGGAACTATGTTAACAGATTGTCTTTCTTAGCGTATTGTGCATGTATTATTACTAAGTTGTCATTGTTAAAGATTGAGTTTTGTAGAAAATAAAATTTAGTTTCGCTTGAATAATTACTTTTTATTTGCAATCTATATCCTTTGTTATGCCGTGTAGAGAGAAAAACATGATTTTCCTGTCGTCGAAGGAAAGAAGAAATGCTTTGTGAGGAACTAAAATTATGTGAACTCCTCTTTGCCTTGTCGTGTAACAGAATCGTGGTCATCTATGATGCACGGACACGGGACACGAGTACGGCGCACAACACACGGACACAAGATATGACATTTAAACAAAATACAGGGCACACGGCCTCGAAACTACTATAATATATATATATATATCATACATATATATGTTCATTAATTTACATTAAAATATATAAATTAGTCTTTTCATTTTAATTTAAATATGACTGGTTAGATAAATAAATTATAAGAATGATTGTACATCATAAATTTGTATTTGATTTGCAAAATTATATACGTCTGAAAGAAAAATAAATAATTCATTTTTCAAAACCACCAAAAATAAGTGAAATAACATCAAATGTCACAAATAATACATACATAATTGACACACCCTCTAAGTGCGTCCATTTATTTTTTTAATTTTATTTAAACATACGAATTTATTTTCATGGTGTCGGAGATATTGTCGTGTTCGATGGGGTGTCAGACACGACACATGTTTTTGAAAAGTGTCCGTGCATTACAAGTGGTCATGCTTTTATATCTTCAAGTTTGACAAACGAACTCTAAGAGTTCGATTCTTGATTGAATATTAGAAACATCTTGGAAAAACAGATCAAATACAAAGCTAAATCCTCTAAGAAATATTATGCAACGAGTAAAAATGAAATATATTATGCCAATTAGCATGGCACTAGTGATTAAACTAGGTTGCCTTCTTCGTGCTTGCCAAAAATATGGTTCTGATCTTTTCAAGTATCGTCACAGTTTGCTCCATGCTGATTCTTTCCTCCGGTGAAATGGCTATACATTGAATTGACAGCCTAAAAACCGACGAGACGCATTGCTGTTTTGCAGTAAAATGTCGATCTTCTATCGTTAGCAATCCAGGAGCCGTCATTTCATTTACTGCGTTTTTCTGTAATTTTTCCATCGCCCAACTAGTTAAGCTCGTTTCTTCACTAAACATATCGTCTGTCGGTTTTTTCCCAGTGAACATTTCTAGCAACATTATGCCATAACTGTAAACATCACCTTTTATCGATACTTTCCCTTCTGATCCATACTCTATATTCACATTAAAAAAGCTTCGTTATTATATGTGCATGAATAATGAGTAACTGAAATTAAGACGAATAAAAATCACCTGGCGCTGTATAGCCAATTGTGGCCAAGGTGTTCGTTTGAATCACGACCTGACCTTCATCAAATAGTCTGGAAAGTCCAAAATCAGCAACATGAGCAGTCATATCCTCATCGAGCAATATATTGCTTGGCTTTATATCACAATGAACCACAGGGAATGTATGGCCGTGATGAAGATATTCCAAAGCCAATGCAACATCTATCGCTATTTTCAATCTTTGTAGCACGTCCAGACAATACGTCCCACAATGTAACCATTTCTCGAGGCTTCCATTTGGCATGTATGTAAGAATGAGGGCTTTGAATTCTTTATTACAACAGCAGCCAATTATTCGGACCAAGTTCCTGTGGCGAACGGTGCTAAGTACTTCACTTTCAGTATTAAAACTCTTGGAAGCTCCTTCTAGTTCCAAGTTGAACACTTTTATTGCAGCAACGAGCCCGTTAGAAAAATTGCCTATGAACACGGAGCCAAATGATCCCCTTCCGAGTAAGTTGGTTTCACTGAAGGCATTTGTTGCTATGGCAAGTTTTTGATACGAAAATCGTCTCCAAAATTCACCTAATGAGATATCAGCTGGCGATGGTATCTCCTTCTGTTTTCTTCTTCTTACAAGCATCATCAGTATGATGATGATCACAAGAATGATAACCGACAATAATGGCAGCATATATTTCATTAGTAAAGCAACATTGTTTACAGATTTCGGGCAAACTTGAACATGGGATCCACACAGAGCATAGTTGTGGACATATGATTGAGCAGTGAAGTTAACAAAGCATCCCCCAGTAGGAATTTCTCCTTCAAGATTGTTGTAAGAGACATTAAAGTATCGTAGATAACGAAGACCCTCTAAGGTCTTTGGGATCACTCCAGAGAGATTGTTATCAGATAGATCCAACGATGCCAAGTTTACGATATTCCCCAAAGTATCAGGAATAGGGCCGCTAAATTTATTATGTGCCAAAGATAAGAATGTTATCGATTGAGAACTTCCAATTGAGCTTGGTATATCACCTGAAAACTGGTTCATGGACAGGTCAATGGTTGTAATATGATTCCAGGTTCCAATATCAGTGGAAAGTTGACCCGTAAAATTGTTGTTCGATAAGTTTAGAATCAACATATCTGTCAAGTTCCAGAAGCTCAAAGGTATTGTGGAATTTAGTTCGTTCGAGTCTAACCAGACTCTTCTCAGGGATGGAAGTTTACCTAAGCATTCAGGGATTGTACCTGTGAGCATGTTATCACTAAGGTACAACACCTCCAAACGACTCATTGTGCAGAGATCTTGAGGGATATAACCGTGCAAACGATTACCAGCGATATATATTCCTTGAAGTTGCTTTAATTTTCCAATTTCTGTTGGGATGAATCCTTTCAACTGATTATCGGATAAACTTATTGTTTGTATACCGCTCAAGTTTCCCATCTCAGAAGGGATTTCACCCTTGATGTTACATCTACTTGCTCCAAAGTATCCAAGAGAATCGGATAAATTCCCGACTGAAGCTGGGAGTATACCGTTTAGTGGATTTTCTAATACATAAAGGTAATTCAAATGCTGACAGTTACTTAATGAAGAGAAAAATCCCGAGCCTGTCAAATTGTTTTCACCGATTGAAAGACATTCTAAGTATCTTAAATTGCCAAAGTCGGGCATGGAGCCTGTGAACAAGTTATCGGTCATCTCCAATCTGATAAGATTAGAAGCATTGGTGATAAAACTTGGAATTCGCCCGGTAAATCTGTTATAGCGCAGAAAAAGCGTTTCAAGATTGGAAAGTGATACCGAAGTTGAAGCTGGAAGATTGCCCGAGAAGTGATTTGCTGAAAGATCCATATGCTTCATCGTTGATAAATTGAACACAGAATATGGGACGGGACCCGTTAAGTAATTATTTCCGACAATCAGGTCCTCGAGGCTAACCAAGCTACCAATCTCTGCTGGTAATTCACCTGCCATAGAAAATAATTGTTAAGAACGATATGAAAATAAAAGAACGAAATGATGTACAAGTGTGTTAAATGTACCTGTAAAATTGTTTTCATGAAGTAATAGAGATTTCAGGGAAGTGAGGTTTCCAATTTGGTCTGGTATGCCACCTGTAAGTTGGTTTTGATACATTGAGACGACAATAAGATTCTTAGATCCCAAAATGCTGGTAAGAATCTGGCCGGTGAGATTATTCTGATAGAGATACAACTCCTCAAGCTTTGGAAGATTATAAATAGTGTCCATTGAGAAGCTTCCATGCAGACTATTGTTGGCAAGGTTTAACATTTTCAGACAAGTGAGATTGAAAATAGAAGATGGAATGTTTCCTGTTAGAGAGAGACATTGTTAGTTTGAATAAACAACAACATAACATCCTATCCATGGTTCTAATTTTCGGTACTAACGGGTGGTTAAATATTATTTTGGAAAAGTAGGAGAAAACTTGTAAAAACGAGAAAAAAGAGGGAAGCAACTATCTTCATTCACTTTTAAAAATCAATATTTTGTTGCAAAATTTATACATGTACACCAATAGTTGATAAATTTTTTTTAATAACGAACTAAGTGATAATATTGGATTCAAATTTCGCGATCTTATAACATATACTCAACAAAGTTTAAGCAACTTAACATGTAAAATACTAAATTATAAAAAGTGTTACGGTATATATTTTTAAATTATTAAAAGAAAAAATTGCTCATATAACATTATAATCAGTAGTATGTATTATGTTGTTTGTTAAAATAATCATTTAACAATTCATATTGTTATAAGAAAAATTATAATATCTTAGCTTTTTGTGTTTTCTTATGCGCGTATTTGAATATAAATAAAATTGTGATTTCGTTGATTAATTATTTAGAACTTATTTGATTATATTTTAGACCTCATTTAGTAAATTGTTCGAATTTTTTATTTTTATTTTTCAAATTTTATTCACTATTATACTCGGAAAAAAATTAAGAAACTTTCCGTATTTTGTGGAAACTATGAAAACAATGAAAGTTTCGATGGAAACAATCGAAACATTTCGAGTTTCCTTAGAAACATTGTAATTTCGAAACTACTTTATAATTTGTTTTCACTTAGTTGATAAACGGAAAATTTTCGAATTTTTCGATGAAAAATAAAGAAAATTAGAACAATGATCCTATCCTATATATATATATATATATATATATATATATATATATATATATACCTTTGTGATAACCAACATACCTGTAAATTTGTTACTATGTAGTGATATGGTGTTGAGCCTTTTTGAGTTTGAAATGGTGGGCAATATCTTTCCACTAAGATAATTCTTACTGAGAATCAACTCCTCAAGCTCAGGAAGATTGTAATAAGTGTCATTTGGGAAACTCCCAGACAGACCATTGTTGCCCATGTTCAAGGTTCTCAATGAAGACATGTTGAATACAGAATATGGTATATTTCCTGTCAGGGTGGAAATTAAAACACTTTTAATAAATTATACCAATCTTTTGAATTTTCAAAAACTTTAATACACTAATAACTAATGAAAGGATCATACCTGTGAAGGAGTTAGATCCCACGTCTAATACATTTAAACGACGCAAATTAGAGAGCTCACGGGGTATGATACCAGTGAAACTGTTGTTGTTTATATCAAAATATCGAAGAAATGTCAAGTTTCCCAGATGCGGGGCAATAGTTCCTCCGAGCCCGAGTTCATGTAAATCAAGGGATGTGACCCTTTGGTGTTTGGTTCCACAGGAGATACCAGTCCAGTAACAAAAGGGTGTATGGCTTGACCAATTGTTATCCAAGATGCCATAAGGGTCTGAAGTTATGGTGGCTTTGAAGGCAAGTAGTGCATCTTCATCTGTCGACGAGTTTAATCCGGAGCAGAGTGTAACACCACCAACAACAACATAGAAGAAGAAGATGAAGAAGAAGCAGCCTGAATTCTCCATTCATCAATTAGTTTTATGTAACTTTTTGGTCAAGTGTTGTGTGTGGTTTACCAAGCATGCAAATTTTTATTTATAACACAAACAAATGATATATTTTTCTCCACCAAATAGTTACTTACTGGTAGGCCGTATGTGGGGTGGCAAAATGGATCTGGAACCACGGTTCCGACCCAATTAAACTAGTTTGGGTTAGATTTGTTCCTAATTGGGTCCAACTAAATTTCAACTTTCAAGTTAGGCTCAAACTGCTTCTAATAATCTAAAATACAAGGAACAACATACAAGGTCTTTAACTGGGTTGGGCTTGGTTCCGTTTTGGGTTGGGAATGATATCCTTTCGGGTTGAAATTGGTTCCACCTTAAAATCATGAAAAACACAATACATTTAAGAACTGGCCCATTGGAACCGACCCAAAACTAACCCGAACCGCTCATTTGCCACCCCGTAGCCGTATGAGTGGCAAAATGGACACATGCAAAACATGGTTTGAACCAAATTAAATTAGTTTGGGTTGAGTTTGTTCTTAAGAAATTTTATTTGGTTTCTAACTACCAATCTAAATTATAAAGAAAAAACACAAGATAATTAAGTTGATTTGGACTTGATTCCATTTTGAATTGAATTTGGTTCTTTTTTTGGTTCATTTTGGTTTTTTTTTAGGTTAAGTTTGGTTCCATCTTAAAAATATTAAAAACCCAACCCTTTTCAAAATCCAACTCAAACTGCCCATTTGTCACCCCCTAATTACTAGACTCCGTAACAGTCAACATGGCGTATGACACTGAATATTTATTTTGGGCTTATGATATAAAATATTTACAATTCAAAATTATCATCGATTAGAAATCTATTGTGCGCCCATGGTGTCTTCATCAATCTTTCTTTTTTGTCATATTGCTCTTGACTTGAGCCAAGTCTATGCGGAAACTATTGGCAACAAGTTTGTGTAAATTTCTAAGGCTATGAATAATTGAAGATACATATCAGAACTTGTCTATGTTGGGCCCACAAGTTAGGCCAGAAATAAATATGAAAGGACATCATTAGCCCCACATAGGGGTGGCAAATTGGTTCCGGAACCATGGGTCCAACCCGACCCAATTAGTTTTGGGTTTGGATGGATCTTAAAAAAAAGAATTATGGTTCCAATTGGTTTTGTATTTATTGAATTTTCAAGACTTTGGTTTCTTATGCTTTTTTATTGGGTCCAAATTGGTTCCAATAATGGGTCTATTTTGATTCCTAAATGGATCCAATTAAAAAAGAGAGAAATAATTCTCCCTTTTTTCTTTCTTAGGCCCAATTGGTTTTCTTTATTTAAAATTTCACTTGTAGAGAATATGTGATTGCTTAAGAACTAAACCCATACTTGTTTTAGTCATTTGAACTATACTTTAAATAAATTTTTATAATAAGATCAAAAAATTATTTTATATTATTTTTAGTCATTTGAACTTTTTTATTTTTTAATATATATTATATTTTTATTATTATATTAATAAATATATATTAAATAATTAATAAATATATATAAAATAATTAAAAATAAATAAAAATATTTGGCTCGGCTCAAGTACGGACTCGAGCTCGCGAGCTTGGGCTCGGCTCGAACTCGAACCCATGCTCGCGAGCTCGAGTCCGAGCTCGAAAATTTTGGGCTCGGCTCGAGTTCGAGCTCGCGAGCTTGAACCCATGCTCACGAGCTCGAGTCCGAGCTCGAAAATTTTGGGCTCGGCTCGAGTTCGGGCTCGAGCTTGCGAGCTTGGGCTCGGCTCGAATCCATGCTCACGAGCTCGAACCCGAGCTCGAAAACTTTGGGCTCGACGAGTTCGAAAAAAATGTCAAGCTCGGCTCGTTTACACCTCTATTATGAACCGACTAACTTTCAAATAGTAACATAAATTATAACTTAGTATCAATTAATATATCTTTAATTTCTGTAACCGAAAAAAAAAAATTATATTTTTAATTTTTGTAACCAAAAAAAAAAATTATATCCTTAATTTCTCTACATTAAGTTTTTCGTTATAAATTAAAATACATTAGTTAATAATATATTTTACATATAAATTATTACATTTGTATAATATGATTGGAATTTTTATAAGAAAATTATAAAAATATAATGTAATAAGTTAGTTAGTAAACAAGAAAAAAAAATTATTTGCATTATATTGGATTAGTTGGTGAACAAGAAAAAAAGATTAGTGATTAGTATACAAATGTTTGCATTGTGTTGGATCCATAAGTCACCAACCTCATATTTTGGATCCTTTATGGTTCCTAAATGGATCTTTGTATAAGAACCATTTGGAACCAATCAAAACCAATAAGGACCCAATTCATATTGAAAAGACATTTTGGTTTCTTGTTGGTTCCAACTTATTTTTTTTACAAACCCAATTGGACCCAACCCAAATCCGATCCGATCCACCCATTTGCCACCCCTGCCCCCACATAATATAAGTCGAGCATTTCAAATTCGAACCAAGAAAATAGATTCATATATTTATTGAAAATAAATCTTTAATATACTAGATTATTGAAAACAAAAGAATCTCAGACTTAATTTAATTAAAAAATTAGTTGATGGAAAAATCTCACTTGCATAGATGTGACCGGAAAGATTCATTTTGACTTGCCTACTTCAAAGTCTTCAAAATAAGTAGCTATAAATTTATTTTTTGTTTTATTTGTGGGTATATTAAACTATAAATATTATAAGATGGTTAATTAAATGATTTAACTGATCGAAAAAATTTTGTCCAAATTAAACAATAATAAATAAATAATATTTAATTTTATTTATATTTATAATTTTAAATATTAATCAACATAAAGATTGTATTAATTAAAAGAATAAGTTTGTAAAAAATCTAAGCTTAAATAATGATGTAATTCTCTTCTTACATTTTCCAGTTCAAACACTTCATTTTTTACTTTCCTTTGTACTGTAGTCTTCTCGTTTCTTGTTTTTTTTTTCCTTTTTAGTCTTTTCAATTTACTAAAGTAACAACAGCATTTTATTCAGTAGCATTTTAGGTTCCATAAATAATGATATCGCTTTTATTTGATTCACTAAATTGGAATATCATTATTTATAAAACTAAATCATGCTGATAAAATTAGAGCATAAGTTAAAAAAAGTGTGTATGTTCCATGTTAAAGCTCAACATAAAGAAATAGAACTAATATTTTGAGGATTACTTTTCACTCATTTAACTAAGAAATTGAATTTAACTGTAAGCATTTTCAAAAACTAAAGCGGTAGTTTCATAAAAGTAAATGAAAATATGTATGAGCTTCTAAAATTATTAAAAATTATAATGAATTAAATGAATATTTCAAATATTTCCAGATTGTCAAATGAGTAAATATTGATCAATATAAATTTTTTATATATATTCAAAACAAAAAAAATTATTGAACATTCAAAAGAGAATAAATCATGATTTAATAAAGTAAAATTTTATTATATAAAACTATGATAACTTTAAGCTTAATGAATTCTCTTGCTTGACCCTCGTTGACTAGTGATGTAACTGATGATGTTAAGTTTGTCTTCATTTTCATTTCTTATTGTACATGGCCCACAAAGCTACTGATACAAATCCCCATACATTGAACATTCAAATATCTATTTAACATTCAAATATCTTTTCCCCTCATATTATATGATTATCAATTATGTGAATTTATTTATATGCACATGCACTATAAAAATATTACTATATTGATAAGTTATCTTTTGTATGGTTTACTAGAAGTACGGCACCGCGCAAAGCGCGGTGTTATGGCCTTTACCAATTTTTTTTGTAAAAGAAAAATAGTTAAATGTAAAATAATTAAATATATTTTGATGTGTTAAATTTTTAATGTGTTCGTAATATAAATGAGATAATTCTGTCTTAAATTTGTTAATATTTATCGAATAAAAATTAAACAATTCTGGAAATAATATTTTGCATACATATGCAATCGACTGATTTTATAAACATGGGCAAAACCTATCATCAGTTAATTATATGTACATTACTGAAATTGTTGTATACTACATAGTGCCAAACACGGTAGTTTACATAATAGTTGATCGGTGGCGTACCCAAAATAAGATGGATCTCGTCAATATTTATCAATATGAGCTGCAAACAAAATGGAATTTTGGTAAACTGGCATAGTATTATTTCAACACTGAACTAATCATGAGCATGCAACGAACACGAAAAAATACAATCCTCATCAAGATCCTAACTTCAACTCACAATTTCACATGAGAAAAAATGCAAACAAGAAAAGAAGAAGATACTTAAAGCACTATTCTAACATAGTGAATATAAGTTTTAACATTCTGCAAAAACTTTACTAATGCTTTATCACTCATAACTACATTAACTTGGGTATTGGTTGTGACTTCCTTTTTCGCAGCTTGCAAACAAAAGTAAGTATTTCTTGATTGTTCAACGTGACACTTGGCTGGACTCATAGTGCAAATAATGGGCATTTTGGCATTACCTCCCAATGATGTTTGAAGAATTAGATGAGACGGACTGCCTCTTCAAATTCTTCCAACTATATATTACGACAATCAAAAATGTTAAAAAGCAGGGGAAAAAATATTAATCAGATAAACTATAAGAACCGCAAACTTGAATGAAGGCTCAATTGGCATCTAGTATCCATGAGTAAATAAAGTTCTTATACTGGGGCAAGAAGTATGAAACTTTGGTATAAAATGACGTATCTGACCTGCCATTTTGCTGTGCTTAAAGCCATTTGAAACTCTCTAGCTAGCTCATCTAAATAATGAGTCGACTGTCCTTTCCTTGCTCTTAGCCAAAGTTCTACAAGCTGATTCCATTCAACCAAAACGAAAACACGAAAGAGAATGCTAACTTCAGCAATCGTTTTTCTAGTTAAAGTCACTGAGAAGAATAAAACTAAGACAAAATGGAAAGAGAAAAGTCCTAAGCAATGTAACAAAACAAGCAATTGATATTGATATGGATAATAATATAATGGTTCTAATATCATGAACGACCCATATGGAATACAACCCATGTGGAATACGACCCATATGATATACAACCCATATGGGCTACAACCCACAAAAATGAATGATAAATCTGATAGGGTTTAATTGACACAACGGTCCTTACGAACCGATAAATGGCATTACACTACAAGCCTACCCTCTTCTCTATAAATACAGGGGAGGTTCATTGGAAATGGGGAGATTGGTTAGTACGTATCCTCTCTACTACCGAGCTAGGCTCGGCTTGATCGGGTTGATAGATTTTGACCTAGATCAGGTGGCGCCGTCTGTGGGAACTACTAACCGATCTCTGAGATTCTTGCAAGAGTGGAAGGAAAAAATGTTGGTGTGTTTGAGATCGCGGAAAAAGGGTTATGACCCCAGATTTGAACACCTTCACTGGGGGCTTCTCACAACTCACAAATCGCAATCACAATCCTCCCCGGCCACTTTTACGGGTCGAATAATGAGATCCGACGGGGTCATTTGCAGAGCACTCAGATCCAAATCTGCAGAAGAAAATACAAAAAAAAAATATATATATGGTAAACCGATTTCATCTCGCCTCTCTATAATCGAGCTCTTGTATTGATTTTGCGATTATCTATCAAACTCCATTAATTTTCTCTAATTAAATGATTGTGCTGTAATTCCATGTTTATTTGTCTCTGTATTTTGAACTTATATGGCAGATGATTATGCTGTTTCTCTTCTTCATGTTTCTGCCTTATTTGATTTTGAGGTTTTTTATTTTTTTTATTTTTTTTTTAATTTTTTCTTTCTCGCTTCAGTTAATTAATATTGTTTTAGAGAACTTAGGGTTATTGAAATAAGCGAGTTAGGCTTATTTCCCTTGGGCTGTAAAATATCCCTTCTTGAGAAATTCAATGCAAGTCAGTTAATTTTGTTGTGACCTGTTTGTTGCTCCACTTGCCATTGTGAGATAACCTTCAGCTTAGGAGTCAAATATGAGTGGTTAAACGACATATCTCCGGAAAATTATTAAAGAAAAAAATCCTTGTTTCTATCATGTTTGTGTATTATTTTGATGTTTTATTCATGAATTGGCAGATTTACTGTATAATTTGCTCAGGTGTGTGCTCCTGGAACAGTGGGCTTCCAGTTCCAAAAGTGTTGGTTAATTATGGATCGAAATCCTTATTCGTTTTCTATTGTGTTTTGATTCATTTGATATGAGAACATTGAAGCGGGGGAGATATAACCATTTCCCCATAAACTTTGCTCATTTCTAGTTGCCTATGTCATGTTCGATCGAATGCGTCAATGAATTTTGTCACAGCTGAAATAAGTTATATACCCATTGATTTTGATTTTAGATTGATCGTATAATTTGGATTTTGGTGCATTTCATCCGTGGCCCATTACAAAGAACCCTCAAGTGGAACAACAAAAATTGCACAGAAGAGTATTTTTGGATTATATTAATCCTGAAAACCAGGCCTGCATAGTTTGTTTTAATTCGTGAATATGCCTGTATAAATTGGAATAGAGGGCTGAACATGGTTTGTCCAATCACGTAAATCATCCAAACCTGAAAATATAAATTATATTTTCATATGTAAATTTTTGTTATTTGATGGGTTTTCAATTATTCATGGAAATATGGAAAATAATCATGTTAAGACCCCCAATTGCATCATAAGCCTACTAGGTGTATTATGATTTACAGTACATGGCTGTAGGATTCGTGTTTTATGTAATGCGTATTTCCTATTGAAGGAGCGTATATGATTCTATAAAAAGTTGTAGAAGATTCTTTTTGAAAAAATGTTAGCAGAAAGGAATATAATATGCTAACTTGATATACGAACTACTATTTTTCTTACCTCAAAATGCTTATTTCTCCATGTGGGATATTATCATCAACGCTTAAATGTTTGGATGAATGAGCGTAGCCATATTAATTTTTGTTTTAGCTTATCTCGTATATTGCTGACAAGATATTGGAGTCACTTGGCTCTGTTTTTAGATCGTATTTCAGGAAAAATACGAAGCCCCTATAAAAGGGAGAGAAAATACGAAGCCCCCTATAAAAGGGAGAGAAAATACGAAGCCCCCTATAAAAGGGAGAAAAAAATACGAAACCCCCTATAAAAGGGAGGAAAAACACGAAGCTCCTCTATAAAAGGGAGGGAAAATACGAAGCCCCCTATAAAAGGGAGGAAAAATACGAAGCCCCTTATAAAAGGGAGGAAAAAATACGAAGCCCCCTATAAAAGGAAAGATAAATACGATAAACCCTTTATCAACGACCCGTACAGGGATCAAAAGGGACCCACAAGACATCCGGGTCATGAACTACGACCCTGTCATAATCCCATGATGGTACAAATTCCAAGACCATTAAAGCTACTTACTATTGATTTTATAATTATACAATCTACGAACTTATAATTATAAACTGGGGGAGTAGATGATATGGATAATAATATAATGGTTCTAATATCATGAACGACCCATATGGAATACAACCCATGTGGAATACGACCCATATGATATACAACCCATATGGGCTACAACCCACAAAAATGAATGATAAATCTGATAGGGTTTAATTGACACAACGGTCCTTACGAACCGATAAATGGCATTACACTACAAGCCTACCCTCTTCTCTATAAATACAGGGGAGGTTCATTGGAAATGGGGAGATTGGTTAGTACGTATCCTCTCTACTACCGAGCTAGGCTCGGCTTGATCGGGTTGATAGATTTTGACCTAGATCAGATATATAGTTCCAGCTTATATCACTTTATCTCCAAAATTTACCCCACCCCAACCAAAAAAACTCTTATAGATCAACAAACAAGAAAAGAAAGAAAGAGAAAATTCTTCACAGAACCACCTAAGTCGACAAACAAAACCTAGAAATTATCTCCTCCGAAAAACCCTTTGCGAAAACTCCTTTTTTTTATGAACTTTCGAAAACCCCTTTTTCAAAACTATGAACCCCGAAAACCCCTTTTTCAAAACGATGTTTTTCTGTGAAGATGATGCATATAGCTGCATAGTCAAATTTAAGAATTGACATAATTTAGAACACTCCAATATATAACCCATCCTATAAGTAATTTCAGAACTTCAAAAAGAATTCCTAAATCTTTCAATTAAGAACAAAAGCAGCTAAAATATCAGAAATCAATTGTCAATTAGATGCGTGCCAAGTACCAACTCCGATGTAGACGAATCGCTCTTGTACAGCACTCCCCGAAGTTCAATCGTCGCAGATATATATCTTTTTCACACTGAACTGCAAATCCCTGAAAACCCCTTTTTGAAAACCCCTTTTTGTATGCATCAATGATTCAAACCTGCATATATATGAATATAATGGATGAAAGAAGTTGTTTGTTGTCTTCGGCAACTCATCATAAACAGTTGGGCTAAGTTTACAGCTCTCCAAAACATAAAACTACCCTGGAATGATATACATTTCAGTCCCAAAGCCACTAATAAAAGGATACATGACGAATCATCTAACAACATCTTCACACGATTCGACAAAATAAGTAACCCTCAATACTCAAAGCCTAAAGTTCCTGCTTCCATGGCTAAATTTTGCAGTCACCGAATGCAGAATGTAAAGTTAATTAAATTGAGTATATCCATACGTATATCTATACAAATACAATTCTCCGGCAACTCATCATAAACAGTTGGGCTAAGTTTACCGCTCTCAACAACCCTAGAGTGATATATATTTCAGTCTCAAAGCCACTGAGAACATAAATCTAACTGAATTGAGTACATCCATACAATGAAAGTTTCAGCAGCATAGCCTAAACTGTAACACCAAGAAAGCATAAATTTACCCACACTCCTGTAACGCTTTCCATTTTTTACAAAATCAAAACAACTGTATATCCAAAACCCCATCAACTCAAAACAATCCAAACAAAAAATCGGGAAACTAATTTGTGAATGAAAATCGAATATCAATCAATATGTATACCAGTTCTACGGCGGACTCTCAAAAACATAAAACCATTATTATATATCCAAAACCCCATCAACTCAAAACAATCCAAATAAATAACCCAGAACTAATTTGTGAATGAAAGTCGAATGTCAATGAAGATACATACCAATTATACGGCGGAATCGATGTTGTTCAGCAACTCTAGAATTATAGCACTTCCCGGTCTGACCTCTTATTTCAAACAGTAACCCGAAACCCTCTTTTTCAAAGACTAATCGATGCGATTCTGCAGAAAAGCTGAGCGGCAAATGAATAGGGTGAGTGGAGGGTTTGTGGCGGCGTGGCACGCGGAAGAAGGCGCACGTCATGGGGGCGAGCCGATGCGGCGACATATGGTCCTGTAGGAACACACCACGGCGGCACATAGTTAAGGATAATATGAAACGGCGACGTTGGATGCGGAGCAGAGAGAAATCGAACACAGGTAAAAGCGACGTCGTTTTTAGGGCTGGAGGAAAAAAAAAAAAAAGGAAATTATGGGCAGCGATCCCCTGTTGCGTGCAGCCGGGCAGACGAAAAAGAGCTGCTGCGGCTCTTGTATATATGTATAATAATAATAATGATGATACTCAAAAAATTTAATTAAGGCAAGTTCCTATAACCATTTTAAATTAAGTTGTAACCAAAGGTGTAATTTCATTATTTTTATTAGACGTAGGACATTAGAATCTATAAGCATATGTTAAAAATACGCTTGGAACGTTGATTATTAGTGCACAAATTTATGTTCTTGTTAATTGTAGCTAATTTATAGATCATCTTGTGTATTATTTAAGATATAACCAGGTACACTTTAATTTACTTCTAAACATTTCATCACTTACCGAGGAGTTTGAAGAATAGCGAATCATTTTTTTAATAACTCTTACTTTTTAATGTAATATAGTATAGTGTGTTTTTACATATTTTTAAATTTGATTATTTTTTATAATTAAGTTTGTGTATTTTATAGTTAAGGACTAATACTAAGTACGTGATTGGTATACTGGAAAGAGGTGGGAATGGAATGGGTATTCCTGTATTCATTCCTATTCTAATGATTGATATGTTTTTTTTGTTGGGAATGTTCATTCCTATTGGAATCCATATTCCCAAAAGTATGGGAATAGTGATTCCTTCCATACCCCTTGGATTTGGCTATTCCTTGCCTACCAGGAATCAATCCTATTTTTTTTTCTTATGATATTATTTTCTTCACACCAATATAGAAGTCTTGAAAATTTGATGAATGCAATATATATATTTTTTGGACTTATGATTAATAATCACAAATTATTTTAAAAATAATATAAATTATTAAAAATTTCAAAATATTATTTAAATGCATTGAAATAACTAAAAAATACATATTATTTTCGTACATACTTAGTCGAAACATTTTCGTCAATAAGAATTACTTAATTATAATAAATATAATTTCAAATGTAACAAGAATAGGAAAAAAATACAAAAAAGAATTAAAAAAATATAAAATAATATTGCGTTTAACAAATAATATCTTATCCTTAAATTAGTTCATCAATAACAAGTATTAGAAAAGGTGAATTATTATATAAACAATATTACATATATAATTCTTTCAATCATTATATAATTATATTTTTCCCATTTTTTATTTAATTTTTTCATTTTTTTCATCATTTCCCGTGTTATTTTTCTTTAAATAAAAAGTTTAATGCCTCAAATCATTTAAATTTCAGAGAACTAGATTGGATTCAAATTTGCATTCGAGTTTAATAAATAACTCAAATATACGAATATACAAAATAAAAAAAATCTCATATCTCGAATTCATTTACTTTCTCATTCCTGCACTATACAAATCATAGGATTTATGAAATTAATATCATTCCATTCCCATCTCCATTCCATTCCTTATAACTTCTATTCCCACATAATTCCATTCATTCATACCAATCATGTCCTAAGGAGAATAGAAGAACTCGTTCTTTGAATGATTATTGTCTATTAAGATAGAATATTTAAATATTTGTTTGGAACAAAAATATAGTGGATTGTCATTAGCGGTTAGGACATAGGTACGTGGATGAACATGTTTATATGTAAAGCTTTCTTTTCCCTTTCTTAAATAAAAAATAATTAGAAATCTCATGTAAATCTATTGTATATGGAATATGGTTGTAGAGTACTAATATAATTGTGTTATTGTTGTAGATATTTAAAATAGAAAGATTGTTATTTTAGAGTACTTCTAATGTGAATATACATTTTTTTTAATTATAGATATATATCATTTATTTTAATTATTTGACTATAATAATAGTGAATTATATAAAGACATATTAAGTAGATTAAAAATTATAAAAAATACTCATTCTTTATAATAGAATAGATAAATAATTATCTTGTGATCAAACAAATGCAAAAAAAAAAAATCAAACATTTAGTCAATACCCACAAACAATCCAATAAAAACAAAAACCAACGGATCAATGATTTAAATGGCCTAATCATCATAGGGTTTGCCTCAGCAATTAATTTATGGTATGATAAAAAAAATATTAAACAACAAAAGGTGATAGATTCGGTGAAAATTAGGGATGTTCATGAGTCGAGCTGGCTCACGAGCTCGACGAGCCGACTCGAAAATAGCCCGATTCGAGCTCGAGCCGAGCTCGAGCCTAAAACATCATGTTTGCCAGCTCACGAGCCGGCTCGCGAGCTGGAATAAAAAAAATAATTTTTAATTAATATATATAAAAAATAAATATTTATTCATATATTTATATATAATTTTATATATTATAATAATATATGTATAAATAATAATATTTTTGACTTTAATAATATATGTATAAATATAAAATTAATAATATTTTTAAAAATATATATATTTTTTATAAAAAATTATTATTTTATTAAAAAAAATTATTTTTTTGAGCTCGAGTTCGACTCGAGTTCAGCTCAAGCTCGAGCTCGAGCTCACTTTCTACAGCTCGTCGAGCTCAAGCTCGAGCTCGAAACTCGAATTTTTGACTCAGCTCGGTTCGAACTCGACTCCTGAACACCCCTAGTGAAAACTAGGGCAAAACGTGAATGTATCATATTACTATGTAAGTTTTATTTATTCAATACTTGATAGGGGTGGAAATAGGCCGAGCCGAGCCGGGCTTTGTAAAGCCTAAGCCTGGCCTACTTTAAAAATGATGGGCCTGAGCCTGGCCTATTACCCGTCATAAGCTTATTTTTAAGGCCTGGTCTGGCCTTTTTAAAGGCCTGATAAGGCCTGAAAGCCTATTTAAAAGCCTATTTTACATAAAGGCCTATGAACACCAACTAGCCTATTTTACATAAAGGCCTACGACAAATATTATGAAGCCTGAGTGTATAAACAAAATTAACAATGTGAAGATTAGCAATAATCGAAGAGATACAAATTGCATGTTTAGGAGTCAAATATTTGTCAAAACTCAAAATTAAACATCCAAATAGTGTATGTCAAAGACAAAGATTAACAACGAAGCTAATTAGCCAAAGACAAGAAGGTAGATAACATTAACGGCAAAAGTAAACAACAAAAAAAAAAGGATATTAGTTTACAGAAGCTAGATAACATTCACCTGATGGCCTGGGACTAGGGTTTCTCGGCGGTTGTTCAGTCTTCAGAAGTTGTGAGAATTTGACTTATGTTGTGTCTTTTGTGAGAGAAGCATGTTGATAGCGTTTCCATTCATTTAGGATTAATTATTTTTTATGTCTAACGATTAAAAATGTAAAATACTATATATAAACAGGCCGGCCTGACGGGCTTAATTATAGGCTTTTTTATAAGCTTAAGCCTGACTTATTTAACTAAATAGGCTTTATAAAAAGCCTGAGCCCGGCCTTTTTATTAAACAGGCTAGGCCGGGCCGTAGGCCCCTGTCGGACGGCCTGGCCTATTCCCACCCCTAATACTTGATAAGAATTAATTAAGTTGATTGAATCAATTTAATAAAGCCAAAATGATATTTTGTAAAATTCCCAAAAATATTGATTAGCTAAGTAATCCAATTACTTTTAAAAAAAGACTTTTGATCTATAAAGTGCGGACACTCCGAAAAATCACGATTTATGATGTCGGACATTCCACAAACACGGACACGCCTTCGACACTGCTCTGACACGTGTCGGGCACGGCCGATACATGTCCTTGAATAAAAAAAATTATTTTGACACGTTTCACACACGGATTAGGACACGGGTGTCCACTTTTCTTTAATGAAATTAAGTATTTTGGGGACAAAATGTAAAATACAAAATTATAGAAACTAAAAATTAAAAACTTTTCAGCTTTTATTAAGAAATACTCCATAATATATAAAAGGTGAGACCGAAATGAAGGATGTCGGTGGAGATGCTTTAATTCCATTGATAATATTGAAATTTTAGAAATTGCAAATCTACCTCCTGAAATTTTAGAAATCGCAAATCCCCGCTTGATGAATAGTAATTAGAACATGATTTGCTTGTAGATGAAGTTGGTGACCATTCTAGTATTTGACCAAATATTGAAGATCAGACTTTTTGTATTTGCATTATTTGTATGAGGATTAATGTTTAATTAATATTTCACTTATTTGCATTAAAATTTGTACAATGAAGCATTTTATTTTGTTATATTATATGTTGTGTTGAAGGCGTAGTTATTCTTATTTTTTCATTTGTTATTAACTTAATGAGTATTGATGAATAGTTAACATGACATATCGAGCTTTAAAAATAAACAAGTAATTATATTATAAATATATAAATATATATATATATATTAGTAACGTATTGCGTCATATGATTTTTAAAAAAATATTATATCCTGTGCCTGTATCGTGTCGTGCACCGTATCATATATCCGTGTATCATAGCTTTTGATAAATTTCTTGTCCGGTGAATTAATTATTAAAATCTTTATTAACTTTTCTTCTTTGCCATATATTCACTATTGACTTGAGCTAAGTCTACGTGAAGCTATTGCCAATACCTTCCTAGGCAGGGACAAAATTCATAAATCCGTGTCAGATCAAAAATGGAAAACACATAGGACCTATTGATATAAACACATATTTTGGAATAGCGTGGATGATTTTCACCACTCAAACTCCAATTATGTGATTTAAAACACATCGAATTTGTTGGATCCAATATTATTAAAAAAAAATCCCGACCAAATGTTGTATCAATGTGAGTGATTTTTACATAAATGGTGTGTAATAAAAATCATATATAAAAAATTATGGGTGTTAAGGATATTAAAAATATATGTTCATGCAAAGTAGATTTTTCTGCATTATAATAAATTTGATTGGATATTTGGATGTTTTAGTTTCCAACTTCAACCTAAAAGCTTGAAACTAATGTCATTTATAGTCCCTAATTATCACATTTTTCTTTTAATGCCAGCATAAATTAAAGATCCATGCTCCATTGTTCTCAATATAATAATTTTATTTCAGTGTAGTCCTTTTTAGAACTTTCGATTTTGAGTTGCACTTTAGTTTTCGAAGTATCAAATATTATTTTACTTCTCAAAAAGCAGGAAAATCCTTTTTTTGTGTGGCTATTTTACAATCCTTATTTCAATTATTATTATTATTTAACTAATATACATTAGTATATAAAGTAATGTTGAATAAAAGGATAAAAATTTATATATATAAATAATTGAGTTTTAAATACAAAATAGAAACAACTAGCTTATTTTGATTGTTATTATTGACATTATTAGTAAAATATACTAAGAATGAGTCTAAATAAAATGATAAAAACAATGATTAGTTTTTACTCATTTAGTAATTAAAAGATTACTTGATAATTCAAACAATAATAATATAAATTCCCTAAATTACAAGGTAAATATAATTGATTTTTTTTAATTTCTATTAATAAGATGAATATTTTAACAAGATAAGAAAATTCTTTTATCGAATAATGAATTTATATGTTTATACACAAGAGATTAATGATCTATTGTAGAATATTAACACTTAACGAACAAGGAATTCTAGAAGTGAAATCTTAATTTTATTTTTAAAAGAAAATTACGTGGGAAAATTCAATGACGTCGAGTGTTCGATTAGAGGTTTTAAAGCTTTTTTATCATTCTAGTATCGAGCTATTTTTCGCAGGACCTCTCCTATAATATAAGCCTATAGAGTTTAATCACCAAGTTCGGATTAATTACTATGGTTTTAATACGCCTAACAATTATAAAAGAGTGTTAGTTGTTATTAACTTAAATATTTTGTGATAAAATAGTGTTTTAATTTTGTTTCAATACAAGGGTTTAAGAAATATAAATAATCCAAATTTCGGAAAAGTAAATAAAATGAGAAGCTTAAAAGTCATTTGCTTTTATGATAGTTAAATAATGTAATATAATATCATAATATAATATAACATAACATAAAGATGAAATTAAGTCATATAATACTTTATCTGTCCCAAATTTCACAAATAAACATATAATTTTAATTTTATTTCATAATCCACTTATTTACGACATCTTGTTTTTCTCCCTGGACAAATATTTTTTTTCCTATAAATCAGAATCTTTTAGTTAGCAGGTGAGACAACAATAATCATTCACCAA
The DNA here is from genome assembly GCA_963669365.1 of Verbascum thapsus. Lineage (NCBI taxonomy): Eukaryota > Viridiplantae > Streptophyta > Magnoliopsida > Lamiales > Scrophulariaceae > Verbascum > Verbascum thapsus. Next base: position 23,868,881 of record OY770105.1, read on the forward strand.
AGCTAACTAATTCACTTTTTAGAATTTAAATGTCGATATAATTATCCAATATAGCATGGGATGTCACTGTAATTGATACATGAAATATGTAATAGGAATTTTAAAGAGACTACAAATTATTATTAACCCTCTATTGAAAATATTAATATTCTTCGAAAAATATAATTCAATGATAGAGTTTATGTGGCTACTGCTAACCATGTATTATAACCATCTCAACATAGAAAAATCTGGATGTCCAAATATACATCGAACTATATAAAACTATTTATTAAAGTTCTTGCCGTAAATGTGTGAACAATGATGTTACCTATTAATTCAAAATTCATGCATATTCATTTTATAACATCAATTACCAAATAAGACATTCATTTTATAACAATAATCAGTAAATATGTATTATGAGAATTAGGGCACAATTAAAATTTAAGACATAAACTCTTTGAAATTAACATTAATTTTTATTACAGGAGATTATATCACTCTTTGAAAAAAATATAAATGATATGCAAGTCAGTTCAAATAATTCAGAACTGCTAATTAGATTTAAAAAAAAACTGTCCATGCCTAAACATAGTTGTTTGCAAAGACTCTTAGATTATATACATTGCTGAGAAATAACTAGTAAACCTAATTTGACTATCTGATTTCCATTTTCTTTTTCCAGTAAGTAATGTAAAAATATATAAGTATATGAAGACCATTTGATCTTCAACATTTTTCAGTGTATTCTCATTCATATTTAGTCCTTTGTAGATGATCTTATCAAAAATTCCATCACTAAACCCGAGAACGCAGAATTACTATTGCCAAGTGACTGAGTAGGCGAATCGTACTGCACAATTTTCCCTGCATCAAACAACATAGCTCACCCGAGTAACTAACAAGAAAAGGCTCCAATATGAACAAACGATAAACTTTTTGGCTAATTTTCAAATCTCGACCAATTTGAAAACTTGGGATGAATTATAATACGTTTTTACTAACAGGGCTCGAATTTATACGACGTTTTACCTTCACCAAGAACCAAAACGAGGTATTCGGTGGGCCACTGTGATGACTGTACATCCACTCCTTTCTTCTCGTATCGTTTTTTGTATTAAGTTATCTGTGGCTGTATCTACTGAAGCTGTGGCCTCATCAAGCACCAATATTCTTCTCCTTTGTAACAAAACTCGGGCCAGACACACGAGTTGCCTTTGCCCCACGCTCCAATTTTCTCCATCTTCAGCAACTGCATACACATTCGTTCAACGTTATGTAACATCATATATCACGTTCGAATAACATTTCTCGAGTTTTTTTCGAAACTAATAGACAAACCTGGTGCATCTAGAAGCCTTTCGTCTTGCTTCACGTTTTCAGCTAGATGGCATTTGTGCAAAACCTGAAACCATTACAAGTCATATAAATCATATGTTATTACATCCTAGATTCCATTCATCGTATGTTCTTACCTCCCATATATCATGATCCGAATGCGTTTCTAGAGGATCAAGATTTATATAAATATAGTTTATGAAAGTAGTCCATGTCAAAATAAAATGATAAAAGAATGTAGTAGTTTTTATTTATTAAAGAATTAAATAGTTACTTAATCATTTAATCAATTAATAAAAATAAATAATTTTATAAATTACAAGATATAAATTTATTTTATCGCTACTAACAAGATCAATTAAGTAGTTACTAGAAACTTGAAATAAGGATCTCAATAAATAAAATTCGTTAAGAATTTCAAAGTAAAATAAATCAAAAGAAAAAATAGGCCTACAAAATACTTAATACTTTAGGTATTATGTATTAAATATTGTGTGTATGTAAAATATTCTATTGTTTATATGTATGCCTATTGAATTATGTTAATATGGCAATTTGCTCAAACAATTTGTTTCATCAACTTCTTTTTTCAAATTTATAAGTTGCTTCAACTTTAAAAGAAATAATGAATGATTTATTTTATGTTTCACATATTAATGGAATGGAATATTGATATAAGTAAAGAGTATCAAAGATTTTTTTTTATTGAAAACCATGATTTTATAAAAATAAGAAAAACAAAATATCCAATACTTAGATTTCTCGATTGCTCATTAAACGAACTTCCTTAATCTGATCATATCACATCCTTAATATTATTATTATCTTTATTAATTACTATTAACTCTAAATTTAAATTTTAAAGAAATTAAGTCTAATCCTAAATTTTCAAATGGTACTAATAAGAAAATAATATTATGAAAGAATAATAATCTATTCTATATATTTTTTAATTAGAAAACTGCTTCTCATTGATAGCTACAATAATTTTAGAAAATATTAAATTATCTTTATTATATTATTAAAATTTATACTACATAATTCATATGAGAAAATTATAGTTTTGAAAGAATATTAATCTATATCCAATTATTTAATTAGAAAATTATTTCTCGGTGATTGCTACATTATTTTTAGAAAGTATTAAATTGTGTTCAATACATATTTTAAATATTAATATTACATATTACTCGTATGAGAAAATTGATAACGGCCTAAAATCATATACTTAAAGTTTTCTGACTTATAATAAAATTTTAATGATTTTGGTAATTTTTGTGAATAAACTTTATTAATATATTATTCATTAATGTAATAAAACCACTAAATGCCAACTCTTTCTCCTAATATGTAAAATATACTTCAAGATACACTATTTTCATAATAATTGGAACAATGTATTATTAAAGAATTCATGAAAACTTTCAGTGATTTTTGGTATAGACATTAATAACAACTTCAACTTAATAGTTCGTGCTTGCCAAAAATATGGTTCTGATTTTTTCAAGTATCGTCACAGTTTGTTCCATGCTGATTCTTTCCTCTGGTGAAATGGCTGTACATTGAATCGACAGCTTGAAAACCGACGAGACGCATTGTTGTTTTGCAGAAAAATATCGATCATCTATCGTTATCAATCCAGGGGCCGGGATTTCATTTTCTGCATTTTTCTGTAATTTTTCAATCACCCAACTAGTTAAGCTTGTTTCTTCACTAAACATATTGTCCTTCGGTTTTTTCCCTGTGAACATTTCTAGCAACATTATGCCATAACTGTAAACGTCACCTTTTATCGATACTTTCCCTTCCGATCCATACTCTATATTCACATTAAAAAAGCTTCGTTATTATACGTGCATGAATAATAAGTAACTGAAATTAAGACGAATAAAACATCACCTGGCGCTGTATAGCCAATTGTGGCCAAGGTGTTGGTTTGAATCACGACCTGGCCTTCATCAAATAGCCTGGAAAGTCCGAAATCAGCAACATGGGCAGTCATATCCTCATCGAGCAATATATTGCTTGGCTTTATATCACAATGAACCACAGGGAATGTATGACCGTGATGAAGATATTCCAAAGCTAAAGCAACATCTATGGCTATTTTCAATCTTTGTAGCACGTCCAGACAATAGGTCTCAGAATGTAACCATTTCTCGAGGCTTCCCATTGGCATGTAGGTAAGAATGAGGGATTTGAATTCTGTGTTACAACAGCAGCCAATTATTCGGACTAAGTTCCTGTGACGAACAGTGCTAAGTATTTCACTTTCAGTATCAAAACTCTTGGAAGCTCCTTCTAGTTCCAAGTTGAACACTTTTATTGCAACGATTAGCCCGTTTGAAAAATTCCCTCTGAATACGGACCCAAATGATCCCTTTCCGAGTAAGTTGGTTTCACTGAAGGCATTTGTTCCTTCGACAAGTTTTTGATACGAAAATCTTGTCCAAAATTCGCCTAACGAGGTATTATCATCTGGCAATGGTATATCCTTCTTTTTTCTTCTTCTTACAAGCATCAGTATGATGATGAGCACTAGAATGATAGCCAACAAGACGAATGGCATCATATATTTCATTAGTAAAGCAACATTGTTTACTCTTGATTTCTTATGAGTTTTCGGGCAAAGTTGAACATGGGATCCACACAGAGCATAGTTTGTGAACATATGATTGAGCAGTGAAGTTAACAAAGCATCCCCCAGTAGGAATTTCTCCTTCAAGATTGTTGTAAGACACATTAAAGTATTGTAGATAACGAAGACCCTCTAAGGACTTTGGGATTACCCCAGAGATATTATTATCAGATAGATCCAACGATGCCAAGTTTACGATATTCCCCAAAGTATCAGGAATATGACCTCTAAATTTATTATGTGCCAAAGATAAGAACTCTATCGATTGAGAACTGCCAATTGAGCTTGGTATATCACCTGAAAACTGGTTCTTGGACAGGTCAATGGTTGTAATATGATTCCAGGTTCCAATACCTGGGGGAAGTTGGCCAGTAAAATGGTTTGACGATAAGCTTAGATTCACAATATCTGTCAAGTTCCAGAAGCTCGAAGGTATAGAGGAATTTAGTTCGTTCGAGTCTAAATAGACGTATCTCAGGGACGTAAGTTTACCTAAGCATTCAGGGATTGTACCTGTAAGCATGTTATCACTAAGGTACAACCCCCACAAACGACTCATTGTGCAGAGATCTGGAGGGATATAGCCTTGCAAACGGTTACCAGAGATATCTATTCCTTCAAGTTGCCTCAATTTTCCGAGTGCTGTTGGGATGAATCCTGTCAACTGATTATCAAGTAAACTTATTGTTCGTATACCGCTCAAGTTTCCCATCTCCGAAGGAATTTCACCCTTGATGTTACACCCATCTGCTACAAAGTCTTGAAGAGAATCGGATAAATTCCGGACTGAAGATGGGAGTATACCGTTTAGTGGATTTTCTGATACATAAAGGTACCTCAAATGTTGGCAGTTACATAATGAAGAGAAAAATCCCAAGCCTGTCAAATTGTTTATCCCGATTTCAAGAAATTCTAAGTGTCTTAAATTACCAAAGTCGGGTATGGAGCCGGTGAATGAGTTATCAGACAAGTCCAAGTCGATAAGATTAGAAGCATTGGTGATAAAACTTGGAATTTCGCCAGTAAATTTGTTATAGCGCAGAAAAAGTATTTCAAGACTGGAAAGTGATACCGAAGTTGAAGGAAGATTGCCCGAGAAGTGATTTGCTGAAAGATCCATATACCTCATCGTTGATATATTGAACACGGAATATGGGACGGGACCCATTAAGGAATTATTTCCGACAAGCAAGTACACGAGGTAAACCAAGTTACCAATCTCTGCTGGTAATTCACCTGCCATAGAAAATATGGTAAGAAAATAAAAGAACGAAATGGTGTACAAGTTTGTTTGTTAAATGTACCTGTCAAGTTGTTGTCATCAAGGTATAGAATTTTCAGGGAAGTGAGGTTTCCAATTTCCACAGGTATGCTACCTGTAAATTCGTTACTATGTAGTGATATGATGTTGAGCCTTTTTGAGTTTGAAATGGTGGGCAATATCTTTCCACTAAGATAATTCTTACTGAGAATCAACTCCTTAAGCTCTGGAAGATTGTAATAAGTAGTGTCATTTGGGAAAACCCCAGACAGACCATTGTTGCCCATGTTCAAGGTTCTCAATGAAGACATGTTGAATACAAAATATGGTATATTTCCTGTCAGGGTGGAAATTAAAACACTGTTAATAAATTATACCAATCTTTTGAATTTTCAAAAACTTTAATACACTAATAACTAATGAAAGGATCATTCATACCAGTGAAACTGTTGTTGCCTATATCAAAATATCGAAGAAATGTCAAATTTCCAAGATGCGGGGTAATAGTTCCTCCGAGCCCGAGTCCATTTAAATCAAGGGATGTGACCCTTTGTTGGTGTTTGGTTCCACATGAGACACCAATCCAGTAACAAAAGGGTGTATGGCTTGACCAATTGTTAGCCAAGATGCCATAAGGGTCTGAAGTTCTGAAGTTATGGTGGCTTTGAAGGCAAGTAGTGCATCTTCATCTGTCGAAGAATTTAAAGAGTTTAAAGAGCAGAGTGTAACACCAACAACAACAACATAGCAGAAGAAGCCTGAATTCTCCATTAATCAATTAGTTTTTCTGTAACTTTTTGGTCAAGTGTTGTGTGTGGTTTACAAAGCATGCAAATTTTTGTTTAAATAAGTATATAAACAGAGACAAATCAAATATTTTTCTCCCCATAGACTCCGTAACAGTCAACATGGTTTAGGAAAAAATGCACTTTTGGTACACCGTGCACGTTTCTTTATTACATTAATATGGGTGACAAATTTGAGTACACTAATGTGGGGTATGTAAGACAATTTAAATAAAAAAGTTGGCGTAAAATTCAATTTTTTCGCAGGAAATAATTGAGGATTGAGGGCAATTTGGTAAATACACTTTAATTAATACAATTATAAGTCAAAATTGGTCAATCCCCAAAAAAAATATAAGCCAACGTCTCTTAATTTATGGTAAAAATGAAAAAAAAAACCCTCTTTCAATCAAAATTAACTAATATTCCGGCGAAACCAAATATATGATGAGAAATTTGTTGTCCGCAGCGGAACATGGTGTCTTCATCGATCTTTCTTTTTTGTCATATTGCTCTTGACTTGAGCCAAGTCTATGTGGAAATTCCACATAGTAGAGGAGCATTTCGTGGAAGTGGAGCATTAACTCCAAGAAGTTAGGCCAGAAATAAATATTAGAAGGATATCATTGTCCAAGGTTGAATCCCAAACCCTAAGGGCCCCCTATACCCCGGCCCGATAGCGTTATGGGAGGAATTAATCATGGTAACTCAGCCAATCACAAGGGGTAGACCAGTGCCCACTGCGCACAAGGAGCCCCCTCACTTGAGAGGTTGCTCCCACACTGCGGCTGGTGGGACTCGATATTAAAAGGACATCATTAACTCAACAAGAAGTGGAGCATTTCATGGGCAATTCTATCATGGACCGGGACTGTTGGTCCCGGTCCACTTCTCACCATATAATAGCATGTGGGTGGTGGGTTCCACATGGGGTGGGGTGGAAAAACCACCCGCCACAGATGTTATTGTGTGGCTATCGGTCTCGGACCAAGATAGATTTTTCCAGCATTTCAAACCGAACTAATAAAATAAATTAATATATTTATTGAAAACAAATCTTTAATATACAAGATTATTGAAAACATAAGAATCTCAACTTAATTTAATTAGAAAATTAGTTGATGGAAAAATTTCACTTCCATAGAATGCGTGACTGGAAAGATTCATTTTGACTTGCCTAATTCTAAGTCTTCCAAATAATTAGCTATAAATTTGTTTTTATGTTTTATTTGTGGGTATATTAAATTACAAATATTATAAGATGGTTAATTAAAAGATTTAACTGATCGAGAAAATTTAATTGTCCAAATTAAATCATAATAACTAAATAATGTTTAATTTTATTTATATTTATAATTTTAGATATTAATCAACATAAAGATTGTATTAATTAAAAGAATAAGTTTGCAAAAAATTTAAGCTTAAATAATGATGTAATTCTCTTCTTACATTTTCCAGTTCAAATAAGATGGTTCATTTTTACTTTCTTATGAACTGTAGTCTTCTCGTCTTTTTTGTTCTTTTTTTTTCTTCTTTTTAGTCTTTTCAATTTACTAAAGCAACAGTAAAATTTTATTCAGTAGCACTTTAGGTTCCATAAACCCTAAACCCTAAACCCTAAATGATTTAATTAATGCAAGTTTCTATAACCAATTTAAATTAAGTTGTAACCAAAGGCACAAATTTCATTATTTTTATGAGACGACGGACATTGAAATTTATAAACATGTGTTAAAAATACAGTTGGAACGATTGACAATAAAGTGCTTAAATTTATGTTCTAGTTACTTAAGTTATAGCCAATTTATTGATCATCCTGTGTATTCTTCAAATATAATCATTTACACTTTAATTTACTTCCACACATTTCATCACTTACTGAGGAGTTTGAAGAATAGCGAATCATTTTTCTTAATAACTCGTACTTTTTAATGTAATATAGTATAGTGTGTTTGTACATATTTTTAAATTCGATTATTTTCTGTAATTGAGTTTGTGTATTTTATAGTTAAGGACTAACACCAAGGGCATAGAACAACTTGTTCTTTTAATGAGTATTGTCTATTAAGATAGAATATTTAAATATTTGGTTGGAACAAAAAATATAGTCGAATGTCATTAGTGGTTAGGACATAGGTACGTGGATGAACATGTTTATATGTAAAGTTTTCTTTTCACTTTCTTAAATGAAAAATAATTAGAAATCTCATATAAATCTATTGTACATGGAATTTGGTTGCAGAGTACTAATATAATTGCATTATTGTTGTAGATATTTAAAATAGAAAGATTGTTATTGTAGAGTTCTAATGTTAATATATATTTTTATTATTAATATATACAAGTTACTTTAATTATTTATTATGTGATTATTTTGCCATTAAAAAGTTAATTGCATGAAAACATATTAGGTACATCAAAAATTCAAAAAAACACTCGTAATTTATAATAGAAAAGATAAATAATTATCTGATGATCAAACAAATGCAAGCATCAAACATATAGTCATTCCCACAAACAATCTAATAAAAACAAAAATCAACAAATCAATAACATAAATGGCCTAATCATCATAGCGTTTGCCTCATCAATTAATTTATGATTCGGGATTTAAAAAATAAATTAAACAACCATCAAATAAAAGGTGATAGACTCGGTGAAAAGTAGCGTAGAACGTGAATGTATCATTAATTACTATATAACTTTTATTTATTCAATAACTGATATGAATTAATTAAGTTGATTGAATCAATTTAATAAAGCCAAAATGATATTTGGTAAATTCTAAAAAATATTGATCGGCTAAGTAATCCCATTACTTCAAAAAAAGACTATTGATTAATTTTCTAGTCTGGTGGATTAATTATTAGAATCTTTGTTAACTTTTCTTTTTTGTCATAAATTCTCTATTGACTTGAGCCAAGTCTACGTGAAGCTATTGCCAATAACTTCCTAGGCAGAGACAAAATGCTATGCAAATTCACAAATCCATGTCAAATCAAAAATGAAAAACACATAGGACCTATTGATATACAACACATATTTTGGAATAGTGTGGATGATTTTCACCCCTCGAACTTCAAATGTGTGATTAAAAACATACCGAATTTACTAGACCTAATATTATTAAAAAATATCCCGACATAAAGAGCCCATAATTAGAACACAAATAAATGCACATGATATCTTGGCTAACTCTTTGCTATATACATTCTAATTCTAATTGTCTTGCTGTATTTTTAACGATTTATAACCGTATCAAGAGTGATTTTTACATAAAGGTGTGTAATAAAAATCATATAAAAAAAATACGTGGCGATATAATGTATGTGACATGATAAATATGGTTGGATATTTGGATGTTTTTAGTTTCCAACTTCAACCTAAAACTTGGAACCAATGTCATTTACAGGTCCTAGCTAATTATTATATTTTTCTTATTTGCCAGCATAAATTAAAGATCGATTCTCTATCGTTCAATGAAATAATTTTATTTTTATGTAGTCCTTAGAACTTTCGATTTTGAGTTGCACTATAGTTTTTGAAGTATCAAATATTATTTTACTTTTATTCCTAAACCCAAAAAAGCATGAAAATTCTTTTCTTTTTTTTTTTTGGCTATTTTACAATCCTTGTTTCAATTATTATTATTTAACTAATATACATTAGTATATAAAGTAACATTGAATAGAAGGATAAAAAATTGTATACATAAATAACTGATTTTGAAATACAAAATAGAAACAACTATTTTTTAATTGTTATTATTGCATTATTAATAAAATATACTAATAATGAGTAAATATAAAATGATAAAAACAGTGATATGTTTTTATAATTAAACGATTACTTAATAGTTCGTGCTTGCCAGAAATATGGTTCTGATTTTTTCAAGTATCGTCACAGTTTGTTCCATGCTGATTCTTTCCTCCGGTGAAATGGTTGTACATTGAATCGACAGCCTGAAAACCGACGAGATGCATTGTTGTTTTGCAGAAAAATGTCGATCTTCTATCGTTAGCAATCCAGGGGCCGTGACTTCATTTACTGCGTTTTTCTGTAAAGCTTCAATAGCCCAACTAGTTAAGCTCGTTTCTTCACTAAACATATTGTCTGTCGGTTTTTTCCCTGTGAACATTTCTAGCAACATTATGCCATAACTGTAAACGTCACCTTTTATCGACACTTTCCCTTCCGATCCATACTCTATATTCACATTAAAATTTAAAACTTCGTTATTATTATCATTATTATACATGCATGCATAAAAAGTAACTGAAAATTAAGATTTTCAATACGAATAAAACATCACCTGGCGCTGTATAGCCAATTGTGGCCAAGGTGTTGGTTTGAATCACGACCTGGCCTTCGTCAAAGAGCCTGGAAAGTCCGAAATCAGCAACATGGGCAGTCATATCCTGATCGAGTAAGATATTGCTTGGCTTTATGTCACAATGAACCACAGGGAATGTGTGGCCATGATGAAGATATTCCAAAGCTAAAGCAACATCTATGGCTATTTTCAATCTTTGTAGCACGTCCAGACAATACGTCCCAGAATGTAACCATTTCTCGAGGCTTCCCATTGGCATGTAGGTAAGAATCAGGGCTTTGAATTCTGTGTTACAACAGCAGCCAATTATTCGGAGTAAGTTCCTGTGACGAACAGCGCTAAGTATTTCACTTTCAGTATCAAAACTCTTTGAAGCTCCTTCTAGTTCCAAGTTGAACACTTTTATTGCAACGATTAGCCCGTTTGTAAAATTCCCTCTGAATACGGACCCAAATGATCCCTTTCCGAGTAAGTTGGTTTCACTGAAGGCATTTGTTCCTTCGACAAGTTTTTGATACGAAAATCTTGTCCAAAATTCACCTAATGAGGTATTATCAGCTGGCAATGGTATCTCCTTCTGTTTTCTTCTTCTTATAAGAATAAGCATCAGTGTGATGATTGTAACCGATAAGAATGGCAACATACATTTCATTAGTAAAGCAACATTGTTTACTTTTTTATGAGTTTTCTTGCAAAGTTGAACATGGAAACCACACAGAGCATAGTTATGAACATATGATTGAGCAGTGAAGTTAACAAAGCATCCCCCAGTAGGGATTTCTCCTTCAAGATTGTTGTAAGACACATTAAAGTATTGTAGATAGCGAAGACTCTCTAAGGACTTTGGGATCACTCCAGAGAGATCATTATCAGATAGATCCAACGATGCCAAGTTTACGATACCCCCCAAAGTTTCGGGAATAGGGCCGCTAAATTTATTGTGCGCCAAAGATAAGAACGTTATCGATTGAGAACTGCCAATTGAGCTTGGTATAACACCTGAAAACTGGTTCCTGGATAGGTCAATGGTAATAATATGATTCATGATTCCAATATCTGGGGAAAGTTGACCCGTAAAATGGTTGTTCGATAAGTTTAGATTCACGATATCTGTCAAGTTCCACAAGCTGGAAGGTATAGTGGAATTTAGTTCGTTCGATTCTAACCAGACGTTTCTCAGGGACGTAAGTTGACCTAAGCATTCAGGTATTGTACCTGTGAGCATGTTATGACTCAGGTACAAGTCCCCCAAATTACTCATTGTGCAGAGATCTGGAGGGATATAACCTTGCAAATGATTACGAATGATATATATTCCTTCAAGTTGCTTCAATTTTCCAAGTGTTGTTGGGATGAATCCTGTCAACTGATTATGGGATAACATTATTTTTCGTATACCACTCAAGTTTCCCATCTCAGAAGGGATTGAACCCTTGATGTTACATCCACGTGCTCCAAAGTATTGAAGAGAATCAGATAAATTCCCGACTGAAGATGGGAGTATACCGTTTAGTGGATTTTCTGATACATCAAGGTAGGTAGGTTGGCAGTTACTTAATGAAGATAAAAATCCCAAGCCTGTCAAATTGTTTATCCCGATTAAAAGAAATTCTAAGTGTCTTAAATTACCAAAGTCGGGTATGGAGCCGGTGAATGAGTTATTAGACAAGTCCAAGATGATAAGATTAGAAGCATTGGTGATAAAACTTGGAATTCCGCCAGTAAATTTGTTTTGCCATAGTTCAAGCATTTCGAGATTGGAAAGTGATTCCGAAGTTGAAGGAAGATTGCCCGAGAAGTGATTTTCTGAAAGGTCCATTTTCTTCATCGTTGATATATTGAACACGGAGAATGGGACGGGACCCGTTAAGTAATTATTTCCGACACTCAAGGACTCGAGGTAAACCAAGTTACCAATCTCTGCTGGTAATTCACCTGCCATAGAAAATACGGTATGAAAAAAAAGAATGAAATGATATACAAGTTTGATAAATGTACCTGTCAAGTTGTTTCCATAAAGTAATAGAGATTTCAGAGAAGTGAGGTTTCCAATTTGGTCTGGTATGCCACCTATAAGCTGGTTATGAGACATTGAGAAGACACTAAGATTCTTCGATCCCAAAATGCTGGAAAGAATCTTTCCGGTGAGATTATTCCGATAGAGATACAGCTCCTCAAGCTCTGGAAGACTGTAAGAAGTAGTGTCATTTGGGAAACTCCCAGACAGACTATTATCGGACATGTTCAAAATTCTCAATGAAGACATGTTGAATACAGAAGATGGTATTTCTCCGGTGAACGAATTAGATCCCACATTTAATACCTTTAAACGCCGCAAATTAGACAGCTCACGGGGTATGATACCTGTGAAACTGTTGTTGTGTATATCGAAATATCGAAGAAATGTCAAATTTCCAAGATGTGGAGTTATAGTTCCTCCGAGCCCGAATTCATGTAAATTAAGGGATGTGACCCTTTGTTGGTGTTTGGTTCCACATGAGACACCAATCCAGTAACAAAAGGATGTATGGCTTGACCAATTGTTAGCCAAGATGCCATGAGGGTCTGAAGTAATGGTGGCTTTGAAGGCAAGTAGTGCATCTTCGTCCGTCGAAGAGTTTAAGCCTGAGCAGAGTGTAACAACAACAACAACATAGAAGAAGAAGAAGAAGAAGCCTGGTTTCTCCATTAATCAATTAGTTTTTCTGTAACTTTTTGGTCAAGTGTTGTGTGTGGTTTCCCAAGCATGCAAATTTTTTTAAACAGAGACAAATGATATATTTTTCTCCCCATAGACTCCGTAAAAGTCAACATGGTTCATGGAAAAATGCATTTTTGGTACATCCTGCACGTTTCTTTAGTACATTAATATAGGTGGCAAATTTGGGTGCAGTAATGTGGGGTATGTGACAATTTGTATACAAAAGTTGGCGTAAAATTCAATTTTTTCGCATAAAATAGTTGAGGATTGAGGGCAATTTGGTAAATACAATTTAATTAATCCAATTATAAGTCAAAATTGGTCTATCTCCTAAAAAGATATAAGTCAATGTCTCTTAATTTATGGTCGAAATGAAAAAAAAATCTCCAATTTTAGTCAAAATCCCCAATTATAATCAAAATTAACTTATATTCCGGCTGAAATCAAATATTCCGGCGATATTTGTATTTAAATTGACACACATCCCCACATTAGTGTACCTAAATTGACATTTCTATTAATTAGTGTACAAAAAATTCACATTTTTTCCACATGGTGTATGATGCTGGATATTTATTTTGGGCTATGATAATGTACAGTTCAAAATTACGCTCAATGGGTTTGATGAGAAATTTATCGTCCAAGACCCGCAGGCGGAACATGATGTCTTCATCAATCTTTCTTTTTTGTCATATTGCTCTTGACTTGAGCCAAGTCTATGTGGAAACTATTGGTAACAAGTTTGTGTAAATTTCTAAGCCAGAACTTGTCCATGTGACACACAGTTGTGCCCAGAAGTTAGGCCAAAAATAAATAGGAAGAACATCATTAACCCCCATATATAAGTCGAGCATTTCAAGTTCGAACTAATAACATAGATTGATATATTTATGAAAACAAATCTTTAACATCTATTATATATTATAGCAAAGCAGTGTGGGACTCACTTATGCTCAATTCTAATTTTATGGAATTTCGAGTTTTTTTTTTTAATATTAAATTTTTTTGGTTGTTTATAATCTTATAGAATAATTATATATTTAAGTCATTCAATTAACACTAATTGATACTTTCCTTTTATATACTTTCCTAAACTATATAAATGGAATACCAAAATTTGATCCCAAATTTAGGTCATGCCATTCCAATACGAATGCTCAAAATATTTAGAAAAAATATTTTAATCATAATTTAAGGAAATGGGCAAAATCTCGGCCCTGTATTAACATTGTTTACTAAATTATAGATTTCAAATTTGGAAAAGGAATAAGAGATACTTTTTATTATGATTTGTTTCGATTATGATTATTTATAGAGATTAATGTCTCATCATTTTAACCCAAATATAATTTCTTATGTAATCCTATTATAATCATATTATAATTCTAAATCCTAGTTATATAAAGGCACATTCAATTAAGCTATTGGATTTTGTGTCCATTATTCTGGCCGTAATTATCCTTTTATAATTAGTTATTATTATGTATAACTAATTATATCAATTTAGCTATTGGAATATATATAATTATAATTAGTCCATACATTTGAATTGGTCTGTACATAGGCCCATTCAAATTTATTAATTATAATTATTTAATGTATTTTATATTTATTGATAATTCACTTATAGAGTCCTACTCAAAGTATATATCTTATTATTTAATTCACTTGAAGAGTTCTCATTAAATTAAACTTGTATATTTTATTGTTTGACTATTTTACCATTAAAAATTGAAATCTATAGCGATATTTTGGGTACTTCAAAAATGTAAAAAAACAACTCATTCTTTTATAATAGTATAGATAGATAGATAGATATAGATATAGATTAAACGATTACTTAATAGTTCGTGCTTGCCAGAAATATGGTTCTGATTTTTTCAAGTATCGTCACAGTTTGTTCCATGCTGATTCTTTCCTCAGGTGAAATGGCTACACATTGCATTGACAGCCTGAAAACCGATGATATGCATTGTTGTTTTGCAGAAAAATGTCGATCTTCTATCGTTAGCAATCCAGGGGCCGTGACTTCATTTACTGCGTTTTTCTGTAAAGCTTCAATAGCCCAACTAGTTAAGCTCGTTTCTTCACTAAACATATTGTCTGTCGGTTTTTTCCCTGTGAACATTTCTAGCAACATTATGCCATAACTGTAAACGTCACCTTTTATCGACACTTTCCCTTCCGATCCATACTCTATATTCACATTAAAACTTCGTTATTATTATCATTATTATACATGCATGCATAAAAAGTAACTGAAAATTAAGATTTTCAATACGAATAAAACATCACCTGGCGCTGTATAGCCAATTGTGGCCAAGGTGTTGGTTTGAATCACGACCTGGCCTTCGTCAAAGAGCCTGGAAAGTCCGAAATCAGCAACATGGGCAGTCATATCCTCATCGAGCAATATATTGCTTGGCTTTATATCACAATGAACCACAGGGAATGTATGGCCGTGATGAAGATATTCCAAAGCTAATGCAACATCTATGGCTATTTTCAATCTTTGTAGCACGTCCAGACAATAGGTCTCAGAATGTAACCATTTCTCGAGGCTTCCCATTGGCATGTAGGTAAGAATCAGGGATTTGAATTCTTTATTACAACAGCAGCCAATTATTCGGACTAAGTTTCTGTGGCGAACGGTGCTAAGTATTTCACTTTCAGTATCAAAACTCTTTGAAGCTCCTTCTAGTTCCAAGTTGAACACTTTTATTGCAACGACTAGCCCGTTAGCAAAATCCCCTCTAAATACGGACCCGAATGATCCCTTTCCGAGTAAGTTGGTTTCACTGAAGCTATTTGTTCCTCTGGCAAGTTTTTGATACGAAAATCTTGTCCAAAATTCACCTAATGAGGTATTATCAGCTGGCAATGGTATCTCCTTCTGTTTTCTTCTTCTTCTTCTTATAAGAATAAGCATCAGTATGATGATTGTAACCGATAAGAATGGCAACATACATTTCACTAGTAAAGCAACATTGTTTACTTTTTTATGAGTTTTCTTGCAAAGTTGAACATGGAAACCACACAGAGCATAGTTATGAACATATGATTGAGCAGTGAAGTTAACAAAGCATCCCCCAGTAGGGATTTCTCCTTCAAGATTGTTGTAAGACACATTAAAGTATTTTAGAAAATGGAGACTCTCTAAGGACTTTGGGATCACTCCAGAGAGATCATTATCAGATAGATCCAACGATAACAAGTTTATGATAGCCCCCAAAGTTTCGGGAATAGGGCCGCTAAATTTATTATGCGCCAAAGATAAGAACTCTATCGATTGGGAACTGCCAATTGAGCTTGGTATATCACCTGAAAACTGGTTCCTGGATAGGTCAATGATAGTAATATGGTTCAAGATTCCAATATCTTGGGGAATTTGGCCACTCAAATGGTTGTTCGATAAGTTTATGGTCAAGATATCTGTCAAGTTCCAGAAGCTGGAAGGTATAGTGGAATTTAGTTCGTTCGAGTCTAAATAGATATCTGTCAGGGATGTAAGTTTACCTAAGCATTCAGGGATTGTACCTGTGAGCATGTTATCACTAAGGTACAACCCCCCCAAATGACTCATTGTGCAGAGATCTTGAGGGATATAGCCTTGTAAATGATTACTAGAGATATCTATTCCATCAAGCTGCTTCAATTTTCCAAGTGTTGTTGGGATGAATCCTGTCAACTGATTATCAAATAAACTTATTGCTTGTATACCGCTCAAGTTTCCCATTTCGGGAGGAATTTCACCCTTGATGTTACATCCATGTGCTCCAAAGGATTCAAGAGAATCGGATAAATTCCCGACTGAAGCTGGGAGTATACCATTTAGTGGATTTTCTGATACACCAAGGTACTTCAAATGTTGGCAGTTACTTAATGAAGAGAAAAATCCCGAGCCCGTCAAATCGTTTTGTCTGATATCAAGAACTTCTAAGCGCCTTAAATTACCAAAGTCGGGTATGGAGCCGGTGAATGAGTTATCGGTCATGTCCAATTCGATAAGATTAGAAGCATTGGTGATAAAACTTGGAATTACCCCAGTAAATTTGTTGTAGCGTAGAAAAAGAATTCCGAGATTGGAAAGTGATACCGGAGTCGAAGGAAGATTGCCCGTGAAGTGATTTGATGAAAGATCCATAAGCTTCATCGTTGATATATTGAACACGGAATATGGGACGGGACCCGTTAAGGAATTATTTCGGACACTCAAGTACTCGAGGTAAACCAAGTTACCAATCTCTGCTGGTAATTCACCTGCCATACAAAGTACGGTATGAAAATAAAAAAACGAAATGTTGTACAAGTTTGTTTTTTAAATGTACCTGTGAAGTTGTTGTGATCAAGGTATAGAGTTGTCAGGGAAGTGAGGTTTCCAATTTCCACAGGTATGGTGCCTGTAAATTTGTTACTATATATTGCTATCTTTTTTAGCCTTTTTGACTTTGAAATGCTGGGCAATATCTGTCCACTAAGATGATAGTTCTCTCTCAGATTCAACACCTCAAGCTCAGGAAGATTGTAATAAGTAGTGTCATTTGGGAAATTCCCAGACAGACTATTTTTGGACATGTTCAAGAATCTCAGTGAAGACATGTTGAATACAAAATACGGTATTTCTCCGGTGAACGAGTTAGATCCCACGTCTAATACATTTAAACGACGCAAATTAGACAGGTCATGGGGTATGATACCCGTGAAACTGTTGTTGTTTATATCAAAATATCGAAGAAATGTGAAATTTCCGAGATGCGGAGCAATAGTTCCTCCGAGCCCGAGATCATGTAAATCAAGGGATGTGACCCTTTGTTGGTGTTTGGTTCCACAATAGATACCAATCCAGTAACAAAAGGGTGTATGGCTTGACCAATTGTTAGCCAAGATGCCATGAGGGTCTGAAGTTATGGTGGCTTTGAAGGCGAGTAGTGCATCTTCATCTGTCCAAGAGTTTAAGCCGGAGCAGAGTGTAATAATAACAACAACATAGAAGAAGAAGAAGAAGAAGCCTGAATTCTCCATTAATCAATTAGTTTTTCTCCCCATGTAAGACTCAACCTGGTTTAGGGAAAAATGCATTTTTTGTACACTCTGCACGTTTCTTTATTACATTAATATGGGTGGCAAATTTGGGTATACTAATGTGGGGTATGAGTGACAATTTGAATACAAAAGTTGACGTAAATTCAGTTTTTCGCAGGAAATAATTGAGAATTGAGGGCAATTTGGTAAATACAATTTAATTAATCTAATTATAAGTCAAAATTGGTCAATCCCCTAAAAAAAATATAAATCAATGTCACTTAATTTATGGTAAAAAAAAAAACAATTTTTTGTGATATTGCTCTTGGCTTGAGCAAGTCTATGTGGAAACTATTGGCCACGACCAGAAGTTAGGCCAGAAATAAATATCAAAAGGACATCATTAACCGCACATAGAAGTGGAGCATTTCAAGGGCAATATATTCTCTATTGACTTGAGCTAAGTGGAAAACATGGTGTCTTCATCTATCTTTCTTTTTTGCCATATATTCTCTATGTGATTTAAAATTAAAGGTGGCAAAATGGATTCGAAACCACGCTTCCAATGGTTATAACCCAATTTGAATTGAATTGGTTTCCAAGAAAATTTTATTTGGTTCCAACTTGGTTACAAGTTGGGTCCAACTAAGTTTCAAGTTAGGCCCAAATCGTTTAAGGTATTGAGTCGGGTTGGGTTTGGTTCCCTTTTGGATTGATTTTGGTTCCATTTTAGTTGAATTTGGTTCCACCTTAAAATCATTTAAGAACTAAACTCATTTAACAACCAACCCATTGTAATCGACCCAAAACCAACCCAACCCGCCCAATTGCCACCCTTATTTAAAACATATCGAATTTGTTGGACCTAATATTATTCAAAAAATTTCCAACAGAAAGAGTCCATAACCGAAACACAAATAAATGCACATGATATCTTGGGTAACTCTTTGCTATATACATTCTAATTCTTATCGTCTTGCTGTTTTCTTTAACATTTTATATTCGTATCAAGGTGAGTGATTTTTACATAAATGGTGTATGATAAAAATTATATATAAAAAAGAAATACGGATACTAAAACACCAATATGATTCATGTAAAGTAGATTTTTCTGTATTATGATAAATTTGGTTGGATATTTGGATGTTTTAGTTTCCAACTTCAACCTAAAAGTTTGAAACCAATGTCATTTATAGTCCCTAATTTTTTTTAATGCACGCATAAATTAAAGATCGATGCTCCATCGTTCTCAATATAATAATTTTATTCCATTATAGTTCTTTTTAGAACTTTCGATTTTGAGTTGCACTTTAGTTTTCGAAGTATCAAATATTATTTCACTTCCCAAAAAGCAGGAAAATCCTTTTCTTTTTTGGCTATTTTACAATCCTTATTTCAATTATTATTATTATTTAGCTAATATACATTAGTATATAAAGTAATGTTGAATAAAAGGATAAAAAATTTATATATATAAATAATTGAGTTTTAAATACAAAATAGAAACAACTAGCTTATTTTGATTGTTATTATTGACATTATTAGTAAAATATACTAAGAATGAGTCTAAATAAAATGATAAAAACAATTATTAGTTTTTACTCATTTAGTAATTAATTAAAAGATTACTTGATAATTCAAACAATAATAATATAAATTCCCCAAATTACAAGGTAAATATAATTATTATTATTTTAATTTCTATTAATAAGATGAATATTTTGACAATATAAGAAAATTCTTTTATCGAATAATGAATTTATATGTTTATACACAAGAGATTAATGATCTATTGTAGAATAACACTTAAAGAATAAGGAATCTAGAAGTGAAATCTTAATTTTATTTTTAAAAGAAAATTACGTGGGGAAATTCAATGATGTCGAGTATTCGATTAGAGGTGTTAAGCTTTTTTATCATTCTAGTATCGAGCTATTTTTCGCAGTACCTCTCCTATAGTATAAGCCTATAGAGTTTAATCACCAAGTTCGGATTAATTAGTATGGTTTTAATACGCCTAACAATTATAAAAGAGTGTTATGTATTATAACCATCTCAACATAGAAAAATCTGGATGTCCAAATATACATCCAACTATATAAACTATTTATTGAAGTTCTTGCCCTAAATGGGTGAACAATGATGTTATCTATCTATATCTATATCTATATCTATATCTATATATATCTATATCTATATCTATATATATCTATATCTATATATATATATATACTACTATATATATATATATATACTACTATAAAAGTGTGAATAATTTTAGTGTTTCTCCATGAATTGACACTTTTATCCTCACTTTTATTATATATGTTGAAAATATGTTACATAATGATTCCACCATTTTCTTGATTGGGTCATTTAAATGCACCTCCATTTTCTGCCAAATTAATGTCCACTAAAATGTAATCAATTTTAATAATTTCATGAGTTATATGCATTATTGTTATATAAAATTAGACACTGTAAAGCTTTCATGAATAAACAAGAAAGAAGATACCAAGAATTATTTTGTTTCTCAAATATAAGTTTAGTGTGTGGATTGACTTTAATTTGTATATGGCGGCATATGGTGAGTTTTGCATTTCAACTTCAATATTCCAATCGAAAACAACCAACTTTTTCCAATTGAATTCACATGTTAATGTTTTTCATTTTCTTTTTGTAAGATGATCAACTATGTCAATGAACTAGATTTTGACTCTTCCTTTAGACTCGGTTTGGTTGATTCTATATTTTGCAGTCGAGATTGAAATATAAAATTGTTAAATTTTCTTTCTTATGTTTTAATCTTTGCTAAGTGATACTTATTTATTTGTGTTAATTATAAATTTTGCCTTTACTATTGGTCGTGCAATAAAAAAGAAATTTTTTGAAGGATGGTTTTGAAATTCACAGCCGTAGTGTAATTATGGAATCATTTTGCTTGTTAAGTTACAATCATACTTTCAATTAGCATCACATATTTGACTAAATTCAAACAAGGGTTTAAATTTATGTTTATATCTATATACTAAAACTAAAGTATAAATTTATTTCATAGTGATTCCTTTAATTATGAAAAGACTATAGATGCCAAAATTTATGTTCCATTATTCTCACATATACATGTATTGGCGTGATTTCTTGAGATCGGCGTGAACATCTTAAAGTTACTATATTTCATATTTGTATATACTTGAGGATTTTAAATATCTTCACTGTAGTACTAAATGTTCTTCATGATCTTCTTTTACTTTTAAAAAGATAAAAATATCAAATTTCATTTCTTTATTTTTGTTAACATATAGTAGATTTTTGTTCATATATAGTAGATATAATCATGTATATGATTAATATTTACTACTATATACTACTATAAAGTATGAATTTTGAATGTATTTTTTCCAATTGTGAAAAGACAAAAAAGACATCAAAAAAATAAATATTATACTAAATTTTCGTATCTTACGAATTAAGATAATTAGTAATCAAAATTAAAAGCTCATCAACTCCTAATCTATCTATCTATATTTATACTAAAATACTAGACCTTTTAGATTTCTATTGAAAAGTATGAATTAGACAAATTTGAACTCTCAATTCATTAGTGAATATTTTAATGAATATTTTTTTTTTATGACAAGGGAACCCGCAGCCGCTACCGTTAGGTGCGCACTGGGTAAACCCCGCTCTTGTGTAATAGCTTGCAAACTACACAAGAGAGGTAAACCAACCTAGGTTGCCCATAGCTGACAGGCTCACAGTAGAGAAGGCAATTAGGCATTCCCTCATCAGGATTCGAACCCGTGACCTAAGCCACAACATTCACATGCCCTTACCAACTCTACCGGAGGTTGCCCCCATATTTTAGTGAATATTGATTTGATGCAATGTGGTGTGCCCTTTTATGGTTATTACTCTTGGAGGGAAGTTATAGATTTTAAGTTCATTAAATAAATTATATTATTTTTATTTTCAATCGGTAGGTGAGAGTAAAAGTGTAGATAACAATTTGAAGAAACGCATAGCTTATTCATCTTTTAGTTGAGGATGAATACTTACAATATAATTTATTACATTATGTGATCGTTGGTTTTCAAACATTATTAAACCAATTAGTGTAGATAGAGATAAGTTCGTTACTCTTGAGTTTTCATTAATAATTATCTTAATTAGTAGATAAGCTAATGTAGTATAATATAGATTGTTTAGAAAATTATTTCTCAATAATTATAACATTATTTTGGAAATGATTAAACTATCTTCAACATATATTATTAATAATTACACTACATATTATTCATATCAGAAAATTGTTAACAGAGAAATTTTAATATGTTTCAACTTTCCTAACTTTTAAGAAAATTTTAATGGTCTTGATGGTTCATATGAAATATACTTATTAATACAACATTCTTTAACTTAACTGAAAAATGCCAACTCCTCCTCCTATTTTGTGAAATATAACTCAAAGATTCACTATTTTCATAATAATTTGAATAATATAATAATTAAGTAATTCTATGGTGACTTATAGTGATTCTTATGACATTAATAACAATTTCAATAATAATCTTAATTATATTTTTCTATATGACGAAAAAGTATTAAAAAACATGCATGTTAGTATAACACTTTAAAGTGGTGGAATTGTTTTTGTTATCTGGTTATATATTAACTCTTTTGAGTATTTAATAATATTTCTTTTTAATAATTCTTTAGATAAATTATATATCTTAGCTCTTTTAACTCTTTAACAAAATTTACTTCAAAATAATTTTTTAAATTGTAAAAACATTTCTGCATGAAATGCTTTGGAAGACAAAAAAAATATTAATAATACTTTTTGTAATTGGCCATGTATAAATTTTGTGAAAATTAAAACTTTTACTATCCCCACCTCTTTTTAAATTGTTATCAATAATTGTCTCCTCTCACATTTTATATTACTCTAAGATGTCTAAGTCATTTTCTTTCAAACAATAACATTCAAAATATTTGCAGTTAACAATTAAAATTCTTATTATAAATTTACCGAGTTAGAAAGTTCAAAATAATAAGATTTCTATTTGATCTAAATCAAGAATAATATGATCCAAAAATTATTAATTTCAAATAAAAATATTTTAGAATAAATATTTGAGATCAAAATCTACTTTTATTTATTCTTTTGATTTAAAATTTATACAGGAGAGTTTTACAATTTTGTTCTAAAATTAATTATGAAAAGATAGGTATTCTAAAATTTTAATTGGTCAAAAGTTCCTAAATGTGGTTAATGAAAAAATATTTTATATTTTTAGTAACCAGTAAATCTTTTAAATAGGCAAACAACATTTACAGACTACTTACGTTTTTATTTTCTTCTTTTAACTAGTTACAATTTTCACATTCATTAACTAGTTACAATTTTCACATTCATTAACTATCATTGTATTCTATTTGAAATGATGATATTTAGTATGTTTATCAACAATATTGATTAAATATGTGAAACTTAATTGAACATAAAATTAACCTTTAATAATATTATCATAACCATGTATTTTATCAAATAAGTTTAAAAAAATAACAATATTTGAATATCTTATCTGTTTAAAGCTTTTATATATTATTTTAAATTTTCTTTAATTTTTTTTAATTATTTAAATATATAAAATTATTTTTCACGTGCGATTCCACGTGCATTTTACTAGTTAATTCAAAATTCATGCATATTCATTTTATAACATCAATTACCAAACAAGACATTCATTTTATAACAATAATTAGGGGTGGCAAAATGGATAAACGGAACCACGGTTCCATCGGTTCCAACCAAATTTGAGTTGAGTTGGTTCTTAAGAAAATTTTATTTGGTTCGTAATTGGTTCCGACTTGGTTCCAAGTTGAGTCTAACTAAATTTCAAGTTAGACCCAAATCGTTTGTCAATAATCTAAATTATTATGAACAAAATGTAAGATATTAAGTCGGGTTGGGCTTGGTTCCCTTTTGGATTGATTTTGGTTTCATTTTGGGTTGATTTTGGTTCCAGTTTAAGACCACTTAAAAACCAAACTCATTTAACAACCAACTCATTAGAACCGACCCAAAACTAACCCAACCCGCCTAATTGCCACCCCTAACAATAATTAGAAAATATGTATTATGAGAATTAGAGCACATTTAAAATTTAAGACAAAAACTCTTTGAAATTAACATTACTTTTTTATTACAGGGTTGTATTACTTTATTATTGTAAGATTATATCACTCTTTGAAAAAAAATATAAATGATATGCAAGTCAGTTCAAATAATTCAGAACTGCTAATTTGATTTAAAAAAAACTTGCCCATAAACATAGTTGTTTGCAAAGACTCTTAGATTATATACATTGCTGATAAATAACTAGTAAACCTAATTTGACTATCTGATTTCCATTTTTTTTCCAGTAAGTAATGTAAAAATATATAAGTATATGAAGACCATTTGGTCTTCAACATTTTTCAGTGTTGTGTATTCTCATTCATATTTAGTGCTTTGTAGATGATCTTCTCAAAAATTCCATCACCAAACCCGAGAACGCAGAATTACTATCGCCAAGTAACTGAGAAGGCGAATCGTACTCTACAATTTTCCCTGCATCAAACAAGATAACCCAGAGTAACTAACAAGAAAAGGCGCCAATATGAACAAACGATAAACTTTTTTACTACTTTTCAAAGATAAATTAGTCCAAAAAATTATTAAGCGTTTTAAATAAAAAGAATAAAAATGAATATTTGAGATCGAAAGATACTTTCATTGATCTTTGCATATACAAATATATTTTTAGGGAAGTTTTAGTAATTTTTTAAAACTAATTATGAGAAAATCGGTAATCTAAAATTTTAATTAGTTAAAACTCATATATTTTGTTAATCGAAAAGCTTCACATATATTGAGTAACAAATATGCTTTCATATAGGGAAATAACATTTACAAACTGCATAAGATAATATTGACAAATATATGAAAATATATTCAACATTAAATCGAATTTGTATATTGACTTTAACTATGTTATTCTATCAAATAAATAAATAAAATAACAATATTTGAATATATGAAATGTTTATAAGTTTTATATTATTTTAAAATTACTTTCAAACTTTTCTAATAATTTCATTGTATAACATAAATTTATTCGCACGTGCATTTGACTAGTTAATAAAATATACTAATAATGAGTAAATATAAAATGACAAAAACAGTGATATGTTTTTATAATTAAACGATTACTTAATAGTTCGTGCTGGCCAAAAATATGGTTCTGATTTTTTCAAGTATCGTCACAGTTTGTTCCATGCAGATTCTTTCCTCCGGTAAAATGGATGTACATTGAATCGACAGCCTGAAAACCGACAAGACGCATTGTTGTTTTGCAGAAAAATATCGATCATCTATTGTTACCAATCCAGGGTCCGGGATTTCATTTTCTGCGTTTCTCCGTAATTTTTCCATCACCCAACTAGTTAAGCTCGTTTCTTCACTGAACATATCGTCTGTTGGTTTTTTCCCAGTGAACATTTCTAGCAACATTATGCCATAACTGTAAACGTCACCTTTTATCGATACTTTCCCTTCCGATCCATACTCTATATTCACATTAAAATTTAAAACTTCGTTATTATTATCATTATTATACATGTAAGTAACTGAAATTAAGATTTTCAATGCGAGTAAAACATCACCTGGCGCTGTGTAGCCAATTGTGGCCAAGGTGTTGGTTTGAATCACGACCTGGCCTTCATCGAATAGCCTGGAAATACCGAAATCAGCAACATGGGCAGTCATATCCTCATCGAGCAATATATTGCTTGGCTTTATATCACAATGAACCACAGGGAATGTATAGCCGTGATGAAGATATTCCAAACCTAATGCAACATCTATGGCTATTTTCAATCTTTGTAGCACGTCCAGACAATAAGTCTCGGAATGTAACCATTTCTCGAGGCTTCCCATTGGCATGTAGGTAAGAATCAGGGATTTGAATTCTGTGTTACAACAGCAGCCAATTATTCGGACTAAGTTCCTGTGGCGAACGGTGCTAAGTATTTCACTTTCAGTATCAAAACTCTTGGAAGCTCCTTCTAGTTCCAAGTTGAACACTTTTATTGCAACGACTAGCCCGTTAGCAAAATTCCCTCTAAATACTGACCCGAATGATCCCTTTCCGAGTAAGTTGGTTTCACTGAAGCTATTTGTTCCTTCGACAAGTTTTTGATATGAAAATCTTGTCCAAAATTCGCCTAATGAGGTATTATCAGCTGGCAATGGTATCTCCTGTTTTCTTCTTCTTCTTATAAGAAGAAGTATCAGTATGATGATTATAACCGATAAGAATGGCAACATACATTTCATTAGTAAAGCAACATTGTTTACGTTTTTATGAGTTTTCTTGCAAAGTTGAACATGGAAACCACACAGAGCATAGTTGTGAACATATGATTGAGCAGTGAAGTTAACAAAGCATCCCCCAGTAGGGATTTCTCCTTCAAGATTGTTGTAAGACACATTAAAGTATTGTAGATAGCGGAGACCCTCTAAGGACTTTGGGATCACTCCGGAGAGATCATTATCAGATAGATCCAACGATGCCAAGTTTACGATACCTCTCAAAGTTTCAGGAATAGGGCCGCTAAATTTATTATGCGCCAAAGATAAGAACTCTATATATTGGCAACTGCCAATTGAGCTTGGTATAACACCTGAAAACTGGTTCCTGGATAGGTCAATGGCCATAATATGATTCAAGATTCCAATATCTGGGGAAATTTGACCCGTAAAATGGTTGTTCGATAAGTTTAGATTCACGATATCTTTCAAGTTCCACAAGCTGGTAGGTATTGTGGAATTTAGTTCGTTCGAGTCTAACCAAACTGCTCTCAGGGATGTAAGTTGACCTATGCATTCAGGTATTGTACCTGTGAGCATGTTATGACTCAGGTACAACCCCTCCAAACGACTCATTGTGCAGAGATCTTGAGGGATATAGCCTTTCAAACGGTTAAAAATGATATCTATTCCTTCAAGTTGCTTTAATTTTCCAAGTTCTGTTGGGATGAACCCTGTCAGCTGATTATCGGTAAAACTTATTGTTCGTATACCGCTCAAGTTTCCCATCTCAGAAGGAATTTCACCCTTGATGTTACATCCATGTGCTCCAAAGAATTCAAGAGAATCGGATAAATTCCCGACTGAAGATGGGAGTATACCGTTTAGTGGATTTTCTGATACATCAAGGGACCTCAAATGTTGGCAGTTACTTAATGAAGAGAAAAATCCCAAGCCTGTCAAATTGTTATTGCTGATTTCAAGAAATTCTAATTGTCTTAAATTACCAAAGTCGGGTATGGAGCCGGTGAATGAGTTATCGGTCATGTCCAATTCGATAAGATTAGAAGCATTGGTGATAAAACTTGGAATTTCCCCACTAAATTTGTTATCGCGCAGAAAAAGAATTCCGAGATTGGAAAGTGATACCGAAGTTGAAGCTGGAAGATTGCCCGAGAAGTGATTTGCTGAAAGATCCATTTCCTTCATCGTTGATATATTGAACACGGAATATGGGACCGGACCCCTTAAGGAATTATTTCCCACACTCAAGTACTCGAGGTAAACCAAGTTACCAATCTCTGCTGGTAATTCACCTGCCATACAAAATACGGTATGAAAATAAAAGAACGAAATGGTGTACAAGTTTGTTTGTTAAATGTACCTGTCAAGTTGTTGTGATCAAGGTATAGAGTTGTCAGGGAAGTGAGGTTTCCAATTTCCACAGGTATGCTGCCTGTAAATTTGTTACCATATATTGCTAACCTTTTGAGCCTTTTTGACTTTAAAATGCTGGGCAATATCTGTCCACTAAGATGATAATTCTGTCTGAGATTCAACACCTCAAGCTCTGGAAGATTGTAATAAGTAGTGTCACCTGGGAAACTCCCAGACAGACTATTTTTGGACATGTTCAAGAATCTCAGTGAAGACATGTTGAATACAAAATACGGTATCTCTCCGGTGAACGAGTTAGATCCCACGTCTAATACATTTAAACGCCGCAAATTAGAGAGCTCACGGGGTATGATACCTGTGAAACTGTTGTTGTTTATATCAAAATATCTAAGAAATGTCAAATTTACAAGATGCGGAGCAATAGTTCCTCCGAGCCCGAGATCATGTAAATCAAGGGATGTGACCCTTTGGTGGTGTTTGGTTCCACATGAGACACCAATCCAGTAACAAAAGGGTGTATGGCTTGACCAATTGTTAGCCAAGATGCCATGAGGGTCTGAAGTAATGGTGGCTTTGAAGGCAACTAGTGCATCTTCATCTGTCGACGAGTTTAAGCCGGAGCAGAGTGTAATAATAACAACAACAACATAGAAGAAGAAGAAGAAGCAGCCTGAATTCTCCATTCATCAATTAGTTTTTCTGTATCTTTTTGGTCAAGTGTGATGTGTGGTTTCCCAAGCATGCAAATTTTTGTTTAGATAAGTATATAAACAGAGACAAATCATATATTTTTCTCCCCATAGACACAGTAACAGTCAGGGAAAAATGCATTTTTGGTACACCCTCCACCGTTTTTTTAGTATATTAATATGGGTGACAAATTTGGGTACACTAATGTGGGTTATGAGTGACAATTTGAATACAAAAGTTGACGTAAATTCAATTTTTCGCAGGAAATAATTGAGGATTAAGGGCAATTTGGTAAATACAATTTATTAATTCAATTATAAGTCAAAATTGGTCAATCCCTTAAAAAAATATAAGTCAATGTCCCTTATTTTATGGTCAAAATGAAAAAAAAAAACTCCAATTTTAGTCAAAATTAACTAATAGTCCGGGCGAAACCAAATATATGATGAGAAATTTGTTGTCCGCGGGCAGAACATGGTGTCTTCATCGATCTTTCTTTTTTTTGTTATATTGCTCTTGACTTGAGCAAGTCTATGTGGAAACTATTGGCCACGACAAACAGTTGGGCCAAGCATGTTATTGTGTGGCTATCATGTCCGGGACCAAAGATTTTTCCAGCATTTTAAGTTGGAACTAATACAAATAGATTAATATATTTATTGAAAACAAATCTTTAATATACTAGATTATTGAAAACATAAGAATCTCAACTTAATTTAATTAGAAAATTAGTTGATGGAAAAATCTCACGTGCATATTAAATTACAATTATTATAAGATGGTTAATTAAAAGATTTAACTGATCGAGAAAATTTAATTGTTCAAATTAAACCATAATAAATAAATAACATTTAATTTTATTTATATTTATAATTTTAAATATTAATCAAGATAAAGATTGTATTAATTAAAAGAATACATTTGTAAAAAATCTAAGATGTAATTTTGTAGTTACATTTTGTTACATTTTCCGGTTCAAACACTTCATTTTTTTTTACTTTCCTTTATACGGTAGTTTTCTCGTCTTTCTTGTTTTTTTTTTTTCTTTTTTAGTCTTTTCAATTTACTAAAGCAACAAATATCATTTTATTCAAGAGCATTCATTATCTCTTATCTTAAATCTCAAATACACTTTTCATGAAATTAGGTTCCATAAATTATGATATCCCTTTTATTTGATTCATTAATTGGAATGTCATTATTTATAAAACTAAATTATGCTGATAAAATTATAGGATAAATTAAAAAAATACGTATGTTCCATGTTAAAACTCAACATAAGGAAATAGAACTAATATTTCGAGGATTTTCTTCACTCATTTAACTACAAATTGAATTCAATTGTAAGCATTTTCAAAAATAAATGAAAATATGTATGATTTTCTGAAATTATTATAAAGTATAATGAATTAAATGAATATTTCATATATTTGCAGATTGACGTCAAATGAGTAAATATCGATCAATATAATTTTTTTATAAATATTAAAAAACAAAAGAGTTATTGAACATTCAAAATAGAATAAATCATGATTTAATAAAGTAAAATCTTATTATATAAATTATGACAACTTTAAGTTTATATGAATTCTGTGCTTGACCCTCATTGACTAGTGATGTTGTTAAGTTTGTCTTATAAGATTCATTTTCATTTCTTATCATACATGGCCCACAAAGCTACTGATACAAGTCCCCATGCATTTAACATTCATATCTTATCCCCTCATGTAATATATATATGATTATCAATTATGTGAATTTATTTATATGCACATGCACTATAAAAATATTACTATATTGATAAGTTATTTTTTGTATGGTTTATAGTGATATTCAAAAAATTTAATTAACGCAATGTTAGGAATATGATGCCGGTGATAAACGCACAAAAGAAAAGAACAATGAAAGAATACACGCATTGTTTACCCAGTTCGTCAAAATCATTTGACTACGTTTGGGGGCGCTACCAAGCCAGGATATTCACTATATTTCTGATGAGATCCGTGATTACAATGAGAGTCATCGGACTCTAAGGGTTACAATGATATTAGGGTTATTTATAATACAATATACCTAACCCTAATAGGAGAATGACATAAGCCCATCAAAATACTTTTGGGCCTATTTACAGTCTTTCAGGCTCCATAACTCAACAATCTCCCACTTGGAGATTGAACTCAACAAACAATGTAGCCATCTCTCGATCTTCTCATTCAGTAGCCCACAGCATGATCCCGGCAGCGCCAAACCTCTCACCTCAAGTTCCGAGGCCAATTGAAGCTATTCATAGCTTCAATTTCTTTGATTCCGATCTGCTTCTAATTTCTGTATTCAGAACTGATCCCGAAGCTATATTCGATTCTCTCCTGCGAATTTCTTCGCTCATAATTAAATATCTTACTTCGTCAGATTTCAACATCTCTTTCCCTGCTGAAGACGGTAACCGTTCCACTCCAACTTTCCGGGAACCTCTCTTTCCCTGCTGAAGACGGTGACCGTTCCACTCCAACTTTCCAAGAACCTCTCTTTCCCTGCTGAAGAACCTCTATTTCCCTGCTGAAGACGGTAACCGTTCCACCCCAACTTTCCGGGAACCTCTCTTTCCCTGCTGAAGACGGTAACCGTTCCACTCCAACTTTTCGGGAACCTCTCTTTCCCTGCTGAAGACGGTAACCGTTCCACTCCAGCTTTCTGGGAACCTCTCTTTCCCTGCTGAAGACGGTAACCGTTCCACTCCAGCTTTCTGGGAACCTCTCTTTCCCTGCTGAAGACGGTAACCGTTCCACTCCAGCTTTCTGGGAACCTCTCTTTCCCTGCTGAAGACGGTAACCGTTCCACTCCAGCTTTCCGAGAACCTCTCTTTCCCTGCTGAAGACGGTAACCGTTCCACTCCAGCTTTCCGGAAACCTCTCTTTCCCTGCTGAAGACGGTAACCGTTCCACTCCAGCTTTCCGGGAACCTCTCTTTCCCTGCTGAAGACGGTAACCGTTCCACTCCAACTTTCCGGGAACCTCTCTTTCCCTGCTGAAGACGGTAACCGTTCCACTCCAACTTTCCGGGAACCTCTCTTTCCTAACCGTTTCACTCCAACTTTCTGGTAGAGAAGACAACAGAATTAGGGCTCTAACCTCGTCATCAAAATCGAATCACACTCATCTTCCTGTCAAGCACCTTCCACTCTTCGTCTTTCATCTCCGACGGCTTATCACCAGAGCTCATACAAATCTTTACCATACAGGTAATCTTCGATTTGCATCTTCCAGAACCCAAAGTCCGTCCCGTCAAACTTTTCAATTGGCGTTTTTCCTTCACCTATCATATCCGCTCCCACTCGACCTGGAGCTCTGATACCAGTTGTTAGGAATATGATGCCGGTGATAAACGCACAAAAGAAAAGAACAATGAAAGAATACACGAATTGTTTACCCAGTTCGTCAAAATCATTTGACTACGTTTGGGGGCGCTACCAAGCCAGGATATTCACTATATTTCTGATGAGATCCGTGATTACAATGAGAGTCATCGGACTCTAAGGGTTACAATGATATTAGGGTTATTTATAATACAATATACCTAACCCTAATAGGAGAATGACATAAGTCCATCAAAATACTTTTGGGCCTATTTACAGTCTTTCAGGCTCCATAACTCAACACGCAAGTTCCTATAACCAATTTAAATTAAGTTGTAACCAAAGGCGTGTAAGTTCATTATTTTTATTAGACGAAGGACATTAGAATTTATAAGCATATGTTAAAAATACGCTTGGAACGTTGATTATTAGTGCTCAAATTTATGTTCTTGTTACTTATAGCTAATTTATAAATCATGTTGTGTATTATTTAAGATATAACTAGGTACACTTTAATTTACTTCTAAACATTTCATCACTTACCGAGGAGATTGAAGAATAGCGAATCATTTTTTTTAATAACTCTTACATTTTAATGTAATATAGTATAGTACGTTTTTACATAATTTTAAATTTGATTATTTTCTATAATTGAGTTTGTGTATTTTATAGTTAAGGACTAACACTAAGGAGAATAGAAGAACTCGTTCTTTGAATGATTATTGTCTATTAAGATATTATATTTAAATATTTGTTTGAAACAAAAATATAGTGGATTGTCATTAGTGGTTAGGACATAGGTACGTGGATGAACATGTTTATATGTAAAGCTTTCTTTTCCCTTTCTTAAATAAATAAAAATAGTTAGAAATCTCATGTAAATCTATTGTATATGGAATTTGGTTGTAGAGTACTAATCTAATTGTATTATTGTTGTAGATATTTAAAATAGAAAGATTGTTATTTTAGAGTAATTCTAATGTGAATATACATTTTTTTAATTATAGATATATATATCATTTGTTTTAATTATTTGACTATTCTATTATTAAAAAGTGAATTATATAAAGATATATTAAGTAGATTAAAAATTATAAAAAAATACTTATTCTTTATAATAGAATAGATAAATAATTATCTGGTGATCAAACAAATGCAAAAATAAAAAATCAAACATTTAGTCAATACCCACAAACAATCCAATAAAAACAAAAACCAACATATCAATGATTTAAATGGCCTAATCATCATAGGGTTTGCCTCAGCAATTAATTTATGGTATGGGATAAAAAAAAATATTAAACAACAAAAGGTTATAGATTCGGTGAAAATTAGGGATGTTCATGAGTCGAGCTGGCTCACGAGCTCGATGAGCCGACTCGAAAATAGCCCGATTCGAGCTCGAGCTAAGCTCGAGCCTAAAACAACATGTTCGCGAGCTGGAATAAAAAAATAATTTTTAATTAATATATATAAAAAATAAATATTTATTCATATATTTGTATATAATTTGATATATATAATAATATATGTATAAATAATAATATTTTTAACATTAATTATAATTATGTTTAATAACATATGAATAAATATAAAATTAATAATATGTTTTAAAAAAATATACATTTTTTATAAAAAAAATATACATTTTTTATAAAAAAAATTATTATTTTATTAAAAAAAATTATTTTTTTGAGCTCGAGTTCGGCTCGAATTCAGCTCAAGTTCGACTCATGAACACCCCTAGTGAAAACTAGCGCAAAACGTGAATGTATCATATTACTATGTAAGTTTTATTTATTCAATACTTGTCACTTGATAAGAATTAATTAAGTTGATTGAATCAATTTAATAAAGCCAAAATGGTATTTGGTA
This sequence comes from Verbascum thapsus, assembly GCA_963669365.1. NCBI lineage: Eukaryota > Viridiplantae > Streptophyta > Magnoliopsida > Lamiales > Scrophulariaceae > Verbascum > Verbascum thapsus. The sequence goes on from OY770105.1 coordinate 23,902,612, forward strand.
AAATTCCCAAAAATATTGATTAGCTAAGTAATCCCATTACTTAAAAAAAAGACTTTTGATCTATAAAGCGCGGACACTCCGAAAAATCACGATTTATGATGTCGGACATTCCACAGATACGGACACGCCTTCGACACGACTCTGACACGTGTCGGACACTGGTGATACATGTTCTTGAATTAAAAAAAAATTATTTCGACACGTTTCACACACGAATTAACTTAATGAGTATTAATAAGTAGTTAACATGACATATCGAGCTTTAAAAATAAATAAATAATTATATTATAAATAGATAAATATATATATTAGTAACGTATCGTGTCGTATGATTTTTAAAAAATTATTATATCATGCCTGTATCGTGTCGTGCACCGTATCATATATCCGTGCATCATAGCTTTTGATAAATTTCTTGTCCGGTGAATTAATTATTAAAATCTTTATTAACTTTTCTTCTTTGCTATATATTCACTATTGACTTGAGCTATGTCTACGTGAAGCTATTGCCAATAGCTTCCTAGGCAGGGACAAAATTCATAAATCCGTGTCACACATACACATATTTTGGAATAGCGTGGATGATTTTCACCACTCGAACTCCAATTATGTGATTTAGAACACATCGAATTTGTTGGACTCAATATTATTAAAAAAAATACCGACAAATGTTGTATCAATGTGAGTGATTTTTACATAAATGGTGTGTATAAAAATCATATATAAAAAAAATATGTGGTGTTAAGGATATTAAAAATATATGTTCATGCAAAGTAGATTTTTCTGCATTATGATAAATTTGGTTGGATATTTGGATGTTTTAGTTTCCAATTTCAAACTAAAATCTTGAAACCAATGTCATTTATAGTCCCTAATTATCACATTTTTCTTTTAATGCACCGCATAAATTAAAGATCCATGCTCCATCGTTCTCAATATAATAATTTTATTTCAGTGCAGTCCTTTTTAGAACTTTCAATTTTGAGTTGCACTTTAGTTTTCGAAGTATCAAATATTATTTTAATTCCCAAAAAGCAGGAAATCCTTTTTTGTGTGGCTATTTTACAATCCTTATTTCAATTATTATTATTATTTAACTAATATACATTAGTATATAAAGTAATGTTGAATAAAAGGATAAAAATTTATATATATGAATAATTGAGTTTTAAATACAAAATAGAAACAACTAGCTTATTTTGATTGTTATTATTGACATTATTAGTAAAATATACTAAGAATGAGTCTAAATAAAATGATAAAAACAATGCTTAGTTTTTACTCATTTAGTAATTAAAAGATTACTTGAAAATTCAAACAATAATAATATAAATTCCCTAAATTACAAGGTAAATAGAATTGATTTTTTTTTTTAATTTCTATTAATAAGATGAATATTTTAACAAGATAAGAAAATTCTTTTATCGAATAATGAATTTATATGTTTATACACAAGAGATTAATGATCTATTGTAGAATATTAACACTTAACGAATAAGGAATTCTAGAAGTGAAATCTTCATTTTATTTTTAAAAGCAAATTACATGGGGAAATTCAATGATGTCGAGTGTTCGATTAGAGGTGTAAAAGCTTTTTTATCATTCTAGTATCGAGCTATTTTTCACAGGATCTCTCTTATAATATAAGCCTATATGTTAGATAATATTTAGATTATATTGTATCGTATCTTTTATAATCTTGTAGTTATTTAGTTTTATCTTATTTCCATGTTTATAGGTAGATTACGATTTCATTAGATTCTATTGTAACACTATTTATACCCTTCTTTTATCAATAATATAATTCACGGGGTTTCATATTATTCAACATGGTATCAGAGCCATGGCTTCTAGCCTTGGTCTCTCGATCTTTCGCTTCCATTGCCGCCATCAAGTCGTCGACCCGTTCGATGCACCTATCTTTTTTTTTTCTTCTAATATACATATATATATTATCTTGTGTTTTGCTTCAGCTATTTATAAGTCGCCGATCCCGTCCGACGCACCTTATTTTTGTTTTGTTTTATTTTTTATGTTATCATCGCTCACCCTTGACAAATAAGGAGTTTGAGTTATTGTTGCCGCACCATCTAGGTGCCGCCGGTTTGTAGTTTTTTTTTGTATGTTACGCGCGCTCGCCCTGAAAGTAAGGAGTTTGAGCCTTTATCGCAGGTTGTCCTCATCATACGAGGACTTAGAATCATTTTTTTTTAATGTTAAAACCGCTCACTCTTGGAAATAAGGAGTTAGAGTCATTGCCGCCGCCTTTCAAGGTTATCGCCGGCTTTTATCTTTTTGGATTTGGATCCAGTTTCAACGTTCAAGATCCCACGTTTCAACTGCGGGGAAGTGTTAGATAATATTTAGATTATATTGTATCGTATCTTTTATAATCTTGTAGTTATTTAGTTTTATCTTATTTCCATGTTTATAGGTAGATTACGATTTCATTAGATTCTATTGTAACACTATTTATACCCTTCTTTTATCAATAATATAATTCACGGGGTTTCATATTATTCAACACTATAGAGTTTAATAACCAAGTTCGGATTAACTACTATGGTTTTAATACGCTTAACAATTATAAAAGAGTGTTAGTTGTTATTAACTTAAATATTTTGTGATAAAATAGTGTGTTAATTTTGTTTCAATACAAGGGTTTAAGAAATATAAATAATCCAAATTTGGGAAAAGTAAATAAAATGAGAAGCTTAAAAGTCATTTGCTTTTTATGATAGTAAAATAATGTAATATAATATCATAATATAATATAATATAATATAACATAAAGATGAAAATATATTAAGTCATATAATACTTTATCTGTCCCAAATTTCACAAATAAATATATAATTTTAATTTTATTTCATAATCCACTTATTTACGACATCTTGTTTTTCTCCCTGGACAAATATTTTTTTCCCTATAAATCAGAATCTTTTAGTTAGCAGGTGAGACAACAATAATCATTCACCAAAGCTAACTAAATTCACTTTTTAGAATTTAAATGTCGATATAATTATCCAATATAGCATGGCATGTCACTGTAATTGATACATGAAATATGTAACAGGAATTTTAAAGAGACTACAAATTATTATTAACCCTCTATTGAAAATATTAATATTCTTCGAAAAACATAATTCAATGATAGGAATTTATGTGGCTACTGCTGCTAACCATGTATTATAACCATCTCAACATAGCAAAATCTGGATGTCCAAATATACATCGAACTATATAAACTATTTATTAAAGTTGTTGGCGCCGTAAATGTGTGAACAATGATGTTACCTATTAATTCAAAATTCATGCATATTCATTTTATAACATCAATTACCAAATAAGACATTCATTTTATAACAACAATCAGTAAATATGTATTATGAGAATTAGAGCACAATTAAAATTTAAGACAAACTATTTGAAATTAACATTACTTTTTATTATAGGAGATTATATCACTCTTTGAAACAAATATAAATGATATGCATGTCAGTTCAAATAATTCAGAACTGCTAATTTGATTTAAAAAAAAAAAACTTGTCCATAAACATAGTTGTTTGCAAAGACTCTTAGATTATATACATTGCTGAGAAATAACTAGTAAACCTAATTTGACTATCTGATTTCTACTTTTTTTCCAGTAAGTAATGTAAAAATATATAAGTATATGAAGACCACTTGATCTTCAACATTTTTCAGTGTATTCTCATTCATATTTAGTGCTTTGTAGATGATCTTATCAAAAATTCCATCACCAAACCCGAAAACGCAGAACTAGTATCTGTTGGGTAAATAAATTGAATTAGGAATTTATTAATTAAGTTACATGCATACTAAGTGGATGAATGTACCTAGACATGAATGTATCTATGAATTCATGTACCTAGAAAATAAAGTGCATGTATTGGTATTTATTTTTTGATGTTTCATTTACTTAGATGACAAGTATAAATAGGTGATGTTGTGATATTGAAAATTATTCAAAACAAATCAATACAAGTTGTATTTTGTTCTCCATATACTTCTCTCCACAAATTCCTGCAAAGTGGTATCTAGAGCCTAGTTTTTTTTCCACAAAAAAAAAGAGATATGACGTTGGAAAGCTTACAAGGAAAATTGGAAGCTCACGAAACTAGAATTCTTCAAAGAAATCCTCAAACTCCCTCACCCGATCAAACTTTAAAATCCACATTTACCTCTACGGGAGGCCGTGGCGGTAACCATGGACGCGCCCGAGGACGCGGTCGAGGAAGAGTTGAAAGGTCTTATCGTAATCAACAATCACCGTCTAAAGAATATGAAGAGGTGAAAAACGATGAAAGGCGGGGATATTCCCACAATTCTCAAAGAGGAAGAGGTCGAGGTACCTACAAAGGTAATAAGCCTTATATTGAATGTCATTATTGTCATAAGCCGGGGCACAAATAAATGAGTGTTGGGAAAAATATCCTGAAAAGAAACGTGAAGCTGGTTTTGTCCATGAAAATGAAGCAGAAAATTCTGAAACTTTATTAATTGCTTCTGATGGAAATTTTGAAAATATTTGGTATTTGGATAGTGGAGCTAGCCGACATATGACGGGCAATAAAAAATTATTCTCATCTCTTGTGGAGACTAACAGTGGGCAGGTTACAATTGGAGATGCAAAGACGTACAAAATTGAAGATGTTGGAGAAATAGCATTCCGAACAAAAAATCAAAAAGTGGAGAAAATGTCCAAGGTATTTTACGTACCTGGGTTGCAAAGTAATTTATTAAGTGTTGGGCACTTAATAAAGAAAGGTTTTGATATTCAATTTATTAATAATCTTTGCACAATGAAAAAGAAAAACCAACTTGTTGCAAAGATCAATATGGGATCAAATAATTTATTTCCTATCAGACTTGATGTCCTACGTGATACATGTTATTTGTCTGTTAAAGAAGGAATTTCCAAGTTGTGGCATGACAGATTTGGCCACCTAAACTTTCAAAGTTTGAAGGAGCTGTCAAATAAAAGTATTGTGCAGGGGTTACTAAAAATGGAAGAAATCAGTGAGATATGCGAAGAATGCCAGTTGGGAAAACAACATCGAGATCCATTCCCAGCGCAATCAAATTGGAAGTCGCATTCACCATTGGAGCTTATCCATACTGATATTTGTGGCCCAATTCGAATTCCGTCTTTTGGAGGTAATCGATATTTCTTGTTATTTATCGATGATTATACAAGAAAAGTTTGGGTTTATTTCTAGAAAGAAAAATCAGAAGCTCTTTCGTATTTTAAGGAGTTCAAAGTTGAAGTTGAAAAATATTCTGGTCATCACATTAAAACATTGAGAAGTGATCGCGGCGGAGAATACTTGTCTAACTTGTTTGAAGAATTTTGTAAAAATCATGGTATTAGACATAAACTGACCGCTAGATATACTCAACAAAATGGCATCGCAGAACGGAAAAATAGAACAATTATGAACATGGTTCGATGCATGTTGAAAAAGAAAAATATGCCAGCTGATTTTCGGGCCGAAGCTGTTTTATGTGCCGTTTATTTGATAAACAGATCACCAACAAGAAGCTTGAAAAACTCTACGCCCAATGAACAATGGTTCGGTAAGAAGCCAAATGTTAGTCACTTCAAAACATTTGGTTATCTTGCTTATGTGCATATCCCGAATTCTTTGAGAACTAAACTTGATGACAAATCTGAAAAATGTGTGTTTATTGGCTACAGCGAAAGAAGTAAAGATTACAAGCTTTACAATTCGGCGACAAAGAAAATTGTGATTAGCAGAGATGTTCGTTTTGACGAAAAAAATTGTTATGATTTTTCAAATGTATCAAGAACATCGAGCATTCAAATACTCGATTTTGGAGAAAATGATAGTGGTGAAACCTCTCAACTTAATGATGGAGGAAGAAATGATTCTCCTCAAAATTCACCATCACCATTGGCAAGAAGAACAAAAAGTTTGAGAGAACTTTATGAAGAGACTGAAGAGATAGATGTACCAAACCAAGTATATTTTGCATTCTTTGCAGGGGAAGATCCAATTTCATATGAAGAAGCCTCCAAAGAAGAAAAGTGGACTAAAGCTATGCATGAAGAGATCAATTCCATTGAGAAAAATGGTACTTGGGAGCTCACTGACTTGCCTCCTAATAAAACATCAATTGGTGTTAAATGGGTGTTCAAAACTAAAACTAATTCGGATGGTTCAGTCAACAAATACAAAGCACGTTTGGTTGCCAAGGGTTACAAGCAAAAAGAAGGTGAAGACTTCAATGAGGTATTTGCTCCCGTTTCTAGACTCGACACTATTCGATTAATTATTTCGCTAGCTGCTCAAAATGGTTGAAAGTTGTTTCAAATGGATGTCAAATCAGCGTTTTTAAATGGTTATTTGCAAGAAGAAATTTACCTTGAGCAGCCACCCGGATTCGTTAGAGAGCGCGAGGAACATAAGGTGTGCAAACTCAAAAAGGCGTTGTACGGGTTGCGACAATCACCTCGCGCATGGTATGATCGAATTAATAATTATTTTATTAAATCTGGGTTTGAAAGATGTCCTTATGAACACACTCTTTACATTAAAAGAAACAAAAATGGACATTTTATGGTCATAAGTTTATATGTTGACGATCTTGTCTTCACGGGAAACGATTTGGAGATGCTGAAAGTTTTCAAAGCTTCTATGATGAAAGAATTTGAAATGACTGATCTGGGAGAATTGCATCAATTTCTTGGGATTAATGTTCAACAAATGAATCAGGAATTTTTATTTCTCAAGGAAAGTATACAGCTGAGATCCTCAAAAAATTCAAAATGGAGAATTCAAATCCGGTAACAACTCCTTGTACTACTGGATTAAAGCTGAGCAAGATAGGTGAAGGGAAACTCGTGAATTCTACCATGTTTAGAAGTTTAGTTGGAAATTTGATATAAATTCGCCACCTCTATCAGACCGAAGAGCTTTGATTTTGTAACCACTTTGTTTCTCCACCATAATTTTGAACCTTTTGAAGGTTTCAAACACCTCCGATTTTTCAAACATTGTGGATGATAGGTATTCTTGAGAGTTTAAATTTCAAGCATCATGGTCCAACAACGTTATATTGTAATAACAAATCTGCTATTTCTGTCTCAAAAGATCCCGTTTTACATGGAAAAACAAAGCACATCCGACTTCGTTTTCATTTCTTAGTTATTATGGTTTAATTGTTCAAATTAAACCATAATAACTAAATAATATTTAATTTTATTTATTTTTATAATTTTAAATATTAATCAACATAAAGATTGTATTAATTAAAAGAATACGTCAATCTAAACTTAAATAATGATGTAATTTTCTAGTTACATTTTGTTACATTTTCCGGTTCAAACACTTCATTTTTTTTACTTTCCTTTATACGGTTGTTTTCTCGTCTTTCTTGTTTTTTTGTTCTTTTTTAGTCTTTTCAATTTACTAAAACAACAGTAGCATTTTATTCAAGAGCATTCATTATCTCTTATCTTAAAATCTCAAATACACTTTTCATGAAATTAGATTCCATAAATATATCGCTTTTATTTGATTCACTAAATTGGAATGTCATTATTTATAAAACTAAATTATACTGATAAAATTATAGGATAAGTTAAAAAAGTGCTTATATGTTCCATGTTAAAAGCTCAACATAAAGAAATAGAATTAACACTTTGAGGATTACTTTTCACCCATTTAACTAACAAATGGCATTCAATAGTAAGCATTTTCAAAAACTAAAAGCGGTAGTTTCATTTCAACATATATTATTAATAATTACACTACATATTATTCATATGAGAAAATTGTTAACAGAGAAATTTTAATATGTTCCAATTTTCCTAACTTTTAAGAAAATTTTAATGGTCTTGATAGTTCATATGAAATAAACTTATTAATACAACATTCTTTAACTTAACTGAAAAATGCCAACTCCTCCTCCTATTTTGTGAAATATAACTCAAAGATTCACTATTTTCATAATAATTTGAATTATATAATAATTAAGTAATTCTATGGTGACTTATAGTGATTCGTAATGATGACATATAATAACAATTTCAATAATAATCTTAATTATATTTTTCTATATGACAAAAAAGTATTTAAAAAAATGCATGATATTATAACACTTAAAAGTGGTGGAATTGTTTTTGTTATCTGGTTATATATTAACTTTTTTCAGTATTTACTAATATTTCTTTTTAATAATTCTTTAGATAAATTATATATCGTAACTCTTTTAACTCTTTAACAATATTTACTTCAAAATAATTTTTTAAATTGTAAAAACATTTCTGCATGAAATGCTTTGGAAGACAAAAAAAAATAATAATACTTTTTGTAATTGGCCTTGTATAAATTTTATGAAAATTAAAACTTTTACAATCCCCACCTCTTTTTAAATTGTTATCAATAATTGTCTCATCTCACAATTTATATTACTCTAAGATGTCAAGTCATTTTCTTTCAAACAATAACATTCAAAATATTTACAGTTAACAATTAAAATTATTATTACAAATTTAACGGGTTAGAAAGTTCAAAATAATAATATTTCTATTTGATCTAAATCAAGAATAATATGATCCAAAAATTATTAATTTCAAATAAAAATATTTTTAGAATAAATATTTGAGATCAAAATCTACTTCTATTTATTTTTTTGATATAAAATTTATACAGGAGAGTTTTACAATTTTGTTCTAAAAGTACTTATGAAAAGATAGGTATTCTAAAATTTTAATTGGTCAAAAGTTCCTAAATGTGGTTAATAAAAAAATATTTTATATTTTTAGTAACAAGTAAAGCTTTTAAATAGGCAAACAACATTTACAGACTACTTAAGTTTTTATTTTCTTCTATTAACTAGTTACAATTTTCACATTCATTAACTATCATTGTATTCTATTTGAAATGATGATATTTAATATGTTTATCAACAATACTGATTAAATATGTGAAACTAATTAATTGAACATAAAATTAACCTTTAATAATATTATCATAACCATGTATTTGATATAACAATATTTGAATATCTTATCTGTTTATAGCTTTTACATATTATTTTAAAATTCCTTTAATTTTTTTTAATTATTGAAATATATAAAATTAATTTTCACGTACGATTCCACGTACATTTTACTAGTTAATTCAAAATTCATGCATATTCATCTTATAACATCAATTACCAAATAAGACATCCATTTTATAACAATAAATTATTGTAAATAATCCGTAAATATTTATTATGAGAATTAGAGCACATTTAAAATTTAAGACATAAACTCTTAGAAATTAACATTACTTTTTTATTACAAGGTTGTATTACTTTATTTGTAAGGTTATATCACTCTTTGAAAAAAATATAAATGATATGCAAGTCAGTTCAAATAATTCAGAACTGCTAATTTGATTTAAAAAAAACTTGTCCATAAACATAGTTGTTTGCAAAGACTCTTAGATTATATACATTGCTGATAAATAACTAGTAAACCTAATTTGACTATCTGATTTCTACTTTTTTTCCAGTAAGTAATGTAAAAATATATAAGTATATGAAGACCACTTGATCTTCAACATTTTTCAGTGTATTCTCATTCATATTTAGTCCTTTGTAGATGATCTTCTCAAAAATTCCATCACAAAACCCGAAAACGCAGAACTAGTATCGCCAAGTAACTGAGTAGGCGAATCGTACTCCACAATTTTCCCTGCATCAAACAAGATAACCCAGAGTAACTAACAAGAAAAGGCGCCAATATGAACAAACCATAAACGTTTTGACTACTTTTCAAATCTCGACCAATTTGAAAACTTGGGAATTGGGATGAATTATAATACGTTTTTACTAACAGGGCTCGAATTAAACGACGTTTTACCTTCACCAAGAACCAAAACGAGGTCATTATCAACTACGGTAGGTATCCGGTGGGCCACTGTGATGACTGTGCATCCACTCGTTTCTTCTCGTATTGTCTTTTGTATTAAGTTATCTGTGGCTGTATCTACTGAAGCTGTAGCCTCATCGAGGACCAATATTCTTCTCCTTTGTAACAAAACTCTAGCCAAACATACGAGTTGCCTTTGCCCCACGCTCCAATTTTCTCCATCTTCAGCAACTGCAAACATATTCGTTCATCGTTATGCAACATATAAGGTAAATTATTTTTTTCGTACCCATAAGTGTCAACTGTCACCCTTATCGTTTTTGATCCCGCGCTTTTCACTTTTCTCACTTTTAGTCCCGCAAGTTATCAAACGTAGCATTTTCGGTCCCATGACCGAATTCCATTAGACGGAACCACGCATGCTTCTTTCCTTTCTTCTAACAGCCACGTGCGCGGTTCAGTCTGTTTTGTGACGGAATTTGGTCAAAGGACCAAAAAGGACTAAAAGTGAGAAAAGTGAGAAGCGCGGAACCAAAAATGATAAGGGTTGACACTTATGGGTACGAAAAAAATAATTTACCCATAACATATATCACTACAACTTTAACGTCTAATAACATTTCTCAAGTTTGTTTGTTTTCTTTCAGAACTAATAGACAACCTGGTGCATCTAGAAACCTCTCGTCTTGCTTCACGTTTTCAGCTAGATGGCATTTGTGTAAAACCTGAAACATTGACACCATTACAAGTCATATAAATCAGATGTTCTTACATCCTCAATTCCATTCATCGTATGTTCTTACCTCCCATATATCATGATCCGAGTGCGTTTCTAGAGGATCAAGATTCGTCCTCAACGTCCCTTGAAACAAAGTTGGATCTTGCGGTATTATGCTCAATCGGGATCTCAAATCGTGTAATCCAATCTTTGAAATGTCAACTCCATCGATCACTATACGTCCTTTCAAAGGCTCAACGACTCTAAACAGAGCTTGAATCAGAGTCGACTTTCCACTTCCAGTTCTTCCCACAACCCCGATTTTCGTTTTACCGGGAAAAATACATGTGATTCCTTTGAGAACTGTAGGAAGAACAGGCTTGTACCGTACATGGAGATCTTCGACTTCAATTATACCGTCTTGTGGCCATTGATTATCGGGTCTACAATCTTCGATAATCAACGGAGCTTCACTTGGTATTCCCGTGAATTGAAGAATCCTCTCTACAGATATCATCTTGTTCTGTACATTGCAGAGGTTCCATATCACCCATGCTTGGATTACATTTAAGTTCAAACCATAAGTAGCCGCTAGTCCCGCCAAACCTGCAATAGATACAATAATATATATATATATATATATCAATATACAACAAAATCTTGTGGCTAAGGGAATGAAATTTCTTAACATTTACTTACTTGGGTCGATAGCGGATCTTGGAAGGTTGACAAGGACGATAAGGAGCACGAAGAAGAGAAGGTTGAACAGAAGGTTGATCCTAGCACAAAGCCATTCCATAGTGCCAGAGTTGTAAAAGGCGAAACGAGAATAATCATCGATAAGCTCTATATTCTTCTTCATAAACCGATCTTCCTGATTGAAGCTACGTATTACTGTTGCCCCGGAGATTGATTCTGAGAAATGATGGAGAATTGGAGCTTGCTGAACTGGAACCATTCGGGCTAATTCTCTTGCAGTAGTGATATAGTACGCCTGCATTTAACCGATTATTACAAATCACATTAAAGGATTATTAAAGGCCAATCGAAAACGTTAATTTGGAAATTGTACTTGCCTGATACCATATAGAGATGGCGAATATAACGAAGAAGAGGAAAAAGACCTGCCACGCTACATGTGACATGAGGAAAATGATGCTCAATAGCTGAATAAGAGCAAATGCTAGCGCAGCTAACCTATACAGAATATCCGTGTCGACTGTGCTTTGATCTGTCGAAGACTGGTGATTCGAAAAAAAAACACGATATTATTAAAACCCGTAAAAAAAATTTCACACATGAAAATAATCAACGATTAGAAAATCGACTTACTCGATTGAGAATTCGACTTGAAGGCGTGGAGTCGAAGAAGGACAAAGGCGCACGGAAAACCGACGTGATCATTCCAAGGAAGAGCCGTTGAGCTGTCTCAATGGCTACAGTCGAAAGCAAAATCGCTCTGCCCAAAATAAAAAACGAACTTCCAGCCGAAAGCAAAGCAAATATCTTGATCAATTGCTTCTTAGTAACAATGTTGTCGTTTTCTGACGCCCAAGCGATCCAATAGTTGCTTGCCATCTGTAATCCTTGAAAGAGAATGTGACACAAAAGGATAATCGGAACAAGGGCTCCTTTGTACGCAGAGGTGACAAATGTCGCGTACACGCGCCATTTTACTCGTCCAGTTTCCGTTTCTTCGTGCAGACTTTGGTCTGAAGGGCTACTGTTATTACCAAGGTCAACAGATTTCACTTCAGTTGCTTCGTTTTGTACGCAGTTTTTGGCTAAGGTGGTTGGTTTTTGAGTGTTGACTTGGTTTAACGATTTAGTGTGAGCAGTCATTTGCCTCGTGAGTTCCCCATCGGGATTTGAAATTAAATCTCGATATGTACCTGTCTCGACAATTCTTCCATCCTTCATAACCTGTAATAAGGTAGCAATTCGCGGTAATAAACGCCTCCTAATCTGTTAAGTAACCGACATATTACTATAAATACATAAAATCTTACCAGCACAAGGTCAGAAGGTTCTAAAAACTCGAGCTGATGAGTAATGTAGATGACAGTCTTATCGTGCAACAGTTGCATTAGGCATTTCTGCAATATGTCGTAAAAACGAACTTAATTAGCATATATAACTTGTATATTTGTAAGTATATATATATATATGTTTTGTTTCTTTTTACTAACCTTGAACATATGAGCTCCAGTATGTGCATCAACCGCGCTAAAAGGGTCATCGAGCAAATATATATCAAAATCGCTATAAAGGGCCCTCGCCATTTGGATCCTTTGTTTCTGTCCACCGCTCAAATTCAAACCCCTTTCGCCAACTATAGATAAATCTCCATCGCCCCACATTTCGATATCATGGTTCAACGCGCATGCTTTCACCACTTTTTCGTAAAAACCTCTATTCATTTCCTTGCCAAACAGGACATTATCTCTAATAGTGCCCGTTTGAATCCAAGCACTTTGTGGGACAAAAGCTTTTGACCCGTACGCTTTAATACTCGGCCCACAAACTCTAGGTATCTCACCAAGTATACCACAAAGGAAACTCGTTTTACCGGACCCCACGGGCCCACAAATAGCCACTTTCAACCCTTTATCTATTTTGATTTTCTCTGTTATCTTAACGGTCGGTTTTTTGGCCTCCCATGCATATTCTCCAGCTTCAATCTCAATGGCCAGACCTGGTTTACTTGGAGTGTGATAGTATGTTAGCCTCTTTTGATCTTCTTCGAGTATAAAATTTTGAACTCGATCGATCGAGACTTTGGTTTGAGCAATCGTGGAAATAAGCTCTGGTAGACGATAAATAGGATCTTGAAGTATACGAAAAGTGGCTAAAGCTGATAGAACCGTCCCTGACGTTAAAGGCGTACCTAATATCACGCAAACGCCAAATGTAATAACCGAGACCAATGTTGGTGAAGCCCAAAACAGGAAAGTCATAGCTGTGCTTGTGTAGAGATATCTTTTAAGACAACCTAGTTCTGTTTGTCTTAACTTAAGAAGATTCTTCAAAAAATCAGATTCCCATGAATGTAGCTTAAGGACTCTCATGCTTTTCAACGTCTCTGAAGTAGCTTTTATACGCGAATCTTTAGCTTCCATTATCTTCGTATGCAAACCCTTTTGCATTTTAGCAAGCGGGACGTTACTTATCATTACGAAAATAGTGGTGAAAAAAGCGACGACAGAGGGTAAAAGGCCTAAATTCTTGTACAAAATGGCTAAGGCAAAAATGACCTGCATTGGGAGCAACCAAATACCGTGAAAATGCCAAAAAAAGCCTCCAATTCTATCGACGTCTACATTTACGTAGTTGATGATTTTACTGCTACTTGTACCTCCATACTTTACTGAAAGTGATTTTTTGTATATTAACACCATTAAAGCCGCCTTAACCCTAATCCCAATTCGATGAGCACCGAAATACCATTGCCTTTGAGATAGAGACTCAACTGTCTTTGCAGTGAAGAAGATTAATGATAGAATTATACCATAATGCCAATTTGAGTTATCATCCTTTGTCGATAAGAAGTTCACAAAGCTCGTAATTAACAGTGGACCGATATAGGCCGCAGTTGTATTGACCCCTGTATAGCAAACCATTTTTGAGGACTTTTTCACCATTTTATCTAAAAGTATGGTATAGATTTTGTCTACATATCTTTGTAATAACATAACTAATAATGGTTTCTATTAAAAACAACTAGTGGACAGACTTACATTGCAGATGTGTTGACGGAAAATCGTAATTATTTTGCATATGAATTTGACATAATTTTTTATATTTATTTTTATCTCACAAACTTTGCAATAACATAACACTTAATTAGTTTAAAGGGATATAGAAAATATTACCTGCAAAAACTGCATTTATAGCCAGAGATATCCATATTGCATCAAGTATGGCATATGGCAATGAGATATCCTGAGTTTTTTGCTTTCTTATAGACTCTTCAAGCAACAAAGAAGCTTCATCAGCGGTTTCTGATCGTGGGATTGGCGGTACATCATTCGACGTGAGCTTTTCATTATAACCCTTATCGAAGAGAGGATTAAGCCACCTAAATGTCAAATGGCTCCAAATTCCAGCACTAGAAAACGGGCCGTTTTTACATCCACTCGAGCTATTATTCTCAAGTAATGGTTGTTGTATAATATCACTCATTTTTTCACAAGGGTTTTTGTGTAGAGCAATAAGGCACAACAATAAAGACAATGGAAGTGAAGCAAAATCGATTATATTAGCTTTAAGGTGAAGATTCGGGGCTTTTATGGGTTCGATACGAAAAATGAGTAAAAGAAAACTACAAGTGCTTGAAAAACCCCAGTATAGAATAAGAACTAATGGCCAACTTTTGGCAACTCTGGTTACTACTGAGTAAACTGAAACCATAAGTGCAAAAGACCAAGAAATAGCTGAGAAAACAGCCTCGATTGGTGCGGTCCCGAGCTTCGAAAATTCATGAAAACACAACCCTAAATAAGAAATGCTGATAATGAAATTCAATAAAACAGTAATCTTGGTGAAAATGGATGATTTTTGTACGTGTAATAAGTGATTATCAGTATTATTATCATCTCTGTAATAATCCCTTCTTCTCTTCAAAACATCCCGCAAAATCCATATCGAAAACGGTACGCAGAAAGCCACATTAACCAACTTCAGATTGAAATTCATCAAAAAAGCTTGATTTTCACAGCTAAACCAAAAGCTTGAAGTTGCAGCTATAAGTTAAGCCTGTTACATAATTGAATAATAATTATTAATATGCTTACAGTAGAAACAAAGTATTGAACAAATCAGGACAAATTTACATACTAAATTGTTGTAGTATATATCCATAACTGGATAAATGTGAAAAAATCACATGGGGTCATTTAAGGTTGCTAAAATTGAAGAACTGGAGGGTCGTTATTTATATCCAAGAATGTAAAAGAAATAAATATATAAAAATGATTAAAAAAAATAAGTCACATCAGCGGATTCTTAACATTTCTAAGAGCAATCCCTATCCTTACATGTGATTTAAATTATAAATAATCCATTTGAAAAAAATATAAAATATTGGGACCAAAATCTAAACAGTCTTTGAAATTTAAATAATTTAAATTTATTTTGGACACTAGTTGTCAGTTTTCTGCAGAGTTAGAATGTCTTCATGCAATAAAAAATTTTGTTTTAAAGTTAGAGATAAGTATGAAGTTTTCACGTACCTGAAATCCATGCCTCCAATAATAAAAATTAATATTTTGTTCTAACAAGTGAATAGCAATTTCTAGTGTATATATAATATACTAGTGTGTAACCCGTGCTACGCACGGACTGAGTTTAATAAAAAATTGTTTATAAAAAACTTTCTGAATTTTAAAATAATAATATTCCAGATCTTTCAATAATTCTTAATTGATACACACATGTATATACAGGGAAACTTGCTGTATTTGTGCTATAAGTTAGTTTCTATTGTAATTTCAGTCAATTGTTTTCCAGTTCATCTCGTATGTTCATTGCATAAAATAAACAAAATATCAAAATATTCCATATATATATATATATATTCCAAGTTGTTACTTTTGGAACTAGGTAAATTTTCAAATAATCTAGCATATGAATGATTTAATTGAATTTAGTTTTGTCACGTAAACGAAATTGAATAAACATACATATTTATTAAATCCAATTTTTTTGCATGTGCTTTTGAATGAATTATTTCTAAGAATTTTTATTTTTAAACCGTATCATAACTGTTGATTCAGTTCTTTGAATTGGAAATTTCATATTGATTGACTCAAATCAAATTATATAAATCATGCCTAAATTGTAGATAATATAAAGCAAATTGTTGATACTGTAAATATTCATACCATAAGAAGAAAAATTTAATGAATTACCATTCATATACATATTCTTCTGCTCATTTCCATAAAAAAGGATATATATCTTCACTATTTTTGCCCCTTTCCTTTTCTAACTTAATAATTAAATTAGCATAGGCACAAACAATTTCAAGTAGAGGTGGGTGGGTACAACTTTAAAAATTGATTCCCATAAAAATACAAATCTATTGGTGACAATGAATGGTTTTTTCTTGATATTAATTGTTTTTTATTAGGTCAATAAAATCAAAGAATTAAGGATGAAGAAAACGTGTAAAAATATGTATTATTGAATGATATTATTTATATAATTACAAGACTCCGAAAATATAAAGTAGAAAAAAGATATATATGAAAAATAAGAATACTAATACTAGAAAGCAAAAATAATACGGAAAATATTATAAATTGCACATTTAAAGGTATATAAAACTGGTATATACTATAGAACATCGCTCTAATAATATGAATCTGATAAAAAAAAAAGCAATAATAATAATAATAATATCTAACAACATTTATTATTCTCAATCACAGGATTCAAAATGATGGAAAAACGAATATTTCTCAATCATGTAATGTTTCTTTTGCTAAATTTTATTGAGACATATAGACAAATTTCAATTAAAAAGTAAGTTTATTTGTAACCACATTATTAAATGGTGCTAATTAAAGTTAATATTTCAATTGTATTATATTGGAGAATTATATTCTGCCATCTGACTTAACCTATATAAAAAAATAGTATTCTTGGAAGAGTGTCATCCATTAACAAAAAAAAATGAAGCTATGAAACACTTTTTCTCCATTTTTTACGGTATTTTTATAAAATATTCCTATGTTAAACCCCATTAAAAGATGGATATAATATTGTTGTGATTATTTTAAATCCTATGTTAAACTCTCATTTGTATTAGAAAAATGGCCTATTTTTTTTCCTCTTATTAACATATTATTTTGACGTTTGTATATTTTCATATAATAATCTTAAACTAGAATAGTGTTATTTCACCAAAAAATACACATAATTTCGGTTATCTTTTTTAAGCGCACTGGGTAAACCCCACTCTTATGGCTCACAGTAGAGAAGACAAATAGACATTCCCTCATCAGGATTCGAACCCGTGACCAATGCCACAACATTCAATGCGCTTACCAACTCTACCTCATCCTACTGTTTCTTCGAACAGTAGGGTGATAATTACTGAGTAGTGGAATACTACTTCTATTCCTAATCATTATAATCGATTATTTACATGTATATATATATATTTATATATTTTTGCACCATTGTTTTAGTAACTTCTTGTCTTTTGAGTTTTTTATGCAGTTGCAATATAATATGTACAAGTATAAAGAGAAATTTCTACATAATTTAAGGCATAATTTGCTCAAATATGTTGTACTAAAAAAATTTATAACATTATGTACTAGAGAATCCATCAATGTCTAAATAGCACCCACATAATTTATAAATATGAGAAATACTTTTTTTCTATTTTATTTTTCTCGAAATTAAAAAATGAAAAAGGAAATGAGAAGTCTTGAAAATGGTTTTGCCAACAGTTAATTAAAAGGGGCGAATTTAAATAGATCCGACCGTTGGTCTGAAATAGCCGTTGCCTTTCCACCCAGACCCTAAATTCATAATTCATCGACTATAACTGAATTTTTTTTCTACAATTACATCGAATCGAAACTTCAAACTGAAAATTCTTGCTTTGGTCATTAATCAAACTCAATTTCGCAGCATTCATTTACTTTAGGTTCTTTATAGAAATTCAAGATTCAAAATCGATAAACGGTGCTTATGGCTTCAAAAACCGCTACAAAAGACATTATCACTCTTCGAGGATCAGCCGCTATCGTTAGTGAATTCTTCGGTATGCCTTCAAATCGTTTGTCTTTTCAACTGCTAAGAAAAAGATTGATTTGTTTTGTTTTGTCTTAATTAGGGATTGTTTTTGAAGAATCGTGACTGATTTATGTGTTTTTCATCTGTTTTTCAGGTTATGCTGCAAACAGGTAAAGAATTTATGGTTTGTTTCATCGATACGTTTTCGTTTCTTTAAATTTTTGTCTTGTTTTGGAATGAGAAATTGAATTTCGATTGGGGAAAATATATTCAGTATATTGTACAACCGTGGAGTTTACCCAGAAGAAAGTTTTGCAAGAGTCAAGAAATATGGGCTTCCAATGTTGCTTAATCAAGATGAAGGGGTCAAATCTTTTATTTCAAATTTAAATTCACAGCTTTCTGGTAATTCTCGATTTCCATTTCCGCTTTTGTTTTTTATAAAACGAATGAGAAGTTTAACTTATAAGTGTATTAAATTTAACTCCATTGATGAACAATGTGAAGAGTGGCTGGAAGCTGGGAAGCTACAGAGGGTAGTGCTGGTGATTATGAGCAAAGAAAGTGGTGAGGTTTTAGAGAGATGGAATTTCAGTATTGAAACGGACAATGAGGTTGTCCAAAAGAGGTAATATGATCTTCTTACATGACATATTGAATCTTCGGGTAGTGAAATCCTTTTTGGCTTTTAGCATGTTTGATTAAAGTTTAAATGGAATTTGGTGTGTAGGGTCTCAAAGGAGAAGAGTGATAAAGAAATTATGAGAGAAATTCAGGCAATAATGAGACAAATTGCATCCAGCATTACATATTTGCCATGCCTCGATGAACCTTGTAAGATTGTTCGAATGTGATTATTCAATGTGGGATTTGGAGGGATTGTGTTTTTCTCGATCAATATGTTTGATTTGGTTGGTGTGTGTTTGTTTGTAGGTGTTTTCGATGTTTTAGCATACACGGATAAAGATTGTGCAGTCCCTTTTACTTGGATTGAGAGTGATCCTAAGCTGATTGCTAATCCTCAGATGGTGAAATTGCATTCTTTTGATACCAAGGTGAATATTTTTCATGTTTGGAAATAGAGAATTAAGTATTTTTCGAAAAATTAATCTGATGATATGAGGTGGGGTTTTGTCTGGCAATGCAGATTCACAAGGTTGATACCCTGGTATCATACAAGAACGATGAGTGGGACGAGGCGTAAATATTAGTGTCGTTCTTGGTGTAAACTAGCAGAAAGAATCAATTTGTTTGATTCACATTTTGTATATCGTGTGTGAACCATGTTGGATATTGTGAATCATTGATTCACATTGTATGTTATTTGTGTGTTCACATTGTTGCAATTGCAGAATATTTGAATATTTTGGTGACTTCACTTCTGTAACAGTGATTTATCAGGTTCTATGTGAAAGAATTTGCCTTTGAATTTCAAGAACCGCCCCACATCATATTCACGTTAATTCTATGTTAGATCGAGTTTAAATGATCTAAACTTGTAATTCTCGGTGTAAGATTTGTATATATATATATATATATATATATATACAAATATGAATATGAATGTAGTAATATAGTTCATATGCTCTAGATCAGGTTTATGATATACCTACTACATATAGTAAACTTGATCAATATATATAGAGAGAGAGCATAAATTTGATCTTGAGCATATGAACAATATATTTGATTTCTCATCAATTTCACCTCAATAGACAAGATTATCATAAAAGTTTATTTTATTACACAGAATAGAACTGTATCAATCTATCGCATTGCAAACAAAACATACGAAATCATCCAATCTCCACATACATTCATTTTAATCTCAACAAACCAAAAACAAAAACAGAACTCCAAAATATCCTCAGGCAATAACGCATTACAAACCAATTCATAGATCTGAAAATTACCTCAGAAAATCAGCAATTCTATCCTTTACTTAATCTCAACAAAGGAAGTGAGTTGCCGGATTTTCTTCCACGGCTTGTCATAAACAACCGCCTGATAATTCTTCGGCGAGGCGGCAACGCCGTCCTTGGCGGAAATGACGAGCTTGTAATTCTTGCCTGAAACCGTCTGAGTTTCCCCCTTGACAATACTTGCGAACTTCAACGATGTCTTGGCCTGCTTGTTGTGCTCATCCACCGCGAATTTAGCGATCTCCACCACCTCGGGGTCTTTCAGGTTAGTAATTGGACGCCATCCGCCGAGGGTGCCGCCGCCGCCTAACGCGGCGGAGGCTTTGTTGGACAGGGAAACCAGGAGAATTGAGAGGAATAATATGAAGAGAAGCGAGAGAGATTTGGGCGCCATGTTTTTCTCCCTAGGGATTTGCAAAATATTATTGTGTTGGGTGTCGGTAAGTTATCTTCTACTCATATATATTGATGGATTATTATATATTATCCTATAGTTATCTATTTTTCTATTACAAAATATGTTAAAAGTATATATTTTGATGGATCAATATATATTTATTAATAAAAAATATTATATACCATAATTTCATACCAGTATTTTTCACCTTGGATGTATTGAATTTAATTGATTTAATTAAATGTAAATATGATTATTTATCAAGAATAGGGGTAAGTGAAAAAATTAATATTATAAAAGTTGTGGTATATAATATTACTCTATATAGATATATTATTAATATATTATGTGATTAATGTTATTTGGGTGTTTGAACTATCGAATCACTAATTATCACTCCAATTTAATAATAAAAAGAGGTTTGCCTTTATAATTTGCAAACTGTATATGGGGATAAGATAATTCAAAAAATTACATATAACATTTTCTAATTTCATTTTATTATAAGAAATTGGATGAAAAATGTAAAATAACCAAAATGCCTCAAATTAAAAAATAATTAAAAAAATAAAGTACCACTTTATCCTTTCTCATGGTGGTTCCAAATCTTAAAGGCATCATTACAAGTATTTCTCTACAATTCTAGATTCTTAAATTAGGTTCCAAGTAACCGTACCTTGTTAACAATGCCAAGCAATCTCTGCGAGTATTCTTCCATCATATAATCCCAAATTTCCTTGGTTGTTTCGAGAAACATTAATGCATGCATGCATTTAATGTAGTCATTATCCTATTTATTTGGAAATCATGGGTTCTTATTGAGTCAAAAAAATTTGGATATTTTTGTCATTGGACCCAATTGAGCCCAATTTCCAGCCCATTATAAACTCAACCCAAATGAACCCAACCAAAACCCGACTCAATCAACCCAATTGTCATCTCTTCTTCTAAACATACAGACTAAGCATGTCGCGGGTATTACCGTATTCGTACCTGCTCAAAATTTATTATGTTCGACTCGGACCTGATCCGTGAGTTGTTAAATCTGTACCCGGTCCGTATCCGGTAATTTTTAAACTTTCGGTACGGACCGAGTATTTACCCGCATAAATCCGTGGGTCTATCGTGCGGTCAATACCCGATAATTACTCGATCAATACCAATTAATTCTCTATTATCGTGTCAAGATACAAAAATTCATTCATGAGTTTTGACATTAATGTCCCTTTGAACACTTCTCGTATTCATTTCCATTAATAAAAACTAATTTTACACACTATTAGTTTATTGAAGTATGCCCTTTAAACATTTGTCATATAATTTAGAAAATAATAAATTAAAAAATCAAATATTGTTCAGTTTTATTTTCAACAATCACATCCTTACAATTAATCAAAGACTGATGAATTAAAAAAAAAAGATAAAATATAAATTCTCTAATTAATCAAAGACTGGTGAATTAAAAAAAGATATAATATAAATTTTCTAATAGATATGTGAGAATGCTATAAAATATTTTTAAAAACAAAAATTGGATCGGGCGGGTAATAACTCACCTGATACATATATATATATATATATATATATATATATATATACACGTGTTGCTCATAAATTTAATGTTGATCACTTTTATATATCTATTACATATTTACATTACTTCTTGTGTATATCAACAGATCATTTGATTGTTCTATAGTTTGTGTTGATATTGGATCGTCTTGGAAGTAGACTGGTTTCTTTGTTATTGTAAGAACCAAGTTTTGTCTCTAAACAACAATCTATTTGTCATATCAATCAAAGGCTAAACTTACAAGTTTGGCCTAAAAATTAAAATACATGTTATTGGTAGGATAAATCGAGTAATCAAAACTAACGAATGCCCTTTATAATCTTTGACATCATGAGTAAATTCAGGTCATATAATTGGACTCATGAGGACCTAATCACTAAAACAATAGGATGAGATTGAATTCCTCACTTTCCCAAAATAGAGCTAACATTTATTTGATCACATTGGTGAATAGCTACATTATGTGAATTCTTTGGTGCAATGTGAAGAGGGTTGAGTAAGAAAAATAGAATATACAACACAAAGCCAAACGAGGGACGAGAAATGGATATATACGACACGAAGGGTCTCTCGTGGGCGGATCAGTGGGACCCGGAGCCTCTACCGTCTGAGGGAGGGTACGAGAAGAAGGGTAAAGATAATTCTAGAAAAAACAAGTTAGGCAAGAAAATACTCAGCCTTTTATGGATCAAAAACATTGGCAAGAAACCAAAGAATAACTTAGACAATGTTTAAGTTTCATGAGATGATGTCTTAATTAGGTTGTCCTAGATGTCATTATTTTTCCATCATTCAAACGTTTGTTTTGTAGATTGATGGATGCTTTGTGGGTATATTGAGGCTTTGAGGTGATTTAGATTTATTATATTATTATACTAATTTTATTTATTTTTTCAGCTTGGTTTGTATGAATTTAGCAGGCAATATGTTGTTTGGTGGGAGATTTTGAATTTTATTGTTTTTTAAATAAATAAAATATATATCGAATAATTGTATGGCGTTTTGTTATTTTCTACTTTATGGATGAATAGAGTAGAGATGGGAAAAACTATGCAATTTTGTTTGTTAGTGGTAGTGGTAATAGAGCTTATCTTTTCGGAATTTGGTTATTTCATTTTCTCATGTCGATGATATAGCATGTTTTAATTTAAATGATTGGCACAAGTGCTTCTAAAAATTGGACCAGACTGGCCAATAGAACCAGATCTTATTTGTTGTCCAGTTTGGGCCTTTGGGCCTTCGGGCCTTCGAAGCTAAGAATTGGTTAAAATAATTTGAAATGGACCCAAACTATCTAGTGTCATCGGGTCCTAGTATCAGACCTTACGGGTTGGATCCGAATGGGTAAGTTTTCTATTAAACGGGTCTGGATTCGAGCAATCCTTGTCCATTGGCAAGTCTACATTGGCCCATGCATTGAATAAGAATTTATGGACATTTTTATCATATAATTAAATGACATAAGCCTCACATAAATAAATCTAGTGTTTAATATCGGCTCCTCTATGTCAACATTGTCGTTCAAAGAATAATTATTCGTTAGTATGTAAGAAATTGATGAAAGTTTTCACTCACGAATAAATATTAAAAGCTTTTCTTGTTGATTTGAAAAAATATATTAAATTAATTATAGATTAAAATAAATGAAACAAAATTGTGAAGTTTTATCATTATTGTTTTTTAAATATGAAAAATGTAGCCTCGCATCAATTTACTCGAACGAATTTATCCAAAATTATTTCTTATCTTGTCATAGGTTTTATATAACACATAAAAATGTAAATTGATTTTTAACATATAATAAAACATAAATCCCCCTAATATATATATATATATATATAGATACAGAAATAAAAGAATCATGATTTGGTGAAATATCAAAATTATTTTGGCACTGGAAGTCCGCCCTCATTTCCCTCGCATTTGCCGCCCCTTCCATCTCTGACTCTCAGCAGCTGCGATATTAAATACACACAGACACATACACAGCGAAATTCAAAACAAAAATCCAAATTCAATAATGGGGAATGAAGAAAAGAAAAGAGATAGAAACAAGAATCTGATAGTGTTGACCGGAGCCGCCGCTGCTCTTGCTGCCGTGGCAGTCAACTTTGCTATCACTGCACTCAATACCCACTTCAAAAATCGCAACAAAAAAGGTGTACAGTTAGTCAACACTACACCCATGCCTTTCAGTGTTTATATAGTGGATATTTGTGTTAATTGGTTATCTATCATAGTTATCTTGCCTTTCCGATGTAAATGTCTAGAGCCCAGTTCTTGTGTTTTGTTTTTGCTGTTTTGAATATTGAAGTAGGCTTATTACATTCGTTGTGGTATGAAGATTTTGGCTTTTTAGATGATATTAACTCACTATGATGGTAGAGGGCCTTTTGTGTTCTGACGCTTCTGAATTTCGTGGAAAACTATATAGTTCTTGAAAAATTTGATCTCTTGAATTGGGCTTTAAGGTGTATATGTTTTTGTAATGTAGATTTTAACTAATAAAGTTTGTTTCGACATGAATTTTCCGTGATTGTTTTTGAGATTTTGTTTGCTGTTTTGGATTTCAGTGGTTCCAGGATCAAATGTTCGGATAAATCTATCCGCATCTGAAATACTAAGGTTGGCAGACCACATTATAGCAAAATCTAAGAAGGTTCATGATGCAGTTGCTTCAGTTCCACTTGACAAGGTATTGTGGCAGTTTTGTTAATGAATACGGTGATGATAAATCAAATATATGATCAAGATGAAATACATATGTATAATAAAGGCGTCATCTGATTTTTGTAGATTTTGATATATGTACCCTGTATTCACAGATGTAAGTGTGCCACCAGCAAAACAATCAAACAAGTTATCATGCTTTCCTTTTTCCATTCTCTAATAATTAGCTAGAAAACCTTCTACTTCTTATAAAAAAAGATGTAGATCGCATCTCATATTCGTTTGTACATATAACAGAATTCACATTATGTCTAATCTATACAATTATTGAAATGATATATCTGATGCTTTTCTTCATTCGTCTTTATATATGTTGATTAGGTAATTGATGATTGAAAATTATCATTCACCAAGACATCGATAGGCATCTAAACTTTTTATGTCATTCATGTTTTATATTCATGTTCACATACCCCTGATATATATATGCCTCACAGGTAACTTATGCAAATACAATACTACCATTGGCAGAATTAGAAGCACAACAATTTCCTCTGGTACAGTCTTGTTTACTCCCAAAGTTGGTCGCTGGTTCTGAAGATATTCGTAAAGCAAGCATTGAAGCTGAGAGAAAAATTGATGCTCATGTTTCTGCATGCAGGTTTTGGTTTAGATTAAGTTTTCGTCTCTTAAGTCTGTCCTTGTTGTAACCTTACTCACGGATTAGGACGTATTTTCACATGACTCTTGCCAATAAGGATAAGGAAACACAATTTCAGGAATTACATTGATCAATGGAAACTGGATCACCTCATCGAACACCACACACCACTTGACCTGGGTGGGAATTTAATCTGACAATAATTTTATAATTTGTTTAGAACCCTATATTGTATCTCCCACATTCAATTCTTTTGAACTTATAATCACCCCCTTTTTGTTTGCTTAAGACCGGAAACTTGGAGGATATAACCTTGTCTAGGAAGTAGGAACATGTATTCAAGATCAGCAAGCATTTGCTAAGTTGTAGTCAAATAATTTCAAAATGATAATGTAGTTTTTAAGGATAGGTGGTGCTTTTGGATAAGAATCAGTGATGCTTCAAAGAGAAGTTGATTGATCTAAAAATCGTTCTGCAGAAAAATCATAAAATCAGTGAGGCGAAAAATTAAGGATTTACAGATGGAATTCCTTAGAAGAGTGCTAAACACACATAAATGGGGTCTATCAGGTTACACATGTTCAGGGTTTGATATCCACGAACCTCATAAAGGTGGATGTGTAGTTTATCTAACATGTATATTATAACAATCTTGTAGGACTCATAATGATATAGTGGATCTTTACGGTATGTTTTGAAGAGCAAACTCATTGTATCTGTTGAATAGATTGAATGGTCAGATATATCTGAGAAATTCCAGATTGTGTATCTTTCGGGTTGTTGACATATTATTATTTGGTGACTGTCCTTTATATGTTTTGCTTTGATATTAAATTATTCTTCATTTTCATGCAATACAGTAAACGTGAAGATATTTACCGTGTAATCAAAGCTTTCGCAGCACGGGGAGATTGGATAAGCTCCGAAGTCAAACGCTTTGCACAATATTTGGTATGACGCTGTAAGAAAATGCTTTTGTATTCTAATGCTGCTTTATCGAATAGTCATTATAGACTATAGCTATCTCTCTTTTTATCTTCGTGAATTGAAAATAATGTTCTTGTTCCTTTTAATCATGTTTGCTTCAATTGATTTTTATGTTGTCCATTTGGGATGGTGACCCTTTAGCTTTTCACCAGCTTCATTCCGGAAACTATACACAAAATTTGTTTAGAATAACATAAGATGATGCAGATGTTATTAATGGCCTATGTTTTTGTTGGAAAAACTGCAAATAAACCTTTAATGTTTTGCCCTTTTCTTGTTTCTTTTGTTGTTCACGTTTCTTTTTCTTATTTGTTTATATCAATCTTGCTTGGATATAGATTATGCTCGTCACTATGATCATCTATGGAATTAATTGATCTTGTTACTCTGCATTTACAATCTTTTCTTTCAAAATTGAAAATCTCGGGTACTAGTGACGTGCTTGTATAATTCATGCATTCATTCCTTTAAGAGTATGAAAAACCCAAGGCAACAACCAGTCACTTGCTAGATTGCTGGCTGATGGAAATGATTTTCTTTCTACTGATGTTTTCTTTCCTTTTAACACTGTTTGTTAGTCAAATCTTTATTTTTAATTGTTTAGTGACAGGTTCGAGACTTTGAACGGAATGGATTGAATCTTACCTCAACTAAGAGAGAGGAATTGGAGCGTGTAAGGGCTCAAATAGATGAGCTAAGTATGCGATACATCCGAAATCTGAATGATGATAGTTCTTTTCTTCTTTGCCATGATATGGAGCTTGCTGGTTTGCCTCCAGAGTTCCTCAAGGTTGGGGTCTGAACCATACTTTTACTGTATTAAACCTACCTTATTTGAATTGATCTTTCAGTAATTAGGTCGAGATTTCTAACCTTCTTTTCTTCCTTGATATACTTGAATGTTCTGTCTCTCTCGCTCAATCTAATTTTTTTAAGGAATAACACAGTATAAAGTCAGGAAGCGAAACAATAAATATTGCTAACTGTAAAGGAAACTGTCAATATGTAGAAAACCAGTCTTGGAATGGATAACACTTAAATTCGTTCAACTTTATCTCAGATTTTAAATTTGGTCTATTGAGATGTGAGCTTGATGAAATGATCTCTCTCGTTCTCTCTATCTCTGTTGTTGAAAAGGAATGGTATGTGAGAATTTATCATTACAACCTCAAGTGTTCTGTTATATGAGAAAAGAAGAAATAATACATCCTCAGATTTGAAATTGTACCTTATAGGTCAACCAGGTGCAAAAATGTTTCCAATTTATCCGAAAATATTCTCTCTCTCTCTCTCTCTCTCTCTCTCTCTCTCTCTCTCTCTCTCTCTCTCTCTCTCTCTCTCTCTCTCTCTCTCTCTCTCTCTCCCTCCCTCCCTCCCTCCCTCCCTCCCTCTCTCTCTCTCTCTCTGTTTATTTCTCTTAACGTTTCGAGAAAACTAAGTTGATGAGCAGATTGTCAGAAGCGATCAAATATTGCTAACTGTTAAGTAATCTGTCAACATGTTCATGAACTAATTAAGTTCAAATTTGGTTCAACTTTCTCCCAGATTCTTAATTAGATCAGATGCAAGTCTGATGAAATGACCTGCATTTACACTGTGCTAAGTTGGATTGCTTTCTTGCTGCCAGTACTGTGGCCTTAAGTAAGTAATCGAATGATATCTGTGTCTGTTTCTTATACAGAGTTTGGATAGAGCGGAAAATAGCAAATTCAAGGTGCTCATGAGAAGTCATCACGTGTCACCCATCCTTGAGTTATGTAAGGTAAAATCTGCAAAGTTCATGCATCCAATTTTTGATCTAAGCTGCTAAATAACCAATTACCATGCCCCATTCATTTGCTTTCGATTTCAAAAAGGAAATTAATGAATTTTTTAAAGACTTGAACAACGTAATATTGGATCTCAGATTGGAATGGAAGGCTACACTATCTGTATGTTGTTCTGTAAATGGTGAATACTATGAAGCTTGAACTTTCTGGAGTGATTAAAAACATGAATTCTCACTATTATCTGTCCATTAATTATTGACATTAAGGATTCACCAGGGAACCAGAATAAGACTGGGAAATCTTAAGCACTTGAGTAAAGATTAAGAGAACATTTCAGCAATCTAATATTCCTACCAGTAGCTACTTTAATTTTGTGTAGCATTTTACTTTTCAAGTTATTAAGTACGATTAGAAAACGTTTGTGCTTGAAATTCCTTTCAGTTAGATGTCTGTTTAAAGGACATTTAGACTGCAAGTGTTCACAAGAAAACGGAAGTAAAACTTTGAGATCTTGAATAAGAGTTAAGAAAGCCATCTACCAATCCAGTGTTTTTAGCTCTAATTATTTTGATTATGTCTCAGAAATTTCCTTTTCAAATTATTATTGCTACATAATTTAATTTTTCCTTTTTATACACTGCACATAAGCCTACTAGTATAGACTATAGAGTATAATACGATGCAACTGTTTGTGTGTGATAACTAATATTTTTGTTCTGTAGATAGGATCAACCAGGAAGTCCGTAGCTGTGGCTTACGGGCAGAGGTGTGAAGTCAATCTTTCTGTATTGGAGAAACTGGTAATGTCTAACTGTTCATCTATCAATTAAGTGATAAATTTTGTTATTCTGTTGCAGTTCTTAATTAAACTTTGTCTTACTAAAGTTCTGTGCTTCCATCTCTTATCGTCCATACAAGATTTGGATTGGTGATATTCATCTTTACATGACACTTGTTGATTCTAGAATTATAGAAAGTTTTTAAAATTCTGTTTCTTGTAAGACAATTTATTGCTATATTATATTGCTTTTGGTCTTCCCACCTTCAGTACGTCTGAAATACTATAAGTAGATATGGAACATATTTGAATCTTCATTTGGATAAGGTCTGAGAGGTGGGATTATATGGAAAACATGGTGTGAAATTCATGAAACTGATATAAAAAAGAAGAAAATGGTAGTCATCTTTGATTCATACACAAAGAAAGGTGTAAAAAGGCCAAAATAGTTGAATTCCAGTAATGTCAAATTGTTGATGTTAATTTAATCATAAGAAGGATTGGCAAATATAAGGCCATTTTATCTGTTTTGACTGGAAAGTAAGGGGGTGTGGTACAAATCTCAACCCACTTGTTACTCACAAAATAAGTGAATGTTTTGTTAAAATTTGTTAGTTTCTTGTGCATCCTATGTCTGAATAAAGAATTATCGTTTTACATTCATCTTCTCTCTTGTACTTCCAGGTTCAGTTGCGCCATAAACTTGCCAGATTACTTGGCTACTCAAACTATGCAGAATATGCTGTTGATCATAGAATGGCAAATTCATCGACAAAGGTTTGTCCCGGTTTATATCACTATTTCCTGACGCGATTTCATTGCCTTTTAATTGATTAAAGCACACATTCACCATTCATTTGTCACTTAAAGGCTGTCATTTGTATAATATCTTTCAGAATCCACTATTTATTGGCCATAATCGGTTTTGTAATTGATTCAAGTACGATTGATCAGGAAATAACTGCATTCTAACATGACTTCATATTGGAAAACTTGCCTATGTTTTCTTTAGGTATTCGAGTTCTTAGAGAAAATATCTGCAAGCTTAAACGAGTCAGCTTCAAAGGAACTTTATATGTTAAAGGAATTAAAGGTTTGCGTATTTATTCTCATCTCTACGTTTGTTCACAAAGCTGGCCTTCCAGCTTGAGCCAAATGATTGTCTTCTTAATGGAATGTAACCCTTTATGATTTTTTTTGCTGGTGGTTAAGAGAAAAGAGGAGGGAGAAATTCTCTTTGAACTTTCAGATATACCATATTACATAAAGAGTCTCAAAGAACAACAATTTGATCTGGATTTTGGAGTTGTCAAACAGTATTTTCCGCTCAATGTAGTCTTATCGGGCATCTTCAAAATATGCCAAGACCTTTTTGGTAATCATTTGTGCATTTATGTACATATACTGACTCATGTTAATGATATTCGATTCAATTTTTTATTGCTTACTGCAGGCTTAAGGTTTGAGGAAGTAGTAGGTACAGAAGTTTGGCATCAGGATGTGCAACTCTTTTCAGTTTTTGACTTGACCTCCGGTGAATTAATGGGTTACTTTTATCTTGATATATATACCAGGTTCATTTTTTCACCATACATTATTTTAGCTGGAATCATATCAATTATCCTCTGCCTTGTAACAAACCAAACTGAACCTTAAGTTTAAATTTAATAGGGAAGGAAAATATGGCCACACCTGTGTCGTGGCTCTTCAAAATGGTTCGTGGATTAACAGTACAAGACAGGTGATTGGTTATATTATATTATAATTTAAAGATTTACTAAAGTGCTTTTGGTAAAATTTTATGGCATGCCTAGAATTTGTTTGCAAACTATTTTTCTTAATATTCATCTAATTTTTCTCCTCTAGATGCTCCCTTTTTCAAGTTCATCAAGTTGCTGATTTTATTAATTTGTAATATCATTTACATGTCACGTTTCTTGTTATTCATCACATTGTTAAGGCATTGGCCTGAGCTTCATAATGTATTTTACCCTCTCTGTTGGTTATTTTATTCCATATATACTCATGATGGCTGTACCTTGATTCTGTATGTTTGTCTATGTTATTTAGCGATATATGATTGAGGCTTGACCTTGTATGTTGTCTGTATTGCTTCAAACAATTGTTTCAAGTTTGGCCTAACATCAGTTTGTCATTTCCAGATTCCGTTGGCATTACTTATTTCTCAATTGCAAAAAGAAGTTGATGGACATCCTGGATTGTTAAGATTCTCTGAAGTAGTAAACTTACTCCACGAGTTTGGTCATGTGGTATGTTCCATTCAGGTTTTACGTTTACCTACATTCTATGGATAAGAATTATACTCGTCTCTGTAAAACTGCAAGAAACATTATATAAAATGATGTTATATAGGGCACTTGTTGAGATTTGTTGCTCTTTTTCTTGTTTTTTCCTTTCTTTTTCTCCGTCTGAGTTTTGTATGGTTTCCACATCTTTGCATAATTGGAAAAGCCAATTTGTGCTTGGAAAAAATTCAGTCAATAAATAAATATTTTGTTATATAAGTGATATATTAACAAGGATCAGTAAATATATTGTTTCAATTATTACTTTCATGACTTGGTAATCTATTTCATCACAATTGACCACTTTCCTAATTTATAATTGTCTGACAATTTTTGTTTCTATTTCATGTGATTACGTTCATTATCTACCTTTATTGAAAAATGATCGAACTTTTGAATTTAGTACCTGCTCTGATGCTCCTAGGTGCATCATATTTGCAATCGTGCACCATTTGCTAGATTTTCTGGCTTACGCTTGGATCCTGACTTTGTGGAAATCCCCTCCCTTTTATTGGAAAACTGGTAGGTCTAAATTTGTTAGTTATTTTCATTCGAAGCATATGTGATTATATATTCCCTGATGTACTTCCGCAAAATTTATGATTAGGTGTTATGAGAGCAAGTCTCTTAAAATGATATCTGGTTTTCATCAGGTAATTTGATTATTTAACTTCTCCTGCAGATTTTGGTTTGTAGTCTTGAACTTATGATTGAGTTTTCACTTCTCATTATATTTTTCAAAATGTCATGCTGAACAGACTGAAACTATGCTAATATTCAGTTTTTGTGTACCGTCTTGATCATATGATTTAATTTTTGTTACTTCCATGTGTAACACTAAGTT
Source organism: Verbascum thapsus (assembly GCA_963669365.1). Classification (NCBI taxonomy): domain Eukaryota; kingdom Viridiplantae; phylum Streptophyta; class Magnoliopsida; order Lamiales; family Scrophulariaceae; genus Verbascum; species Verbascum thapsus. Next base: position 23,934,896 of record OY770105.1, read on the forward strand.
GAACTTGTGTTCTCTAGCATCGTAATAGAATGTACATTGAATAACTTTTGGTTTACAGGATATTACAAGGCCTATTGAGGATGAAATATGTAAATCACTTAAGAGATGGCGGTGTTCCTTTTCGGCGCTCAAATTGAAACAAGAAATTCTTTATTGTAAGTATTCACAATGCAACTGACAACTAACTCTTTCTTCATCTGCTTTTGTACTTAATTTGACAACCAAAGTTTATAATGCTTGATGATTGTATTTTCAGGTCTTTTCGATCAAATCATACATTCTACTGAAAATGTTGACATGATTGGGTTACTCAAGCATCTTTATTCTAAGGTAATTTTTGCTTGTGATCCCCCCATATAACTGGTTAGCTTGTTGTTTATATGCTTAAGCTCTGTTTATAATGGCAGGTTATGTTAGGATTGCCAATGTTAGAAGGAACAAATCCAGCTTCATGTTTTCCTCAAACTGCTATTGGCTATGATGCTACTTGCTACAGCCGGATATGGAGTGAGGTATGCCCTATTTCTCATCATATGTTTTGTTCATATAATTCATTGCCAGGGATCACAATCCTACCACGATTATTGATTTCCCTTATGTTGCGTTTGGAACTTTGGATAGAAGGTTTTAAAAGCTAAAAGCTTCAAGCCAATAATACAAATCCACCAATATTGTTTGGTTGAATAGTTTGAGTTATTACTTGAGGTAATTTACATAAACAACCCCTGTTCGGAACTTTAATTATGAAATAACACCGCAAGACTTGAGAAATTACCATGATTCCCCGTCAGTAAAAGTATTTTATAATTTCACCCCGTATTATGCAAGTTGTCAGGATTTGACACGAGTGTCTTGGTCGTATGCAATAGGTTTTTGCCGCTGATATATTTTCCATGAAATTTCGTGATGACATTTTTGACCAGAATGCTGGAATGCAGTTCAGGAGCAAGGTAACATATACTCCGTCTTCATAAAATTCTGTCCCTTTCGAGAAATTAGATACTATTTAATGAGTATTTGATGTTAATGTTGTCTTTCAGAGTACAAGTTTCTGGCTTAAACATTGTGTTAATGTCGTTCGACAGGTATTGGCTCCTGGTGGTGCAAAGGATCCACTTGAGATACTGTCGGATTTTCTTGGACGGGAGCCAAACATACAAGCTTTTATCGACAGCAAAGCTCATTCAGTCTAATATTAGTTTGTCCTAATACAGCAGGTTGGGCTTTTTTTTTTGGGTGCATTTTGCAAAGTTTTGTAATGCAATTGGTGAATTTGTAGACATTGTTGTTTCTGTACGGAACATGGTCCAGAAAGTTCAGGCACTGTAATGAGAACTGCAGTTTCCTTATCAATTTGATGTAATGACTAAAGTTTTGCATGGTTTTTTGAGGTGAATCAGTTGGTAGTTTAGGGCATCTCCAATGGATAACACTAAAATGGTGTGAGTTTTACACCATTTTAGTGTCTGCTACAATAATGTTGCTCCAATGTATAACACTAAATTTCACACTAAAAGTATATTCCACATAATATTCTTTTTTAATCCCATTTACTATTATTTCTTATATTTTACAAATAATACTCTATATTAAATTCTTTATTACATATTCATCCAAATTAATATTTTTTTATATTTTATAAACTTATAAAATTATACAATGATTATTTAATAATAATATCTAATATATATATTTTTAATATTTTATCGATGAAATTAAATATCAACGAAATTAAAATTGTACATAATATATAAAAATTGAATTATATTTAAATAGAACATAATTAAAAACGATTAGAAATACAATTCACTAATTAAAATCGAATTCCATGGACTTAATCGTAACATTTTCAAAATTAAAATATATAAAATTTTCAAAACATAACATATATAAAAAAAGATAATATATATAAAAAAATAACATATATCTAATCGTAACATTTTTAAAATTTAAGGACTTAATTGTAAATGGACCAAATTGTACCATTTTATAAATACATATACCAAATTGAAAAACAAAAAAAAATAACTAAAAAAAATAAAAACCCACGGCAATTTGCCGTTCTACTGTTCACCCACGGCAAATTTGCTGTGGGTGGACCCCATTTTTGCCGTTCCATTGGAGCACTATTTTGGTGCTCCAACACCAAAATGGTGCTCCATTGGAGATGCCCTTATGTGATCTAGATTACTGAAACCGAATATATACCAGTGTTTTTGTTCTTGATCTAAGATGGTGGGTCCCACATGATGATGACATGGAGTAATCGTGACCATTTGATCTTGATCAATAAATCTAGGCACTTTAGAGATATGGCAAATTTTGGAACATGAGATTGACTGTTCTTGAAGAGCTATAGAAAAGAACAAACAATAATATGGGACCATAATCTCAGTAGCCAATCTATGTGAACTGCCTTATCAACCATTAGAAACTCCATCAAGCTTTTGAATAAACAATCTTCACAGCTAAAATTTGTTGAATTACATCCACAATGAAAAAGAGAAACAAAAGAGTAAAAAAACAGGGCACCTCTTGGACATAACAACCATTCAAGACTAGCCGTGACTAGTTAAACATCATAAACTATGCACTTCTTCGTGCTGGATTTTCATCGATAAAATGAAAGAAAAAAAACTTAAATTTAGAATGAAAACGGACAAAATCTCCAAGTTTAACTAGCATTGAACTTCAAAGAGATGTTATCTATGCATTCACAGTCTGCTTTTGTGTAGATTCCTCAGTCTGCAAGCTCTCGTAGTATTTAACCAACACTTCCCATCCACCTGGGCACATAAAACCATCTGGAGGATTTTCACCGGTTCTTGCAAAAGTTCGCATCTACACAAATGCACATGAAACTTTGTAAGAGAAATGTTTCATATATTAGGGTGCTGAGTTTGATAAAGACAATATCTCATTCCTTTAAAAATTTGCCATGACAATTCAATATGATGAAGGGAATTTTGACATGATGTTTTGACGAAAAATGAATTTTTGGTTCCATAAGTACACCTCTGTACACATTTTATCTCGAGCTTTTGATTTGTCTCACATTGTATCCCTTAACCTTATAATAATCCCACATCACTAAATTTCAGTTCAAAAATTAACGGAAACATGCTAGTGAAACGTGCGTGGCCGTTAACAGCAAAAATGGACTTAACGGCCATGAATACTGCACATGCGTGATTCTAATAGTTTTAGGACAAACATTTGGTCTGGACCAAATGTGAGATTATTTAATAGTTAAGGGTTGCAATGTGAGACAAACCAAGAGCTCAGTGCCCAAATGTGTACAAGGGCATACTAATGAGGTCGAAAATGCAATTTACCCTAATATTATGATCATGCTCACATATAGGCATCTCAAGTCTTGGGGATAGAATAATCTTTAAACTTATGTTACTATTCAAGCATTTATAACACTCGTCAATTTCATTAAAAAAAGAATCTACTCCCAAATAACAACTTACCTTGGTTCCAGAGATGAAGAGAAAATCTTTAGCGCGAGAAGGATCAAAAAATGCCATCTTCTTTGCAACAGTATCATATGCAGCCACCTATATCAAAAACAATTCTCATATCCCAAATGTTATTATAAGTAATTTAGAATGCAGCACTTATCATGAAATTCAAAGTTGTTATATAAATATGTGTATATATTATGGCCCTTACCCTGAATGGCAAAATGTTCAACTTCTCGAGACCAGGTGCCATGCTAAGAACCTTCTTGCCATGATCTGGATCATACAAGTCCCTCTTCTCTGTTGGGTGACCCATACCGGCAGGATCACGGCCCACGATATAGAAATTTGCACCTGCGTTTATTCGTGCCTTTGCATGCCACTGTACTTCAGTTGGTCCAGCATAGTGCATTGGTGAAGGGAAAATGGAGACGATAGTAGTTTCAGGATCGAGAACACCATCTTCAAGTACCTAGTTTGAAGATTATAAAGATCTTGACTTAAAATGAAGGCTATATATATACATAAAATGAAGTATTTTAGCAGGTTTTAAGAGATGGGCTAGCATAGTAGTTTAAGATATCTACTATTCAACATCAAGCTAGAAGGTATTGCAGGAATGAACTTCTTCATAATGAATACTTTGATAGCAATATATTTTGTGAAAAATTAAGTATTTAATCATGCAACTCAGCAATGAGAGGAAAATGTCTTTTTCAAGGAGGGTATTTTGATAAAACAGGTTGGATTAATGATTTGAGGGGAAGAATTCTAATGTGTTCATATTAAGTGGACTTGAAAGTCACCATAATGATAAAGCAAAATAGCTCGGAAATAAAAACTTAAGGATTTGGAATCCATTGTATCATGAAATTATCCAAACAATCTCAATGGAATTGTTATTCCTTTAGGGTGTGTTTGGATTGAAGGATTTGAATATATGGATTTCAAATCCGTCAATAAATCCATGAAGTTTGTTTGGATGTATCCAAGTTATAACTGATTTCAAATCACTCAACATTCACTTTGAGCTATTTTCTCCATAACTACGGTGAATCTCAAATGACTCCATTTTAGGTGTTATTTCAAATCTTTCCTCCAGATGCCCTCCTCAAATCCAAATCCAAATCCCTCGATCCAAACACACCCTTAAATTCAAAACTCAGACACAACCTCAAGAAATTTTCATATGCTCACTGACGAAAGCCTATGCTAAAGTACTTCATGTTTTCATAGAACAATAGCTTTCCTAGCAAAAGACCCTAAACTCGTTTTAGCTTCTTGTTACTGTATTTCCTTCATAAAAACTTCTCAATCGTGCAAATTTTCCTCCTACTTTACCAAGCGCCCATGTTGTTGACTAAACAAATTAAAAGAACAGACAATTAAGAAAAGCAATTAGCCACAAAAACCTTGCTATGTTGTTCCATGCGAACATCGAGTGGCACATCATCAGCCTTTGTGTAACCTCCTAAAGGATGAAGCAAAAGGATCGGATTCTTGTAGCCCATTTCCAAAAGCCTCCTACGAGTATCGTTCATCAGCAAAGCATGGCCATTATGCACTGGATTTCTCAACTGAAAAGCAAAAACTGCATCTGCTTGACGTTTATCAAATTCTTGGCGTAATTGTTTTGGAGAAAGTCTGTAGTGATCAAGACCGTCATTGTATTTGATTGGCTTTAACACTTCGAGATCTCCACCAATGAGCCAATTTCCGGCCGGAGTTATTACCTCCTCGACATAGGGTAGACCTGGTGCTGTGGTTCCCCATGTTCTTGCAATTCTTTCTTCTTTGTTGTGCTTGTATATTTCAATGCTGTCAAAGAAACAAATGGCTAAGTAAGAGTATATCATTATGCAATCTGTATATTTTGTTTCAAGCACTGGATAAACAAGAGTATTGGGTCATGAAAAGAACAAAATGGTTTTTGGTTATTCTTTAATCACATGATAAACTTCTTTTTATGTTGTAATCTAATGATTTATTGGAGCAAAATATGAAGACCCATAAAACGTGGTTTGGGGATATTACAGTATTATCGTTCTTGGGTACGAAACTAGTGATCAGACAAAAACATCTTAATTCGAGACACAACTACATCAAATGTATGTTCATCTTCAATTTTAGCAAATTATACACTAAATTCACCTAAAGTCATGCCAGGTGCTGTATCCTCTTTCGATCCACAACCTAAAATTATGAATTTTGTGAATATTCGAGGTTTTATACCAGCCTCATCTTCATCGAACTTCTTAGCCATCCAAAAAGAACAGTAATTTTTTTTTTCTGATTTCTTTTGGTTCTAACAATGTCACTAGACTTCTCTTTTGCACACAAGAACACGACATTCTTGCACCAACAAATCTGCTTTTCCAGAAACTGAGACACTAGAAATGATTTTTCTCCATTCCTTTCAACAAAATTCTAGAACTAATAAAATCACAAATAAAGTACAAATACAAGATCAAAACCTTCTCTAAGGCTAAAAGGGAAAATGCTAACTCAAGTGAAATCAATGAGTCATGCTAAGAAACTGTTTATCAGGAAATGAGGTTCTTTATACTGATACAGATAATTTCACAAGATGCACTAATTTAATTATGATAGTTTCTTCTTATTCCACAATATATGGACAATAAAATATTATATTTCAACTATGTAACACCATTTCAAAAACTGAACACTGAAAAACACAAAAAACACCAAAAAACCTGCTAAGAATGCCAACCAAATCATCATCAGGCCCAACCAATGCAACACTACCAGAACCCCCAATTTTGTCCTTCACATCATCATCAATTGCCAAAACAATAGGAAGTGACATATTTACCAAACTGCCATCTTTCATCCTCAAACAATTAAAATGCAAGCTCTGCAAATACTCATCTTCCCTCATAAAACCCTTCAATGGGTTAGCCCAACCCTCACTTATCACATGCATCCACTCAAGATCAATTTTTGTTAATTTCACTTTCACCATTTTCTCAGCCTCGGAAATTTTCAAATCCCTATGGCTTTCGGGCACCACAAGATCAATCAAAGAACCCCCATCGGGATCTATCAAAGAACTCTTAACCGTTAACGGAGAAAGTGACGGTAAAGATTGCATTTTTCGGTGAGAAAACACGAGTGGGGATAAAGGGTTGGAATGGTATATGGGTTTTGAATGAAATTTAGTGCTTTTCTTGTTGATTGTTGTTACAGCAAGGACATGTGTTGATGCAGTACTGTTTACATGATGTAGCTTAAATGTAAGTGACATTTTTGTGTAACGAAAAAGAATAAATGTAGGCTGTTTGTTTGTGTTTGTGAGAAAAAGAAGTGAAATTTTTTGCCCTCAAAAGTGATCCATGAAACTAGTAAGAAGAGATATGATGAGGAAATATATGGAGATGCTGCCAACTTTAAAGGTGTCCACAAGTTTCTTTTTCCATTTTCCTCTTAATTAAAAAATATGAAAAAGAATTAAAAGAGAAAAGGGTTATTTTGCAATTATTACCCCAAGTTCAATGGTGGTGGTATGTTTGCTTTATATATAATTAATATATATTATATATATTATTTTATAATACTTTTTTTTCCTATAGGCAATTGATGGTTTGCAGTTTGTAGGTCTAGAAAGTGCAATTTGGTTTTAATTTTTGATGTTGATCCCCTCTAATCTTTTATTTATTGCTTGATTGATTAGTTTATATGAAGAAATTTATTTTTAGTTGTATTTAACTAGGGATATTTGTATTTATGGTTGTATAAGAATTCTTCAAAATTGATCATATTAGTTATAAAGTTGCGATTTTGATTTTAATTTTTAAAAAAGATGTATGATATTGTTAGGATTATGTTTTAATGATGATAAGAGAGGCTTTAATGTTAGACCGTAAAATTATATAAATTTATTTTTATTAGAATATTTATACAAGCTATAAAAGTTATCTGAATTATTTCTAGACCTGTCTTTTATCTTTTTAGATTTGTTAAGTTTGATTTTTTTATTAAGCGTTTGAACGATGGTAAAAGTCTTAGTCTATCAAATTAGCAACCTATAGGGGCCCATTAGGATTGGATTACTTTGGGCTTAGAAGTTTCAAAACTCCAGCCCAAATCCGGTTTTTGTTGTTTGCGTTGAATTGTATATAAATGAATTTCAAATTTCATTTCTGGGCCCAATAAATTTCAGCCCCATTTTTTAATGGATTTCAAATTCTCGATTTTCTCATTATGATTTTGGTGTGCGATTTTTTGAATAAAAAGTGAATATATGGTTTAGGACTTAATTTAAGTGATTTACTTCTTTTTTAAAAACTAATGGGTTTGAAATTCTTCTATCAATCTATATATTATCCAAATAAGTGTTTCAAAATCCTATTCGGTCCACTCGATTGAACAATTAAAAGTCTTTAAATCGGTCTTAGTGGATGTAAAAACCAGTCATTGCGAAACAGCGCCAAACTGGCGAACTCGTGTTACCTGATGGTTCGACTTAGTACTGAATCGAGTATCGATTGTGTATTGAAATCATATGAATTTCGAGTTATTTAATATTTTCATCATTTCTCCTTATTTTTTTCACATTTTCAATCCCAAAATTCCTAAAATTCATACTTCTCTCGACTCTCAAGTGTGTAATATTGCCGTATATATAAATGCAATATTATTTGTATTATTGGGTATACATATATATAAATATAGAGTTAGATGTAATGAAAATAGTTTTAAATTTATAATATTTATATATATATTAAATATTATTTATTGCATTATTATGACATAAAAAATTTGACCCCGAACTCGACAGTTGACTTGATTTTCTGGTTCAATATTCGAGTTAAATTTCAAAACATTCATCCAAACAAGAGCTTCATTCATTTTAATTTTTAGCCAAATTCAAATACATATTTAGAAAGTAGAACTGTTTATTTCATTATAATTTATAACTTATTTAAACCCTATGGTACTACTTATTATACAAATCTATCTTGTAAATATTTTTATCTCCTGAAATATAGAATGGAGGAGATCCCAAAAAATACTGTCACACGAGCTTGGGTAGTTTTTCTTTTTTTGTTAAAAATAGAAAATTTAAAATTTGCCACAAATATCAAATGTGTAAAATAGGAAGTATGGTACAAAGTACAAATAATGAAGTACAAGTAATTAATGCACACCAGACAACGAAAGAAGTCCAGGTTGTGATCTCATCTCCATTAACAACAGTTGAAGTTTCTCTGTCTCCAGAAGTAGTTGAACCAGTCTCCTCATGCAAATTCTAACATCATTTTGATTCACACCCACATATATATATTATATGTATATAGATGCATATTTCCTTTGACATATGCAAACATTTACGCGTGTTGATCAAGAATGCCGACTCTAACAGTGCAATTATACAGCGTCCTATTCAAATTCTTCCTCAAACGGAAGTTACAAGCCCTTACTGAATCCCCAAACGCTAACCCATATGGCGTCGTTTCGCGGCCGGATGAGACCATCGCCGCCGCCAATCCCAGCTTTTCCAGCGACGGCGTTGCCACCAAGGATATCCACATCGACCCCTTGACCTCCCTCTCGCTTCGGATTTTCCTACCTGATTCTGCCATCGTTTCGCCCAAATCGATTCCGAATCTTAGGGTTAGGGTTCCGTTGAGCAAGAGTTTGAAGAAAGTTGCGGACAGCGCGGTTGTTTACGGTGGATACTTACCGGAGAAGAACGGTCGGAATTGTCGAAAACTTCCGGTGATTCTGCAGTTTCACGGTGGAGGGTGGGTGAGCGGCGGCAGTGATACGGCGGCGAACGATGCGTTTTGTAGGAGGGTGGCGAAGTTGTGCGACGCGGTGGTGGTGGCAGTGGGATACAGGCTGGCGCCGGAAAGTAGGTATCCAGCTGCATTTGATGATGGGGTGAAAGTGTTGAATTGGTTGGGGAAACAGGCTAATCTGGCGGAATATAATCGGTCGTTGGGGAAGGGGAGAGTGGGAAATGAAGGCGGTGGTTTAGTGGGAGGAGATGGGCGGAGGCGGCAGATTGTTGATGGGTTTGGTGCATCTGTGGCTGAGCCATGGTTGGCTGCTCATGGTGATCCATCGAGGTATGTGCTTTGATCCAAAGTTCATTTGTCGTTAATGAAGTTTTGTAGTTTTAAATGGTTTATTGTATAGATATTGTGGATTTGGTGTGGAGTTTGTTATGTTTCTTTTCTGTATTTGATTAGGTTTGGATCTTGACGATATTTTGACTTTCTAGTAAGCAATGCGATTAGTTTGTTATGAGTGTTGAATTTGATCGCTTGTGAATGTTTTCGAGTAAATGGATATGTGCAAGTTCAAAAAGCGTCTTTTTTTGCTGATTACTCTCCTGTTTTTGGTCACCGAGAAATGCTTTATGTTTGTAGATTTGAACTTAAAATCACTAATTCGATCTCACTGTATTTCCAATCCATGGACTGAATTTGGAATCCATGAGACTTGGGAGTACACTGAGAGTAGTAAAAAGCTTGTACAGTTCTTGTGTTTGGTCTTGGCTTCACTACTGTTCAATTCAAAGCTTCTTTGTGTCTTTGATTTGCTCCTCTTCAACCATAATCTCTTATAGTTTAAATCTAATCACTCTTTTCATTTGGATAAGCATTAGAGCCATGTCAACATAGTAAAAAAACTCAGGCCCATTACCATTTTATGACAGTTTTATTATAGCGTTTGAGTAAGGTGATTGTGTTAATGCCCGAGAAATAACAAATACATCAAATAGTTGCGGCACAACAATTCATGGATACCCTGAAGGCATAACAAGACAACTACAAATTCAAAATGAGCAATTGGGAAGCAATGCCAAATAGCAACTAAACCAAGCACTTTGACTAATCCCGAGCCAGCTTATTTATTGACCTGCTATACAAGCAGTAGCAATTCCCTTATCCATTGCCGTTTCTAATTAAGAAGTTTCACTGTTAAATTGTTATGTTAACTTTGAGTAAATTACATACACCCCCTGCGTGAGACTTTAATTACGAAAAGCCACCCAATGTTTGAGAAATTACTATAACTTACAAATTACTCCCTGACAGTAAGAAAACTGGGTAAAATTTCACTTCCTGTTTTTCGAGTTGTCGGTATCAGATGGGTTTTTTTTGGTAATTTTAACATCCTCATAAACTCATTGTAATAAGGGGCTGATTTGTTTCAATCCTTAAACAGGTGTGTACTCCTCGGAGTCAGCTGTGGTGCAAATATTGCCAACTACGTCGCACAACATTCAGTCAAGGCAGGAACCCTTCTCGACCCTATAAAAGTGGTAGCTCAAATCCTCATGTACCCATTCTTCATCGGAAACACACCCACAAACTCCGAAATCAAACTAGCTAATTCCTATCTTTACGACAAATACATGTCTTTACTTGCATGGAAACTCTTCTTACCAGAACAACACTTCGATTTGGACCATCCAGCTGGAAACCCTTTAAACCCACAAAGAGACGTACCCCTAAAATTCATGCCACCAACACTAACCGTTGTGGCTGAACATGATTGGATGCGGGACCGGGCTATCTCGTACTCGGAGGAACTTCGAAAGGTCAATGTGGATGCCCCACTTCTCGATTACAAAGACGCAATACATGAATTTGCAACACTTGATGCTCTCATTAAGACACCTCAAGCCGAAGCTTGTGCAGAGGATATTGCCATATGGGTGAAGAAATATATCTCTGTAAGAGGTAATGAGTTTTCTTACTAAATGAATTGGAACGGTTAACAATCACTTTATGAACTGGTAAAATTGTTCGAAGTTAATTTTGGTGGGGTTGAATACGGGATATTGCGCGTAGCTGAGTTAGATTGAGGTTGTGAATTTTTCTTCTCTGTGATTATTTCCTGTAAAATAGTGTATATTCCTGTGTTATCATTTGTATAATTAATTTTATATTTTTTATTCTTTTGATATTGAGATGTCCTTTTGTACAGGAACAAGTGAATAAATGTGTGCTTAGTCTGATGAATTTTATTACCTCTATTCTGGTCTCTGGATATGCAAAATGATTCAATTAAGTATTGGTTGGCCTATAAACTTGTAAAATATAAGAATGCTTGGCATAGATTAAGGCCTTCACTTTATTTTTTATTGGAAATGTTGTTAGAGATGTATGTGCTCCTTTAGGTATATGATCTACTGATCTATTAATTTCTTCGGTCCAATTAAATATTTATTCAACTAATTATACTTTTGCAACAAATTTTAAATGTTTGTGCAATTTACCAAGTATAATTATGAAATTAAATCACCTGAGTTAATAGAAGAATGTTTATTTAAAATACGTCAACACGCACTTTATTTATGATAAATATAAATTTAAAATATAATAATATTAACACATTAAAAGAAAAAATTATTTGTTATACTTTAGTTATTTTTTATGTCCTGGATTAACATTTAAATACAACATGCAATGTTTTTACTTTTTCATTTTGTATGAAGTAAAATCAATTGTGTCACAATTGAGTAGTAGTGAAAATATAACAAAAACGGGTGCATAATTTATGTCAACCTATTATAACTTGCGAAAATTGAAATTGAAGTTTTAAGATGAGACACATTTAATAATCTTGAAAATAAATAAATTACCTTGACTTTAGAAAATGGAGAAATAAAAACAAATAATATTCTGAAATAAAAACAAACAACATTACACAAGTGCCCAAGAGACATTATGAAAACTACTGAAAGTATAATGAGAAAATAGAAGTGAGAAGTGTTTTGACTTCTTAAAAATTAAACAAAAGATATGTATAAATGAAGTATGATTTACATAAAAAAAAATTATTTATTTACATTATTATTTATGTTATACTTTTTAAATTAACTTGGTTCTTTCAAAATTAATAAATACTTTCGTGTCAATCAATATTTAATTTTTCAAATAATTAACTTATTAAGTAATAGTTCATTTAGTTAAAGCATAATATAAATTTGAATTAATAACATTCTCAAGTTGAACAGTAACTACGTATATAAATTACTTAAACAATATCATATGGTTCACGTTCAACAAACATGTTATATCCTCGTAAATTAAATATATTGTTATTTTCTAGCATAAATTTGCAAGAGAAAAGACTTCATCGATAATTACTTCATAACATTTCAATATATATGTAATAATACAGCCAAATTATATACCAAAACATATTTATATATATAAAAAAGATTTATAAATGAAAATAACAGGCCGAGATGTTCGATAATATTATCCAATATTATCTATGAAAATATCTCGATACTGTTAAGATGATAAAATCGAACTTGATTGTAAAGAACAAGAAGAAAAGATAAATGGATTTCATTGAATGAATCTGAAAATTACAAAAGAATACTGAGAACTTATTCTCAACAGTTAACCAACGGATATATATATATCCCCAAATATATTCCAACGGCTAATAGAAAAGAAAAGAAGCGCTATACTAAAAGTGCTACTCTTAAGAAGAAAAGTGTTATTAATAATCTTAACACTCCCCCTCAAACTTGATGGCAATATAGATCAAAGACAGCAAGTTTGCCCAACAAATACTCAAACTGATTTTTTCCCAAGGCCTTAGTAAGCAAGTCAGCAGGTTGTTCTGAAGATGACAGATACACAGTAGCAATGAGGCCTTTTTGAATCTTCTCTCTTATAAAATGACAGTCCACCTCAATGTGCTTGGACTTCTCATGATAGACAGGGTTGGCTGCCAGTTGAATGACAGATTTACTGTCTGTATGAACAGGCACAGGCAACTGAACTTTGACATGCAAATCATCCAACAAACTCAGTAGCCAAATGATCTCACAAGTAACTGTCCCCAAAGCCTTGTACTCAGCCTCAGCAGAACTCTTGGACACAGTATTCTGCTTCTTTACCTTCCAAGAAATCAAAGAATCACCAAACTTCACAACATATCCAGTCAATGATCTCCTTGTCATTGGACATGAAGCCCAATCTGAATCACAAAAAGCAGACAAATTGAAGTTAGTTTTAGATGACATCAACAAACCAAGTCCTGGCTTACCTTTGAGGTATCTCAACACTCTGTTCATAGCAGCTAAGTGTGATCTCCTAGGACAATGCATGAACTGACTTAAAATCTGGACACTATAACTGATATCTAGCCTAGTGAGACATAGATAAATAAGCTTGCCCACTGTCCTTTGGTAATCACTGATATTATCAATCACAGGGTCTTCATCATTATGATCTGAAAATTTAGCATTTTGTTCAATAGGAACACTTAAGGCTTTACAACCTATCATGCCAGACTCTGTTAAAAGTTCAAGAGTATATTTTCTCTGATTCATATATATACCATTTGTGGACCTAGCAATCTCAATGCCCAAAAAATATTTCAACTCTCCTATATCTTTCATATGAAAAGTAGTACTCAAATAAAGCTTACATTCTGCAATCATATCATCATCATTACCTGTAATGACAATATCATCAACATAAACTAGCAAAATGACTATGCTACTCCCCCTAGACTTCACAAACAGAGAGTAATCATTTTTGCTTTGAATAAAACCATGTTGAGTCATAGCCACTGTAAATTTAGTGTTCCACTGTCTAGATGCCTGTTTAAGGCCATAAAGAGACTTCAAGAGTTTACATACCTGAGCAGATCCATGTTTACCTGTATGATTGAAACCAGGTGGAATAGTCATATACACCTCTTCATCTAAATCACCTTGCAAAAAAGCATTAGTGACATCCATTTGCCAAAGTGGCCAATTATTCATAGATGCCAAGGATATAACAGTTCTAATGGTAACATGCTTGGCAACAGGTGAAAAAGTTTCTGTGTAATCAATCCCCTCTTGTTGAGTATATTCCTTAGCTACTAACCTAGCTTTATATCTTTCAAGACTACCATCTGCTTTGTACTTAATTGTGTAAACCCATCTACAACCTATAGGTTTCTTGTTAGGTGGCAAGTCAACAATTTTCCAAGTAGAATTCAATTCAAGAGCAGCTATCTAGCTGACATAGCATTCTGCCACTGTTTTTTTGTTTGTGCTTCTGCAAAATTCTTAGGAATAGGTTCACTAGATAAAGCAGAAAGAAAGGCAGAATATTGTGGTGAGACATTATTATAATGAATATAAGCAGATAAAGGATGTCTCACATGCTTAGCCAAATTAGATTGAGGAACAAAAGGTGATACATGATCCTTAGCCCAATATGGTGGTTTAACTATTCTCTCAGATTTTCTATGTACTGGAACATCAGGTCTAGGTTCTGAAATATCAGGTTCAGACTCATGGAACTCAACAGAATCTAAAACATCATGTGATTGATCTGCATTACTAAAATCATTTACATAAGGCAAGACAAGATCATCATAAAAAAGATTCATATCATGTGTAGGAAAAGAATTTCTAGTGATGTCAGAAGATTGTTTGGAAAAAGGAAAAATGTCCTCATAAAAAATAACATCCCTAGATATAACAATTTTATGATCCTTTAAACTCAACAATTTGTACCCCTTCTGATGTGGTGCATACCCCATAAAGACACAAGCAAAAGATCTATGTTGAAACTTGTCAATGGATGGAAGAATCTTAGCAAAACACAAACAACCAAAAACTTTGAGATGTGCATAATCTGGTTTCTTTCCATGTAAAACTTCAAAAGGTGTTCTGCCTTGTAACAAAGGTGTTGGTGTCCTATTAATCAAATAAACAGCAGCTAGGACACACTCACCCCAAAATTTCATAGGAACATGAGACAAGAATTTCAAAGACCTAGCCACATCTAGAATATGTCTGTGCTTCCTCTCCACAACTCCATTCTGTTGTGGAGTGTAAGCACATGAACTTTGGTGTACTATGCCTAATTGCTTAAAGAGTTGGGTGCATTCTTTACTAAAGAATTCCATAGCATTGTCTGTTCTAATGTTCTGAACCTTGACAGAATACTGAGTATTCACATAGGATAAAAAAGTTTGAATGATGTTGGATACTTCAGTTTTGTACTTCATTAGGAAAATCCAGGTAGCCCTTGAGTAATCATCCACAATAGTCAAAAAATAAGCCTCTTGATTATAAGTCTTTTCTCTATAAGGACCCCATATGTCAACATGTATCAATTCAAAAATATGAGTACTGAAATTGGTTCTAAGAGGAAAGACAGTCCTAGAATGCTTAGCCAAAGGACAGATGTTACAAAAGGAACTAACTTCATTCAAATTGATGTCAAGATCAGGGAGATATTTGAATCTACTAAAGGACATATGTTCAAATCTCCTATGCCAAAGGTTGGCTTTATTATTAGCATGCTTTGTAGACTTAGAAACAGAACTATTACACAGGGGTCTATCAACCTTATTCAAATCAGGAATAACAGAATGTAAGTAATAAAGTCCATTCTGCAATTTACCAAATCCCTTGATCTTGCCATTCCAAATGCCCTGTATTAAGCAAAAATTCCCATAAAAATTTACACACACATGATTATCTTTACTCAGTTTAGAGACAGACAAAAGATTATGTTTAAAATCAGGCACATAAAAGGTGTCATGAAGAATTAAATCTGTCCCTAAACTAATCTGCCCTGTGTGTGTAACCATACTGTCATTACCATTAGGGAGTTTAACAGTTTTAAGGGAATGGCAAGGCTTAAAGGTTTGATTAATGAGGTTTTTATTAGCAAGCATGTGCTGATTTGCCCCTGTGTCAATAATCCATGCATCCAAATCAGAAAAATGAGATAAAGAGTTACCTGCAGCATTAGCTGCATTGCTACTCACTGCTTGGCCATTGTCACCTTTCTCTGTTGAAGTGCCAGCAATCAACTGCATGATCTGGTTGTATTGTTGAGCAGTGAAGACTTGGCCTGAAGAAGAAGTGTTGATATCTTGGTCACCAGAGGGATTCTGAGCTATCTCTGCTGTCATAGCTTGCTTATGAGTATTGGACCTGCCCCCATTGTTCCCTCTACCACCATTTGAACCTCCTCTTCTGCCACCTCGTTTACCACCTCTCCCCCAGTTTGGTGGATATCCAATCAGTTTAAAACACCTATCAATTGTGTGTCCAGTTATAGCACAATGGTCACAGTACATAGTCTCTTTATTAGGACCAATTTTTTGTGCTGCAGTCATAAAAACAGAAGTAGAATCACTCTGTTGAGTCTGAACACCCAATCCTCTCTGTGTTTCCTCATTGCAAAGCATGGAATACACTTGGTTATGTGTAGGCAGGGGGGACATCATCAGGATTTGTGACCTTATTGCACTATAGCACTCATTAAGTCCCATCAAAAACTGCATCATCTTAAGTTGATTGCAGAAATCTTCATATTCTTTGCTAACTATAAGAGATGGTGAGGGAATAAGAGACTCATACTCTTCCCAAAGGTTTATGATCTTAGAGTAATACTCAGAAACACTACGAGTGCCTTGAACTATGTTATTAATCTGCTTGTAGAGAGAAAACAACTGTGCACCATTAAGCCGATCAAAACGTTCTTGTAAATCTGTCCATATCTTGTGTGCAGATTCAATATAAACAATTCCAGGAATTAGGTCACGAGACAGGGATCGGTGGATCCAAGATTTGACTAAGGCATTACAGCGTCTCCATTGAAAAAGCATTTTGGAATCTGCAGGAGGTTGCTTACAAGCGCCATTAATGAAACCAAGCTTATTCTTGGCCTCCAAAGCGATTAACATTTCGCGAGACCAAATCTTGTAGTTTTCTGTACCTCTCAACACCTCTGTGACTAATTCAATATTCGAAGTATCCGAAGGATGGAGATACATCGGATCTTGAGGTGAGATTTGTTGCGAGACCGTCAAATCTTGTGATGAAGTTTCTGTAGGAGTCTTCGATCCTTCAATATCAGCCATTGGAAAACAAGAGCGACTGCGGAAGCAACAATCAAACAAATTGATTGTAAACGATAAGAAATCGAAATCGTGAAAACAAATTCAGACACAATTCGAAAAACAAATTATCCAGGAATCGAATCAATCAATTGAACAATTGGCTCTGGTGCCATGTTAAGATGATAAAATCGAACTTGATTGTAAAGAACAAGAAGAAAAGATAAATGGATTTCATTGAATGAATCTGAAAATTACAAAAGAATACTGAGAACTTATTCTCAACAGTTAACCAACGGATATATATATATCCCCAAATATATTCCAACGGCTAATAGAAAAGAAAAGAAAAGAAGCGCTATACTAAAAGTGCTACTCTTAAGAAGAAAAGTGTTATTAATAATCTTAACAGATACGGCCAATACTATTATTAATTAGCGATATTAATATATATATATAATCTCGAAGAAAAAATAAATTAACATTGCATATTATATGACAAACTCTTATGTATCAAAAACAATTGTCGAATATCATGCTGCATGCAGTCCCGCCACACGCTTTGTTCCGTCGGTGGCATTTTGACTTTCTTCGTGACAGTGAGCAATATGACTACCGGCCATACGATCAACATAATACAATATATAAGAGAATGCAATATATATATATATATATACAAGAGTTCTTTAAATTACGTTTTTAAGAGTTTTAACACAAACTTTAATTAGGTGCACAATTATCATTTAAATCAATCGAACAAATTTGAATTAGACAATTAATATTGTGAAGTGAAATAAAAAGGTTTAAGAGAATTATATGTGTATCATCGTGCTATATAGTTATCTTAATACAAAAACTGTTGTTATCAATTGTACTATGATTAATTGTCAAATATAAAATAATGTATTAGATCGTCATGAAGCTTGAGGGTGTCTATAATATGACCACTAATTTTTACACATACTTTGGCTATTTTAAAGTGTATGATATAAAATAATATATTAGCTTAATAATTATTATAATTTATAATAATCAAAAGAATCATATTAAAGATTTGATACACAGAACCAAAATGGCATCTTCCAATCATATAAGAAAAGTTTGAAATAATTAAAAAAAGAGAGTGAATAAGGAGTTGTCTCCCATGAATGGAGCTGTATTTGTTGTAAAATTTGTGTTCTTTTACTTTCTGCATAAATTTAATGGGAGAAGACATTGATTATGGGCATAATATTAAAACATGTCAACGACAAGGACTCACGTCTTTTTTCTACTTATTTTAATTTCTTAATTGCGGCTACTTTCAATCATTCAAACCATTTACTTTGATGAGTAGTCTTTTTTTTATTGAAATATTATTCTTTAATATAAAGGTCCAATTAAGGCAATTAATGTAGTTATTTTCAAATGTTCCCATTAAATAGTTGTTACTATTCGAAGGGTGAATAACATGGATTCAACAAGAAAATGACATTAGATTTAAGTCCTTTGAATAGTTTAGCTAACGCAATATTTGATGGTTTTTGAGATTTGTAGTCTCGAAAAATATACACTACATATCTCATCTAAATATATATATATATGGGATTTATATATTTAGTTAGATGTATGTATGGTGTAAATAATTTTGAAATACTGAATCTCAAAAGCCACCAAATATAACTCGTGATATCGACTTGAAGTGGGTGTAAACATACAGTATGAATCTCAGATCGCAAAAGCTACCAAATATAACTCCGTGATAAGATTTGAACTTATTATATATATACACAAATACATATAAGACTAAATGGGGAATTTCTGATGGAGTAGTACAACATGTGTAATTTGATAAAAGAAAGTAGAGTAAAAAAGCCAAATTTTTTTAGAAGTGTATTTTGATCATCTTATAGTAGCCATTTCCCACTAATATCAAACATGTCTTTTGTAATTTTTAACTATCTATCAATATAAAACTTCTAAAAAGTTACCATTTTAAGTATGCATTATTTTCTTAATCAAATACATTTTGTCTTTTATGTGTAATTTTTTTAAATACATCGTGAAAACAAATTCAGACACAATTCGAAAAACAAATTATCCAGGAATCGAATCAATCAATTGAACAATTGGCTCTGGTGCCATGTTAAGATGATAAAATCGAACTTGATTGTAAAGAACAAGAAGAAAAGATAAATGGATTTCATTGAATGAATCTGAAAATTACAAAAGAATACTGAGAACTTATTCTCAACAGTTAACCAACGGATATATATATATCCCCAAATATATTCCAACGGCTAATAGAAAAGAAAAGAAAAGAAGCGCTATACTAAAAGTGCTACTCTTAAGAAGAAAAGTGTTATTAATAATCTTAACAGATACGGCCAATACTATTATTAATTAGCGATATTAATATATATATATAATCTCGAAGAAAAAATAAATTAACATTGCATATTATATGACAAACTCTTATGTATCAAAAACAATTGTCGAATATCATGCTGCATGCAGTCCCGCCACACGCTTTGTTCCGTCGGTGGCATTTTGACTTTCTTCGTGACAGTGAGCAATATGACTACCGGCCATACGATCAACATAATACAATATATAAGAGAATGCAATATATATATATATATATACAAGAGTTCTTTAAATTACGTTTTTAAGAGTTTTAACACAAACTTTAATTAGGTGCACAATTATCATTTAAATCAATCGAACAAATTTGAATTAGACAATTAATATTGTGAAGTGAAATAAAAAGGTTTAAGAGAATTATATGTGTATCATCGTGCTATATAGTTATCTTAATACAAAAACTGTTGTTATCAATTGTACTATGATTAATTGTCAAATATAAAATAATGTATTAGATCGTCATGAAGCTTGAGGGTGTCTATAATATGACCACTAATTTTTACACATACTTTGGCTATTTTAAAGTGTATGATATAAAATAATATATTAGCTTAATAATTATTATAATTTATAATAATCAAAAGAATCATATTAAAGATTTGATACACAGAACCAAAATGGCATCTTCCAATCATATAAGAAAAGTTTGAAATAATTAAAAAAAGAGAGTGAATAAGGAGTTGTCTCCCATGAATGGAGCTGTATTTGTTGTAAAATTTGTGTTCTTTTACTTTCTGCATAAATTTAATGGGAGAAGACATTGATTATGGGCATAATATTAAAACATGTCAACGACAAGGACTCACGTCTTTTTTCTACTTATTTTAATTTCTTAATTGCGGCTACTTTCAATCATTCAAACCATTTACTTTGATGAGTAGTCTTTTTTTTATTGAAATATTATTCTTTAATATAAAGGTCCAATTAAGGCAATTAATGTAGTTATTTTCAAATGTTCCCATTAAATAGTTGTTACTATTCGAAGGGTGAATAACATGGATTCAACAAGAAAATGACATTAGATTTAAGTCCTTTGAATAGTTTAGCTAACGCAATATTTGATGGTTTTTGAGATTTGTAGTCTCGAAAAATATACACTACATATCTCATCTAAATATATATATATATGGGATTTATATATTTAGTTAGATGTATGTATGGTGTAAATAATTTTGAAATACTGAATCTCAAAAGCCACCAAATATAACTCGTGATATCGACTTGAAGTGGGTGTAAACATACAGTATGAATCTCAGATCGCAAAAGCTACCAAATATAACTCCGTGATAAGATTTGAACTTATTATATATATACACAAATACATATAAGACTAAATGGGGAATTTCTGATGGAGTAGTACAACATGTGTAATTTGATAAAAGAAAGTAGAGTAAAAAAGCCAAATTTTTTTAGAAGTGTATTTTGATCATCTTATAGTAGCCATTTCCCACTAATATCAAACATGTCTTTTGTAATTTTTAACTATCTATCAATATAAAACTTCTAAAAAGTTACCATTTTAAGTATGCATTATTTTCTTAATCAAATACATTTTGTCTTTTATGTGTAATTTTTTTAAATATCTTTCTCCCTAGTTTCGTCCTAGCATCTAAATGACAATATAGAAACATATATAGAACACAATTATTCCAATAGTTATAAAGCATGATCTTTATTTATTTCCAAACTCAATTATGACTTTGCTCATAGAAAAAAAGAACAGCTATTCGATGTGTGTATTAGCTGGAAGAATCTTGGTTTCAATATAAAACCGCAACCTTTTTAGGACTGCTGCTTAATTAAAACACTTTTCGTGACTAAATAGAAACTTAACTAAACTAAATTGGCTTGCAATTTATTCATCCTTCTGCACTGTTTGGCTAAAACACTTCAAATTCAAATTCTCTTGTGATCATGGGAAGACAACCTTGTTGCGAAAAAGTGGGACTCAAACGCGGCCCATGGACGATGGAAGAAGATTCTAAGCTCATGAACTTCATCCTCAACAACGGCATACAATGCTGGCGCCTCGTCCCAAAACTTGCAGGTATATATATATATATACATATATAGCCTTGATTTTCGATGTTTTTCAATTACTAAGCAATAATTAGTTTAGTTTATAATGAATGTGATTTCGTGTAGGTTTGATGAGATGTGGAAAGAGTTGTAGATTAAGGTGGATAAACTACTTGAGGCCAGACTTAAAGAGAGGTGCGTTTGGTGAAGCCGAAGAAGATATGATCATTGAACTTCATTCTCGACTAGGTAACAGGTATAACGGACATCATATACCTCAAAAAAATCGAAGTTTCAAGTTGATATTATGAAGAGGAAATACCGAGATTGTTGGAAAATTGCAAATTTAGTCCCGCGAGATATCACAATTTTAATTTGTCTCATGTTTTACAAAAATTTTAATAGTCTCGATAATTTGATAAAGTTGCAATGTTAATCCTTTTTGTCATAAATGTTAGTCCTACACTTTATTTTTGTTATTGAAAATTGCATTTTTGCCCTTAAACTATATAAAATGTATCAAACAACCCCTTGAATAAATATTATTGTCACTTACGTCCCACAAAAATTAGAAAAAATAAAATATGATTGGGGAAAATGATGATTGGGCCAAGTTATGAACGTCCCGGCGAAACCTATATGTTCTCTTTTTTAGTTTTTAAATTATTTTTGAGGTGGTAAGAGGCATATAATATTTGTTTAAGAAGTTTGTTTAATAAATTTTGTTTAGTTGAAGGGGCAAAATGCAATTTATAATAACAAAAATAAAGTATAGGACTACCATTATTATAGAAAATGACTAATATTGCAGTTAGAGTGAAATATTTGGGTGTTTTCTAAATTCCTGTAAAGTGTAGGACTTAACACCAAAATCACAATATCTCGTGGGACTAAAATTAAGATATTCCCTACACTAGGAGCAAAATAGTTTACTTACAATTGAGTGTGGTCAAATTCGAATCCAGTTTACGTTTATTTAGAGGGCGTTTGGCTAAGCTTATAAGCTCTTTTAAACATCTTATAATATGTTTGAGAGCTTATAAGCTCTACAAAAGTGTTTGGATAATTTTTTTTTAATAAGATCTTATAAGACCCAAAAATAAGATGTTTGGGTCTTATAAGCAAATAAGAAATAAGTTAGTCAACCCCAACTTATTTCAAAATCTTAGATTCGGGATGTTGTTTATATTATTAAAAGACATAACAACCTTAGTTAATTTTTTCCTTTCTAACAATATCCTTCTTCGAATTTTTTTTATTTTTATTATTGCACAAATTCTCTTTTATAATATTTGAAAACATCTTATAAGTCCAATGAACTTATTTTATCCAAACACTTGAGAGCTTATTTTTTAAATAAGACCAAACATCTTATAAGCTCTTAAAACATCTTATAAGTTGTAAGAACTTATAAGATGTTTTAAATAAGCTTAGCCAAACACCCTCTTAGTTCAATTCATAGCAAAACATAACAATTTTTTTATATGAATTTGTGATAGGTGGTCTAAAATAGCAGCACATTTTCCGGGCAGGACAGATAATGAAATAAAAAACCATTGGAACACAAGAATCAAGAAGAAGATGAAGCTACTTGGGCTAGACCCCACTACTCACAAGCCAATCCAGTCAAATTCTTGTACTGAAACTGAAGAAATTATTCATCAAAAACTGGATTTAAAAGAACCAAAAGTAGAAGAAGGATCATCAAATTCTGGGTCAAATCAGGATGATCAAAAATCTTGTATGGAAATGGGGATGTTTCAAAACATAGATGTTTCCATGGACCCTTTTCAGAATTGGATGGATAACCCTCTTTTTTTTTGGGATGGTTTCACCAATTTTGGTGAAACTTTTCCATGAAATAAAATATTTGATTAGAAAAAATAACTTTTATCCATATATATGTTGGAAACCAACTTAATTTGGATGCTTTATGTTGTGATCATCATAAGCCTTTGATTTTGAGTGAAAAATATTTCGGGCTTTTCGAAAAAATCACAACCATTAGGGTGGAAAGAGGCCTTCACTTGTATTGTCTTACTAATTTAGGGATCCTTACAACCTTAATTTCGATAATCGCCTCAACCCCTCCCTCATGATCAACACCATCACTCCAGCAAAACAATTTCGAGCTCGAGTGATTTGATATTTTCACGTATTTAAACATTGTTAACTTAATCGAGATTGAGCAAAATTTTAAATATCAGCAAATATAAAAATATATTCAATTTTATTTGCTCTGTTAAACTAGTCGAGCTCATTATGAATTCGTATTTAAGGTACCAATATTAATGGATAAAATACAATTTATCTTCCTAAACTATACCATTTGTACCAAACACCTTTAGTAAGGAAAAAAATTCACTCCCTCAATTGCATGGAATGATGGAATTGTCTTTACTTCCTTTAGCCATTTTTTTTTTCACAAATTTTTTTCTCCTTAATAGATTAGTTAAAACCTACCCCATGCACTTTGACTAATTTTTTTTAAGTGATAATTGTAATATTTTTTAGCAATAAGAAGAAATTAAGGTGACATCACATCATGTTAATGTATGATATATTTACTCATAATATTAAATTAATTATAAAAAAATATCTTTTGTGTGTATTACTTTCTTAGTACATATATATGTATCACAACACATTAGTTGAATTTGTGTTCTCACCGAATTAATTTAACGTTTGTAAATTTTTTATAAATTATTATTTTAATTAATTACTTATAATGCTTTGGATTAACTTTAACTAATTTATGTAATAAAATAATAATTTTGTAAGAAAATATGTGAAGAAAATTTAATTTAAACCTGACTTATACTCGATCAGTTAATGGGTCCATTTATATTCCCTCATTCTTGATAAATAAATTATTATTCATTGGCACCAAATTAAAATGAGATGAAATTTATTTTAATTTTTCTTTTTCAAAAGTAGCCGTTGGTAGTAGTGCCAGTGATAATCTCAGTTGAAGATCCAGAGCCAATATCCCCGCTCCTTTTCTCTTCTCTGTACGCACAAAATTCAGTTCTCGATCTATTTGTTCTGTAAATGGCTCCTTGAATCAGATTGAAACTCTCAAATTGATTTGAATCAAGTAACAAATATTTTATCTGGGTTTTCAAGAAGCAGTTGAATTGAAGAAAATTAAGTGGGGTTTTCTTCTTAATCGATCTTAAGTGTTGAAAGAAACCATGGAGGAATCATATGCATGTCTTACGCGCTCATTTTATCAACCTTCCAGCGATGAAAAAAAGGTCAGTTTTTCGATTGATTGGATTTTCTACTCTTGATTTTTCGTGCAAGGTATTTCTGTTGTTTTAATGGAAAGAATTAGGGTTTTGATTTTACCAAACAAGTTAGTTTGTTGACATGGGTTTGTTGTTGATTTCTTGTTCTTGATGTTGATTTACCGTTGCTTGAATTATCCGTTGTGTTAAATTGTTCTGTTTGGTGTAGTTTATTAATTTGATATTCGAAATTGGGCAGACGATGTGTATGCTTGAACTGTTATTAATTTGGAACTGTGTTTTGTTCTTAACAAATTTCCAAAACCCTGATCTTAGAAATTTTGATTTTGAATCAGTTATATTTGTTACATTTGTTTCTTGCAAATTCTGTATTTTTTCTTTTTCTGTTGATCATATTCTCATAAACACTGCCTTGATCTACTTACACGATCCTGTCCCGGGAGTAATGTGAAAACTTTGCGCATTTGTTTGCAAATGCAGTAAGAAAAGTGTATATCAAATGTGAGTTTATTGAATTGGGGGCTTAGTTTTGGTAGAGTTCTAGAAATACTGTCTTTGTATCTGAGAAAAAATTAAATTCGATAAAATGTGTTGAATATGATGGCAAATGATAAAATTTGGAAAATTCTTATAGAGCTCGAAAGCATATAAATGGAGCATATGTCTGAGATTATGTGTCATATGATGATTAAAATTAAATTGTCGAATTTTTATCAACCTTCCAGCGATGAAAAAAAGGTCAGTTTTTCGATTGATTGGATTTTCTACTCTTGATTTTTCGTGCAAGGTATTTCTGTTGTTTCAATGGAAAGAATTAGGGTTTTAATTTTACCAAACAAGTTAGTTTGTTGACATGATTAAAATTCTTATAGAGCTCGAAAGCATATAAATGGAGCATATGATGATTAAAATTCAATTGTCGAATTTTTATGCTTCAACCATCTTTGCAGGGGAATCCTCTACAACATGCCCTAACAACATCAGTATCTTTTGGAAGATTCATGTCTGAATCTTTGGACTGGGAAAAATGGTCAACTTTTACGCACAACCGATACTTGGAAGAAGTTGAGAAGTATTCCAAGCCTGGTTCTGTTGCCGAGAAGAAAGCTTATTTCGAAGCCCGTTACAAGAGAAGAAGAGCCGCAGCATTGCTTGAGCAACGAAATGCAGCAACTACTGATTTCTCTGAAAGCAATACAACAAATAAGGTTGAAAACAATGCTCAAAGTGTGGTGACTGATACTATAAAGGAGGAAAAGGATCAAAATAGCAATGCAGTTTGTCCAGTTGGTCAAAGTGATGGAGATATCGGCGATATTATGTTCAAGCAAGAATATAACGTGTGCAAAAAGGTGTGTGCATTAGATGAATTTCATCGTCAAATCCTCTATTATAATTTTATGACTCTCCTCTAATACACGCCAAACGTATAAATATCCCTTTAATATATACTGTTGGCATGGATTAGATACATTCAGTGTTCATATAATATGGAACACAAGATCAAAGGAGTGTTTGGCTACTTTATTTAAAGAGCTTATAAGCTTATAAGATGTTTTTGGAGCTTATACTCTCTTAAACAATAAACATGTCTTTTCTATCTTACTTTTAAAGAGCTTATATGTTGATTTACCAAAAGCTTTACCAAACATTTTGCAAGAGCTGATTAGCTCTCAAACAACTAGCTTTTTCAATGAGCATATAAGCTCAGCCAAACACCCTCGAAGTTGTATGAAATCAAAGTAGAGAATAAACCTAGTTCCTTGTTAATTGATGTGTTCACAATTGTGGTGCAGGATGATTCTACAATGAGAAATTCAGTTTCGCCAAGTGAGAAGAATCCTGAAGTTTCTTTCTCAAACTTGTTGACTAATGGTGGTGCATCCAAACATGCACCTTCCATTAAACAAATAACGAATATTCGACTCAAGAACAATGATAAAATTCCAAACAGCAAGAATGATGCAAGAGACTTAAGCAACAAAAGGCGATCCTATGCAACATCTCTTCACATGTCTATTAATTTTGCTTCTTGTTCAGGCGAAACACGAAAGCCCACGTCTCCAAATTTACCGAAGATTACAAAATCAAGACTCATCAGTAAATCTAAAAATAATGTGCTTCCTCAAACTTCAACAAAGGTGCTGTATTTTTTAGCCCCTCTTCATTTCCTTCCCTTGGTTATTTATTCTCTTTGAAAACATCTATAAAGCTCAAGTGGTATTCTATCCTATTTGTAGGCATCTATGAGTGGTATATTCAAGCATCATTCATCAACCACTCAACCGGAAAACAGAAGGTCATTCCTGTTTTCAAAATTGAGATAGAATTATATTAAATTCTAGAAAAAACCTTCTTATGTGATTATGTTATGACTTACTGGATTGATTTCTTAATTTATAGGACTACAACACTTCATCTTGATTCAATTTCAGAAAGCAAAACAGATGGGAAATTGCAGAACCCATCTACAAAGTAAGCATTTCATTGTTTTCCTGTTAATGGTTAAAAGATGTCATAAAAAGTGTATCGTGTGAGAAGTTTTCAGAGCCAGTCGGCCCAGTCCTGATTCTCTACTGACATTTGATCATGAGCACATGTGATATAAAATGTATTATGAAAAAGAAAGATGAGATGAGGACTTATGTTATTTCTTTTCCGAACTGTGTTTCAGCAATTCCAAATCTTCAAGTACATTTGGGTGTAAAGCACGTTCTCTGACTGTGTCTTCTTATTTCACCTTCAAGAGTGAAGAACGAGTAGCAAAACGTAAAGAGGCAAGTGAAATATCGTCGCACTTTTCCAAACTTTTACTTGAACTTTCTTTCATCACTTCTGATGCAAAAGCTTTTATTTGTTCTGCTTCAGTTTTTTGAGAAGCTTGAGCAGAAGTGTAAATCAAAGGAGACAGAGAAACAACAAATAAATGCGAAATTACAGGTTACTAATCAGTACTCTTAAATTGACTCTGTGTTTTATGTGTGGAAAAAATGTTGTGCGTACACATACTGATATAGTACTTATCTAGTTACATATCTGCTGATTTGAGTGGTCACACAAAAGTGTCTACATGATTCCAAAACAATTACTTTTCTTGGTCAGGTCAAAGAACCTCGTCGGAAGGCCTAGGAGGTCTATGCTTGGAGCGAGGATGGCAGCCCCTTCGGGAGCTGAGCCTCGAAGGGCTGAGACACTTGGGGGTTGTGCTTCGAGCGAGGTTGGTAGCCAGTCCCCTTGGGGGTGCCTCTAGGCATCTATCCTCGAGCGAGGTTAGCAGCCCCTCGAGAGGCAAGCCTCCAGCCTGAGGGGTGTCTCGAGGCAGCCCCAGGGGTTGTTGTGCCTCGAGCGAGGTTAGCAGCCCCTCGGGAGGTTGATCCTCCATTCTGAGGGGTGTCTCCAAGGAGCCCCACGGGTTGTTGTGCCTCGAGCGAGGTTGGCAGCCCCGTGTGCCTCGGGTCTGAGCTTCGAGCAAGGCTAGGGCTATGCTGGAGCGAGGCTGGCAGCCCGCTCGGGGGGCTGGCCTTGGAGGCTGAGCCCCTCAGGGCTGTGCCTCGAGCGAGGCTGGTTGCAAGGCTGACATTCTCCTCATAGGGCTGAGCTCCTCGGGGGGTTGTGTGTGCCTCAAGGCATCTCGGGGGGCTGGGCCTCGATGCTGGTAGCCCCTCGGGAGGCAGGCCTCGAAAGGCTGTGAGCCCCTCGGGGGCTGAGCCTCGAGCGAGCGAGCGAGGTTGGCAGCCCCTCGGGGTTCGTTATTTTTCGTTTCCATCAATTTGTTTAGCACAAATTCATGAATAAGTATTATGACAAATAACGCAATTCTAATCATGAAAAGTGCGTATGTATAAATACACACTTAACACATCTCATTCTGAATTTGGATTTGAGTAATTCAAAATGTCAAATTCATCTAGCGGAATCATTTTCGAGCCGAAAAATCTTCTATCTGATCTGCGTTAGCAATAAGCCACTCAAAGTCATGTTAAAGTTGTCCAAAACCAACTCTTATCAACAAGTGGATTTAGCTAGATGAGGAGCCTTATATTGTGATAATGTGTGGTTAATATCATATGTAAAAGGTGGTATCTGTATTGGGGAGTGACATTTTAGTTTGTTTGCTGATTTAACTTGCATCTGTGATCAACTGATAAAATGTTGGAGTGGCTGAATTTGTAATTTGTGCAGATACTCCAAGATAGGACTGCTTTCAAAGTTCAGGATAACAATTCAAGACCTCCTTGGAGGTTTTCTAGTAAGACTGATAACCGTTCCCCAATTTGTTCGGCAAAAGCGTTTTGGAAGAAAAGTTCCCGTGAAAATGCTTCTCCAAATATCCGACTTTGATTTCGTTGGTGCTTTACATTTCGTACCTCAATCGAGGAAAAAAATATTCAAAAGGAAACGTGGTTGATACGATTCAAAACTGGCATCGACGTACCAAATCAATGTATTGGGTAAGTATATAAAAAGTGTTATTTTAGATTTATTGCTTTCAACAGTATCTTGAATTGCTAGTGGTGAGATTGTTTCTGGAAACAGGAGCAGAAGAGGTCAAAGTTTTGTATGTGGATAATAGCCAAAGAGTTCCATTGATATATAATATATAAGTTTCTTATCACTCTGTGTGAACTTAGAAATATGTAGAGAGTTCATTTTACCACTATACATAGTTATAACACAAGCTGATACAGCATTATCAGAGAAACTCAGGGTTCCAAAAAGGCTGAGTTGAATGCCTGATGAGGTAACAATAACATAAACCTCATCATTCAAGGCCTATACAAACTTGTTACAGATATGGTTAAATATGTACAAGATTACTATGTGATCATTATTACAACTCACATCAGATAATTGTACATCAGCAAGTTGTCGTCCGATACTAAAAGTGGTAACTTGTCGATATATAAGTAGAATCGTCTCAAGTTATCTTTTGCAAGAGTCATTGCATCTACCACATCAGAGTCACTTGTTAAAACCCACAAATCTCCCGAGTTTACTCTCTTTAAGCTGCCTCGACAAAAGGGGCACGATCGAGATCTTACATACCAGTCATTGAAACAGCCAAGGCACATTGAGTGGCCACAAATAGGCAACACTATTTTGCTGTCCATTTCCATACAGATTCCACATTCATCCTCTCTTTCAGTATCTGTACAAATGTTATTGTTATCCTCAACCTCGGAGCTTTCGCTTCTTTTAAGGTTGTCCTCCATTAGTTCTACTAGGTTGCCTTCTAGTTGCTTTAGCATGGGGTATATCACAGCTGTTATCATCCATGTAGTTGAAATCTTAGTATTGGTAAGGCAACATATGTAATTTGGCGCACGCAATAAGGAACTTTAAATTCCTTAATGGTGTGTTTGGATTGAAGGATTTGAAAACATGGATTTCAAATTCATCGACAAATCCATTTAAGTTTGTTTGGATGAATTCATGTTACGATGGATTTCAAATCCCTTGTCATTCATTTTGACCTATTTTCTCCACGACTACGGTGGATTTCAAATTACTGCATTTTAGAGTCATTTGAAATACTTCTTCCAATCCCTTCCTCAAATCCAAATCACTCGATTCAAACACACCCTAAGGACGTGTTTGGATTGAAGGATTCGAAGATTATGGATTTTAATTCATCGACAAATCCATTTAAGTTCGTTTGGATGAATTCATATTACGGTGTACTTCAAATCCCTATTTTCATTCACTTTGACTTATTTTCTCCATAACTACGGTGGATTTCAAATGACACCATTTTAGGTGTCATATTCAAATCCTTCCTACAAATCCCCTCCCCAAATCCAAATCCTTCAATCCAAACACACCCTAAACGAACTTGAAATGTACCGGGAGTAAGTTGAATATATATCTTATTTGCGAAAAAAATGTACTTTTTTTATTTAAATCTAATTTGCACCAAACGAAATTGAAAGATTCGACACAAACGTACCGTAGAATTCCCTAAGAGTGGCTTTCCTTTCTTCCGGGCTAGCTATCGGCATCCCATCGACATAAACCTAGTAAATAATATACCAAATCTTAATGAAATTGAGAAAAAAAAATAGCATCTTGTTTGCTTTTTGATTGATCAATAATCACAAAGAAGATAGATTATGACTGAAGTAAAACTTACCCTATATATAAGGATGTGAAAAAGACCTAAACAACTGAGGAAGTTATCTAAACAACTAAACTCCATCCATTCAATCAGAAACAGCAAGAAGGGTGCAAAAGGGCTGAACGATAATCTCATTTGAACTGAATCACCTGCTATTTCTCTTGGCAGAGCAGCCACTCTGCAAAGAAAACGACCTCGTTGATTAAAATCGCGATTTATCGATCCGTTTTTTGAAACGAAAAACCCTTTTACCAATTAAAACACAAATATAACAACATTCATTATTCATACAAATGAATATTATTAAACCAAAATCACTCTCTGTTATGTAAACAACATTTGACATGAAGAGATACCTCCTACAGATTTCTGGGCTTATCTTGTTTTATAATTTTACCAACTTTACTTTTATCCTAAGAATAACAATCAAAAAACTACCTTAAAATATGAATTAATTCTCAAAAGAATCAGAAATTGCTAAATGTAGATATCTGCCCATCAATTACTATACAATACAGTCAACTACAAATTAATTGCAGAAACTAAAAATTTCTGAAAAAAAAAAGAATATTTAAATGCAAAATATATATATATATATATATATATATTTCCAAGGACTTACAAAGTGTTGGCATGATGAATATCAGATTCAAGGGCTTTGATTGATTCTCTCAAAGGAGATATCTTTGTATTTCTCTGCAACATTTACCCTTTTCAAAGTTGATAAAATTTCAGACTTTAATCAAGGGGATTTAAAGAGAGAAAAGATAGAAGATTAGGAAAGAGATTGCTTCAGTTTGAAACTTGTTCTAAAACTAGTTGAAGAAAAGAAAGGGATATCTTTTCTTTTTTACTATCCATTATCATATCTTACCTTATTTAATTGTGACATTTTGCATTTGTTTATCTTGTCTGCTAATTTTGAGCATTTTATTTACAACTTTGACTTTGCTTCTTATCTACAATTCTCAATTATCTGACTTCGTATAGTGACAAAATGAAATTAATTTTATCAACAATGATTAGGTAGTTGAGGAAATAGGTTTTAAATTAATGAGTCATCAGCAATCATTGTAGAGTTGTGAATATAAGTTATTATAATAAAGAAGTTGATATATATCTAGCCCGAGTTAAAAATTTAAAGATATTAGTGATTTTAGGTTCTATTCTTATAATGTATGATTTTTTTTTTCATAATAATTGTTAAATTATTTGTAATAGTTGTTAATCAGTTGTACAGTCATATTATTTCTCTTGAAAAATTTCGACTTTTGGTGCTTAAAAATGTTCTTACTGCATCGTTAGACATAGTCTATATCAAATTATTCTTGATTTTGCATTTTCAAGAAAAATACATGTTTGATTGAGAAACTTTGAAAGCTATTTTTTTCTTAATGAATTAATTAATTAATTAATTAAGACGAGTCATGAGTAACAAATTATTAAATTATGATAAATTATAATAATTTAATAATTATTACAATCATCTAACAATTACAATAAAATTACATAAAAGCCAATATCCTTTTGATAAGATTATAACCAATTCTTTTTAATATTTTATATTTCATCGAGCTAAAAGCTATTAAATTCCCCTATCAAGAACCCACACAAGCTTTTAAAAATGAAACGTCAGATACTTTATCAATAAAAATATTAAATCAATAAGTCAACTAAATTGGTTAGAAATTGTAATTCATTGAATACAACATGCTTTTATTTATGTTGTCCAAAAGGTTGAATCCCCAACCCCAAGGGCCCCCCATGCCCCGGCCCGACAGAGCTATGGGAGGAATAAATCATGGTAACCCAGTCAATTACAGGGGCTAGACCAGTGCCCACTGCGCACAAGGAGCCCCCCTCACTTGAGAGTTTGCTCCCACACTGCCGCTGGTGGGACTCGATCCTTGGTCATTGTCCAAACTTCACCCTTCTGTGACCAACTGGGCTGCCCATGCGGGCTGCTTTTATTTATGTGAGTATATTCAGAGAGATAAAATACATTTGAGTGAGAAATTTTAACAACTCTATTCTGAAATTCTATTCTTAAATCTTACATCCTATTTTCTGAAGATTTTCTTTAATTTTGTATGCCAATATATTTAATCAAACGGGTATTCTCAAAATGAAATATCAAAAACTTATCGAGAATCATTGAGAATCATTCCGTTTTCCTACATAAGGATACCGGACATAATCTAAATTATACCGGACTAACTTAAACTTATTTAAAAAAAAGCCAAAATAAACTCACGATAATAATTTGGGAAAATTACTATATATTTTAAACTATTAAGAGGATGAAAAGTGATTCAACAAAAAGATGGGGGACACTTTTTAAATTTAAAATATTAAATAGGGACACACTTTATTAAAGAGATCGAAACTGGCTTGGATCTTGGGTTGTTTACTAAGGGGGTAAATGGGCCTTAATGGGTCGGATGAATTCGGCCCGTTAAGCCTATTTGACATATTTAAGTGCACCTAAAACTTCATAATTTAAATGTTTACTAATATTAGATAGATGAACTATTTTTGTTGTGAAGTTCTATTTCTCAATGCTTTTCAACTAAAAAATTGACGAAACTTATTAATTTGCACATGTGACAGTATTAAATGAACAATCTTTTAATCATATCTTATATTTCTTACATTATTGTGTCTGTTATTAATGTGTCAAGAAGTGTTAATATATTCTCTCGCTAATATAGCTAATTGTAGTTCTAACTGTGGTTTTGTAAATGCACAATCCTTTTATATCTCACAATTTTGTAATGCATTAACATATGGTAATTGTAGTATTTTAAACTAGTATTGGTTAAGCCCCATAATATGCACATTCATGGATTTAAATTCACATGGAAACATACTATTAGATCTACTTGAAATCTTAAGATTTAGGACAAGTTATCTTTATTCTATATCTGTGTGTTTTATGTTTGTAATCGATTTTATTTATAAGAATAACATGATGTACGGATAGCGGATGGCAGAATGACATGTGTGGAATACTGTTTACGTGTATTAGATATGTGGCGCCAGGTTGTCCGAGTCAACTATGTATTTTACCCGACCTTTAAATAACACGCGAATTTAGCAGTGTTTTGCAAATATATACTTCTTATTAGGGACTCTTGTGCAAATATAAGTTACTTCTAGTGCTGACTCTATGTAGTGTGACCCGAAGATACAACTTTTGCTATACGAGATATATTTCTACATATCACTATTGTTTTGTGTCGTATCCTAAAGCATTCTATTTGTTCATATTCTGAAGATATTTAAATACTTTCAAGTATATTTCAGCTCAACATATTTGCTCGAGTTTAGAGTATTTTTTCTTGTTTCGAAGATATTTAAGTACTTTATACTATATTTTGGGTCAACATAATTGCTCTGAGTTTGGAGTATGTTTGGGCCAAATTTCATAATTTTTTGAATCAAGTCGGTTTTAATTAACTACATTAGGTAATAATAGGATAATATAATTATTTTACAATGTCATTTTGCACATATCTAACAATTTGTAAATTCGGTTGGGTATTATCTAATTGGGTGTTATAAACTAAATCTATAATCATTTTATTTTAGTTATTATCCCTCTTTAAATATACAGGGCTAAAATGAATTAGATAAAGTAACATTTTAAGGTTAAATAAAAATAATCATAGATTGTAACATGAGTCAACGTAACAAACTTACTCATCATGGCTTTGCTAATCAATAAAGATGACCAAGTTTGAAGCATTCAAATCAATGTGCTTTTAAGAAAACAATATTAAATTCTCATTGAATAAATCTCCATCGTTTATAGTGCTTAAGTGGTCCATTATGGAGGGGGGACTGGGATTAATTGAAAATTACAAAATAAAAAATCATAAAATATTCTTTTATTCTGAATGAATTTACACTAAATACAATATAAAAAATAAAAATAAATATAATTTTTTCTATTGAAGATTGTCATAAGATAATAAACTTGGGTAACAAAGTACACCGGTGCAATCAAAATAACAACATATCATTTCATGAAATTTAGCTTTAATTGAGTTAAGAAATAATTTAAACTAAAACAAAAAAAATATATTTTTATTTTGGAAGATTTTTTTAATATAAAAAGAGAAAATTTACAATGCAATTTCACCTTTTATCTAATTAATTATATGTGTTTTTATTAATGAAATATTTTGAAACTTTGCTTCTCCTTAGATGGAATAATTAAGTCCTCATGCGCCCTTGTCGATTTTTTGTAAAAACATTTTGGCTTCTATTTTAGACATATAGAATAATGGTTGAGATAAAGTGCCTATATAAAAAACCTGTGGTGGAAAATTGGAAATCCAAATAAATCTGAAAAAAAGGACCCTAATATAAGCCCCAATTTTATTTTCCAACTAATAATTTATGGTGGAGAGTTTATTAGGATATATAAATTAAACCAACAATAATAATTTAATATAATTTCCTAATAATGGATCCCATCAATTAAATTTAAATTATAGCCATGTCTCCCAACTTCTATGTCTTAAAAGAATAATATTACTTGCAAATTTAAAAATATAAACAAGTTGCTTAAATTATAGCCACCAAAATTAAATATTGTCTTGACAACATAGAGAGGATTCTTGGTAAGTGACACCTAAATTAACAATAATTATACAATGAAAAAAAGTATCATTAATAATATATTACATACCATATTTTTTTTTTCTAAAATCCTTAATTAGAAATCAACTGCTCCCCAACTCTGACTTTCGATCAAAAGCTCTTTAATAGTTCAATATTTATATATAAAAAAATGAATAATACTTAATCAACTATTTTCATATATAATACATTCGACCATTCGTACACAAAAAGTAACAATTCCCATAAAATAATATCGTCTATTTGGAAAACGTACATTAATCAATTAACCAATCATTATACTGCTAATAATATTTATATATTTTTTTTTTGGATGACGAGGGAAACCCGCAGCCGCTACCGTTCGAACCCGTGACCTAAGCCACAAGTTCAGATGCCCTTACTTACCAACTCTACCGGGGGTTGCCCCCTAATAATATTTATATTTGTTAATCTTATAAGTAGAATCTTGTTCCCAATAATTAATCATCAAGAAAACACAATCCATTGACATTGTTTTGCTTTATAATTAAACAACTCCAATTAAAATAAACAAATCCCTCTTATGTATTATGATTCTTTCTTTGAGGCTCCGGTTGAAAAGCAGTTCAAATTTGTACATATAACAAGAAGTATTATTCAGACATATTACTGAAAATATAATTAAAATAAAAAGTTCCCTTTTTATAAAATATGATTCTTGTTTTGAGGCTTTGGTTGAAAAGCAAGTAGAAAAAGGCAAAATATATGATGACAACTATTTCAATCATATTATATTTTAACAACAAACAAACCATCCCAACTTTCATCATAGGAAGAAGAAAAGAAATGAATTCTTCTTTTGCATCATATTTTCTTTTTTGTTTCTGAAACCCAAGAAATAACCAAACCTCTTGAGAGCTTAGATCAGCTCAACTCAACTCAGAAAAAGGATAATAAAGTGAAATAAAAAAGACAAATTTGGATAAAGAGGTGGGAAGGATCAAAGGGCCATATTAAAATTCTGTTCTTTACCCTCTTCCAATCTTTCTTCTCTAAGCAATTTTGTAGTGTTGTCAATGAATATTGGCTTTTTGAAGAAAGACCACGCCTTGTGCTTCTCGCAGCTTGGAGGGTTCCTCAATACTTGCCTTAAAAAGGCCTCTTTTTGTGCCGCTTACATTTATCTTGGTGACAAAACAAAGTATATTTATTTTCTCTTGCTAAAACAGAGCATTGAGAATGGACATGATGTATTATCAGAAGCTTGGTAAGAGTTCTTGCAAGGACTCTGTGAAGGTTTTGGAGTCTGATATTCAGCATGCCAATTCTCTGTGAGCTTACTTTTAACTGTACTTTATTTTTTTTCCATTTATTTAATCCCATTTTTTTGGTGTATGTGTAGTTGCTATATTACATTGTGTCTTGTCATGAATGTGAGTTTTGAGCTTATTTTAATTTAGCTTTTCTAAGCTATATTGGGTTTTAATTTTTGAGTGATTTTGATTTATGTGGTTTGAGTGGGGAATGGTAATTCTGTAAACTGGTTTGGGCATTGGCTCTGTCTTGGTAGATGTTAATGATTTAATTTTTAAGGTATTTTGTGGTATTTTATTTGGGCTGTATGAGCTCCATTTGAATATATTAATGTTTTTATTAAGATTTCAGAAGCTACTACCTTTGATGTTTTGGTTGTTCCATGTTGCCCATATCTTAATTTTGGTGATTGCTGTACTAAGGAGCTTTACATTTAATGAAATGGAAAAATCTTGTCTAATGTGCAAGTCTTTCTTGATTCCGATTTTTGTAGTGTTCTTGTCTCTATGTTTTAAGGCATACGGTGTTGAATTTGTAAAACATATGTAGCAACATTGTATTGTCCTTTATTGGGAAATTCTAGCCCGAACCAAGTTTGCTTGAACCTAAGCCATTCATAAGGCGAATGAATTACACTTTTTATGTGGTTTTACACACTCTCAAAACAGAGAGTGGCAAGTGTATTAGTATTTGATATGCGATTAGTAGGGTCAAAGCCAAATAAATTCATATACAGTAAATTTCTGATTTTGTTTATTGAGCCTGTCATTTTTACACATCAACAGCATAGCCATTGTCTTGACTCTTGCCAAATTTATTTAACTGTTGTTTCTAATATTGTTATGTCGGTGCTATATTCGTTTCTATAATAGGAAGTCAAAGTACAAAATTGAATATTCATCATCTATTGGCTAACTGAATTATCGGGTTTCATGGTTTTCAGGGCCGCCGCAATTCCAAAACCTAAGGGAGGTGCACGTCTGCAGATGAAATTGGTGTACAATCACTTGGCTCCTCTGTTTCTGTTTTTCCTTCAGTGGTTTGACTGTTCCTGCACGTGTTTTCTGCCTCGATACTTCAATCTTTTCCACGTGCTCGTTTTCAAGGTATGACGTCTTAGTCCTACTTTTCCGGCACACTAAATCATAGATTAGTTGTTTGTTCTACACAAAAAGAACTGAAAACAATTATGAGCTTTTTGTCGAGTTGTGCAAATGCACGTTAGTTGACGTTCTTCTTTTGTTTGGCAGGTGTACACTGATGGAAGGCCGGTAGTGTCGTCACATGGAAGGAAAGCGTCTGTTAAAGACTTCTACGGTTTGTTATTTTATTGATATTTTTATTCCCGAATTCTAGCTAGACAGGGTTTGGTCTTACCCCAACGTTTCACATGGAAAGTGGATTAATTACACTTGCCTCTAATGCACAGACACTTCAAAAAACACTCCATCGGACACGACACTTCCCGACATCATGTCCACCGCGAAAAATCCGTCTACTTAAATAAAACAAAAAAAATAAAATTTGAATACCGTATTGGACGCAGCGAGGGGCGTGTGTAGTATGTATTAAATGCAATGTGACATGTGTGAAAATCAAGAAGTATGGGTTGAAATTATAAAATTTGATATTATTTTTTACAAAAAAGAATACACTTATGAATTATTTATATGACATTTGATAGTTATTTTACTTGTTTCGGTGGTTTTGAAAAATGAAATATTTTTTTTTTCAGACATGTAAATATTGCAAATCTAATACAAATTTTACATTTGTATTTTACAATATACAGTTAATCATTCTTCTCGTAGTTTATTTCTCTAATCAATTATATTGAAATTGAAATGAAAAGTCCAATTTATATATTTTACCGTAAATTAATAATTATATATATATTTGATAGTGGTGTCTGGCTCGTGTCGTATCCTAATTTTTTTTAAAAATATTATGTCTCGTGTCAGTGTTGTGTCGTGCCCCGTATCCAGCCGTGTCGTGTCCTAATAGTTTTTAAAATACTGTGTCTCGTGTCAAGTGTGGTGTCGTGCCCCGTATCCCGTGGATCATGTCCGTGCATCATAGACACTTGCCATGTAATTGGTGTGCACTCAAAAGTGAGCAACCAATTACAAAGCATATGTAACTATGCTTGCTAAGAGATTATTGGGTCTGGCTAAAACTTGTTTGGACAAGAAATTTCCTTTGTTTACTTATGAACTAGGGTTGTGTTTGGATTGAAAATACATATGAAACTCATTAACAGGTTCATTGAGTTTGTTCACAGATTCAAATTCTCTAAATCCTATTTTAAGCAATTTTTTCAACATTGCGGCTCATTTTAAATCTACAAAATTTAGAGTCATGAAATATTTTCTCCAAGTTTGTTCTCAAATCCAAATCCATCCATCCATTCATAACCTGAAGGATTTCTATAGTAAGTTACATAATATTCTAATAGTTGCTTAAAATACAAACTTGTAGGTGTTATATTGCCGTCACTCCAGCAGCTCCATTACAACTTGGTAGAGATGGACGGTATGAATGAAGATAATCCTGTTCCCAAAGGCAAGAAGAGATTGGAATCAGATGGTGGATCTGTAAATATGGATTCTGAGAGAGACGAGGAATGTGGAATATGTTTAAACCCTGGAACTAAAATGGTTTTGCCTAATTGCTGCCATGCAATGTGCATAAATTGTTATCATGATTGGTAATTAACAAAATATTTTTGCTTTTCACATATATACTCAAAATAGCATCTTTCGATCCTAAATTATCCTTTTGACTTTTGTTTTATGATAGATTTCTACTTTTGACTTTCAGGAACGCGCGATCTGAGTCTTGCCCGTTTTGTCGTGGCAGTATACGAAGAGTCGAATCAAGAGACTTATGGGTTCTAACTTGTAAAGATGATGTAATTGACCCCGATACTGTTTCTAAAGAGGACCTGCAAAGATTCTATCTTTATATCAGAAACCTGCCTAAAGATTCACCTGAGGCGATGTTTTTAATGTACTATGAGTATCTGATATGATGTGAATAAAGGGAAATGTGGGGTATATAATATACTAGAAGAAGCCAACCTTCATATGTAAATAGTGTCTGGCAACGAAAAAGTTCTCCGAGACTTTTGTCTGAATAAAACCACCGCTTTTGTCCATGCGGTTTCTTAAAGTTCAAAGCTTTTCACAAATTTGCGCATTTTCTTGCTTTATTTCGATAATTTGTGTGTATGCTCTATGTTAACTAAATATGCTACATACTACACTAAAAAAAAAAATTAAAAAAAATCATGAATTTGACTAAAGTTATATCTTCAGCGGTAAAGGTGAAAAACTATTAGGTATCTTGAGCTTCTATATGGTTTTTTTGCTTTTAATCAGCTCACTGAAGGATGGTTTACAGAAGCCTTGATTGAGGAAAAGATCAGCCAAGTGCTTATACATTGCCTCGGTGAGATGAATGCCATCCCAGCTTATATACTTCGAAGGGTCTTTGCATATGGACGCCCCGGGGGACCCACACAGAGAATTTTTATCGAAATTGAATTTTCCTCCACCACTACCACAGCAGGCCTTGAAGGGCTCGTCAATTTGGTACTTTTTCGGGTTCTGTAAAAGCGTAAGGTACGCATTCCAATAATCAGCGTACAATATTGTGCAATTTGGGTGCATTTTTTGGACAGTTTGCAATTTTCTTTTGAGGATTTGGTTGTGGATCATTATTGCTTTGTTTACAGTTGCTGCACATCCCATGCGATCGAGGCCCGTCAAAGGACATGACGATATGTCTAGGGGGAGACAACC
The DNA here is from genome assembly GCA_963669365.1 of Verbascum thapsus. Classification (NCBI taxonomy): domain Eukaryota; kingdom Viridiplantae; phylum Streptophyta; class Magnoliopsida; order Lamiales; family Scrophulariaceae; genus Verbascum; species Verbascum thapsus. Next base: position 23,975,730 of record OY770105.1, read on the forward strand.
CACCGGTGGTAATCCTTGAACGACTACGTACTTTGCTCCACGGTCCAGTAACGTCTGTATGTATGCAGGTTAGAGCAAATGTTAGTTCCACTTTGTTATAGAAAATGATGTGCATTTAGTAATAATCCGCTCTTTAGGATTGTAGTGAAAGTGTTTTATTGTCGAAAGAACATTGAGTCATAAGTCCAAACTTTTTTGTAGGGTGTTTAGGTCATTTTACACGGTAGTAATTGTTGTACTATAGTCAGAGTTATAAATAGATTGGAGCATTTTTCTTTTGTAAAATGTAAAAGAATCTCTAGTTCGTAGATATACACATTATTGCTCAACTCATAAACCCGTGCTTAATTTGTTCTCAACACCTATTGTGATAAATGTTTGAGGTGTATTTAAAGCTATAAATTATTCCAATATAAGGAGAGGAGAAAAGTCATAGTGATTGTGATACATGGCATTAGTCTGTCATTATGCAGCATGATATATACCACCATTTATATACCACAGTTATACCACCTACCTCGATTTGGAAAGTATCGATGCATCAAATCCATCAAAGTTGATTAATTACAACATTTGCTTACCAACATTAGAAGAGGTGATATAACTGTAATATATAAACAGTGGTATATATCATTGCTCTTATTATATTAATGTATCCTATACCATATACCTTGAGGAGTTTGCCCACATTTCTCACAGACACCTCTCTTAGCCATTGTAGAGAAGCCGGGACCCCCTGTGCACGACCATAATCAACGACCCCCATTTCTCCTAACCAAAAAAGCGCGTTTTCCATCACGGCTTTGCAAGGACCTTCACCACCCCCTTTACACCCAATCTCTGTCATATATTTATTAAACCACTCCATTTGAGTCTCAAAATTCATAGGTATATACCCTTCCACATTAAATTACTCACATTGTTTTTGCTAAAATGATCGCTCGAGAAAACCGTCGATCCCGCTATTGCAAAATTCACGCCGTGGCTGAAATTTGCAGAAGGCGCTTTGTAAGGCGGTATTGGTGGTAGAGAAAGAGCCTCACTGAGAAAATCAATAACGAGACGACCATTACATAACCGGTTTGAGTCTTTCGAAGAGGTTTTAGCACTGTGTGAAAAGGCGATATTGAGCCCACCTAATAAGTGAGCATTTCCTGTATCTGTGTACAAGTCTCCAAATGCGTAGACCTTTGAGAAACAACCCTTGAAGTCGACTTGAAGATCGGGGTCAGTTTCGACAGGGCTAGTGTTGTGTGCAGATGAAAGGGAGACGAAAATGAAGATTAAAGTAAGTGATATAGATTGATGAATAGAGTTGGTCATTGTATAAATAGCTCTGTTTATTTGATTGTTTATGTTGTTTTCAAGGTTCTTTGAGGAATGTTTTCTGGCTTATAAAGCTTTTTTTCGAATGTTAGTGAAGGCAATCCTTAGTTCTAGGAAAGAACATAGGTTGTAGTTTTTTAAGGAAGTGTTAGTTTGTTACAAACTGCCTACTATTTTGAGCTAATCGCCTATGGCTGTTTCTTTAAGCAGATTTGTTACTGCTAATTTAGCATGATTGTGGGGGTGCTAAGTATATATAGTCGAACATGAGTCGTGAACCTCGAGAAGTATTACAAATCTTCGTGCTTTTTGTTGCATGATTGACAACATGAACCACTAATAAGTGAGAAATCAGCTCAAGTAAGTGAAAAAGGATTTAAAATCAATTAAAATTTGAAATCATCTTAACAATTTTTTATTGATTAATGTTACTACCCCAATAACAAGTTATGGGACTTAGATCCCACGTCAGAGTTATGAGATTTCAATATGGGGTTTATGTTGTCTCGGCTCTTTCACCTTGGGTTTGGTTCTCTCTGATAGAAACTAAATTGATAGAAACGAAATAGATAGGAACGAAATAAAACGATAATTTATTAAAAAACGATAAATATCAAGAACCCAGTTCTTGATCCCAAAGCCAATGGAGGCTACCAATTCTTGATCAACTATTTGATAAGCAATAATAAACCCTAGCCACCCTATTTATAATAGAGCAAACCCTAATTACCAAATTAAAATAACCACTAACTTAGGAAAGGAAATAACAAATATTCTATCAACTAGGAATAAAATATGCAATCAGAATAATAAATCCTAAATAATCAAATCTTTCTGAATCTTCCAAATCTTCCTAAATCCGCTCCATATCACTCTCAAGGTCCTATTATTTGGTATCATAACCAATGCCCCTCCTACTTGCAATCATGCAGTGTGGGTAGTGATGCGCGGCATTGCAGTATTCGACCGGGGTTAGGAATTAGCGTAAAGCCAATATGGTGACATTGGAATTGCAGTGTTTGTCCGAGGCTAGTTCACTAGTGCACAATTTATGAGACTTGGACCTACATTAAAATTATGGAATTTTAATATGGGATTTTATACGGCATTAGTTACTCCACCTCAATAGTTTTTGGGATTGGTTCTTATAAGATCCTATGAAATAATCCATTGCTTTCAAGTTTTAAGTCTTGAATCTTTACTACTATCAAGTATTGAATCTTCTTTACTATTAATATGAAATAGCACAAGTTGACCTAAACAACCTCAACAAACTTGAGTTGTCTTTATTTATGTTCAAAAAGAAAAAGTAGTCTACAACCAATCAAGGTTAATAACATCATATAGCTCATCACATGTAACAATTTGGAACTAGACAAAAAAGTTCAACCATCTTAAGTTTTGGCAAAATCCATATATAGAAGGAAAACTATACTTAAAACAATAAAAAAAATTATAAAACACCACACTCCATCATACTCACCTAAATGTTGGGATGCTTGTTGAACAACATTAAATGGAACCAAATAACAAGATGTCGAAGGGGGCAACCCCCGGTAGAGTCGGTAATGACATGTGAATATTGTGGTCTTGGTCACGGGTTCGAATGTGCGCACTTAACGGTAGCGGCTGCGGGTTCCCTTGTCATCAAAAAAAAAAAATAACAAGATGTCGAACTCATATTTTATTTTTTGTTTGAGCTTGAAATTTTCTTAGAATTTGGTTAATCTCGTCATGAGTTTTCATCTAGATGTATACAAGCTGAGTTCGAGTTTATATTTTCTTTCTAAATCTAATTATTATCCAAATTTTCGAACATTGCACACCCATCTATGTTGCAACCTTGCACTTCTATCTAACATTGTCAGAAATTGTATTTATCACTTAGCTGGCCCCATAACTTATCGTTCAGTGGACCCCCTTTTAGGCCCAACTGGAAAATGCTAAACCTTGACCCACAACCCGGAACCATACCCGGGTAAGTACTGCGTAGGGTCTAATGTTGACAATTTGACATTAACGGCAACACTTTACGACGTCGCAGATCATTACCATTCAGTTTCCAACGTGTAATTTACAGTAGTAGAAATGCACAAAATCCTAATTTAGTGTTTCAAAGATCTGCCAATTCCAAGATCCGTCTTGTGTTTTTCTCAATAATAATCGAAGCCCTTTTCTCCAGGTGAGATCTTTTTCTCCCGTTCTACTTTTTTCTTTCTTAAATCATTTAATTGTAACACATGCTTTTGAGAGGGTTATGATTTTATTTAGTAGTTCAAGAATGATTCTCCTTTTTATATAATTGTTTTTTGCTCTCCAAAGATTCTGGTACATAAAGGGTGATTGTTTTTTCATTGTTTACAGATCTGGGCCCTTGTGGAAAAGTTAAGATTGGCAAGTGGGCAGGGTTATGATTGATTAGAAATGGAGGATAATCATGTTATACAAGATGCTTCAGCTGGGGAAGATGATTCAGTTCATCAGGTGCCAACCTTTCTTTCTTTTGAGCAATCGATCTGATTTTCGTAGCTTAATTTTCCTAATTTTTCTTTGGTGTATAATGTTTTACTGTGTAACTTTGTAACTTCACTACTATTATGTTATTTGTTAAGATCCTTGGTACTTTTTATATGGAGTGTTTACCTTTTCGATATCACATTCGAAGAAATGTGGTGTTTCTTGGTTTATTGATAGGTGCACACTTGTTCTGGAGATGAATTTCAATTTTTCTAATGTTATCTTCAAATTTGAATGCATAAAGATAACTGGTTTGGGTGTTTCGGTTTATGTGGTGGAAATTGCTAATTTTCTTTGGCTTATCTTTATATAAAATGGTGGATAGCTCGGTAATGAGGACATATGCTTATTGACATGTTTGAGTAGCTATGGAAGCTCTTCATTTAACTGTTGGCACTGGAACTTGTCAGTTGATACTTATGTAGTATCCAGACAAAACTAAGTCGACAAAAAATAGATTAAAAGATTTTTGACTGGAATACAAGGCACAAGAATCTTTGTCTTATTGAGTACCCCTAACAGGAATACTATAGCAAAATGTTCGTATAGATATAGTTTCTATTCAGTAAAAAGATCATGCCAAAAGTTTAGAATATGTGGCCCCTCCTATCCCATAACAAATTTCTCTGTTGTCGGGATAAAGCAAAAAGTACTACAAATAGAAAACTGATTAGCTTATCTTAATCTTTTGAAGCTACTGTGTATTACATATGTAATCTATTTAATTGACCTTTTTAGTGTTGCGTCAAGAGAGATCTCAGTAAAGCATATTAAAGAAGACTGACAAATAGAGCTCTTTGGGTTTATTTTCATGATTGAGAATGTCGTATGCTGCTCTATGTAAATATGACAATATTCAATGAGTACAAGGAAACTCAATTATAAATCTATTGTGGCTATTTCCTATCTCATCAAACTGATCGTCCTGCTTCAACGTGAAACTTTGCATCTTTGAAAAGGCACATAGTTTATACATCGTTTTCGTTTAATAGCTTTGGACTCAGTGGCGTTTCTGGGAATAAATCTTTCCATGCAGGTGGAGAACGGGAATCCCTTGGATTCTTCCCACTCCCACAGTGAGCCAACTGACATCAGGGCAGTAGAGGATGTGGGAAAGGATGATATGTTCGTTGATTGTCCAGATGAGATAGAAACTTCAGAATCCCAACAGAATCCCGAGGATAGGGATGATCCAAATGATGATGAATGTAATGAATCAGACAGTGGAATCAAATTCCAAAATCTGATGGCTGAGATCGAACGGTTGCGTGATATGCACGAGAAAAGTCTTGTTGAGAAAGAAACATTTGCACGTGAATACCAGGTTTAGTCTTGGATTTATCGTGTTTTAATTTATTTTTGAAATTAAGTTGAACTAAATAACACTCTACTTTGCATGCAGGAAGAAAGAACAGTGCTTATGAGGGATCGTTCTGAGACTGAGGCAAAAGTTGAAGAACTGCAATCTGTACTACATTTGAAAGATCAGGAAATTGATTTTCTAAATGCAAAGATTGCTGAGTTATCTGATTCAGTCAGTACATTTCATTCCAATTCAATTTCGGAGCATGAAAATATGTCTAAGTTATATGAAGCTCAGCTCGGACACGTTCAGCATGTTGAGGGAATTATGAACAGAATATTATCTTCTCTACCCCCCACACTCCTTCAAGGCGAGTTGCCGGATGGGGCACTTACAGAAAAGATTTCTAACATTGAAAAATCGGTCACCTTCTTAATTGAGAAGTACCAAAATCTAAGCAATTTAGAAGATGAAAATAGGCAATTCGTCGAACAATTAGAGAAACAGAGATCTATTCTTGAAAATGCAAATGCACAAATTGGAAAACTAAGTGCTGAAGTTGAACAAGAGAAGAATAGGTATCTGAACACCAAAGAGAAGCTTAGCATGGCTGTTACAAAAGGAAAGGCATTGGTACAACAAAGGGACTCCCTGAAACAATTGTTGGCTGAGAAAACGAGTCAATTGGAGACATGTTCAATTGAACTGCAAGAGAAGTCTAGTGCTCTAGAGGTTGCTGAACAGACAAAAGAATCTCTTGCAGAAAAGGATATGATACTTCAGAAATGTGGAGAAATACTTTCCGAGGGTGTGGAATTGGATGAACCACAGGCAAGAGAACTGCAGACAACAGATATCCCTGAGAAACTGAGATGGCTTTTAGATGAGAACAAATCATTAAAGAGTATATCTCTACAATACAATAAACTGACCGATGCATTACTGTTGTTTGATTTCCCAGAAACAGTGGCGTCAAGTGAATTAGATCAACGTGTACGTTGGCTTTCTGATTCATTTTACTTCTCTAGAGAAGAAACTATGAAGTTACAGTCTGAGATAGCTGAAACAAAAGAAGCTGCAAATCGGGAAATCGAGCACATATCAACTTCACTTTTGGCAGAAACACAAGAGAAGTGTTATCTACAAGCAGAACTGGAGGATTTACGAAGCAAATATGAATCAAATGAGAAGATTCATCGTGAACTAGTTGAAACTATGGAAACTTTGAATAAAGATTTCGACCACCTGAAAAAATCACTCTTAGTAGAATCAGAGGAGAAGAACTATCTTCAGTCAGAGCTGGACAACTTGAGAGACAAATATGAAGGGGCTGTTCAAAACGAACATCTTGCTTTGTTGGAAAAGGATAAAATGTTAAATATGTTGCTCGAGGCATCTGGGCTCACAAATGACGGTCAGGAAGAGGTGGCCACCATCATTGAGAACTGCCTTGTAAAGATTAAAGAAAAATCACGTGACCTTGAATCTTTCCAACCTGATCCGGAAATCTTTGAAACTTTCCAGAGTCTTCTATATATCAGAGATCAGGAATTGAGTCTATATAAGCTAGTTGTTGAGGAAGATATATTGGATAGAACGGAGATGAATCGTTCATCAGATGAGTTGGAGAAGTTAAGTCAAGAGTTTAATGCCCTAAAGCAAGAGAAAGACGTAATGCAAAAAAGTCTTGAACAGTTGGAGGATAGATGCGGTTTACTGAAGGACAAGTTATCTATGGCTGTTAAGAAAGGAAAGGGGCTAGTTCAGGAAAGGGAAAACATGAAAGGTGCTCTGAATGAAAAGAGCACCGAAATTGATAGATTGAAGTCCGAAATGCAGCAGATTCTATCTACATATAATGATCAAGGCACTAGAATTGCTCAATTAGAGACAGATTTTTTGGCTACAAAAGAACATGCAGACCAACTTGAGCAGTTATTGGCTGAGAGCAACAGTATGTTACAAAGAGTCATGGAATCAATTGAAAGAATTACTACCCCACCTGATTTAGCTTTCGAAGAGCCTGTAGAAAAGATAAAGTGGCTTGCGGGATATCTTAATGAACACGAAATAGCAAAGACCGAGGTGGAACTAGAATTGAGGAAAGTAAAGGATGAAGCAAGTTCTTTAGCCAGCAAATTGTCAGAAGTTGAGGAAGTGAGAAAGTCACTTGAAGATGCCTTATCAATTGCGGAAAATAATATTTCCAAGTTCATCAGTGAGAGAGACATAGCTGAAGAAAGTCGAGCTCTTGCTGAAGATCAGTTACAGAAATTAAAGGAGGAATTTTCCAGCCATATTCCGAAACTCGCTGATGCTGAGAAAACTATTCAATCCATCGAAGATGCCTTATCAATTGCAGAGAACAATATTTCTAGACTCTTGGATGAGAAGAAAGAACTAGAAGTTTCCAAGACACTTCTGGAGAAGGAATTAGAGATGGAAAAAGAGGCAGCATCTTCTCATACAAAAGAGTTTGACGACATTTCTCTGAGTAAAAGAGAACTTGAAGATGCTTTATCACTTGCTGAGAGCAATATTTCGAAGTTCCTGAATGAGAGGGACATAGCCGAAGAAAGTCGAGCTCTCGCTGAAGATCAACTAAAGAAATTAAAGGAGGAATTTTCTAACCATATTCCGAAACTTGCTGATGCTGAAAAAACTATTCAATCCCTTGAAGATAGTATTTCTCAACTCATGGACGAGAAGAAAGAACTCGAAACTTCTAAGGCAATTCTGGAGAAGGAATTGCAGATGGAAAGAGAGGAAGCTTCTTCTCATACAAACAAGTTTGAAGACGTCTCGGTGAGTAAAAAAACACTTGAAGATGCTTTAGCAGTTGCAGAGAACAATATTTCCAAGTTCATGAATGAGAGAGACATAGCTGTAGAAGGTCGAGCTCTCGCTGAAGATCAGCTACAGAAGTTAAAGGAGGAATCTTCAAACCATATTTCTAAACTTGCTGATGCTGAAAAGACTATTCTATCCCTCGAGGATGCATTGTCTCAAGCACAGAAGAATGTGTCACTTCTTGCTGAAGAAAACAGTAACGCCCAAATCGGCAGGGCTGATTTAGAAAGCGAGATAAAGAAACTCAAAGAAGAAATTGATTCACATGCTGTTAAATTGTCTGATGCCTCCCTTGAAAATAAGTCACTCGAGGATGCATTAGTGAATTCAGAGGCTAACATTGCAAATCTTGTTCATGAAAAGCAAAAGGCTGAAGAGGAGATTTTGGCACTCAGCTCTAAGTTGGAAAATTGCATGGAAGAGTTAAGTGGAATCCGTGGTAGTGTAGAGAATCGGTCTATGGAGATTTCTGGTCAGCTTAGCCGTCTCCAGTCACACCTTAAAGATGAGAAACTTTCATCCTTACTAGGGCAATGTTTTGAAAGAAAATTTGAGAGCCTAAAAAACATGGATTCTGTACTTAAAGAAGTGGAGGAACGTTTCCTTGAAATGGACTCAGATGTGCTGCAGAACGGTTCTATCGTTGAGGTATAAATTTTTTCTATGTTATTTTATGTAATTGTTACTGATAGTTTGTCTGGTATGCCCTTTAATGCACATACACAAGGGAAAGGAAATAAAAAATACAAAATAATGAAGAAGTTGGTACACCTACTTGGAACGAAATGCTCAAGTGTAAAGTTGTCATTCAGTGAGTCTTGTACTGATCGCGTTTATTGCTCCCAGTCATTGAATAAACAATTATGACCACAATAGAATTAAGTTTAATGATGACATTCTAATCAGCACAGTTCCAGAAACATTTCTGGATTTATTTTATCCCCAAGTAGAGTAGTGAGAGATACATATTTAGTTTTCAGCTATCCTTAAAGTTAGTTTATCATCAAGTCTCATATGTCTACTTTTTTGGCTGTCTGGATGTTTTTTGTCTATACCTCTTGTATTTTTCTTGTAAAACATATACTTTTTGCGCTGAAATGGTCTGTCAAGAACTTTTATATATATTTTATGTGTGTGTGTGTGTGTGCGTCACACAAATATATATGTGTATGTGAGCGGCACATATTTCTTGTCTCTATAAGCTTTCATGTTAATTGCGTGATTATGTGCCGTCATGGCCTCATCCTTTAACTTTGTCATTAATTATCTTACATCTCTTCTTATCTTGATGGGCTGCATCCCTGCCCCCTTTCTTATATTCTTCTTTCTCTTTGTAGGATGACTCTATTTCAACTGCTGTACCATCAATCTCTGAGTATGCTTCGGATATGGAAATGTTAAATGATGAGGTCAATGGAGGTGATAATGAGAGCATCATGTCTCATATTGAGAAGTTGAATGAAAGATTTCATTTAAAGGGCAAGATACTAGCTGATAAACTTGATAACGTCTCCGCACTTATGGACGAATCTATTGCAGCTCTTCTAAAAAGGTTACACATAACAAATGATAGAATAATAAGTATAATAAGGTATACAGAAGATCTTAAACAACAATTGAACGACATGGAAACAGATAAGCAAAGACAACAGGATACTATAGCCTCATTGGAAAGTGATATCAGAATTCTATCGTCTGCTTGTGCTGACACCACTCATGAACAGGAGTTAAACGTTCATGAAAATATGTCGTTTTTGAGATCTATCCATGAATTGGTTAATCTAGATGACATGATTTCCTTGGATCATGAAGCAGTTGGAAGTGAAGTGAAAATACCTGAGAAGTTGTTACTTGCTACTAAAAAGAATCAAAATGTTAGTAAACTGTTTCAGGATGCAATAAATAAGTTCCAGAGTATTATAGAAGATATGCAGAAGAAATTGAAAGAAAGTCAGCTAACTTGTGACGAAGTCTTGGAAGAAAGAGATCTATACAAAGACAAAATCTTGAAGTTAGCGACTGATCTTGAAGCAAAGCAACACTTGTGCGATGAAATGACATTTAAACTAGATGATTATGAGGAAAAAGAGGATAAATGGATGAAGAGAGAGGCAGAACTTTCTACTTCATTATCCAAAATTCATGGTACTATTTCTTTGTCATTTGCTGCATTACAACTTCTTATCTAGGGTAGGCATTGAGTTGATCCAACCGAGTCAAGCTTGAGTTGAGCCTAACAATCCAGCTAGAACCAAGTATACCTGTGTTTATAGGCTTGCTTGTCGGTATAAAAAATTATTTAATATATGTAATTATATTTAATAAATTCTATATAATGATATATTTAATATTTATCATAATTATATTTAACAATGTATAATATATTTAAAATTATAGTATCTTTTTTTATTTATCTCGAGCTCGAGACTAGCAATTTGGTCAGGCTTGCATCGGCTCGTGTTGCACATCTTTTTTTTTTTTTTTGTTACTGACTGATATTTTGCACTTTTTTCATCTTTTTTGTTTCAGAAATGGAAGACTCCCTCTTATCAGCATCTCAAGTAAAGTCCATTTTGGATAAGATGAGTGATGTTGAAGTTCATGATACTGCATTCACGGTCGGGGATTCACATGATTCACGTCATGTAAGAAAGCTGTTTTATGTAATAGATAGTTTTAATGAGTTTCTGCAGAAGGCAACCTCACTCTCTCATGAAAAGGAAGAACTCCAGTCAATAATTGATGAACAGATTCTCGAAATTGAATCTTTGAAAAAGCAAGCTGAGAATCATTTGGAAAATGAGAAAGACTCGGAAAAGATGAAAAGATTATTAGAGCTTGAATCGGGTTTGTATGATATTGTTCGGAAAATGGGTGGCAGTGATTTGATGGATGGTCACAAAGATGATGTGGCAATATGGTTACTGCCCTTGCTCGACAAACTGGTTATGGCCAGAATGATGGAATCTGAGAATTTGAAATCCAAAAATGAAGAACTTGGGGCCAAATTGCATGGGACACAAAGGGTTGTGGATGATTTGTCAAACAAGGTTAAATTTCTCGAAGATTCTAATCAAGCTAGAATTGTACCTGTAGAAATAGATGAGGACAGAGGAATCTCTGTAGCTTCTCAGTCAGAGATATCGGAAATTCAAGACATGGTAATTTTGGTTTTGATACTTATTTATTTACTCTCCGTACTGCTGTTCTATGAGACTATTTCTTTTAATCATTTTCATTGCATGATACTGTCACCTTCATATAATTGCACCAAAGATAACAATTATACATACCATCAGAAACCAGACCATTGTGTAGGAAGTCCATTGAAGTTAAAAAATAAATTTGGCTAGGAGGATCAATTGGTTGCAAGTTGTTTATTAGAAATTGCTCGTAGAAAGTCCGGATTCACCTACCAAATTAGAAATTTTGGCTCCTTCAAGCTGTTTTATTAGTAATGTAATTACTATGAGGTGGAGAGAATTAGGTTCTGCAATTATTCCCTAATTTTATTTGTCGAGAGCCCACTCTGAAAGATGAAACAGGCACATTTTGTGTAACTGTTTTCCTTTTTCCCTTTTTCGGGATAATTACATGCAAACCCCTCACTTGTCGGTTAATTACCTCGAGCTTTCTGAAGTAAAAGCAAATTGCAAGAAGCCAAGAACTTCTCATGTCAGATCCTCATAACTCAAAGAAAAGGAAGCGAAATTGTAATTTGCTTTTAATGATAGTGTATTTTTTTACTGACAAGGGACGTTATGGTAATATCTCAAACCTCGAAGGAATTTTATTCGTACTTAAGGTCTCATGCAGGTGTTGTCTATAATATTATCTCTACATATTAAGTGTACATACAGAACATGGGTAGTACTCCCTTTTCGAAATAATGAGTCTAGTTTGATCAGGTAGAGAGTTTTAGATAAGAGTTGAATAACTTGTGTGAGTTTTGTGTGTTTTTAAGCTATTGCCCTTAAAGTACTGAGAAAAGGAATATTTGATTCAAGTAATAACGAAAATGGCTAGTACAATTCATGACATTTACTACTACTAAAATTTTCAGGCAGCAATTGGTAATAGTAGCAGTATTCCTGTTGTTTCATCTTCTGCTCATGCGCGTACATTGAGGAAGGGCTCGAGTGATCATCTTGCTCTCAATATTGACTCCGACTCTGAACGGTTGATAAACGCCAAAGAATCTGACGAAGATAAGGGTAAATATTTTGAGAAACTGATTTTACATTTGGACAGTTTAAAGATCTCGAACTTAACATCGAATATGTCTTGCAGGGCATATGTTCAAGTCTCTGAATACAACTGGCCTCGTTCCTAGACAAGGAAGAACAGTTGCGGACCGAATTGACGGTTTTTGGTATTAAAAAAAAGCTAAACTTTGCTACTTTATTGCAATTCTTTAGAAAACATAGCATCAAATTGTAGATAAAATGGGTGTTATATAAAATGATAAATATATAATTCATTGCAATCAAAATATCAAAAACCGGCGACTTTAAATCCCAATTGTATGTTAGATTATGTTGTTCGACTAAATCCCATATTCGTCCTCCAACAAAAAGAAAAAAAAAGATTAAAGATCCGATTTTTATTTTCTATATGATCGTCTTTATCATATACTGATGCATATTTTATGTTTATTCAGGGTATCGGGTAGTCGAGCCTTGATGAATCATCCAAGGGGGAGGCTTGGTCTCATTGCTTATTGGCTAGTATTGCATATTTGGTTACTGGGCTCCATCTTGTAACCCTTACAAGCAAAATCTAAACCAGTGACCATATATGTTTAGATTATTTTGCTTTTTTGATTAGTTGTACAATAGATATATAGTCAATATCATCATTCTTTTTTTCTATTTTTATGACAATTGTCTGAATGTAAATGTTTCTTTTTAGTCTCCCCAATTTGATTCTCTGCAATCAAATATTAGGGATTCAGAGAATTTAGCCCAGAAATTGTTGTGTTTTGAAGTTGCTGATTCTGGTTAGTTTAAAATAATTCATGGCAATTGTTTGAGAAAATAAAATTGCTGCCTTTTTATTTGTTAGTTGTGGTTCTTTTTTGTGCTTATGAATTAAGCATAGTATAATCATGCTGCACATTAGTCACTTGAACAGTATAATCATAAGCTTTCATTTGTCAAATTATAATTTTATTTTCTTTCTTAAATTAAACTCAATTTTCAAATTTTGTGGTTATATTTGTTTCTATTTTTGTGTCTTTTAGTAAATTATTGGTAGTCGTGTATTTTGGTGAGATTGTGATTGAATTAGCTATTTTGAAGAATATTTGAGTGGTTTTTGATTGATTTTGCTGCTTTCACATGTAACAAAAGTTATGATTGATGTTGCTTTAACATGTAACAAAAGTTATTACACCGTTAAATTATCTAAGCTTTTGTCTGATGAATTGTGATAATAATTGAAAAGTATTATAATATAAGTTTTAAATCATTGTAATATATAATAAAATATGTTATATATGTATTATAATTGGTGTAATTATATAAATGTTTATGGGTTTGTATTTTATACCTACAATATAAAGTATAAATGTATATTCGCAGTTGCGGCCTTATACGGTATATTACACTTTTGGAGTGGTCGGAATTATTCCTTCGCGATCTGGTATTTTGATATATAATTATATATATATTGTTTTACCTATCTAGTTTTTAACATGTAACCATTCACAAAATAAATGTTTAATTCAACTATTTTGCCACTATATCTACCTATTCACAAAATTTGATATTATTATTAACAAATTTTCATTTAAGATTTATGATTCCTATCTCTAGAGTCATTGGGTTAACTTTTTTATTTTATAGTTAGAGAAGTAATTGGGCTCAAGACTTTTCTTTTTCCTTTTTGTTGAGAATTTTTGGTGGGCTCAAGAATTTAATCCCAAATAAATTGAATTTCCAATATAGTTAGAAACATATATTACTTTCTATTAATTTCAATTTTTTGTTGAGGAATTAACGTTTATAAATAGAGCCCTAAAACCCTGAAGGACGCAGCTTTAGCATGTAAGCTCAAAACCTGCGAAACGACCGATTTCTCAATCCCCTGTACATCAATGGCGAAACGACGTCGCGAGGAGGACTCGGATGACATGAACGAGTACAGAACGGTGTTTGTCGACACCAGCCTCGACACTCACTTTGCCTTGATTCTCTCTGACTCTGACACAGTAACGGATTTCAAAGGTATGTATCTTATTTCAGTGTAATTATGTTTATGAGTGTTTTTATACATCTACTTTCTGTATAAATTGGATTGTATTGGACCATTTGCAGATACATGTAGTATGTGTCCACATGAATGCATAAATATTGTTCCTTGCTTTAGGTTTGGGTGGTTGTACTTTTTTGGAGAAACAAAGTTAATTTCATAAACACAGAAGCTTGAGGACTTTTAGATATCTTGATTAAGTAAATGTTGTTTTGAGTTCAAAGAGGTTGAGGAGAAATTTGAGGGAAAATAGAGGTTTATTGAGTTGTTTATGCTGTCTCGAAGTTTGTCCAGTTGATGCATAATCATATTTACTTTTTATGCTTAAAAGTTTTCTGTACATTGTTTGCCTGCAGAGAAGATAGTGTTGGAGCACATGCAATGCTTTCCGGAAATTGGAAATATACAGATCCATTCTCTTAAGGTAGATATAGTTCTTCTACTTTGAATTTCTATAGATATAGTACAATATCAAATACTAATGATGTTTGTAACTTGCGTAGGTAAAACGTAGAGGGAAATTTTATCATCTCCCGGATATTATGCTTGTTTGGAGTGCCTTTATAGGGGTTAAAAAGAATTGGTTTCTTTCAGCTGATGCTTCTGGCACTCCAGCATGTTGCTTAAACCAAGCTACTTCTGAGCTTGGCACAAGCAATGGCGAGAAGATGGATATAACGACTGTAAATGACGATGGTTTGTCGTCTGATATGAAAACGATACACACTCTTGCAAAAACGATACACACCCTCGCAATGTCCTTGCCTACTGGTGTCACTGAAAAGAGTGTTGTAACGGGTGGGCTTACGATTGACAAATCTTTTGAAAAGACCACAGATTTTCATAGAATTAATTATTCATATGAGAATGTAGCGGAAATTGAGCCTCGTCCAAAGAAGAAACGTAAAGTGAGTCACAAAGAAGATATATCCCATAATACTAATTTGAAAGATAATAACGCCTCGGTACATGCATTGTCTCAAGATATCTCAAGACCCAAGACTTCAAGTGATGATGCAATGAAAGAAGGTCAAGTAGGCATAGTTCGAAACGAGCAACAAGGAAAACCCACTGTACCTGAAATTTCAGACGTGAGGAATGATAAATGTAATAATAGGGACAGGGTTGTGTTTGAGGGAACATCTGTATCTGCTCCAGAAGAAAAGAGTAATTTAGAAACCATTGGGAACGCGCAAAAGCTAATAGGTTCTGATAAAACGAAAGACGATGGCTCATTAGAGAGTACGATTCCAGAAAATATTATGGCCAGCAAACCAGAAAGTGAACTTGGCCAAAATGTTGCTACTGATCATCAAGGGGGTGATGCTGTTAAAGTACCAAATATTTCTGCTATGATAATGTATGCTAGTGATGCAACAGGGGATGTCAATTCTGATGGCAAGAAGAGGAAGAAAAAGAAAACTAAGAAGATACCAGGAAGAATCCAGGATACATCAGATATGGAGCAGATTATAAAAGGAGATGTGAAGGTCTTTGCTGAAACTCATAAATCTGAAGAACATGAAGGAGAAAAGGAGGTGCATCTAAACCATGATCATGAGCTGATAATTGATGCAAATGTTGCCATGGGACCTGAAATGTCTAATGCAAATGTTGCCATGGGACCTGAAATGTCTAGTGGCATGAAGAAGAAGAAAAAGAAGGAAAAGAAGTCTTCTCAGATTAGTCTAGAAAAGTCGGGCATGGAGCAAGCTGATAATGGTGTACCTGGCGCTTCAGGTTTACTTCCATCAACTGATCATATTCCAGAAGAAACTGACAAGACTTCAAGTGTTGATGCAATGAAAGAAGGTCAAGTAGGCATGGTTCGAAACGAGCAACAAGGAAAACACACTGTACCTGAAATTTCAGACGTAAGGAATGATAAATGTAATAATAGGGACAGGGTTGTGTTTGAGGTAACATCTGTACCTGCTCCAGAAGAAAAGAGTAATTTAGAAATCATTGGGAATGCGCAAAAGCTAATAGGTTCTGATAAAACGAAAGATGATGGCTCAGTAGAGAGTATGATTCCAGAAAACATTTTGGCCAGCAAACCAGAAAGTGAACTTGGCCAAAATGTTGCTAACGATCATCAAGGGGGTGATGCTGTTAAATTACCAAATATTTCTGCTATGATAATGGATGCTAGTGATGCAACAGGAGATGTCAATTCTGATGGCAAGAAGAGGAAGAAGAAGAAAACTAAGACGACACCTGGAAGAATCCAGGATACATCAGATATGGAGCAGATTATAAAAGATGTGAAGGTCTTTGCTGAAACTCATAAATCTGAAGAACATGAAGGAGAAAAGGAGGTGCATCTAAACCATGATCATGAACCGATAATTGATGCAAATGTTACCATGGGACCTGAAATGTCTAGTGGCACGACGAAGAAGAAAAAGAAGGAAAAGAAGTCTTCTCAGGTTAGTCTAGAAAAGTCGGGCATGGAGCAAGCTGATAATGGTGTAACTAGCACTTCAGGTTTACTTCCATCAATTGATAATATTCCAGAAGAAACTGACAAGAGACAAAGCAACCTGAACCATAATGGAAATCATGTGAATATGAAATTGTTGGATAGTTCTTCTGCAGATGCTTGTGATAAAGTCCAAGATGCTAATGAGAATGTGGCAGATTTTGTTGAATTGACTCAAAATGAGCAAACCATGGAAGATATAGTCACTAGCAAGGAAAAGATGAGAAAGAAAGCCAAAAGTACTGCTGGTAGTCACCAAGTGGATTTTCCAGCCATGGAAAAAGATAATCAGATTGTGGAGCTTAATCAGGAAGGCAAGAATAGCGGGAATATGGAGAATAAGGATAAAAAGGCCAAAAGGAAATCAAAGAAGAATAAGCTTACTGCATCAGATATCCTAGAAAAATTGCCCATCACGGGTCAAAACCTTGGTCTGGAAGGTCTAACAACAGAGGAGAATAGTTTAGTCAAATCTGAACAAGAGCATAAAAGTAAAGAAAAGCTTGAAGAGATGAATTTGACTTCTCTTAATAGTGATGATCTGGCGAAACCCTTTGAAAATAAAGGTGATGGAATTAACTTCAAGCATTACTTTCTGGCTGGCCAAGATCAAGATAAAGTTGGTTCTTGTAAAAAGGTGAAAAAAGCAACTAAGTCAAATGCAGAGATGAAAACTAGGAAAAAAGTTAAAGACACTGGTTTACCTTCTGTAAGCATCTCTACTGAATCACAGAGCTCAGTCAAGCCAATTGAAAACCAGGAAAGTGAAAGTAAATCTCGTGTTATGAAGGCTAGTGGCAGGCAAAATGGAGAGTCGGAACAAAATTCAGATCAGGGTGAAGTGAACCCTAATTCCATAAAAGGATCATTAAGTGTTTCTGGAAATGGGGCCAAAGATTCTAATCCTAGTGATAAAATTCTTGCTGAGAACAGATCTTTGGACAAATCAAGCTCGGGAAGGTCTGAGACATTGTTTAAAAGTGGTGGAAATAAAAGGTCGCTGTGGAGTCTGAATTTAACTAACAATATGGCGATGAAGACTCCGCTAAAAAGGAGTTTGTTGTCAAAAGCAGGAGCCCTTTTTGAGGATAATAGTGGTGAAAGTTCTAGTGATGAAAATGGAATTCTGCATTTTGATGCTAGCATCCATACACCACCAGATAGTTCATCGGATAGTTCATCTGTTTCAGGCGATTCAGTAGGGGGCAGTGACATGAGCCAGGACTCAACTAGAAGTGGTACGTGATCATCTAGGTTCATAATCAACTTTTCGAGGGTATTTGGCTAAATTTAAATTAGTGAGCTTATAAGCTCTCTATCTTATAGCTCTTAACAAATAATTTGAAGTTTTCTCACTTATTTTTTAGGAGCTGCTTACAAGCTTCTCACAGCTTACTTTGAAAGCTTCTAAACTTTTTTAATATAAAAAGTCCCATTACTTTGTATGAGTTTATATGTTCTCAAACAACTTATAAGTTGTTTTAAGGAGTTTATAAGCTCAGCTAAAACGCTGCACCCTTTTTATCAATGTTGAGATTTAGTAATGAGATGCTATCATCTCATGAGAAACAATTGTTCTCCTCAAACGTAGGGCAGCTGATTCTTTCCTGTTTCATTTTGTTTTCTAGACTTCTGCAACTAATGTCTTTATATTCATATTAACTACAGGATCCAACGATGCGAAAGGAAGATCTGCTGGCGGCAAAAGCATGTCAAAGTTGGAGTAAGTCCATTATCCATTTCTGATCATTAAGCCTACAACGTATTGCACTACTGCTTTCTGGCAGACCCTCTGCTTTTTGAGCTTTGTGGATACTGCCGGGTGATAATAGATTTGTCAAATCATTACATACTTGCATTTTTTAAACCTTTTTAAAATTGCCTGGTGAGATTTATATCAAAATTAAAATCTCTGTTACTCTGTATTCTGCTCATTGTTTCTCGAACTGTTAATCGCTGATGCCCCATACTAAGTACAACCGAATGATGTTAAAACGTTCTTGGTTGAGTTGAAATTTGACGAGAGAAGCTCTATGCCATGATTTTTTACTCCTATTTGTTTTGAAAAATCCAAAAATATCAGCTCATTTGTTAAACTTCATATCTTATTCCTAAAACTACCATCTCACTTGAAGTGATACGGCACCCTTAACTTTGAACCATTAATTTTGAGGGTAATAACACAACGATACACAAAAGTTTCACCTTCATCTAAAACTATATGTTATTTCAAAGTTTCAACCTTCATGTAAAACTATGTACCTGATCAAATAGGAGTATTTGAAGACTGATACAGGTGAATATCTAGGACAATATGGGGATGTAACTTTTTTTTAATTCTTGGAGCCTATAAGAAGCTGCATTCAACTTACATTACCCTTCAAAGTTTTGCTCCGAAATCCCAACACCAATAAAAAAGTTCTAAAAGAACTGCGAAAAGGAAAAGGTGGAAGGAATGAAATTTTCTACAATCTAGGAGTAATTTCAATTTTTTTTGTATTAGTCACCAAAAATGATATACATATCCTATATGACATGGTTTTCGTCTGTTCATGTGTAAGTTTTCTGCTAGTAATTATATGAACCTACATAAACATTACATTTGATATCTCCTCTAAGCATAGCATTCTTTATTCTAGCACTAGAAAGTTAAAATCCCTTTGTGCTTGCTTATTACCATTCAATTAAACTTACAACTTTGCAACGGTTAATGTAAACAGTATTTCTGCCTCGAAAGATCTGACAATGGATATGATCCTAAGAAGCTCAAAGCGGTTCAAGAAAGCAAAGCTCAAAGTCTGTAAGAATGAACTGGAGCTAAACGAAAGCCAGGCGTTGGAATTTGTCCCAGATAGTCTGCCCAACCTATGAGCATTTCATGTTGTTTTTTGCAATTTTCGTTTCATTGAGCTGAGTGGCTATTTGAATTTGAGGTGCCCTTTATTTATTTCTATATCTATATGTTGTAATACTTGGCTCTATTATGGTTCTTAGAACACGTCAATTGTTCGTTAGAACGTGAAGCTTAGAAGGTCATTGTTGTTCAGTTTTGTTGAGATGAATGTGATGATCTTGGCTTTTTTGAGAGGAAAACATCATTTTTTTTAAAATTCTTTGATCTGGTTGTGTACTGTTTTCAAGGTTTATGATATATGTTGTGATTGGATTTCTAGGTTGAATTACATGTTTTAGAAGTTGTCTTTTAAGCTGTAAAAGCAGAGCCAAGTGAGAAATTTTCATTAGTGGACGTTGTAGTCCTGGTTAGTTAATTACGAGAGGGGGGGAAATTCATCATTGAATACGTATGTGTATATTATGTACTATTTTTAAAAGTTACGGAAAAAATCAACCAGAATATTTCGAGAATGAAAAATAAGCGGATTCATAGACTTATGGTATAGTATGAATACAAGTGAATTGTTTGATTTTAAAAATACTTTGAAAGATAATATTTTATAAAATAATATTTTATATGAATCACTAATTGACAGTAATTTATCATATGTTATAGGTTTAAATTGTATAATACTAATTTAGTATTTAAAAAATTAATTATAATTTTCAAAATTTATATTTAACAATATTTATTTATTTTTTGCTAAGATTGGAGTATTATCTGAAAGTTAAAATGAGAGATATAAAATATGTATACTAAACAGTTTATATTGAAGTATGAATACAATTAGTTCCCATATGCTCTGTCGGGCCGGGCCATGAGGCCCTTGGGGTTGAGAATTCAACCTTTGGAACAAATGAATACAATTAGTTGTATACAAAATATGTACGTGAAAAGAGAGGATCTTTCAATTATACAAATGTCAACATATTATTTAGATATAAGATGAGTTTTAACTTTTAACTAACAAATATTGTAGCTGTGTATCTTGTTTTACTATGGGAATTTTAAGTTGCATATATATGTCCAATAAATATTACTTATTTAAAATACAATACATCACGTCATTCCTTTGCAATAGAAACGGCAATATGACTGAGAATTAATATTTCATTTGTAATTCTATCCATTGATCCACATTATAAGTGTAAATAAATCAAATTGAATTCAATTCGAGTTGAGCCTTGAATGTTTTCTAGGCATTCTAAGCTCAAAGTCATCTATCCCATTTCATTAGAAAAATTCTAAGCTTGAGCTCTCACCAATCCCATTTTTTTTGAGCTTAAACTCGGGCTCATGACAAAAAAACAAAGCTCAAGCTCTAGTTTAAGTTCAACTCGGTTGCTTATTTGAGTTAGCTTTGGCTCATTCGCAACCCCAAATTTGTTATTGCTATTCTTGAAATTTTGTACATATTAATGTCTTCGACAATTTTTATTTTAATATTTTATAAAATAGATTTGGAAGTTTCTACTAAAATTATAAATTCGCAACGTTTGAAATTTTCGTATATGTTGAATTTATTCTATTTATAATTTGTTCATCATAATTATCATCATAATTTGTTCATCTAATTTGTCAATCATCATCAACAATTTGTTCATCATAATATTTAACTAAACATAAGATATCCATCAATATAAAATAATATGTTTGAGATTACTAAGTAAAATAAACTCAATCAAATTATTAATACCCACATAGAAGTTCAGAGCATCAATAGGCTCGAGCTCGCAAAGCTCAAAGTCATGATCGAGTTATCTGAGTTCGAGTCGAGCTTTAATCGAACCGATTTATTAGGCTTATTAGTCGGCTCAACTCACCTTCTTCCAAGTCTACATGCATGGAACCCGGTTTATACCCTCAAAAACACATATGCACAAACTTTGTGTATACGTGGTACGTAAAGAGATCAACTTTTCATCCTACGTGTCACCTTCGTTTTCCTAAAAACCATCTCAGTATCCAACCCGAACCCGTCAACGGTTCTCACATGCACCAAATCGGATCTCTTAAACAGCATCTTAACCGGGTCAACACTAAACAAGTCATTAGCCGAATACTTATCCGGCCGTCTAGAAACGGCCACGTGTAACACACATACCCCACCGGGCCTCAACGTCCGTTCGATCTCCCCAACAAATCTCTCCGGGTACAATGCATGGTCAAACACGTTCGAGAATTCAAAGTCGAAACTCTCGTCATCGAACGGCTGTTGATGAAAGTCCCCGCCCACAACTAACGGTGGAGATGGCACAAGATCCATTCCTATCGAGTCGGATACTCCGACCCGCCTCAGAGCCTCCACTTCTTGACCCATTCTCGCCCCGATGCAAAGAGCCTTTGACGAATTTGATAATAATTTTTTATCCTTAAGATCGTTGAAAAATGACGAGAAGACGTCGATCTTACGCGCCCAATCGCGCGTCTTCCAAATTTGTCGAAGCTTCGGGTTTCGGGTTTTGTTGAGTTGGTGGTTGATGTAGGCAGTGTAGGATGTGTACCCTGGTCGGATTTTGAGGCCCGGTATGGATGGAGACGGCGGGTTTGCGGTGGTTCCGGCGACGGCGACGGCGGTGATGGTGGTTTTGTGGGTTATGATCAAAAAGAGAAAAGGTATAGAGAGGAAGAAACATATGATTGAGTATAAGGATATTATATTTGATAATTTCATTTTTAATTTCTGCATGCTTCATTATAATACATTATACATATACAATTTCTCTATATATATATGTGTTAGGTTTTGTGGGGAAGAAACAGGTGGAGGCTAATATGCATGCAATTTTTACATGTGTAAGTATATAACAAAAGTGATTATATATATTTTGTTCTTTCTAGTGGGTAATTAAGTTCACTTGTGAAATACTCTAGATATCAATCATCATATGTTAGCTTGTAATCTACTTGTGATGATTTTTATTTTGTTTACTTAATTGTTGGTAAACTTACATGTCAAATAACTAATCCATATTGTATATATATTGTTAACATATATTCTGTACCACCCCAGCCCCAACTTAATAGGAGTCGAGTTGCCACCGTGACTTTAAGCGTGAAAAAGATATATAGTATTCATAATAAATTTTCAGCGGAAGACTTTATTATAAAAACACGAGTAAAATTTTTTTTTCTTCTTCTTGACTTTAAAATCTAACAATGCACAACGAACTCGTGTTATACCCACATTTGTAAATCAAAACCTGGTTATGAACAAATGAAAATTTTCTTACTTAATCCGATAAAGTAGTTCCCAAAATACCAAGTGTCAGATTTCTACGAATTAACATATATTAAAAGCGTAATATTCATATATATATATATATATATAATATATGCTTCTAGGGGAAGTCCATGCAGCCAGCTACTCATCCGCTTCGTCGTAAGCTGGACCTGAAAAATATTTAAACTGAGCAACGTAAGATTTAGAAATCTTAGTGGATAACGGTTATTAACTGTTACGTTAAAGAGATTAACCAATACGTCAAAAGCATTATCTCCAAGGTCCGAAGACCTGGCCTAACTCCAAGGTCCGAAGACCTGGTCTACTCCAAGGTTCGTCAACCTGGCCTAACTCCAAGGTCCGAAGACCTGGTCTACTCCAAGGTTCGTCAACCTGGTACTTTATCATGTCGTTTCATTTCAATCAACATAAGAGTTATTCTAATTAATGTAACTGAAATTAAACGTTACCCACTTGACGTTTCGTTAAGATGCGGGGATAGCTCTTAAAGTATCCGGTTGTCTCGTACTGCACTCGACCGTTTATCAACATTTAGATTTTAAAACATATGTATTTCAAAAACATGTATATTCATTTATTTAAATATAGGTAGTCTATTATTATTCTTTAAACTCAAAAGGCTAAACAATAACAAATTAACATTTATTATATAAACATTCATAACTATAACATTTCTAATTCAATCCCTAAAGAAGCATAGACCTAAGCTTTGTAAAACATTCCATAAAATTTCTAAAAACCAATTAAAATTTTGAATATGGGCTTTACTTACAAAACATATGATTTGTCATGAATAATTTTAAGACAAACAACCTGAATTAAAATAATTGTATAAATTATTTTATTGCTCAGAAAATTCTCAAATTTTAGAAAACACTTAAAAACACACACATGAGCATGCAGTAAAATTTTCAGAACGAGAAAACATCTTGAACTATTTCAAATAAATTCAAAACCGTGCAACCTTAAAATTTCGATAGAACACCGGGCAGTTTATAATCAAAGAATTTTAGAAAATTACACACAACTCAAAACCTTTCAAAATTTTCTACATATCATTTAGACATGATGTTTAGATTCCAGAAAAATTAACATGAAGAAATCCTCCCATTTGATTACCTAAACAACATCGAAAAGCTACCATAGAAAACTGTAATTCAAGCGGGACTATTTTTGAAAATTCATCATAATTCATACACAACTCCAAAAATCACCAAATTTTTACCATAGACTCCCAACATCATATATAACAATATAATAAAACAGTTTTTAAAACTTCCAAGTACAACAATTTATAAAAATCGACAAAGTGGACTGAAATTTCAGGATTCTTCACAAACTGCTCAACTTCACATATTTCCAAAAAATAAAAATGCACTTCCAAGTTTTATAACTAAACATCCTCAATAAGAACCACATCCACATCATATTATTACACATGCAACAAGTTTAGACATGATAATCAAACATGCAAAGTCAAATTTCAACATGAAATTTCACAATCATACTCAAAATGACACATTTTTTTAGATCTATCACATTTAACAAAAATTTTCACAAATTTCATCTTACTTCTAGGAGATTACTCTCAAATCATACATGCAATAATTTTAGGTAGGAAAATTAAACATGCAAAGCCATTTTTCACACTTATTCACACCACCAACACTTAAAATAACACTTATTTGAAGATCAACCATAAAAAGCAAATTATTCAACAAAAACTCTTCATTTTGTGGGGATTTATCTTTAGATCACACATGCAATGAGTTTATGTAAAGAAATCATACATGCAATACCTCTTTCAACATGCATTTGTACCCTTAACTCCAAAATAAGACATATTTTCACAATCAACCCCATAAAAACAACATATGCAATAAAAATCATCACATACTAGAAATCCCTCTTTTGATCATACATGCAATCAATTTTTAGCAACTTAAACATGATCTTTAAGAAGAAAATGAAGAAAATAAGCAACAAGAAAGAGAAAACTACCTCTTAAAAGCTTAACAAAGTTTTTTTTTTATGCTTAAAATGAGACTACTATGCCTTGAGCTTACTCTCCCTTTTCAACTTGCTATTGCTTCTTTGGTTTTGAGAGAAAAGTGAAGGATTTGTTGAGAGTGAAGAGTTTAGACTTTAGAGAGAAGGGAGAGAGAGTTGTAGGGATGAGAGAGAGTTAAAGTGTAAAAATGATGTAAAAATCCATTTGTGCATATATATAGTGTATAAAAAGATATGTATAATACATGTATATACATGTATCTCTTGTATTATATATAGATATAGATATAATATATATATATATATATATATAAATATGTGTAATGATATTTATATTATATATATATAAATGTGAAATGATTTATGGATTTTGATGGGATCTGGGAGGTTGAGTGTGATTTTCATCTAATGTGTCATGCTTACTCAAATATAATTATGGTAATTATGCATGCATTTCCATTCAATTTAATCTAGGCTACATAATTATTGCCCATAAAATATATAATAAAAGAAACCTATTTGATTATTAAAACCATTAGTTAATATATATATATATATATACACTAATTATTGAAATTATTTCATATTCAACTTATCTATATTTTCTTTTTGTTCGTTCGTTCATAAAAAAATTTCGTGTCGAGTGCATCACAATCGAACTCGGCCTCTTCGTGTAGCTATCCTGCAAGACTAAATAAACTTGAGAAAATATTAGCTCGTTATAATCGTTTAAACATAAAGCTCGGTTAAATATTAAATGAATTTGCAATAATAAACTAATAAAATTGTATTTATATGCCAAAAATATGATATGCAAGATTTTCCAAACATGGGGTGTTACATATTCATGTAACAATTTAAATCCATTTATTAAAGAGTTAGCTTGAATTCAAGTAATCGATTAAGAGTCATGCTAATCTCCCTGATGTATGTGAGATTAGCCCTGATGTATGTGAGATTAGCCTGCCCTTACCGACAGTAAATAGTTAAAAGAAAAAATTCACAAAAGTCCACCTCAATATGAATTATTTCATTGTTTTTCCTTTTTTTATTTGATTAATTGTCTTTAATATGATTGAAAATTTATTATAGCCAAAACATTTAACTAAGGTATGATTTGATAATCTTTTATTTCAAAAAATAAATAAAATAAATATGCGTACAGTAAGCAATTAAATAATAATCGCAATTTATACACTTACTAATCGTATGGTTATAGTGCAAAATAATTAAATTATTATACCATACATAATACTTTAATTAATAATGATATATAGTTGTTAGAACATAGTCGTTTAATTTAAATTTTAACGTTTTAACATCTATTTGTTAAAAAAATATTTTTTGAATAATACAATTTTGATATTCATACATTAAAAATGAGATTAAATAAGAATATATGGTCTATAGTTAATATAGGATTTCGTGACACAAAAATGTAGATTAAAAATAATTAAATAAAAATTTATCTAAATTTTAAAATATATGTGGAGCTAATTATAATTATATATAAATGTGGGATTATTTTTTATATATATTATTTAAACATGGCAAATTGCTAAACAAGTTGTCAGTTCATTAATACCACAAATTAGTGGCTAAGAATTGCCTTTCAGGCTAGAGAATCTCGAGAACTCAAAAACAGTGAGAAGCATTTTCCTTTGTATAATTAAGGAAAAAATAAAAATTACAATTTCAGTCAGTAATTATAAAGGGCTGTTATTGTTTATAATTATTTAGGGCAAATTAGAGAGATTCTTATTTTATAATTAATTGTTTCTCAAAATTGTCCCTTTCTAACCTCTCAACAAAGTAGGGGTGTTCTCGAGTCGAGCCGGCTCGAAAATAGCTCGACTCGAGTTCAAAAAAATTCGAGCTCGAGTCAAGCCTATCGAGCCGAGCTTTTCAACCGAGCCGAGCTCGAGCCTAAAAATGCCTGTACGCCAGCTCGCGAGCGCGAGCCGGCTCGCGAGCTGGAATAAAAAATAATTTTTAATTAATATATATAAAAAATAAATATTTATTCACATATTTTTATATAATATAATATATTATAATATATTATAATAATATATGTATAAATAATAATATTTTTGACATTAATTATAAAATTATATTTAATTAATGTATGAATAAATATAAAAAAAATTATTTTTTTTAACTTTTTTTTAAATTATTTTTTTGAGTTCGAGTTCGACTCGAGTTCGAACGAGCTCGAGCTCACTTTCCTGCAGCTCGACGAGCTCGAGCTCGACTCGTGAACACCCCTACAACAAAGTGTCATAAAATGTACAATAGTAAATAATACTAATAGTAAATAATAATAATACTTTCTGTTTATAGCGTTAAAATCATTAAAAGTCTGAAATGGGAAATATACGTTTCTTGTCCTATTTAAATTTTGCTCCAACGGTTTTCATCAAAAAATTTAAAGATGGAAAGCATTCAACGGTTTTCTAGAGAGGTTATGAGTAAAAAAATATTTTAGTTTTTTGTATGCATTCTAAATGTAATGAAACAATACTTATACTTTTGAGTTAAATTTAAAATATATTAAACTCGAACTCGTTCCTTCTGTTTTGAATTCAGTTTAAATTTGTATAATCAAATAGGCGTCTAACATAAACTTTCTGGTAATTTCATTACTTGACGAAGCAAATTAAATCCTCTATTACAATTTCTCTATTGAATCTAGTGTTATTATAAAATATGAAAGTGATACGATTGTAGCGTCGAAAGAAGAACAGAGGGCTCGACCTTGGAAGGTTTACGTGAGGCGCATGAAGAAGGGGCCCACCTAGGGACCGAGTTATTTTAATTAATTATCTATTCAGTTATTTATTTCCGTATATCGGTTTCGTTATTTATTTCCGTATATTTTATTTCCCTAGTTGTTGGAGTTTCCTAGTTGGATAGGACTCTCGTGTATTAGGGTTGTTTTCCAGACTCTGTTTTGATCATTCTGTTTATGCATTGAAGTTTTTCGGCTTAACTGCTGGGCAATTCTTATCTCGAGAATTGTAAATTCGTTCTTATCAATTTGGTCCGATCTGCCGGATAATCATCATGACTCGTTCGAATGATGCCAGGATGACCGCGATTGAGGAGAACCAGGAAATATTGGCTGGGAGGGTCACGGCCCTAGAACTGAAGCTCGATCAGAAGTTTGAGGAGTTGAGACTGGACGAGCGCTTCGCTGAAATGGTTGCCTTGATCCGAGAGAACTGTCTGAACTCTCGGCCGAGGTTGCCGCCCCGGGAACCGACAGAATCCAGTATGGGTCATCTGGGCAATCCCGCTCTGGTGACCCAGACGGCGTTACCTAACGCGTCATTCGCCCCTCTGCCGGTGTTTGACGGAACCGACCCCCTTGGGTGGGTCGCACGGGCTGAACAACATTTTGAAATTCATCAGATCAGTGAAGAGGCTAAGATTCAGAGGGCCATGGTAGCAATGGAAGGCTCGGCTCTTCATTGGTTTCGTTGGTTACGTCATCAGGAATTGAATTTGACATGGCTTTCATTCTCGGAGGCACTCATAGCGCGTTATGACAACCAAATCGCCCGCAACGCCTATGAGCGTCTAGCTGCAGTGCGCCAGACGGACACTGTGGATCAATTTATTGATCAGTTCATTGTTGTTGCTAATCAGGTACCGGGGCTTTCTAGTGCCATGTACCTAGGACTGTTTCTGAATGGTTTGGATCCTGACATACGAAGGAAGTTGTGGATGTGGGACCCCCAAAACCTTACATCTGCGATGAATTTGGCCCGTACCATCGAGATGGACTTAATTGCTCAATAGGGAGCCCCGGCGGGACGTTATCGGGCCGATCATTCTGTCGCAGCCTCTCCGCGGGTTGCAAGCCAGCCTTATCGGGCGAATACCTCATTCAGGGGGCCCTCACCTACGACCGGAGTCGTCCCGGTTTGACCCCCTGACCGGGGTAGCTCGGTGGGTTCTCGCCCGGTTGCTCCGGCAGCCACCTTTCAATCATCAGCTCGAACCCCTGTAAATCGCTTATCCCAGCAGGAGTTTATGGATTTGAGGAGCAAAGGATTATGTTATCGTTGCAAGAAACCCTACCATCCGCTTCACGAGTGCCCAATGAAGCAAATTCGAACATTAATCGTTGAGGAAGGCGAATCTTTAGATATTGACCAGCTGGAAATTGAAGAGTTGGCGGATCCTGTCGATGAGGAAGGGAAAACAGAATTCCAGACGGCGGAACTTCCATTATTCTCTATGGCGGGAATTTCGGGACCCCAAACCATGCGACTGCGGGGCCTCCTGTATGGCAAGGATATTACCGCGTTGATAGATAGTGGGGCCAGCCATAATTTTATTTCTTCGACACTGGTAACGGCGTTATCATTAACGCCAGAGGATACGAATCTATTTCGGGTTCAGTTGGGAGACGGACATAAGTCGGAATCAAGGGGAATGTGTCGAAGTCTGGAGGTAGAATTGGAGTTTTACACGGCGCGCGCAGATTGTTATGTGTTTCCACTGGGGAGCGTTGACATAATTTTGGGAATCGCATGGTTGGCAACTCTGGGTGACGTCCGAATTAACTGGAAAAAAATGTCTATGGCTTTTGAGGTAAACGGAGGCGCGGTTCGACTACAGGGTGATCCGTCGCTATGCCGAAAGCAAGTGGGGCTTCGTTCCTTGATTCGGGTGTCGGACCCAGAATTTATGGCCCTTGTTAGGGAAAACGCACACTGCTCGGCGGCGCAGGCAAACGTGGACGAGGAGAAATCGATTTCTCCAGAACTCCAGGAGGTGTTGGATGGCTACGGTGACATTTCTGGGGAACCGACCGGGTTACCCCCTCGACGGCCCCAGGATCATCATATAGTGTTGCAACATGATGCAGCACCGGTATCGGTAAGACCCTACCAGTACGGTCACTTACAAAAAGACGAGATTGAGCGCCTCGTGGCCGACATGCTTCTCGCGGGAATCATTCGGCCCAGTTTCAGCCGTTTTCGAGTCCAGTTTTATTGGTTAAAAAGAAAGATGGTAGTTGGCGATTCTGCGTGGATTACCGAGAGCTCAACAAAATTACAATTCCGGATAAATATCCGATCCCAGTCATTCAAGAAATGTTGGATGAACTGGCCGGAGCCACCATCTTTTCGAAAATTGACTTACGATCGGGCTATCATCAGATTCGGATTGCAACCGAGGATATCCCGAAGACTGCTTTTCGTACCCATAGTGGTCACTACGAGTTCCTCATAATGCCGTTTGGGTTTACGAACGCTCCGGCAACATTTCAGGCAACGATGAATGACATATTTCGGCCTCATTTACGTAAGTTCGTTATTGTATTCTTTGATGATATTCTCGTGTATAGTGTCTTAATCCAGGAACATAAGAACCACCTTGCATGTGTACTGGATGTGCTAAGGCAACATCAGTTCTTAGCGAATCGAAAGAAGTGCGCTTTTGGTTGTGACACTATTGATTATCTCAGCCACCTTATTTCTGCATCCGAGGTGGCAATGGATCCAAAGAAAATCGAGGCCGTAGTACAGTGGTCAACGCCGCGTACACTGAGGGACGTGCGAGGATTTCTGGGGTTAACCGGGTACTATCGGAGATTCATTCGGAACTATGGTATCATCGCTCGTCCCCTGACACAACTATTAAAAAAAAGATGCGGCGGGCAAGGTAGTGTGGTCCGAAGAGGCAGAACGTGCATTTATGAGTTTGAAATCAGCCCTGACATCCGCGCCGTTACTAGCGATACCCTATTTCACTAAACCATTTGTAGTGGAATGCGACGCGTCCGGATGGGGAGTTGGGGCTGTCCTGATGCAAGGGCTGGCCGATTCCACCATGACTAAGTTGGTATACGAGCGGGAGTTAATGGGGTTGGTATTGGCGGTGCAGCACTGGCAACCGTACCTTATGGGCAAGCATTTCACAGTTCGTACGGATCACAGCAGTTTACGTCATTTATTAGCTCAACGGATTGTCACCCCATCCCAACAGAATTGGGTGGCAAAGCTGTTGGGGTATGATTTTTCGATAGAATATAAGCCGGGAACGCAAAATTCAGCAGCCGACGCGCTGTCGCGTAAGGAAACCGAGTTGGGGCTGTCGGCAATTAGTGGGCCCATTTGGGCAGCCGGGTCGGAGATACTAGAGGAGCAGAATTCGGACCCGGAATTGTGTAAAATTCGGGCAGAGATTGAGCGTGATGCGACGGCAAGGCCGGGTTATTCGTTGGTGCACAATCGGTTATTATTTAAAGGGCGAATAGTTTTGTCAGCTACGTCGTCGTGGATTCCAAAGTTGTTGTTCGAATTCCATGACACACCATTGGGGGGGCACTCGGGGGCGTTTCGAACTTACCGACGGATTGCCTCGAGTGTCTACTGGAAGGGAATGTTTAAAAGGGTGCAGGAGTATGTCGCCAATTGCATCGTTTGTCAGAAATCTAAATATGAGGCTATGTCACCGGCCGGTTTGCTCCAACCGTTGCCCATTCCGGAGGTTGTGTGGGCGGATATCTCAATGGATTTCATCACGTCTCTGCCAAGATCGCAAGGGTTCACATGCATCTTGGTGGTGGTGGACCGTCTATCGAAGTATGGACACTTTATTCCACTAAAGCACCCTTTTACCGCCCGATCCGTCGCCGAAACCTTTGTGCGGGAAGTAGTGCGATTGCATGGTATCCCTAATTCCATCGTGAGCGATAGGGATGCCGTTTTTGTTAGCACTTTTTGGCGCGAGATATTTAAGCTTCAAGGAACTCAAACTCAAATTTAGTTCGGCATACCACCCCGAAACGGACGGTCAGACAGAGGTCTTGAATCGAGTTCTTGAAACCTATCTCCGCTGTTTTACGAGCGAGCAGCCGCGTTTGTGGTGGCGATGGATTCCGTGGGCCGAATATTGGTATAATACGGCTTATCAAACGGCGGCGAAGAGCACACCTTTCGAACTGGTTTATGGGCGTCCCCCTTCCGCTCTTAAGCAGTATTTATCGGGAGAGTGTAGAGGGGCTGCGGTGGCCGAGACCCTGAGTATGCGCGACGACGTCATTCGTCGTCTCCGAGATAATCTGACAAGGGCTCAACAGAGGATGGTAGCGACGGCCAATAAAAAGCGCCGTGATGTTCAATTCCAAGTGGGCGACAAAGTGTTTCTAAAGGTCAGACCTCATCGCCGTACCTCGCTCAATGATAAAGGGCATTATAAATTGGCAGCTAAATTTTATGGACCCTTTGTTATTTTAGCACGAATCGGGGCAACAGCGTACCGTTTAGAGTTACCGCTTTCAAGTCGCATACATCCAGTTTTTCACGTTTCTCAGTTGAAACGGATGATCGGTGATCATTCGGTCGAGACCGCATTACCGGGGACAGCTTTGAAGTTACCGGGCCGCCGGTGTGGCAGCCGGAACGTATATTGGACCGTCGCAATCAGGTGGTAGCCGGCTCACCGGTGGAACAAGTATTGGTGAAATGGGCGGGTAAAGAGTTGGATGAAGCGACATGGATGAATAAAGAAGACATGTTACAGCAGTTTCCTGAATCGAGCCTTGAGGACAAGGCTCATCTGGAGGGGGAGGCAATTGATACGATTGTAGCGTCGAAAGAAGAACAGAGGGCTCGACCTTGGAAGGTTTACGTGAGGCGCAGGAAGAAGGGGCCCACCTAGGGACCGAGTTATTTTAATTAATTATCTATTCAGTTATTTATTTCCATATCTCGGTTTCGTTATTTATTTCCGTATATTTTATTTCCCTAGTTGTTGGAGTTTCCTAGTTGGATAGGACTCTCGTGTATTAAGATTGTTTTCCAGACTCTGTTTTGATCATTCAGTTTATGCATTGAAGTTTTTCGGCTTAACTGTTGGACAATTCTTATTTCGAGAATTGTAAATTCGTTCTTATCAGAAAGTCACGTGACAAAACGTAACATTCAATTTTATTATTCTCCTATTAGAAAATAGTGCACGTGTAACACATAAATAAGCTATATATGCTCTAATCCTTTTGATACAGAGAAAATATAATAATTAAAGGTTGAAGAAAATGTTTCATTAACATAATTAATCAAACAATTACATACAAATTCATGCACGCAAAAGACTATTATGCCCTTTCCTTAATCCGATCTCATCCTGTTAATCTGGTTCAAAGCTGGTTGCAAGATATTGTACAGCACCCAGGCAATCGCCGGCGCCACCACGAACAACAAAAGCTGCCCCCTATTATCCGCCGCCGCCTCCGCCACGGCAGCGATTTCTCCGGCAGAAGCCTCCGGCGGGCCGAAAAAGCCCAAACCAGCAAGCCCACCAAGCCCAAGCCCAATAATCACCCCTTTAGAGCTCCTCATTCTGTTAATCTGGTTAAGTGCTGGCTGCAATATGTTGTACAGCACCCACAGCACTGCAGGGACTAAGGGGATCAAAAGGGCAATCCCACGGTTGTCGCCGTCGGCTATATCCGCCAGCTGTTGGACGGCGAATGCCGGGTCGGCGGCGGAAAGGGTGGAGAATATGGCGGCGGCGACGGCGGTTCCGGTGAGGGGTGCGGCGGTGGTGAGGCCTTTGGGGAGGTTTTGGACCGAGAGGAGTGAGATTTGTTTGGTGGGTTTTAAGGTGGCGGTGATTTTTGTGTTGGTGGTGAAGTGTTTAGGGTTTAGGAGAGCCATTGATGTGGCCATTGTAGCTGCCATTTTTTAGCTCTCTTTTTTCTTTGAATCTTTGTTTGCAAAATTGAGTGATCAAAGAAGAGTATGGAAAATTGTGGGAAAATAGAAAAGGAGAAAAATAAGAGCCAATGAAATTAGAGTTGTGGATTGTTCTCTTATCCGGAGGGTCTGATTGGTTAAATAAAGACCTCATATTTTAAGGAAACGAATCTTCTAACATAATGATGTCATGTCCTAGAAATTGTTGAGTATATATTTTGGTAATAAATTATTAACATTAATTTAAGCAATAAGACGATTGTAATTCTCATAATAATATTGAACTATTGTGTCTTAAGATAGAAAATACGTTCAGTATATTTTGTTACCCCATTATGGATGGGTTTCTCATCATAAAATTAAAGTTATTTGTCACATTTTATCTGGAAGTTAGAAAGGCTTTATACTGTTTTTTAAGGACATTAATTGTAACCGAAAAAACAAAGAACGGACATTTATTTAATTTTGAATTAGAAATTGGTCCAAGCCCATTGGATTGTAGGCCATGATTTCTTGTTTCTTGAAGGCTTCTAATGAAAACAAAAATAAATATATTTGTTAGATAATATTTATAATTAGTTTATTTAACTTATATTGTATTGTATTGTATTATATTTTTTATTATTATCTTATAATTATTTAATTTTAATTTATTTCCATATTTATAGCGTATATTATGATTTTATTAGATTTTATTATAGCTCTATTTATAACATTTATTCTCAATAATATAATTCACGGGGTTAATTTATTATAACAAGGTATCAGAGCCTGAGCCATGGCTTTTAGCCTTGGTTTCTCAATCTTTTGATTCCGCTATTTTCAAGTCAACGACCTGTTTGACACACCTTAGTCAAATTATTTTTTTTATGTTATCATCGTTTACCAAATAAGGAGTTAGAGTTACTGCACCATCAATGTGCCGTTGGCTTTTAATTTTTGTTTTGATGTTACAACTGCTCGCCATTGGAAATAAGGAGTTTGAGCTATTGCCACCAACACCTTGTCCTCATCATACGAGGACTTAGAGCAACTTTCTTTTATGTTGCAACCGCACACTCTTGGAAATAAGGAGTTAGAGTCATTGTCGTCTTTCAAAGCCATCACGAAATTTTGTCTTTTTGGATTTTGATTCAGTTTCAGAGTTCAAGATCCCATGTTTCAATTGTGGAGGAGTGTTAGATAATATTTATAATTAATTTATTTAGATAATATCGTATTATATCATATCTTTTATCATTATCTTGTAATTACTTAATTTTATCTTTTTTCCATGTTTATAGCGTAGGTTATGATTTCATTGAATTCTATTGTTATTCTATTTATAGTCTAATATTATCATTAGTATATAATTCACATGGTTTATTTATTATAACAATTTTGAATATATATATTAGTATATGGAGAGTCATACAGCCATCTTTTACATCTAATGTAAGTGGAAGAGAAATTCTATGGCACAATGAGTAAACTATGTAGCATACACAGGGTGATGTGAGTAATTTTTATCACCCACGTATCACCCCTGATCCCACAAACATATAGTGAATAACACATCGAACCCGTTAAATCCGATGTGTTATTAATTTTTCGGGAAATTCTATCCCGGACCCTGCCCAATGCAGCCGGTCCGGGATAGCCACACATTTCAGGGGTGGTGGGTGTTAAATTACAACACCCACCCCCACAAATGTGTGGTCCCCACGGGAAATGTGTGGCTATCCCGGACCGGCTGCATTGGGCAGGGTCCGGGATAGAATTTCCCTTAATTTTTCCAATAAACGAGCATATTAAATATTAACAGTCACTATTATCGATCATTAATTGAATTAATTTATAATACCAAGGATATATTGAGAAAAGGCCGTTGGGTCTTTATACAATTGAAAAAAAATATCATCATACTTCAATTCTTATTAAAGTATAATTATATTAATGATGTAATTGTTTCATTTAAAAAAAAAAGTATGGAAAAAATAGTAATTGATTTGATTTTCTTTATTTTTATTTTTTATTTTTGGAATGGATGTCCCAACCCAAACTAGGGTTGTTCATGAGTTGAGACGGCTCACGAGCTCAGCAAGTCAGTTCGAAAATAGCTCGATTCGAGCTGGGACCGAGCCAATCGAATCGAGCTTTTCAAGCGAGCTGAGCTTGAGCCCAAAACTATTTGTTCGCCAGCTTGCGAGCTAGAATAAAAAAATATTTTTCAATTAATATATTCAAATTAAATATTTACTCATATATTTATTTATATATAATATGATATATTATAATTATAATAATATATGTATAAATAATAATATTTTTGATATTAATATGATTATATTTAATGATATATCAATAAATATAACATATAATATATATTATTATGCTCAAGGTTATTTTTCTTCAGCTCATTAAGTTTGAGTCGGAATTTTTAGCTCAACTTGGCTCGAGTTCGACTCATGAACACCCCTACCCAAAATCAAGCATTATACTGTGCCATGTGAAAATGTTTAGTCATTTTAAACACTACTCCACAATAAATCAAACAAAGACTAAAATTCACTAAAGGAAATTAAATGCTACCGCTATTTTGCTTTGACAATGATTTAAATTCTTGAAATTATGACTATACTATATGCTATAATTTCTTATTTCACCATTAAAGGACCAATAGTTTTGCCATTAGTTTAAAGAAACATTAAATTTAACTGTTAGCCAAGTGCGGTAAAATATCGTCAACTTCCAATGATCTAATTTAGCACATTTGATATTTTATTACTCAAAATAATTGTGCCTATTGCATTTCTGTAATCCACTAAATTTCCACTATAAATTATGCGTGCAACAATCAAATATATTATTCTAAAGTGAAATTAGATAATAAACTAATATTAAATTAATGGACATTGTAGAGTTGAGTTTATTTGGGGTAAATATAGCATATTATATTTAATAATAATCCTTACAATTCTTTTCTAATAAAATGTAAATTATATGAAGTTTGTTTATATACATTCAATCTACATCAAAATTAAATTGCAAAATATGTCAACAATTTATCATGCATGTTTGGCAATTCTGTACATAAATGCATTAACCAGACTCAAAATAATCATGAAATGAAGACATTGTTTATTAAATTATGGAAAGGAAATTCTTGTTAGTTAAAATGTTGGATGTGAAGAATTGGTTTAATTGAATTCATTAATTTATTACTTCATTTAAAATTTCTAAATATTGGGAACAAATCCTGACCGAGTAGCTGAATCTTGTATCATTAATCACGATTCGATTCCTCTGAAAGGAATACTTATTTGACATTCTTTAGTATCTGTAACCTAAACTAGTTTATAATTCTTTTTATATAATTTAAATTATTATACAATAGTGATGTTTATCGCTACGTATCCTACCAATCCAAAAAGGAAATACTAAATAGCCTTACCTATTAAAAAAGTTGGCAAAATAAATCATGTATTTCATTAAATTCCCCCCTCTATCAATATTTAACTAAGTTTATTTAATGAAATAAAGGTTTCGTACATAATTTAATAAATACAGGATTAATTTTAACTTATTTTTTAATAGAAACGGATACTTAGTAATTTTCAATTATTTTGTAGTAAACCATATTTAATTTTTATTAAACTTTAAAGCTACAACTATAAAATCAGCACTGTTCAATATATTAGCTTACTCAACTTGTCTAGAATCTAAGGATGCATTTTGAATAATACAAATTCTCATTGAATATCTAAAAGTATTTTAGAAGATATTTTTATATATAATTGGAATATAAATAAACCCCAAAATAGCACAAAATCAAGATAATTCGTTCAACATTTTTTTGGTCAACAAAATTCTCAGAAAACCCTTCTCTTTATAAACACACCATTCCTAAAACCTTCCACTTCCAGTTGTAAATATATATCGTTTTATATATTATATATATATCTTCAGATTTTTCTTTCTCGTCAATCAATTTCTAGGACATTTATTCATACCCCAGAGAGAAAACATTTAACTTTTATATAAAAAAATGTCCACTTTCATGTATTCACTTGGACCAAATTTAGTATTTTCCCCAATTCCAGGAAGAACAAGAACCCTAAACCCAGTTTTCCACACAACCCATTTCAGCAATTTCACAATTCAAAGACCCCTTTTGAGGGGTAATCTTGGGGTGACCCGGTTTGGATTGGGTCAGGTTCCGTTTCCTGACCCGGAGGATGCTGAGCTTATAATTAGAGACCTGTTTGGCAGAGCTGAGGGGTTTTTATACAGTATTGCTGATGCTGCTGTTAATTCTTCTCCAGATACAGTTGATGCAGTTAGTACAACGAAGCAGAATGGTGATTGGCTTTCTGGGATTACTAATGCCATGGAAACTGTTCTTAAGGTTTGTTAAAGACTTGATATTTATTATGTATAAAGAAAGATACAGTGAAATTATGATGATTGTTTCTTTTTTGAATGCTTCTCTATGGGAATTGTGGAATTGATTGTATGAAGTTGAGCGTTATTCTGAATATTCGGAGAGAAAGTTGTGATTTTTGAAGGATTTGGAAAGGACCAATACTTGTGTTGTTTTATGGAACTTTTGTTATGTATATTTGTTTGTGCTTTTGTTGTTTTACTTAGGTTGTGTTGCACTTTCATTTGTTTTCTTTGAGGATTACAATTTGAGTTATTGGGGACATTGAAGCAGTCCCTTACGAAATGCTAGAATGTAGAACTGATTGGAAAAATTGATGGTTGAGAATGGGCCAATAATAGAATCTAATAAATCACGGGGTAAGCACAATAATTGAACTATTGAAATTAGTCTTTTCTGGAAAAGGTTTATTCTCCACGAACAACAGAGCAAAAACTAACATTTACATAATATAAAACAAACTTTAAATTATATGGTCATTGAGGAATAGTTATGTTTAGTCATCGATATGTAGTACATAGCTAGATGATATGACGATCTGAATTATCAAAATTGTTCATATGATTATATCATAAATTTCAACTACCCTTTTCTCCTAGTGGTTTAGTCCTGGCCCTTCAAACCTTTATTAGTGCTTGCTAAGTGTTTGTAGCAACTGAATGGCACTAGCAAAGCCGATGTAAGACATTTTTCCGTGAAATTCACAAAAAGAAAATCCAGTGAAGTGTTCTCTTAAATTTGGAATCTTGAGGACTAGAGAAAGGGAAACCTTATTTTCCTACTTTTATTTATAGAGGTATAATTTTTGTCTCATAGGTTTTTATTGAAGTATAGTTCCAAAAGAAAATTACTTGAGCTTTATTGTTTGTGTGTGTAATATTGGCCTTAAAAAGGTTATGATGCTTTTCAGGTTCTAAAAGATGGGCTTTCTACCGTGCATGTTCCTTATGCCTATGGTTTTGCGATAATTTTACTGACTGTACTTGTCAAGGCCGCCACTTTTCCTTTGTCAAAGAAGCAGGTTATTTCCAGCTACTATTGGCATATGATTCTTCAGCATGTTCTTTTCCCCCTATCATTTCATGTTATTTGCCAATTAATTATTTCTCAGAGTGTAATCCTTTTTCTTGATTTGCATGCATATAGTTAGAGGCTTCCAAGTAAACTTGATGATTTAAACGTCTTCTGAAATGCGATTTTTAGGTGGAATCAGCAATGGCCATGCAGTCTTTGACACCTCAAATAAAGGCTATTCAGGAACGCTATGCTGGAGATCAGGTTATTCTTTGCTCTTTAAGGATCATTGTTTTCTAATTCAAGTATTTAAACATTTTCTAATGGGAAATGGTAAATTTATAGGGCTATAGCTTTTAATAGTGAAAGGATGTTCCATGATATTGATTTATGAGACTTACTATTATGTTGTTATGATGATTACTTATTATTAATATCAGTTATATAGAAGATGGTTGTTCATTTTTCTAAATTTATGATGGTGTATCAGATATGTCTTAGATTATGTCAGCTTTTTACATGTGGCTGCCTTTGCAGGAGAGAATTCAACTCGAAACGGCTCGGTTGTATAAACTAGCTGGCATAAATCCATTGGCAGGTATTAAGCACATTTCGAAACCCGTCCATGTTACTGATACTAAAACAGGAAAGAGGAAAAGAAAATGGTGCTTTGGAGGGGGGGGGGGGTGTTTGATATATACACATTTTTTGTAGCGAATTTTTTTTACCCATATTTACTTCCAGTGGAAATGATTTAATTGCTCTCATATATTAATACTGAGCACCTTAAGTTTTTATTATACATCATGGTTATAATTTTTCTCCCCCTTGTCTTTGTTTGCTCCAGGGTGTCTTCCTACACTTGCTACTATTCCTATATGGATTGGTCTTTACAGAGCTCTTTCTAATGTGGCCAATGAGGTAAATTGCCTGTATTTAATATTCTAATAATTACATGCATACCCATCACTAATTGGGTAATTGCCAGAAGCCCCTCGAGGTTTTACAAGTTATCAAGACACCCATGTCAAATCCTGACAACTTGAAAAACAGGGGGGTGAAAGTGTAACCTACTTTTACTGGCAGGGGAAGTTATAGTATTTCTCAATCCTCCGGGTGTTATTTCTAATTAGGATTCATGTAGGGGCATCTCTGTAATTTACCCTTTAATATCTTAAGTCAATCTCATGTCTGACTGGACTGGGTTTTACATGAAGGGACTCTTAACGGAAGGTTTCTTTTGGATACCCTCATTGTCGGGTCCAACTACTATTGCGGCTCAACAAACTGGCAGTGGTACCTCATGGCTTTTTCCATTCATTGTAAGACTTTATTATCCTTTTCAATTATGTAATGGTGTGTTTGGATTGAATGATTTGAAACTATGGATTTCGAATTCATTGACAAATCCATTTAAGTTTGTTTGGATGAATTCATGATACGACAGATTTCAAATCCCTTGTCATTCATTTTGACCTATTTTCTCCATGACTATGGTGGATTTCAAATTACTCAATTTTAGAGTCATTTGAAATCCTTCCTCCGAATCCCTTCCTCAAATTCAAATCACTCGATCCAAACACACCCTAAGTGAGTAATGTTCTATGTAGACCCTTCGAAGCCTATCTTGTAAACCCTCTGCTAAACACTTTAAACCCTGTAAAAATTCAATGATATCGTCTTTTCAACCTGGTTTATGTTAAAACTGTAAGTGATATTATGCTGATTCTCATTCTTGGGCTCTTTTATTAGGATGGTCATCCTCCTCTTGGATGGTCTGATACGTTGGCATATCTCGTCTTGCCTGTGCTTCTGGTTGTGTCCCAATATTTATCTATACAGATTATGCAACCCCCACAGGTTTAATCTTTTATTTTTTATGTTAAACATCATATGTACAAGTTCTGATAGATTACAATTATTAGTTTATTTCTGACGAGCATTTTCCTTTTTGAGTTTCAGAGTAATGATCCAAATGTAAAGAATTCCCAGGCCATAACCAAATTCCTACCCTTGATGATTGGCTATTTCTCTTTATCAGTTCCTTCTGGTTTAAGCCTTTACTGGTGAGCATCTCAATTGTTTAAGCACAACTTTCACAAAGTTGTTTCTTTTTTGTCCTTTCTCATAGTATGTATTTGTTTGCAATCATTTTATGCAGGTTTACAAACAACATACTAAGTACAGTCCAACAGGTATGGCTTCGGAAATTGGGTGGAGCTAAAAATCCAGTTATGCAATTCAGCGATGACAGTATAAAGAAAGAGCAACCTAAAGTTATGAAGTCAATCTCTGAAGCAGTGGTAGCTGAGGATGTGGTTAAGAAAGAAGAGAAACTGACATCAGATGGGCTTCGTCCGGGTGAAAGGTTAAATTATTTTTCATTTTGTTTCACAAAATCATACTTTTTCTATGTATAAAGAATTGCAAATCTTCATTTTAGAAAATGCGTTTTCTGAAACTAATTTAGTCAAATTATCCAAAAAGAAAATAAACAAACTAATTTAGCCGACATGTTTTTTTTTTCCTATCACCTTATCTGTTATTTTAAGTTCATTCTTCTTTTTACGACATATTAAGATTTGGTTTAAAAAAATGACTAGTTCATTTTCTTCGAAACAAAAAATTTAAATATCGCTCGAAATTATAGCTATCTATAAATTAGTTCCTGATCATTCAACTGGAAAGGCCATACCACTACATTCACTTGTTACTGTCATTCCCATGCATTGCCTTATCTTGACTAGATTAAGGAGGGAATGAAGAGAAGCGGAAGAGTCATCAATCCAAATCTGATTAGAGTAACATGTTGGGTTTATAAATGGTGTGCTAATTGAAAGCTAAAAGAGCCTTAAATGTTTAGGATATTCATATCCTTTTATTATTCCTTTCCTGATAACCGACAACTAGGGGTGGCAAAATGGATCCAGAACCATGGTTCCAACGGTTCCAACCCAATTTGGGTTGAATTGGTTCCTAAGAAAATTTTATTTGGTTCCTAATTGGTTCCAACTTGGTTCCAAGTTGGGTCCAACTAAATTTCAAGTGAGGCCCAAATCGTTTGTCAATAATCTAAATTATAATGAACAAAATGTAAGGTATTGAGTCGGGCTTGGTTCCCTTTTGGATTGATTTTGGTTCCACTTTGGGTTGAATTTGGTTCCACCTTAAAAGCATTTAGGAACCAAACTCATTTAACAACCAACCCATTGGAACCGACCCAAAACCAACCCAACCCGCCCAATTGCCACCCCTACCGACAACTAATGAATGTTGCGCTCGAAGAGGTGACTGTAATAATAGAGGAGATGGTTGTATACTGGCAAACCTCAGGGAGGTCCTTTTAATCAACATAAATCATTATTTGTTTCTGGTAAATCCAATTTTGTGTAATCTTAGTTCATTTTACCAGGTTTAAACAACTAAAGGAACAAGAAGCTCGAAAAAAAAAGCAAAAAGAGGAAGAGAAAAGGAAAGCCGAGGAGGCACAATTAAAAGGTATTCAAATAACAAACGGCGAAGTTAAAAACGAAACTAGCCCACTTGAGAAGGAAGAAAGTCTTCATGTTGCATCAGTTGGTGCTAATTCTGATGACCTTGCTATAAATGGCAACGGTGTCAATTCAGGAGTTAAGAATGATGAAAGGGCATGTTTTGTTAAGGATGAAAATTCTGAAATTTCAGATGATCACAAGACTGAGAAGTAATCTGCATCTCGATAAAAATATTGAAAAGGTACCGTTCTTTTATTTCCTGGATTTGATTTATTACTTTTGCCATTAGTTGAAAAAATCCCGTATCATGGTTTGCTTGATTTCATGTTGTTGGTGCTTGAATTGTTGTCATTAAGTCTTTCTAAATCGAAGATTTGAAAGAGCATTTATATGCATGTTAGCTTCCTTTTATGGTGGAAGTCAATTGTGCTTGAACCTAAACTATTTAGTATCATTTTTAGGCTAGAAATGTAGTAATCTTTGTTATAAACAGGAACATTTCAAGATTATCAAGAATTTTAGAACACAAAATGAAATATCTTTGTTTAGTATAAATTCAGATTCGGTATCTGGAAATGATTCAAGTTTTTGGCCATTTGTCAAAATTCTGATTATTCTATTGCATGTTCAATATTTCAGGATTGAATTTGTTGCTACGAAAAGGAAAGAAAAGTATTACAGCAATGAGTGAGCTTGTCCAAACGACTGCAAGCTTACAGAGCTCTCATTTCTAGCTAGTTCGAAAACAGGTTAGTTTTGGCCGTTATATTGCAAATCTATGGCATTGGCAAATAGATGAAATTTCCACATGCTTGATAGTAGATTTAGGGATATATATATACTGTAGATTATCATTGTCAGAAACAAATAAAAATACGAGGTTTTGTAGCATCTACTATGACAGTAGTATGTAATATATTGAACCCAGTATTGGTTTTTCTCTCGGTATATCATAAATTATTTGTTTATTTTTTTATATTTATATTCATACACTTGCCTGTTTCTTTCATTTATTGAGTTTTTTTGATAGCATGAAATTCTATGTATTTAAATTTGTTTGGATTTATGTGTTCCAATTTGAAATTTGGAATTTAGCTGAATGTACCAATACATTTATAGATGGAATATATCAACAAATAAGGCCAAAAAATTGATCCGAAATTTTTTGAGAAAATTTATTTCAGTTAATTATTTAATTTAATTACTTTTTGAATTTTCAAAGTAATTTATGACTGACTGTCTATTTGACCCAGAAGTTGATGTTTTGGCCGAAAAGAGGCTTGTTTGACGAAAATATGTCTTTAGCCCACAACTATTTACCCCTCATAAATCCCAAGTAGCCATCATTTTCAATCATTGTCTTCTCTTTTCCGTGCATTAAGTTATTTTTTATTGCATAGCTTACAGTAATAACTAAGAGATTTCAAAATTTAATTGTATTTCTCTGAGTTTTCAAGTTTGTAGCGCTATTAATTTAAATAAAAATCGTTTAATTTTGAAAAAATGATTTTCATATTCCGTAAGCTAAAGAAACAATTTTTTTTTAAAAAAATTAATACTATTGTTTCTGACTAACATATACTCTAATTGATTATGAACACCCTTAAATACAATTCATATTTTGTTCATCTCTTCTCAAATTGTCAACTTTCCCTTATTTGACAAGTCATATAATATTTATAAAATTATTATTGCA
Organism: Verbascum thapsus; assembly: GCA_963669365.1. Classification (NCBI taxonomy): domain Eukaryota; kingdom Viridiplantae; phylum Streptophyta; class Magnoliopsida; order Lamiales; family Scrophulariaceae; genus Verbascum; species Verbascum thapsus. The sequence continues at coordinate 24,019,954 of OY770105.1, forward strand.
TCTTTGGACAAAAATGTCGTATCTGATTTTTTTTATGCAATAAAAAAAAGTAAAACTCTATGTGTAATCCATAAAGGTCAAATGAAACTCTATATTTTGAGTAAGTATAACAAAGAATTATCTTTGTTCACTAAATCTATTTCCTTCCATAATAAGAATACCTCATTAAAAATAAAATAAAAAGGTATAATTGGAAGTTACACAGATAAAAAAAGTATTATATTTAGTATACACTAAAAAGGTATGTTTTAGCCTTTAGGACAAATAAGAGTGGAAAAATACATATATGGGATAAATATTTTGAAATCTTATATCTATAATAAATTAATAATTAATAACTACTTATCTTGAATCTTGATAAGTACTTCATGGACCGTATACACCGTACCATGATTTTAAAAATTAAAGGCACAACCAGCAAAGTACAAATACTATAATATATACATTAGTAGCTGAAAAAAAAGTAACAAAATCATAACAAAGAATATAAATGAGACTAAATATATTATTGTTTAAGTTTGTTTAAATCATATTAAATTTTAAAATTTGTGTTTGAGTATTTAATTTAATTGTCAATTGACACGAGCAAAACACGAATCGTTTTCGAATATCTTGATTTTTTATACATTTTTTTTAATTAATCGAGTTGAATTTAAAACATTTTAGATATAAAAAAAGTTGATTAAGATCAGCTTGATAAATTAATAAACCAATTTTGAATAATTTTTTTATGATTTAAATTAGAATCAAATATAAAATAGTTAGGGTCCAATATTCGACAATAATCCATACAATTTAATTTTGGGGTATACTTTGTTTTGATATGATTGAGCAATGTGATGTTAGGTCCAACATTCCACAATAATCCATACAATATAAATGATTGAGCAATGTGGCTAATGTTTATCCAATGATTTATATAAATGGAAGATAATATTGAAAAATTTATATACATATACATCAGTATATAAAAGATATATAGACTATTGTATGGCTTATTAACATGTAATGCGATTATCAAGATCATATATGAAGAGAAGAGAAGAAGTTTGGCAAAACACTTCAATAATATACTTAAATAAATAAATAAATAAATAACTAGGACAATTGAGAATATTCTAATATTTATCTTGACTTCTACGCCAATCGACAAATAGTTTTCTAATTTCATTAACTGATTATAATAATTATAAATTATTTTTATTTAAAATTCATAAATTTAAATTATGTAATCGATTTTACGAAAAGAAATAAAAATTTAAAGTGTCATTAATTAAAAACAGAAATGCATGTCAATTGTCAACAAGCACTTAAGATTGTCACTGTTGAGGACCAACATGTGAGGAGCTAAATGTTCCCCAAATCAACGGGTGGTAGAGATTGAGATTGACAAATCGTGTGGCTTGGATTTACTCAATTAAGACAATAATAATTTGTGGGCCACTTTCAGAAACAAAGCCACATGGGAGTAACATGTCCAGGCCCAAAAAGATTGCCACGTCATCACTTTGACTGTTGTGCAATTTTAATTTCAGAAAAATAAATTCTGCCGCTTTTTCGGTTGTGACAGTTATAACTATGTGCCTTTTTTAGTTATTATTCTTATTTCTTAATTTAATACTAATTAATTCGTCCCCTAGAGAAAAAGACAAGATACCAAATTTTCACCAAAATTATTGCTATTAGATCATATATCTTTTTCTAAACTATAAATTATTTAATAATTGAGTTATGTCTCATGCCTTAACAAAAATATAACTTAATAATATTTAAATGTACTTACTAGATTGATTCTTTTCTAAGTGAAATTACAAAAATTGTAATAAAATGATGGTCTTATAAACTTTATTCAACATTTAGACAATATTTTGTCAGTTATTAATTGATATAGTTTATGTATTAGAAAATAGAAATATTAAAAGTTCAGAGAGCTATAATTCGTTCAATTGATCATTTGTTATTTTTATTAATTCAAATTGAAGACTTAGCTAATTTATAGGTTAGAAATTTATAAATTACCAGAACTTAATAACTTTTCAATTGATGAGATTTAAATAAAATAATATTTAAATAATCAAAATGGTTCTTCATAATTAGTTCACAAATTATAAGAATTAACTGAGTTGTTAATTTCAAACTTAAATTTGATAAACTCATTAAAAAAAGAAACCGTCGTGTAAGTTATTGTAATTTGTAACAGATAAAAAGAAATATAAATAGAAACTAATTAGAATTCTTAAAAAACTATAAGCGTGTAATGTTTGCAAATAAAAATCCGAACTCAAGACCAAGATTTCAAAATTACTACTGAACAAGTTTAACTCATTTACACCCTTAATTTTCTATTATATGTGCAAATCAATTTCACTTATTGATAAACCTCGATTATACGTGTTTTCTAGCCTAAGATTAGTCGTTTTTATATCATTTTTATATCATGATTTATACTCCATATACGTTTATACGCTTGTTACATGATTGTAGGGTAAAATCATTAACCTCGAGAAAATGACGAAAAAACGTATGAAAGGAGATACATGAACGTTGTTTGGAAATATAACCATATCTTGGGCTACAGATCTCTAATGTTAATGAGCCTTATATGGTTAGAAATCTAAGACAATTATCTAAAAGTTTTGTGAAGAGGTCAAGATCCGGTTCAAACGTTTGAAGGCTCGAAAGTTATAAATACGCTCTGTTCCGAACCAAATATGGCAGTTTTGGTAAAACAATCATAACTTGAGGTCTACAACTTGGATTGGATTCACATTGGTTGAGTTTTAAACCTAAGACATAGATCTACAACTTTGTAGAAGACACTTTGATGATTCCATCATCTATGATTGAGTTGCGAAAACTTCTGGATAGGTATCCTACATCTGAACCGAATTCTTTCTGGTTAAAGAATCTCCTTCTAGTTGCTCTGGAACAATTAGGAGATTCTCTAGAAGAAATACGGGCTTCTGGCGGCAACATGCTTGGTCCCGCTTATGGGGTCAAATCAATACGTTCTAAGAAGAAATATTTGAATATCAATCTCATCGATATCATCGATCTCATACCAAATCCCATCAATCGAATCACTTTTTCGAGAAATACTTAATCGAAAGTAGACCGCGAGGAATCGAAGAATTACAGATGAATCGGCAAATTCGGACTGTAAGTTGCGTTTAAACGCACGGGGCAGAAAACTTTCTGCCCCACGCGTTTAAACGCAGCACGTTTAAACGTGCGCCTCAGGTCCGCTTATTATTGACTTTTCGTCCATCTTACTTTCTTCGGGGATATAAATACTCCCTCCAAACATTGTTTTAGGTCGAACTTTATTTTTCTGGGATTGATTGTAAAGATTAGGGATTCAAGAACAAGATTCGAGAATTGATTGTAAACGAGATCTTTCGACAACGAGTTTTATCGAGTTTATCTTTTTAATCTCTTTTAATTCTTGTCTATCTATCATGTTTACTTTATTATCGTTGATTGTGCTTTCACATCTACGGAATAATCCATCTTATTCTGGATTCGGGAATAGCCCGATAATATGTTATCAGTTTAGATTATATAATCGTTGACGTTACATCGCATATGCTTATAATTTGAATTCTTAGTTATTAATGCTTGTGAATTTGCTGGCCACATATTTACATGTTCATAGATTTTAGGTGAAGATTCTGAAAGGTGACATCTAAATCGGAACCCTAGAATTCAAACCTAGGATCCTAAATTACGAAAGTAGTTTTAGGTCTTTTGAGGAATCGATACATTATCATAGAAATTAATGAACCCGAGCTTAGTCTAATCATCACGAAAGTAGTTGATTAATTAAATTGGGTAAATTGTTATGCTTCGACAGAATGTAATAAGTATCATTGGATAATGTCCTTCATAAGTGGTGATCGTAACTGAATTGATTGTATGATTTAATTGATAACGTATGTCGTGGTGAAACCTGATTCTAGAATTACTAATCCAATATAATCAAAACCAGTTTTCTTGTTTCTGTTTAACTTTCTTTACAATTTATCTCGTGTTTTCGTTAAGCTTAAATTACTGATAATTGATAAACTAGTGCTTGATTATTCAGTTCTCGTGGGAACGATATCTTTTGTACTACACCGAAGCCGTGCGCTTGCTGTTTTAGGCACATCACTTATTCACCAAGTCATCAAAGATCACAAGTATTCTTCTCGGAAATGTTGTATCCAACAAATGATAAAGAGACTTTTTTTTTCGAAGGTCGAATAATAAAAATAAAGTAAGAATTATATCTTTTTTTTTTCCTTTTCTCTAAAGTTTAAATTTATTAATTTATTTTTGCATATAGTAGCAGCTTAAAAAAAAAATGTCGGTCACATGCCTTAAATTGTTGTGGTTGAATTTTTCAACCTATGTATCGTACAAAATTTAATTTTGTTATGACTTTAGACTTTAGAGACCTATGGCCTGTAAATTCACATGATGATGCCTTTTCCTTTTCTTTTTCCGCTTTGCTAAGTATTAAAGGATTAAGATTAATAGAGATGGAAATTAAGAAGATTAGGTTGTTAATTCTGAATGAAAAGATTAGAAAATAATCAAATAAAAGTTCTGGAAATACCGCAACTTTTTATTTTACTTTATGTTGATTTGTTTTTGCCAATTTTGGTTATTTTCATTTTTTTTTTCTTCCTTACATCAAACCCAAAATTCATTATGATAAAAAGATTCTCCACATTTGTTTAGAATAATTCGATCTAGATATTTTGATAACAGAATTGAAATATTGTATATATGTGTGATTCAGTTGGTACTAGATATTTTTTTGTCATGTCGTATTCGATTGAATACAAAATTCTACTATTATATAATTTTCATTGAAGTTTTTATTTTTAGTATGAATTGTTTTAAATCTGAATTTCAATTTTATTACCAAATAGTAACAAACTTTTTTGTGTATTTAAATGTTAAAAATTACAATTACATTCTTTAAAAATTACAATTACAATTCATTAGTTTCTATAAAAATGGAAAATTGTAAAATATTATTATATGAATGTGTGCTTGTTATGAGCTCAAAATAATTAAGATGAGCTATAATTATACTAAATAAAAAGATTAATCAGTGTAATTAATCTTTAATATAATCAACCCTAAAAATTAAAATCCAATATAAAGATAGCTTTAGTACTGAAATGCAAGTGTCGGTGAACAAAGCAAATGTTCCGGGGCAATGTGAACATATTGTACCTATTATTCAAATTTATGAATCATCATTATTTGTTATTATGAATATGAAGTTTCCATATCTATACAATAAAGAATCAATTGAACACACTAATAAATAGATTTCTAACCCTCACAAAGTACATAAAATTTATATCATCTAAAATTCATATTTTTTTTTTACTATTTCAAGTTGATATAAGTATACTAATTATCAAATATTTCGACACCACTTCCTCCACAAATTAATTCATCTATTTGTCTTTTTTAACTTGTAATTTATAATATTTGTTACACCATCGTTCATTAGTCAGAATCATCTATTTTAAATTGTATTTTTTAAATCTAAAACATCTATTTTAACACTTAGGCATCGTTTCAACACATAAATATTTAAGTTTTAACGAATAATATAAAAGAAGAATACTCATTCTACAACAATCCCAATTAATACAAAAAACAACCCTATCAATATGAATAGACCTCACATGCATTAATTCTTCTTCATTTTCTGGTACATCCTCACATGTATTCTGATTTCTATTTTTTTATTTTACCTTATAATAATCATTTCTACATCCCAAAATTCTTATTTTTCCCCTATTTTTCTTTAATAATGATTTAAATAATTCGATATTTCAATAATCACATATGGAAAGATGCAGAAACTTCAAATCATAGAATAAAATGTGGGACCTAATGTTTCTTTTATTAAATCCCTCAAATCTATCTATCTATATATTATATATACCTCATCCACTTCTACACAAATAACATTAAATCCCCCCAATTCCTAGTTTCAATTCCCCATTCTTTAGCCATACATTACAACAAAAAACATTGTATCATGAAAATCCAATTTTTCATTCTAACATTACTTCCAATATTAGCTCCAATTTCAACACTCTCTTCACCAGTCCCAAACCCTGAACTTATAGTACAAGAAGTTAATCAGTATGATATCATACATTACTAACAATATATATATATTATGTACTTAGTTTTATTTTAACAAAATGTGACATGTGTGCCCTATTTTTTGCAGGAAAATCAATGCATCTAGAAGGAACTTAGCATTCCTCTCATGTGGGACCGGAAATCCCATCGACGACTGCTGGCGATGTGACCCCAACTGGTCGAAAAACCGGCAAAGATTAGCCGATTGTTCGATCGGGTTCGGCAAACACGCCATCGGAGGTCGGGACGGTAAAATCTACGTCGTGACTGACTCAGGGGACGACGCGGTGAACCCTAAACCGGGCACCCTCCGTTATGGGGCCATCCAAAACGAGCCGTTATGGATCATTTTCGACCGGGATATGGTCATCAAACTCAAACAAGAACTCATGTTGAACTCATTCAAGACCATTGATGGTAGAGGTGCTAGTGTACACATTGCCGGTGGGGCATGTATTACAATACAATATGTCACAAATATTATCATTCATGGCCTTAACATACATGATTGCCAACAAAAGGGGAATGCCTATGTGAGGGACTCGCCGGAGCATTATGGGTGGAGGACCCTATCGGACGGTGACGGGGTGTCGATCTTCGGCGGGTCCCACGTGTGGGTCGATCATTGCTCGTTGTCGAATTGTCGGGACGGGTTGATCGACGCGATCCGCGGGTCGACCGCGATCACGATATCGAATAACTACTTGACCCATCACAATAAGGTTATGTTGTTGGGGCATAGTGATAGCTTTACTAGGGATAAGAACATGCAGGTTACTATTGCATTTAACCATTTTGGAGAAGGGCTTGTGCAGAGAATGCCTAGGTATATATAATGATTTGATTTGATTTTATTTTATTTTTGGATTATATAATTGTTAAATTTTTTACAATTTGGAACTATATGATTTGCAGGTGTAGACATGGTTATTTTCATGTGGTGAACAATGATTATACACATTGGCAAATGTATGCTATTGGAGGGAGTGCATCTCCAACCATCAATAGCCAAGGCAATAGATTTCTTGCTCCTGATCAAATGGATAATAAGGAGGTGAGTATATGTATCAATGCAAATATATAATTATCTATTAAACTCGAGTGTAAATTATATAAATACCCTTGTGTGAGATTCAATTTATGAAAAATACCCGGAATTTGAGAAATTACAATGTTTTCTCATGTTAGGTAAAAGTATATTACAATGTGACATGTGTCGGTAAATGTTGTTTACAATTTCACTCTCGATTTTCCCAATTATTAGATTGACAGGGGTATATTGGTAATTTAATAAATCTTGGGAGACTAGTAGTAATTAGGGTAATTCTATGCTAGGTCGAGACCAACAATATACATTTTTTCATAATAGGGGTGGTTTTTCACCCACCTACGTGGGATAATCATTTTCAACAACAGGAGAATGTGTGGTGAATACTAGGCTGGACTGGTCATAAATTTTTCCTGATATTTTACCCATTAAATGAACGGGACGAATGTCAAGTCCAGTCCAGTTCGTTCTATGTTGCATTTTGATGAAAATCTTTTTTTACGACATTTGAAGGTAACGAAACACGAGGATGCACCAGAAAGTGAATGGAAAAACTGGAACTGGAGATCAGAAGGAGACTTAATGCTAAACGGGGCGTATTTCACCCTATCGGGTGCTGGAGCCTCGTCTAATTACGCCAAGGCATCGAGTTTGAGTGCTAGACCGTCTTCAATAGTAGGCTCAATCACAATGGGAGCTGGTTCACTAAGTTGCAAGAAAGGCAAACGTTGCTAGCCTAGCCTAGCTGTTCGGTTCGACATTTATTTGTACTTTTGCAATGCAAATATATATATATATATATATGTCATTTTTCATTACGATTTGTCACGATTGACAACCTCGGCCTGTTGTTACCCTCATAGAAATGGAGGAAAAGCAAAGGACTGGTGAGTTGATAAATGTAACTTCATTTCACTATGAATGCTAAAACTCTCCATTAAATTCTTCCTTTTTTATTTTCATTTTATGGGTGGGAATCACATAACTTTATCTTGGTCAATGTAAATGTGATTCAATGTAAAATATGTATATACGATTAGGCTTGTCAATGGGCGGGGTGCCCAAACCCAAATCCGTTTAATAGAAAACATACGTAACCTGGACCCGATGGCACTAGGTAGTTCGGGTCCAGGTCGAGTCTGAGTCTAATTCTTACCCGTGGGTATTTTACCAAAAAAATACCCTAATAATATTCGAAGTTTACCCGTGGGCATTTGCCCGACCCGAACCCGACCCGAAACATACATGGCCCATCGTGTCTAACTTTTTTTGGACCCATCGGTATGCGATTGGATCTGGATAAAATATTTTTTTGGAGTATTTCATAGGTCCTATTTGGGTCTGGGTATTCCCCGTCCATTAACAACCCTACATATAATATTAGACGTAAAGAGAAAGCTCGTAAAGTGACCGAAAACATATACAGTACAACATCTTCTGGAAACTAAAGATATCTAACTCCATCTCGATAGTCGGTACCATATGTATACTTTAAACCTAGCATTAATATTAGGGTTAATTTGGTGGGTTGGTTTTGCATATATATTACTTGAATGATGAAAGCACAAAGCTTGTTGTATGGTCTGCCTCGGGAGGGACCATATTCAATGCACAGATCTCATTTGCAGAAGTATACAATACAGATAACATTAATGATAAACGAACATGGTCATATTTAAGGCTGATTGAAGCAGCAGCAGTAGCCATAAATATTACCCACCTAACTTTCTATTTATCACCACACAAACAGACCATCTTATATATCTCACTCATTTACTAGTACTACTTTCTTCATCCCATGTGTCGGCATAGGTTACAACAATCTATATCTCTAGTCATATTTGTTAGTGTTCTGGGCACGTAAAAATAATAGACACGGTTTTTATATTATGTGAGATTGGATAATACAATTGAGAATACAAGAACATATATAAGAGTTTAAAGGTTGGGATGCCCTGTTTTGGCGCCCTTGTAATGATGTTTTGTTCTAAGGTTAAATTTATCAATATATAAATATAAGAGTTTAAAGGGCCCGGCTTATACGAGTACTGAACCAATATACAAAACATAATCTGAGCAGTGCGACCAATGCAAAAATTGGAACGAAGCTTAGTAAACTTGGCAACGGGTAACACTTTCGTGAATGTCATCTGATTGGAAGTGGGAACATATTTGATGAATACATTACCATTGGCAACCTTTTCGCAGATAAAATAATAATCGATCTCAATGTACTTTGTTCGGGTATAAAACACAGGATTTAAACGAGGTATATGACACCATTGTTGTCACAGAAAATACGAACAAGTTCCTGAAGAAAGACACGAAGATCACAAGCATAAAATGTTTAACAGGTCTCAGCAACAATAGTGCAGGGCATCAACCTAAAATGAATAAAGCAGACTAAATGTGAAGTATGTGAGTGACAATGTTATGGAAGTTCATACTAAAGTTCCTTTGAAGTTTCTAAATATACACCCTATGTTATGACTATCAAGTCACAGCACTTAAAGCTAAAGACAAAACCATTGAATGATAAATCTTGCTAGATTCCTTTTAATGGTAACAAATTTTGCTTTATACAAAGCTTTTTATAAGATCCTAATGACACATCATAAGCAAAATTAGATCAATAGCATATGTAAAAACTCAAAAATTCTAGCAAGTAAACGTGGGCTGTGGTGATAAATATGAAGATTAACACAAGTAATCCCTCAAACACAGAAGAATTCTTACAAACTTAAGCCATTACAAAGAAATTCATAAGAGGCAACATGCATGCTCAAATGACACAGAGTTGGCCGATTCGGCAAACTACATATAGTTGACACTAATATAGACAGCAAATTCTGTTTCCATCAAGTGTACCTGATAGGACAAACTCAATAATCAGACGGCGAGATAACATCATCTATTTTTAGAATCATCTTAACAACTTGAGTTGCAAGTAGAATCTGCTGTTGTTTTCCGATCAAAGTTTCAAACACGTTTTGCTCACGCATGTCATTTATGCCAACATCATTGCAATCAATACCACAGCAAGAGTTATTCTCCTGCAGAGAAAAATCATACAATTGCCTTCATTCAAATGTCACACTTCCATTATTAACTAAATCATTCACAAAAAGAATCAAAACCAGAAAAGAAGATTTTTTCACTCACAAAAAAAAAAAAGAAAATTAAAGAAGCAACAGGGTCGATATTACCTTGGTTTGCTTTAAAAAAGATACAGAAAAGAAGCATCACGATCATAATTACCTTAATTTGCTGAGATTTAACAGCAGATAAAGTTTCTATAGGCTGGAGGCCGCTATTTTCTGCCAGAGCCATGGGGACAGAATCTAATGCATCTGCAAATGCTCGGATTGCATACTGCCGAGAGAAACATGTAAATGCTTCAGCTGAAAAACTCGAAAAGACTAGATGTGAGTGAATAGATTGGCTTCTTACCTGCTCGACTCCCGGGTACTTATCAGCAGCAGCTTCCACAGCAATTGAGCAAGAAATTTCAGCAGAGCCACCACCATACACTATGGAATTGTTGCGGATAAGATTCCGAGCAACACATAAAGCATCATGAAGGCTGCGTTTTGTCTCCTCTATCATCATTTTGTTACCTAACACATCATCCAAAACAAGAATCGGTCTTAAATTTTTGAACAAAAGCTGGACAATACCATCCCAGTTCCAAGAGAGTTGCTCAAAACATCATACCATGTGAAAAAATTAGAATGTACAATACAAAGATGCTAACTATGGTTATGTGAGGAACCCTCACATTTTGACGCAAAATTAAGCTTATAACTCTCAAAAAGTACACCTTCAAGAATGAACAGCAAAGATGTAAAACATAACAAGGGGCCATTTTCATGCAGAATTATTATGCCTCGCACCAATGTCAGAAATGATGGATCAAGTACACACCAAGCTTTGAAACTGCATTCAGCAATCACGAGTTAACAACTAAAAGCATGCTTCAGCATCAAAAATGCATTATTTCCAGTTAATGTTGTTCATATGATATGAATCTTGTAGAAAATCAAAGATAAGTTCACCACATCAATCATCTCAGTATATACATCAAAATTAGGGGGTTGAGAGACGCACATTCAGTAGAAAAGTTCAACACCAGGAATATAGATTCTCACAAGACACTAATACCACAATAAAGATCACAGAAGCACAGATGAACCACCAACATTGAATCTACACGTACACGCTAGTGTATGGGAAATATACCTTTCAAGTATATACCTCAAAATTTGTGGGTTGACACGCATATTCAGTAGAAAAGTTTTACATTAGGAATATAGATTCTCAGAAGACACTAAGACCACAATAAAGATCACAGAAGCACAGATGAACCACCAACATTGACTCTACACGCCAGTGTATAGGAAGTATAAACAACAAATGAAATTAGACTGAGATATACAAGTATGTAAGCCTAAAATTTCTGATCCAAATAATAAGGCAGCATTTACCAATGAGATAATATACAGCTAAGATCAAGTAGCAAAAGTAGTCATTGAAAGAAAACATAAAACTAATGACCATGGGAGAGAAAAAGAGAAAAAGTGGAAGAAGATGTCATTGCCTACCACCACGTATAAATATGGTGACGGCCCTTGAATTTGCACAGTGCTCAATGTATATCATCCGATCTTTAGTGGTTCCAAATGCTTTTTCTCGAACCAATCCAGCCTAGGATGTACACATAATGTTTAAATCAGTGCATCTTGTCTGTACAAATACACTTACAGTATGTTTGCAGAAGACACAGAGGATTCCGAAAGGCCTTTCCCACGACCCACTTATCCCACTTCATGTTTGGTAGGGCTATGCGAAGTGTGATTGAGTAATCAATGGATCACTTATTCGCACTAGTGGGAATACTCATTCCTCACTGAACCACGAGGAATGCTTATTCATGTGTGTTTAGATCAAAGTTAAGAGTAATAATAATATTATCAATTTTCTGGATAAACTCTAGGGAAAATTACTTTTAAAAAAAAAGAAAATTATATCCAAAACCCAAAAAAAAAATTCAATCTAAAAACACACCTCATAACTTTTCATTGCAAAAACTCAAATGTTCGGCTTAACGACTTTTTAGACTAAATTACCTTTTTCAATTATTAAGTGAAAGAATTGATCAATTGATTTTTCTAACCAACCTTTTTTTTTCAAATTGATAAATCGTATAAAACAATTGTTTTCCAATTTTAATTTTTACATATATCTATATTATTAATTACCTAAAAATACCTATCATAAAAATTCTTAATTAGTATGATTAAAAATATCTAATTACCTAAAAAATTAAAAAGATTAAAATCATAATTAGTATGATTATCGATGTTAAGTTCTAAACAAATAAATTTAAAAGTCTAAGGGTGATTAAGTCCACAAAATTATTAATCCTAATTGTTGGGGGTTTTGGAATGAAAAGTTTGTGTATTCGGTTTTTAGGATTAAAAAATATTTTCATGGGCTTTTTAGATTCAAAAAAATTTATGTTAGGGGACATTTAGTAATTTTCCCTAAATTTTAATAACTAAATACTGTATACTTATGTATTTAAAGTAGTGTAAAAAATGTTATGATAGCAATCATAAATCTAATTTTATTTTAGCGCCCTTTAGTCGATTAACCAACCAATTAAATGACTGAAAAATACTACACAAATTTTGTTTCAATCCATGTATGTAGCCAAATCAGGACATAGGAAAGAGTATTCCAGGTGGAATCCCTTTCTACCTAGATTGATCATTCATGGAATGCTTAATCTTTGTACCAAACATGCCATTATATGCATACAAAAAGGAAAAATATAAACAAAGGGAAAAAGATTCAAAATCATAGGTCAATAGATACACAGGTCATAGGTGGAAAATTACCCTGCCTAGTTTCTCTGGTGTCAACTCTTGAAATCTTGGCACAATTCTCCCACCTGATACAAAATTCAACAAACACATGCCATCAGAAATTGAAACGATAAAAATGCAAAAGAAATATTCAAAATGCATGATTGATGCAAACCTGTTGCTATGGCTATCAGCTCTAACTCCACACCACCGACCCATCTGACAGCGGGCAAATTTCTATGCATTAGTAAGTGGTTGGCCTCGTCATCAAAACCCCATTGGCAGATAACCAATGTAGCTCCAACATCCTGTGATTCAGTGAGCCTCGTTAGTTACACCAACATATGCAAGTTTATAACCAGAATCAATAGAAGTTAGATCCCGTTAAGCACAAGCAAATATGTAGATAAACACATATTTCTACAAATTCTCAAGCATTCATTTCCAAGCTTTTCAACAAGACTCTTAAAATAGGAACATAAAAGGGAAATGACAGCTGTATCCAAGGTGAGAATCAACTTATTTGTACGAATCCAGAAACAATTGATGAAAAGCGGGAGAATTAGATAAGTTTCCAGCCCAAAGTCATCATAATGGGACCAAAAGTTTTTCCTCCTTCCAATCCCCCTAAAATAAACATGAACGAATTCCCGAAATAAGTTTCCTCATCTAGCTTCATTTTTTACGTATTTCACCAAACAAACATAATAATATAATAATACAGACAGATTACCTTGCATTTTTGAACCATGTCATCGAAGTATTTCTGCTCTTGTTGACGTAATGTTTGAAATTTTTCAACAGTATCAATGTCAACCTTATGTTTAGTCTTTGGCTTTGGAGGCTCAAAAGGGCAAGTCAAAATGGCAATTTTTGCATCCTCAATTTGCTTTGGCATCTGTGGATGACTCATATCTTTGTCAACAACAATCCCGTATATTAATTCAGTATCCTCCAACTTTCCACCAACTTTACCCTCTACTTTAATTAAGTCTAAGTTAACATCCTTCCTCTCTAAATCTGCAACAGCAAGCACTGCTTTAACTGCAATCTCTGCCAAACTGCGCTTGCACCTGTTCACACTGCAAAGCACAGTAAAGAAGATCAAAACATGCAACTCAAAAGCATGAGATAGTTACATAACTACCAGAAGCACGTTAAAATGGTAACTTTCTGGAGGCACACATTCTAGATATCATAAGGAACTACTTCATGTTAGAAGGATAGAAGCATAAAAAACACACATCCTGCAGAGTTCCTACCCTTCCCACCCCTTCTAAGCCCTCACTTCATGGGAAGAAAGAAAAAGAGCTTGGGACAAAAGGCAGAAAACCCAAAGACATAAAAAAACAAAAAAAAAAAAAAAATCAAATATATGTCTCATTTTAAGTTTGCAATCACGAAGAAGAATTGCATGGGGTGCATGATGGTTCACAGAAAAAGAAAGTGTAATGACAATCAAACAGTATAAAAAAGAACTCAGAGCATACGAACACTAAATGAACTCAACCGTAGGTTATGTAGTACAATGATAAGATTCCAGGATATACAAAAACTCTAAGAATGACACCAAATAATGTATTCCCAGTATCCTTACGACTCAAAGAAACCATTATTTAATGGACTAGATCTATGAGACCCAGAAAAATAACTTACAACTTCTAAAAACTCTCTTATGACCAGAAATGGCAGCCATTGAACAAATAATAAAATCAAACTCAAATTCTTCAGATGTAAGATCTCTTTACAGTCTGACCAATCAGACAAATTAACAGTGGAAAAACAGAGTTGGCTAGGGATGCAGCATAAAACAAGATGTTAAAAGTTATTAACATCTGCCAAAAACAGGGGCACAAAAGAGGCAATAGCCAATAACATGATGAAAAAGATGCATGGTTCTAAAGATCACACAATAAACACTACTCACATTTTGGAGGATAATGTGGTCATACAAGTCTGAATCAGAGGTTCAACATCTGTAGAACTGAATTCAAATTTATGTGCTATATGCTCCAAATGCTCAAAAGCAATCCGGGAAGCCAACTCATATCCTTCTGCAATTCGTATAGGATGAATACCACGTTCCAATAGCTTCTCAGCTTGTTCTAGAAGTGCACCAGCCATGACAACACCTCCAGTTGTTCCATCGCCAATTTCATAGTCTTGACTCCGCGACAATTCAACCATGAGTTTAGCAATCTGATTGTCAACATCCATTTGCTCCAAGATTGTTGCACCATCATTTGCTGACACCATAACAATCACAATAAGTAAGTTTTATCTAAGAAATGATTAACTGCAATAAACATATTCAGAAAGTGAAATATACAAAACTTTCAAAACTAAGTCTATTCCTAGATAGAAAAAAGTGGCCAAAAAGTTTCACAAAATTCTAGCTGACTGAATGAGACCAGTTATACTCCTTTCATTGAGTATTCGATATAGAAGCTGATAATACAACTTCCCTTCAAGTAAGAATGGGTCCACATTGATTCAGGCAATACAGAGAACTACATTGACAGATTTTAATATCTAAAATTAGATATTGAATACTATACAGAAATAACAATAAGATAATCAGACTTTGATTTCATTAAGTCATCAACCAAATACATTTCCTGAAAGTGAAGTAAGTTCAAAATCTCAATTTACATATACAAGGAAATAAAAGAAAGGAAACAGAAAACTTACATACATCATCGAAGACTGGAGAACCAGAATGGGTACCCATTCTTTGTCTTTCAAAACTAAACACAAGCAAGTGATTTCAGCGAAGCGGTAAAAAGACAAAGCAGGCCAAGATAGGCAAAATATTTTTCTTTCGCAGAACACCCGCTTCTAAACACAGCAATTTCCTTAATGTTATTATGGATATGTTTAGCTACGTAACTTACACTTAATGACAAAGCTGTAAGAACTTGACGCAGGTATCATGCTAACCTAGTTTTTTGCACTTTTACAATGACCCGCTAATAGCTGCTACGCTATGAAACAAGTATACTCCTTTTTCTTATATGTCATTAGCTAGTAGAAGTTGAGAGAAAGTTCCTCGCACTTAAGTACCATTTTTTCGATTAAAAGATAAGTATGTAAATTGTCCATCTTTTTCTTCTCTTTTCTTTTTTTGCATTTTACTCCATAAATTTCTCACAAAGTAGTTTGATCCAATTCACCAATAACTAATCTAGACAGCAAACCAACAACACAATCAATAAAACCCTCCCTGAACCAAATTCTTCAATACAAAAAACATCAAATAGCAAAATCAAAACCTTCAATCCAAAAGCACGAAGTTAAAAAACTCCAGACAATTCAAAAAACAGCACCGAAACATGCAACCATAGGATTAAAAAACAGAAAGAGCTGGCCAACCGCATCAAACACATAACAGTTCCCTATCAAAACAATTAAATATAAAAAATCGCTAACCTTACAACCAAGTCGCAGCTTATTCCATTTATCTACTCCGATACTACCTATATGACATAGATTCATTTCGGTATCGATCATCATCACGTACACATTAAACAGTTCATACAAAAGTCAAATTCAGAACTAACTGAATCCTTCGCTCCAAAAGAAGGAAAAAAGAAACTCCAAACATTTTCGAACAAAATACAGCTCAAAAATCACATATTCAAATCATAAACCTGAAATGATTCAAACAATCGCACTGCATGAAAAAGGTAATGAATGTATAGCTTACTAATGGTAACGTCACCGTCGGGGCTCTGAAGCATCTTATCCATGCCTTTAGGTCCGAGCGAGGTTCGAAGGATCCGAGCCACAGCTTTTCCCGAAGCGATGTTCGCCTTCTGTGCATCTAGGCCTCGCAATCTGGTTTTCTGCTCCTGCTCCCTCAGTATAATGAACGGCCGTCCAAATTCATCGAAAGCCAACGCCATAGATAATCAAATCTGTAATCGGATCCAACTGAAAATTCGAAATGGAGAGTGAAGAAGTTGTTAATGGAACCTTTGAGAATCGGATATATTTTGTGCCATAGTGGTGGTACAGTAATATCGTGCTCTCTAGACGTAAAACCCTGGGTTCTCTTCGGTTCGGTGTCACTATATCCAGTATCCTGCAATTCGACTTGAAGTCGCTATAATTGCCAAAAATAGAATAAATAATAATTAAATGAAACGTTATATCGCTTTTGCAATTCCTCACGCTTATGTCAGACGATTTTTGACAAACGTAGTTATTATTACATTCATTTTTTTCTTTTCTATATCGAAAATTAAGAAAAATAATAAAATAGTATAACATAATAGTGGTATACATCATCAATCGAAATAATTAAGATCGCTAAAAATTTATGTACGAAAAAACAACATGCATCCTTAGATCTAATGTCTTCTTAACTACATTATAGAGAACTTTATGCGAATAATTCGATCTTAATCCCAATTCAAATTTGATGTCAAACACCAACAAATGATAATTACGGTATAATTGATAGGGCACCTGAAGGCTGAATCTTGTAGCCTTGATCACATGTTTGATTCCTACTAAAAAAATGCAATTAAGTCTTCTTTATTGTAAGCTTCATAACTTTGTTAAATAAAATAAATAATGTCGTTTCACTTACAATTAGTTGTAACTTACACCTAGAATGATTTATTGTTACCATTTGTATATGATAATATGTATTTGCTATATTATAGGATCGATAAAATACAACCTTTAGCCTAAAGTCATTTTTTATTTTTTCAAATTCTAAGAATATTTTATGAAAATTATTACGTTTTACTTATCTCAAATTAAGATCCTAAATAAGCTGCATCAAATTTCAATAATTTAAGAAGGTTAGTGTTAGAGAATATATTTCCATATTATATTGCTTATATTAGATATATATTAATATCTTATTTATAAGTTAAGAATATATTATTTCCTTATTTGTAGGGTAGGTTAAGGTAAGTTATGATATCGTTAGATTCTCTTGTAATCCTATATATAGGTTCCATTATCAATAATATTATTTACGGGGTTTCATATTATTTAACAGTTAGCCCTTATTTCAAACTTCTCACTCGGATGAACTTCTTGGATAAAGAGCGATTATATTTTGTAAAATAAAAATATTCAGCTTCACAATAAACCCTCTTAATTATTTATGAGTAGCATAGTAGGCATTGGAAAATCATTATCAAATTATCACACAACGATTTTAGTGATGTATATAATATTAAAAGTATAAGATTTTAATAATATTTAAACAATAATATTTGCTTTCGATAGGGAGAATTCTTGAGGATATAAATCCAAAAATTCGATGGAAATTTTGCAAAATGATCACATAGAAACTGAGGCATGGTTATTAGATAATGCATAACCTAAAAAATAAATCAAAGTTTAATCATTTGATTTAAATTCATACCTTGATTTAAAGATAGGCCCCTTTTATACCAAGAATAATAGGAAATGATATTATACAAATTCTTTCACAAGCTAATGATATAGAAAAAGATGAAAGAAAAAAAGATAATGAATATCATTCCCCATATATAATGAATATATTAATTTCTCGATTTAGAAAAAAGAATGAACCACGACAAGTGCAATAGAAATTGCTCCAACAATAGTTGTGGCTCCGGCTGAGTCAGCGGCGCTCCTTGGCGAGGCGGCCGGGGCTAATGATAGGTCAAGAGAAGGATCGTACGGGACGGGCCCACTGGAGGATTCGTTCTGGTCGACTGGGTCCAATTCATTGTCATTTCCACCGAACACGTAATTCGTGTTGTCTATAGCGACCGAGTAGGCCGAGGCCATCCCTATTATGGCAAAAAAGATTAGGGCAAGAATAATTAGGGTTTGTTTTGCCATATTTTAATTTGTGTGTATGGATTTTTCTCTTTATATTGATTTTGATCACACCCTCATTTCTAAATTTTTTTTTTTTTTTTTGAAAAAAGAAAATGTTAGAAAAGAGAATGTGCGTGGATTTTGGTGGTGGTGGAGGGGTTATATTGAGGGGAGGAGGGTTGGTGGGGTGGTGGTGGATTTGCATGTTTTCCGGTGATTGAGGGTGGCCATGCATGCAATGCAAATGATATGTGAGATAGTTTTTGGTCCAATGCTATTTTTTTAAGATATAAATAAAAACTTTATATTTTGAGTAATTTTAGTATTTTTTTGGGGGGGGTTAATTGACTTCATATTCATTTATAAGTACATTTGATCAATACAATAATCTCTCTTATTGTATCTAAAATATTAAAGTAACCATTACTTTCACTAATTCAATCATTTTATACATAAATGAGAAATCAACAAAACTTTCAAAAACACAACCAAATATATCAATATTTCCACACATAAAATATTAAAAAAAACTCATTTTTTTCATACGTTTTAGAAAAGGTAAACTATTGAAAATGAGATGAAAACACATTCAACATAATCAAAATATTTTCACACCAATTTTTATAAGACATATTCTCTAATAAAAACTTATATTTTCGAAAATGCAACCATACAGAGCCTAAGACTCTACACATAAATATGGTCTTGGACAAATCTGAAGCTCTTTATCATAATAATATCAGTTTTTATGTTGAATATCATGTATTTAATCTGAAAGTATAACACGTTGTGATTGTCTTCCTTGTTTGATTTTTTATAGTGTATAACTATAAAGCTCACAACTGTCTTCCTTGTTTGATTTTTTATAGTGTATAACTATAAAGCACTGACACTCTAAAAACTATGATGTATGGTGTTGGACACTTTTTGAACACGGACGCCTCCGACACATGTCGAACACGGCTGATCCGTGTCCTTGAATAAAATAAAAATAAAAATTTCTAACATGTTTTGAACACGGATGACACAATTAGGACATGGGTGCCCATCTTTTATTCAATAAAATTAATTTTTTCGGGGTCAAATAAAACACAAAATTATATAAAATTTTAAAGTGAAAAATATTGTTATTTTATCAAGATGTATGAAGTGTGTGGAGACGTTTTTGAGTCGAGTGATAATATTGAAGTTTTAGAGATTGTAAATATCGCTCTTGATGAATGAGAATTGAGACATGACTTGTTTGTCGAAAATTGGATATGGACAATGTCTAATGATTATGATATTTTGACCAAATATAGAAGATTAATTGTTATTATTTCCATTTTTTATATGACGATTGATGTTAGATTGTTATTTCACTTATTTGTATCAAAATTTGAACAGTGAAATATTTTATTTTTGTTATATTATATTTTGTGTTGAACACATAATTATTTTATTTTTTATTTACTTATTGAGGGCTAATGATGAGTAATTAAATTTTTCCTTTGTACTTTACTAAAAACACAATTATTTTATATAAATATATATCGAGATATATTAGTACTTAAAAAATAATTATTTTATATTGCATCTTATCTTATATTTTTAAAAAAAATATCATATTTTTTTTTTATGACAAGGGAGCCCGCAACCGCTACCGTTAGGTGCGCACTGGGTAAACCCCGCTCTTGTGCAATAGCCTGCAAACCACACAGGAGAGGTAAACCAGCCTAGGTTGCCCATAGCTGACAGGCTCACAGTAGAGAAGGCAAATAGACATTCCCTCATCAGGATTCGAACCCGTGACCAAGACCACAATATTCACATGCTCTTACCAACTCTACCGGGGGTTGCCCCCTAAACCCTAAAAAATATCATATTTTATATATGTTATGATGTATGATACACATGTCACATACATCATAGATGTATAACAACCATGAAGAGTGAATCAAAATATTCCACCCTTAATTAAAAAATAATAATATGTCATAGTACCCTTATTTGACATCAATATGTCCCAACATATTATATAACACCAACTACTAAATATAATACTAATATAAATCTATAATTACTCTCATAATTATTATTTAAATTAGAGTTTTTACTTGAGTATCCGATGCTAAAAACCCAATACACTTTCCTTGACAGTCCACAATAAATATTAATATCCAAAATCATCAATTTTGAGTTACCTGAAACACCCCTGGTCTACATCACAAGTCAACTTTCACGAAAACGAACACTGTCACCTACCAGCCAGACCCAATTCTGTCATTTCACCCCCTCCCCTCGACTTTTTCCATTATTACCAGACCCCTCCAGTCACTACCTTTCACAAAATCGCACCACCACCGCGCACGTTAGCTGTCCCCCCCTCCCGCAATCATTACGCCTAACTATAACCCCATGCATTTAAATCCTTCTCTGCTTAACCTACGCACCTCACTGACACCACTCCATTAATTGGATCTGAAACTCTACATTTTACCCTAATACATACATACACTCTACTCTTTATGTATATCTATCTATCTATACTCGATCTCTGAATATGAACAATTAATTTCACTCACCAATCTCCATGCTCACTGTTGCTGCAATCAATTCATTTTTTTAGGTTCAAGCATCATATGTCATTTTTTTCGGAATTATCGCCCAATCGATCTGCGATCGGTTGAGAAGGCATTTTATCGCTCTAAAACGGTGTCGTTTCGGAGATCGGAGCGGATTTTTGCTTTGTTCGTGATCGAAGCATGAATCCGCTGTGCTGCATTGCTCCGGTGTCGGTTGAAAAGGATCGAGCTGTAGTGAAATCGCTGAATCCGAGTCAAGAGCTGGTGTTCGATAGTAGTTGCGGTAATGAGAGTGTTGGTAATGGTGGGAATGTGATTTTGAGGCCAGTGAGTTTTAACTCGAGGCGGAGCTTATCGACCGGTGGTGGTGGTGGAGGAGGTGATTTGTACACTGAGAAATGCGAGGAGAATGATGAGATAAAGAGTGTTGTTGGTATTTTGTATAAATGGGTGAATTATGGGAAAGGATGGAGAGAGAGGTGGTTTGTGTTGGAAGATGGTGTGTTGTCGTACTATAAGGTCCATGGGCCGGATAAGATTGCTGTGAGTTCGAGTAGGGAGAAAGGTGTGAGGGTGATTGGGGAGGAAAGTTGGAGATATATGAAGAAAGGTAGCAGTGGGAGTGGGAGTGGGAGCGGGAATGGTTTGAAGAGGAATGGTTTCGGCTCGGGGAAGAGGTCCAAGCCGTTTGGGGAGATACACTTGAAGGTTTGGTTAATTAGTTTGTTTTGTGTTTAAGATTTGATTTATATGCTCTATTTGTTGATTGAGTATTTCCTATAGAAGATAGGTTGTTTTGATTTAGTGATCAATTGTGTCTTCTTGTGAGGAGACATTGGTATTATCTGTTGTGTACAGTTGATTTAGTGAAAGTGTTTATGAATGGAATGGCGGAAACTATGAAGCTAGTTTCCTATGCTTCTTGGCTGCATTGGGAACTTTAATTGTCAGTTTGAAGGACTATAGTTGGAGATGGATTGTTTAGTTATTTGGATAAAATCTATGAACTAAAACTTTGTAATTTAGCACTTTATGATGCGGAGTTAATGCAACAGAATCAGTGATATGCAAGGAAAAATAGAGTTCTATATTGATTGTGCTATTTGGTTCATATGGATTAGATTATGAGAGCAAAACGTGAAACCTATGGGGCTGGAGGAACAATTTAGGTGGGATTGAGATTGCAGCTTATTATCTCAATCTTACAGAAGACCATATTTTTCCTTTATAATTTTGTTAATACTCTCAGTCCATCGCTGTTTGCATGTATGGATCTTCAAAGAACAGGCTCCTTAAATAGGGAAAACTAATCATTGTCTGGTCTACTATCTAATTCAGTACAAACTATTTTCTCTTTTTGTTTATATGCACAGAATGGTGGTAGTGGTAGATGAATATGAGTTTTCGTTTAGGTTCATTCCATTATATGTTTGCCAGAAAAATGTACGTCCAGTGAGGAAATCAATTAACATCAGTTTGCCTGCAAACTGTCAATGGGACTATGGCAGAAAAGTGTTGCCTTTTGCATCTTTTTCGTGTCGGCAGTTGTATTCACTTTATTTTAGTTGTTTATTACCAAACACTTTTTGGTTGAAATATCTGCGGAAAAGATAATTATGGAAAAGATATTTACTTATCTTAAATGACTTCATTTATATTAGAGAAAATTCAAGCTATCACAATATTGCACCTCATTTGCCTAACCATTTAACACCAACACATTATGTTAAACAGGTCTCTTCAGTTCGGGCAAGCAAGTCGGATGACAAAAGGCTTTCGATATTCACAGGAACAAAAACCCTCCACTTGCGCTGCCAATCTAAAGATGACAGAGCTTCCTGGATTGAGGCGCTTTTGGTTGCTAAAGATAAATTCCCTAGACTGTTGACTAGCAATGACTTAGCACCTTCTGAAGAATTTGTTGTTTCAACAGAGAAACTACGGTCGAGGTTACTGCAGGAAGGCATGAGTGAGGCAGTAGTAAAAGATTGTGAGTCCATAATGCTAGGTGAACTTGCTGAGATGCAGAATCAATTGAAGACTCTTCAACTCAAACACATTTTGCTGCTGGATACATTAAGAAGGCTCGAGGTTCATATTTCATCCTTTCTCTTCTGA
This sequence comes from Verbascum thapsus, assembly GCA_963669365.1. Lineage (NCBI taxonomy): Eukaryota > Viridiplantae > Streptophyta > Magnoliopsida > Lamiales > Scrophulariaceae > Verbascum > Verbascum thapsus. The sequence goes on from OY770105.1 coordinate 24,043,521, forward strand.
ATGCATTTGCTTATATAAACTATCAGCCTAAAGACTACTTGCATTCTATCGAGTGAAAGCCACCTGTTCTCTTTCAACAATAATAACTGTGAATTTTTAGTGGAAAAATCAACTGGATGACAAATACAGTGTGATTTTGGAATCTCATTAGTCCTAATGGTCTGTCATATAAAATGATTTTCCTAATTAACAGAATAGGCCTCTGCCTATCTTGTATATTTTAGTCCAAATTTCCATGTAATTGTTTATCTCTATGCCGAGGCAATTAGTGTGACCTTGGTGTAACCGATGCCGTTGCTTCCTAATCTTTGTTTGATATTTTTGCTTATCTGAACATGATACTCCGACTTGTTGCATCATTATCCCAATTGTATTTAATTGCAGACTGAGAAGATTGAATTGGAAACAACCGTGATAGATGAAACTAAAGGACGGAATTCTTGCTGTGGACAAGGGAATAGAAGGTTCAGTGGTCAGTTCAGCCTTCGTACTTGCATCTTTCTTTAGTCAAAAGAAACTAAACTGTGCTAAGTTCACAACAGACGTGATTGGCCATTTAATTTTCTTATTCGAAATTGTTACAGATTTCTATTCAGTCCTGTCCGAGGGCAGTGCAAGCGACTCAGATGCTGATAATGAAAGCCGATATGGAGTAGATGTTGAAACAGATGAAGATGATGGCATCTTTTTTGACACAAATGACTTTTTGTCAGCTGAATCTCTAAGAAGCGCTTCCTATCGAAGTAGAGAGAATCCAATATATGCTCATAGTCCATGGACTTGTGAAAAAGAATCTTCCTTCTCCGGTCATTTAAGAGAAGTTGGAATGGAAATAAAGGAAATTGAATTTCCATACATCCAAAGAAGGGACAATTTACCAGAACCGAAGGAGAAGGAGAAGCCAATTGGGTTATGGTCGATAATTAAGGACAACATTGGCAAGGATTTGTCTGGTGTTTGCCTTCCTGTTTACTTCAATGAGCCACTGTCCTCATTGCAGAAATGCTTTGAGGACTTGGAGTACTCATATCTTGTTGACCGGGCATTGGAGTGGGGAAAACAGGTCAGCTCATTTTGTGGCTAAATCTTTTTTTTTAAAAAAATTATCTACTAGCTACAGATAGTTTAAGTGTTCTTTATGTCGGGTTAAGATTTTGATAGATACGGTGTTATTTGGAGGGTGAAATTTATCTCATGCGAGTATGCGGCCATTCCTAGTCCTTCTAAGTTTTTACATCTAGGACATTCTTAGTTATTGTTGCTCTTTTTAAGCATCAATCGGCTTTTACCATACAAATGTGATTAAATTAAGTTACATGGCACGAGGATGATGTCCAGCTGATTGTCAACCAGGTGGCTAGACTGGACTTCACTGAAGAAATAATTTACTGGTGGGCTGCAGAAAGTATAAGCTATAATCTTTGTGTTATCTAGTGCCTGGGAGCATTTGAGTTCTCCGTGTTCAATGATTCACTACTTTTATTAACATAATGTCCACGATTAACATGCTTAACAATATTGATGTACAATTAAAATGTTGAATAAGTTGATATTGAAGTTGCTTCTGTTAAACTCCTTTTTGTTTACGTATTTTCAAGTTTGAAATGGCAATAAGAATGACAATCTGTAGCAAGCAATAATGTCCATTCAGCAACCTCTTGTAAAGTCTGGAAAGGTGGAAACCGGGTATGTCTCCTGCTTCAAGAGGTTGTCTTGCATGAAGTTTCAGACTGTAAAACAGCCTGATCCAATTTGCTGCTGCACTGGTTTTCTAGAATGGCCCGAGTTTAATGATAACCGAAATACCCGAGTTACTGAATGTGGTGAATTTCTCTCTGGCTCTAACCTGGGTTTTTGGTGTCCTCCTGAATTTTTTATTTATTGAGATAAACTGGACCTCACATCGGACTGTCAATTTGAGATCTGTTTGTCTCAAGTGTTTTCGTCTGCTGTCATTGTTGATTTGTTTAGAGAATTGAACTTGTAGTTTAATGTATTTTGATCCAGCTTCATGCAAAGACCTTTTTCCTCATTTCCTGTTAATTCATTTCCTTTTTATTTGTTTCTATATACAATCATATATGAGTCAGTTCCTAGTGTAGATCACACTGTAAGTTGTTCTTTCTCTAGCATTGATTTTGTTGAGTCAAAATGGAAAATTTCTTTGCAACTGAAAATAGCATTTTGTTTCTGCAGGGAAATGATTTGATGAGAATTTTGAATGTAGCAGCATTTGCAGTATCAGGTTATGCATCAACTGAAGGCCGGCAATGCAAACCCTTCAATCCTCTCCTTGGGGAAACCTATGAAGCTGACTATCCGGATAAGGGTTTAAGATTCTTCTCTGAAAAGGTTGATCTTCTATCTTCAACAAACTTCCTGAGATAAGGGATTTATTCTTATTTATTTTCCATTTTTTCCCTTTATAGTATATTTCGTGTGATTTGTATACCTACTTTCTACTCTCTTTTATTAGCATACAAGTCACAAATGGGAGGTCATTTTTTGGAGAACTAGAGTCATGAATTCAATTGGTGGTCAATAATTTCTTCCTGTGTTTCAGGTTAGTCATCACCCAATGGTGGTTGCCTGTCATTGTGAGGGTAGAGGTTGGAAATTTTGGGCAGATTCTAATCTCAAAGGCAAGTTCTGGGGCCGTTCAATCCAACTTGATCCTGTGGGGATTCTTACCCTGCAGTTTGAAGATGGCGAGACATTTCAGTGGAGCAAGGTCACCACTTCCATATATAATATCATACTTGGTAAAATCTATTGTGATCATTATGGCACCATGCGCATCAAAGGCAGTGGTAGTTATTCCTGCAAGCTCAAGTTCAAGGAGCAGTCTATCATTGACCGGAATCCGCATCAGGTGAATGTTCTGATCCTCGAAGAATGCTAATGTTAACCTTTAAAAACAATTCCTACGCGCCAGCCCCTCCCTACCCGACCTCTGTCATAAAATGGAAAAAAATAAAATAAAATGTCATATGACGGGAGAGAGATCATTGACGATGTTACTAGTAAACATAAACACATATATCCATTAGACGAAAAAATTAAGCACATTCTCATTTTCTTCAATTTTATGTTCTCGTTAAAAAGAAAGAAGCATTACAGAGGTTCATTTCTTTTAATCTGGCTAATGGCTCAGTGATTTTGTCCTTTCATTTCATTTCCAAAAGAGGCTTTGATATGTTGAGAACTGTGTAGTAGGTTTTTGAAGTTATCACGTAGAAAGAAGTGCATATGTTGTTTGGCTGGTAGTCGGTAGAAGCTCGTTGATAAGCATTGGGCATAAGCCCTTTAAGTGTCATAGGCACACCATCGAAATCAAATATCAATGATCAAGGCTAGCCCAATGAAGATCTTTTAAACAGTAGTGGATTGACAATTGCCATGTTGAGTGATCTTTTATGGATGATTTTCCCTTGACCTTCTTCTATGACCTTTCCAGGTGAAGTTCATTAAACTAAGAGCCTAAATGAGTTTGCCATCCCCATTAGACTACTTTTTGTGTACCTCATAATTTAGGGTACATGTCTGTTATTGCCTATAAGAAATTTAAGTTAAATTTGGTCTCTTGTTTAAAACATATTAATCTGTGTATTGACCTTCAACAAAATAGGTTCACGGATTTGTGCAAGACAATAGAACTGGAGAGAAAGTGGCAGTTTTGCTGGGGAAGTGGGATGAAGCAATGTATTATGTGATGGGAGATCCAACTACAAAACCAAAGGGATATGATCCAATGACAGAAGCAATTTTGCTGTGGGAAAGAGATAAATCTGTTACCAAAACAAGATATAATCTCACACCATTTGCAATATCATTAAATGAATTGACACCTGGTTTACAGGGGAAACTGCCACCAACAGACTCAAGGTTGAGACCCGATCAAAGGCACTTAGAAAATGGAGAATATGAGCTGGCAAATGCAGAGAAGCTAAGACTTGAACAGTTGCAGAGACAGGTTCGTATATACACTATACCATTGTCTGCTGACGTGATTGAACATGTCCTACATCTTTACATTGAATAACTGTGTGGTGTCTGGCAAAAAAATTCTACTGGCTGTCGTATGTGTTTCGTCTTTTCACTTTAGAATTGTAGTATTAATTGATCTCATTGAGAATCCGTTTTCTAAATTTGATTGATAGACCGACCTTGGGTAAAATGATTTCTCCTTTTCACAGTTGATGATGTTTGCCCAAGCTATTCTTTCTTAGTCTATTTTTTATATTGTTGCTGGTGGCTATGAAAAAAGAATGTTCTCTAACTGAACCTGCTAGTATAATTTTCCCTTATTAGTCCTCAATGTTCATTTGACATCACAAATACAAAGTTGAAAATTTTGCCTTATTCCAAATTATGATAAAGTATACTAATAATAATGCATTGAGTTAGTTTCCACCAGCATACCAAATGTTGCATCCATAAGCATTTCTTATGCTGTCTAGATACAGATTATGAGATTAAGCATATTATAGAGTCTGTCAAAAGAGTGTTGGTGCTTAAGTTTTTTCTGTTTTCAGTAAAATTCCAATGTTAGTCCCATAGGACGGGACTTGTTGCAATTTTCTGTTGCGGTTGTGTTATAAACATGACAAATTATTCCCACCAAGTGCATTCTTTTGCACTTATAGTCCTGACCCTTATAAATGGGAGGAAACCTGCTAGTTTGGCAGGGAACCTGATCAATAATAAACTTAACATGCGGAAATTTTGATCCAATTTTAATGGATGGATCTAATTGCAAAAAAAAAGAAGGTAGTCATGTGGACTAACTTTGCAACTTCGTAAACAATTGGACTAACTTTTCACACTTCTTTAAGTGATTTTCCTTATGTTTTATTATTGTTGCAGGCAAGGAGGTTGCAAGACAGAGGTTGGCAACCAAGATGGTTTCGGAAGGACGAGGAGGGTTGTTATAGGTACATGGGTGGATACTGGGAAGCAAGGGAGAAACATAAATGGGACGAGATACCTGATATATTCGGGCAGCCCTGTGATATCCCTGTTTCTGTAGCTGACTATGACTGATCAGCTTCTCAGCTAAATCTGCCGTACCACAGCCCTTCCAACAACATGGAATTAATTGGAAAACCTTGAAAAGAAGCAATTTTGAAGCCAATATTCTCTGCCTGTTAAGCATGAAGAAAGTTGTCTGCTTGGTTATTGTTGTAATACATTTGTCTTCTGTAAATTTTTGTGGCAAGACATGAGGGAAGAAGTGTACAATGTTCTTCCCATTGAAAATCAGTTTAAATGGACTCTGAAATCTTGATATGCATAATGTCAAATTTTGACCGTGTCGAGTCAGTCACTGGGAACACATATGACTACGCTTTTGTATCTTAAGCATTAGCCTTGGACATTGTTGCTTTCTTGATGAGTGAATGAACCCATGTTGGCTTCTTGTGGAGATACATGGGGTCTAGAAAGCATGGTGAAATTCACCTAAGATGTTACATTTGGCCTATTAAACTTATGAGATGTATGTTCAGGTTCAGTAGACATTCAAGACTTAAAAGAGCCACCACACTATACCACGGCTATAACTGTTGTACTGTGATCTCATATGAAGCTGATTCTTGCCATACAACAAAACATTTCACTCTCTGGGCTTGGCACTTTGGGGAACGATCCATCTTATTTACCGATAGTTACTATCTAGTTATGCATGGGTCTCCTGCAAATCTTCATTCAAGTCTTCTTCTTCTTAAAGGAAGAATCAAGGCTGTAATTGGACTGTAAAAGTTGCATAAAATTCTAATCACAAAGCCAAACCTTAATTTGATTGAGTTGAAACATGCAAGGCAAGTTGGATTTGCAAATAAGAGAAAATTGCAAAATTAGTGAAAGTAGCTAAAGGATTGGCAAAACTGATTTCATTTTTCTTCTACGGGCAAGGTTAGTCCTATAAATATCAAAATTTAAGGATAACTTTTGCAACATGACAACTTCAATTTGAAAATTTTCATAATTTCTACTTTCTAGCATATTCAAAATTGCCAAGTGGCAAATTTGAATTTTTTGTCCCAAATTCTCGAGTTTCAATTGATGCGGACTAATTTTGCCAATTAAGAAAAACAAGACTAATTTTGTAATTTTCCCTTTCAAATAATATTTAGTGTGTGTATAAGAGAAGTAGATACTTAGAACATTTCCATCTAAACACGATTTTCTTTCGATAAATTATATTCGTCATATTAACTATAATAATCCAAAGGAAGTGTATTAAATCAAATGATTGGGTTTAAATAACAAAGTGTAGACTATTTCCATGCTTTCCTCCCACGGAACTGTTTGCTGGATATTTTCTTTAGTCTCTTCTTCTCCTGCTTAGATTTCGCTATCTTTGCTCTTTTAGCAGCAAGTGGCATAGCTTTCTTCTGTTCCTTTTGTCGATTGCTTAAACCACCAGTCTAAAACACACAAAGTTATAGCAAAATTAAAAAAGACTTTAATAGAAAAATACCCATCTTTGCAATATTTTCATTCCACAATAAACCCCATAAAAAAATTGTACCTTTTTCTGTTTTATAGCAGTGCGAGCTTGGTATTTCCCTCTATCCTCCCTTCCCGCTCTTATCAATGCCAATCTTTCATCCTTCGTAAACTTCTGCTTTATATTAGCCTGATATATATAGGAGCAAATGTATCAGACATGTATTCATTTAAGACATTGACAAAGAAAATAGAATCTCAAAGCTCGTATCATTCAATCTGAAGATCCTCAAAAAAACTGCTCTCAGAAACATATCTTCATTGTTCTGGTTTGAGTATGAGCACCATTAGCATTGGTGAGCATGAACGAACATCGAAATTGAACATTCTTATTTTTGCGATTTGCTTCATAAGAACAATAAAAGCGAACATCGAAAAGGGTAAGCTTACTTCAAGTGTCGCGCCATCAATCCTCTTGGTGCTAAGCTGGTCTGAGGATGGAAGTTTAAATCCATGTTGAGTTAAGGTGGTCCTAGCCTCATTCTTCGCCTAATTATCAAAGGTCAACAAGATATCACATCAATAAAATACTACAACAAGAAACAAGTATTTAAGCATCCCTACAAAAATCGAAGCAACCCATTAATGAAACCAATGGCTAATAGTAATACATGCATTAAGAAGATTCATACCTTCAGCTCCTTTATTTTCTGAAAGTCCTCGTTAGATAGAATGCCGTCATTTGTGTCTGCAGATGCATTCTCAGTTGCTCCAGCTAATTTCTTCAAAGCTCGGAGACTTTTACTGGCAGCTTTCAACTCTCCCTCAAAATCAGAAAACTTTCTCTTCTTTGCTTCTGATCTATTCTTATCAATATCAGCAACGTTATCAGTTTCTTCCTCTTCAGCATCTTCCTCACTCTCTTCTTCAGCAGTATCGTAATTATTATCATCTTCATCAGACATGTCATCATCTTGAACATCTTCATCGTCCATTTCACGACCAGAATCACTAAAGCCACCAAATTCACATTCAGAATCACCATTATTTTCTTCTTCGATAAGACTAATATCATCATCATCATCACTAGAGACTCCATCTCTCTCCCCGTCTATGTCCTCATCACTATCACCATCATCAGCTTGTTCCAGTAACTCAACTCCCGGAATATTGCTATCAACATGCACCTCACCAAAGGCTTTAGGTTTGGCCTTAGGGTCAGTGGGCCTTCCTCGATCCTTCTTCACCAATAGTGAAGGGCAAATCTGTAAAAACAAGAAGTCAGTTCTAAACAAAAAAAACCTGATTTATCCATTTGTTATGTCATGGTGTGCTTACTAGAGCAAGAAAAAGAGACTGATAATTTACCTCTCTAAATAAAGTAAGAAGTGAACGAGCCGCTGAAGAGACTGCTTTCTCGTGTGACTTTCTATATAACACGAGATCTTGCAGTAAATCTTCAGTCATCAACTGAGCATAAAGGCAGATAACAAAGTAAGCATGAGATTCAATAGCAGAGAAGCAAAGAAAGAAAAGCTTAAAACATTATTCAAGATTATCAGTGTACATACCAAGGGCATGCGCAGACATATTTCCCGTACTACATTTAGACCAACAGCGATTGCCTGGGAAAGGTAATTGGGTTGAAATAATGTACAATGAACATGGAAAAACTTTCTTAAGAGAAAGGTGTTACCTCAGTGCGCGATTTGTCATGCACAAATTGGTTAACAATTTGCTTAAATAATGGTTCAACTGCATCAGGCGGTACCTGGTACGAAAGAACACAAGGACACAATAGGAATATCAATTCAGAAAATGACTAAGTGATTATATATTCAACACAGGAAGTACTACAGGGGATCAAATGTGTGGGAAAAAGAATAAAACTTAACAAAATAGACGATACCATGTCATGGCAGGCCTGAACAGCTGCTGCAAGTAGGTTTGTGACATCTCGTTGATGTGGCTGCAAATGCATACAAGCAAATTTAGCTAAACATCATTCTTAATTGCCTCCTAAGAATAGTGTCATTACGTTAACACACCTGAACATACTTCTGAATGTAAGGGTAGAACTTTAGTAAAATTAAGTGGTGAAGGCCAATAGTTCGGGCAATTACTTTCAGCATCATCATCTTTACCTGCAAGGAAAAAAGAATGTTGTACAAAAGAATGTTGTACAGGTAACTTAAGGAGTAAAGATTTGCCAAATAAATTGATGTCATAAAATGAACAATTACCTCAAACCTTTCATTGCTGCTTTGTAAGCGAGAAAACAGCTTCTCAGCAAATCCCTATGCAGAAATCGGATTTAGATTACTTATTTTACACTTGGACTATAACACATTACAGAACAACCCAAATAAAGTATCAGATGAAAACCTGTGCATCTTTCAAATGGTTTAGTGGTGAGTAGTAGTTTGAGCTATTTTTCTCAGATGCTACTCGTTGCTGCTTCTTCATGCTACGGATAGCACGCTCCAGTTTGGCCTTCTTTTTCTTTTTGCTTGATACCGTGCCTTTATTGTTTGCCTACATGTAGCAAGATATACAATAATAAGACAGACAAATATATGCAATAACAAGGTAATGATTATGCCGTAGTTGCCTCAGATTTGCATGAGCAAAGCCGACATATGTCTCCAAGGATCCATTCAAATGAATTCCGTTGAAAGAAATTTAAAGGAAATGCATATATTTGCTCAACCAATCTTATAGAACATTATGGAGGAAACAGAAAAGATTAATGGTTATTGTCAAAATTATTTTTTTGGGTAATTTGAAGCAATAGGGATGCATTAATAAATAGAATAGGCAAACGACCTTATAGATAGCTTCTTTATTGATTACTACATGTGGTTGGACTGCTTCATCTTCACTGTCAGAATCATCAGTATCATCATCATATTCAATCTTCTCAAAATCAAGAAGAAATGACAAGGCAGCAATCATGATCCTGATAAATTAAGAGGAATTCGGAGTTAATTTATTTCAATAGTGATATGAAACATATACAAGCAGGTTGGAAAAAAAGTACCTTGGAGACACATGAAAACATGCGGTACATATAGCATTTGCTGTCCTATCATCAAACCAGACTTTCCTTCGATGGAAGTCACAAAGGGTAATAAGTGCTCTTTTTGCTTTCGCTTCTTCCTCTTGCTAATTTGAGACAACATTCTAACATTAGAGATTGTGAAAATAAAAAGGAACCAAACACAAGTTTTCACCTAGTAAATCAATGTACCTGTAGAATTCCGAACAAAATATTCTGAAGTGCCCTATTTTTGGTGTCATTCTTATGCTTCTGGTTCATACGTCTAATGCTATGAATAACATGAGAGAAAGCCAATTTTTGCAATGCCCTATCCCCTACTGTCTGGAGCTCCATGAATACCACAAGTGTCTCAGCAATATCAATGATCTGGAATACAAAATCAATACCAACTGTTATGGCTTAGGGTCACAAGACACATTAACACATAAATTGTTCATTTTCCTCACAACAGCAAGTAAAATCGATATTTTCTGAATTTCCTAATGAGTTCTCAAGCCTGAAGGCTCAGGTGTAATCCCTTTCTAATAAATATAACTATGCCTCTTTCAACTCAAGCTTCGGCACTTGAGCAAAGCTAGCCACTTTATACCAGTAATCCACAAGCACAAACACTTTATAAGTTTGCAAATTCCACCCCCAGCCCCCAAAATAAGTCTTGACATTTCAAGTTACAAGTACTTAATTTTTTTTTTCGTTCTGCATAGGGAATTAATAACATAAAATTGCACGAGCAAACAATACCAAATAACGCAGAAAGAATATCGTATCTGAAATTAAAAAAGGGGCTTATCTACAATTAACACGGTAATGAACAAATCTCGCACAGAAACTTAATTGAATACGAAATAAATAGAAAAATGCACAGAAAGAAACCTAAGAACAGTCTCAAAACGCAAACATCACAAACATAGCAATAAATGCATCTACTCAAACCCAAGAAAAAACTCACCTTTCGATTAATCAAGAGAATGAGAGCTTGCGCCACCTGCAACCTAATGCCAGACGGCATATTCTTGGCCGAAGATTCCAAAAACACGACCAATTGATTAGGAAATTGAGCCAAATCTTTTGGGTAAAACGGGGTGACATGGGCTAAGAACATGGTCAAGTCACCCAACTCCTTCCAGACGTCGGATTTGGAAGAGGTGAAATTCGAGGCAGCGTCCTTCTGGAACTCTTCTAAAGCCGACTTAAATCGTTGGTAAATTTGGTGTAGCTCAGTAGTATAGCCTTCTGGATCGATTTTCATTTTCGGCTGTAGAGTTGTCAGGTTCTGCTTTTGCTTCGCCGAGGTACGCCCCGAGGCGGCCATTGAGTCGGCCACAAGGTCTGGGAGGGACGCCATTGATGACGTTCCTAGGGTTTTGGAAAGGTGTTTTAATCCCTAGAGTAGATTCAGAGATGGAGATATTTTTTGGGTTTTTGTTTGAACAAACGAGTTTAGCTCTAAGAGGAAATAACTAAAAGGCGACTTTGGTTAATTAAAGCAAACAACATTGACGCCACATCCCGTAAATTTCACTTTTCTTATTGGGCCAATAAGGAATGATAAAAGTTAGCATATGATGGATTGGGCTATAAGAATGAAAGTAGAGCCCAAAATAGCTCGATGACCAAACAACACGAGTGGAAATATTTTACACACATACATTCTTTTTATTTAAAAACAAAAATTCATGTATATCTGAATGAGAAAGAGATTATTATTATTGTTATTATTATTATTATTCAAAGCAATAAAATTTCTCTTCCTCGCATTTATTACTCATCTTTTTTTACTCTAGATTTTTTATATTTGTTAGAAACGATTTATTTATGGGAGAAAATTGAAGATCCTCGATAATATTAAGAAATAAATATGTATTACCCAATTTCTCTATTTGAAAAGTTTATAACAAAATTCGTTCGATTAGAAATAGTCGATTGAACTTTAAAAATTTAGAATAATTTAGCCTAAAAAATTGCGATTTTTAACATTTGAGATTTTTAGAATGAAACAGATTAAAGAATGAGTATTTAAGATATATATATATATATATTTAAAAAAATCATGACTTTCGGATATTGAAATGAAATACATTTTTGGTAAGAATTATTTCACTAAGGCTCCGTTTGTTTGTCAAGGGAATGGAATCAAAATGGGGAATATGATTCCCAAAAATGAAATAACCTTGTTTGGTATTTTTTATTTGATATTATGGAATGCAATCTAATTCCCAAAATATGGGAATTATCATCTCAAATAAGGGAATTACATTACCTTGTTTTATGGAGGTAATGTGATTACCATATCAAGGTAATCATAAATGCACTACTTTAATGTCATTACTACCCTTATATCAAATATAATACAAAATCAACAAAATAGTGATTTATTTTTTCATTTCATTTAAGTTATTATTTATGAAGAAATAGTTTCGCATTTTTAATTTATTTAGAATATTTTCATTGTCAAAATAGATTGTAATTTTATTTTATTTGATATTTATTTATTGAATGAAATTGAAAAATTGCTATGTTGTTTTTGCGATAGTACTTTTGAAATGGTTGTTGGTCACATATGATTAATATATTTTATTTATTAACAATGACATGTTTCCGACTTAAAATAATTATCAATGCATTGGTATATGAAAAATGCATACATGTAATTTTTTTAAAAGTCGAACAATATGTAAATAAAAAATAAGCATGTTCAATTTAATTATCATTTTTCTAAAAGAGGATAATGCAATTGAACCAAATTGATATCTTATTTATTCTTTATTATTTAACCAAATTAAAAAAAAAAATATATATATATATATATATATGTATGTATATACACTTATGTATATATATAATATCAAATATTCTACTTTGTCATAAATTTATAATTAGATTATACAAATATGATTTAAAATAAAGGTATTTATGTCAAATCTTTAATTTTAGATTCCATTCTTTATTATATGTAGTTGAACAAAATATAAAAAAGAAAAAAATATATATATCCTTACCCAATTTTTTTGTAGAAACCAAACACTATTAATGAAATCACATTTCTAGTAATCAAATTACCAAAAATTTTATTCCCATTTTAGATTCCATTCCCTGTCAAACAAACTGAGTCTAAATTATTTGAGGAATTAAGTTTACTACAGATAGAGATATATACGAATGATACTTCAAAATTATCTTTCATGTTAGCTAGCAAAGCATGAGAATTCAGATGCTCCCCCGGCCCCGATGTTCTGTTGTAATTTCTGCAGTCACAAATGGCTCTCTTCCAAATACTTCTCAGGTTCTCAATCTATCTCCTTCCCCTTTTAATCAATAAGTTCTTTTTGTGTGTGTGTTTTTATGAAGCTTGTTTTTCATTGAAGTGTTAAATTCAGTTCATGTATATAAAACTCTTGTATTGTACAGTTTAGGAGTTGAAAAATCCGATATCTGAAATTGTTTTTGTTCAATTTTTGAGCAATTTAGTATAAATTCTCTAATAAGGGATTAGTGGGTATTTAACAGTGGATTATGTATAAAGGAATAATAAAAACTGGACATTTCGAGTTCTATATATGTATTACTCTGGGTGCTTTGTTTCAGGTAGGTTTGAATCATTCTCTGTGCAATGATGAATTTGTGTCGGAATTACTCAATAGAAGGTGGGCATTGAGCAGCCCAGATGCCAAAATTAACCAGATTACGGTCTTGGATCGAAGTGGAGGTGGATTGAATGGGGGCATTTCCTTTTACAATATTTCCCATCCAGATCTTGGTGAAGAAATGATGAAAAAGAGCCAATCACTTCCATCGTTCTACATAGTAAGGGATGACTTGCTTCATCCTTTGGTGAATGGTAACAAAGCAAGAAAATTGGATGCACTGCTTCCCCTCCTTGAAAATAATGCTGTCACTGACGTGGTGAGATTGTATTCCTTGGAATTTGCCATTGATTTTCTTATTTTAGACGCTTATTTTTTCGGGCACACATTTAAATAGTAATGTTTTTAATTATACTTTCTTGTGCACAATCCTGTGAAAGTGATATGTAATGCTTGATGAGGGTTGCGTATTGGATTCATTTGTTGTTTAGGATCGCTATGTGAAATGTTCATGTTATGATTAAGCGTTTATGTTTTGCAAAATATATATCGAAGCTGATGAAATTCAGTACCTCTACGAAGCTGTAAAATGGAATAATATCCTATTCAAACATTTCTAGGTCACCTGTGGAGGTTGTCAAAGTGCGCATACTGCAGCTGTTGGTATGTCACGTTACAGTCAAAATAGGACACATCCCTCGTCTTTATTTTCCCGAGACTTTTCTTGTATTATTTTTTAGGCATGAATAATCGAGGTTAACCATTTTTCTCCATGTAATGCAGCTGTATCGTGTGCAGAGAGAGGGTTAAAGTCACACTTACTACTTCGCGGGGAAGAGCCTGAAACACTTACAGGATACAATCTTGTTTCTAGATTATACGGAAATGTGGTTTATGTACCGAGATCTCGATATGCCAAAAGAGAAGAAATGCTTGCAAGTCATGCGGAGTCACTTGTGGGGCCCAACGGATCTATACTATTGCTCAATGATATTTTAGAGGCTTCCTCCAGAGACGTTGCACATGGAAAAGAAAACGTTTTGCAAGCAAATCCTGTTAAATGTCCTGAAAAACTAAGGAAGGTTGCTATAATAAATGAAGGAGCAGGAGATGCCATAGCGTTACTAGGTATATTAATCAACCTTTTGTTTGTTAAGATTGTACGTGCTTTTTTTTTTATCAAAGAATTTTCCAGCCAACTTTCATCTGTAAGTTAATATTGTTTTTCTTCTCTTTTTGAAGAAATAAGAAATGCTGTTTTTTTTGGTCTCATGTTACCAATATACTATGTTCTTGAGCTATTACATTTTACAATCAGATTACAGGTCCAGTGCCTATTAATCATTTTTCAAATACAGCCAAATCTATCGTTTACTACTAGTCATTGTTTTGTTGCTTTATTTGCCTGGTGCACAATGTGGATGATAATCTTTATCTCCTTTCACGATATGTAGTGAATAAGATATTATACTCAGGACGGCATCACAAATAACACGTTTTTTCGTCAACTCATTTGGTAATTGCTTAATTATACATATCAGATGCTTTATAACATCACTTATTGCGCTACCTTATAGGACTCATCCGCTTAATACAATACTTGTCCCAGAACCATATATTTGGAAAAAAGCAAGCACTAAAAATTGTTGTAGATTCTGGCACTGGTACAACAGCTGTTGGTTTGGCTCTGGGAGCTTTATGTTTAGGGTGAGTTTTTTTTTTTTTTTTTAACTTTTGAAACCATTTAAGTCATCTTAATCTTAAGTTTAACTTTAGAGTTATAATGGGAATTTCAGGCTTCCATGGGAGGTAACTGCAATAATGCTGGCTGACAAAGTTGACGGCTACAAGAAAAAGGAACAAAGTTTGATATCTGAATTTCTTGAAAGTTTTACAACTTCATGTGCTGGCCCAGACTTGAGTGGCGTAAACGGTGGAATTGTGCATTGGGTAGAGCGCAGATTACCTAGAAAGTAATGACTTGATACTTCATATTTGAGTGATACTTAAAAGGATGTTTGGTGAACTTATAAGCTCCTGAAAACATCGAAAATTTTGGTTTAAAATGTTTTTGGGAGCTTATAAGCTCCACAATAGAAGTGTTTGGATAATTATTTTTGGAGAAGGAGCTCGTAAGCTCTAAATATAACCCAGAAATCCTGACCTATATTATTAGATCTTCAAGGGACTTTTTAGTGTGATTATTTTAATTACGTAATCGACATTATTTACGTCTTATAAGATTTCTGGTCTTATTTTATCCCAACACTTAAAGCACTTATTTTTTAAACTAGGATATCTTATAAGCTCCCAAACATTGTTATAAGATGTGAGAGCTTGTATGCGTCTTAAATAAGCTTCGTCAAACGCCCTCTCATTGAGTCCCTTCGATTCCTGGGCCGTCGATAATCAGAACGGTTCGTGTCTGGTGTGGACCCCACACGTCGTTCACCAGTAAATGAACGGTTGTGATTGTCACATGACCAGATTTCTGAAACTTAATAGTATGAACATTATCTAAATGCAATTATCGACCATTTTTTATAACAAGGATTATTTGTTTGCAATTGTGCAGGTTTGGCAACATTTTGAAAGGGGAAGTTGAAGAATGCCAAAAAATAGCACAGCAAACTGGGGTTCTTGTAGATCCTATATACACTTTAGCTGCTTGGGATCTTGCAACACAACTCAGCCGGAATGGCGAAGATGAAGACGCAAAAGTGGTGATGCTTCACACCGGAGGGACACTTGGCATGTTTGGATTGGCTCAGCGGTACAAGTCTTACTTCCAAATCCCGAAAGATGGTAACTGACTATATAATGTTCCTATGATATAAATTAGTGCTGCATTTAGACGCAATTAGAAGAACGTTATAACCCATAATATTAATGAGAAAAATTACTTCTTTTGATACATTAATTATTGCTGAATCTGTGAATAGGATCTCTTTAATCTACATATATGATGTGAAAAAGAAATTATGAACATAAAATGGTCAATTGTGGAGGTATGTTCCTAAACAAAAACATGGAATTTCTTCTAAATTGATGGGGTATTAAAAGTTTGGTAAGACCAGATTCAATACTTTTGTAATCTGGAGGTCGTATTTATAAACTTCGATCGATTACTTATATGCATAATTTCGAACACTACGAATTTTTGAGATGCTTAACATCAAGTTTGAGTTCTAAAAGATGAAGAACATCATCAATTCTCAGTTATTTCTTATATAGTTATTGTTGGTTACAGATTAACTACATGTTAGTATCATTTCAAATTCTTACAAATCTCAGTCCAAACTTCTTAATCTTGATGGAGATTTTTTGGTTAATTTTGATGGGCTGTGAATGAAGACTAACCTTCATTAATGCAGTTTGTACTTTAGGCTTTGTAAATTGTTCCAATCAATATTTTATGGTAATCTATGAGAATATTATTTTCCAAGGGGGATTTTTTTACTATCTTGGAAGTAAGAAAAGTGGGCAAGACTTACATTGGGTTTACCCCACCAAAAAATAAATATATATGCATGAACATTCTTGGCTATTGTGAACTTCTAAATCATATAAAAATTAAAATGACATAAAATAAAACATATAATCACCTAGAATCTCAAAAATGAACTAAAATATAATGAATTTCTGGCTTCAAAAACCTTATAAATATATTTTCATATTTTATTCGATTAAAGATGACATGGCACGACAAAAGTCCCGAGAATAAGACTGTCGTTAAGAGCATAAGTAAACCAAAAGTAGTGGAGCATTAGTGGCGGCATTGTGGCGGTGCCGCCTCCTATCTCAGCCGTGAGGCGGTGGTTATTGGCAACATTCCGGCAATAAGGGAGGCAAACAAGGATGGTCCTTTGGAACTTTTTGGCTATTATTTTAGTGTTTGTGCCATGTTTGTGAGTTATGGGGCAAACTGAGACTGTTTTTTCTTGTAAAAAGAGGATTTGATAGTGCCCTTTTAACTGTCCTTTTCTTCATACTTTATAAATAGTAAAAACTATATAATATATAGTAAAAGTGGGACAAGAAAAGATAGAAAATTATGGACATGAAAGGTTCATATGTTAATTTATCACTTTTATATTGTGCTTTGTAACATGAGGATGTTGACCCCATTAGGGTTTTTATAAGGATACCATATTAGTCATTCAGCAGATGCCCACAACTTTTCTATCTTATTTTTGTTTATTTCAGATCATTTTTAGTAGTAATGGAGACTTTAAGTTTTGGATAATTATAACTACTTATATATGTAAAATTCACGTTAGACCATTATTATTATAGTTAAAGTATGAATTTTGAAAAAAATTTAAAATTATTTTTTATTCTGAGCAGATAATGGTTTTAAGTTGTATTCAAGTGTAAAATCCACGTGAGGTTCATTGCCCACGTGTATATATTTATTATTATAATTTATAACTAAAGTATGAACGTCGAAAACTCTTTAAAATTACTCTATATTTTGAGAGGATAGCAATATTAAGTTTGCAGTTGAGTTTGTAATTGAAATCCATGTAACACAATCTCTAGATTATAGAAAAGATCATATATTTTGTTTCTAAAAAAGTATAGTGAATGTCAGTTTTTTCGTGACAATAATTGTCTTGCTTAGGATTTAAATATAGCTAATAGCTCACGTGCTAATCCAAGGTCTTTTTAAATAAAATAAATGAGTATTATATTTGCTATGAATTATACTTTTTGGTACATCTATAAATACCCAATTCTAGGAACCTATAGGACCTATGTATCTTTTTGAAAGTATGTTAATTTTCATTCCTCATTCTTGATGGGCAGGTAACATTCTTATATGTATGACACCAATTATCCCACACATAGGTCAATCTATAATTTTTTATAAAATTATTGGAACTTCTCTTATTTTAATTATTTTGTAATTACCAACACCCCTCAAGAGTCAAATTATTTATTATACCGGTAAAAAATTATAAGAATTTTTTAAAATAAATGATACTAAATCTTACAATTACAATTGTGCTAATTAATAATCATGGAACATTATTTGAGTTAATATTAGATAACATTATAGATCATAAGTAAAGTATTCACTATTCAGTATTCATGTATGATTTTCTTTTGTGTGTGTATATATATATATATATAAAAAGTAGCACAAGGGAATGTTATTTGTTGTGTGCTTTAAACCTAACATTTCAACCATATTAAAAGAGGGGTATAAGGGGATAAAGCAAACATCCCTTTCACTTACTTTTTCAAGTCTAGAAAAAAGTGTTGCTTTTAAAAACAATTACACATTCACAAACACAAATTAGGAAGTGATTTTAGGCCATTACTTGTTGTGAATGAAATGGGGAACATAAGCTATGAACCCTACATCATTCAATAAATTTAATTTGTTTCAAATAAATAAGACAAGGACTAAATTCTCAATGAGATGATGAGGATATAAGTGGGGTTTTTTTGTTCTATATATTTTTTTTAATAATTTATTTAAGTGGATTGATTGACATTGCAAATTGAAGCATACACTTTGCTTATGCTTTTAAAAGACCCCTTTTCCCAAAAATTTAGGGTATGTTTGGTTTTGTTTTGGTTGGGTATTTTGGTGAGAATTGTTGGTGAGAAATTTTTGGGGACACGTGCATTGTTGGTGAGATAGTGTTTGGTTTAATTGGAAAATTGATTTTTGATTGGGTTTTTTGGTGAGATAGTGTTTGGTTTTGTTTTGAGAGGGAACATAAGTTACTGTAGCAGTCAAATCATGACAGTTTCTGTCTGTTAATAATTAAATAATGATTGAAAGTTATATTATAATATTAAGATTATAATAATTATAATATATATGAATATATATTTGCTTATATTATAATTTAAAATAAATAAATAAATTATTAAATATTTACATAAATAAATTAAGTTAAAATATATTATTAAATATAAATAAGTTAAAGTCAAAATATATATTAAATAAGAACAATTATTTAAAAAAAAAACTTAAATAAATGAAATTTTATTTGATGAACATAAATTATTTTATCAAAGGGCAAAATCATTTATTTGTGCGTGAATCATTTTATGAGTAGAAAATATTAATTCAACAAGTAAGTTCAATAAAGATATAAGCATAAATTATTTTATCTATGTAAAACAATTACAATCAAATTGACATTACATAAATATTATAATTATTATATAATGTTGCAGTAGAGAGAGAGACGTGGGTTGTGTATTAAAATTGAAAAGAGAGAAAAGTTTGATTGACAGAGCATATTTGAAATGGGTTTGTCAGTAGCTGCCGACAAGCTGCAGAAATTTGAAAATGGGGCTTCCAAAATTCGGACCAAATATCTGAGCATATTTTTTGCCAAAATTAAACAAGACCAAACATAATTTGGCCAGAATTTTGGGCCAAAACAAGCCCAAAATAAAACCAAACATAGCCTTAATTTTGGACACAACTAGAATGATATTTTTGGTTAGAAGTTTCAAAATATATACAGTAAAACCTCTATAAATTAATAATTTTGGGACCATGAATTTTTATTAATTTAGAGAGATATTAATTTATCGATAAATTAATATTTTATTAATTAAAAGAGAGACTTTTTAAATTCAACAAATTTAGTACATATGTATTGAAAATAAATGAATTCATATATGTTTCATTGATTATATTCATGCATCAACCAATTCTTTGGAACTAATTAAATATATTCACGAGAAAGGAGGCTTTGAGTGCGACAACAACTCTTCACAATTTTTTGTTGCAGCTAGAGAACTCAACACCGGAACTCTTAGCTGCAATTAAAAAAGTTAGGGATGAAATCCAATTAGATTTAAATTTTAAGAAAAATCAAGTAACAATATATTCATATTTTAGCAAATTACCATAATATTTATCATTGTGATATTTATGAATTATTATTTTAGAGTTTTAATGGGACCTAATATTATAAAGGGATTTTCTGAAAAATTATTATCTTATTATCTTATCGAATTTGATGATTTTTTACAAAGGCCCAAGTAGGGACCGGAAGATTTTATTATTTTAGAGAGTTTATTAATTTATAGAGGTTTTACTGTATTGCATCTTTCTATATTTTGTATTAGATATTGTACATATGTGCGTATATGTCAAAGAACATGATATATTTATGCACAAGAAAATGGTAGTAGATAGAGATATATACGTTTAAGATAATTCTCAATTAGACTTCAATCTAATTAGTTAAATACGAGATGAAAAACTACCATCATTTAATAAGTACGAGCATATTAAAATTATGGCAAAAAATCGAGTCATAAGAAGGGAATGAGAAATAAAATATTTATAGATGTACGAGTATAAAATATTCTTATTTAAATTCATAAGTTTGCGTTTTTATATTCGCTTCTAATTGTAAATATTTTGTGTGAGTCACTTATTGCTACTAATTAATATTTCAATAAATTATTAATATTTATAGTTTTTAATTCCATAATTAATATGAAATTATAATTTAAAACTTTTTAAATACATAATATAATGTATTTGTCAAAAATAGAGTACTATTCGTGAAATATAATACATGATACACAAAATACGTAAATTAAGCATTTTAACTTTAAAATACGAGTATTATTCTTATAAATCTATGAGAAGTAATAGTATTTTCTAATTGTACTAGCACAATAAAAGTTTTAACTAACAAATTCTAATGTAAAGTAATTATATAACGAATGAATCACATATAATATATTTTTTTTAAAATTTGAGGAAAATAACCAATCACAAAATAAATAGCATTTTAATCACCTTAAAATTGATAGAAATCATTATAACTCTACTTAGAAAAAGAGTTTTATCATAGTGATTAGCACATTTGGGGTTGTGAAGTCATGGTCTAAGTTTACGCAATTCATGTTATTGAAAAAATTAAAGCAATGTCGGAGAGAAAGTACAAAATAACCCCAAACTATATATTATATAAATAAACATTGGAATACACCAATCCAAATATAACATCAATTGAATTAAATAAAGAAATAGAAAGAATTATTAATATATATAAAATTAAAGACTAAAAAAGGACATTATATTTATATATTGGACGACAAGAGCGTGCAAAGCAACAAAGACAAACTTGGAATTTGGTTTTATTTAATTAAAGAGACTTGTTGGAAATCTCATTATTTGGTCTCTGGTCAATATAATCTCTGGTGCACGTGCGCCACTATTTCACTATTATTATATATTTAACATTTTTTCCTTTGGTTTTCTAAACAACCTACATATTTTTTAGAGAAATTTTAGAGAAAAAAAAGTATTTTAGAGAAAAAATTTCAAAGATATTTTTTGGTTGGCGCGTCATCAAAAGAAATTTTAGATTATATCTGTCAAAATCTTAACTAAGTTTAAGGAAATTCTTACAAAATAATAATAAAAAAGTTGAGTTTTAATATTTAATAGTTCACCCCAACTATTAATTTTCTAACTATCTTTCAAAGAACTTAAAATTAAATTAATCACATATTTTAACGTCAAATAAAGCAGTGTTCAAAATAAGATCTATTGTAACTAATTTTATATATTTAAATTGATGTTTTAAAATTATTCCTACATATAAACACATACGAATTTCTCAACAAAAATTACATTTCAGCATTCATGATCATTACATATTTTTTTTCAAAATAATTTATGCAAATACACTTCTCGCATCCATATTTTTTTATCCCAAAATCTCTCTTTTTTTTTTTTTCATTTTTCATGATTTTTTTTATAATGGATATACTATCTCAATATGGGCTTTAATTTTTCCAAGGTGTTCAAAGTTAAATATTAATTTCTCAGACATACTCAAAAATATATATAATACACAATGATTTATAATTGAGACCTATTTAAACAACTAAATTTCCTTCGGCCAAATATATGATAATAACATATAATTAATCTTATATTCTATCCAACTTGTCAGATTGTAAGTATGACTTTTCTCCAAAAAAAAAACATTTTATGTGTTTATTTGTATAAAATTGAAAAAAAATCTTTGGAAAGTAACCTCATAATTAAAACATGAAGGATGAATGTGGCAGAACTACTTTAGGAAAACAATGATTTAAAAATAAACTACTTTAGGAGACAGGACACAAGGCATCATGAACCACTTATGGCATTAAAATTGACATTAAAATAAATTATATTAGAAGCTAATGCAGTTTAGTTTAGTGATTAAGGATAAATTTAAGTCCAAATTAGAAATGGAAAATCGCTCATGAGTTTGACTTCGGCTTCGGCTTCGCAGACCGAATCTTCTATACCACAATGGTGTACCACAAATCACAATGGTGTCACATCATTATGGGATTGACAGATATCCATCTAAAAATAAAATATAAATAATAATTCAAATAAATATACAATTGTCAATTCCACAATGATGTGACACCATTGTGGTACACCCTCAAGTCCAATTTAATTCGAAAAAAAAGTTAGCGAGCTTATAATTTTTATTATTGTTATATTAATAAATAAATATTATATTTTTAATTAAAAAATTAATTAAAATCAAGATTCAAAATGGTCTCGTTATAATTTCAAGTTTGCAAGTCGGAGCTAATATAGTGACTGGTGAGTTCGAGCTCGTGTAATAAGGTTCATGTTCGGCTTTGAAAAAATTACCAAGCTCAACTCATTTTTAGGGAGACGATGGGGTGGGTCCGGAAGGGGTACTACAAGACTCCAGAATGCCCCACTCACTATTTTCATGCCCCGGACCCAGCAGGTACCCGATGAATCCGGGTCCTATTCGGCGGACCTGATAAAATCAGAATTTTAAATTTCCCCCCTCTATTTTCTCACAAATTCATTCAAAACATATATAAATAACACCAAATTAATGTAAACACAAAAAATAATTCGAAAATAGAATCATTAAATACTTAAATCAATTGCAATAATTTGAGTTTAAATAGTTAAAGACATTCAAATAACTAAATCTTTACATCAATACTTATTCGTTCACATTCAAATAAAATTAAGTGTCTAAATGGATAAATCATAAATTTTATCTTATTTTAAGTAATACTTAAATATATATATATATATATATATAATAAATAATTGGTCCAGGTCTGAGTCCATATCCGTCCGATGCGGATATATGGTGGACTTGGACCTGGACCCAAATCCGCTGGGTCATCTAGACTCAGATCCAATTCCATTTTGGATTTTAACCCGATCCCATCAAGGCAGGTGGTATTCACTTTAACTAACCTTATTCTCATCCCTAGCTCGTTTACACCTCTATTCCAAACATCAGGAATAACTAGGAATTTGAATCTATAACATTGAAGTATTTAATTTTTTGACTATCATTAAAACTCATATGTAACATCTCCTGTATTTTGTGGTGTATAGCCTGCATTTATCACTGCAAAGTCTGCAATAATTATAATGCTAAATAAAAATGTAATATTTGATCTACAAAATGATTTTGCCTCAAATAGGATTTTCCTTTATTAATTTTTTTTGGGGGTAAAATCTCGAGAAAAGTAGGAATATCTTATCGTATAATTGATGTTATAATTCGGCAAATGTGAATGAATCCAAATTCCAATCATATGTGCTTAGAAGTTAGAACTCCCAATACAACTTTCATTACAAATTTATTTTTACCCAATTTAAATTTCGTCATATCCAATTAGATACACAATGAATATCATAATACATGTCATATGACTAATAACTGTAGGTCAACTATAATCAAATAAATATAACTCAGCTCTATAATTTATTATTATGAATTGGACCTAATTGTATCCTAGCTAGACATGCAGGAGTAAAGCTAAAAGAGCCAATGGAAAAAAAAAAGTTTGCGAACATTTGATTTTGCATCGATTTAAGTGGTTTTCGAGAGTCCAACTTTTGAATTTTATTTTATCATAAACATTGTTTAAAACATGATATTATGCATAATTTTATTTTTGGAACCCTTAGGCTTTGTTTGTTTATATTTTTGGGATGAAATTTTGAAATTTTATCGTGTATAGGCTTTATATTTTAAAAAAATTGTGAAGAATATTTTTTTAAAAATTGGATTCTGAGAGCCACTAAAAATTAACCAATTGTGTATGTAATTGTCCTATCACAAATGCTGGCACACCTGATCCCATTTGCAGATACTTGGTTGGACAGCCTACTATCAAACTTGATTTGCAGTGCAGAGGTGTGAAACGCTCTTAAAACATTTCAGCTAGCCCTCATTTGAATATTCAATTTTATCTACTAATATTATGAAATTAATTTATTTTTATTCACTCATGAAAGTACATAAATGAATAAATGATTCATAAATTCTTATCAAATTTAAGTATATGTAATATTTTTTTCTTATGGGAAATCAGAATATAAAAAACCATTAAATAATAGGTTTACTAAACCAAAATTGCGATATGAATACTCGTCCTTTTAATATAACAAAATAATACTGTCTTTATATGAAGTTCGCACTGACTCTAAGTAATAAACAAACTCCGCAAATCTTGATTTTTTTTTCGAGGGTAGGGTTCAACTACTATATCGTTTGGTTCGGTGGAATTTGATGCTTAATGACAACCCAGTGTATCATTTGAGAATGTTCTGATTTATACTCGTATCTATATTATATAATCGTTGCATAAATAATTTTAATTATATTAGAACTCGAAATTAAAATATTTCATAAATAGCACCCGTTTTAGGGATTGGACCAACCCCTCCAAGACATGTTGACACCTTATTTGGTACAAGAATTTTAATTTTTTATTTGGTAATGAATAATACCAAAATACAATCAAACAAGATCGAAAATGTATATTATTTTTTCTCGTCAGAATTTCGAAATAGCACCCCGTTTATGCTATTTTTTTCTCGTAAAAATCCTCTAATAGACTCGTTTATTTCACACACAAAATTATTAGGAGTAACGTATATTCCATGAAAAAGAAACTTTCAAGTTTCAGTAATGAATGAGAATACATATCTGTAATGTATAAATAAATAAATACACATATGAATATATATATATATATATATATATAAATAAGTAGTGATGCAAGAGGGATTTCATGAATGTGGTAAGATTTGCAGAATTCACTTTGTAATTTTGTGGGATTACAAAGAAAGAATTATAAAAGAAGACAAAAATTCAGTAACAATAAAAACACATCTGCAGTGCAGATATAGACAATATCCCATTTTGGACTATTTATGTACCACCTAATAAAATATCAAGAGTGGTCAAAATACCCACACCTTATATCTCTCTGATTTTTTGTACCTCTACAGATTCTCAACACGTGTACGGTCAGGGTTTCACCTTTTTTTTTAAATAAAAAACTCAAATTCATAATAATATTTTTATATGAAGAATGATATATATCACCGTATTAGAAAATATGAATGAAATAACTCACTACAATTATCTTATTATCAAAATTAGGAAACGTGGAAAATTTGTATTATATAGCATCACGTCGATGATTATAGTCGGTTTTTAAACATTAATAAAACCAATTATACATATAGTTATATTATTATTAGTAAATAAATGACGGACTTGTAAAATCTCAAAATTACTATTAATATTCATCATCAACCGTACGAAAATGATTGAATTTGTTTTGAAAAATTTCACATTTAAACTCTTTTTTGCAAAAAAATCTTTAAGCATTTAATATTTTATTTAAATCCCTTATTTAATTTTATGAGTAATGACTTAACCACTTCTAATAAATTAGTTTGGTGGGAAAGAGGACTATACCAAATTTTCATAATTTTTGTTGTAACGTATATATTTAATTTATTTTCAGGTCTATTTATTTTTTTAATGTTTATTTTCATGGTTGCAAACTCTACCATATAATATTACTACAATTTTGTTGAAGTTGGTTTAATAATCACATAAATACATC
Organism: Verbascum thapsus; assembly: GCA_963669365.1. Classification (NCBI taxonomy): domain Eukaryota; kingdom Viridiplantae; phylum Streptophyta; class Magnoliopsida; order Lamiales; family Scrophulariaceae; genus Verbascum; species Verbascum thapsus. Next base: position 24,069,546 of record OY770105.1, read on the forward strand.
TACACAAGTTTGATGCTCTTTGAAACTTGACGTTGGCCAATAAATCTTTTGATTATTCTCAACATTGAGAATTACATTTCCCATTTTATTATACTTTCCTACTCATTTAAATTAAATTTTAAATTTAGTAACCTTTTCAAATATTTTATCGCGCTCGTCAAACTTAAATACCAAAACGTGACCGTTGTCGATTCTACTCATTTACCTAATAATAACATAATATCTTATAATTATCAGGACGTTCTTAAATACTAAAAGTCGACAGATGTCGATTCTACTCACTTACCTAATAATAACATAATATCTTATAATTATCAGGACGAACTTTAATACTGAAAGTCGGTAGTTGTCAATTCTACTCACTTACCTAATAATAACATAATATCTTATAATTATCCGGACGTTCTTAAATACTGAAAGTCGACAGATGTCGATTCTACTCACTTACCTAATAATAACATAATATCTTATAATTATCAGGACGAACTTTAATACTGAAAGTCGGTAGTTGTCGATTCTACTCACTTACCTAATAATAACATAATATCTTATAATTATTAGGACGTTCTTAAATACTGAAAGTCGACAGATGTCGATTCTACTCACTTACCTAATAATAACATAATATCTTATAATTATCAGGATGAACTTTAATACTGAAAGTCGGTATTTGTCGATTCTACTCACTTACCTAATAATAACATAATATTTTATAATTATCAAAATGAACTTAAATACTAAAAGTCGACCGTTGTCGATCCTACTTACCTACCTAATAATAGTATAATATCTTATAATTATCATACATTTACGAACTCAAAATGCCATGCATTTACTTAATGAATCATCGTTGTCATGCAATTAATCACTTATTTCAAAAATATTAAATCACACTTATCATATACCAAAATATATAACAAAAAAAAACTTCATTATATAATTTGTAGTCTAAGAAACCATAATTTTATTAGTTGTTATTGAAGAATACTCACTATAGGATTTTTTTTAAAATAAATTGAATGCAATAATTTTAATATCTAATATTTTTTACATAATTATGTTATATATGCCATATATGTAAAATTGTAAATTATTTGAATAGTTGAATTGTTAGTAACAATTTTAGCACTTATTGTTATTTGGAAGGAGAAAGTGGTGTAATATGCAAAATTTTTTGTTCTTTATAACAGTCTCATCTCTCTCTCTCTCTCTGTCTCTCTCACTCTCTCACATTCTCGTCTCTCTCTCTCACACACATACACACAAAAACACACACTAATCCTATACTAGTTTTACAAGCTATAGCGAGAGGATTTACATTCAACGCAGTAGAGTCTAGAGAGAGATTAATTCTATAAACACAAGATTTTATGCTGCTGTTTCTTCGATCTATATAATATAGCCATGAAACAAAAGCCTAGAGAGAGAAAGAAACAGCCAAAACATCACTAAAACCACCAAACACAACAAAACCCTCATCGGAAAACATCCCTTCATTTTCCCGACGATGAACGAGCCCCACCACCTTGACCCTAGCGCTCGAGAATTTTTCCCGATGACCACTTTACCCCTACCCCCACCCCTAATTTACTACCCCTACCCTCCACCTCCGGCGTACGTGAGCGTCACTCCCGAACCACCACCTCCGATTCCAGCCTCTTTACCACCGTCCACAACGACGCCGTCCCGTGCCTTGCTCCTCAGCATGGTCCCGATCACCGTCAGCGAATCAACGGTCAGGCGTGAGTTGGAAATCTTCGGCGACGTTAGGGCCGTCCAGATGGAACGCCGCCGTGAGGGTCTTGTGACGGTGCATTTCTACGACGTCAGGGACGCGCAGGCGGCGCTGGTGGCGATCCAGGAGCAGCACATGCAGCAGCAGTTCCGGCTGGGCCAACACTACGGCGCCGTTCTGAAGAACTATATGCCGGTTGCGCCGCCGGTTCCAATGCCGCCGCAGGCGGCGCCTGGGCTGATTTCGGGGAGGGTTGTGTGGGCCCAGTTTGTTACGCCGGTGACTTCGGGCCTTGTTGATGGGAATAATCAAGGGACTATTGTTGTCTTCAATTTGGAACACGGGGTTTCTGCTTCTTATCTCAGAAACATCTTTGAAACTTTTGGTATGATTATAAATTTATGATTATAATTTCTCTATCTTAATTTTATTATTCTAACCGTTCATTTGGAAATTCTTTAAGTTCTACTCATTTCCTTCCGACCTGGAAATGAAATTCATCGAGTTGTTCCAAAGAATCAAAACAGCCGGTTATCAATGGCATTCCTTATCGTCTCTCTATGAAATATTCCTTTGATTGTAATGCTAATATCGACCCAAATCGAATACCGGTAATAAAATCAGCATAAAAATAACATATAGTTAATTTTTATGAACTCTTCATAGTAAGTTTAAATTGTTCATTTTTTTGTTTTTGGGGTTTTATTGTGAAGAGATGTTTTCAGGGTGTGATTATGAAGATTGATGAGATATAGTGATATTTTGTGGGGGCAAATGTTTATTCCAAGTGTGATGGGTCGTTTTCTTGACTCCATTTATGTGAAAAAATAGTTGTATTGCACTGTTTAGTCTGTCATTCCTGGTAGCTTGTTTTAATGTTGGTTTTGAATGTTTATGAAGGTCCCGTGAAGGAACTGAGAGAGACACCAAACAAAACCAACCAAAGGTTCGTCGAATTTTACGACATTCGAAATGCAGCAATGGCCATGGCTGGTATGAACGGCAAACAAATCTACGGCAAACCAGTTGTGATTGAATTCAGTCGACCTGGCGGCCAATGCAATAAATTTCTCAAAACCCCACAAAACCATAATCATTATTCACCAAGAAACAACAGTCATTCACCTCCCGCCCCGCCACCGCCACCGCCACCGCCGCCCGGCCGGTCAGGGCCGCCCCGGGATCTTCGTTCTCGAGTAAACCCTAGTGGGAGTGGGGGAAGCAAGAGCTCAAGCAGTGGATCATCATTTCATGATTCGATTTCGAATTTATGCATCACTGGATATGATGATGATCAGGGTTCGAGTGTTAGGCCGAAAAAGAAGAATGGTTCGAAGAAAATTAGCTCTATTTCGATCTCCGGCGGTGGTTCGAAGCAGGCGGGCGGCAATGGCGGCTGCAGGCCGTGGAAAGGTGGAGGTGGGCATGGGAAGGATCATGATCCAAAGTTCTTGATCAATGAGGATGCAATAATGGAATCAAATTGCAGGGATTTAAGAACCACTGTCATGATCAAAAACATCCCTAACAAATACAGGTTTGTTTAGTCTTGTCTTTCATTTTTTTACTCTCTTTGTAGATTGCTTGTTTGTTTAGCCAAAATATTCTGATTTATGCTATCACATCTTTGCTCCATAATTAAAAACCCATTACAAAAATATATATATATTTTAAATATTATAAATTATTATTTGAATAAAAAATTTGCAGTCAGAAGCTGGTGCTGAACATGCTGGACAACCACTGCATACACTGTAATGAGCAGATTGAGGAAAGCGGCGATGACCAACCCTTGTCCTCTTACGATTTCGTCTACCTTCCCATTGATTTCATGTGATTTTTTCTTTTTCTCAATATTCAATATATTTAATTATTTAATATATATATATATATATTCTCAAAATAATGATTATAATTTTCGAATTTTTGCTGTGTTTGATTAGCAACAAATGCAATGTGGGATACGGGTTCGTGAATATGACATCTCCTGAAGCTACATTACGACTGTATAAAGCCTTTCACCATCAGAACTGGGAGGTCTTCAACTCCAGAAAAATCTGCCAAGTCACCTATGCTAGATTACAGGTACATACATACACACATATATATATATGATTATTACATATATAATCACAATATATACTGATATATATATGATCATATAATTGTATATATGGATGAAAAGGGACTAGAAGCATTAAGAGAACATTTCAAGAACTCAAAGTTCCCCGGAGACGCGGAGGAGTACATGCCGGTGGTGTTTATGCCGCCTCGAGATGGGCGGCAGCTGACTGAACCAGTGCCCATTGTTGCCCATACAATCGATAGCCCATCATCTTCCCCCACCAGTTCAAAGGAAAACGAACCTCAACCAGAATCGGCACTTGAAGAAATTAACGGTTGAACAGAAACGATGAAACGGATCATTCTTTTCGAAGCTCTACAAAAGATTTGTGCCTTAAATTTGATCAAGAAATGGATATGTTTTGTATTTATAAATTATAATTATTTAGCTTCAAAATGTTAGTAAGAATAGGCTTTTATTTCCATCTTTTCTCTCAGTCTGTGTTTAAAGATTGATTAGTGGTTGCAAGTTTGGAGACATGCTAATTTTTTTTTTTCTAGCTCCTTTTTCTGTTGGTAGTATTTTATTTTTTATGAACATTTATTTATTGGAATTATATATTAGATATATATAAAGAAAACATATAGTACATTGGAAACATTGAAGTAATGTCCTGGTGTTATTTCGATTGAAATTGTTGTGTGATAATTAAATATAATGTTACTTATGTTTCTTTATCAATTAATTGTTTACAAAAATTAATATAAAAAATTAAAGACAATGTTAAATTTCGTAGTTAAAAAATGTTTTGGAGCCATTTATCTCATGTCCCTTCTATACAAAGATATAGCTAGTATCAAAATTTTTAAGATCATGTTTCGGCTAAATATTAGATTTGAAGGAGGAATTTTAAATAATTCCAAATCAAACGAATTTGGAAAAATCATCATAATAATTGAGAAATTTAATAAAGAGATCTAAAACTCTATGTAGCTAAAGTTCAATGAAATTATACCAAGACGAGACATGCATGTTTTTAAAATGCCTCAATTCAAACATAATCTCAAATAACTCTATAATTCAATAGGTATGTGATCCACATTGTCATTTACCAATTTATTTAAATTTAAAAAAAAAAAAGACGAATAACAATAAAAGAGAAGTGTCTTTGTTCTTATTTATATATATGTATATGTATTGTGGTCAAATAAATGTAGAATCCTGGGCTGATAGTATCCAAAAGCTACAAAATATGTAATGTTCATTTGAGGAAAATATGCAGAGGAATTATATATATAATATATATATATATATACACACAAAAGATGCCAAATTAAAGCAACTGAGTTACTTCAGTAGGTCAACTATGACTTTCCTTTCCATGTATATAATGGTGTTTCATTAGAATGTGCTTGCTCGGTTATCTATACAAAAAATCACTTGTATGGAAATTATTAATTAATAAAAAAAATTCAAAAAAAGTATTTCGACTTTTAATTAATTTTAATCTTAATTATTCAATATATAGGGGAATGTGTTGTTTGGTTACTAGTGGCAAAAGATTTTTTTTTTTTTTTTTTTTAATTTTAAATATAGCTAGAAGTATGTTTGTTTTTTCTATAATCGTCCTACAAGATGAATTGTTTTAGTTTTGTTCGTCAATACTTTTTGTTTATACAATTTGTGTTAATTTGAGTGGTAATTTTTGTGTTAAATCTCTCTAATTTTTATAATTTCCTCTATAACCCCTCCTATACTTATTGCATCAATTTGTCTCTACAACCGGGGACATGGGTCGGGTCCCATTACTTTTTTATCTACAGTTGAAAACCCTGCAGTTCTCTGTGATTATCTGCTGTGTTGCTAGACCCCAGTAGCACCACCACATATTGGCCGTGAACATTGAATGTTTCACACAACCGCAGCTGCTGTTGCTTTTCATTTTGTCAGCCCAGTCTTTTTGCATCTTCTAATGGGATTTTGACATGTGGTGCTCATTCAAAAAAGGGTGATATTTGGTGACTCTCGACTTATATGTGGTGCATGCTTTTGATTAAAAACTCTAACATGGTATCAGTTTCGAACTCGACTTATCATTTAATAAAAGCATTTTACGCGTGGAACGAGCTGTCTCATCATTAATAGTAGAAAATTGAATTTTGTGGAATGTTTTTGAAAAAAATACTTGAGTATAATATATTAATAAGATTTTCTTAAGAGATGTCATCGAAATACCTTGTTGTGAGAAAGTTTACAATTTATTAATTTAATTTACCTACTTACAACATAATGTAATTTAGTTGACATTGTGTGCATAGAAGAGGAGACAAGCGAAAGAAATTATCCCAAAAATGTAGTCATTATTTTCCACATTTTGACGGCGGACAATACATATATATTTATATATGTATATACATGCGTGGATATACAATACACATAATGTATTATGTATATGTATATTTAAATACGTATTTTTGGGTGCAAAACCTACTTGTGTGACACGAAAAGATGAGCAGCTTTTGAATAAGTGCATGCATTGACAACACTAATGTTAATTATTTCTTAAATTTCCAAGAAATTTATGTTGAAGTGATGGTTGATAAATGTGCACACAAAAGGCAGATGTAAATTACAATTACTAGATTAGACAGCCCATATCAATCGAACTTAGACATTTTGAAGCTTAACTAGTGCATATATGTATTAAATTCTATAAATATTAGGTTTAATAAATTCGTTGTGTTATAATTTTTTGTTTTAGGAAAATGGATTGATGAAAACTACTCATATTGATGTGATGTAAAATTATATCAAATGACAAAAAAATGAAGTGAAACTAGTGTTTGCCATAATTATTTTTGGATGAAAATTAGGTGTGGTAAAATTATAATATTGTTGCATGTCATTTTTCGCTTTATAATATTATAGCCATAGAAAAATTCTAATGGGAATTTGATTTGACCGAATGTAAATATATTTTATAAAGATAGAGAATTACACATATATTATGATTAGTCAATGATTTATTGGAATATATATGGATTCTATAAAGTTAGATTTTGAATACTCTCAATTTATTTTGAGTGGAACTTTGATTATCTAAAAATCGGTATGAACTTGAATTTTCTAAACAAACTATGTAAATTGACGTTGAGATTTTAATCCATCGTTGAAGTTATTCCCTTGTGATCAATCATTGGAATTTCTTTAATAACAATGTTTTGGATAAAATCCTAAAGTCTAATGATCAGTTTAAATAGAATTCCATAGACATAAAGTAAATTCGGATATATATATATATTTTATTTTAATGATAATGTTATGGACTTATGGATGAAAATCCTAAACCTCATTGATAGAAAAATCTAATTCTATGAGGTCAAGTAATTGGAACACATTTATATGCTCATTTGCATTTTTCCTCAAATTTCTTGTTCATTTCTTTAGGGTGTTTATCCCACAATATAATCTAATCATTAGAAGAATGAGTCTAAATGAGAATGGGTTCGAATTCAAGTATTAAAAAAATTAAAATCCAACCGAATTCAGATCCATTATACGCCCATCCTTGATTTGGACTTCAACACGGATTCGATTATTAATAATATATATAATTATTATTTAATTTATTACTTAAAATAAAAATTATTATTTTCCATGTAACAACTTAGAAATTGATGGTTTATTTGATATCATCACTTAGATCAAAATTTAGAGATGACATTATCTGCATAAATTTTGTATTTATTGTGAATGAATTTACATTTAAGTAACGGGTAATTTGCACATTGCACCCCGAGAATAGGTTAACTAGGCAGTTTCCACCCTAAAATTACAAAAATTGCGGTCTCCACCCTGAAAATGCAATAAGTTTGGCACTTTGCACCCCGATCATATTTCAGTTGATTTCTTGATGGGCAAAATAGGAAAAAGAAAAATAAGATTTCAAACAAATAATAATCTTCAAAATATAGATAATTATTAAAAATTTGCTTCTGGTCCGATTTATCACAGCGATTCTTTGTGATTTGAAGATTATTATTTTGAAATCTTATTTTTCTTTTGGTGTTTATTTATTTTACGAAATTATAAAAGTAAAACCAAAAGTCGTGCCCAATTGAAGCACTTTTTACCAGCAACTACAGAACCTGCAGCTAAACTTTACCTGAAGGAGCAATTTGAGCCCAACCTAAAGAAACAATAATTTTTGATAATGAGATTTGAATTGAAGGCTCAAACAAAATAACACTTGCAAATAGACGGGTAATTTCTTTGCAAACTATATTCTATACTGCCAATCATATTTCATTATTCAAAATATAAAAAAAAAACACTAACTATTTACAGCCACACAGTGTATAATTTTTCCATTATTTTATGTACAAATGTTATTCAGAGTAATGGGTCTGTACTCTGTAGAACAGAACATAACTGAACCTTTGAAGGAAAAATAAGTAAATTATGGAGAATAAATTTGAAGAAAACAAAAACAGGCAAAAGTTGAGAAAAAAAAGACAAAATATTATTTTGTCTATTTTGAAGATTATTATTTTTTTGAAATCTTATTTTTCTTTTTCCAATTTTGCCCATCAAGAAATCAACTGAAATATGGTCAGGGTACAAAGTGCCAAACTTATTGCATTTTCAGGGTGGAGACCGCAATTTTTGTAATTTTAGGGTGGAAACTGCCTAGTTAACTTATTCTTGGGGTGCAATATGCAAATTACCCTTTAAGTAACGAATAATTGTATTTTTGGTATTTATATTGATTTTATATTGCATTATTTATTTTGAAAGTATTTATAAGAATATGATAAATAAAAAATTTAAAATTATCATTCTACTGACTCTACTAGATAGAATTCAGACTCGTTCAAATGCCCACATAAACAAAATAATGATGGATTCGAGGACCAATTTGAATATTTAAATTTATAACCGAAATATATTATGAGTTCGATATAATTGGTTCGAATCCTCCCATTGCCATCCTAATTTTAATTTGCTTAATATTATATTATAAATATGTATTAAAAACTTAAATGTAATGGATATTAATCAAAACATATGGATATTGGAGATTCATGGCTCTTTACTCAAGGGGAAAGCCCGACATATGAAGAAAACGAGGTTTTCTTTCCAATAAAATATCTATTTTTGGAGATCCTGTCAAATACTATATATACATATATATAATTATCTATATAATAATATCAAAAACATTAAAAAAGTATGGGTCAATATAAATTATGATGAGAAACCACACGTATGGAAACTATGACATGCTCTGCCTCTACTTTATTTTTCGAGATTATTAAAAAAACATTTTTCACTAATTAAAAAAACATTTTTCACTAGTCTACTTTTACATCTTCCTTTTGTCTTTTTAATTCTTTACTACTAAACCAAGACATATATGCATTGAGAAAATAAACTTAAAATAAATTACTATAATGTGATTATGTTAAATAACTTTATAAATGAATTAAATCAGAAGATAATGCCAAAAGAAATGTCTTTACTAATTAAAACCTATAAGTGATATGGCTTAATTTTGATTTATATCATCTCTAGTCTGTTGGATTCGATGTGACCTAAATTTTTTCATGTGACTGTGAATTTGATTTTTAGTAAGTCGCAATATTATTTTTATATTTAAGGCCTAGATAATTATTAATTCAATAATGGACTTACAGAAACTGTCTTAATAAAAACCCATATTTCTCGTGTTCTCTGTTGAAAGCCCAAACTAGTAAGAACTAACACTCATTGAGCAGTTTATGCATTTTAGGCTATATTGGGCACTTAAAAATAACTCAAAGGAAAGTTTCCTTTGAAATTCAACATTTTCTTTCATGATATATATGCTATGACCAAATCGGACATTACAATTGTATTAAGGAACATTGAATTTTACATTATAAAATAATTACTGAAATTGTTATCATATGTAATCTAACGGTTCACAATTCTACTTTTTACGCAATCAAGTAGACAAAAACGTCACAACTTCATATCAAATTCATCGATACAAATAAAGCCCGTTAATCAAAACCACGACTTCATTTTCATCGACACTTTATTCCCTTAAACAACATAGAAAAAACAAAACAACAAGCTTCATACTACTCTTACACTATGACATATGTTGTCTTTTAACATGTAACAAAAGTACAAATTAAGAAGCTTTATAACCAAACCCCTCAATCTAGAGCTCATCTTTTGAAGGTGGTTTAGGATTGTCTTGAGATAGCTTGATAGGATATGAGGCTTGCATAGCTATACCACAAAGCCCTTCTTTTTCTTCAACATCTCTTTGCATCCTAATATACCCCTGTTCTCCCCATTCTACCCCCCATGAATTCTTCACTATCCAATACTTAGTCCCGTCAAGAGTCGAACCGTACCCCACTATAGCCACCCCGTGGTCTAGCTCGGTCCCACAACGCCCCGTGTACACCCCCTGAAATAAGAAAACCACGTTTTTTAGTAAAAGTCTATTTCGCCCCTATGAAAAATGGATATTCCGAACCCGTCCCTGATTCGAAAAACGAGTAATATACCTCGGAGTAGAATTGTAAATCGGAACCACTAGCATCCATGGCAACAGATACAGGCTGGTTAGCAACAGCTTTCAACAGTGCATTCTCATTGTTTGTTGGTACATTTTCATGCCCATCAATCATCACCACAGGTGCATTCAACTACAAAAACGACTTAAAATTAACTTCGTTTTTACAATTTCTTTCTTTTTAAAGAAGAAAGATTGAATCTTTACCTTGTTTGCATCACATCGTTCATCTTTCGCTCTATAGGGATATATGTTCTCGGTTGTTAAGCCACCGTGTTTCTTGATGAACTCATAAGCATTCTCCATATATCCTCCATTACAGCCCTCGTTATCTTTCTCACAATCGACTAATTCTTGCTCAGATAACGGCACCAATTTACCCGTTTTCAGTTTGTTGATCCCTTCAACTCCCACCACAGTCGAAAAAGCCCAACAACTTCCTGTAAATATTCAAATATAAACCAAAAAAACCCGAAAACTTAAAGCAATCATAGCAAAAAATAATAACATAAACATATAAATCAATCTTTCTTACCACAGTTGCCTTGATCCTTGATCCCAGTAACAGCACCTTGCTTTCTCCAGTCAACTGCTGCCGGAATATTCTCAGCCTTGTCGTGCATAAATCCGGTGACCGGCCGATCCCCACGAAGCATGCTAAAGTGCTTAATCTTGGAACTATATGAGTTTCGAAACTCAAAGTTTGTCATATCAGCATACTTGTTGAGTTTGAGCTTGTAAGGCCTGTCCATCTGGTTCACCTTGTGAACGTGGTGCACGTTGGCCTTAAACACGTTGAAACGTTTTCGTTTTTCGGTCAGGTCCCGAGAGACCGTGTGGTGGCTTCTCCATCTTTCGTACAAGTCCCAAAGGCTTTCGTCTGAAGCTAAGTCTTTTTCTGTGAACTCTATGCTCTTAGCAATGCAGAAAACAGAAGCCAAGAAAATTAAAACAAAGAAGGCTCTTTTCAAACCCATAATCCTGTTCTTGTTTTGATCAATATTAATAGATTTGTAACTCGATTTGGTGGAATGTAATGAACATTGGATGTGGTTTTTATAGGGTATGTATGTTGTCTTGAAGAAGAATACTTTTATTACTTTTAGCTGAAATTAAGGGAAAAAGCTGGTTACATTAAGGATAAGCCTGCTATTTTTAGAGGTAAAATTTGTCTATATCAGGTGATGATATATGAGATTAACATGCCAAAGATGCTGCTTTTGTTTAGATTGTTGCACAGAAGGTGACGAGTTCATTTGTTGGATGCAGCTTTCTCAACACGATTTCATGCAGGCCCCTCTATTTTGGTCATAACATTTTAGCATTTTAGTTCTACTTGGATTGGTTTTTAATAATATTTAGGTCCATTTGAATTTTAAATTGGGCCCAATTTGGATCTAAATGAATTCTTATTGAATTCATTTTGGGTCCTTATTGGGTCCAATTCTGTATTTCATCAAGATATGAATGCAAATGCACACGGACCTTACAAAATGATTCATTAAATATACTTTTGATATGAACGATATAGCAATGTAGAACGTCTCAACAACTGTTTTAACGCAAGACAAACATGGATAAGGCGCAAATTCTCAAACACTCAAACAATATCTTACATTCTACAGTAGAATTTTGATAGCTTTAGTGACCACTTGTTAAGGTTCGAAAACATATAAATGAATAAGGCAACCAAACAGTAAACGTGTTTGATGTACAAAAACAGCATAACTTTAAAAGATAGGAGAAAAATAGAAATATCGGAACCTCTTTGTTCGTTTAACCCCCCCTTTTACTTTGCATCAAAGTAATTTAGAACTTACATTATATGCACAGGTGAATTCATAACACCAAAAGTGGACATATTGACACAATTCATCAAATTATTCTACTGTTTAAATTCTCTCAACAAAACAACATATATTGCCAGAAGGAATCAAGTAAGTAGCAGAACCAAATATTCATATACTAATACGCATATGATAAGACACTCGAGAAAGCATAAAAAACAATGAGCAAGCGCACACAAAGATAATTGATTTTCAAAGAAAACACAAACAACTACGACCCAAAATGGTGTTATTCAATACTAAAAGCAATTGGTGAGTTCGACAAAGGGACGCACACCAAAATGCATAGCTTACAAATTTTCGATAAAAAACTGAAATTCAAGATATTGAAATGATAATCATATGTTTTGCACAATGTTCATGCGTTATGTGAATCAAATAGCTGGTTACAATTCAAAAAGACAGAGAAAAATAGGCCATTGAGACTGTTTTATACAATCCAATCTCGTATGAGCTTAGGCAAGAGAGTCCTTTTCCTTTTGTTCTTGATAAAACTCTTCTTTCATTTTCCTTATCTCTGCCTCTTTCTCCATTTTTTCTTTCTGCAGTTTACAACAAACATCAATCAAGGGAGAAAAAGAACTCGACCTTAGCATCAAAGCAAAATAATCACAAATTTCATTACCAAATAAAATTTTAAATCAGACCAAGGAATAACAAGAGAAATTCAGTTCCAGTTAACCATGTAACGAGTATATGATCGAACAAAACCAGGGCTTGGAACATAATCTGCAAGATCCTAATAAAACTGTAAGCCTATATATTAGCAACTCGAGTTCTAAAGTTCATAGTTCAAGCTTCAAAAACCATTCACATCATAAAGTACATTAACACATATTCTCAAAGAACCTGAAAACAATGTCATACAAATACCAAATGTATGTCTGGATTAAGGGTTTTTAGCGACGAAACAAAGATAGAGAAGGTCTTTATTTAGCACAAAGTGAAAAATCTAAGATATACAAATTGGACAAATCTTAGCAAGGTAAACTGCATAACATCCTTAAGGAATCGAAGCTGGAAAGATTCAACACATACAAATGTCTTCAATCATATTCCAATGTGTTGTTTAAACAAGTATAGCAGTACTAAGAAGCAGCAAAAAGCTTTCTTTTAATTCAATAGACTGACAATTAGCAAACCTATATACTTTCAGAGCCAAATGAAAACCCCAAAATCCAAAATGGTAAAGCTAAAAAATTCGCTTACACTGAACAAAATTAACCCAATAAAGCATATAACAAAGAAACCCATTACAACCCTAGCTATCCAAAGCACAAATCCATAACATATATATAAGTTGTATACATAAAACCGATTCAGATAATAAAATAAAATAAAAATAGGAACAAATCCAGAAATCCCCAAAACAAAATCACTGAAATCCCTACCTTCCTAATAGTCAAAATTAACCCCATTAACGCACATGAAATCAAGAACCCATGAGGATCTAGCTATCCTAAAGCAAAACAAATTGTATACGTACAGAATTGCAATTATTACACATACCTTTTCGTCCTGGTGAAGGGCAACCCAGACGTGGACTTTGTCCATAGTTTCCCAGAAAAGGAAGGCCCCAAATGTCATAGCAAAGAATGTACCCACTTTCACCATCTTCACTGATCAAAAACAATTTCTTTTTTCCCTAAAAAATGGAAGCTCCTATCGAACTCGTTTCTACTCTTATGTAGTTTTTTTTTCCTTCTTTCTTAAGGGTTAATGAATTAAGGGCAAAATGACCAATTCTAGAGTTCAATACGAAAGTACGAGACTCGCGAGAATAATAAAATTTGTATATTTGTTTATTTATTTATTAATATAATATCTAATCAAATACTATATTATATATGTATTACTATTAATACACGTTAATAATCAGGGACGAAGACAAAATTTTCACTATGGAGTGAAATCGAATTATCGAATACCTAAAAATTTAAATATTTTAATATGTATCTTTATAGAAAAATTTGAAGTGTAATTTTTTTTTCTTGAGATAAAGTAATCATTGAAACACAATTAAAAAGCCAAAAAGACACCTAGGTTTTTTTTACCTAAAGATAATGTGCCATATTTACTTACACAAATGTTCTAACAGAAAGAGAAAAAAAATGTAAAAAGAAAATAGAAACAATCATAATTCAAATGAAAATTTGAAATGCCCCCATGCAGGATCGAACTACAGACCTCCAGTTTACAAGACTGGCGCTCTACCACTGAGCTATAGGGGCAGTAGCGATGTGTGCGACTTCAGTTAAAACATATATTTAATATACCAAAAAAACAAAAGAATATATATAAGAAGTGGACAGCTTTATTGATTGATAATTTGATAATATAATTATGCATCATTACAAGTACAAGAATTGGAAAAACCCAACACAAACAAAAGCCAATTTATTTCGTCTACCACATCAAAGTAAGTAGTAATGCAGATGAATCAATGGCCAAACATTAATCCAATATTGAAAAACGATGCTTCATACAAACTGCCCTCCTCAGTCTGTGCAGCATCGATACATAACATACTTGTCCATAACCTTCCCACATTCCGAGCAAACAATCCTCTCCGGTATATACCCGGAATGCCCCGGCAGAATCAGACGGTTGCAATGGTGCTCCGGGTGGCTCCCCCGTATCTCCTCATCCAACACATCCACAAATCTCTCCGGCGTGTCCACCTTGAACGACCAAGTACTATAATTCTGCAAAACCGGCAGCACAATATCGCCCTGTCCTTTGGTCATCCTAAGGTTGCCCTGACTGAAAACCGCCCACCCTTTCTCGGTGCTGTCGTAGGTTAGCAGATCCATGATCTCCTGCATTACGACGTCGTTTTCAACTGTCATACCGATGTGTTTCTTCGAGTTCCACATGCTCCAGAGACGAACCCAGAAGTACCATACGTAGTCGTAATACTCGTTGAGTGAGAATATATGGCTCAATTTGTCCTTGTGGATTTCTTCATGGCATCGTCTCACTTTCTCCTTCGGGTTTCGTTTGCCCACATAGAGCATTTCGAGTGGGACCCGCATCGCGATTGAGGCCTCTCTGGCCCAATGGGTGAAGGCTCGGATCCACTCGATGTCTTCCCCTCCGTACAAGCATATCACCTTGTTTTGAGTTGTCTGTAAAATTCAATCGACAAAAAATAAGGTTGTGAGGATGTAATTGCATTCACTGTGTAAAAGAGAGGACATATATACTCGATTTGACATACCCATTCTGGAATACGTGGGTCAATAGCATCAGCAAGTAACTGAATATTCCATGCAGTAACATCAGCCCAGAGATCGATTTCTCGATATTTCGTGAACGGAAAAGCATCACTTCCCCAGATCCACATCATGGGCAAAGCATCGAGGTTCGAAGGCCGGCCCTGTGGGTCCAAAACCACAAGCATAGGCATGTGCACAAACTTCCACACCTCTCTGATGTACCTAATCGCAACGGGCTCGACCAACGAAGGGTGATCGACAGAGTACCAAGGCATGTTGTTGTTTCGTAGATCGTAAAACACTGGATCGTGTAAAGTGTTTGTGTGATCAACGATTGGGAGCCATAGAACCTCGTACTCGTGTGTTCTTCCTTGATGGTTGTAGATCATGTGGAGCACGTTTAGCTCTTCGTGTGGAAGGTCGAGATCGGATATCAGGAGTAGCACGTATTTCTGTCGAAGGGTTTCAATTCGTTCCTGATTAAGAAAAAATTTGAGATAATTTACGTTTCGTTTGAAGGGTTTGGTGAATAAAGTAAAGACATAGAAGCAAACGTTTGTTCTTCGGGAACCATCATAGAGTGGCCTTTGATCTTCTCTTGCACGAATCATCGCCTTGAGTACTTTCATGTTGTCGATATGTGAGGTTTCCATTAGTCTCTTGAATGCTATATATGCATCCTCTGCCTTTTTCCTCTCTGCATATCAATAACTCGTTTTAAATCTTTCTAGTGTTAACGTTTTTGTTCCGTTTTGATCTTTATGATTGCAGAAAACTCACCGATTAAGTCCTTACAGATCGACAATTGCCTTTGCAGGTGTTCCATTATCACCGAAAGCTTATGGGTCAGGCTTAGTATCTCCCAAGACTCAGCAGTTGAGGTAATGTACCTAATCATACATCAACAAAAAAATCATTAATATATATATATATATATATATATATATATATATATATATAAGATTAAGATCGAGATTTATATACTCGTGTCCACTCCCAATGAGGTTGAGGAGTATAGAGGCACATGCAAGAAGACTTCTTATGATCCAATAAACAGCAGTTGGAATATGAGCAATTGCAGCAGTCATTTCAGGCGCGTCGTGGCTAATGTACGACGTTGGAAGCTCTTTGAACTCGATTATGTTGTGAGTAACTTTTAGAACGACGTTTAACAGGTCAACAACAGTATCGAATTTCTTTTTCAAATCGTCCGTATGGCCCATTGTCTCGGGGAGGTCCTTGAGAATGGCGATATTTTTGGCGAGCGGATTTTTCGTGTGGAGATGCTCGACTAGCCAAAACTCGCCATAGTTTATTGCAAAAGCGGCAAAGGTTATGACAACCTTTGCATCCCATGAGTAGTTTGACAGTGATCTGAGGAGGTCCATTGTTACAGAATGTGCTTCGCCTCCAGCTGCGCATTTGCAGACTATCTGTTTTGACGAGAATCGTGTTTAAGGATAGCTCGGTTAAGTATCGAGATAGTTAAATACGGAACGATAAAAGTCATTAAGAATATGTGAATTGGAAACAAACAAATTTGTAGGCATAGCAGTAAGAGACCAAAATCACAACTTATCTTAGGGTGTGTTTGGATTGAAGGATTTGAAATCTATGCATTTCAAATTCATCTATAAATCCATTTAAGTTCGTTTGGATGAATTCATGTTACGATGGATTTCAAATCCCTTGTCATTCACTTTGACCTATTTTCTCCAGTGGATTTCAAATGACTCCATTTTAGGTGTCATTTCAAATCATTCTTCCAAATCCCCTCCCCAAAATCCAAATCAGTCAATCCAAACACACCCTTATACAAATTTATAAATCCAAACTATTTTATGACTCACTTGTTGAGAATAATCAATATTTTGATGAATGATTGATATTTTCACCTTTTAAGTTTATAATACTTATCAAAATTTATCAAATAAAAGTTCATGTATAGACTTTATAGAAATGTACCTCACAGGAGATCTTGTTGATGGGAAATGCCAGAAATTTAACTATATCTTCGTGTTCGTGTTCATGACCGTGAAATACTTTTTCGTCATGGTACGAACCGTGTAAGAGCTGGTCATCATGGTGTGTACTATGTAGGAGCTTCTTATCATCCAATGTGTCTAAATGTGCATGAATTGGGGCCCCCTTCATTTGGACAAAACACACACAAAAACATAGTCAAAAATGGTTAAAATTAAGACATATTTATGAAATTCTTACATGTATAGCATCAACAGGCAAAGGCTTTCCGAGGCGCAAAATATCCTCGACAATGGATAGAACTGGCTTCACGTTGAGCACATCGATATCCGGGGCGTGAGTGGCAATAATTTGCTTCGCAAGGGCACCATCGTCCGATGAAAAGAAGCTTCGATCACCGCCCCGTTTCATCATGTGGGACCGGCCCGCGGACCCATGTACCGTTGGACTATGTGGGGCCGGATTCACATTGGTATGGTCAAGTTCAAGGTTTGGCCTTAAACTGTGCACTCCTCCACGTGGCCTGACAGGTGGCACGCTTTCATTGGTTAACGGGTGGCTTATCGTTGCTGGAATGACGTCCCGGCTCGTCATGGCGGGGTGAAGGTTAAGAGTTGGTTTGAGGAGATGGATTTTGGAAGGCAATTTGCTTGTGTTGATTTTGGTATTCTAGTTAAGGACTTATATATATAGGTAAATCAGAATATTTTTTTATATGTTCAAACAAAAAAAAGAAAGTAAATAGAGCCAAAATTAGGATGGAATAAAGTTTAAGTGAATCGTGTACTTTGCTTCAATTGAGGTCTAATGTCTATATGAGGTTTGGAATTCATATCAATAAGCCAAGTTTTTTTTTTAATATATTAATTAACAGTGTTAAGGACCCATTAGTAGTAATTTGATGCTCATTTTTTAGTCGAGGAATCGTATTTACGTAGATTTAATATACGTACATTGGATTTACTAAGGATATCAAAAGTAGGATTTCTCTTGAGCAAAATTTTCACTGTAATTTATGACTTTTTTATCCCAAAATTATTCTCTACTACGATTTATTTTTAGTTGAATAAATTCAATATTTAATTGCTAAGCCTATCAAATTAGTTTTTAAATTATTTCATCGTCACTCAAAATCCTAATCGTAGTATATAAAATGAAATAAATATTCTTTGTTTTAACTATGTTGATAACTTAAACTCAATTACTATTGCAGTTAAATTTTTTATTAAGTTGGATTGCAAATAGTCCAACCCATATCAATGTTTTCAATTCTTCATCATTTTTATATAAAATCATTGTCCCATAACTAAATAAAAATTGTTTGCTTAAGTTGAATTTTGTAATTTTAATGCTCAAAAAGAGTAATAGAACTGAAATCTTTTTTTTTTTTGGATGACGAGGGAAACCCGCAGCCGCTACCGTGAGGTGCGCACTGGGTAAACCCCGCTCTTGTGTAATAGCCTGCAAACCACACAAGAGAGGTAAACCAGCCTAGGTTGCCCATAGCTGACAGGCTCACAGTAGAGAAGGCAAATAGGCATTCCCTCATCAGGATTCGAACCCGTGACCTAAGCCACAAGTTCAGATGCCCTTACCAACTCTACCGGGGTTGTCCCCTAGAACTGAAATCTTTTATTCCCATAAAATATGAATAAACAAGTAATAAGGGGGAAATTGAATGCTCTGATAGTTTTAAGGAATTATTTGATGATTTAGATTTTAGGGGTCCAAATTGTGCTTAACCTTTTTATTTTCTTCTAGACATCAAAAATCCTGTGTTAAAAATTTGGCATCTTTCCAAATATGATAATTATTTTTTGACATCTTTTTGTTTGAGGCAATTATAGTAGTGCAGTCCTCTTTACTTAGATTTTTTTTTTTTTGGGTTACATTCTCTTTGCTTGATGCCTTTGGTTTCTCAAAAAGATCCTTCCACATAGGGAGTGAAGTTCAAGAAAAAGAACATTATGTGCCATAATTAGCACAAATATATATTTTAAATTTTTGTGTAGCTTTTAAAAATATGAGTACATTGGTATATAATATTTTCTTTTAAATATGTAATGATAGATTTATTTTTACAACTCAGTCATCATAAAAAATCCCAAAAATAGATCTTTATTAATTTTTATTTGGCTGAAATAGACACGAATTATATTTTAATTTAGATCAATAATTTTACAATTTTATTTACATTTTTTCTGCAAGTCCGGACAACAACGAGTATCATGTGAAACTTTAAATTATTCCTAAAGTGTGAGTCAAAAAACATGCTTAAAGCAGTAGTACTAATTAAGGATGGATAATAAACAGAAAAAAGGAAGGGGGAAAAAACAAAGTAGAAAAAAAAGTGTTGGCTGTAAAACAAGAATATAAATTCCTTTTTGCTTTTGTATGTATTACTAATGAAAGAACACAAATCTTATATGACCAACTTTTCAAGTTATATATATTTGAGCCTTTGTTAAGTTTTATGATCATTTTCTCAATTTCGTGAAATTCTATTTAAAACTAACTTTGTTAACAAATAATGATCTTAAGATTCAGAAATTGAATATTTATGAAATGTTTTTCTTTTCTTTTTATTAATTTTCCTTTTTACCATATTTTGTTTTCTCAAGGTGATTCAATGTGTCTCATTTTAGACCTTTATTACATTCTTCACAGAATCATAGATAGTTAGTTTCATTTTTGTATACTTCACTACTAATAAATGCATCATTTTCATTTATAAAATATAATTTTTTTGATATAGGGCAAGTAAAAAAAATTGTACTATGTGTTGCATGTTAAAGCTAATGCACAATCAAGAAACGATGAAAACAAGGGGCAACCACCGGTAGAGTTGGTAAGGGCATGTGAATGTTGTGGCCTTGGTCACGGGTTCGAATCCTGATGAGGGATTGTCTATTTGTCTTCTCTACTGTGAGCCTGTCAGCTATGGGCAACCTAAGCTGGTTTACCTCTCTTGTGTGGTTTGCAGGCTATTGCACAAGAGCGGAGTTTACCCAGTGCGCACCTAACGGGCAACCTAGGCTGGTTTACCTCTCTTGTGTGGTTTGCAGGCTATTGCACAAGAGCGGAGTTTACCCAGTGCGCACCTGACGGTTGCGACTGCGGGTTCCCTTGTCATAAAAAAAAAAAAAAAAACGATGAAAAAAAATATCTTTTTTTGCTTAACCATGTATTTGACATAATGTAAATATGAATATATGATTACAACAATAAAAATAGTTATATCCAAATTAAATATAATTTAAAAATGTTTTATTTTTGTGATTGCTATACATGAGTACCAATTTAAATGTCTTCTCATGTTTGATGCAAATAATGGATAGTTTTTATTTATAATAATAACATAATTAAAATTATAGTAACATATAGGGGTGTAAACGAGCCGAGCTCGAGCCGAGCCTTGTAATTTTTCAAGGCTCGAGCTCGAGCTCGAAACTCAATATATGAGCTCGAGCTCGAGCCGAGCCTTGTAATTTTCCAAGGCTCGAGCTCGAGCTCGAAACTCAATATATGAGCTCGAGCTCGAGCTCGTCGAGCTTGATTTTCAGGGCTCGAGCTCGAGCTCGGTAGTAACTTAATTGGCTCGGCTCGGTTCGCGAGCTCGATTCGAACCCAGGCTCGCGAGCTCGAGCCCGAGCCCGAGTTCGCAAATTAAGGCATGAAATGCGATTCAAGTTTGGGAAATGCAGAAATAAATGACTGCTACTTACCTTCCGTGGTGTTTTCCATTTTTACAAAGTGTAGATGAAGCAGACGGCAGACATATGTAGCAGTAGTCGAAGATGGATGGAGTCGACGGTGAAGAGAGGCAAATGGAGTCGACGGTGAAGAGAGGCAAATCAACCATGGTTCTCGACGGTGAAGAGAGGCGATTAGAGTCGAAGATGATGGTGAAGAGATTAGAGAGGTGGATGGAATTAAAGATAGGAGGAGGAAGGATCGAGATTCGAGATGGAAATGGAAGAAATGTGAATTAGGGCTTTAATTTTGAAAAAAATTCTGATGAGTTCGACCAATTCTAAAATCCCATTCTTCCATTTTTTTAATTCTTTATTATTTTATTAGCTATTTAATATTTTTTTATTAATATAAAAAATATATTTTTAAAAAAATTAAAAGCTCGCGAGCCCGGCTCGCGAGCTTTTTTAAGGAAGGACTAAGCTCGAGCTCGAGCTCGTGAAGCTCGGCTCGAGCTCGAAAAATTCGAGCTCGAACCGAGCTCGTTCGAGCCGAGCTCGTCCGGCTCGCGAGCCGGCTAGGCTCGTTTTACACCCCTAGTAACATAATTAGTTTAGGTTAATTTTACTATAGTAATATATTTATTATTCTAGATATATAAATATTTTAAATATAATATACTAAAAATGACATGTACTATCTGGTTAGCAGTACTCTGAAAAAGAATACGAAAAGAGTTTAAAGTGTTAAGATTTACCAATCGGGCTAGCAACTTATAAATGTTTGGAACTTATTTTCTTCGAGTACTTCAACAACTTACTTTTGAAATAAGATAAGAGCTTATTAGCTTTAGTGAAATAAGATAAGAGCTTATTAGCTTTAGAAATATATTATGACGGCTATTAAGAAGTTATAAGATGTTTAAACTAAGCTTAGCCAATTATGTATAGCATAATATTGCTAAACACACATAGTACTTTGCTTTAAAATACTTATTGCAAAGGGTAGCGTCCGAAAAGAATGCTTATTTAAGATTTCTGTAGTGAATATGTCAGGATAATTAAGGTTGGCTTAACTCTTTTGTACGATTTGCATATTGTTTATTACACATGAGTGAAGTTTACTCAGTATGCACCCACGAGTAGGGTCGGGTTTTTTTAGTTATTCCAGAAAAATTCTAAGTCCAAAATTATGGAGTAAAAATGTATGAGGGTTAAAAAATTATTCACCCACAACCAAATTACTTAATACCTATGATGCACGGACACGGATACAGGGAAACGGATACGATACGATACGGATACGAAATACAAATTTTTTTAAAATTGTAGGATACGATACGATGAGGATACGATGATATATATTATAAAAATTTGAATTATTTTACCATCCTCATTAATGAATTTCATAATCAATTAATTGTAATAATTACTAAATAAATAAAATATCTAAAAATAATAATCATAAATATATGCAACAAAATGATCAAGTAGTTCGATCAATTACTTAGAATAGAAGTACTAACATTTCAATTTTATTTTACGCTATGTATTTACTATTTACTGTTTATATTCAGTATAACAACAAAATATATAAAAAAATTATAAGAATATCCCTAATTATTAAATAATTTACTTGAAAAGTTTAAGATGGAAGGGGATAATTCGATCTTAGTTGCAGGAAAAAAAAGATTTCAATCATAATTGTAATGAAAAAAATTCCAACAAATAAACACCAAAAGATGGAATGAGGGTTTCTCTCTTCTAATTTCAACATTTTTCCAATTAACAATGATTTTTCTTCTTATTAAACTATGTTTTTAATCTATAGTTATTAAGGAAGGCTACTACAAAACTAAAAAAAATTAAATTTTGACCAAAAAATATTAAATAATAAGATAAAAACCAGCCGTAATTAAAATGTACCGGATACTCCTATTTTTCGTATTCGATACCGTATCCTAATTTTTTAAATTTTTTTATTTTCGAATACTTCAAAATCATATCCGATACGTATCCACCCCGTATCCGTGTCCTATACGTATCCAATACTACACGAGGTCATTTTTCGGAATATCCGCGCATCCTAGCTTAATACTCAACTTAAACTCGAACTCGAATTCTTTTTATATTTTATGAGTTTCAAAATTCACCTCAAACTCGATTTATTTAATTTCAGTTCATATTCGACTCAATAAAATCATTTCCAATGAGCCCAATTAATAATTAAAAAACTCAAACACAAATTTTGAAATTAAATTATATTCAAATTTTGAACCCAAATTATACTCAAATCCAAGTCCAAGTAAATTAACCGGACCCTCCCCACTTTACCTTTTTTCTTCACCCACAAGCTCACTATCACATCTCTCTGTGTGTTGATGATTTTTCAGTAATCTCTCTGCAATCGATTATACTTCTTAAAAATCCTTGTGAAATGTCAAAGGTAGCTAATTCGATGCCGCCAAAGGGTGGGGTTTCTTTTGATCTTTGCAATATAAGTCCATTTTTATGGTTGATTTTTATTTTCTTATTCTTTCTCCTGTAGAGGTATTGTTTACGAAGATTAGAGAAATGGTAGAAGTGATTGAAGGTGGAGATGCAATGAAAGAGTAAGGTTAATTGATTGAATTTCGTAATTGTATTATGCATCAGATGAAAGATTTTCTTTAATATTAGACATTGTAGTTCTTTACACTAAATCTTGTGTTTTTCCCATGCCCATTTGATCATCATGTTTATATCAGTTCTTGATGGTATATTATGCACAATTATGCAGTCTTCTTCTCCCCATGAAGGGCATTATGTTCTACTCAGTCACCTCTTTAGTTAGGATACTTTTGTTAACTTTTTAGTATCTGCGGAAATCAAATTTGGTTAAATTGGTCACTGTAATTAACCCTAGAAAAGAAAAATCAAATTCAGATTCTATAAAAGTTATTTATTCTGTAATGAGAATCGATCATACAATCACTGAACATCTCGAGATGTATGCTATTTGTTTCTGTTTTTACATATCTGTATACAATGTCAAAATATTCAACAACACATGTTAGAAGCTAAAACTAGCTAAGAACTTCTTTGCTATAACTTGAACAACTGAGTTAATCTCTTGGAATAGTTTCTTATCAGCTCCCGATCTTGTGCTGTCGATGATTTTGAACCACTGGCTTGCTGGATCACACTTACTATTCTTGTTTTCCAAACATTTGCAGCTATTTGTGACAACGTTGTTGTCCGAGTCTATGTCCAAGCAAACATTTGTACCATCTCCAAGTTTCGAAGATAGATGCATCTTAGAGTCTGAAATAGCTTCCCATTTTGAACTTGGGTTGCTACAAATTATACCGAGTTTTGCAGGTTGTCCTAATTTATCGGCTTGTAGACAGAAATATGTGCCCTTGATTGTTAAGGTATGTTGAGGATTATAGCTCCATGCTTCTGCCTCAGAGCATGGTCCTAAAACTAAGGGCTCTAACAATGACATCCTTTTAACACAAAGGCCTGTCATAGGATGGAATAGTACTTTGTGTGGACGACGCGATTCTGAGTAACCCGGTCCTGCATTTTTGAACACATAAATTGTCATAGGGGACATGAGAGTACAATAATATTAGAAATCCTGAAAAAATGCGGGAAAATTGTAAATATAGTCTCACAGCAGGATATCACAATTCTAGTTTTAGTCTCACGTTTTATGAAAATTTAAAAACAATCCCAATCAACTGATAAAGTTGCAATGTTAGTCCTATACTTTATTTTTGTTATTTAAAATTGCATTTTGCCCCCTAAACTATATAAACTGTATCAAACACGCCCTTGAACAAATTATTGCCACTTACCCCCCACAAAAATTAGAAGAAAATAATATAGTTGAGGAAAATGATGATTGGTCCATTTTATGAATGTCCCAGCTAAACATATATGTTCGTCTTTTTAATTTTTAAATTATTTTTCAGGGGGGTAAGAGACCAATAATATTTGTTTAAGGGGTTGTTTAATACATGTCGTTTAATTGAAGGAGAAAAATACAATTTAAAATATATAAAAAAAAGTATGAGACTAACATTATTATAAAATAGAACTAATATTGCAATTAGTAAAAAATATTGGGACATTTTCTAAAATCCATAAAGTGTAGGACTAACACTAAAATTACGATATCTTATGGGACTAAAATTTAGATTTTCCGAAAAAATGCTGTTAATTTGGAAATTTTAGCATACCTCTAAAAGGGTACTGAAGGGCAGATATCTTTTGTAGAGTTGTTTGGTTTCTTACATCACACCAATTCCAGTTATAAACTCCATAGACTTCATCAAGTCCAACTACTCCTTCTCTTAGATAATAACTCCCTGTAAGAGCCCATAATGCCCAATCCAGATCTAACTCAGCTGCCCATCCCATAAAACAATTCAAGTATCTATTGTCATTGACATTTGTACCCCTCATGTCCACCCCAAACTCACTCACAAACAAGGGGTACCCTTGGTCCAGCAAAAAACCAGCCTTCTTCATTGTGTCACTCACAATTTGCCCGCATACTTGGTTCGGGTTGCCCGTTTCCCATGCTTTCCCATCCGAGAAACCGTACCAATGAACCTCGAACACTAACTTGTTCGAGAAACTCAATGTCACTGGCTTCTGTTGGAGAAAAGAGAGATCTCTGTCGAATTTCAGTCCAGATAGAATTACAAGTATATCAGGGTTTGCAGCATGTACTGCTTCAGCTCCTTTCTGCATGTACCTGTTAAAAAATTTACAAATTAAGATTATTCGCGTAGTAAATTTGTATTCACACGAAATTAAGAGTCATTTTGGACGTGCTTTTGATTAACTCTTGACCTTTAAATCATGTTTTTTTTTTTTTGGGGGGGGGGGGGTTTGGGTGTTGAAGTTTATTTACGATCCACCTACCTTCTGGCCAATGCTTATTGAAAATCAAACAACTAAGGGTCTAATTGGATGACATATTCATCTTTGAAATTTTTTTTTTCATGATAAAGTTAAGGAAAAAATATTTTTATGAATAAGAAATATGATGTGAGATGTGTGTTTGGATGAATTTTTTAAGTGAAAAATATGTAATGATTATGGTTGATGTGATATGTTTTATGTTGTGAAAAAATTGTTGGGATTGTTATTTGAATATAATTTACAATAAATCATTTTAGTCAAAATCATCGATTTAGATGTCAAAAAATAGTCAGAATGGATCTTATTTTAAATAGGAATGAGTTTATTTATTCCAAAATCGTGTTCCATCTCCTATTCCATGTATTAGATGTTTGACATGTGTTAAAAAATTTACACATGTAAAACATCACTTAAAAAGTGTATTTCAAAATTACACATGCCAAATACCTAACTATGTGGAATAGGAATTTGAAATAGAGAAACCTATCCCTTTTAAACATTGCATTATTTTACATTAGAGTATGCGATTAATTTGATTTTTGGAGTTGAAAAATAGCCGGAAAAAACTCTATAAATCGATTGTGTGAACAGTCAAATCATGAATAGTAAGAATAATTTTTTCTCCTTTTTTGCAATTTTTTTTTCAAAATTATCTAAAATTTTGAGAGATTTTTTTAACGCATTTTTTGTGAGATACCAAACAATTGATACTTTTTAAAATTTTATTCTGAATTTTTTTTGGATGGAGTTACCATCCAGTTGGAGCTTTATCTATTTTTTTCCTAGGGTTAATTAATCTATACACCTATGGATCGATACCATTAAACTTAATCCACCAAATAATAAGATTAATGGCACTTAATTACATAAAGTTGATGTGATTAATATGTGATTAGGGTAGTAGGTATTACCTGTACCAATCATTGACATTTTGTCTTGGTCCTCGTAGTTCATTTCTCAAGCTCATTCCAACTACATTTTTGGTTCCATTAAAAGTAGTGGCAACTTTAATTAAACCCTTAATCCACAAATCTGGATTAAAATATTGATCCCCAAAGAATCCATTCCCATCAAAATTGCTGCAACACCAGCCTGGCTTGCTTATGTGGTTGTCTAGTATGATCATCACATTATTCTTTGCTAGACTACCCACAACTGCCTGTAATAAAACATATTATATATATATATATATATATATATCTAATTGCATATTTATATATATGTGTGAAAGTTTATCATAAAAGTTAAAAGATAAATAGGACCCTTTATATTTGATAATATTTTATAGAGAAGAAAGTTGGAGATAAGCATAGTGGTATATCATTACTACTCCAATACTATATATTTTATGTCATTGTTTATGTGTCACACTCACATCACCATTCACCAATAATTTCCTTAGCCGGATATTTATTTCCTGAATGAATTTGTCTACACAATTTTAAATGGTGGATCAATTTGAACCTTACAATTCTTTTACACTGCCATGATTAATGGATTAGTTGTGTTATCTTGTAACTATTGACTTATACTCCATATTCAAACAAATGGAGTACAAATTAACATTAGAATAAATCTTCACAATATAAATTATCTACGTATCATATTTTCACATGAAATTGTGAGACTAATATCTTCCATAGATTGGAATTTGAAATGGTAAAACATTTTTCAATTTGATAACCACTTTTCTTGCAACCTAATTAGCCTTACAAATCTCTTATCTCAAATTCAACACAACCCCACAAAAACATAAACTAAAAACTAACATTAAATCAAACTTAAAAAAAAATAAAAAATAAAATCATATTTTTACCTGGTAAGCGTTGATAAGAGAAAGATCAACAATGGATGGATTATTTGTCTGTAAACCCGAAATAGTTTCGACTAAACCGAGGTTCATAAAAGACTGTCTCACAGTAATAGAAGCTAATGTATCATTAGTAAACAAGAAAAGTGGCCATGTTAGCCTAACACAGTTAAATCCCGTGTTTCGAATTTCTTCAGAAATGGCGTCAACAGGCTGTTTGCTCAGCCCTTCAGCCACCACTACTTCTAGATGTGACGGCCAGTTTACACATGCCAGCTTAACACGCTGCCCCGACTCATCCACGATCCACCGCGAGTCGGTGGAGAGTACTGGCTGAGCCACCGTGGCAACACCGCTGAAGAATATGATACATAAAGGAGAAAGAAAATAGAAGAGGAAGCATAAGGACTTCCCCATATTGTTTTATTTTTTGTTTTTGTATCATGACTGTTTTGTGTATGTGTTATTTATATACGGTATATGTATCTTAATGAATGAGTTTTGATGGTTAGAAAGTCATAGTCAAAAGTAAAAAAGTGTTGGTATTTTTAAATATATATTAATAGTTTTTTTGATTAGAATAATGTATTAATATTCCTATAAAAATACTTAGCAATAAAAAAATCAATGCTTTCTTTTTTTTTTTTATTTATTTATGGGGAAGTGGATGGGGTGGTTTTTATGAATCCATTTTTACACATGCCTCAGGTTTCTAGTTTGAAAATTGGATTGTAATTATTGCATGATTATTATGTTAATTGTTCTCTTTCTGTTGTTTGTCCCCATTGAGTCGTGCCATATTATTAATCCAGGGTTTTTGTGGTTTAACTTACTCAAAACAATTATAATAAGTTCTTATACATATTAAAAATACAATCAATTATAGAGCTTATAACATATTAATTAATAGAAGTAATTTTGAAATTAAGATTGTGACAAACTTATTGCACATGGAACAAATGATGGAAAATGAAATTGTATACATAGAGTCGTCTATGTATTCAAGTGTAACAATTTGTATTCATTTTGGGCTGATACTGTGAAGTATGAAATTGTTAAGATTTTTAGAAATAAGTTACCTCCTTTGTGGCTTATAAGATCATATCTTATTAAGAGCTTATGAAATTCTATCATCAAATGCGTACTAAACACGATGCGACATCTTAATTATAAACTCCTAATATATATTATAATAAATTTATAAGCTTACTCAAAATTTAAGGAACGGACATGAAAGTTTAAACTCATCATAAAATCAATCTATTTATGACAACATAAGTAAGCAAGCACGAAATGTGTAACAAAGTGAGTAGCTACCTCGTGATAATGGAGTAGAAGAAATGCATAGCATGATTAATGTTGGAAGCACGCCAAGAAATATATATATTATGTATATATGTATATGACAGATCATAACAGAAAAAAGTGTCGAAATAAATTATCAAAAGGAAAAGGAAAGAAGAAAGTAGATGAGAATTATATTACTTTAACGTAAGGAATATAGAAATTAGGCTTGCTAGACTTGCAAGGCAATATATATACTAACATGCAACAAAGTCAAGAAAACACTATTTCCAGTTAGTAATTGTTTACTCAATGAATTACATAAAATTTTAAAATTTCTTTGAGTTGAATTTTATTTATTTATAGGTTTTATTTTCATTATTTACTATAATTAGATTATAGCAAATAAGCCTCTTAACATGGAAGGAGCTAAGAATTTAGCCAAGTGGTGAAATTGGGTTGGTAGTGTTGAATAATATAAAACTTCGTTAATAATATTATTGATGATGAGATATATATAAAGTTACAAAACTCGACAATTAAGGTAAACATAACTGAAATAGAAAAATATAAATACAAGAAAATAAAATATAATGCAGAAGGAAAGAAATATCCTACACAAACTAATGTATATATTCTAATAGATAAAATTTTAAATATTTTTCTAAGTAATCTATATCTATATCGATAATAAAAGTATGAATCTCATATATAAGTGTTGCTTCTAATTGTAAATTAGTGAACAAATTTAAGAAAGGGTTACTACGCATATGTTTGTATCGTTTCTTATTTGTTTGAGCTCATTGAAATGAAATGAAGTTGTTAATTACATACTTGTCATGACCATATATATTTGTTGCTGTCATAAATTGCCAACAAGCTTGATCTAGTTATAAATATTGTCTCTATTAAAATCAGAAAGATATCAAATACGAAACTTTAGTACGTAGTTTGAACATCTTAATATCTTTGCTATGTGTCTCCATTTCTAGTAATCTGGATATGATGTCTTAATATTTCACAAATTCATGTTAGAAGCTAAAACTAGCTAAAAATTTCTTTACTAATACTTTCACAACTGAGTTAATCTCTTGAAATACTTTCATATCAGCCCCACTTCTCGTGCTGTCGATAATTTTGAACCACTGGCTCGATGGATCACACTTGTCGTTCAAACATTTGCATCTATTTGTCACAACTTTGTTGTCTGAGTTTATATCCAAACAAACATTTGCACCATGTTCGATTCTCGAAGATAAATGCATCTTCGAGTCTGGAATAGCTTCCCATTTTGAACTTGGACCGTGACAAATTATACCGAGTTTTGCAGGTTGCCCTAATTTGTCTGCTTGTAGACAGAAATATGTGCCCTTGATTGTTAAGGTATGTTGAAGTGTATAGGTCCATGCTTCAGCCTCAGAGCATGGTCCTAAAACTAAGGGTTCTAACAATGATATCCTTTTAACACAAAGACCTGTCATAGGATGGAATAGTAGTTTGTGTGAATGACGCGTTTCTGAATAACCCGGTCCTGCATTTTCGGATACGTAAATTGTAATTATTTATTTAGACCCAAAATACGATAGTATTTGGAAATTGATAGTCAAATTTTTGAGTAAAAACAAAATGAATGAAATATGACTTGGAGTTTCAAAGTGGTTGAGAATTGAGAATTTAGTTTTGAGATCAAAAACACACAAGCCCATATTTCTCGTTTCATTATCCGATTTTCAGTTGTAGTCAAAATCATTGCGAGATTCTCAAATTACATTTCATAACTTTTAAACTATTTTAATTTACCCTCAGGACTTTAATTCCATCCAAAAATTAACGATCAAGTCTATATACTCCGTTAGCCAACAATTTTGACTTTTTTTTCTTCAGAGAATTTATACGTGAATGACACTCACACACGTATTCTTTTCGAAATAATGATGTTTTCATCAAAATCACGTCACTCATCAATCAAATTTTTCACAAAAATTGGTCAAAAATGTAAGACTAATCATGAACCTATGAGTTTGGCAATAAAATACTTTTCGAAGGTTTAGCCGAAAACTAGATGTGAGACTTTTTAGAAATTATGAAATGAAATTTAGAAATCTTGTACTTAATGAGATTAAACTAGAGAAATGATTTGGGATGAAAAATGTCATTTGTCCAATACAATAACATGAGAAATCTTGAAATTTTTTTGTCATTTGATAGATTTTAAGCATACCTCTAAAAGGGTATTGTAGTGCAGATATCTTTTGTAGTGTGGTTTGATTTCTAACTTCACTCCAATTCCAATTATAAACTCCATAATATTCATCAAATCCAACTACCCCATCTCTCAGATAATAGCTCCCTGTAATAGCCCATAATGCCCAATCAATGTCTGATTCAGCTGCCCATCCCATAAAACAATTCAAGTATCTATTGTCATTGACATTTATACCCCTCATGTCCACCCCAAACTCACTCACAAACAAGGGGTACCCTTGGTCCAACAAAAAACCAGCTCTATTCATTATGTCACTCACAACTCGACCGCAAACTTGGTTCGCATTGCCCGTTTCCCATGCTCGGCCATCCGAGAAACCGTACCAGTGCAGCTCGAACACTAACTTGTTCGAGAAACTCAGTGTCACTGGCTTTCTGCGGAGAAAAGAGAAATCTCTGTCGTATTTAAGTCCAGATAGAATCACGAGTATATTAGGGTTTGCAGCATGTACTGCTTCAGCTCCTTCTTGCATGTACCTACTCGATTATAACTATATAATATAAGTAATAATGAGCAAATATGTTGCCCAAACAAACTTGCAATTTTTTTGTATTCATATGAAGCTTTTGATTAACTAGTGAATACTTTTGAACTTAATCCACCAAATAATTAATAATATAAATTGCACTTAATTACATAAAGTTGATGTGATTTAATATATGATTAGGGTAGTAGGTATTACCTGTACCAATCATTGACATTTTGTCTTGGTCCTCGTAGTTCATTTCTCAAGCTCATGCCAACTACATTTTTGGTTCCATTAAAAGTGGTGGCAACTTTAATTAGACCCTTAATCCACAAATCAGGATTAAAATATTGATCTCCAAAAAATCCATTCCCATCAAAATTGCTGCAACACCAACCTGGCTTGCTTATGTGGTTGTCTAATATGATCATCACATTATTCTTTGCTAGACTACCCACAACTGCCTGTAATAAAACATATTATATATCTTTAATTACATATATATATATATATATATGTAAAAGTCTATCATAAAAAACAAAGATAAAAATATGTAAAGTATGAGTTTATAATTAGTTTGTCACAATATAATTTGGACTCTTTGTAAAGGACACTACTATATGAACGATGGGAATATGTATATCACTCAGAGGTTGACTAATGCGTTGGAGGTTGGGTGATTTTAAGGGCAATTCTATGTATTATATACGGGGTTCAATATAAGCATTTTTTTTTTATCATATGAATTATAATATTAAACTTGATCTGTTATAATATTTTTGTGAGTTACCATGAATAAAATACCCTTACCTTTGACTTTTTGTTCCATTTCTTTGATAAGATACTCTTCTATGTAGCTGGCTACCAGATAATAATAATAAAGAAAAATAAAGAAAAAGAATTATATTAGAAAGAATAGTGCTACCTGTTTAATACCCCAACACTTTATATTTCTTCTCATTGTTTATGTATCACATCAACACTACCTAAATGTATTAAATTTATATTTATAAAAAAGTAATGATATGTTCTTATCTGGTTATTTATTTGTTGAATCAGTCATCTATATAATTTTAAATGGTGGAATCAATTTGAACCCTACAATTCTCTCATGCTGCCATGATTGGATTTGTTTTGTTATCTTCTAACTAGAACAAAAGCAAGGTTGTTGACTAAATTCTTAAAACCTATCATTCATAAACTTCTTAACCCTACATAACTTATCATTGGAGAAAGAAACTTATTCAGTTTGTTTACATGAATTCATGATTTCACGTTATAATGGATTTCAAATTATTTTACAATTATTTTAAGTTAATCTATGAATTTCAAATAAAATCATTTTAGAGTCGTTTGAAACCACCCTTCTTTAAAATCCTCTATTTTAATTCATGATATTCATGAATCCAAATAAATTTAATTTATATGATAGAATTGTGATTACTTGATAAAGTTACAATTATGTATAGACCATTATCTTGCATTATTTGGAATGTGAAATGATAAGCAATCTTCCTTACCCATCTCCACTTTTTTTGCAACTTATTTAGCACTCTCTCAACAAAGTCTTTCCATCTCAAACTTCCTAATCTCTTATGTCAAATTCAACACAACCCCATAAACCAAATAGAAAAAAAAAAAACACATAATAACGAAATAAACATGATAAACAATCACAAAAAACTAGCAATAACATCAAATCGAATCATAGTTTTTACCTGGTAAGCATTGATAAGAGAAAGATCAACAATGGATGGATTGTTTGTCTGAAAGCCCGCAATAGATCCGAATAATCCGAGGTTCTCAAAAGACTGTCTCACAGTAATAGAAGCTAATGTATCATTAGTAAACAAGAAAAGTGGCCATGTTAGCCTAACACAGTTAAATCCCGTGTTTCGAATTTCTTCAGAAATGGCGTCAACAGTCTGTTTGCTCAGCCCTTCAGCCACCACTACTTCTAGATGTGACGGCCAGTTTACACATGCCAGCTTAACACGCCGCCCCGACTCATCCACGATCCACCGCGAGTCGGTGGAGAGTACTGGCTGAGCCACCGTGACAACACCGGTTAAGAATATAATACAGAAAGGAGAAATAAAACACAAGAGGAAACATAAGGATTTCCTCATATTTTTGTTCTATTTGTTCTTGTATATCAGGAATGTTTTGTATGTGTTATTTAAATAATGTGTAATATATATAGCTTCATAAATTGAATTATGGTAGTTTGCTGACAAAATTAAAAGGCTCTTATAATCATTTAATATATATAATAATCCTCTGAAGATGCTTAGCAATAAAAAAAGTACGGTTTTATTCCGTCGTGGAGTGAGGATGGGAGATAGTAACCATTTTTACACATGACTCGTAAATAATAAATATGTATAGGTGCATTATATGTCGATATAGAGTATTTATATTATGTTACTAACTAATAAATAGGAATTTTTCTAACCTAGAACTACTAGATTCATTGAAAAAACAATTAAATATGTTATTTATTTGTGTCTGACGAGGACTTTTTACCTTTATCTAAATGCTCTAATGCACGGACACTTCAAAAAATTATAACGTGTCGTGTCGACCGCTTGATCGGACACGACACTCGTCCGACACTCCCCGACACCGTGTCCGACACTCCCGATACCGTGTCCAATATAAAAATAAATTTGTCTGCTTAAATAAAATAAAAAAATATATATATAAACACGGCAATGGATGCAGTTAGAGGGTATTTCTACTATGTATGCATTATTTGTGATATTTGATGTTGTTTCACTTATTTTTTATGATTTTGAAAACTGAAATATTTATTTTTCTTTTAAACATATATAATTTTACAAAATAAATACAAATTTATGACGTACAATAGTCATTCTTATAATTTATTTGTCTAACCAGTCTCTTAAATTAAAATAAAAAGATTAATTTATATATTTAACGTAAATTAATGAACATATATATGTATATTACTTTATATATACACATTTTATTAGCAGTTTCGAGGCCGTGTCGTGTTCTAATATTTTTTAAAATGACGTGTCCCGTGTCCGTGTCGTGCGCCGTATCCCGTGTCCCGTGTCCGTGCATCATAGTCTAAATGTCTTCTTGACTTGGGACTCAGTCTATAGACAACAAGAAAAAATATTTTACTTTTTTATTTTATATGTTTAATTTGAGAATTTTCTCGTGTCACAATCTATCAATTCACTTTTCGCCATATTTCCGAGAGTAAATGTCCGTATAAATGTCCATATGAAAAAACTATGAGGGTTTTTTGGTAATTAATTAAAAACCTCTTTTTTCAAATTTTTATATTTTATCTTAAATAATAAAACATAATTAAGGTAATAAATTAATAATATCTTATACGTCATAGTTATATAAATTCTATTTAATCCCGTATTCACAAATTTCCTAGGCAGTGCAGACCTCTATACCTATCAATCATTGGGTTTATTGATAAATGTGTAATTTACACAAAATATATAAGAAAAAGGTGAAAGAAAGAAGACAGATTGTTCTCGTAGATTTACCGGGTACGATCTCCTACGCTTTCAAATTAATTCCTTCCTTAAATTGCCGTCTGAATCTTCCTTATATACATACTACTAGTGTGTGCCCCGTGCTACGCACGGCATATTATTTTAATTTCTTTTTAAATAAAACTTATAATATATATTTTGACCCAAGTAACATATTTAAAATGTGTTATTTTTTCGTGAAAATAAGATGAGTGAGTTGATTTTTTGTTAATATTGTAAAATACAAAATATGACAACGTGGAAATGTGTGTAATTTATTTGTAAACTTTCTCACTTTTTAACATGTATAAGAAACATCAAAACTAAAACATCTGTGAAAATTGAAACAAACAAAGTACTTTGCTATCAAGCCGTCAATCAACTATTTCATAAGGTACGTACATCTCTAAAGAAAACTTTTAATATTTAAATTCTATTGAAATGCTCCAAAATCAAAATTTTATTATTATCACCGGCGTTCTAGACATTTATATTATAAATTTCTTAGTATACTTACACTTCACATGTAAAAGAAACATAACACCCTATCTAAAATTTCATAACATTTACACTTTTATTAGATTCAAACCATTGATGTACTATTGTTCATAACATTTACACTTCTATTAGAAAGTTTCCATTCTGCAATTTATGTCATTTCAAGTGCTTCATCTACATAATGACATACCACGAATAGCTAAACATATATCTCTAATTTTTGTCATTTATTTCGACAAAGTGCCAGTTGATGATACCACTGTTGAAGCCCAAGTCTGGAAATAGACTTGGAAAAAATAAAATAAAAGGATAGATGTAGTGTATATGAAATAAGAGAGAAATTTTGGAAGTAGTTATCTATGCGTTCAATGTAGCAAAACGAATAAGAAATACAAATAGATCAAAATAAAAATAAAAACAGTATTAAAAGTAGTAAGAATACTTACCGTTATATTTCAAAAAATCACTAATAACCTTCAAAACTTTCCCCTTTAGTAATTATTATAATTATAAAGCTAATAAAGGTCATTTAATAGTTAAATGATTAAATAAAAAAAAATCAATATTTTACAAAATTTTAAATGTTAAAAATCATAACTAAAAAAATGAAAATGATAATCGTGCTATTGCATAGACAAATTAAAATATCAAAACTATGAGTTTAAAAATTAATTTAAATTATGTAACTCTTTCATTTCATTTTAAATAAAAGTTGGAATCATTATATTAAAATTAAATTAATGACTATATTTGAAAAAACGACTAACCCCATACATTAAAGTAGCAATAGTTAAGCACCAATCTGAGATACTATTTATCTAGTTAGTTATGTGATAGCTTTTATGTCAAATTTATACGATAATTATTTGGTCATAAATATATAACTAATCAGGAATACCAAAGTAATCTTACAAAACATTTTGAATTTTGGCTTAAAGTTTCAGGTATTTGCTATAAGGATAAGAATGAAAGAAAATATCACGCATGAATTTACTTATTAGAACCTGTCACATTTGCTAATTGGGGGAGAGTCACATCCCGATATACGCGTTAAACTAACTGGAAACCCCCCAAAATAATTTAATTTACTACAAAAAATTAAAAAGAAGTTAGTGACTTATAATAAATTTAATCGAATATTTCTCAAAGTAACATGACAAAAAGGAAAAAAAAAGTACATGGTATTTAATTGGAAAGTTGTTATATATTCCACATATATGCTTAATTCTGTGTGAATTAAAACTCTTAGCAAACAAACAATTAAACAATAAAATGAATAATCAAATGAGAAAATAAAATTTGCAAAAAGAAGAAAGAAAGTTGGTGTTATTTGTTATCAAGTATATACACAAATATATAAAATTTATGGTGAAAAATTTACAAACATATGAAAATGAATTGGGAATAAAAAAGATAAGAGTTTGAAGTAAATAAACTTAACAAAACAAAGTATCAATGAAGTCGAAGAAACTTGTGAAACCAAGACAATGAAGGTAAAAACAATTAAATAATAATAATAATATAAATAAAAAATTCAATCATATATGTACGACCTCTTAGAAAATTTATCAAATGGTTAAAATTTTAAATCATGATCTAATTTAGCACTTAATAAAAAATAAAAAATCACGAAATAAAGATATGAAAAAGATAATATTGGTGTTTTCGACAATGACAAATTAATTTAATGGAGTTGGCAATGGGCAAAGTTTTACATCATTATATAGGCTAGATTAATAATAAAAAACTCACGAAAATAATATATAAAAAGAATATCATGAATTCAATTCACTTACATAGTTTTGGGATCCTTCAAACAATGATGATTCAATAGCATGAATGTATATGAATGATAAGGAGATGCATAAAAGCCAAAAAAAATCAAATTAGGAGAAAAATAGGCTCTGTAATGTAAGCAAAAGGTGATGGACGTGAGTTGAATAATTGGTGGGTATTTTTTAATTTTTAAATTTGAAAAAGTAACCGAATGATAGTGGGCAATTACATGGGTGGGAAAATTATTTGAGGTATTACTATTATTAATTAGAAAATAATTAAAAATTAGAATTTAATTTTTAAAAGATTTTAGAGGCTCAAAAAATAACCGACCGCCCTCCTATATATATATTAATAGATTTCAGTTAACATCAATTTTTCGCATTTAATTTTGTGGGTTTTAGTTAATCTTTTCCCCTAATTACAAGAACCAATCAAAACCCCCAATCCCCCAATCCCCCATTATTGTTTTGGATAATCTTGTTGTTCTGATTGTGGGTTTTGAGGTATGGATGTATGATCGTTTCTAGTGGGATATTGGTTTTATAGTAAATTGTAGTGTGTAATTTAGATAATACTGATAATGGCAAGCACCGGTGATGAAGAAAACGACGCCGTATTGAGCGATGTTGAGGCTGATGATCCATTACCTATTGATATTAAAACCCCGGATAATGTATCCGTTGAGAAATTTAGGGAAATCTTAGCAGAGCTTGATCGTGAGAGAGTAGCTCGTGAGGCAGCTGAAACTGCGAAAAGTGATATTCAAGTTTCGTTTAATCGGCTTAAAGTGCTCTGCCACGAGGCCATTAAGAAACGGGATGAATGTTCGCGACAGCGCGATGATGCGATGCGTGAAAGGGATGAAGGTTTGAGGAATTTGGAGAGGATTAATGGGGAGTTAAGTGAGCAAGTTAAGTTGAAAGATGAGGCGTTAAGGCAAAAAGATGAGGCTTTGAGACAATTCGAGGAGTTTAGAAAGGCGAGCGAGGCTATGAGGGTAGAAAAGGAAACGGGATCATCGATGTTAGTGAGTGGGATCGAAAAAATATCAAAAAAAGTTAGTAGTTACAAGGATTTTGGTGGAAATGGTTTGCCCAA
The DNA here is from genome assembly GCA_963669365.1 of Verbascum thapsus. Classification (NCBI taxonomy): domain Eukaryota; kingdom Viridiplantae; phylum Streptophyta; class Magnoliopsida; order Lamiales; family Scrophulariaceae; genus Verbascum; species Verbascum thapsus. Next base: position 24,108,299 of record OY770105.1, read on the forward strand.
GTCAAATAAGTACTCGGGATTGCCAGCTGTCGCTTATGGTGTGATTAAAAGGACTAATGACATTGTGGAGGAGCTTCTGAGACAGATTGAATTGAGTGTCAAGTCTAGAAACGAGGCTCGAGAGTTGGTTGAGCAGAGGAATTACGAGATTGCCATTGAAGTTTCGGAGCTTGAGGCGACTATTAGTGGGTTGAGAACGGAAGTGGTGAAGAAAAGTGAAGAAATCGATAGTTTGAAGAATTCATTAGATGAGAAGAATGGAAATATGGCTGATTTTGAAAAGGAGTCTGTTGAAAAACAGGCAGCAATGGAGAGTGAGCTTTCAAGATTGCGAGCACTGGTGAATGATTATGAGTCGAAGATGGAGATTCAAAGGCCTTTGTTGATTGATCAATTGAATCTCATATCCAAAACGCATGAAGAGATGTGTAAAGCTATGAAAATTGTTGATGCTAATAAGTCCTCAGAATTGTCGGAGTCATTGTTCGTTGCTCAAGAAACGGATACAGAGGAAAATATTAGAGCGTCGTTAGCTGGAATGGAATCTGTATATGAGTTAAGTAAATCTGTTGTTGGGAAAACAAGGGAATTGATCGAAGAGATGAGTCGTGAAGTGAAAAGTCTAAATGAAACTGTTTCGCAGTTAGTAAATGAGAAGGAACAAATTGGATCTTTATTGAGAAGTACTTTTTCAAGGAGAATGTCGATGGACTTGTCATCTAAAACAAATGAATTGTTTAAAGTTGCAGAAAATGGTTTAAGAGAGGCTGGTATAGATTATAAATTCAGCAAATTTGAGGGTTCTAAAGGTAAATATGGTCCTGGCAATGCCGAGGAGAATGAAGTATATGCACTGGTAGGTACATTTTCAAGTAGTAATGTCTGTTTCTGATTGTAATTTTTCTTCTGCAGTTGTTAATTATACGTTTTCACTATAGGCTAATGCTCTGGAAAACATTGTTAAGCAGTCTCAGGTTGAGATCATTGAGCTAAAACATTCTGTCGAAGAACTAAGGTATCTGTTTTTAAATTTTTTGACTTTGATGTTCTGTCAGCGATTTTAGTTTTTGAAGAAATTATGAAATAGGACTCTCCACTGGTTTTTGTATCACTAAGTGATCTAACGAAATAGTGAAAAAAATATGCGAATGGTCCATCATGTGAAACTTTTGAAGCTTATGAATTCGAGGTTATTTGGGATAACCCTTTACTTATGATAGACAAATTATTTTGGTGAATGGGTCCACAACGAGCATATATGACATACAATTTTAGCTTATGGTCACTTCACAACTTTGATATGCTGATTTAGTTTTTGGAATAACTGTAACCAGACTACATATTAGTGAAAAATTGAATTGGCTGGCGTGACTTAAATATTCTGTAAGAAAATATCTTATCAAAGGCAGTTTAAGCTTTTTCAAAGGCCTAATCATGCATTATATCACATAAATTTGAAGCACTATTGAAACTTTCCTGACAGTAGTGTTGTTATTCAATGTTTCTAAATTAAGGGCAGAGTCAAATTCATATAAGGAACGTGTGGATTCTCAAGCCAAAGAACTCAATCAGTTGAAGCGACATCTGGAAGAGCTCGAGGAGAAAGAGAGAGTGGCAAATGAAAATGTAGGTTTGATAATCAATAATTCAAATTCATTGGATCCTCATTAACTGCATGGACTTGATATATATAGTGTTATTGGATATGTATGTATCGTTCCTTTTATTTAGTACGTTAAACTTCTTATCCAGGTTGAAGGGCTTATGATGGATATTGCTGCTGCTGAAGAAGAAATCATGCGGTGGAAAATGGCGGCACAGGAAGAAGCTGATGCTGGGAAAGCTGTTGAACAAGAGTATGTTGCACAGGTATAGTAAAAAAATGGTGATTAAGATTAATCGATCTTTTGACTAGTCATTAGCGGTTTATCTTCATGGAGTTTGACTTATTTCATATGTTCGATCTCTTTTACAAGATTGACAACGAAGTAAAACCTAAACTTGTTTCCATGAATGCATAAGACATCTCGAAGTAAATCAAAGAAATGTAGCATTTGTTACATTTGTAATATATTTAAGAGTTAAGAGTAGGTATGTCTGTATAGTAACTTCATAGCTCGATATCACTGTTTTCCTTGAGAAGAGTTTGCAATGGATCTAACATTAGGGTCATAGTTGTATCTACTTATGAAGTAATCAAACAGTGTATTTATTTAGATGTTCAGTCACAAGGTAAAAAATGCACTAACTTGTCAAGGGATCACAATTTCATTTTTTTTAGTTCTTTCATTCCCAAATTCCTCCCCTAAAGATGAAATTCTTAATGATGATTGTAGACTCCCTCATTTTATCATTTTCCGGGATTTTAATTTCTAAAATCTCAAGCTATACTTCTCAAAGCCGAACAAATAATAACAATAATGACAATAACAATAACTACAATTATAATACCAAACTTTTAAATCAAATTTTTATGTTGTGTAGTTGGAAGCAGTGAGGCAAGAACTAGAGGATGCAAGGCAAGCTGTACTAGAGTCAGAAAAAAAACTGAAATTCAAAGAAGAAACAGCACAAGCTGCCATGGCTGCAAGAAACGCAGCTGAAAAATCGTTGAAATTGGCAGATATGACAGCAACCAAGCTGAGGGAACGAGTTGAAGAGCTCACTCGCCAACTCGATGAGTTAGAGACTCGGGAAACCTCAAGAACTGGGCTAACTAGGCCAAGATATATTTGCTGGCCATGGCAATGGCTCGGTTTAAACTATGTGGGCGCTAATCGGTCTGAAACGCCACAAGTAAATGCCAATGAAATGGAACTTTCTGAACCACTTCTTTGATTTTTCGTAGAGTCTCTTATGTTTGTTTTCTTTCTGATTTCCTTTTTTTTTTTTTTTATTTACGACCATAGTTAATAGGAAAAAAATTGTCGAAATTAGTTGTACATTATACGGACAGGCATATGAAATCTGAGTATTCCCTTGTTCATTGTTTACTCCACCATAGTTTTATTTCCTTGAATTGTATTTCTGATCAGCACCCCAGGCAAGGAGAATAGAATTAGTTTGCTGTTTTATGAAAGTTGGCTTTCCTATATATATATATATCTGTGTGTGTGTGTGTGTTGGCGTATAGTGATTGATTGTTTTTTTTTTAAGAGTTATAAATTTATATAGTTTTCTCTTATCAAAATTAGCTAGTAAGTAATAAGTATGCTTAAAGGGGCAATCTGCAACTTACTATTAAGTTTCTTACATATGTTTTTCATTTATTTAGTTTTTTCTGTTTGATTGTGGGGTGTCTGCACTGATTTTTTCATGTAGTAGTTGAAATTAATCTCTTTACTGTTTTCATCTAGTGTCATCAATAGAAAAAATTCATTTAGGTCATTATAAAATAAAATAAAACAAAACATAATTACATTCTCTTCCTTGGACTGAAAATTGAAGAATAAATCATCCAGCAAGAGAGATGCATCTCAGAAAGCCAGAAATTATATGCTAACTATCAAATTAAACAAAAACAAAATGTAATTAAAATGTTAAAGCTCATGATCAATAAATAATGACCACTATTGTACTAGAAAATGTTATTAAAAAAATGGGCCATTTTTCCTCTTCTGGTACCTTTCTTCTTCCTTTGGTCACCTTTTTGTCACACAGTTTTTTCCGATCATAACTCCACTCTCGGAGCTCCGGTGATCACAATCTCACACCGAGCATTCAACCAATACGTGTACTGTAGTAAACCTCCCAATCTAGACCTTGCCTTAAACAAAACCCTTATCTCAAAGTTAACTCTTCCACTATCCATCTGCCTTTGAAGCCCCACACTCTGTTCCCTTGATAGCCTCACCTGGCTAGCCACCAAGTGCACATCAGCAAACCTAGTCTGCCTACTCCTTACAGTAAACGGCTCAATATAACATGTAGTAATGAAGTTCCCATCGTAGTAAAGATCCAAAATAGCGTACCTGAAATCCACATTCACTTTGGTGTTGGGATTCGTAAAATTTGCTAGCACGGTGACATCAGCATTAACTAAATAGCCCATGTCGAGGTAGGCCGCATTTAGGGTGGCGCTTGAGATGTCAAACCTAGGGTAACGAGGCCGGAAAACGAGGTACACTATGAGGACTATGAGGCCTCCTATTATGATGATTACCCAAAAGAGTGCACAGAATGCAGCCACTAGCCAGGCTATGGGCTTCGTTCGTCGAGATGTTTGGGGGCCCCGCAGGAATGGAGAGTGATCGTGGTGGGCGGCGGGGCCCATGTGGCCGTGCTGGGTCGGGTGGTGGTGGCTTCGTCTTGGTTGGTGAGAGTCTTGATCTGAAGTGAAATGAGGCTTGGAATCTTGATTAGGTGGCAACCCGACTTGATGAGGTGGCAGTGGCTGGGGCCGGGGCCCATATAGCGGCTCGACTGATGAGCGGTCTTGCTGATGTGGCGGTGGTGGTCTTGAGCGTGGCTGTGGAGGTCGCTGAACGAATTCAATTACAGGATCATTGTTATTGCGTGGTAGAAAGTGAGGATTGTTTTCATGATGGCGGGACATTAGGATTTTATTTGATTTGTTCTTTGGAGAAGAAAGAAAATGGCTTCAAATGACAACTGGTAGTAGTAGTAGTAGTAGGATACCTGTAGAGGAAAAGAATCAGAGATTAGTTGAGCATTCAAGGCAAGTAACCAAATTTATCTTTTTAGTGAAAAAGTACTGGTCCCTTTAGTAACCACCACAAAATATTTCTCCATAACAATTTGGTGTTGAGTTGTTTTATCTGTCATAAGAAATCTCAATTGAAAAGATAAAAATGCATTAAGATAGTTTATAAACATTATTTAGCCAAAAAGCAAAAAAGGGCTGTTACAGCTCATTTTTAAACTCATTTTCAGGAGCGGGTCAGTCCTCAGGGTCATATGCATTCTAGATTTGACCACAAACTGATCATTAACTTCTATTGCTGCAACTAAAGTGAAATTTGACCCAAACAAGACCTTTTATCTCCCAATTTCTACGTTCATATTTCATAGGTTCATCAAACCATTATAACTACTACTGCTCTGCTTTGGTCCTAATATAAGAAGACATGTCACATGAGATTACCCTTCTTGTATATGTTGCTCTTTGCAACTCCATATATACACAGTTTTGAGTCCTACTGATTAGCTGACGTCTTTTATGAGGTGTCTCTGATATTTTATTTTTACTAGACTCGATGCCTCATCACTACTCTGTATAGCTTGACTAATCGATGCCCCACGGCCCAAAATTGCATACTTCACAGATTAAAATATACGCTTTTGGGATCCATAAGGTCCCAAGCCACTAGGTTTATGCTCATCATGAATGCAAATTAAAATATACTTTCACAATTTTAAAATGATTCAATCGTCCAAATCTGTGAGAAATATTTAAACTTAAGCTTACTACACAAAGATAAAAACATACATAAACAAAAAGGAACTATACCAACAATTTCTCGCTTCTAGTCTTTCCAAGAATTTTATTTTTTCCTCAAAAGTATTTTCAAGGTTCTTGTTTCGTTTAGAGGGGTTGTTTCTTTTATAGCTACTTATCTAGTTCTGTATGTCATTTCCCTTTTTGCTTTGTAACGCGGGTTTATATTTATTAAAAAAAATAGCATTTTCTTTATAGCAAGAACTATAAATTTGTTTTCTTCTTATAACATTTGTTATGCCTCTTACACAAGATTTAGCTTCCTCGTACGCTTGCCTACTTTTAAGATTCTCTCCATTTTTTTCAAACTTTTGTTAAGCATCAGATACCCAAATTAGTGGGGCACACGTCTTAAGATATGTGAACCCGACGCCTTTTACAATACTGATCGAATCACACAACATTCATTCTTGTACTTAATTTGTCTATCTTTATAATTAAGTTCCAAGAGAACCTACCTGTCTATCACATCTATTGCATGTATCCTGCTGCACAGTTGTAATTGCTGCTTCCTCAAATTACTCCCTACATGTTGTGGCCGAGACCTCCCAAGACACTATAGATATTGTGTTGAACCTTTTGCTCTTGAGTGAAAGCAGAGCTATCAATCGCGTGTTAGCTGCACAAACTGGGATTCTTTCATTATGAAGGAATAATGATAGATGCCCTTAAAACATGTTCTCGGGATGCACGTGTATAAACTTAACATACATGAAGAAAAGGAATGAAAGTGACATAATTGGGAGTGAAGGGACTTAAAGCAGACCGAGTTAAGGGCCAATAAAAATTCATTCCAAAGAAATGAATTAATTCAGGAACATAGTAAGAGAATCAGAGTTAGAGAAGTCATTGGTGGCTCATTTGGCTTCTGTTATAAGTAACTATACAAAGAGCTTATTTTGGTTTTCAATTAAACTACTGTTTCCAATGTAATCATCATATTAACATATGAATCCAGCTCCTTCAATCTCAATTGGATATATCTGAGAGTAAGAGTTTGACAGTATAACTCAAGAGTTGCCAGTTTTTTATCTTATTCCAACTTCTCTTTTAGAAAAATCAAAGACCAATACCTTCATGGATTATAAAGAAGCAAACTTTTCTAACCTGCAAGCTAGTTCTTCGGTTGGCATAAACATGCCAGAGACCTTTGAAGGTGCAAACAATTGAGAATACATTCTGATAAATTGCAGAAGCCATTCAACCTGAATTCATTTTTCGGAAAAATTAGTTTCATACATTTATGGAACCTATAATAGCAATTGTGCAATATAATTCAAAGAAAATGAGTTTTAACATTTAATAGTATCTAATGCATATACACTATCTTTTACTCATATTATAGATACTGCAGTAAATTGAATAGGCACCAGATATCGGCTTGCAGTTGTTATTGTAAGTTTAAAATTGCAGACAAGTGATAGAAAATTATATGTAGCACAATACACTGAATTGCACAACATAGTGACATACAGACAGCTATTATAACTACCTCGGGAAACTTCTTTTTTATTGATGGCATTAATTAGATTATCCGACAAATATCTATCAAGAGTAAAACCCTTCTCCATCATTTCATCCCATACTCCACAAGCCAAAGAAAGCTTATTTTCCTTTATGAGACCTCTAATGATCAATTTGAAAGTCACTTCATCTGGATAGACCCCTTTAGTTTGCATCTCCTCATATAGATACATGGCTTCACTAACTTTAAAAGCCTTGCAATATCCATTGATGAGTGCATTGTAGGCCACTACATCAGGATCGATACCCTGCTCTACCATATCACGGAATATATTATGAGCCATGATTATTCCACCTTTCTTACACATATGGTGAACAATTGTTGTGTACAATTCAATACTTGGAAATAAACTCATCTTCGTCATTTGGTCAAGAAGGGATTTTGCTACTTTCGAGTTGCCTTCTTCTAGGAAAGCATCTACAAGGACTGTAAATGTTATCACATCAGGATGAGTTCCTTTTCTGCCCATCGCCACCAATAGCTCATAAGCTCTTCTTGTACGACGATCTTTGCAAAAAGCACTAATAATCGTATTGTATGAAACAACATCTGCAAACCCTTTAGGCTCCATCTTGTTAACTAGCAACATATATGCCTTATCTAAACTATTGGCTTTACAGAGACACTTTAATAGCTCATTATAGCTGTAACTATCAGGTTTCATCCCGCCCTTCTCCATTTTCTCCATCAATTTCTCTGCCTCATCCAGCATTAGAGCATTACAACAATAATTCAACAGCACATTGTGAGTGATCAAGTCAGGCTCACATCCATTTCTCCTCATGAAAGTCTTAATTGCTAGTGCCTTATCAATCCTACCTCCTCGACAGAACCCATATATAAGCACATTATAAATGACTACATTAAACCTAATCTTTCCCCTCATGTCCCCTAAAGTGAGCTCATATGCTAAATCAACCTTCCCATTGTCACATAATCCAAGCACAAGTGCCCTACATGCCTTATTATCTGGATTAAAACCCTTCCTAATCATAATTTTCCACATTTCAACTGCCTCATCATGTCGTTTAACTCTACAAAATCCACTAATCATAATTGTATAGCTCACCACATCAGGCTCCTGCCCCTTTTCTCCCATTAATCTCAATACTTTCAAAGCATCGTCCACTAAACTAGCACTACATAAAAGATTTATATATATATTAAACGCCCATATATCAGGTACAATCCCGAGCCTATCCATATCATCAAAAAGCCTAAAAATAAGCTCAAAGTTCTTAACTTGACACAATGCGGAAATGAATCGGGAGTAAGTAAAGGAATTCAAAGAGAACCCTTTTGGATTCATGGACTTATAATAGTACTCAGACAGCTCAAACCTCTGGTTCTTAATCAAAACACCGAGAAACCGATTGTAATCGACCGAAAATATTCTGCAGTCTGATTGAGACATTTCGTCGAACACTTGGATTGCCTGATCAATGAGGCCGGTTTTCACGTAGCCAGCGATGCGGGAACGGTATAAAAGGCGTTGCTTGCCAAGAGTTTTATACATTTATCGAATTGGGTTTCCTCAGAAACCTATGCATTTGAGCTCCCCTATTGAAATGGGAGCTCAGAAATCTGAATACTTTGTATTCAACTCAAATGCAATAAAAGAACAAGTTTAGACGTAGCTTTAGGACAATTGGGGGGAGGGGCGGTGCCACTAACGTGCACCAGGGGTTTAGTGTGTGTGTGTGTGCTCGCCTGGTTTTCGGCGATGGTGAAAGAGAAGAGACAAGAAAGGGAATTTGGGGGCCCAATAAACCAAGTCCAGGCCCATAGAAATTGAGAGTTGTGAATTTGGGCTTTATTGATATGGTTAATTCATGGACTTTTATGTGGGCTTTATTGAGTTTATGAATAAATTTCAATCTGATTGGCTTTTAGAAGGGTTAGGAAAATGATGGATTAAATTGAAAAAACAAATACACATATAAGCTACTAAGAATATATTATTCATGATTTTTTGGATTGCGTGGCAAAAAATATTATTTTTTTTTTTTTTTTTGAAACGTTAAGTTGTATTTCTTTCATTCATATCAAGTCAATATTTACATGTCAACAGAATCATCTCCAGCTCACACTATGAAATTTACATGTTAACATTGCAACTATACTCTCTACAATGTCTTTTGGTTCCCTTCTTTGTTGTTCAAAGATACGACAATTACGCTCTCTCCAAACTTCATAAACCATATGCGCAAACATACATCTTTTAATCTGGCTCAACAAAGTTTTTCCACCACTGATCTTGGCCATCCATTTCATCACAGGTTCCCACTTCTCATATTTGCATTTAATCCCAATTTTTTCCAAGGTATTCTTCAACACAAGTTTTGAAAATTCACATTGGAAAAATATATGATCCCGGGTCTCAACACATCCTTCATTACACAACACACAATGTTCCTCCAATCCATTAATCCATCTTCTCAATCTATCCTTAGTTTTAAGTTTATTGTGCACAGCTAGCCAAACGATATATCGATGTCTAGCAACCGGACCCTTCCCCCACACCACCTTCTTCCAATCAACGTTATCATTATGTTCCAAGATGTGTTCATAGGCTTCCCGAATAGAGAATTTACCCCTCAACCATTTACTTCTCACAACATCAACAGCGTCAAGGAGTTGCGTACGAATTCTCAACAGACGCTTCCAATACCAAGAGTCGCTCCCCTTTTCCTGGACTTCCCATATGGCAAAAAATATTATTGGTTAATTCGCAAACGAGATAATAAATTATTTTATTTTCATTACGTACGAAATGAGGAGTGGTAAATCAATGAGAAATATGATTTCCCATAGAAAACTGTGGAATTTTTCGATTATAAGTTATGAATGCTAGCCCTAATGAAATAAGGTTTATCATATATGCATATTTATCAACAAAAATAATAGGGGAAAAAAGAAATATTAAGCTTAATTCCATGAACAAGTATAATTTTCTTCAAGTAATTATACGACATAAAATTTTGCAAAATAAAAAGAGAGAACATGGTCGATTTCAATCTACTCTTTTCTAGTTTCAAGAAAAAAAAATTTAGTACTTAACAAACACTAAATAACAAAAACTTCATTTGACGACATTAAAGAAAAATACATATGCATATTTTATGTCGATCTCGAATAACTTAACTCTAGAGTTAGACCATGAATTTATTGAGAGATAGGCTCTTAATTTCGAAAAGGCATCTAAGCACAAGATGAACATTATATGCAAGACTTACTTATATCATAAGTGTGATTATGGTATTCCTTTTTCTCACACCAACAATTCTCTATTCTATAACTAAGTACTCATTTATTTTAATCTATATTTTTCTAATATTGTTTTAATCTAATATTGGATTGTGTGATTTTTCAATTTTCATGTTTTAATTTGTTATCTACGTTTGCATGTTATTATTGCAAGATTCAAGGTACATGTATTTAATATAGTTTTGCATTTTTTTCCTCTGAGTTGTGTACCTCTATTTTATTAATGTAACAAATGGAGGTGGTAAATAGTTGGCTTCGGTTGAATTTGGGTGGGTTTCAAATGAATTCGCTCTTAAATGGGTTAAAATTTTATATTTCAATGGCCAAAAACTCATCGTTAGAGCAATATTACAGTCTAAACACTCATTAAATGCAGTCTTCCGCATTTAATTCATTTACATATAGACTAGCAATACTGTCTAAATATACATTTTAATTTTTCCATTCTGAAGACAAACGGACTCTAAGTAGACCTGCTTTTTTGTTCAATAAAAATGGGCACAAATATGCACCAATTTATAATTTCTTTCGATTGAAGGACAAGTTTGCTTAGGAAATGTCTATTCCTAAAAAAATTGCATTTTAATATTGAAGTTTTTTCAGTTTTTATAAGTGACTTCGTTCAAATGTGGTGGCTTTGCATTTAATATTGCTCTTAAATGGGTTAAAATTTTATATTTCAATGGCCAAAAACTCATCGTTAGAGCAATATTACAGTCTAAACACTCATTAAATGCAGTCTTCCGCATTTAATTCATTTACATATAGACTAGCAATACTGTCTAAATATACATTTTAATTTTTCCATTCTGAAGACAAACGGACTCTAAGTAGACCTGCTTTTTTGTTCAATAAAAATGGGCACAAATATGGACCAATTTATAATTTCTTTCGATTGAAGGACAAGTTTGCTTAGGAAATGTCTATTCCTAAAAAAATTGCATTTTAATATTGAAGTTTTTTCAGTTTTTATAGGTGACTTCGTTCAAATGTGTTGGCTTTGCATTTAATATTGCTCTTAAATGGGTTAAAATTTTATATTTCAATGGCCAAAAACTCGTCATTAGAGCAATATTACAGTCTAAACACTCATTAAATGCAGTCTTCTGCATTTAATTCATCTACATATAGACTAACGATACTGTCTAAATATACATTTTAATTTTTCCATTCTGAATACAAACGGACTCTAAGTAGACCTGCTTTTTTGTTCAATAAAAATGGGCACAAATATGCACCAATTTATAATTTCTTTCGATTGAAGGACAAGTTTGCTTAGGAAATGTCTATTCCTAAAAAAATTGCATTTTAATATTGAAGTTTTTTCAGTTTTTATAGGTGACTTCGTTCAAATGTGGTGGCTTTGCATTGGCTTTGTCCACTAATCATTCCCTACACCTATCGTCACTTCCTCGCCGCTAGATCTCCTCCGTGTGTAGCATTTCCACATCCTTAATTGATTCCAATGAAGAATATTCCGGTGTCTAATTGCATACACGGGGAGTTAGAATCCAAGATCTTCAACCAAAGCGCAAATCAAATTAATTACTTGAAAGAAAAGGCAAAATGCAATGGTGAAAAAGAGGCGGTACTTACTACTACTACTACTACAAAAATTACTAGCTTTAATGTAGTTGCGGCCCTAATATGGTGGTGCAAGGTCCTATCCATGGATATTAAATATGATAGAGTCTCCACATGAATTGCTTTGTGCGGTTGACATTAGGTCGAGGTTAAATCCATCTCTACCACCTTCTTATTGTGGTAGCGCAGTTCTAAATGCTTATGCTACGTTTAAAATGCATGGAGATTGAGGAGGCACTAACAAATGAGTACATAAGATCTACATTGGATTGGATAGAGATTCATAAAAATACTTTATATCTTCGTGGGGAAAATTAGGGTTTAAGCAGGTGGCGTACCCATGGAGCAAGCCCATTTATAGCTTCCCTTTAATGAACCAAAATAAGTGTATTTGTTTCTTGCTTCCTCCTGAGATGGATAATGTGATGGTAAATGTTCTTGTCACTCTTCCTGCAAAGGAGATTGAGAGATTTGAATCCCTCTTTGAGGATTTCTTCCCATATCGCGAAATGGATTAACAAGTGAGATGAATTTCAAATATAAAATGATACATGTTTCTTTTATAAAACTTATGTTAATTGCATTGGATTGCTTTCATGTTTGTTTCACTTATGATTAGATGATTTCTAATTTGATTTCCTTTTATTTGACTAGTATATGCGCTTGAAAATTATGATTTATTTTATATCTATTAAGATATATAATACACAAATGATTATAATATAATGAATTCATGAAATAATTGAATATAATAGAACAATAAAAGCCAAACAAAGAATATTATTATATTATTAATATGTAGTTAAAATGGCATACATTTTAGTTTATAGTTTACAAGTTTGTTCAATTTGTCCACACAATTTGATCAAGTATAACATCTCATGTTTTTTATTCAAATTGAAACAGTTTGTCAGAAGTTACTACTTAAATTTTAACTTAGGAACTAGCTTACGAAATTGTTACTATTATTTTTGTTATGTTAATTGTAATTTAGTTTCAACTCATTTTAATAATATTTTGTTATTAATAATATTTTAGATTACTTAAAATTTAGCTTACTTTTTAGCTTACTTAACAATTAGACTAAATCTAATAATAATATTTTAAAGTAAGCTAAATTTAGCTTCCTTTATAAATATTTTTTCAACTCATATTAATAATATTAATAAAATATTTATTAGTCTCTAAAAAGGAAATTTAAATAATACAAAAGCTAATGAGAAAATCCGTCTATTTGAATTGGACCAATGAGGTTGAAATGTTAGCTTGCGAATTAGTTGAAGTCATTTGGTTATTAGCATTTTGTTGGAAACAAAACAAAAAGACATTTTTACTATAGAGACGAATCGGAGCGGATCTTTTATCCCACAATGGTGTACTAAAACGGTGTCACATCATTGTGGAATTGACAAGTGTCCATCTAAAAATAAAATATAAATAATAATCCAAATAAAAAGACATTTGTCAATCCCACAATGATGTGACATCATTGTGGGATAGAAGATCAATTTCGGAGATGAACAATTACCATAATTTTCTTTTAACACATTTTTTAAAATAGAGAAGGACAATTCCATGCGTCTCTATTTCTGTTGCTAATATTTCGTATCTTATTTCAAAACCCGTCTCTGTCTCCATCTGAAAATGGTGATGGAAAAAAGATTTGTATTGTCGTCTCTAAATCTCTCTCAAATTTGAAATTTTAGAGACCAATATTTTTCATCTCTAATTTTGGTTTATTAAATTAATCAGTTGGATGTGAAAAATGCATTTCTTCACGATGATCTTTCTAAGATGATTTATATGGCTCAGCCTCGGGGTTTTATTGATCCACAGCCATGGTTCAAAGTTTCTAAACGTTTCCGCCGAAATAGCCGAAACGTTTCGATTTTAGAAGTAATGGAAACAAAATCATTCAACATTTTCGAAATTACTTGGTTTCCTAAGAAACTCACGAAGTTTCCATGTTTTCCATGAAAACTTAGAGTTTCCTAGAAACTATTATAAACAATCCCAAAAAATCAGGAAAAAAAAGGAATTAAAAATCTTTTATATATTGTTAAATCTACCAAATATAATTTGAATCAAAATTGAACTCTTAAATCCTAAATAAAATTAAAACAAAATCGCCCCTACAAAGTTCTCTGCTGCAGAAAAATTGAAGCACAAAATTAATTTCTAGGAAACTAAATTTACTTTATAATATTTTGTAAATTTATTATAGTGATTTCGATACGTTTTCGATACGTTTCCGAAACGTTTACGAAATGTTTCCAATATTTTACTATCCGAAACTCACCTTCAAAACGAAACTTTGAACCATGTCCACAGCTTCCTACACATGTGTGTCAGCTACAGAAGTCTGAAGACTCTCTATGGTTTGAAAAACAAGCGCCTCGCGCTTGGTTTCAATATTTTGGTATGTATCTCCTTCACCTTGAATTCTCTTATAGCAAGGCTAATATGACATATTTGTATACTGCAGATGATAAGTTACTATGGTGCTCCTATTGTATACTGATGACATTATCCTTACCAGCACTGATCCGGCTATCTCAGGAATTTTCTATAAAAGATTTGTTTGATTTTTACTATTTCTTAGGTATTCAGGCCTTGCGTGAGTCTCAACTCTCAGGGTCTTTTTATGTCTCAGCAAAAGTATGCTACTCTCAATCGTATTGGATTTATGCACCTAAAGCCTATACCATCACCTCTCTTTACCGTTTAATGTATTGATTGTTAATTTTATATGCATTAGAATTATTTATTCTATTATAAAATATGAGTATTTTGAAAACTTTTTGATTTACCTAATATAATCATATACAATTTAAATTTTTAATGGTAAAAGAGTAAAACATAAATAATAAAAGTAAGTTTTAAGTATGTGAATTTGAAATAATAAGAACTACAACTATATTAGGACCCTGTAGGAAAAAGGGTACTCCTATTTATTTGTTGATAAAAAGAAGAAGATGCATAGGAAATTCAATATTTGAGCTCATAAAAATATTTATGGAAATATAATGGCCTCATAAAAAATTTGAGTTAAAATGATAAATATCTTTATATATACATTTGTGATTAACATATTTAATATCATATGTATTTAACTAAACTATTTTATTTAAATTTAATTGGCTCAAATTAATTTTTTTAAAAATAAACTCAAATTAATTTTATTTGTAAAATTAATAGCATAATATATGTGTACATGGACAATAATATATATATATATATATATATAGTTGTATGTATAATTTGGGTTATCTGATTTTTTTCACCGATGGTTTTAAAAACATTGATGTGACCTTGTTTTGGGATTTGTTATCTGGATTCTAACATTAATATGGATTCTAACCTTGATATACAAATAAATGATGATTATGGCTTAACACACAAATGGGGAGAAATAATATAGCAATTAATGTTACAAAGACTTTTGCATATGAATATTGGGGCTTGGAAATAGTAAATTTTAAGCTATATAAATAGATTATATATGTAAGCTAAAGATATCTTGTAAATTTTGTGAAAATATGTTCCTCAGTCAAGCAACACATAACAAAATACACCCATATTTAATATGGTAAGTTATACACATATATGTATGTATAGTTTTATCCATGTATAGATGTCATACATACATCTATGACATCTATATTTACAAGCAATTACAAATTATATAATATTATATATTTTCAATCATTACCTAATTATTAAAACACATTTTTAGTTAAAAAAGCTTATATAATTTGACTGATACATTAAATTTTGTCGATATTAAATATGATATCAAATACAAAATCAAAGATATTCTCATCAAAATATATAAACATTTGGGCATCCCTATTCTTGATAAAAGCATTAAATTTTGAAGTAAAGTAGTTGGAGATCTATGATGCGGAGCAATCAATTTTAACTTCTTGAAGATTAATCTAATAAATGAAGAAGATACGTTATCTCTAAATCTAAGGGAAAAATCTTTGTTTTCCCCAAGGTAGTTGACTGTTAGGTAAGGAAAAGAGGAGAGTTTTTATCTTTTTCTACTCTTGGCTTAAAGTATCACTTAGGTAGGTCAAATATATTAAAATAAAATACAAATGACTTAAGAGTGTGTTTGGATTGAGTGATTTGAATTTGAAGAGTGAATTTGGAGGAAATATTTCAAATAATTCTAAAATGGAGTTATTTGAAATTCATCATAATTGTGGAGAAAATAACTTAAAATAAATGGTTAAGGGATTTGAAATTAATTATAACTTGAATTTATCCAAACAAATTAAAATGAATTTGTTGATGAATTTGAAATCCATAGCTCAAATCCTTGGATCCAAACGCACCATAAGTTCATTCAGACATCAATGCAACATCAATTAAGTTTACGCATCCACGAGGCTCCCTATATATGAAGGACTCGACAGTGGAGTCCATGGTCTTAGCCTTGCTTTCTGCTTATTTAATTAATAACTTCCACTAATAAATTAGTGATATAAAGAATTAATTGTCAATTTAGATTTTCAAGAAATTAATGACTTGAAAATCCTATTATTAATTATTCAATTGATTCATCCAATAAATTAAACTAATAGATAATGTTTATTTTATCTAATAAATTAAATACTCTGAACCATTTTAGAACAATTCCCAATATTTATCATTTGATATTCTTTATAGCGTGATATTTAGGGCCCAATTGGATGACATATCCTTCTCCGAGAATTTTTTTTCCATGGTAAAAATGAGAAATGTGATTTGGAAGATGAGATTTTTAAGAGAAAAATAAGTAATGATTGTGGTTGATGTGATATGTTTTTTATTGTGAAAATTTGTTTGAGTTGGTATTTAAATATAATTTTTATTAAATGTGGTTAGTCAAACTCGTTGATTTAGAAGTCCGAAAATAGTCACAATGGATCTTATTTTAAATGTTGCATTATTTTGTATTAGAATATGTAATTAAATTAATTTTTACTTTGAAAGATAGTCGAAAAACTATTTTAATTGATTGTATTAACTGCATATAAAAAAGGCCAATCTTGTGAACCTGATCGGTTTGAGCGATTCACCGGTTCGACCGCGATTTAAACAGTTATATCATGTTTTTGACCGTTATGGTATAAATTGTTGGGCTTTTCTTTATTTTTTGACCCATGAGGAAAGCCCAAGTTTTGAGCCCATTAAAAGTCTTCATTAGATTTTATATCATGGGAGTTTTTTTTTAGGGTCAATTTTTATCAATTCAAAATATCCCCAAAATAAATCCTCTACACACTTTCATCTCTTTCCAAAAACGCAGCAGCAGAAAAGTTCCGTTTCCCGGAGATTGAACCGTCGGATCGTCGTGATTTTTGGACAGCAGCTTCACAGCATCTGGGCCAATGTTTTGGACGGTGAAGATCGGGTTTTGAGGTCTGGAGGTCGGATTTAGTGGTTCTGGACAGTAGCTAATTTTTGTGGTGATATATTTCTTATCTTGGCTATTTTGATTCCATATAGCTTGATGTGTTTATTTCCAAGGATATGATGATTTAGTATGCCTCTAGTATTATCTAGAGAAGACTTTGTATTGCTCTTTTGGTGATGATAGTGGATTTAAGTGGCCAAATTGGTCCCGTGGTTTTTCCCTTGTTTATGGGTTTTCCACGCGAAAATCCGGTGTCTTTGTGTTGTTGTGTGCTTACAATTTCAGTTGAGTATATATTGGTGTGTGAGTGGTATTGTGTGTGTTCTAATTGCATAAAGAACACCCTATTTGTTTGCATCCTCAAAAGTTCATTCAAGTTGGGAAAGTTTAGACAAACGGAGATTAATTCCGCATTTTATTTGTTACCGTTTGTGGCTGTTTTCCCATCAAAGTGGTATCAAGAGCCGAGTTCCTTTGTATTGGGTTAGACTTGCTTGAATGATGGAAGCTAACACAAGTAGGATGATCAATTTGAATGGTTCAAATTATCATGTTTGGAAAGGCAAGATGGAAGACCTTCTTTATGTGAAAGACTATTATTTGCCTGTGTTTGCTACTGATAAACCTGAGAATAAAACAGATGCAGAGTGGACTATATTGCATAGACAGGTTTGTGGGTATATTCGACAATGGGTTGATGATAATGTTTTGAACCATATCAGCGGAGAGACTCATGCTCGCACTTTGTGGAACAAGCTTGAACAGTTGTATGCTCGAAAGACCGGAAATAATAAATTGTTCTTAATAAAACAAATGATGAGCTTGAAATACCATGATGGAACTCCTGTCACTGATCATTTGAATTCTTTTCAGGGAATCATAAATCAACTTGCAGGAATGGGTATTAAGTTTGAAGATGAGATACAAGGTTTGTGGCTCCTTGGCACTTTACCGGACTCATGGGAGACTTTTAGGACATCATTGTCCAACTCTGCACCAGATGGTACTATCACCATGGAATTAGCTAAAGGCAGTATTTTAAATGAAGAGATGAGAAGAAAGTCACAAGGTTCCTCTTCACATCCTGATGTCTTAGTTACAGAAAGCAGGGAGAGAAGTCAGAGTAGAGGTCCAGGTAACAAAGGGAAGCATCGAAGTAAATCCAAAGGAAAGTTTGCTGATTTTGAGTGCTATCATTGTGGTAGAAAAGGGCACACAATACGGTTCTGCAGAAAATTGAAAAAGGAGAAGAAACAGAACGATTACAACAATCAAAAGAACCATAAGAAAGATGAGGGTAGTACTAGCAATGCTGAGGTTAACACTACTACCGATGAGTTCCTTATTTGTTCTGATCTTGATATGGTCAACATTGCACATGATGATTCCAGTTGGGTTGTTGATAGTGGTGCTACGTGTTATGTAACATCACAGAGGGATTTTTATTCATCTTACACTCCAGGTAACTTTGGTAATGTTAGGATGGGTAATAATGGACTATCAAAGATTGCAGGCATCGGAGATATTTGGTTGAAATTTGACACTGTGATAGAGTTGGTTTTACACAATGTAAAACATGTTCCAGATATAAGACTTAATTTGATCTCCGCGGGCTTACTTGATGATGATGGTTACAACAACAACTTTGGTAACGGAATATGGAAACTCACTCGTGGTTCTTTGATTGTGGCTAGAGGTAAAAGATGCTCAAAGTTGTACATGACACATCCGAAGATCTTCAAGAATATGGTTAATGCTGTGGTGAACACTGACATGACTGATTTATGGCATAAGAGACTTGGTCACATGAGTGAAAAGGGGATGTCTCTTTTGTTGAAGAGAAATGTGTTACCGGGTGTGCATGATATTCATCTAAATAAATGTTCTCACTGTTTGGCAGGTAAACAGAATAGGGTTTCCTTTAAGAGCCATCCTCCTTCCAGAAGGAAAGTATACTTGATCTGGTACACTCTGATGTTTGTGGTCCTATGAAGACTAGGACACTTGGTGGTTGCTCCTACTTTGTCACATTCATTGATGATCACTCCAGAAAGGTATGGGTTTATACCTTAAAATCTAAAGATCAAGTATTCGAAACGTTTAAGTAGTTTCATGCCTCGGTTGAGAGACAAACTGGAAAGAAGCTCAAGTGTATTCGGACAGATAATGGAGGTGGATACATTGGCCCATTTGATGCTTATTGTAGAGACCATGGTATTCGACATCAAAAGAGTCCTCCCAAGACACCACAGTTGAACGGATTAGCAGAGCGGATGAACAGAACTTTGATGGAGCGTGTCAGATGTTTATTGTCACATGCAGGACTGCCAAGTTCATTCTGGGGAGAAGCTTTGAATACAGCGGTACATGTTATTAATCAAACACCTTGTGTTCCTTTGTCTTTTGATGTACCTGACAGGGTTTGGAGTGGCAAAGATGTTTCTTATCGTCACTTAAGGGTATTTGGATGCAAAGCTTTTGTGCACATTCCTAAAGATGAAAGATCAAAGCTTGATGTGAAGTCCAAACCATGTGTTTTCTTGGGTTATGGCCAAGATGAGTTTGGTTACAGATTATATGATCCAGTTCACAAGAAACTTATTCGAAGCCGAGATGTTGTGTTTGTAGAGGATCAGACCCTGAAAGATGTTGAGAAGAAAGAGACAGTTCCTCAACATAATGATGATGTTACTGATTTGGATCCAGTCCCTCCTCAGCATGTAGAACCACTTCTTGACGATGATGTTCAGAATGATGAACAACATGATACTGATGATATTGATGCCCCAGAACAGCCAGAGGTGGATGAAGAATTTCATTCAGAGATACCAGTACCATACGTGCCACCATTTGTCCCACTTAGGCGGTCTACAAGAGATCGTCATCCTTCCACTCGTTTTTCAGCTAATGAGTATGTCTTACTCACTGATGGGGGAGAGCCTGAGTGTTTTGCAGAGGCCATGGAAGATGAGCACAAAAGGGAATGGATTGAAGCCATGCAAGATGAAATGAATTCCTTACATGAGAATAATACTTTTGAGTTGGTGAAGTTGCCTAAAGGCAAGAGAGCTTTGAAGAACAAGTGGGTCTACAAAGTGAAGACTGAAGAACACACTTCACAACCTAGGTACAAGGCTAGATTGGTGGTCAAAGGGTTCAGTCAGAGAAAGGGTATTGATTTTGATGAGATTTTCTCACCTGTCATAAAGATGGGATCTATTCGTGTTGTTCTTGGTTTGGCAGCCAGTCTTGATCTTGAGGTTGAACAGATGGATGTCAAAACAGCTTTTCTTCATGGTGACTTGGATAAAGAAATCTACATGGAGCAACCTGAAGGGTTTCAGGTTAAGGGAAAAGAAGACTATGTGTGTAGACTGCAAAAGAGTCTTTATGGGTTGAAGCAAGCACCAAGACAGTGGTATAAGAAATTTGAGTCAGTTATGGGAGAGCAAAATTACCGAAAGACTACTTCAGACCATTGTGTTTTCTTCCAGAGGTTTGGTGATGATGATTTCATCATTTTATTGTTATATGTTGATGACATGTTAATTGTTGGCAAGAATTGTAGCGCCCCGACCCCAGCTTAATAGGAGTCGGGTTGCCACCGTGACTTTGAGCGTAAAAAAAAATATATATTCCAAAGGAATATATAATATCTCGTAAATAATTACAGCGGAAGACTTCATTATAAAACACGAGTATATTTTTTTTTTTAACCTTCTTAACTTTAAAATCTAACTGTACAAAACTGACTCGTGTCAAACCCACATTTGCAAATCAAAACCTTGTTATAATAAACACATGAAAATCTTACTTAAAAATCGAAAACAGTAGTTTTCCAAAACATCAAGAATTATCTGACTTATAATCATTTACATATATTAAAAACATATCATATATATATGCTTCTAGAGGGAAAGTCCATACAGCTGGCTACTCATCCGCTTCGTCGTAAGTTGAACCTGAAAAAGATGAAATTGAGCAACGTAAGATTTTAGAAATCTTTGTGGATAACGTTATTAACTGTCACTTTGAAAAGAGTAACCAGTATGTCAAAAGCATCATCTCCAAGGTCCGAAGACCTGGCATAACTCCAAGGTCCGAAGACCTGGCATAACTCCAAGGTCCGAAGACCTGGTACTCCAAGGTTCGTCAACCTGGCGTAATTCCAAGGTTCGTCAACCTGGCATAACTCCAAGGTCCGAAGACCTGGTACTCCAAGGTTCGTCAACCTGGCGTAATTCCAAGGTTCGTCAACCTGGTACTTTATCATGTCGTTTCATTTCAATCAACATAAGAGTTATTCTAAACAATATAACTGAAAATAAACGTTACCCACTTGACGTTTCACTAAGATGCGAGGATGGCTCCTGAAGTGTCCGGTCGTCTCGTACTGCACTCGACCGTTCATCAACATTTAGATTTTAAAACACATTTAAAAAACATGTTCATATATATATTATATGCTTCTATTCTCTTCATTAAGCATCATCATGGATGTGTCTCAAAATGCCCAATATCACTTTTAATCATATCAACACAAAATGATTTTAAACTAGCAACTTAAGATTTAAATGCACTCTTCATTGTAACAATTTTCATAATTCACATATTCATCCAAAATTCATAAGATTAATCATGCATTTACTGAAAAAATCCTTATTTAATTATGCTAAAACAATGGATATAAATTTCAAATCACAAAAGCTTTAATAAAATATTTTTCATAATCGAAATTCGTTTGAAAATGCTCTAAAACCAACCAATCTTCTAAAATTCACTATAAATCGTATAGTTACTAAAACATTCTGAAATTTATAATATAAACTTCTAACATCATGTATGTAAATGTAGTAAAACATCTTTGAAAGATTCAAGTCGATCGATTTTATAAACCTTTTCTTCTAGAGTTAAAAATTACAAGAAACCCATTCAAAACAGCACCATCTTTGAAAATTCACCATAATTCGTGTATTACTCCAAAAATCACCAAATTTTAACCGTAGACTCCCAACACCATATAAAACAGCACACCAAAACAGTTTTCGAAAATACAAAGTATAAAAATTTATAAAAATCGTCAAAGTAGACTGAAATTTCAGGATTCTTCATAAATTTTCCAAACTCACATATTTCCTTGATAAAATGTACTTTCGAGTTTTACAATCAATCATCCACAATAAAATCACTTTAAAACCAGATTGTTATACATGCAACAAGTTTAGACTTGATAATCAAACATGCAAAATCTATTTCAACATGCAACTCCACAATCAACACTCAATATAACATATTTTTGAGGATCTATCACATTTAACCATATATCAACCAAATTTCATCATACTTGTAGAAAATCATTCTTAAATCATACATGCAATGATTTTGGGTAAAAGAATTAAACATACAAAGCCTATTTCTACATCTTTTTACACCATCAACACTTAAAATGACACTTATTTGAAGATCAACCACATAAAACAAAGTTATTCATCAAAAACTCTTTATATTATGGGGATTCATCTTTAGATCACACATGCAATGAGTTTGTGTAAGGAATCATACATGCAATACTTGTTTCAACATATATTGGCACCATTAACTTCAAATAAAGACATATTTTGACAATCAACCACATAAAAATAACACATGCAACAAAAATCATCACATACTAGAAATCCCTCTTTTGATCATACATGCAATCAATTTTTATCAACTTAAACATGATCTTAAAGAAGAAAATGATGAAGATTAGCAAAAATAAAGAAAAACTACCTCTTGAAAGTAAAATAAAATCCTACACTTGAGCACACTTCTCCTTTCTACTTGCTATGATTTTGCTTCTTTAACTCCTTTGGAAAATATGAATTTTTGAAGGAAAAAGTGAAAGTGTTCTTGAGAGTGTAGAGATGGGAGAGAGAGAGAGAGAGAGTTAATGTGTAAAAGAGATAGGTTTGTGTAGGAATAGAGACATATGAAAAAGCTTAATTAAAATGATTTTCAAGATGAGTCATGGTATTGACACCTAATGGCATGCAATGGTGTGGTGGCTTCTAAGTTAGACACTTGTCATGCATGTTTACTATTCCCACATGTATAAACATGACCTTATCTATATATATATATATATATGTATATGCATGTTAAATTATATATATATATATATATATGTATATATTAATTATATATATATGTTAATTTATATATATGTGTTAATTGTTGGAATTATATATCTTACACATGCAACTTATCCATTTATCTTTCATTCGTTCATAATTACATATGCATGTCGAGTGCATCACGATCGAACTCGATTTCTTCGGGTAGCTATCCTGCAAGACTTTTCAAACTTGAGAAAACATCAGCTCGTTATTTTCGATTAAACGTAAAACTCATTTAAAAGATTAAATGAACGAGCAATAATAAACTATACATAAAAATGGTATCTATATGCTAAAAACAATGCATGATTTTCGAAAATGGGGTGTTACAAGAATGCAAAAAGAATTACTCAGCTGAAGATACAATTGAGCAAGTCTTTTGCTATGAAAGACTTGGGGCCAGCAAAACAGATTCTTGGCATTCGGATCACTCGAGATAGAGCTTTGAAGAAGCTACACATGTCACAAGAACAATACATTGAGAAGGTGCTTCGCAGATTCAACATGGATAAAGCTAAAGAGGTTAGCTCTCCTCTTACTACTAACTTCAGGTTGACAGATAAAGATTGTCCATCTTCTGAGAAGAATATTGAAGAAATGGATAGAGTCCCTTATGCCTCAGCTGTAGGAAGCTTGATGTATGCTATGGTGTGCACACGACCTGATATTGCTCATGCAGTAGGTGTTGTTAGTCGTTTTCTGTCAAATCCAGGTAAGAAGCATTGGGAAGCAGTGAAGTGGATTCTCAGATATCTACGTGGTACTTCCAAATTGGGTATAACATTTGGAAATGGGAAGCCAGTACTTGTTGGTTATACTGATTCTGATATGGCAGGAAATAAGGACAACATGAAATCCACTCTGGATATTTGATGACTTTTGTAGGGGGAGCTGTGTCATGGCAATCGAGACTGCAAAAGTGTGTGGTTTTATCCACCACCGAGGCTGAGTATGTGGCTGCAACAGAAGCGTGCAAGGAGCTATTATGGCTAAAAAGATTTATGCAAGAGATTGGCTTTATGCAACAGCGTTACGTGGTTCTCTGTGATAATCAAAGTACTATTCACCTTGCTAAAAATTCTATTTTCACAAACGAACCAAGCATATTGATGTGAGGTATCATTGGATTAGAGATGCACTTGAAGACAAACTGTTTGAACTTGATAAAGTTCATACCGATGATAATGGTGCCGATATGTTAACAAAGGTTCTAGCAAGGGAAAAGTTGAAGATTTGTTGCTTCATCGCCGGTATGGCGAACTCTTCCTCATAAGTCAAAAAGGGGGAGATTTGTTGGGCTTTTCTTTATTTTTTGACCCATGAGGAAAGCCCAAGTTTTGAGCCCATTAAAAGTCTTCATTAGATTTTATATCATGGGAGTTTTTTTTTAGGGTCAATTTTTATCAATTCAAAATATCCCCAAAATAAATCCTCTACACACTTTCATCTCTTTCCAAAAACGCAGCAGCAGAAAAGTTCCGTTTCCTGGAGATTGAACCGTCGGATCGTCGTGATTTTTGGACAGCAGCTTCACAGAATCTGGGCCAATGTTTGGACGGTGGAGATCGGGTTTTGAGGTCTGTAGGTCGGATTTCGTGGTTCTGGACAGTAGCTAATTTTTGTGGTGATATATTTCTTATCTTGGCTATTTTGATTCCATATAGCTTGATGTGTTTATTTCCAAGGATATGATGATTTAGTATGCCTCTAGTATTATCTAGAGAAGACTTTGTATTGCTCTTTTGGTGATGATAGTGGATTTAAGTGGCCAAATTGGTCCCGTGGTTTTTCCCTTGTTTATGGGTTTTTCACGCTAAAATTCCGGTGTCTTTGTGTTGTTGTGTGCTTACAATTTCAGTTGAGTATATATTGGTGTGTGAGAGTGGTATTGTGTGTGTTCTAATTGCATAAAGAACACCCTATTTGTTTGCATCCTCAAAAGTTCATTCAAGTTGGGAAAGTTTAGACAAGCGGAGATTAATTCCGCATTTTATTTGTTACCGTTTATGGCTGTTTTCCCATCATAAATATCCTAATTGGATCTATATAAGCCGATTTGCGGTCCGATTGACCAATCTGATTCTATTTTTACAAAATGATATGTTAGTAATAAAAAAAACATAGTGGTATGTTTAAAATTAAGCATATCTGCTAGTGATATTTTTCACAATTTTGGTCTTTTCCAACACGTAACGTCTCTCAAACAACAAACAAACATTTTTTTTTTTTTTATGGTAAATAAAATATAAGAACCAATGTTAATAACAGTTCTTAAATGGGTCACCATCTTATTTAAAACTTTTAGTATTTTGAATAATTAAAGTTTTTCTACTTTGCAAACATTTAATTAGTTTATACTCATATACGGAGCTTTTTTAGCTCTTGGAAGTACCATCTAATTTTATAATTTTGACGAACAAATTGACAGGTGTAAACGAATCAAACTCAAGTTGAGTTTTGAATATTTTTCATGTTTAAACTTGAATTTGTTTTTTAAATTCTGAGCTCGGCTCAAGGTTATCGAGCCCATTTTTAGAGCTCAAGTTCGACCTCATGGAAAACAAACAAAGCCCAATCTCGGCTTGTCGCTCATTCGAGCTTGATCTCGATCAGAGAAATATGAGAAGGTAATCAGCAATTAAGAAATGTTAAGATTTAAAACAATTAAATCAAAAGTTAGGTATACATATTTTAAATCTCTTCAACAAGGAGTTTCAGCAAAATGATTCATTCTCATTAGATATGTATATGTTACAGAATACAATGCTTATTGACAACAACAAGAAGCAAAAACATTAAAGACAACATAAAGAATTTAATCTAAGTAGACTCTTAAGATGTGAACACAAGAGCTTGCCGTTGTCCATGCGTATTATTTGATGCATTTCGCTCATGTGTACTCCTAAGACATGCAACGGCTTGAGCGTTCGTCTCGAATGCGTTTATTGTCGCATTCTTTAGGATTTATTCCTAAGCGATAACGCTATATCTGAAGATTTTGATAGTGGGATCTTCATTAATCTTACAATAAAATTTTCGTTTGTAAGATTTGAGTTGATATTTGACATCATCAATAACGGAAAAATAGTTAGGATTTTCTGTGTTAAAAATTTTGATTATGAAAAGATAGGAACAAATTGTTAGACCCTAGAGCTGTAAGTTTTGTTACTCTTAGAACATTTGAACAAGCGAAAGGATGTTTGAGTTGTAACTTTTAGAATATGCTGTGTTGTCTTGAATGCTTGTAGCGTTAATAGAGATTTAGGTAATTCTATTAAAGTTGAAGTTGAAGATCGGCATCAAGCAACAAGAAAAATGTTCAAAGAATATTTTCACAAGCGATACACTTAAAATAATGATCAAAGCGATAACTTTATTCAAACTCAGATTCACACCAAAAGAATCATATATCAAGTCAAGCAAGCGACTAGAAATAAAGGCTCATTAATGCATTTAGTGTTCCAACAGGCATTTAATTCAAATGCATTAAATGTTTATCAAAGCACCAATGTAGATATTGACTTATAAGTCTGGACAACACCACTTTATTGGATGTCAGAGTTTATCAGAATGCAGCAGACTGTCATCTACAACAAAATTTCAAGGATGTATCAACCATCGCCTAACACATATCAAGAGAGTGAAACATACTAACGTGCTTAAAGGAACTCAATGGATCTATTTCAGTGTCTGCCTGTAAATAGAACTTCAAAACCGTAAATCAATATCTGAGACAAAAAAGAAAAAACCGAGAAAGCTTTTATTCAAATCTTCAAGATAAGTTTTAAAACTATCATCGAAATTCATCTCTCAGAAGAATCATATTCCTGAACATCCACATGATATTCAATATACATCTCTTCCTTAGAAGAACAAAACCGAAGTGAATATCATTAAAGTTATTTGAACTTATTCAAATCAAACAAAAACCATTTCTATGTGAAAAAACCTTGTCTTCCTTTCAAACTGCGTGTGAAGAAAAAAGAAGGTTATTTGCTGTATTTCTGAGTGAGAGAAGCAAACCACTAAAAACTTAGAGCGGACACTTGAGTAGCCAATTAATGTCTTCATGATAATCAATTAAGACTTACAAGTTACAACTTGCCTATCAAGTTGCATTTTGGGACCTACCTTACAAACTTGTTGATACTTCAACATGAATACTCGGATAATAGATTGACGATGACATTTGTTTATGGGTGTTTTGATATATTTTTGCAAAATTTAATGGGCAAGATACAATTTTAAATTACAAAAATAAAGTTCTAACATTGATTGAAAAAAGGATTAATGTTGCAACTTTATAGTAATATTGATATTGTTTTCAAAATTTTGTAAAGCATGGGTCGTGGGACTAAAATGAGAATCGTGATATCTCGTGGGTCTAAATTTGCAATTTTCCATCTACGGCATAAGCTCCCACTGCCGTAGTATTCGACTGTCTCTTTTTAATATCAAAGCTTAAGTTTTACAAGTATTACCGAGTTTTTGTAGCCCATTATAGGCTATTTACTATCTGCGAATGATTTAACTAATTGAGACCAATCTTTCTAGTGCATTTTTTTCTATTCCATACAAAGTAGAGAGATTGTTTTGACAACATTCAAAGAACTGTACACTACTTAAGATTAGATATCTGAAACAGCTGATGATGCTATTTATATGATGTGAAATATCTGCAACTAAAATTTCATACTCGCTATATTCTCTGTCATCTTAGAGTATCTAATGAGAGAAAAGAGCAATTCATAAACTGCTCAACCCTACAAATTATTTTTTATTACAAGGAAAAATAGCCAGCAAGACCAAATTAAATCCATAAACTTTTCAAGCATACAAATTATTTTTTTATTACAAGGAAAATTGGCCAGCAAGACCAAATTAAATTCATAAACTTCTCAACCATACAAATTATTTTTTATTACAATGAAAAATGGCAAATTATTAGAAGGAAAAGGACATGATTTATTATGTAAGTGAATACCACAAACAACATGAACAGAAAAACCAAGAGTTACATTTAAGGATAGGCAATAATGAGTGATTCAATAGTATGAATATTTGTGACTGTGTGTTTACTAAAGCCAGCCTGATTGAGAAGATGTACCCATTCTTTATAAGTCCTCTCCTTCCCCTTCACTGTTGCAGCCATCATCACCATATCCAATCCCAATCGAGCACCCGCGTACTCATCCCCCTCTCCGTGTTCATCGATCACCGCATCTACTATCATCACTTTCCCGGTCTCTATCGGGACTGCTTCTTTGCACTTCTTTAGGATATCTATGCAACTTTCATCACTCCAATCATGTAATATCCACTAAACCCAAAATAGATAATGTATTAATTATCTATTATATGCGATTAGATTTTCTATTCCAATTTTGTGTTACATCTTTTGTTCTATTTTTGTAGTGCTGACATGTATTAAAATATATACGCACGTCAGACAAACCTTAATAAATGCATCTAATTAGTACACTGGAATATGAAATTGGAATGGAGAAACTCACATTAGATCTAGACTCTAATATAGTCTAGGTCTAATGGTTAATTTTTTGACTGCGTGCATATATACCCCCTCACGTATTGAGTAGTAGTTACTACGAACTTCATAATATTTGATTTACAAAATGGCAAAA
The DNA here is from genome assembly GCA_963669365.1 of Verbascum thapsus. Taxonomy (NCBI): domain Eukaryota; kingdom Viridiplantae; phylum Streptophyta; class Magnoliopsida; order Lamiales; family Scrophulariaceae; genus Verbascum; species Verbascum thapsus. The sequence continues at coordinate 24,137,340 of OY770105.1, forward strand.
ACACCCCAACTCAGATCCCGAAGAAATTGTAATATGATTTTAAATAGATGATAAATGCTCAAATTTAGGGTATTTCTCTATTTTAAATTGTTGTTCTATCTTTTATTCCATATGTTTAGAGGTTGATACGTATTAAAATATTTTCACGACTGAATCTGATTCATAAATATAATACGTACCATGAGCATGACTGCATCAGCTTTGGGAACCCTTTCAAACATGCTCCCACCCACGAACTCAATCCCATCGATAGGGGGAGCCGTAGAGACAACTTCTTGAAGATCAAAACTAGTCCCACGAATCCATGGAAAAGCCTTACTCAACGACCCGAGAGCCATACCATGGCGACCCCCAACATCCACCATCGTCCCAATGCCTTTGAAAGCCTTGGGACAGTACTCGATAATTGCAGAAACCGTCGATCGAGAGTGACAGGCCATAGCATCAGTAAACACCTGCATATGATTTCCAAATGCAGCATCGGTCCATGTATCCTCACCATCGGCAGCCTTTAAATCAGGGTTTTCTCCACTTCTCAAAGCTTCAGCACTTATGCCACGCACCATTCCTGGCAATTGAAGCATAATGAAAGGCGCCATTTTATCCCTCGTTAAGAGACGAAAGAGTGGTGTAGGACCGTAGGAAATCGAGGATGATGATATTGTGGACTTAAATACGCCATGAAAGGCCAAGAATCTCATGACGCGATAAAGGGGTTCAATAGGGCAGCCAAGAATAGAGGATAGCTCAGAGAGGGATATAGGGCCACCATGGTTTTCCAATATATCGGGTATTTCTAGCTCTGCTGCACATTTCATCGTTATCGTTTTAAGAAATGCGAAAGCGTACTCCCACACATCTGATCGAGCTTGTGAGTCTGCGTCGAGAACCATTTTTATCATTTCTTAAGTTTAATTACTATAGAATTTGCAGCTATATGTAATGAATGAAGATGCTACTTGCTAGTGGTATGAATGCTTTTCAAGACGATGATTATAAATAATTGATGGGATAAGGGTTGTTGCAACTTGTGCATAGATAATAGTTGAGCCCTTCATTCAAAAATATTATAACATACCTAAATTAACAGATCAGATCTGGTGTAATATACACCATACAATTGTGTAAATATTTGAACTATGTTTATGAATAAGCATTTGATTAATGTATTTACACACGAATTATATTAAATATAACAATATTTAATGTTTAATATAATGTGAAGTCATGTACAAAATACTAAAGTAGCATGTGGCTCGTACAATCGTCTAAGTAAATTAGTAATGTTACAGGAAACTTACACTCATCGATCTTCATTTGAAATCACAAAAATGCATTCATTTGCCATTATTACCAAGAAACTAAATTCGAAATAATTTCAAACAACAGAAAATTTAAACTCAAGCACAGGAATATAGTTTGCCCTTTTAAACAATCAAACATTGAAGTATGGAAAATGGGAAGAAAGGGAGAATTGACATTTATTTTGGTTAAAAAAGTGTAGGTAGAGTCGGTTTTGGATTACGTACCCTATTTCTCATTATTCTAATAGGAGAATAGTTATCCTTTATGTAATCATCTATTTAAAAATTAGGAAGTTTTGACTCACATTTAATATATCTTCCCAACAACTCAACTATTGTGCAGCTAAATATAAAATGGTACTTTACTGCTGGCAACAAATTAAAGCAAAATAGTGGAACAAGGCATTCATCATGTTAAAGCTAAGATATTTATCACTTTTGTATAAATAATATTCATTTAAGATTATGTTTTCTAGTGTTGGGTATCGGCTGCCGTCGATTTGAGTTAGCTCAGAAATCCCGAGCTCATTTCTATATTCGATCACACACAGTGTAGCATGTAGGACACTCAGTTTGCATTCACAAAGAATCAAACACCCAAGCCCTAATCACCCCGGTAACACCCTCACAAGAACTCGAACCCGAAACTAGGCGTCACTAAGACAAGTCACTAAGACTATTTTAGAAGAGAGAAAAGCTTTCTATTTACTCTAGTGTTTCTTGGAGTTGTTGGTGTGTCTAAAATGAGTGGGGAGAGCATCCTTTTATAGTGGTAGAAAGGAAACCCAAAGATCACAAGTGAGAAACCAAAGAGACACATTAAAAGGTGAAGAGTCACATGGGGCTTCCAAGGGGTGGTGAACTTGGGTTAATGTGGGGAGAACCAAATGAAAAGTTGGGCCTAACATTTCAACATCTAGTTTATTACTATTTTTAATCTCTTTGGTATTGATCTTTGTATTAATTTTATTTTTTCTTGTATCTTTACATATATTTCTCATTATTAATAATATTATTTATAGTAGTTTTTCTAATCTAATATGATATTAAACCATTGTTTCAAGTCACTAGAGAATTGTAACAAAAGTATTTTAGATGAAATGTAACAAAAAAAGCAGTTCAAAAAATGTGCATTTAATTAGAGAATTGAGGCTAGTAGCTAGAAATAGAATAACTGGGAAATATTTTCAAATACTGGTCGAAAATTTAAAAAAAAAAGTGAGGAAAAAAGACAGAACTACTATTGAAGCACAAAATGAAATTAGCTTCATATTTTTTTTATATGAAAATCGGATAAAATAGGAGAAAAATATAAATAGATAAATGATGCAAACTCAAAATAACTTACATAATACATTGACAAAACTTATTAATGAAAGGACAAGAATGTCATGAGGGGAAAACTGACTAGCTAGAATTGCTTGTATATATTTTCGTAAAACTTTAGATCAAGTAGGTAGGAGAAAGTATGGAAACACGTGAAAATTGAAAATTCGGTAAAATTTCTGGGAACATACAAATTTGAAAAGAACAATACTTTCAAAAGATTTGATATCTCTACAAAGTGTAAATTAATTTCAATCAAGATAACTTATATCTTCAACATATTTGTCAAGGTAACAATTTAATATGCTAATTTGTGCCTTTCCAAATGATAATTCATTATCCTAACATATCACAACTTATAAGATGTTTTAATTTATAAGATGTTTTAAGAAGTTATAAGATGTTTGGTCTTATTTAAAAAAAAAGCTCTCAAGTGTTTGGATAAAAAAAAGGCTATTGGAGTTATAAGATGTTTTCAAATGTTATAAGAGAGAATTTGTGAAATTATAAATAAAAAAAATCGGAGAAGGATATTGTTAGAAAGGAGAAATTAATTAACTAAGGCTGTTATCTCTTTTATGAAATATAAACAACATCCCAAATGTAAGATTTTGAAATAAGTTGAGTTTGACTAACTTATTTCTTATTTGCTTATAAGACCCAAACATCATATTTTTGGGTCTTATAAGATCTTATTAACAAAATTATCCAAACACTTTTATAGAGCTTATAAGCTCTCAAACATCTTATAAGATGTTTAAAAGAGCTTATAAGCTTAACCAAACACCAAGACTCTCCGATATTTCATATGGATGTGAAGTACTAGCGCCAAACCTACAGTTCATTAAGTTATACTCCATAATAGGCATTAGATAGTATAGCTGGGAGCATAAGGTTCGATCAGGTTCGATCACACATCATTGGATATGTTTTGTAAGGAACATAGTAAACTTGCAGCAAAGTTATAGTCAAAATCCATTGGATTGAAGGGGTCCTGTCCCTCACTGGCTCGGGCAAAGTATATGGAATAAATCACTGGAACACAGATAGATTTTGGGTTAGAAATTTCAATTATGACAACATAGGAACAAATTGTTAGACCCATAGATGTAAGTTTCTCTTCTCTTAGAACATTTGTATAAGTGATAGGATGTTCGAGTTGTAATTTATAAAATATGTGTTTTTCGTCTTGTTTTGGTGTATCTTGAACACTTGTAGCGTTAAAAGACTTCTAGGTGAGTCTGTTAAAATTGAGGTTGAAAATTGACATCAAGCGACGAGAAGAATGTTTGAAGAATGTTTTCACATGCTACACACTTAAATATAATGATCTAAGCGACAACTTTATTCAGACTCAGATTCACGCTAAAACATTCATATATATATATATATCAAGTCAAGCAAGCGATTGGAAATTAAAGGCTCGCTCTTGCATTTAATGTTCCAACGATCATTTATTTCAAACGCATTAAATGCTTATCAAAATATTAATGTAGATTTTAACTTATAAGTACGGACAACGCCACCTCATTGGATGTCATAGTTTATCAGAATGTAGCAGATAGTCATCTACAGCAAAATTTCAGGATGAACCAACCACCGCCTAACACATATCAAGAGAGTAAAACGTACGAACGTGCTGAATGGACTTAAGGGATCCATTTCAGTGCCTTCCTATAAATCGAACTTCAAAACCTGAAAACAATATCTGAGATGAAAAGGAAAAACCCAAGAAAGCTTTTATTCAAATCTTCAAGATAAGCTTTAAATCCATCATCGAAGAAAAATCACATCCCTAGACATCCACATGATATTCACTCTTCCTCTCTTACTTAGAAGAACAAAATCAAAGTGAATATCATCAAAGTTATATGAACTAATTCAAATCAAACAAAATCCTTTTCAAATTAAACAAAATCCTTTTCTATGTGAAAAAACATGTCTTCTTTCAAACTGCGTGTGAAGAAAGAAGAATGCCATCTGTAATATTTTTGAGTGAGAGAAGTGTACCACTGAAAATCTTAGAAGAGGCGCTTGAGTAGCCAAGGAGTTCAAGGACTTTAGTTTGTGTTCATTGTATTGAGAAATACTCTGAATGAATTTTCGGATTTAATATGGTAAAATTCCTCCTTTGAATCAGAGAAGAAAGACGTAACTGAAATTACATCACCCAACGAACCTCATAAATCTCTATCTTTATTTACCTTATACTTTATTGAGTTTTGTCTACATTTCATAATATTGTTTCACGCATTAAAGTAAATACACGATTTCCATAGAATCGATAAAGCATTTAAACTCAGTTAAATCGTTAAAGTAAATACACCTCAGTTAAAGTGTTAAACTCTTCCCAAAACTAAAGACTTAATTTTTTTTTTCGGGTACAGATTAACTCTGAACTAAGCTTGAGAACTATAACCTTTGTTGTAGCTCTTAACTCTGTGTTTAAGTTATTTTATGTCCAAGTCTTTAGCTTAAAACCTGTTTAGCTATTAGCGCTGAATATTTTAGCGATCAACCACTAAGCGTGTTATCACGAAAAGTTTTAAGGTTATAAATAACTTTAGGATCTATTCAATTCCCCTTCTAGACCTTTTTGTGTACCATTTAGGACAAAGCCTTTTATAACTTGATTATAATAACTATACACTCCATATTTCATACTAATATTATTGCAATTCTGAATAAAACTAAAATCATAGTTGATCATTTCAAATAAAAAAAATGATCAAAATAATATCGAATCTTAATTTAAATTTAAATTTTGTCATTGTATTTACAATAGAAGCTATTTTACGTTATTATTTACAAATGTGCTTTAGAAACTTCTTGTTAACAAATTTACCAAGTACATTGAAACTAAAGTACAATTGAAATAAAAAATAATAGTAATTAATTAAGTTGTTTTTCAAGTTAAAATTAAGTTCTACCTTATTAGACAGAGTAATCAAAAAACATCATTTGTTATACAAATCTTTGTATAACAAATCTTTAGCTACATAATAATAATTTTTTTTAAAAAATTGTTCTATTAAGTTCGATTCATTCATGAATTTATTATACATACTTATAATCGCTCATACAATATAATATTTTAATGGAGATAAAACTAATCATAATTTCCATGTGCATGTATACTAGTCAAATAAAAGGAAATAAAGTTCGAAATCATCTAATACATAAGTGAACAAACATGATAACAATTCAATGTTATTCTCTAAGCAATGATGCAATTAAGAAAAGATTTTACACAAGAAATATAAATTACTGAAATTTGAATACCGTCTCCTTTGTTGATCCATTTTTCAATATGGGAAGAAACTCTTAAAGTGGGATTGAAATCTCTCCATCTCCTTGGTAGGGAGAGTAACAAGAACATTTACCATCACATCATCCGTCTCAGGAGGAAGCAGAAAACAAATATACTTATTCTGGTCCATCAAAGGGAAGCTATAAACGGGCTTGCCCCATGGGTACACCACCTGCTCAAACCCTAATTTCCACCACGAAGATATAAAGTATTCTCCATTGGGAACCCCTTTATTAATCTCTATCCAATCCAATGTAGATCTTATGTACTCATCTGTCACTCTTTTGACCCCATCTGAAACTTCTACCACGAGCTCAGAAAATAGTGCCTCCTCAATCTCAATGCATTTTAACGAAGCATAAGCATTTATAACTGCGTTACCACAGTAAGAAGGTGGTAGAGATGGACTTAACCTCGGCCTAATATCAACCGCGCAAAGCAATTTGGAGACTCTATCACTTATAACAACTGTGGAGGATAGGGCCTTGCACCGCCATATTAGGGCGGCAACTACATTAAAGCTAGTGATTTTTGTAGTCGTCACTTCTTTATCAACACTGCATTTTGCCTTTTCTTTCAAGTAGTTAATCTGATTTGCGCTTAGCTTGAATATCTTTGATTCTAACTCCTCATGTACGCAATTAGACACCGAAATATTCTTCATTGGAATCAATTCAGGATGTGGGAATGCTACACATGGAGGAGATCTGGCGGCGAGAAGGTGACGATAGGTGTAGGGAATGATAGCTAAGGGTTTGTTCTCCCAAATTTGAGAGGCAACATTTTCCAAAAACATTTTAGCTGCCATTCCATCAAATAACATATGGTTAGTGGACAAAGCCAATGAAAATCCACCACATTTGAATGTAGTCACCTACAAAAATTGAAAAAAAAAATGAACCCTTTTTAGTAATTAACATTTCCTAAGCAAACTTGTCCTCCAATCGAAAGAAATTATAAATTAGTGTATTATTAGTGCCCATTTTTATCAAGGACAAAGTTAATGTAGACAAATTTGTTGAAAATCCAACCCCATGTGGGGAGGAAAATTCCACCAAATCCTTTGTTGAATTTTGTTTTCAAAAATTGTAGGTAGAAACCTTTGTTGAAAATTGTTTTCAAAAATTGTAGATAGGAAAAATGATAAACGTAAGAAAGGTTTCAAATTTGGTAGGAAGAATTTAGGAAGATGAGGTGGAAAAATCGTAATTTTCATCCTCCATTTTCCTATAAATAGAGCTCATTTCCTTTCTGAAATTCATAAGAAAAAAAGAGAGAAGAAAGTGAGAATTCCAATCTAGAGAGATTGAGAGAAATCCACTCTTACGAGTGACGAGAGAAAATAGTAAGGAGAAAATATACGAGAGAAAAATACTCTATTTTTCTATTACTATTCCAAGTTTTAAACTTGATGTACTTTTTGTAATCCAAGAGACACACTCTTGAAAAATTGATTATCCCCTATTTTGTTTAGGGAGAATTTGTGTAAACCCATTATTGATATAGCGGAGGTTTTCGACTTCGGTCCCGTGGTTTTTTCCCGATTTGGGTTTTCCATGTTAAAATTCGTGTCTTATTTTTCTTTTTCTCGCCCATTTCACTCTACAATTATATCAACTTGATTTATCCCATTTTTTATCCAGTTAATGGGAAAAGAATTTTATCACTTCCGTTGTGCTGGTGGTATTATAATTAGTGCCACTATTTCCCAACAAGTGGTATCAGAGCCACGTGTATTTGAGTTAACGGATCAAAAATGGAGGAATCGTCGTCTATCGGCGGGATGTTCAAGTTGAACGGATCTAACTACTCAATATGGAAACCGAGTATGTTAGATTTATTATATTGCAAGGACTTGTTCTTGCCATTGCTTGGTGATGCATCCAAACCAAAAGATATGAGTGAAGGTGAATGGAAAATCTTGCACAGGAAAACGGTCGGTTACATTCGACGTTTTCTCGATCACAATATTTTTCATCATTTCGCTAATGAGGAAAAAGTGGATGAGTTATGGAAAAATATTGAGGCTATGTTTGAAAGGAAAAATGCTTTAAACAAAGCCTTTGTGATTAGAATAATTGTCCGACTACGGTACAAGGAGGGTGCAAATATGACTGAGCACCTTAATACTTATCAGGGCTTAATAAATCAATCAAGCACCATGAAAATACCTCTTGATGATGAAGTAATTGCTTTATTGTTGCTCAGTTCATTACCTGATAGTTGGGACACACTCGTCGTGTCGCTCAGCAATTCCGCTCCGAATGGAGATTTGACTTTGCAAGTGGTCAAAGATTGCCTTCTAAATGAAGAGTCCAGAAGAAAGGAGCAGGCGTTCAGTACCGACCAAACCTGCTCAGTACCGACCAAAATGCGCTGGTGACTGAAAGTTCTGACAGACGAGAAAGAAATAAAAACAGAGGTCCTCAAAACTAGAGAGACAAATCTAGAGGAAGGTCAAAGGTCAAGAAAGATTTCAAATGCCATTATTGTGGTGGTCCAAATCACTATGAGAGAGATTGTAGAAAAAAGAAAAGAGATCAAAATAATGGAAATAATGAAAATAGGAAAAATGACACTACAACTATTGCAGCTGATGGTGATGTTGTCATTATCTGTGATGACGCATGTGTCAGTTCATCTTGCCAAGAAACTGACTGGATCATTGATTCCGGAGCCCCATATCATATCACGCCAAACAGAGATATGTTCACATCATACACCAGTGGCAACTTTGGCAGAGTCAGAATGACCAATCATGGTGTGACTGAGGTTGTCGGCATGGGAAACATTATCTTGGAAACCGACACAGGATGCCGACTCACTCTTAAAGATGTCAGACATATTCCTGATATCCGACTCAACATTATTTCCACTGGCAAGCTAGACGATGATGGCTATGTCAGTAACTTTGGTGAAGGAAAATGGAAGCTTACCAAAGGCTCTCTTATTGCTGCAAAGGGTAAGAAAACGAACTCGCTCTATCTTATGCAAGCAAAGTTATCCAATGGAGAGGTGAATGCAGTAGCAGTCAATAGTTCCTCCATTGAGCTGTGGCATAAACGACTTGGACATTTGAGCCAAAAAGGAATGCAACTTTTGGCCAGGAAGAAACTCCTTCCAGGCGTGATGGGTACAGAGTTTCAAACTTGTGTTGATTGTTTAGCTGGAAAACAACACAAAGTTGTTTTCAAGAATTTCTATCCCTCTAGAAAGACACATCCTCTGGACTTGGTACATACTGACGTATGCTATATGAAAGACAAAACACTTGGTGGTGCAGTGTACTTTGTCACTTTCATTGATGATTATTCCAGAAAAGTCTAGAGTTATGCGCTGAAAACTAAAGATCAGGTCATAACGGTCTTTAAGGATTTTCACGCTAAAGTGGAAAGAGAAACTGGAAGAAAGCTGAAGTGTATTCGTTCAGACAATGGTGGTGAATACCAGGGTTCATTTAAACAGCACTGTCGTGACCATGGTATCAGGCTTGAGAAGAGGGTTCCTAAAACGCCTCAATACAATGGTGTGGCGGAGAGGATGAATAGGACAATTTGTGAGAGGGTCAAATGCATGTTATCCCACTCAAAATTGCCTAAATCATTTTGGGGTGAAGCAATGAGGACTGCAGTTGATTTGATCAACCTTTCTCCATCAGCTCCTTTGGATGGTGACATTCCAGATAGAGTTTGGTCGGGGAAAGATGTTTCCTACAATCACTTGAGAGTGTTTGGCTGCAAGGCGTTTGTTCACATTCCAAAAGATGAAAGATCCAAGCTTGATAACAAAACCAAACCGTGTATCTTCTTGGTCTATGGCCATGAAGAGTTTGGTTACAGACTATGGGACCCGGTTACAGACTCTGGGACCCGGTGAACAGAAAAGTCATCAGAAGTAGAGATGTTGTGTTTCTCGAGGAACAAACATCTGACGAGACGAAACAGAGCAAGATGACAGAATCTTCTCAAGAAGTCGTTCCTGATGACTTAGACTCAGTTTTTCCACCTACGACTCAGGATCACGGGGGAGATGTACAACATGAGCAAAATGATATAACTGATGTCGAGCCAGTTGATAATCAGTTGCCATCTGTACAGACTGATGATCAAGTTCCACCACTAGAGTCAACAGTTAGAATGTCCACCAGACCAAGAATTCCTTCTACCAGGTATAATCCACATGAGTATGTGTTACTCAGCGATGAGGGAGAACCCGAGACTTACTCAGAAGCCATATCACATGATCAGAAAGATATGTGGATGGAGGCTATGAAAGAGGAGATGAAATCTTTACAAGAAAATCATACATATAACTTAGTAAAGCTGCCTAAAGGCAAGAGAACACTCAGAAACAAATGGGTGTACAAATTGAAGAATGAGGAACATAGCTCACAACCCAGATATAAAGCAAGGCTGGTTGTGAAGGGTTTCAATCAGAAAAAAGTGTTGATTTTGAAGAAATTTTCTCACCAGTGGTGAAGATGTCTTCAATCAGAGTTGTTCTAGGGATTGCCGCCAGTCTCAATCTGAAAATCGAACAACTTGATGTGAAGACCGCATTTCTTCATGGTGATCTTGATGAAGAAATCTATATGGAGCAGCCGGAAGGGTTCAGAGTCAAAGGAAAAGAAAACCTAGTTTGCAGGTTGAAGAAAAGCTTGTACGGTCTAAAGCTGGCTCATAGACAGTGGTACATGAAATTTGACTCATTCATGACGAACCATGACTACAAGAGAACCAGCTCGGATCATTGCGTATATTTCAAGAAATTCTCAGATGGAGAATTCATTATTCTGCTGTTATACGTAGATGACATGCTGATTGTAGGTCATGATAGCAACAAGATTGACAAGCTAAAGAAAGAACTTGGGCAGTCTTTTGCAATGAAAGATTTAGGGCCGGCTAAACAGATTCTTGGAATGAAGATTTCAAGGGACAGGTCTACCAAAAAGATCTGGTTATCTGAAGAACGATACATTGAGAAAGTTCTTGAAAGATTCAACATGAGCAAATCTAAAGCGGTGAGTACTCCACTTGCTGGTCATTTCAATCTCAGCGTTACCCAATGTCCCACAAGTGAAGAAGATAAACAAGAGATGAAGAAGATACCATATGCTTCTGCAGTTGGCAGTTTGATGTATGCTATGGTATGTATTAGACCCGATATTGCTCATGCTGTTGGTTTAGTGAGCCGTTCTCTGTCAAATCCTGGCAAGGATCACTGGAAAGCAGTGAAGTGGATCTTAAGGTATCTGAGAGGCACCTCGAGATTATGTTTGAGATTTGGTGATAACCAACTTATTTTAGACGGGTACACAGATGCAGACATTGCTGGTGATATAGACTCTAGGAAGTCTACATCCGGATACTTAATGACACTCGCAGGGGGAGCTATTTCTTGGCAATCCAAACTTCAAAAATATGTAGCATTGTCCACAACAGAAGCTGAATACATTGCTGTGACAGAAGCATGTAAAGAGTTATTGTGGTTAAAGAAGTTTCTAGAAGAGTTGAACTTGAAGCAAGAAAATTACACGCTCTACTGTGATAGTCAAAGCGCGATCCACTTGAGTAAAAATTCAACTTTTCCCTCAAGGTCAAAACACATCGATGTGAGATATCATTGGATTCGGGATGTTCTCGACAAAAGGTTGATGCACCTGGATAAAGTGCATACTGATGATAACGGCGCAGATATGCTCACGAAATCTTTGCCAAGAGAAAAGCTTGAACTTTGTCGAAGCAAAGCGGGCTTGGTTGTGTCCCCCACATGAGTTGGAGGGGGAGAATTGTTGAAAATCCAACCCCATGTGGGGAGGAAAATTCCACCAAATCCTTTGTTGAATTTTGTTTTCAAAAATTGTAGGTAGAAACCTTTGTTGAAAATTGTTTCAAATGTAGGTAGGAAAAATGATAAACGTAAGAAAGGTTTCAAATTTGGTAGGAAGAATTTAGGAAGATGAGGTGGAAAAATCGTAATTTTCATCCTCCGTTTTCCTATAAATAGAGCTCATTTCCTTTCTGAAATTTATAAGAAAAAAAGAGAGAAGAAAGTGAGAATTCCAATCTAGAGAGATTGAGAGAAATCTACTCTTACGAGTGACGAGAAAAAATAGTAAGGAGAAAATATACGAGAGAAAAATACTCTATTTTTCTATTACTATTCCAAGTTTTAAACTTGATGTACTTTTTGTAAACCAAGAGATACACTCTTGTAGAATTGATTATCCCCTATTTTGTTTAGGGAGAATTTGTGTAAGCCCATTATTGATATAGTGGAGGTTTTTGACTTCGGTCCCGTGGTTTTTTCCCAATTTGGGTTTTCCACGTTAAAATTTGTGTCTTATTTTTCTTTTTCTCGCCCATTTCTCTCTACAATTATATCAACTTGATTTATCCCATTTTTTATCCAGTTAGTGGGAAAAGAATTTTATCACTTCCACTGTGCCGGTGGTACTATAATTAGTGCCACTCTTTGCCAACAAAATTAATGTAAAAACCTAGTGTAAAGGTCAAAAAGAAAATTAAAATAAATAGGACCTGAAAAATGCAGAGTGGTTTATCATCATCATTAAATAGGGTTTGAAGAGCAAGGTGCTTATATCCGGGGTGTGGATACACCAAGTCCCCTATTTCATCAACTGAAATCTCTGAAGATGCTATCACAAAACCAGCTCCCCATGCATTGCAGTCGATCTCCAGCCGGCCGGACTCGTGGTTTTGCCTCACTTTTCCGGCAGCAAAATCGTATGGCACAAGGACTTTCTCCACGGCAATCTTCAACTTTCCGGCCACCGTTTCCGGTGGGAAATCAGGGTTGGCAGAAAAGAAATGAATACTTGCAACATAAAAGTTGAAGTTTTGGTCAAGATTCGAAAGAAAACAACATTTTCTTTCGGGTTTTTGATCACTTGGAAAGACGAGGGTGGAGTTAAGAAGCTTGACCTTAAGGTCTTGCATGGTAGGTTTAAGAGGAAAATCTGGGCAGCTTTTTGTTTCCATATTTAGCAATTTCTGAATTAGGGTTCGAAGTAGTTATAGTTGTACTTTTTTTTGTGGCCACACAATTTATTACTCTACATTGCTCGAAATGGATTGATTCACAGTTTGAAAAGGGACGCCTGTGATCTAGGTCCCATGCTACATATTAAATATTGCATGCCTACTTGCATGACTGTTCCTTGTTAATTAGAGTGTTATTTTTTAATTTTTATTATTCCATTTATGTATTAAATATTGCATGTCTACTTTCCTGACTTTTGATTGGCAACCGTATTTTTTATAATAATTATTATCCTTCATCATTTGAAGGATAAGAAATGAGTTAGATAAGACTTGCGAAATTTCGAGATACGATAATAATTATATCTGAACGGAATATAAATGCTGTTGGTGGAGGTTGAAAATTATTGATGGACTTCTTTAATATAATAATTATAATAATAATAATAATAATAATCATAATTGATGGTTTTTCTGAATATGAAAAAAATGATTAATCGTTATGGATTCAACAATTAACAGCTTAGGTCATTTTGTTTATGTTTTTTGAGTTAGATTTTTTAGGGGAAAAAATGCGTAACATCGAAAAGGACGTGAGAATTATGTAATATGTAATGTTTGTTTATGTTTTTAAAATTTGTAAAATATTGTTTGATATATGATTTGTTAAATAAATGTGATTGTTATTTATGTGACAATTATGTGAATAATAAATAAAAAATAAAAAAATTAGAACATATGAAAGAGAAAAAAATAATTATTAGAATAAATCATTTTAATGGATGATTGTATGAAATGATTGATATTGTGATTTATAGGTTGCTGTTTTACTGGAAATTTTAACAATAAAGTTGAAAAAACTATTATTAATAATATTAAATAATAATAGCGTAAAAGTTGTTAATGCTATGTTATCATGCAAAGATTGGACATTGGACATAACACGATACAAATACATAAGACATGATATTTTTCAATTTAAAACTTTGATATAATCATAGATATTACCTAAATGTCCATACATAGACTATTGGCAAGAATGGATCTTAACGAACTAGCTCGAAAGAAGTCTTTTTAGTTTTTTTAATTGATAAATTCTCTAAACAAAACTCCCAATTCTCCAAAATTTCAACATCCACAACAAAAAAAATGCCCAAAAGTACAAAGGACCTTTCAAATTACACCCATTAAAAGATAAAAATAGGCTACCCTTATAACTAACTGGCAAAATACGAATCAGTCTTATTCCAATCTTAAAGACTAAAGTCATATTTATATACAACTAGAAGAAGAATGAAAGGCAACTAATTTAGATATGGCAAACCATAACAAATAAGGTAAATCATATCAAATCCTAATAATGGTAAATCATATCAAATCTCAATACCCCCCTCAAGTTGGAGCATGCGTAGGATGAACGCCTAACTTGCTAAGGAGAAAATCAAATTGCTTCTTTCCAAGAGCCTTTGTAAAAAAATCCGCTAGTTGATCGGTGGTCGAGACATGTGAAGGTCGAATTAGATGTTCAGCTATTGCATCTCGGACAAAGTGACAATCCACTTCAATGTGTTTGGTGCTTTCGTGAAACACCGGATTTTGAGCAATGTGAAGAGCAGATTAACTATCACAAAATACCGACATAGCGTCCTTGGTATGAACTCCGAGACCAGCCAACAAACCCTTGAGCCATTTGAGCTCGCACTTGAGCATTGCTAGGGCACGGTATTCCACCTTGGCTGACGAACGGGAGACTGTATGTTGCTTCTTAGTTTTCCAAGAGATGGGCGAGTTGCCAAGTTGCACGAACCAGCCGCTGAGGGACCGTCGGGTGAGAGGACAACTAGCCCAGTCAGAATCGCACCATCCAGATATACGAAGATCATTATCAGCAGCCAAAAAAATTCCTCGACCCGGATTCTCTTTGAGGTACCAAACCACACGGACTGATGCATCCCAATGTTCAATTCGCAGCTCGTGTAGAAATTGAGACAGAATGTGAACTACGTATGACAAATCCGATCGTGTTACTGCCAAATAAACAAGGCGTCCAACAAGTCTCCTATACTTCTCGTGGTCATCCAGTAGAGGTCCCTCAGCATGACCCAAACGATGGTTTTGCTCGATGGGGAAGGGCGACGGCTTGGAACCAAGGAGACCAGTTTCACCAATAATATCCAAGGCATACTTCCGTTGTGATAAGAATATGCCATCCGCCCCTCTTGACACCTCGATCCCTAAGAAGTATTTTAACTTTCCGCGATCGTTCATATGAAAATAGCTACTCAAATATTCTTTGAATGAGCAATTGCTTTGGTATTATTTCCGAAAATGACTAAGTCATCCACATAAACGAGAATGTGTAGGCGAACGTCCCCACTATGCAATGTAAATAGCGAGTAGTCGTAGTAAGACTGAGTAAACCCATAATTTTTCAGTGCTTCAGCTAGTTTAGCAAACCAACACCAAGGGGCTTGCCGAATACCATATAGTGATTTTCGGAGGTGGCACACGAGCTCAGGCGTGCTAACTTCAAACCCGGGAGGCAGCCGCATGCACACTTCCTCATCGAGATCACCATGCAAAAAAGCGTTGTGCACATCTATTTGATGAAGTTTCCACTGCTTAGCCGTGGGCTGCCACGGCTAGGAATGTTCGAACAGTGACCGTTTTGGCCACGGGGGCAAATGTCTCCCCATAATCAATTCTTTCTATCTGATGGTTGCCAAAAACAACAAGACGAGCTTTTGAGCCTCTCGATACTGCCATCAGCGTGATATTTGATTTTGTATACCAACTTACACCCGAGAGCCTTCTTTCCCGGAGGTAATCGCTCCATAGTCCAAGAACCATTTTTCTCGAGTGCCCGAATTTCATTGCGCATAGCATCTCGCCATCCGGGATCGAGAACCGCTGCTTTGAAGCTATTGGGTTCTTCTCCGGCTGTAATAGCTGCAAGAAAATATCTATAGGGAATAGAAAAATTATCACAATTCACAAAACTCGCGATAGGATATGGGTTACCTGAGGATACCGGAGGTGTAGGCGAGCATTGAGATGACTATTCTTTCCAAACCGTATTTGTGACATAGTCCCGAAGAAGAACTGTGGGTTTCTTGATTCTCTGACCTTTTCCACCGTTAACTGATTCCGTGTCCATTCCCAAAGCAGGGTTGTTTCCGTTTTCACCGGCCGAGCCTGAGGAGTCGATCCCGGTTGCAGACTCATTCGATGTAGTTGGCGCGGCTGCCTCACCCGAAATCGTGACGGCCCCCCTTTCATCTTTTTGGAGGGGGCCGAAGTCGGCCAAGAGGTCATCGAACCGCGGAAATGGGGCGGTAGGCGACACTTCTCGAGAGGCAAGATCCTTGTATGGAATAATATGCTCATAAAACACAACATCTCGAGATACGAAAAACGATTCGGTATCAAGGTCATATAATTTCCATCCTTTCGTGTCTAAGGGATAACCTACGAAAATGCACTTGCTACTTCCTTTTGCGAATTTATCCCCATTCTGGTTTGATTGTGTGCATAACATAAACAGCCGAAAACACGCAAAGTATCATAAGACGGTTTCTTGCCAAAAAGACGTTAATATGGAGTAGAGTTATCCAAGATAACAGACGGTGTTCTATTTTTCAGATAACATGCACTCAAAACACATTCTCCCCAAAAACGAGTGGGTAAATTAGCTTGGAACATAAAAGCGCGTGCAACATTTAGTATATGTCGATGTTTTCGCTCGACTCTACCATTCTGTTGAGGAGTGCCTACACACGAAGTTTGAAAGATAATTCCATTTTTCTTAAATATTCAGATAAACGCTTAAATTTAGTTCCATTGTCGATGCGAACCATTTTTACCCTTTTACCAAATTGATCAAAATTGATAATCAATTAAGGCCAAAAAATCCAAAAACACATCAGTGACCTCTGTCTTGGAAGCGAGTAAATAGACCCAAATCGCACGTGAATAATCATCAACTATAGTTAAAAAATAAATAGCACCACAAGTCATATTCCAATCTCAAACAAATATGTGAAAGTGTGGTTCACAGGTGATGCGGGATCAAATTAAGATGTCATGTGAACAACACTGGGGATGAGATTCAACCCGACTCACGACAAACCAGATTAGATATTTGTTGATAATGAGTTGCACTTGATGATATCAAGCTGCCTACGTACCTACATTGATAGGAGAATCAAGCCTCTTCATAGTTCGAGATGATTAGACTCTCTAATATTTGAGAGCTGGAAATGCGGATAATTCTCAGAATGATTAGAATGCGATTAATTAATTACCTGAGGTGATATTTATAACCACTTGTTTGGGTCATATGTCACGCCCCAATTTTTGGGCCGCGTGATGGCCATGTCTTTAAGCCTATAGAGCTCGAAGACACGTAGCCCAGAGAATCAAAGCAACTAAATCATCCATTTTTATTGAAAACCAAAACCGAAATAAATAAACTAATATTCTCAGAACGAGTCTTTAATAACACTAATAAATCATAATCAAAATTTATTCGTACTCAAATGAAATTTAAACGACCAATCTTCACCACCCCCAAAATTTTTCTTCGCCTTCGTCTGACTCAACTAAAGTTTCTGCATGAATTTAAAATAGTGGGTGAGTGACAAAATCACCCCGTAAGTAGTTCTTACACCTCCTATCGACCTAGAGCACGTTAGATACATATAGTTATATATATTTCAAATCGAGTGAAAATAAAATTTTACGATTTAAAAATATACTTTTCATGAGAATAAACTTTGCAATACATGAAACCATTCATAAAACATATGATCATATTTGTAAGCAATTCACATACTAATAACACATTGTCAATTATTTTCAAAGAATGTAAATCGATTCAAGAAGTATTCTAACCTAGTCAGTAACTTGATCAAGTCCTAGCTGTTCATCCCGCTAGGTAGGCCAGATCGCCGCAGTAGGCTCAAAGGTTCAGACACTGCTATTAATTCGCCGCATGAGGCTCAAAGGTTCAAATACTGTATATTTAAAGCCCTACAGCAGGCTCGGAATTGATTCCTTACTGACAGATACCAATACTTCAGAGCATACGAATCATTCAAAAATCTCAAAAGAAAACCTTTCTTTTTCATAAAGCAGATCACATAGTAGCATTTTTATATATACGAAAAACGAAATAGCATGCTCAAGACCAAGTTGTATATACGAAAATAACTTTGAAACATAGTACGATATTTTGATTAAAAGAGTTTTAAGAAAAAACATAGAAGGGAAAAACCACTTACTACGAAACAATGCCTTTAAGTTACCGTCTCCGATTCTTCTTCTACGGAAATTTCTAAGCCTAAAAGACGATCCAGAGAAAGAATGAGAGAGGTGTGAATTTTCGTATGTGGGGTTCGGGGGTGTATTTAGGGGTCTTTAGGGCTTAGATGGTAGAGTTTGAGTAGGTTTCTAAGTCCCTAATGGATTAGGTATGATATTGTATACTTAAATCTAATAGATATGGTTGTTTCATGGAGATATGCTTCTCAAAAATAACACTAAAATATGCATCCGAAAATTACCATATAATTAGGAAGGTTTGGGGTGAAATCCTAATTGTAAATAGGTATTTACGTATAATATTATAATAATACAAATAAAAAAAATAAGTATTAGTTAATATTTAGTTGGATATATTATCTTAGGATCGGGTATTACATCATAGTTCGCCCCGCCGGACTTGGGCCCTTATCATATTAAATCATGGCCCACTAAATCATTTGACAATTTATGGGACTAATTGACTGAAAATTATTAAATTACGAAAGTGTCCCGTGTTCTAGCTGGACCCATCACGAGGTATGCTAAAATGTGGCTTCAATGCCCTCATTGGTGACCACTATTATCATTTTTGCATTATTATAATAATTATAATTTATGGTTTTTCTCAGTAAGGAAAAAAAAGATTACTCGTTATACATTGACTCTCTCGTTTAATGTAAATTATAATTTTACCCGCGGACCACTGATAAGAATTTGCATAGAAATTTTATTAATTGAAAACAAGAAAAATTACAATTGTCACCATTACCTTAAACGCCTCCACCAAAATTACGAACTTGAAGTACAAAGCAAAACAATTGCAAACTTATACTAGTTTATAATGTTGAAGGACCAATTATCAGCCAAAGGACTAAGCTACCAAATGTAAAATACACTAGAATTAATTGCAAATTGAAGAAGGTAATATTTTAAAATTCTCACCCCTAATATATGAAATTTGTCCTAACAAATACAAGAGCTTTTTATTGGTTTGATAATAACATCTGTATTTGCAAGAACTTGGGCTTTTAAACAATATTAAATTTGAAAAGAAAAATGTAAAAAAAGTGAAATTGAGTTTATTTAAAAGAAAGTTGTTTGTAATTGCTGAAGACATGATTTTATATTTAGCTTATTTTCTAAAAAGAAATCAGAAAAGCAGAATCATAAACTTAAATTACACCAAAAGTTTATAATCACTTTTTTAAGCTTTTGCAAAGAGGGATAACAAGGCCTCATATAATTTATCATTTCTCAAACACGGTGAAATTTTTAATGGACTTGGAATTAGAACTGGTTTTTTTAGTAATGGTCATAGAACTGGATCCGTCGGATCCA
Organism: Verbascum thapsus; assembly: GCA_963669365.1. NCBI lineage: Eukaryota > Viridiplantae > Streptophyta > Magnoliopsida > Lamiales > Scrophulariaceae > Verbascum > Verbascum thapsus. The sequence continues at coordinate 24,156,923 of OY770105.1, forward strand.
ATCCGTGGATAATTGTAACTTTTATATTGCTTTTTTGTGTGTTTTTTTTTTCTTTTCAATTTAGCATGTTACTTATCTAAAAAATAAATTTATATATAACCAATAACATAAATCACAAAAATGGTAGTAAGATGAAATCAAATCAAACTATATTAATACCAATTGGAGAATTTAGCCAAAAAAATAATTAAAATAAATAAAATACTTTCAAAATAAATTGATTGACTAAGAGAATAACGTACAGATTCGATAATGAGTCAAAAATTATTATTAATCAAACTCAACACCTGACTAAAACCAAAGAGATAACAAAGTTAACAATTGTTTATCATAAAGATTTCAGAATGTATGAAATAGATGAATTAAATCTGGTTGTAAAGTTTTGTTCACCGGAAAAAATTTAGAGTTGGAATGAATTATTCTCTGTGCGGGATAAGAGAAAAATAAAAATTATTATTAATCAAACTCAACACTTAACTAAAACCAAAGAGATAACAAAGTTAACAATTGTTTGCCGTAGATATTTCAGAATGTCTGAAATAGATGAACTAAATATGGATGTAAAGTTTTGTTCACCGGAAAAGTGTGGCTACGGCATAAGAGAATATAGAAAAAACCCTTCGCGTCTTTCACGTTCCATTGAAGAAGAATGTATTGGTGGGATAATGGAGAATATTATGGGATATAGTTAAGATCACGTTAGGGTTAGGAAGTAAATAAATTAATTAATGTATAAATTAAATAATTTATGGAAAGTGAATAATTTATTGATAAACATAAAATATAACTACTTTATGAATAAAATAAATATTTTTCTAATTAAAATAATTCTAAATTTTAGAAAATTAGGGTTAAGGAAAAATTGTGCTATAATATAGTAGAAGATATGGGATTAAAATATAACACATGAGGAGAGGAGCATACATGGAAAACTCATGTGATGCGATTGACTTGTAGACTATTAAAAACACTTTTCTTCACTAACCTTTGCAACTTTAACAAACAAGACAGATAGGTGTAAATTAGGGAATGGATTTTTGGTATATATTTGGCCCTTTACAATTTTGTTCAATTTGTTATAAGATTCCCACTTGATTTACTGTAACTTAAAAAAAATTTTTTTTTTTTTTTTTTATTTATTTTTTGGATGACGAGTCACTGAAAATTTAATGGTAAACTAAATTAGTAAACATTTTTTTTGGTTTCTAAGAATTAACAATTTTGTGTATATGAGTGATACATGATATAAGTAATATAATTCGTATATAAGTGCATAGATGCATTAATACCCTGTAAAGAAAATTGGCCAAAAATATTGACTAGCGTAGTTTATTGTGATAAAATTTCACATGGGATTAAATATAAGAACTTTTTTAAAGTTCAGTTGTACAAGAAGTGTATAATTAATGGGATCAAATCTTAGTGAATATCACATAAGTTCCGATGAAATTTATAAGTTATTTTCTTAGAGGGAAAATTAAGTGTCGAAAAATGTGTTTTTTGGTGCGAAAATTAAGTGTCGTAAGATATTCGAATCTCAGAACATCCACTTCAGATATTTATTCATCTCTTTTTTAGAAGAACCAATTCTTAGTGAATATCACATAAGTTGTTCGATTGTTTATCAAAACAAACAAATCCCTTTCTGTGTGAAAAAATAAATACTTCCTATCAAATTGTGTGTAAGGAAAAAAGAATGATATCTACTTATTTCTGAGTGAAAGAAGTGGACCACTAAAGATCAAAGAAGTAGTAAAGGAGCTCAAGTCATTTAGTCTTCCATTCATTGTATTAGAGAAATCTCTCTGTGATTCTAGATATTTATCGTAGTGAATTCCATCATAAAATCGAACAAAAAGGACATAGTTAGGATTAAATCACCTAGTATGAATTACCAAACTTTGCGTGAATTTCTTCTTACTAGCATTTCATCACCAAACTTGCAACTTTAACAAACAACACCGAGAGGTGTAAATTAGGGAAATGACATTTTTGGTTATATTTGGTTCTTTACAATCTTGCATTAATTTCTTATTGAGATTCTCACATAATTTAATATAAATTCTAAAAAAAATCACATTTGCTTTCAACCAAATTTGTTATTCAGCTAAATTAGTAAACATTCAAATTTTATGAATGAACATTTAATATAATTCGTATAGAAGTGCTTAGACAAGTGTATAATTAAGGGTAAAGTGCACTTCACCCCCTCAAAAAAATTATATTTTGCACTTTCCCCTCAAAAAATATAAAACAGAGACATCAGACCTTAAAAATTTGATATATGCATCATTTGGCCCCAATTACTATTTTCTGGCCAAATTTTGATCTTAAATCATTTAAATAGTTTTTCCGTCAAGGCCATTATTATTTGTATTATTTTCCATGATTCTCTCACATACATAAATTTGAATCGAAACCGTTGTACTTCTCTAACATATCATATTAGCTAGGGTTACAAAATTCTCACTATGATATCATTCTGCATATAAAGAATTGCAAGAAAAAGTTTATCAAAATAGTAACTCACAGCAAATGAATGATAAGATTTTGTTGAGAATTTTGCAACCCTAAAATGATATATTAGAGAAACACAATGGTTGTGGGCCAAATCCGAGCATGTGATAGAATCACGGGAAAATCATTTAAATGATTTTTGATCAAGATTTAGCCGGAATATAGTAATTGGAGCAAAGTAATGCATATATCAAATTTTAGGGGGTGATGTCTCTTTTTTGTATTTTTAAGAGGGAACATGCAAAATAGAAGTTTTCGAGGGGGGTGAGATGCACTTTAACCTATAATTAACGAGACCAATTTTGAAAAATGCCAAACATATGCAATCAAAAATGCAATTTCTCGTGTAATGACTTGCCCCCATTTTACTTTGCGCTCATTTAATATGGATTTCACATAATTAGTCATATGAGTTTTAGGATATTTCACATATGGTGGCAATAAATTTTTTGTCCAATTTAATTATCAACTTTGTAATTCAATATTTTAACTTTTTTTTGAATAATCATTAGGTTTATTGATTTACACACGAATTATATTAAATATAACGATATATATTAAATATAATGTGAAGTCATACAAAGGTCATACAATATGAATCAAACATATTAAATGAATTAGAAACCAAATACATGTTATTATTTTCAACAAAAGTAAAAAAAGGAATTAAATACAGATATCTTCTGATCTAACAAAATGCAAAACATGACCAATACAAAAACAATTTTGCAAGATGAAATCAATTCAAACTCAAATGAGAAAGTAATACAACAAAGATACAGATATTGATTGATTTTTAATAATTTTTATTATTCCATATATAATCTGAAAAGCTCTTAAATTAGATATTGTCGAATGGACTGGGATCTATGGAAGTAAGAAGTGTAAGCTCTTCAATATCATCAAAGGCTCTCATATATTGTTGTTCAAGAGTTACCCATGCTTCTACTCCATTTCCTTTCTTAGTATCCATTAACCACACATAATTCATATATGGAGATTCCGTATCATTGCCTTTCAAACAGCAATTATTCAACCAAATGGGCTTTCCCCAACCAAAATCCAGGTCGTAAAGACCAAAATTACACCAGCTTGACACAAACAAAATCTCTGCAACATCTTTGTTATAATGTGTAGCCAACTTCATTTCATCAAGATTTTTAAGATACCCTGAAAACCCATCATCCCCATGCATTCTCATTATTAGAAAGATATAAGTGGAAGTTGTCTTTTACATAATGACACTTCTATTAGAAGTTGCTAGTGGTATAAATATATCTCTTTTTTGGTTACTGTACAACACAATTGAGAAATAACAGATTATTTTTTTCCCTCTTTCAATCGTCTTCTATCTTCTGTAATATTCTTCACATGTCCATGGATCTTGGTTTCTTGACATGGTACCAGAGCTTCGGTTCATTGTTCATCTTGGAAAATTAATTCTCCGGTTTTTTTCTCTCAATTTTTTTTCCTCTCTTCCGCTGCTTCTCTTTTCTTGAAACAACATGACGGTGACGGAAAATCCGAGTTCTTCCGGCGAACCTGCACAATCAGGAACCGAATTTCAAGAAAAGACACACAATACTCCGAAAATCGATCATCAAGATCCATTATATGTACATCCATCCGATACGCCCAATCTGGACCTTGTGGCTGAAGTACTCAAAGGATCGGAAAATTATAGCGTCTGGAGTAGAGAAGTAATTGTGGCATTAGAAGCTAAAAACAAGATTGGATTTATCGACGGAACGTGTCAACCACCAGCACAGGATTCTTACAAATACCCCCACTGGAAGCGATGCAATGCATTGGTAAGATCGTGGATACATCGATCTATATCTCGTGAACTTATACAATCTGTGGTATATTGTGAATCTGCATACTTGATTTGGATTGACCTCAAAGAGAGATTTGATAGGATAAATGGAGCGAGATTGTATTCACTCTATAAACAGATCAACACTATAACACAGGGAGCCAATTCAGTTTCTGAGTATTATTCGAAACTTAGACAACTTTGGGAAGAATATGATTCTCTCACACCCGCACCCTCTCAAATTCTTTCAAAGGAATATGTTGATTTTTGCTCTAACCTAAAAATGATGCAATTCCTAATGGGGCTTGGTGAGAGTTACAGCAATATTAGGTCACAAATTCTGATGATGAACCCCCTACCGAACCACGGACAAGTGTATTCCATGGTATTGAATGAAGAAACTCAAAGGGAAATCAATATGACCTCTGTGAAGATTGAAAACTCTATTGCTCTACAATCCAGTTCCTCTCAACTGAAAGTTGTTGACAAAACCTCTTTATATTGTGACCACTGTGAGTTCAATGGCCACACACGGGAAACATGCTTCAAAATTCATGGTTATCCCCCAAATTGGAATAGAGGAGGCCGTAGAGGTGGCCGTAGGAGTGGATCAAGAGGAGGTAGAGGTTCATCTTCAACTGGAAAAGGCTATAATGCCAACAATGCTGATGCTGCTCAAAACAGAGGAGAAACTGATGATGGAAAAGGCTATAATGCCAACAATGCTGATGCACCAAATTTGAATGCACAACAGTGCCAGCAGCTAATACAGCTGATTAACTCAATGAGCAATGACAAACAGAACAATTCTGCTCCATCTACCAATGCTGCTGCAATAGGTAAGGAAGGTACATCTTTCTGCCTTAACTCTATGTTTTTTAACCAGCAAAAGCAAAATTGGATCATTGACTCTGGTGCTAACAAGCATATGACTAATAATAACAGCTTATATAACACCATAGATCAGTCTCCTATTCACCAAGATATTGTTAAACTGCCTAATGGCCAAGGGAGTAAAATTGTTCACACTGGTAATATAGATATTTTTGATCACATTAAGCTCAATAATGTCCTATATGTACCTGATTTTCAACAAAGTCTCTTATCTGTATCCAAACTCACCAATGATTCTAATGTTTTTATCAGCTTTTACCCTAAATTTTGCCTTATACAGGACATCAAGACTGGGTTGATAAAGGGAATTGGTAGAGTTGAAGATGGCTTATATGTTTTAGACTCCTCTGTTAATGATCAATTGTATTCTATCATACATAATTCATGTAATCACATTGCTTTGAATTCTGTTTCTGACAATACTTTGGAAACTTCATCTGTTAATAAAGCCACTTTGTGGCACCATAGATTTGGCCATATGTCTTTTGGGAGATTTCAGTTTTTGCCTCAACTTGGTGTTGATCCTTATAATAAAAATTCTGTTTGCAATGTTTGTCCATTAGCTAAACACAGCAGAGCACCCTTCCCTACTAGACATTCTTCCCCTAATGATCTTTTTGATCTCATACATGTGGATGTCTGGGGACCTTACAAAGAGGCTACCTACAATAATGAAAGATATTTTTTAACCATTGTTGAGGATTGTTCTAGGAGTACTTGGGTCTTTCTTATGAATTTCAAATCTGAAACATGTGCCAATCTAACTAAGTTTATTGCCTATGTTCAAACTCAATTCTCTAAGAACATTAAGCAGATTAGAACAGATAATGGTTTAGAGTTCTTTAATAAAGACTGTAAAACTCTGTTTCAATTACATGGTATTGTTCACCAAAGCAGTTGTCCTTATACCCCCCAACAAAATGGGGTGGTAGAGAGGAAACATAGGCACATATTGGATGTGGCTAGAGCCCTAAAATTTCATTCCAAAGTGCCTATGAAATATTGGGGGGAATGTGTTCTCACAGCTGTCTATTTAATCAATAGAACACCTACCCCTATTCTTAAGGGGAAGACCCCTTTTGAAGTGTTATATGGTAAACCACCTGCTTATTTCCATTTAAAAGTTTTTGGCTGCTTATGTTTTGCTAAACTTTTACCCTCCACAGATAAGTTCATGAACAGATCTAAAGCATGTGTTTTCTTTGGCTATTCTAATGTTCAAAAAGGGTATAAATTGTTGAATTTGGAAACTAAAAACTTTTTTATCTCCAGGGATATTATCTTTCATGAAACTATTTTTCCTTTCTCTTTTTTATCTAACCACCTGCAGAATCAGTCTTTCCCAACTTTGGATTCTCATCAGTATCATGAAGAGACATATGATGATGATATTACCCCAACTGATACCTGTTTGGAGATGCATACTGCTTCTCCTTCACACACTGATGTTCCAGGGCATCTTTCAACCTCTGAGCACCAACCAAATCCTGAAGTCAGGAGGTCCACAAGAGCCACCAAACCACCAGATTGGCTAAAGGACTATGTCTCACCTCTTCATGTGAATGACACAGCTGCACATTCTGTACAGTATCCTATCTCACACTCTCTTACTTACAATAATTTTCACCCTGAATATCAAGCTTATCTCTCTGCTATTGACCACCATTATATTCCTCAATTTTTTCATCAAGCCAAAATTGACCCTAAGTGGCAGTGTGCTATGAACTTGGAGCTTAAGGCTCTAGACCTTAACAATACTTGGACTATGGTCCCTTTGCCACCTACTAAAAAAGCTATAGGTTGTAGGTGGGTCTTTGCCATTAAGTACAAAAGTGATGGGTCAATAGAGAGATATAAAGCAAGATTAGTTGCTAAGGGATATACACAAATAGAGGGAATTGATTATTCTGATACTTTTTCACCTGTTGTAAAACATGTTACTGTTAGATTGGTTCTCTCTCTTGCAGCTATCAAAGGGTGGAAACTGTGGCAAATGGATGTCACCAATGCCTTTTTGCAAGGTGACTTAGAAGAGGAGGTCTATATGCAGCTGCCCCCCAACTATGATTCATCAGATCCAGCCTACAAAGACAAAGTTTGCAGACTTAACAAGTCCTTATATGGCTTGAAACAAGCCTCAAGACAGCGGAACCACAAGTTTACTCAGGCATTAACTTTACATGGTTTCTCACAGTCCAAAAATGATTACTCTATGTTTGTGAGAAACAGGGGGAGTAGTATAGTCATTCTGTTGGTTTATGTGGATGACATACTAATCACAGGGAATGATGACCAAATGATTCAAGAATGCAAGGATTACCTCAGCAGGACATTCTTTATGAAAGACCTTGGGGAGTTGAAGTATTTTCTTGGCATTGAGTTAAGCAGATCCTCTAAAGGTATATACATAAATCAGAGGAAGTATGCCCTGGAACTTATAGCAGAAGCAGGATTATTGGGATGTAAGCCTTGTAACACCCCTGTTGAGCAGAATGTTAAATACACATGTGGAGATGAAGATTCAGATGACCCTCTGATACAAAATGTGGGCCAATACCAAAAGTTAGTAGGTAAATTGATATATCTGTGCTTGACCAGACCTGATATAACATATGGTGTTCAACTTTTGAGCCAGTTTATGCACAAGCCAAGACAGTCTCATATGAATGGTGTTCACAGGATTTTGAGATACTTGAAAGGGAGACCTGGTCTAGGACTATTAATGTCATCACAAAGTAAAATGGAAATAAGGGCCTTTTGTGATAGTGATTGGGCATCTTGCCCTATCTCCAGAAAGTCATTAACAGGATATGCAGTTATGATTGGTGACTCTCTCATTTCATGGAAGTCAAAGAAGCAAGCCACTGTCTCTAGGAGCTCGGCTGAGGCAGAATATAGGGCCATGGGTACTACTACAGCAGAGGTTTTATGGATTTTGGCCCTACTCAAAGATTTGGATATCAATGGAATGCAACCTGCCACTTTATATTCAGATAGTAAATCTGCCCTTCAAATTGCGGCCAACCCGGTATTCCATGAAAGAACTAAGCATTTGGAGGTTGACTGTCACTTCATTCGGGATAAAATTCAACAAGGGATCATATGTACAAAGTTTATTCCAAGTCTCCAGCAACCAGCAGACCTATTAACTAAAGCTTTAGGAATAAATTTGTTTAATTCTTTGTTATGCAAATTAGGTGTTTTTGATCTGTTTAGTACACCTAATTTGAGGGGGAGTATTAGAAAGATATAAGTGGAAGTTGTCTTTTACATAATGACACTTCTATTAGAAGTTGCTAGTGGTATAAATATATCTCTTTTTTGGTTACTGTACAACACAATTGAGAAATAACAGATTATTTTTTTCCCTCTTTCAATCGTCTTCTATCTTCTGTAATATTCTTCACATGTCCATGGATCTTGGTTTCTTGACACTCATGATGAAATCACCGTCAATCTTGCTTACGGTGTCCCTTAATTTTGTCACCAGGTTTTCCAACTGATCGGTTCCTTCTTCGTTTGCAGCGGTTGCCATCCAGACGAAATTGCCGAAACAATTGTCTGAAAATGGCGGCTGAGCTCTTCGTCTGAGGTTCACCAATTGAATTATCGATGACAATTTCTTGGCGGGTTTACTTACAGAAGTGAAACACTTCCATAGAAATGCTGACACAAGTTCAACTCTTGACGGGCGAATAATATCGCCTGATTTGGCCCGGAGGGTTGATATTGCCCTGGAATCGAAAACATAACGCCTTAGGATCGTTTTTCCGATTTGTAAATTTTTTTTAATGGCTGAATTCAGATCATGGCCCCCTTCGTTCTGAGGGAAAAAACTCTGAGCGATGTAGTTGGGGCACACAGCTTCTGTACACCCGCCAGAAGCATATAGGGACCATGATTTGATGAAAGAACACATTGTCACACCATCTGCAACTTGGTGTGAGAAAACAAAGCCAATTGCCATTCCACCACAATCGAAATAATTAACTTGCGCCAATGCTACGTGAGATCCTGGAACGGAACCTGACCACTCAATGGTGCATGGAATCAGACGACAATGGTCTTTCTGGTCGGGTTTTTTCAGAAAATCCGATAAGTTTGATTTAATTTTCGTCACCACAAAAAGAAACCCTTTGTCGTTGCAGTCGATGGAGAGGTGATCTTTGATCCTCCCAGCAAATGGGTAGAAGCGAGTAAGAAGCCTTGAGAGTGATTGTTTTAGGGTTTTCGTTGATTCATAGATGAATTCTTCTGCAGATTTGTCATGTGGACGAGTGGGAAAATATAGGACAATGGGGAACTCCATTGTTGGAATGAGCTGATCCAGTAAGGAAATCTTGTAGTTTTTCAGATTTTGAGGTGTTGGTGATGATGGTTTTATATTTTCACTTGATATTATTTCAATCTCCATTTTCTTGAAAAATGGCAAATCTGAAGGAGAGGAAAAGCTAGAAAGGATGTGTTTAGAAAGCTTCAATTCTTTCTTGGGATGGATCTACTATATACCAAACACACACATTTATATATACAACTATCGCAAATATTTCATTCATATATAATTGGGGTTTTTTATCTGAATAATATTATTTTAAAAAAATAATACCAAAATAGCATATTGTAGTAGAATTTGCGAAAATAATACAAAGCGTCTACGTGGTTGACGTCTTCTAATTAGAAGGCGTCAACCACATTGACGCCTTTGGATTTTATAATTAAAAATATAAAGGTGCCAACAGTATTGGCACCTTCTAATTAAAAATAATTAAAAATATGAAGGTACCAACCGTGATTGCACTTTCTAATTAAAATTAATAAAAAATATAAAGGTGCCAACCGTGATGGCACCTTCATAATTAAAAAATATATAAAATCCAAAGGCGTCAATGTGGTTGACGCCTTCTAATTAAAAGACGCCAACCACGTAGACGCTTTGTATTATTTTCGCAAATTCTACTACAATATGCTATTTTGGTATTATTTTTTCAAAATAATATTATTCAGATAAAAAACCCCATATAATTGAAACAGTAATTTATATATGGGTTTGCAACTAGTAATACTTATTTCTTATTTAACGGACATTTCTCAGAAATGTCATAGGATTAAGTGCACATTTTAAGTGCACATTTTAATTATTAAGGGGTAAAGCGGCATAAATAACATGTAATATTGATTATAAACATCATCATATTGAATATAATTCGTATTTGAGTGCATTCGTGCATAAATTCTTTCGTAAAAAATTCAGTTGAAACTAAATGAGAATTTTTTAAATGAATGTGATCATAATCAAAATCAAACTATGTTTTAGAAATTAAAAACACAACTTTGCCCTAAAATCATTTTATCCTAGTTTATCTACATGCGTGCTGGATGTAAACTAGAACATAGCTAATAGTCTAGGGGTGGCAAATAAACTAATTGGATTGGATCGGACTCCGATCCAATCCAATTAGTTTTGGGTTTGGATGGATCTTAAAAAACAAAATTATGGTTCTAATTGGTTTTGCATTTTATGGATTTTCAAGGTCTTGGTTCCATGTGGTTTTTGATTGAGTCTAAATTGGTTCCATAATAGGCCTAATTTGGTTTCAAATGGGATAAAATTAAAAATAGAAAAATAATTTTCCCTTTTTTTTCTTAGACCCAATTGGTTTTCTTTCAAAGCCCTAGCATCTCTTCTCGACAATTGTTAACTAGTTGAATGTAGGTTTTTCTGCATTCAGATAAAATAGAAATGATGAATGCATGTTTTCAAACATTTAAAAGTAAAGTAATGATGTTGTACTACTATACTATGTACCATAATGTGTATGGAAAGTCAAAATTTTGGCTTGATCATAATTATTTATATTTAAGGTTATTAAATAAGAGCACAAATATTTAGTGGTTTTATCACTATTTCAACAAAAGTACTATTTAGTGATACAAAGATAATGAGAACAAATTCAGAGACACTTTATCATTGTTTTTAATGGTAGTGAATAATGGTTGCAGAGAAATGAACGAGGGGATAATTTGCACAAGGAAAATAGAAGATGGAGGAAGATTTCCATGATTTTGGGAACTTAAAATTTTATTTCCTTTTGTGTTTAATTAACTAAATAAAATATTTGTTAATAGTTATTCTCTTAAAAATTATTTCAAATAACAATTGTCAATTTTTCATTGGTGTGGCACTATTGTGTGACACAAAGATGGGATAGAAGATCCGTCCTTTTTTGAGTAATTTTTCATTAGTGTGACACTATTGTGTGACACAAAGACGGGATAGTAATTTTTCATTCAATCATCTTATTTTTTGAGTTTTGTAATTTTTGTTGCCCTGTATTTTTGGTGTAGAAGAGCAATAGATCCAAAAATATCACGAATGCTATTCTTATTGGTTGTTCCATTTCGACCCATTCATTTTTAGCACAGATTTGAAAATCCTTTCTTCAAATTTGTTACTGTTTTTTCAGATTCGGGAGGATCTGTAATATCATCCACATTTTGATTCAAAGGTTTTATAAAATAGATATATGAATCAACTTACAATCCTGACTACCTTTTAAATTTTTCTAAGATATCAAGAGAACTTAAAGGTTTTGTTTCATCTATCCATTTAGGATATAGTTCTATTAAAATTAGATCTTAAATGTATTAATTCAATCTTTCATATCAATTAATATTTATTCTTAAAATAGTTATATCTTATTGAATAATATATAATTCACTTAATTAATTATTTACGTTTTATTATACAATTAGAAATCATTCTATAAAATTTAAGTTTTGAAATATAATATTAAGAAATCATCTATAGAATGAACTATTTTATGAGATTAGGGCTCATGAGTTATTTAGTAAGTATTTACTTAGTTAAATTATTGATTGATTTTAAATATTGAGTAACTTAGTTTCTTTTAAATATTTTATACAAAAGTTTGTCTATATTGATATTTTCTCCTTTATCACAACTTTTGGCATTGCAAATGATCCTTCAACTAATTACAATTTTACAACTAATTCAAAAGCTTATATAATTTACCAAATATATTTATGAAACTACTCACCAGAGTTAGTAAAACAATATTTATTTGAAAACACACACTTTGTTTAAAAACCTCCTACCAAAAGAAAATCAAAGTAAAATAATGCCATCAAATTAAAATAAAAACTCGTTTCTCATTATGTTTTAATTATTTTTGTATTAAGTATTAGCTTTTACGCACACCATGCATTTTTTTACTTTTTTATTTTTTTTATTTTTATCAAGTAAAGTTAATTTAATAAATAAAAATACAACTAAACAAAAAGAGAGGTAATATTTATGCCAATTTATTATATGAATTGTGAAAAGTATGGGAATGAGATTTTGAGGCGAAACACATTTAATGATCCTATAAATAAAGATGTTATCCTGATTTTAGAAAAGGGAGAAATAAAACATAATACTTCTGAAAAAGAAAAAAAAAAAAGACTACCTAGTGTGCAACTTTTGAACCACTATGAAAACTATTGAAAGTATGAAAAAAAAAAAAAAAGTGAGCAGAAAGAATTGATTAATTATTACACATCAATTAATATCTATTTTGAAAATATTAATTTATTATGTAATAGTTCATTTAGTTAAATTATTATTATTAAAACTTTAGATTAATATCATTTTCAAATTGAAAAATAGCTACATAAATTAATTATTTTAATAATAAGATCATATAATTCACGTTTAATGAATATGTTATTTATTAGTCAATTTTAAAGAAAGGTATTAATTGATCCATATTCCATAATCTGAGATTAAGAAGTGTATTGTTTACCTTGGCATCTTATAGGCTTTCCTGCTGTTTTATGTGATTAAACTCTAGTGTCATTCTTATCAAAGTTAAAATACATAGAAGCCTTTGTTCACTATATACATGATGGCAGAGAAAATTTTGCTAGTGGATATGACAGTTCGATGAAATTTGATTCGGGTTAGAATTTTTCAATGATTTCTCTTAGAAAGCTTTGCATTATAGACTCTTTGAATAATTATTTCTGATTTTAAAATTGTAATGGCATGTACCAATTACCATGTTATGGTCCACAATTATGGACGTTAAAATTTTGTATTGGAAATGAGTTTTACTATGTATAATTAGGGTTTAGGGTGAATAACTATGTTGTAGTTGGTACTTGGTAACTATATTTGCTAATAAGCATTATTAAAATATTCCATGCAATCTGCATGGTTGTTGTTTGTCTTAGAGTACGTATTTTCTTATTTATAATTAAATGGATGAGTAGCATTGAGAATTTTATTTTGGTGTTGTAAGAGTTGAGTGTGCATCAATATATTGTAGAGTTTTTAAATGTTATTGGTGATAATTAATTTTTTTTGATGAACTTCGTTTAATATAATAATAATTATAATTGATGGTTTTTCTCAATAAGAAAAAAAAAAAAAAGTTTAATTGTTATGGATTCATTCCCTCGTTTAATATAAATTATAATTGTTGCTAATTACCCGCGATAAGAATATGATGGAAATTTTATTAATTTAAAACAAGGAAAATTGTAATTATCACCGTTACCGTATACGACGCCACCAAAATTACGAACTTGAAGTACAAAGCAAAACAATTGCAAATTTATACTAAATTTATAGTGTTGAAGGACCGATTTTATCAGCCAAAGGACTAAGCTACCAAATGTAAAATATACTAGAAATAATTGCAAATTGAAAAAGATACTATTTTAAAATTCTCACCACTAATATATGCAATTTTTCCTAATCAAATACAGAGCTTTTTATTGATTTGATAATAACAACTGTATTCGCAAGAACTTGGGCTTTTAAACAATATTAAATTTGAGAAAAAAAATGTAAAAAAAGTGAAATTGAGTTTATTTAAAAATAGTTGTTTGTAATTGCTTAAGACATGATTTTATATTTAGCTTATTTTCTTTAAAAAAAAAATCAGAAAAGCAAAATTATAAACTTAAATTACGCCAAAAGTTTAAAATCACTTTTTTAAGCTCAAACACCAGTGGTGGATTAATTATCAATTGCCTTTACGTTCCGGGTCTGACCCGAACCGTAAACACAATTTTCACAAACTAATTAACACTTTTGGCACAAAAACTCATTTATACTAAAATCGCTTCTAGAGAAGAACACATTTCAAACATCAAAACCCTCGAAACCCCTTTGAACTCCATATCTAAGCTGAAAAGAACATCAAGCTCGAAAACAAAAATCCCTAACAGAGATGATTAACGCGGCGGCGAAGCGAGGATCGGCGTTCCTGTTATCTCGACGGAGCTGCGCTCTAGAGTCGCCGAGTTTTCAGCTGCAACAATGGCGAGGTATTCGAGTGAAGGTTCTGAACAATAATTTGGATCAGGCCTTGGCTTTAATGCAGCGGAAGATGCAATCGAGCGGTATCGAGCGGATGATAAAGAACGAGCAGATCTGTCACATCAAGAATTCTGAGAAGCGCGTTTTGGCTAAGAAGAATTTGGAGCGCAAGCTTCGTAGCCAGGACCTGGCTCGCAAGCTTAAGGAGATTCTGGTTCGAAAAGTCAGGTAAAGTATATTGAAATGTTTGATTTTTGTTCCAAAATGTGGTGTTAGAGATAAAATTGATGATATGTTGTTTAATTAGGATTTTGGAAAATAATGGAACTGGAGGATTAACACTTTGTTACCAATTATTGACACTGTATCTTATTATTTTAAATATTTGCGGAGATTTCAAAATTCAGATGTACAATGAGAATTGTGTTGCAAATTGCAACTAAGGAAATTGAAGTTTTCTTGAAAATAAAAGAATTGAGTAGATGTGTGGGTTGTATCTTTCTGTGAAAATTAGAACAATTAATGATGTTGTAAGAGTGTTGGTGGAGTAGATTGCTTAAACTGGGAGTAGTTTTAACAAGTGAAAGTTAGAAATCGTCAGCATTTGGTTGCTAAGAATTACAAATTTTGCAATTAGAATGATATTGTTTAAAGTTATTGAGAACTTTAATCGAGTAATCTCACCTGTGCGGCTGCTTATAAATTATGGAGTTTTATAGAAAAGGGTATGTTAGGAGTTGCAGAAGAATTTGCTCGAAAAATCAGATAAGTGGAGCTAGAAATATTTTCATTTTTTCCTTTCAAATGAAGAAAGATGGGACGCCAATAATGAACACAAATACTGAGAAAATTATTTGTGAATGTTGAGTGTCCTACAGCTAAAGGATGGCGAACAATCTTCTCTATTGAGCAACTAGAGGGGGCTACAGTCATCCAAATATTGTTCATTTTTGCAATTTGCAAGTGATAAACTGTTTCCTCGACTTCCTTTTTGATGGACCATTGAATGCCATTCCAAATCCTTGAAATTAGAGCATCTTAAACCCAAAAACTTTTGTTAAATATAGGGTGTGTGATATAGGGGGTGAAGATGAATATTATAGCATAAGTAAAGGGAGTTCGATAAGGGCTGAAAGTGAATATTAGCTAGTTCCTTTGGGATGAACATTGCAAGTACATGATACATGGTTTGTCTAGTTGAAGAACAAACATTGCATTAAGGTTGCAAATTATATATGAGTAAATCTAGGACCTGTGTGCACTGTTTTAGATGTTGTTGCATAGCGTGACTATGTTTTTAACAAATTAGCTTCTTAACGAGCTGGAATGACTTGATGCTAGCTTCTTTTTCGTTGCATAATTTAATCTTTTTGATCACTTCTATATTTCCTTCAGCTCTGTTTTTGTTGTTGTTCTTGGTGAATGTTTACATGCCTAAAAACTGACATCTATTCACTCATCTTGCAGGGGTCTATAAGATTTAAATGCGTTAAGTGGGAAGACGCCCATCTTCTTATAACTGGTTTGGGTTATTGAACTTTTGATCCATGATAAAGCTGCTTTGTAACAAACAAGAAGATGTCGTTTTAGATACAGTAACTAGAATTGGTGAAGTGAAATGTTTTAGGCTGACTGCCAATGCTTCTTTTACGATTTCTTCAATAATGCTTCTCACATCCCTCTCTAATAGAAGATTGTTGATTATGTTAAGAATGACAATGGTTGTGATTGTTTTGGAATTCTGTAAAATCGCACACTTATAGTTCCTAAACTCATCTAAAGTCTAACTAGTTTCTTATCAGAAATTCCATTCCTGCAGATGTCTCAGTTTGAGACTTTTGAGATAAATTGTCTTTTTGCATCTTAAACTGCACCAAAGAATAGATTCATAATTCTTCACTTCATCTTAAGATACTACAAATAAAATGCTCACATATGTTAAAACTTGTTTTTCAAACAACATTTGTGATAGGTTGTAAGTTGTAACCTCATCTAAATCAAAATAATACTGAAAGTAATTCCTTACCAAAGTTGTAAAATACAAATTAAAACCACATCACTAAACCTAAACTGTAGTTCATTATATATGCATCCTTCCTTGATCAGTTTTGCACAATTTCAATCCAATATCATCAAGAGTCTAAGGACATATACATTAAACATGATTTGAAAAACTTGTTGATCAATCTCAATAAGTATAGAAAATGGAGGCAATCTCTCAGGGTTGCAGTACGATTTTTTCGTCACACGATAATTAGCAGAGTCAGTTCATCAAATACTGTTAAATTTTTTTATGCACATATATAATAGTAATAGTTACCGATGCACGATTAAAATGATGAATCGGCTTTGTTGATCTCGATTTAAACATATCTATGTTGACCAGACAGAGCCTAAGTAAACAGTAGTCACTGTAACCAAGCATTCCGAAGGTAAATCTCGACTTTGATAATCTTCCACCTCTTCCTAGCATTCCGAAGGTAAATCCTAGTTTTGTTTCACGAAAATATATATTTAATATTTCTCTAATTATCAAATAAGTATCTAAAACAAATTATTTTTTATTTTTGTCATTTTGCAGAAAGGAGATCTCATTGCTTAATGCTTATCGTGTTTTGGAATTATCATCAACCTGGACCCCTGAGCTTTCGAGTATTAAGTCAATTCGAATTGAATGATAAATAAAATTTTCTTATATCCTACAACAATTATAAACTTTGGACATTTATTTCTCTTTCGACTTAGGTTGGAAAAGTATCCTGGTTTGATACCGAATCCAATCAAATTATGTTGGTCCCTGTATCAGAATATCCAATTGTTCCCGCAGAGTGTGATGATGATGAAGCTATACAAGTAGATAGCTCCCTTTATAAAGAAGATGGTTCTTTGGAGGTAAGCACTGCAGATAAAGATCAGTCTTTTTTTTTAAGACCAAAGCTAAAAAGTAATACGGTTTTGTTGGTTGAATTTGTTGCGGATTGATTTTTTTATCACTTATTGATGTAAGAATGGTGAAAATGCTCCAAAAACAGAACTGTTTTAGCTGGTCCAGGTATATATATATATATATATATATATATATATATATATATATATATATATTCATTGTTCACTTCAATGCTTGGAACTTGATAAACTACATTTTAGCGATATCTATTAAAAGCTATAATGACTCGTTTTGATCCTGGCAATGTACGAATTGTAGAGGATGGAGAAATAACTGAGGATACAGATACACATACCCTTACAGCAGGTACTCTCTCGTTGTTCGTTGTTCCGTTTGGAAATATTCTTAGCAACGAACCCCTAATGTGGTGGGCCCACCATATGCACGTAGTTGAGGTTGTCTATGAACCCACAATCCTCGGAGAATCGCCCTTCTTAATTCTTGTATGTTTGAATGACATTAGTGACATATTTAATATTTTGTTAGAAAACAATGTAACGAACCTGTGGGAGCGAGTGAGGCTCTAAAAGCCAAAAAGGAACAATTTTCCAAGGAAAACAGATGGGGGCAAGAATCCGAAAAAGGTACAACCATCCCAGCAGAATAATCAGAATTCAGGCGGTAAATCATGGTCGTATAGAGCTCTAAGAGGAAATGCTCTTGGTCCAACAATGGCTATTCTAAGATCCAAAAAGAGTATATGAGTATTTGTAATCAAGCATCACCTTTTGTGTTCAACTTTTATGTTCCATGTGTAAACTTCTTTGTATGATTTCCTTTGTGAAAATTCTACAGTCATTCTCATGGCATTTCTTACCAGGTTTTGTACTTATATTTGCTTATGGCCAAAGCCAAAGGGCAAAAATGTTGAATCTAATTTTGAAAAGTAAAAAAACAATAAAAGTATATCTTCCTTAAACCAAAGCCAAGCAATCAAATGCAGTAGAATAATGGGAGCATTAAGATTGGAGATTTATGGATTACAAAAGTAGCAAATTTTTATTTATTTTTCTTAAGAAAACAATAATAACAATTTGCCAATAAACCCTAATTATATATTAATAATGAGTTGGCAAAATGTAAAAAGAATAATAATGCCCCAATTAACATAAATAATTATATAATATCATATTTTCCGATTTTTCCCCATTTTTGGTATAATACACGATAATAAAAATAACTAAATAATTCATAGAAGTGAGCCCGATACGATTGAATAAGTTTTCTCTCACTCCAGATCGCCACCGGAAGACCACCGCAACTACCGCCGTCGTGAAGCTGTTCCGACTAATCTAGATGAGCTGATCTGAGATCTGCCACTCATTCTAAATACATCATTAACAAAGACAAAGATGACGGAGCTGGCTTCAAATCAACAAGTAAACACTTTTTTCTCTAATCATTTTTCCTAATATATTACATTTTCAAATGTTTGTCAACCATGCTAACTGGGGGGCATTGTTGTATGAGCTAGATTGAGGCAAATGATGGGCCGAGAACTGTGTTGGATTTGGGAGCTTTTGTTGGTGAATTGGCTGTTGAAGATGACGATGCTACCAGGTCCTGAATTTGAGTGTCTGTTTTATGCCACCCATATTGTATGTTTGATTAATTATATACTGATTGGTGTATGCCGTATTGCATTTTTTTTTTCTTTCTGTTAGTGATGATGTTTCGTTGGAGGGACTAGAGCAAGAGCTTCAAGATTGTTTAAATGATGATGTATGTGAAGTGCTTATAATTTTTTCTGCAACTTTACTAGTTTCGAATCCCATTTTTTTGTTATATTATTTATTGGGTTTCGTTTCGTGTTTTTTTGCCTTAAAAGGTTGTGGCGACGATACTGTCTAAAGGTATTAAATTGCGGGACTACACCAAGGATGTTGAGAACAATCTGAGGCAAATTGAACTTGACTCCATTGAGGTTCTGATTCGATATACCAGTTACCCCTTTTCAGGCATAGATATTGATATGCTTTACTTGCTTCTGTGATATTTTGTTGAGCAATTCGAACCTCCTATCCCGCCCCTTCAATTGATTCTTGTGCTATATAATTGTTGTAGCGTTTAGGGAAAAATACTTTCTGAAGTTCCCTTAGAATGTATACATGTCAAAGTCCTTAATATGATGGTGGTAGTTTTGGCACTTAATAACTGCTTGAAGTGATCATTTTATGCATTCTGTTCTGTGAATATGTGTATATTTCAGTGACGCATTTGAGGTATGCTTACGCACTTCTGTTTTTCTTCTAATATCAGGATTATGTTAAAGAAAGTGATAATCTGCTCTCGCTGCATGATCAAATTCATGATTGTGACTCTATTTTGTCGCAAATGGAAAAGCTTCTCAGTGGGTTTCAGGTATTGCGTCGTATATTTTATTATTGTTGAGCTACATATCATGTATTAAGAGGTATTACTTGGGCATCGGACAGGCCAAATTTTACAAAACTAGGTAAGTTATCAGACAAAGCGAATGACGCTTGAAAGCATATGGAGTTTGAATAATATTTTTTTCTTATGTTTGACGAAGTTTCCAGATGAAGTTGGGATTAGTCCGATGCCACTGTTCTCCTTGGTCAACTTTAGAGAATACATAGATATAATTGCAAAAGAGTTCAAACACAGCTTCTGAATTTATTTAAGAATTGCTTTTGTTTTCTTATTCTTTTCTGAATGAGTATCCTTGATCATGCTATTACATCGTAACGTTCCTTACTTTGGCTACTCTCTCAGAGTTGCATAAAAAGATCACAAGCTTTTTATCATTGTGGTAGGCTGAGATAGGTTCCATAAGTTCAGATATAAAGATCCTTCAAGAAAAATCTATGGATATGGGGCTCAAGCTGAAGAATCGCAAGGTAATGTTGTTAAGCTTTTCAGGATTAGTGTAATTGTTGGATATAAATAAGTCTAATTTAGGGTCTGTTACTTTTGAAACACAAACAAAAAAAATCCAATTGTTAAGACATGTTTATTAACCACATAATACATATCAGAATTCAGATGCAACCCGAAACTACAAAAATAGAATAAATTATGAAACCAACTATCACTAAAGCATAATTAGAACGAAAAAGAAAGATCCATGCCTTCGTCTTTGCAGAAATAAGGGTTGCAAATATAGGGTGTAAAAGTTTCAGTTGTTCCCTTATATGTCCTTGTACCTAATATCATTTTAAGCAGTGGTTGTTTACTCTGGCAGGCAGCAGAATCAAAATTGGCTAGTTTTGTTGAGGACATCATTGTCCCACCAAGGATGATAGACATAATTGTCGATGGGGAGGTATTTCCAGCTTTAGTGGATCAGTTCCCCTCCCTTTTTTATTGCGTTGATATTTCATCTTGAAAGATCAAAATCACTTGAGTTCATTACTTTATAGTTGCATCATGGAGGTCTTTTTTTAATTTCAATTTCAATTTTTTATGTTCGTTTTCAGTTAATGTGATATCTACTTATGCAAGGCGATTGGTTGGTACTTGACAGTTATAGTTTGTCAGTAAAATTCGAATTGTTTTTAATATAATCCTGATTCCTCTCAAAAGATATTTAACTGTTTTGTAATGTAGGTCCAGTAAACTTGAGCTTCAAATGTTGAATGCTTTATTTCTCATTGCCTAAGGAGGAACCTGTTGTCCCCAAACTGTCCAATAGATAGCTTTAGTTCACCAATGTTATTGTACTTGGTGTCCTCTTTAGAGGCTATTAGTTTTTCCCTATCCTAGTCCACCAAGTTGGGTTTTAATCCTAACATAAACTTCTTTGATGAAATCTGCAGTTGCTGACTAGTGTTATAAATCCTTTAACTCATAAATTCCCATCCCATGACTCATTTCTTATGCGTATTTACACTTAT
Organism: Verbascum thapsus; assembly: GCA_963669365.1. NCBI lineage: Eukaryota > Viridiplantae > Streptophyta > Magnoliopsida > Lamiales > Scrophulariaceae > Verbascum > Verbascum thapsus. The sequence continues at coordinate 24,178,282 of OY770105.1, forward strand.
ATTATCGACCTATGGATGTGACCAGTTGTTTTGGGTGCGGGTGGCATCATTCATACAGCACAAGCAAATATTGAGGCATATTTAATGGATTGGCTTAACATGATTAGAATGTTTCAATTTCAAACATTAGAATGTTTTAATTCTATAAGCCTACTGAGAATATGCTTTGTGGCTATAACTTGAGCTTCAAATTTTGGAGCACGTCTTCTTATTCCCGTTTAAGGCTTATTTTATTCACTTTGTTAGTGTCAATTTAAGTGAATTAGTGCATTGATATGTCTACAGGTGAATGAAGAATATATGAGAACCCTTGAGATTCTTAGTAAAAAACTGAAGTTTGTTGAAGTCGATGCCATGGTGAAGACTTCAAAAGCACTGAGTGATGTCCAGCCTGAATTAGAAAAGCTTCGTCAAAAAGCAGTTTCAAAGGTTTGTACACTTTAAACAATCATCAAATTTGGTATTTGTTGATGTTACCGTTTCGTATTCACCTGTATCAGTAAATAGTTTATCATGGATTTTACCTTTTCCTTTTCACACGAATTTCTATAATACACATTCTCTAATGAAAATTCAGATTTCATTTTAAAAAACTGAACAATATGGAGCCAAATTTCTTGAGATATCCTTTTGGGGTTCACATATCTGTAAATGGTCAATGCAATTGATATATTACCACGTTCTGATGGATTTTTGACAAGTTTATAACAAGCGACGGATTAGCATTAAGTATGATTATGCAGAAAGAAAGTTGGAGTTATGAGGAACAAAGTACTTCTCAGCCAGAATACTGTTTACTATTATTTGATTCTAGTGTTATCAAATGCTACTATAGCTAAAGAGTGGATTTTGCTGTGCCAGTTAAGATATTAGAACTTACAAACTGCAATTTGTTGATTTAGTGGTTGATAATGATTGTATATGCTTTTCTTCTTGTTAATTTGTCCATGAGAACTTTTCTTTGGCTTTAAATATGTGGAGACTCTTAAGCTTTTCAAAATCTTTGCTAAGTATACCTTCTGCGCCATGACAGATATGTGTTAATTTAGCTGCATGACCCTTGATGCATATTGTTACTTGTTGGAAAAAGATCGTGAATGTTAAATATAGGTTGCCTACTATCTAATCCATATGATGATCTAAACATGATGCTGATTTGGTCTTTATAAAATATTCTTTAGTACTTGTTACAGTTACTCATTCAGATTATCTGCGTTAATTATAATCCCTTCTGAAACTTCATAAGTCGGTTTTTATCTGTAAATATTTACTTTTGTTGGTTAGCCATTATAAGGTTTAACTGTTAGAACTTCTGAAATTTAATAAGTATACAGCTCCCCTAATATATTGTCGTTTCTGCACCTTCCAAAAGGTATTCGACTTCATTGTTCAGAAACTTAATGCATTAAGGAAACCCAAGACAAATGTCCAGATCCTTCAGCAGAGTGTTCTTCTGAAATACAAGTAAGTAAGTTACGTTAGATTTGAAACTTACAAATGCTCATATGCATGATAACACATTCTATTTATTTATCATGGTAGTCATAACTTAACCCATGGACCTTCAGCCTTTTCTTTATAACGTTTATTATCTCCCAAATTATTTCTTGGCGAGTTTGATTGTGCACTTTAGCTGCAATCATTTAGTTGCTTTGCTTGTATATAGAAACAATCATATTTACTTCATTGTTAGCCCTTTGACCTTTGTTCTATGGCTCCATTTGTTGGCAACAATGGAATCAAAATTGGGAATTTGATTCCCTGGCATCAGATTATTGTGTTTGGTAAAGTTGCTTATTAAAGGAATCAAACTCTCCTCAATATAAGGAATCTAATTTCTTGTGTTTTTAGGGTTTCTTTTTTTCCTTTTCCGAGGAAGTCTGCAACTAAAACTTGGAAAAAATTTTATTCTCCATATTATGTCTTTAATTATCAACAAAAATATTATATATATATATATATATATATATATATATTAGGTTTCATCATATGAGGAAATATTAAAAATAAATCAATGTGTATATATGTCTGTATTATTTATATGATAAGATAAATATGAGTATATATACATATATGAATATGTATTTGTATATATATACATGCTTATGTATTTATATATATATTATGCATGAGTATATATAATAATGTATTTTAATTTATTTTTTCTTAATTTTACATAATATACATGTATAGGTTTATATATATATGTGTGTATATATATACTTACAATAATCTACTACTTTACATTTCAGGTACGTTTGGACTCATTAATTGTTTTAACGTGTCCTGCTCAAATTAATTTATTAATTTCATAGTTAGTATTTAAATATTAACAATGCTTACAATTATATTTGGTTTAAGAAAATATTGAATATTTAATATATTTTTTTACAAGCTTGGGTGACACAATATGTACAAATAAACTAATTAAACTAAATTTATTGAAAGTTTTTAAAGGTGAATTTCATTTCTTACAAAATATGCATGAACTGAACATTATAAAAATATCCATATTCAGATTTCTAAACGCAACCAAACACTATTATGGAATCAGATAATTGGTAGTGATTACTAGATACCTGATTCCCAATTTGGATTCCATATCCTAACAAACAAATGGAACTTATGTGATGTGTCACTAGATTTTTAGGTAATCTTTGTGTGTATATATATATATATATATGTAAAGGAGATTTTACTTTTATAGCTCTGGTCAAGGTATGTAGTTTCGACATATATTGGTTGATATATTACAAGCTAGCTTGACGTAATGTAAGTTGGGTGCCATGAGCTTATCTGAATATCTATTTAGAATGCTCACAATAGTTTCTGTGTAGTTTATATGAGTAAAGTTTTAGTATATTGTCAATCTTTAACAAGTAGAAAGACATATCTACTATTGCAACATGTGGAAGAATATATCTCTGAATGTTTTCATGAGTTTGTGACTGTGTTCAGTCATTCTATGTATATTTGCACACAAGATATGGGTCTGAGATTTTTTCTGGTGTTATGATGAAACAAAAGAGAAGATATTGATGGAGAATAAGAAAACAATTGGAGTTAAGGAGGAAAGAAGTATAAGGAGACAAGGTTAAAATTAGATATCATCCAACTTTTAACAATTAGAAAGACGTGCTAATTCAACATGTGGAAGAATAAATTTCTTGATGAGTTTATGACTGTGTTTGGCCATTCTGTGTATATTTGCACAGAAAACATGGGTCTGTGATTTCTGTATGGTGTTATGATGAAAGAAAAGATAAGATATTGAAGGAGAATAAGACGAGAAAAATTTGGAATTAAGGAGGAATTGTAATGTTATTTATTTATAAGAAAAGAAGTAAAAGGAAACAAGGAAGGAATTGAATATCATTTTATGTGAGAGATGATAACTGCAAATTCGTGTTCTTTATTCGGTTGGAAACTGGGTTATTTACTCCTCCTGCAAATTTTTAACTTGTACTGAAAATCTCTTGCATCATGAGTTTTTGGCTTTTCATTTATAATTTATTATTGATAACTCTTTTTATGGTTTTATCAAACATGCAGATATGTGATCTTTTTTCTTAAAGAGCATGGGAAAGAGACATATCTTGAGGTTCGTGCTGCGTACATTGACACCATGAATAAGGTACGTGCCACGTAATAGTTGAAAACTATAATTAGTTGTTGAATGATGACGATTGACAGCATCCCCATTTTTCACCACTTTTATTGAGGTGATTATAGAAATTCTTCAGCAGATACCTTGCTGCTGCAGTACTAATCTTCACTACGTCTTTAGAACTTGCTTGTCATATTGTATTTACCATTACATAGATAACCATCAGAATATTCACCCTGGAATTTGTACTTTCACCTCTGACATGAAAAATCAAATAGCTATAAAGTATGTTTACTAAATCTGAACTTTTGTATATTTTTATGGCAAAATTAATTAATATTCCCTTGTGTCTTTGTTTCTTTTATGTTGTTTTCAAGCTCTGGTAGATTTTTCAATTATCATCCAAGAAAAAGTAAGGCATGTAGTTCATCTAAATAGTTCATCCATTCAATGATCTTAATCCAACATTCTTATATTTTCCTTCCGTATTCATTATATATTCCTATTTGGAGAGATGTTATTATTATACATTCAAACTACTAGCTGTTTTGCAGGTTTTAAGCTCAAATATCCGAGCTTATATTCAAGCACTTGAGAAGTTGCAATTGGATATTGCAACATCTAATGATTTAATTGGTATCGACACAAGAAGCACTAGCCTTTTCTTGAGAGGAAGGGAACCTTTGAAAAACCGGTCTGCTGTTTTTGCTTTGGGAGAACGGATAAACATTCTCAAGGTCTGCATCTGTTATCTAAAACACATTTCCTGATTCTTTATTTTCAATATCCAATGTCCAAGCTGTGTCAAATTTGATTTATTTCTTTTAACTTTCTTGAACTGAATCCTCATTTCATATGACTTGATGCACTGGATGTTATCTTCATTAACAGTCTTTATCACCTTTTCTTCTGATATCTCTTAGAAGTTAATCTCCAGACTGCTCCAAAATATTTGCTAGAATTCTTTATAAGATTGATTATCAATTAATGGAAGATCTAAATTTAAGATGCTGTCATAGGACTGTTTTCAATGAAGCTTTATGTGATTCTAGGTCACTTCAGTTATAGATATCACTGAGAATGGATGCATTGTTAAATTTCATGACCCCTTTTAGGCACCAGGACTCATCTGGGTCTCTATGTATGAGAATACAATGTAGTTCAAACATGGGAATCTTCAAATGAGTGAATATTTTAGGGTTTATAGAAGATATTGTTGTATGTAATCTTTTTGAGTACTGATCATATTCACCTAAATTTGTTTCTTGTCCTCCTCCAGAGCAAGTAAATCTGTTGTTTGTCTTAGATTTGATACATTACAACCCAATCAAGCAAGAAGTAGAAATCGAAAAAGATAGAACAATCTGCCTATAATTTAGCAGAATGTTTATCATCTAAACACCACTTTGTTGGCATGAGATAAATCCTATTGCAGTTAAACAAGCTACTGGAAGAAAAAATGAAAGAAAATGATGCCTTCGATGTAAATTTTTTTAACCTCTATTAATTTTACGGCTCCACCTGTTGTTTATGCTCTGGCTTGGTTGTGTAATTATAACCAACTTTTGTATGCATGAAAAAGATGCTGTTGTTTTATATTTTCATGTATAACAATAATAAATTATTGGAAGTAACATTGACCGTCTTAGTCTCATTTTCCCCAGGAAATTGATGAGTCCGCTTTGATTCCACATATAGCAGAAGCCAGCTCTAAAAAGTACCCCTATGAAGTTCTTTTCAGGAGCTTGCACAAGCTTCTTATGGATACTGCTGCTTCTGAGTAATCAGAATCTGTCTTTTTAATTATTTTTACTTGTAGTCTAATGTAGATCATACTAAACTTTTGTTGAATTTACCTGGTGTCATCTTGCAGATATCTTTTCTGTGATGAATTCTTTGGAGAAGAATCTATGTTTTATGACATATTTGCAGGTATAAACAATTTAAATGTCATTGCAAAGTCTGAGACTGTGTATCAAATCGTCAACTGATAAATATCATCAATCTTAAACTTCTTGACAGCAAAGATTTATTCTCGAAGGCTCATAATTTGATCCTAAAAGCTTACAAATATGATAGTGATATTGAAATACTTCAATTGTTGAATTATCAGGTCCCTTCTCAGTAATAGACGAACACTTGAATACGATTCTTCCAAATTGTTTTGATGCAATTGGTCTGATGCTCATGATTCGTATCATATATCAGTACCAGGTAACATTCTAATGTGCTGTAGTGATATTATGGGATCTTGTTTGAATTTTGTTTTTTAAAACCTGATCATTTTAGCAGTATAATATTATTGAGTGTATCTCTTCATCTGTGCCACTATATTTCCTGTTGTATTATAATGCTTCACTACATAGTGAAAGAGTACATCAATTTTATATTGTTTACAACAAACCAATATAGGAAACATAATAACATTAGTTCCCTATTTTATGGATTCTAATTCTAATACTGATGATATAGAAGATCTCATTCCTAATATAGAAGATTCTACAAATCAAGAGTATGAATTGGTGTTTCACTGTCTCACATTTGACTTATTTGGAAAGTCTTTCCCACAGTTGATAGAGATTGGTTTTGAAAAATATGAAATTGTCGATACTCTATCATTCTAAGTATTTATTTTCTTCCTAATAATTGAGATAATTACTTGAAATGACAAATGAAGGCCACAAATGACTCTATAAACTGTTCTTTCCTCTTATTTGCTTCTTTCTATTTATGGATACAACTTCTGCTAATTAAAGTGCTAAAGTATGATATCTGTGTATGGTTTCATTGATTCTAGATAGATACAGATTAGCAACATAATTTTCTAACTGTCCTGAAAATTCCAATATGCATATTACATATGTTGTTCCTAAAGTCAATTTTCTTTTCAAAGCTCTCTTTGTGCCAAATTTTCTGTTCAAAGCTTAGTTTTTGAATTTCTTATTTTTTGTTTTATGCAGCTTATTATGTCTCGGCGGCGAATACCATGTCTAGATTCATACTTGGATAAGGTATGCATAATCAACTTTACTAAGTGAACCTTTGCCTGCATGATGGTGCTCCTTGTTACTAAGTAAATGTTTTGGATCTGTGAAGGCCAGTTCTGATTGCCTTAAAGTCTTGGTTTAAGTCAGCCATAACTGGACATGATTTTTGTTTTGGTGCATATCTCAAAATAATGTTTTTTTCTCATAAAAAAATTACCAAATTCGCTTATATATCTGAGCAGGTGAATATTTCTTTATGGCCAAGATTTAAGATGGTATTTGATATGCACCTCAACAGCCTGCGAAATGCCAATATCCGGACTTTGTGGGAAGATGATGTGCATCCACATTATGTCATGAGGCGATATGCAGAATTTACAGCTTCACTGATTCAGCTTAATGTTGATTATGGTGATGGTCAGGTTAGAAATACACAATTCTATATCTTTTTTTCAATGCATTCTCATTTAAAATGATTATTAGATTTACAATGTATTGTTGGTTTAATGTAAAAATGGACTACTTTGACAGCTGGAACTCAACTTGGAAAGATTGCGAATGGCTATTGATGACTTGCTTGTGAAGCTTGCCAAATTGTTCCAGAAACCAAAGTCGCAGACTGTATTTTTGATTAATAACTACGACATGACAATTGCAGTATTGAAGGTATATTCTAATATGTAAAAATATGCATTATAGTCCTAATTTATTTTTATTTGCATATTCCACACAATAAATCCATACCCACAAACACTTGGGTTAGGTTGAGAAGCTTTCGTAGTACTAGTACCTCAAAATTTTAGGTAATAATATGGAAAATAAGGAATGTAAATAAAAATTTGATAATCTTAGCTCTAACAGGTATATGATCTTCATATGTACATGCTCAAATATGCAGACAAATTATTTATATCCTGCATGTTGAATATTGGTCCACAATGGTTGTCAATTTCGTTTCAGGAAGCTGGTGCAGAGGGAGGGAAAATTCCAATACACTTCGAAGAGTTGCTGAAGAACAATACGGCCATTTATGTGGTAAATGTGACATGAGATGTTGACAAACCTACTTGAGCTGCAAATCATTCTTATCAAATTATTATTTTGCAATTTCATCTCATTTATTCTGCCTCTTACTGACATTTAAACATATAAAGGTCGTTATTGCATGGGAACCTTTCCAAGTAGATGAAACATTTAATAATTTATTGAAAAAAATAATACCCGTGTTATGATATAGGTGTTCTCTGTTAATAACAAAAAAACAATTCCAAACCTTGTTTTAGATTTAATGAATTGTCTATTTGGGTAAGAATTGCTTAACATCTCGCGTCTTAACGTTACTTTAGTTTTCCTGATTGGTGGCCAGTTAAACATGGATAAATTTGTATGATTGAATTAAACTTTCCCCAAGTGATATCATATACATTTGGCTAATTGGGTAATCGATTTTCGAATGCAGGAGGAACTACTAGCAGAGCACTTCAATGATCTAATAAAGTTTGTAAAAACTAGAGCTTGTACGTGTGACATAATATTTTTTCAAAATCTATTCATCTCTAAATATATATTTATGTCAAAATTTGCTGATTTTATCTTTTATACTTTTAGCCGAGGACTCAAGGTCTGGAATTACTGTGTCTGAAGTTGAGCCAATCGTTAAGGACTTTGGTAGCAGATGGAAAACAGCAATAGAGCTTATGCACAACGATGTGATCACTTCGTTCAGTAACTTCCTCTGTGGTATGGAAATTCTGAGAGCTGCATTGACTCAGCTATTGCTTTACTACACCAGGCTTACAGATTGCATGAAAAGAATTGCTGGTGGGTCTGTTTTGAACAAGGATTTGGTTTCCATATCTTCGATAATGTATGAAATTAGAAAATACTCGAGGACTTTTTAATCGTATGTTAACAGTCTTATACAACAGACCTATTTTTAGACTACTTTTCGATTATGTATGCTCAAAATGGGATGTTAAAGGGCAGTATTTGTTGTTACCATTACTACATTTTAGTTTGGATTTGGGGATTTTTCGATAGAAGCCCTCTTTTATTTTTCATGTGTAAAACGATAACTCATCATCCAAGCTTTTAACGTCTTTCGACTTTTTATTTGTATTTTTTTTTTTTGGTCGCAGTTTTTGATATTTTATGTATCAGCCTTTTTCGATAGAATTGACAGAATGTTGTACTGGATTTCGTAGCTGCATGTGATCTTTTTAAGGGTGCAAATGATATTTTATTATTTAAAATGATATTTTTTTGTGATTTCACTATTTTTGATTATATTAATTAAATGTTATTTGGACTTGAATGGTGAACTAAATGAGCCATAAAATTTATTTTCTACCCTTAAAAGAGTTATATGTAATATATATAATGGAATCATGAAGAATATCCCATTGAAAATGCTAAAAATATACTTGCAATACTTTGGTTGCGTTTTTCTTCTTCAATATTATTAGTTTTATAGAAACTTACAATGAAACGAAATTTATTTATATATATATATATATATATTCATATTATCAAAAAAATATTAATATTCTGTTTGTGTCCAAGCCATGTGGCATGTTTTAATATTTTTAATATTTTTGTCCCTATTTCATGCGTCTGTAATCGTGTCTTTACATTACAATCGCTATAATCGACTAAGCTAACAATGTTGTTGGGATCACAAGTGCAACACGATGCCCATATTTTTCACATACATGACAACATCCTTTATTTTTTAAATTATTGGATTTGGGGTCGTGAATCGTGACCATGGTTTTGAACATGCCTCTTGTTAACATTTTATCTCGAGATTTTGTACTTGAATTAAATTTATAGTTTGAGCAATATATATTCCTTTTGAAATGACAACTTTATTATCAAGTGTTGAGTAAACTTTAGTATCAAAGAGGTTGACCTTTCAACCTTATTTGATATTAAAAATACATCTTTTCAACATAATTCATCAAATATTCTGATATTTTACCAAATATTGAAGAATAGACTCTTTGTATTTGTATTATTTGTATGACGATTAATGTTAGTTTAATTACTATTTCACTTATTTGCATTAAAATTTATACAATGAAGCATTTTATTATGTTATATTATATATTGTGTTGAATACGTGATTATTCTTATTTTTCATTTGTTATTGACTTAACGGGTACTGCTGAGTAATTAACTTATTATGACATATCGAATTTTATAAATAAACAAGTAATTTATATTATATATATATATATAAATTAGTACCATGTCGTGTCCTGTGGTTTTTAAAAAATGTAATGTCCCGTGTCCGTATCATGTCGTGTACCGTGTTACGTGTCTCGTATCTGTGAATTATAAATTGTGATGTTTTGAAGTGTCCGTATATCACATCATGTGGTTTCTTATCATAATTTATATTGACCCATACTTTTTTAATGTTTTTTAATATTGTTATATAGATATTATATTTAATTATATATATATAGTAATGAGAAGATCTCCAAAAATAGATATTTTTTATTTTTATATGAAAGAAGACCTCGTTTTCTTCATATGTCGGGCTTCCCCCTTGAGTAAGGAGCCACGAATCTCCAATCTCCAATCTCCATACGTTTTAATTAATATCCAATCACAGGTACCTATGCATCTCGAAAATGTCTACCCAATTATTAACGTGTTGATGCTTTCAAATATCATTTTTAATTCAAGATATTCGTTGACAAAATCCCAACAAACAAGTACAATCAATTTTATCCTAATTCATAATTTTCCTTTTTGGTATGATCATGTACCTTTAATTACTACGTACATATATCATTTATACTGTTATTAATCAAAATTATTTACTCTAATAATTATTTGTCTTTTTTTTTTTCTTCATATTTTATAATTTTTACTTTATATTTTTTAGTCATAAAAGTATTACATAAATAACAATCACAAGTATTTAACAAATCATATATCAACCGATCACTATTAATATAAAGTATAAAAAATTTAAAATATTTCATAAATTTTAAAAACATAAACAAACAGCATACACATTATACCATCCTCACGTACTTTTTCTTAATGCCTAATGCCTAATAAAGCTCCCTTCTTATTTTATTTGTCCCAATCTTCTTCTTATTTTATTTGTATATATATACATATATATATATATATATATATATATATATATATATATATGAATTCAAATGCCCCTCAATGTACATGCAGCTAACCTCTCGTTTCTGAACATTTTTCTGGCGGACACCAAGCTTGTTTCTTTTCTTTCTTTTCTTCACAGTTTCTCTTCAAACCCTAATATGGACACAAAAAGCTGCCCAAAATTTCCTCTTAAACCTACCATGCAAGACCTTAAGGTCAAGGTTCTTCACTCCACCCTAGTCTTTCCAACTGATCAAAAACCCGAAAAAAAATGCTGTTTTCTATCAAATCTTGACCAAAACTTCGACTTTTATTTTGCAATTATTAATTTCTTCTCTGCCAACCCTGATTTCCCACCGGAAACAGTGGCCAAAAAGTTGAAGATAGCCGTGGAGAAAGTCCTTGTGCCATACGATTTTGCTGCCGGAAAAGTGAGTCGGAACCACAAGTCAGGCCGTCTGGAGATCGACTGCAATGCATCAGGAGCTGGTATTGTGATAGCATCTTCTGAGATTTCACTTGATGAAATGGGGGACTTGTTGTATCCACACCCGGGATATAAGCACCTTGCTCTTCAAACCCTATTTAATTTTTCAGGTCCGATTTATTTTAATTTTACACTTGGTTTTTAGATTAATTTGCCTACATTTAATATTGAAGAAATTTCAACTATTGTAGGTGACTGCATTCAAATGTGGTGGATTTTCATTAGCTTTGTCCATTAATCATATGTTATTTGATGGAGTGGGAGCTAGAATGTTTATGGAAAATGTTGCTTCTCAAATTTGGGAGAACAAAACCCTTAGCTACAATTCCCTACACCAATCGTCACCTTCTCGCCGCCAGATCTCCTCCGTGTGTAGCTTTCCCACACCCTGAATTGACTCCACTGGAGAATATTCCGGTGTCTAATTGCGTACATGAAGAGTTAGAATCGAAGACCTTCAAGCTAAGCGCAAATCAGATTAACTACTTGAAAGAAAAGGCAAAATGCAATGTTGATAAAGAAGTGACGACTACAAAAATCACTAGCTTTAATGTAGTTGTCGCCTTGATATGGCGGTGCAAGGCCCTATCCATGGATGCTAAAAATGATAGAGTCTCCACATTGCTTTGTGCGGTTGATATTAGGTCGAGGTTGAGTCCATCTCTGCCACCTTCTTACTGTGGTAACGCGGTTTTAAATGCTTATGCATCGTTAAAATGCATTGAGATTGAAGAGGCACTATTATCTAAGCTCGTGCAAGCGGTTTCAATTGGGGTCAAAATAGTGACAGATGAGTACATAAGATCTACTTTGGATTTGGATTGGATAGAGATTAATAAAGGGGTTCCCCATGGAGAATACTTTTTAGTTTTTATCTTCGTGGTGGAAATTAGGGTTTGAGCAGGTGAAGTACCCATGGGGCAAGCCCGTTTGTAGCTTCCCTTTGATGGATCAAAATAAGTATATTTGTTTCTTGCTTCCTCCTGAGACGGATGATGTGATGGTAAATATTTTTGCTACTCTACCTACCAGGGAGATGAAGAGATTTCAATCCCTCTTTGAGGGTTTCTTCCCATATTGAGAAATGGATCAACAAAGGGAGATGATATTCAAATTTCAGTAATTTATGTTTGTTTTGTAAAGCCTTATGTTAACTGCAGAGAAATGACACTGAGCTGTTTTCATGATTGTTTCACTTATGGTTAGACGAATTTGAATTTGATTTCCATTCATTTGACTAGTACACGACACTTGAAAATTATGGTTATTTATCTCGATTAAGATATTATAATGTACGAATGATTATAAGTATTATTAATGAATTCATGAATTATTTTGAACCTGATAGAACAATAAAAACCAAACTAAGAATACTATTATTATTATTAATTATTATTATTATTATTATTATTATTATTATTAATTATTATTATTAATTATCTATACCTATACATATACGTACATATTCTAAAAGTGTTAATGATTTACACATAAAATGATTTACCTGATTTACTTTTGTGTTTGGACTAAAATAACTCTATAATAATAAATTTAATATTATTAATAAACATATAATTGAACAAGTTTATTTATTATTAATTTAAAATTCATGCACTCATTAATTTGATAGCACTATTAATTGCTTATTAATGTGTTTTGGTTTTAATAACAAAACAATAAAAAGTGTACATAATATATTATTATCAAATGGTGTATAAACTTGAATTTATAGTTAGTGCTTTTCAACGTGTATTTGGATTAAAAGAAAAATTATTATAATTCTTATTATCAAATGATTGTGTATTAACTTGAAATTTTAGTTAATATTCTTTTATATATATTTTGATGGAGAACTAAAAAATTATAATAAAAAACCTAAAATTGATAGCTAACATTGTTTATTGTATATTTAGATGAAATTTAATAAAAATATTAATAATTTACGAGAATATGAATGGTTTACGTATTTTTCTAGAGTCTTGTTGCATATATATAAACATATACCATGAGAAATACATAAGCTGTTGTTTCAAATGTTTCAAATTAAAGAGCCCCATACCAAAAAAAACCTCCAAGTCCATATTGTTAACACCAAATCCTTCTAGAGTCCCAACCTCCATTTCTCCTACTCGTTATCCTCAGGTTGGAAATTCCCAGTATAGAAGGAATTGGAAAAAAGGAAGTCGAATGGTAAATTTGATATAGAATGAATGCTTGTCGACCCCAAATGCAACCGATCCTTAAGGCCCCCCAAACGATGAATATTTTTGTCTCTGGAATCTTTACTTTTGGAATTGTACTAAAATATAATTGCTATACTATATGGCAAACTTTTACAATGAAAATATTATAAAACAATTATACTTTTTAAGTCCTCTACTTTTGCACTAAGCTTGTTTTTTTTTCCTTATGATATAATAAATATAGTGCAGATAAAATTTTAAATTCTTATTAAATAAATACACATTTATTGTATTTATCTACATATGATAATATATTATAAGCATATCTGACGATACAATTTCAATATGTTGAATGTAATTCTACCTAAAAGATCCAAGTCACAATTAATTTGTGCTAAGCTACTTAATAGTGAGAGCAATAGTCGTCATCTGATACAAATAATTCTTAATGTATTCAAAAAAAAATTTATCCTGAATTTCTTGTGGCGGTGAAGTTTACTTTTAGAATGTCATGAAAAGTGTAGACCACAATAGGGGCTTATTTATCGCGCCCAACTACTTGAAATCAAATTTTAAACTTCACAATAATGCTCAACATAAGTACATAATCTGAAGCGTCATAATTAGCGAAAAACTAATCTTGTTGTAAGAAATATAATGAAAATATATAGACTTTTCAAGCATTTTGATAGGACTAATGAAAGCTCATGCCATGATATAAAACTTACAAACTCGAAAAAAAACTGAGGAAAGTTTGAAGGTGAGCTCTTTGGTTATTTTGTTCAACGAAAAGTGAAGAAATATAAACATGTAAGTCATCCCAAGTGATTCAAACTATAGAAATTATATTAGTTTAGAATTAGCCATGAAGTCAAGAAATGCAAATGAAGTAAATTATTCATACCGTAAATCATATAAATCATACATATTTTTAAAATAGAATACAATATATATAAATAAATACAATCTTAATATCTCTATAAACGATAATATTCATTATAACACTAACACATCATTATCAAATGACAATGTCAAGTTAATGACAAAATACATATATTACCAGGCAATATTTTACAATCCACAAAAATATCGTTCCAAACTTACAAGAGGTACTAAAATTATGTCTAATTTGATGGATAGACACATGATAAGTGAGCATGAAAATATAAAAAATTGATGAAATATAAGCGAATATAGAAGAGGTATGTGAGTCAATCATATATGGACTATATTCATAAAATCAAACAAGTTCCTAAATAATTAATCAACAAAATTATATGACAATTTTGTTTATATTCAAATATGCACATAAGAAAACACAAAAAACTAAGATAATACAATTTTTCTTATAACGATAATATGGATTATTAAATTATTATTCTAATAAAAATATAATACATACCACAAATTATTATGTTATATGAGCAAATTTTTATTTAATAATTTTAAAATATATACCGTAACACTTTTACAATTTTGTATTTTATAGGTTAAGTTGTTTGAACTTTGTCGATTATATGTTTTATGGTCGCTAAATTTAAATCCAATTTTATCACTTAGTTCGTTATTGAAATTTTATCAACTATTGGTGTACATGTATAAATTTTGATACAAAATATTAATTTTAAAAAATGAATAAAGCATTTTATTTTTTACTTTCTTCACACTATTTTCATCTTCTTTCTCGTATTTAGCAAGTTTTCTCTTATTTTTCTGAAGCGTTTTCGAAATATTTTTAATATTTAACAACTCAAAACTTAGGTTATAAATGAAAATTTTCTATTATGTATGCTCAAAATAGGATCTTAAAGGATAGTATTTGATGTTATTAACGAGCATGAACAATTTTATCTTGGCGGGATACAATTACTACATTTTAGTTTGGATTTGGGGATTTTTCAATAGAAGCCCCTTATTTTTTTCACGAGTAAAACGGTAACTCATCCAAACTTTAAACTTCTAACGTCTTTAGACTTTTTATATGTATTTTTTTGTCACGGTTTTTGAATTTTATGTTTCAGCCTTTTTCGATGGAATTAACAGAATGTCGTATTGGATTTTATAGATGGATGCGACCTTTTTATGGGTACCAATGATATTTTATAATTTAAAACTTGTGATTTCACTATTTTTTATTATATTTATTAAATATTATTTGAACTTGAATAGTGAACCAAATGAGCCACAAAATTTCTTGTTTACCCTTAAAAGAGTTATATGCAATATATATAATGGAATCACGAGTTATTTTTGAACATTTTGTTTAAAAATACTAAAAATATAAATTATACAAAGTGTAATATGAAAATAATCATGATAGAGCAGTACAATAATAATCTTCATGGCATTTAATTTTCACCTGGGACTCAAAATTAATGTTCCAAGTCAAGGAGCTGAGATTTATCACGTCTAATTTACTACATCATGATTTATATTCATTCCCTATTAATTAAGATCGGAAAACCACCCTACAAATAATTATATTTATTTCCTTTTTTTCTTTTAGCTTTTCTTTTTTTCAGACTCCACTTTCACTTTTCTCATTATTTCGTCTCCTTTTTTTCTAAATAGAAAGAATTCCATAGACTAATAGAATTCATATAAAACAATTTAAACATTCACTTAGAGAAAAATAAAATTAGGATTCAAAATAAAATATGATAATAAATCTGAATAGTAAGATATCTATATTATCAGATAAGGTGGAGAACTCTTTATGTATATATATATCATACATATATATCTTTATTTAAAATATATAAATTAGTATTTTCATTATAATTTAAATATAAATAATTAGAAAAATAAATTATAAGGATTTTTGTACATTATAAATTTGTATTTGAGTTGCAAAATTATACATAATTGAAAGAAAATTAATACTTCAATTTTCAAAACCACAAAAAATAAGTGAAATAACATCAAATGTCACAAATAATACAAACATAAATAGACACACACTCTACTCTAACCACGTCTATTACGGTGTTTATAATTTTTTTTTTCATTTTATTTAAATAGAAGAATTTATTTTCATTATGAACACAATATCAAAAAGCGTCAGTTGAGTATCGTGGTGTCGTGGTGCCAGACATAACACCATGTTGACATGAGTACCTATGCATCTCGAAATGTCTACCCAATTATTGACATGTTGATGCAACTATTCAGATATCATTTTCAAGATATTCGTTCACAAAATCCCAACAATCAAGCACGATCAATTTTTTTTTATCCTAATTCATTATTTTCATTTTTTTATATGTTCATGTATCTTTAATTACTACATATATCATTTATCAATTATTAATCAAAATTACTGTAATAATTATTTTCCTTTCTTTTTTATATTTTATAATTTTTACTTTATATTTTTTAGTTATAAAATTATTACATAAATAACAATCACAATTATTTAATAAATCATAAATCAACCTATCACTATTAATTTAAAATATAAAAAATTTAACATATTTCATAAATTTTAAAAATATAAACAAACATAATAAGCTATTCACCATTCTCACGTACATTTTCTTAATGCTCATTTTTAATGGCTAATGAGTAATGCCTAATGTCTAATAAAGCTCCCTTCTTATTTTATTTGTCCCAATCTTCTTCTTATTTTATATATATATATATATATATATATATATATATATATATATATATATATATATATATATATATATACACAATGCTCCTCAATGTACCTGCAGCTAACCTCTCGTTTCTGAATATTTTTCCGGCGGACACCAAGCTTGTTTCTTTTCTTCACAGTTTCTTTTCAAACCCTTATATGGACACAAAAAGCTGCCCAAATTTTCCTCTTAAACCTACCATGCAAGACCTTAAGGTCAAGGTTCTTCACTCCACCCTCGTCTTTCCAACTGATCAAAAACCCGAAAAAGAATGCTATTTTGTTTCAAATATTGACCAAAACGTCGACTTTTATGCTGCAGTTATTAATTTCTTCTCTGCCAATCCTGATTTCCCACCGGAAACAGTGGCCAAAAGGTTGAAGATAGCCGTGGAGAAAGTCCTTGTGCCATACGATTTTGCTGCCGGAAAAAAGAGGCGTAACCACGAGTCAGGCCGACTGGAGATAGACTGCAATGCATGGGGAGCTGGTTTTGTTGTAGCATCTTCTGAGATTTCACTTGATGAAATAGGGGACTTGGTGTATACACACCCAGGAATTAAGCAGCTTGCTCTTCATACCCTATTTAATGATGATGATCATAAACCACTCTGCATTTTTCAGGTCCTACATTAATTTGCCTATATTAACTTTGTCCTTGATAAATATGGGCACTAATAATACACTAATTTATAATTTCTTTCTATTAAGGGACAAGTTTGCTCATAAAATGTCTATTACTCAAAAAATGTGCATTTAATATTGAAGAAATTTCAACTATTGTAGGTGACTTCATTCAAATGTGGTGGATTTTCATTGGCATTGTCCATTAATCATATGTTATTTGATGGAATGGGAGCTAAAATGTTTTTGGAAAATGTTGCTTCTTATTAGAAGATATAGATATTGGGCTTATTAATGTATTAGGCCCATAGGCCCATCTGTGTGTAAGGTCCTTTTGTGTTTAGCATAGTTGATATATATATCAGTATAGATCGTCATCTCAGTTGTAATCAACTAGAACAGAATATGTTCTTCAATTCCTTTTCTTCAATATACATGATTTACATTCAACTTAACATGGTATCAAGAGCAGGTCATTCTTGATCTGGGATTACATCTTCATATCTGGGTTTTCATCTTCAACCCTGCAATCCTTTATATGCTTACTGGGGATTTTCTTCCCTTTTCTCCATTCGCACATCAAATTACTGTTCTCGATTCTTTGATTCTCCTCCGATCTTGAATCATCATCGATTCTATAACCTTCGCATCACAATGTCTCAAGTTCCCACCGAGAAGGTTCCAATTCCTGCTATCGATATCAATGATCCACTCTATGTTCATCCGTCCGACACGCCGAGCCTTCATCTGGTACCTCATGAACTCAAAGGTGCAGAGAATTATGGAATTTGGTGCAAGGCGATGAGGTTAGCTCTCAATTCCAAGAGCAAAATTGGATTCATCACAGGCAAGTGTTTGAGACCTAAGCCCGATTCCCCCCAATTTGAACAATGGGAAAAGTGTAATGCCCTTGTTCTTTCTTGGATTCTCAAATGCGTAAGCAAGGAGATATACAATGGGCTCGTCTACTGTGAAACTGCTGTCGATGCATGGAATGATCTATACGATCAATTTAGCAAGACGAATCGGGCGCGGATTTTTGCCCTATTCAAAGAAATCAACTCATACACACAGGGAAGCAATTCTGTAACCCTATACTATTCTAAATTGAGGCAAATGTGGGAAGAGTTCGATTCTCTCGTGAATCTTCCCATATGTGAGTGTTCGGCATCAAAGAAGTACAGTGAATACTCTCAAGAACATAAACTCATGCAATTCTTGATTGGATTGAATGAGTCTTATGCACCGATTCGATCACAAATTCTCATAATGGAACCCGCACCCAGTCACAAGCAAGCTTATTCCATCATTTGTAATGAGGAGTCTCAACGCACGATCAACACTTCCACTGTCACAGAGGCCCCTATCACTTTTTACTCGAATTCACAAAAAACTCAAAATAATGGAGTGGTTTGTGAGCATTGCGGGATTCCAGGACACACTAAGGAAAAGTGTTTCAAAATCATTGGATATCCACCATCAAGAGGGGGATCAAGTCGTGGTAGAGGCCGTGGAAGAAATGGTAAAGGCGGAGGACGTGGTTTTTCATCCAATCAGGCATATGCTGATCAAAATGCCCCTACTGATGGACCGGCACAAACAGGAACTCAACCCAATACCTCTAATATCACTCCATCCAACTGATCAGAATTTTAGCTTCACACCTCACCAGTACCAGCTACTTCTCAATCTGATCCAAAAGGATTCCAACCAATCACAACAATCCAATGTAAGATCTAACAGTGCTACAGGTATGGATGGCACTGCTTCAGGCAATCTTTTACCATTGGCACTTGTATCCACTGGTAGTAATACTGAATGGATAGTGGATACGGGTGCCAATCATCATATGTGCCATAACTTAGATCTTTTCTGCAGTATCTCACATAACACATCTGCACAAACCACAGTTAAATTACCTACTGGGGATGTTGCTATGATTGATAAGATTGGGGACATTAATTTGGGATCCACTTTAGTTCTTCAGGATGTGTTGTATATTCCCCAATTTCAGTACAATCTTTTGTCAGTATCTAGGTTTACTCAGCAGAATAATTGCTATGCCATTTTCTATCCTAATTTCTGCTTCTTTCAGGACATTTGGAATGGCAAGATCAAGGCACTTGGTAAAGCTAAAAATGGCCTATACATTCTTCATCACATTCCTGATAATGTTGATATTAACATTGTTTTTCAACAATTAGTAGCCATTCAGAATGCCAATTGTAATGATTTCTGTAATGCTTCTGCTATTTTTTCTTGTAAAGATGAACATTCTGTTGGGAATAAAATCACTTCTTGCTATACTACTAAAACTGTGTCCTCTGATTCATACCTTTGGCATCTTAGAATGGGTCACATGTCTTTCTCTAGACTCTCTATGTTACCTCAGGTGGGACACAATCTTCAGAATGTATTAGGGCACTGTCCTGTGTGTCCCCTTGCTAAACATGCTAGATCACCTTTCCCTAACAGAACATACATTACCAAACACATTTTTGAACTTGTGCACTTGGACATTTGGGGACCTTATAGGGAACCTACTCATTCTAACCATAGATATTTTCTTACCATTGTTGATGACTATTCTAGAGGAACTTGGGTTTTTTTGATGCATTTGAAATCTGACATTCTTTCTATTTTACAAGAATTCTTTTTATATGTGGAAAACCAGTTTAAGACCACTGTTCAAACTATAAGAACTGACAAAGCTTGGGATTTCTTTAAGTCATCTTGCAGTAAGTTTTTCTCTTCTAAAGGCATCATACACCAAAGTTCCACACCATACACACCACAACAAAATGGTGTGGTGGAAAGAAAATATAGGCACATCCTTGATGTTGCTAGGGCATTAATGTTCCAGTCCCATGTGCCTTTACATTTTTGGGGAGATTGCATTCAAGCTGCCACATATCTCATAAATAGAACACCCACACAACTGTTACATGGAAAGACTCCTTTTGACTTACTTTTTAACAGACCACCTGATATCACTCATTTAAGAGTCTTTGGATGTCTTTGCTATGCAAAGATTTTGCCTACTTTGGATAAGTTTTCCCACAGATCCAGGGCATGTATTTTCTTGGGCTATGCTGCCAATCAAAAGGCATATAAGTTGATGGATATTGATAATAAGACTTTTTTTACTTCAAGGGATGTTCTGTTCCATGAGTCCATTTTTCCATTTTCTGATATTAACAAAGTTTCTGCAGATCACTTCATAGTTCCAGACTCCTCTCTTTTCTATGAGGATTTTGTCTCCCCTTATATCCATACTGATCATGTGACTGACTCTACAGAAACTCCTATTATTTCTGCTGATGATATTGCAGATGCTCCAAGGAGATCATCTAGAGTTCCTGTCAAACCTGCCTGGACTCAAGACTATGACTGCCCTACTCTTAGGAGTAATTCTGTTAGTTATCCTATGTCTCAAGTTCTTCCTTACTCTCACCTCTCCACTAAACACCAGGCTGTCATTCATTCCCTTAACTCTTTCACTGAACCATCCTGTTACAAAGAAGCAGCCACAGATGTAAAATGGAGAGAGGCTATGCAACATGAGATTCAGGCATTAGAATTGAACAAAACTTTGAAAGTTGTTGACTTACCCCCAAACAAAAAACCCATTGGATGCAAATGGGTTTACAAAGTCAAGTTACACTCTGATGGTAGTTTGGACAGATTCAAAGTCAGACTTGTGGCCAAGGGGTATAATCAGAAAGCAGGGCTAGATTACAATGAGACTTTCAGCCCTGTAGTGAAAATTGTTACTGTTAGGAGTGTACTTTCTATTGCTTCTATTTTTCATTGGCCTCTTTTTCAACTAGATGTGACTAATGCATTCTTGCAGGGGGACTTAGCAGAGGAGGTCTATATGACAGTTCCAGAAGGATTCACCAATCAGGGGGGGTCTTCTTCATCTTCTTCCAAAGTCTGTAGATTGCTGAAATCCTTGTATGGATTGAAGCAAGCTTCAAGACAATGGAATGTTAAATTTACTGATGCTTTACTTAGTATTGGTTATACTCATTCTTTACATGACTACTCCCTGTTTACTAAGCATGATTGTGGTAAAACTATTATCTTACTTGTATATGTTGATGACATTATCATCACTGGTAATGACATCAATATGATTAATGATCTTAAAGTGTTTTTGCATAGTACTTTTCATATTAAAGACCTTGGTGAATTGACATATTTTTTGGGGATTGAAGTTGTTAGGAATAGTCAAGGTATTCATCTTAATCAAAGAAAGTACATTTTGGATCTTCTTAAAGAGGTAGGCATGACTGCATGTAAGCCTATAGCTAGTCCTATTGAGCAAAATCTTAAACTCGCTAGTCAGGATTATGATGAGTCTTTAACAGAAAATCAGAATGATCCTATATTAGAAGACATTACTGGTTATCAAAGGTTGGTGGGCAAGTTGATCTATTTAGGCATGACTAGGCCTGATCTTGCATACTCTATACATGTTTTGTCACAGTTTATGCATAAGCCAAAACTTTCACATTGGAATGCAGCCTTAAGAGTATTGAGATACTTAAAAGGCACAGCTGGTTTTGGTATTTTTCTGTCTGCTAAGAGTGACTTACACTTAGCTACTTTTTGTGATGCAGACTGGGCATCATGTGTTATGACTAGGAGATCCATAACTGGTTTTTTTATTAAGCTTGGAGATTCCATCATTTCCTGGAAGACTAAGAAGCAGAAGGTTTCAAGGTCTTTTTATGAGGCTGAATACAGATCAGTTGCAGCAGCAGCTTGTGAGATCATATGGATCATTGGAGTCTTCAAAGATTTGGGCATTGAACTTCAGAAACCTGCTGAAATTTATAGTGACAGTAAGTCTGCAATGAGCTTGGCAAATAATCCGGTTTTCCATGAGAGAACCAAACATATTGAGATAGATTGCCATATGATTAGAGACCTCATTCAACAAGGATTGATTGTTGTTAAATATGTGCGGAGTGAGGATCAACCGGCTGATTTGCTTACAAAAGGATTGGGCAGAGATCAACACAGATATCTTCTCAGCAAGTTTGGTCTTGTGGACATGTGTAATGTGGACCAACCTTGAGGGGGGTATTAGAAGATATAGATATTGGGCTTATTAATGTATTAGGCCCATAGGCCCATCTGTGTGTAAGGTCCTTTTGTGTTTAGCATAGTTGATATATATATCAGTATAGATCGTCATCTCAGTTGTAATCAACTAGAACAGAATATGTTCTTCAATTCCTTTTCTTCAATATACATGATTTACATTCAACTTAACACTTCTCAAATTTGGGAGAACAAACCCTTAGCTATCATTCCCTACACCAATCGTCACCTTCTCGCCGCTAGATCTCCTCCGTGTGTAGCTTTTCCACATCCTGAATTGACTCCAATGAAGAATATTCCGGTGTCTAATTGCGTAAACGAAGAGGTAGAATCGAAGATATTCAAGCTAACCGCAAATCAGATTAACTACTTGAAAGAAAAGGCAAAATGCAGTGTTGATAAAGACGTGACGACTACAAAAATCACTAGCTTTAATGTAGTTGCCGCCCTAATATGGCGGTGCAAGGCCCTATCAATGGATGCTGACAATGATAGAGCCTCCATATTGCTTTGCGCGGTTGATATTAGGTCGAGGTTGAGCCCATCTCTACCACCTTCTTACTGTGGTAACGCGATTATAAACGCTTTTGCTTCGTTAAAATGCATGGAGATTGAGGAGGCACTATTTTCCGAGCTCGTGCAAGCGGTTTCAAATGGGGTGAGAAGAGTGAGTGATGAGTACATAAGATCTGCATTGGATTTGATAGAGATTGATAAAAGGGTTCCCCATGGAGAATACTTTATATCTTCTTGGTGGAAATTAGGGTTTGAGCAGGTGCAGTATCCATGGGGCAAGCCCGTTTGTAGCTTACCTTTGTTTGATCAGAATAAGTATATTTGTTTCTTGCTTCCTCCTGAGACGGATGATGTGATGGTAAATGTTCTTGTTACTCTACCTACCAAGGAGATGGAGATATTTCAATCTCTCTTCGAGGGTTTCTTCCCATATTGAGAAATGGGTCAACAAAGGCAGATGATATTCAAATTTCAATAATTTATGTTTTTTCTATAAAACCTTATGTTAGTTACATCCTTGCTTAAGAGAATATAGCAATGGATTGTTTTCTTGTTTGTTTCACTTATGGTTTAGATGATTTTGAATTTAAAATTTGACTTGCATACTGCCCGTGAAAATTATGTTTTATTTATATCTATTAAGATATTACAATATACGAATGATTATATAGTATATATAATGAATTCATGAATTATATCGAATTTGATAGAACAATAAAAACCAAACTAAGAATACGACTATTATTATTATGTAGTTAATTAAAAAAGGTATACATACATTATACCTTGTTAAAAAGGTAGTTAAAAGTCATGTTAGAATAAGTAAAGTTAATACGATGCACTTCTCATGATATTTTCTCAAAGAAAACATCTAATTAATTGATCTTATATTCATAAAATCATATAATGATTAATTTATATATTTATCTAATACTAACATATCTAATGATTATCTTTGTATTAAATAGCCGGAATACATTTAACATCAATTGCCTTAATTCCATCTAAGTTTATTTCAATTGACAATATCGAGGAGATTTAGATGGCTCCTAACCAGTAATTAACGTGACCAAGATCTAGATGGCTCCTAAACTTAATGAATGATTGGACAATTTTTTAAGCAAAACTGACACTAAACCATAAAAAAGTGCCGCAGTTTTAACTGAATTATACAATCATGATTTGCATAAAAAATCATTAAAAATAGTGAAATTAGTGCGATGCATTTTAATGGTATGTTAGTCTTCTACAACAGAACTATTTTCGATTATATATGCTCAAAATAGGATCTTAAAGGACAGTATTTGCTGTTATCAACTAGCATGAACAGTTTTATCTTGGCGGGATAAATATTCCGAGACACTTTATATTCTGAGACATATTATAAATAATTTTAGATCACATGCTCGAAACACCTTTTATATTCTAAGACATATTATAATTATTGAGTTATTTATCTTATTAATCAATATTTATTCTTTAAACACATTCTATTATGATGCATATTATAAATATTTTTTCAATTATATGGTCTAAACACTTTTTATGTCTATGACATATTATAATTATTAATTTAGGAAAAAGCTAATCCTACAGTCTGTAAGCTACAGACAATTTCTAGCCACAATTTGTGGCTGGATGAAACCTGCAACCTGCCTAGCAGGTTGCAAGATGCTTTTTATTTTTTATATTTATGCAAATTATATTATTTGTATTTCCAAATCAACCTCATTTATAATTTAATTTTATTTACATTTTTGCCTATACTTATAATTCTTAAAATTTATGGTGATAACAATTATGACAAACAAATTATTGTAGCTATTGAAAAGTAAAAACTAGCTGATAATAAATATAAAAATCTATATTTAAGATTAACGAATTGGTATTGATTTTGTCGGAGTTAACATCTTATCATCACCAATCTCAACAGATTCATCATTATGTGATACATCTTCCATCTAAAAAATATGTATATAATCATACAATTAATAGACGTATAAATTGCAATTATATTTATTTTATATTTGAAAAATATTAAACGAACATAAAATTCATATTTGGTAAATTTATGTAACTAATATCATAATAGAATATATATGAAAAAATATGTAATTTAAGATTAACAAACTACGAAAATCTATCAATTTAATATATATATGTATTATTAATTCAATAACTCATAAGAAAGAAACCCCAATTTAATATATATATTATTAATTCAATAACTTATAAGAAAGAAAACCTCAATTTAATATATATATATATATATATATGTATTATTAATTCAATAACTCATAAGAAAGAAAACCTCAAAAGTGCACTTTTAATTGGATTGAGCCTCTCTTGTACTATTTGTTTACTTAAGAGAGTTTTTTTTTCTTAGAATAAGTGATCAACAAATATATTAAAATAAGAGTTTTAGTTATTGTACAATTTTATCTAATAAAATTTAGGGTGAATAAATAAAAAATAAAATAAAATTGAAGTGGGCTTTTACAAAAGCCTTTTTCTTATAATAAGTACTATAGTAAACCTACCGGCTGTCCAAATGCTAATCTCACAGATTCTGTGAGATTAGCAAGGTCCATTAATTTAATCTATCATGTCAATCAATATCTATTATTTTAACACCTTCTATTCTGAGACATATTATAAATATTGCTTAGATCGCATGGTAAATACGCCTTCTACGTTCTACGCATATTGTAGTTATCAATTTTATGTATCATGTCAATCCGTAGTTATCTTTTAAATAATTATACACTTATTGAATTATTATTTAAATTTTAAATATAAGATACTATAAAATAAGGAATTATCTATATAATTGAATTATTTTACGAGGTCATGATTATAATTTATTTAGTAAGTATTCACTTAGTTAAATTATTGTGTAGTTTTAAATATTTAATATCTTAGTTTACTTTTAATATTTTATTTAGGAGAAGTTTCTAGACCATTCTGTTGGGAGAATGAAAAGTTTGGGGAAGAAGAAGTGGCTCATGCGCCACCACCGTAAAGGTCAGGGCCACCATAAGCATGATGGCCACTGGAATCATAATCTTGATGATTTGTAGATACTAATTGTTAGAGATTTGGGCTATAGTGTAATAATTTATGTTACAAGGACCAAAATATCATTTTTAGAGATACAAAATGACAGAAACTAACATACCAGTGAGTTTTGACCGTTAGTCAACTAACGGGAGTACCAAAATTGTTTAAAAAAAATCTTATTTGGTACCAAATGTGTTACAGATCTAAACCGTGGTACCAAAACTGAATTCGGCCTATCCTATGATATGAATTTTGAAAGTTTCCCTTTTACTCTGAGTTTAATTTTGATTATGAATTTTCCACATTTTTAATCTCTGAACTTTCGAATTATCTCCAAATAGTCCCAACCAAAATTTTCTTCTAAAATGTAGTGATCAACTTCATCAGTTAATAATAGATAATTGTTTCTGGAAGAATTTTATAAGAATGCACTTGCACATAGATTGTGTTTAGGGATGTAAACGAGTCGAGCTTGGCATTTTTTTCAAGCTCGAGAATCAAACTCTAGCCTTACTAGACGAGCGCGAGCTCGGGCTCAAGCCCAAAATTTTCGAGCTCGGGCTCGAGCTCGTGAGCCCAAGCTCGCGAGCTCGAGCCCGAACTCGAACCGAGCCACATATTTTTATTTATTTTTAATTATTTAATATATATTTATTAATTATTTAATATATACTTATTAACATAATAATAAAAATAAAAATATATTAAAAAATAAAAAAGCTCGCGAGCCGGAGACAAATGGGTTCGGGCTCGAGTTCGATTAAGAGTTTGAGCTCGTGAAGCTCAGCTCGAGCTCGAAAAACTCGAGCTCGAGCCAGCTCGCGAACTGGTTTGGTTCGACTTACACCCCTAATTGTGTTCAATATAATGATATTTTTACTTGTGATGGTATTATCAAATTAAAGAAGAAAATTATTTCTTATTATGTTTTAGTTCTTTTTAATGTTTTGCAATAACTTTTAACCACTATATGCAATTTTTTACTTTTTTTTTTATTTTTATCAAATAACTGAATTTAATTAATAAAATGACACAATCATAGCAATCAAACAAAAGGGATACTTCATTTACTACACCCTACTATAACTTGCGAAAACTTACAAAGCCTGAAATTGAGGTTTCAAACCAAGACATATTTAATTATTATTCTACCCTAAATGTAGAAAATAGAGTAATAAAAAATAATAATTCTAAAATGAAAATATAAACATTACATAGATGTCCAAAAGTCATTAGAAAAATTAATGAAAGTGAAAGTAAAAAAAAATGAAGCGATTGATTGCACAAAAGTAAATAAAATATAAATATAAATGAAGCATGAGCTTATATAAAAGTTTATTTAGTTATAATGTTATTTTTGTTTTTTAATTAACTTCTTTCTTGAAGAATGATTATTTTTTTAATATTAGTCATTTTTTTTAATAATTAGCTGATAAATAATAATCATTTAGTTAAATTATTATATAAATTTTGGATTAAAAACATCTTCAAGCTGAGTAATATTTTCATATATGAATTACTTTAACAAAATCATATGATCCACGTTCAAACGTGTTATTTACTAATTAGGATAAACTTTTAAAAGTTATGTTAAAATTTGTAAGGTTAATATAATGCACTTCTATTGATATTCTTCTCCAAGAAAATATCTAAATAATTGATCTTAATTAGATTAATAAAATCATATAATGATTAATTTATATGTTTATCTATACTAACGTGACCCATGTAGTAGCTCGGAAATGAATGCTTGGATCATTTTTTGGTATGGTATTGTAATGTACACATGGTCTCCCTGATTTTGGTTGTTTTCACCTCATTTTTGTACTGATTTTTCATATTTTTTATTTTTTGGGGGTAAATCTTTCTCACTAGGCTTTGGCTTCTTTGAGAATTGAAAATCATGGATTCAAAATTCATTAATAGCATATTTTCATCATTTCAAGTTACAATATGGGTTCAAATCTTTTATTAGAATTTACTTTTGAATTTTCAATAGTTAGATCCACCTAATCTAAATTATTCATTTGGAATCCCAAGAGAATAATAAGGGATTATGATTAAATTAAACAAAAGCAGAAACTACAAACATATGCAACAAAGTATACATTGATTAAATTATATTTAATTTTATATACATTGATTTATTTATTCATAAAAACATGATACAGTTAGCTACATATTCTTATGTATTTGAGTACAAAAATTTACAACATTATATTAAAATTTAAAATTGTACTATCCTAAAAATATATTTTATTTACATAAATAAATCTGCATATATCATAATTTAAAATTGTAGTGATAATAACTCTTTGGAGTCCCAAGAATAGCAGGATGATTAACAAAAGCAGAATTATCACTTCTTTTTATGTGAAGCCATCATCATTCTTCAGGAAAAAGCCACCTTTAATTGCTATTTATATCTCAAATATGTTATATGGGAAAATAGCATTAACCTCCCCGAACTATGAGCTATTGGCATCCACCCCCTTCATGTTTGATTTTTTGGCAATAACCTCCCTTCTATTCAATTTTCTATCAACTTTCTCTTATTTTGACTAAAATACCCTTTATTAATTATTTTATAGTGAAAAATAATATTTAAAATTCTCTCATCAAAATAAAATATTATCACCAAAATGCCATTATTCATTGTTCAAAGATCATTTAATATATTCATACAATCACTTAATATTAGTCTATATTCTCAATGTAAAAAATTTTTATTTCATAATTCAAAAAAATTAGGCTTAAATTTTTTTTTTAAGTTAAATTGCCCTTCACGTATTAAGTTAAGAATTGATCAATTAAATTTTTTAATCATTTTTAATGACCTTACATTTTTTTTAATCATAAAAAAATAATAATTAATAATATAGAAACATATGCTTATCCTAAACATTCTACTATCAAGCAACAATCAAACAACACGATCTAAAATAGATTAAAGTATTTGAAATTCATTTGAAAATTGATAGATAATCATATAAATTCAATTGGTATAATACAAAAAATAAGTTCTAATTAATACATTTTTTATTCCACAATTTGAACCAAATTCAACTCAATTAGAAAACAATAATGAGTAAATATAAAATATCAAATTCTACGATTTTGATCGACGTTAAATTTGATTGAACTTATTCAATTTTAACTCAATTAACTATTAAATGAAGAGCAAACACAATTAATTATAAATTGGACAAACACTTAAACAACTTCATCAATATATTATTCATTCCATCACAATGTCACCTATATGTATTTTTCTATCTCAGAAACTTGGAGAAATTTTGAGATACTCAATACTAATACAATGTCCAAAATAATAATATTAATTTCATCAACTTTATATAAGATATAAGGCACCAAAAATTAATTGATATTGTTTATTTATATAAATTGATGGAGAATGGAGAAATATGCTAATATTCTCAAAGTGAGAGCATCTATGTGAAGTGCATGTATGAA
The DNA here is from genome assembly GCA_963669365.1 of Verbascum thapsus. Taxonomy (NCBI): domain Eukaryota; kingdom Viridiplantae; phylum Streptophyta; class Magnoliopsida; order Lamiales; family Scrophulariaceae; genus Verbascum; species Verbascum thapsus. The sequence continues at coordinate 24,208,106 of OY770105.1, forward strand.
TATATCATTGATCTTTTAATAATGAATAATGACATTTTGGTTAATTTGGATGATAACATTTTTTGTAATTTTGATAAGAGAATTCCAAATTATTTCCCACTAGGAAATAATAAATGAAGGGTAATTTAGTCATAAAAGAGAAAATTTACAAAATATTGGATGGAAGGGAGGTTGTTGCCAAAAAACCAAACATGAGGGGTGTGAATGCTAATAGCTTATAGTTCAGGGGAGGTGGATGCTATTTTCCCTATGTTATATTTCACTTTCTATTTTCCTAATCTATCTACAAACTAAAAAGTTATAAATCGCGTGAAAATCGTGAAAGCATATTTTGAAAAGAAAACTTTTGAAAAAACAATAAAATTCGGACGATATATGATTTTTTTTTCGAAGTCATATTTAATTCATTGGCTATATTACAAAATATAAAAGCATGAATATTAAACAATTCAATTAGGACAGAACATGAGACGTATATGATAAAATGACTATCCATTCAGTTATAAATATGTAGATTATATATATATATACTGCATCTGCATGTTAATAACGTTATAGTACTATTGCAACTTTTGAAATTCAGGTGGACCATGAAAATACCAACACGTAACTTCGGACCACTAGATATAAAGCTATCCTTTTTTCAGTTCTCATAATTTTATTCTATTTCATCTTATTCACTTTCGAATTATACAATCACACCTTCCATTTTCTTTGATAATGGAATTTCAACATTGCTTCATGAAACTACTGTTAATATCAACTATTATTTCATTAGCATATGCTACAAGTGGGCCTTGTGATTTTCCGGCCATATTCAACTTCGGTGATTCCAATTCCGACACCGGAGGACTGTCGGCGGCTTTTGGCCAAGCTCCACCGCCCAATGGCGAGTCCTTTTTCGGTGGCCCGGCGGGACGGTTCGCCGATGGCCGACTAATCATTGATTTCATTGGTAAAGGAAATTAATCATTATCTTTTTCTGTTTATCTTTAATATTTTATGCCCGTTCATTTTCTTTGAGAAAAGAATATGGATATTTGGTTTTCTCATTGATTTCATGAAATTTATTCCTAAGTCTACAATGGAAGTCTCAACAAATTTTAAGTAACTTTAAAAATAAATATGATAATTGTGTGTCTGATATAATTTCCAATTAAGGATACTATTTAATATATATATATATATATATATATATAACATAATTCTTGAAAGAGACCACAAAAGACAACCCTAATGTTTATAGGAATATAATTTCATTAAGGCACAAAATATACAATATATACCATCGCCTGCATCTAATATATCAGTGAGACCCTTTAATAAAAACTAATGAAAAATAATTAGGTTTTGCTTGTTATGTTTTTGAAATAAAATTTTATAAGAAGCTGTGTACTATGGATTCGAGTGAAAATGATGATTGTTTGTTTATATTTTTAAAAATAAGTTGAAAGTTGTTAAATATATCAAATCAATAGTGATAGATTAATGGATGGCATGTGGAATAATTGTATTAATTGTATATATAATGATTATATATACAAAATAAAGAAATATAGATAAAAAAATTATAAAATATAAAAGAGGAAGTGAAATAATGATTGATTTGATTGATAAATGTGTGGAAAAAATTGTATATATGATTACATGTAGTTTATATAGGAGATTGTAAAAGTAGAGCTAGAAAAGAAGAAATTAGATCAGAATTTGGTATGTTAAGTTTATTTTAAATTTCGAAAATTTGAAAATTAATTTTAAAAACATAGACAAACAAGGCCTTTTTTTTTTTAAATTCAGAAGGAAATTTAAACATTACATTGAACTTTGAGACGGAATATTTCCATCTCTAAATTTTGTTCTTTTTAGACCATGTACATTAGGTAGGCAAATTGGGGGGGAAATGGGGGGAAATAAAAATGAGTGATTTAGTAGGTAGGGAATTTGGTAAGGAAATGGAGAGGAAGGGAATTTTTCACTTGTAGAGAAATTAGTTTGTGGGGCCCACTTAAATAAAAAAAACCAAAAATAAAAAGGCAACCAATGAAATGCTGCCATGTGTCATCTCTTTATTTCTTTTTCTTCTTTTTTCTAAATCAATTTTTTATTATTAAATATGCAAAATAAAAAAAAATCATCATTATTTTTCTTTTTTCAAACTCTATAAATAGAGACTAAGTTTGTATCATTTGGACACCAAATATTTTTAGAGGTTTTTACTCCATATTTTCTAATTTTATCGATGTTTGTTGTGTTTTTCTTGTACGTTTTCAATAATTTCTGAGTGTTTAGCTTATTATTTGTTCAATAATGTACTTTGTTTATCTTTTTATTAATATTTTCTTATACGTTTTCAATAATTTCAAAATTAATATTTTATAAAAAAATAAATATTTTAAATATTTAATTAATAAATATAATTATAAAATTAATTTTTATTAAAATTAATTGTAAGTATAAAATTAATTATTAAAATTAGTGATGTGGATGAAAGAGAAAGTAAAAAAATTTTAATTGACTAGCTGCTGTGGAGTTGAAAGAAATGTGATAGGGAATGTGGTAGGGAATCTGATGTGGCAGGGAATAAAAGGGAAAAATTTGCCTACCTGATGTACATGGTCTTAGTGCAAAAACGGTATCATGTTACTAAACACAATGACAAGATGGTTGAGTAATTTGGATAGTAGTTATAGCTATACACGTGTTCATTATGAGTTTTTATGAGACTTTTAATGACATACTATATTGCATGTGTTTAATATCTCTTTAGTACGGGATAAAATTATAAAATTGGTCTCCTAGTTTATCATAAAATCACTAATTGAGGAAATTTATGGCTTAAAAACCCTAATTGAGGAAAACATCCCCCAAGTTGAATTGGTAATTTGGTCAAATTGGGATTTTAAAGAAAACTTATCATTGATTCTCGAGTTTTTGATAGATACATGATCAATTTTAACACCCCTCATAACGTGCAACGTCCTTTGACTTGGGCCACATTTGCATCGAACCCATTAATATAAATGATTGCGTACTTACTAATTTTCTTCGATTTTACAAGTTACTAATATACATACAATATAACGTGTAAGCTTATTTTATCGACTTAATTTGCAGCCGAAAGCTTAGGACGGCCCTATCTGAGTGCATATCTTGATGCAATGGGCTCAAACTTCAGTCATGGAGCCAATTTTGCAACAGCTGGATCAAGTATTAGACCCCAAAATGCAATTGCATATAGAGGTGTTTTCAACCCTTTTTCCTTAGATGTACAATATTCCCAGTTCTATGATTTTCAACATCGATCTCAAATAATACGTAATCAAGGTAACACTCTTGAATTTAATCTTACCACAAGAAAAATATGTTTAAGCCTAGCTAATTCAGATATTTATATATACTAGTAAAGGAGATGTGCGTTGCACGTGATTCATTCTTATTATTTAAGAAAATACATAATTTAAATAAAAATGAATATTAATATGTATTATGAATATAAGACGTTTCATTCTTAGTAATAATATATACTAAAATTATTTATACGAATATATTACAAATTATCATAAAAAAATAGTTTGATTGTGCAAGCTATGAGTTGAGAAAGATGGTACAAAATTATATTTTCTCTAGTTATGCTATCTAATTTAATTATAACTATCTAAACGAGACATGTCCTACATAGGATTTAATGCTATACAATTTGCAAATGTTGGTTAATAATATTTTTTTATGGATGTGATGGGCTTCCCAGTTTGTTTTTGGTTTTGTATCATAGCAAATAAGCAAAAAATTCTATGATTTTGAAGTTCTGCTCGAACAGAAAATTAACATTAAATAAAAAAATTAAAATTCTCATAATATTTCATCAAAAATTTAAAAATTTACGAGGGTACATGTAAATAACATGACATAAATAAATAAGTTTAATATTATTTATAAGTCCAATTAGTCATTTTTCTCTTGCGCCTTGATGTATCTTTTAACTTTTTTTTTCTTCATATCGCTTGATTTGTTGTTGATGTCTCATTCATTATTTTGCCGTCAACTTTGTTATCTTGTTTGAGTCATTTTTTTGAGAACATAGGTTTGACTTTATTGAAATTCATCTAATTTAGAAACTATTTCAAGTTTTTTACTTGTATTTTTTCGGGCCATTCTTGTTTCTTTCTTTATTATTTTGTGGTTACATTCCTTCAATAGCATCTGATTCAACAAAAAAATTCCTGATTTGTTTCTATTTTTCTACTAAGTGCGATAAGAAAACAAAAATCATTTTATGTTTATAGAGTCAATTATCTATAATATATTGATTATTATCATTTGTGGAAAAAAGATATTAGAAACATAAATAAAATTAAAAAATTGCACTTTATAGACAATGTATATGAAAGAAAAAAATAGATATAAAGCTAAAGAAAATGTGCATAATATTATAATGTTACATCTTCAATAGATGTTATATATTCATTTGCATGGCATCCAATACATAATGTTATTGTATCCTCAAATATTTTATTGTACGTTGTCGTCGTCTTGTATGATATTTAAACTCTACCTATTATCTTGAAATCGTGCAATTTTAGTATTATATCTTGAAAAGATATTTTGATTGAAAACGATAATTATAGTATAATTGCATTGATCTGGTTTGATCAAAATAAGTTATTGAATATTTTGTAATATACTGAGTACCAATTTTTCATTTATTCTTTCTCTTCAACATCATGATTTCTTAGTACTCACATTGTTAAGTTCACCTGAAAAATCATAATGGATTAAGAGAAAATAACTTTACAAAATGTATCAATATTCTCAATTTTTTAATAATTAATTATTACTTAGGTATAATATTTACAAATAAATTAAGTATCTCTACAATGATTAGAGTTGAAATGACATATCCTTAATCTTATTTAAAGTCTCATTAGTTCTGACCGTGTTTAGTCTTGATGGACGTCGCAACTTTCTTTTCATTCAACATCATGATAGTTTTTTTTTTCATATTTTTGTTCTAATTGCATCATATATCTCTATATCAATGCTTAATTTTTTTTTTGTTAAATGTGCAATTCATTATTGTTTCTTGTCAGTTGTCATGTTTTGTTATCTTCTTAAAAGGCTGTTAGTTCTTATCGTCTTTGGTTTTGATGGACGTCGCAACTTTCTTTTCATTCAATATCATGATATTTTTCCGTATTTTTGTTCTAATTGCATCCTATCTTTATATCAATGCTTAATTTTTTTATTAAATGTGCGCTTATTATTCATTGTCAGTTGTCATGTTCTGTTATCTTCTTAAGAATCTTTATGTGTTTATTCTTAATTTCACAGGTGTGAAATATTAAAAATTTCATCATAATTTCTATTCTTGTTTTTACTCACTCTTTCTCCTTTAATTTTGGATGTACTTCTTTGAACTTTATTTATTTTTATATAGATAAAACTTAGAAAGAAGGCGACTCAAATTTAAAAATACTTAAAAATTTTGATTAGTGTAACATTTTTATTGTCGGTATGTACTAAAGAAAAGTCATTAGACACTCCTCATACTTTTCGATAAAATCCTTCACACACATCTTGAATATCGATGTCCAATAAAAAATATCATTCGTTTATGTAAAATTATAATTTCACTTTACTCCAAGCTATTATAAATTATAACGGTTCCTCTACCATTAAATATATGTTTAACTCGATATAATGTTGATGTAATGCATAATTAATTAAATAAGCTATTCTTCAATGAAATAAAAAGTAAAAGTTTATAAAGTTATAAAAATAAACTAAATGAAAAATAATCTAATATTAATTTTTCGGTCACTATTAATAGATTATTTTCTTTTGAATGTTAGTATTTTGCTGATAATCTAATTTATTTTGAATATAAGAAGAGTATCGATAATCTAAATAATTCAAATAATTGATGATTCGTATTTTTTATCGTTAAAATAATACTTTTTAAATGCTAAAATTACATATTTGTTGAAGGTTAAGTAATAACTAATGATATACTATTTTTTAATTAAATTATGTAAATAATTAATTTACCACAAAAGATGAAAGGTATATTACATAATATGAGTTTCCTCTCTCGCTTTTTTTTGAAATATTTTAATTGAATCTTGGCTTCAATAATAGAAAATTAACTGAATCTTGTTAGCACAAGAATAGCTAATATGTCGGTAATTGAGGTGGAAACTCGAGTAAATGTGTACACAATTGATGTTTGTAAAAACATTAAAGAGAAAGACATGATTGAAAATCAAATGTGAAAATAGTAATAAACTTCTCATGTTAGTAGTTGAAGATGACATTGTCTCTCAAACAATATCAAGTTCAAAAGTACACCTTGGCCTTTTTTGTGTTCGGTAGTATTTGCGACACTTTTTTGTATTTATCGTGAAGATGAAGATTATTAAACGAAATTTGAAGCCAAGCAAAATAAAATTATTTGTGACTTTACTCATTTACATTTTTGTGAACCATTCATATTATTAATAATGTATATTAAACAAGTTTGCTTTGTATCAATCAATTTTAAGTTCATACACATTTATTTTATAATAGTAATTAAAACATTTTTGTTATATTAAACGAATGCCATACTAACTTAATTAAAAAAGTTATTTTTATTGATGAAACATAGTTATGCAAATAACTTGATTTGTTTATACTCTTCTAAAAATATTGATGTATAAAGAGTTTATTCATTAAAAAAAATTGAACTCTCAAATCATAGAAACTACATGATTACAATATAATTGAATTGATAGAACAATACTTCAAGTAAAATTGAATTCATGAATAGTCTTCGGTCAGAAAAACTATGGATTTTAGTGGTGAAATTACTGTGTTATTCGTTATGTACTAATAAGTTGAGAATCGATTCTCTAAATCAAACGTATGAAAATTAATTAGTCATAGTTTTATCTCTCCGTTAACTCTGATCATGTGCCTCAACTAAATTAATTTTTGAAGTTAATTACACACATAATCATCACTTATGTGGGTGAATAATGTTTAGGCGTGAAAATTTCACACTGTCAGCTTCAGAAAAAATGGACATCATGCCTAGCCTACCATCAAATTATATGTTATATATCCGTAAATAGTGACTGCGGTATTTCTTTATAATTTATTAAAATGAAAACTATTATAAAATGGAATTTGCAGCAAGCTAAAGGAAATTGTATATGCCTAAAATTTTACCCAATCATATTCTTTGTGAACAACTTAAATTAATAACATACAATGTAAAAGCTTTATAGATATACATTTATAAAACCTTATTTATTTTTAATCACAGGTGCATGCACATTTATTTAACAATAACAATAAAAATCCTATTTTATATTTTAGTATAATATTAGATTATTAATATAGGAAGTCTTTTGATATTCAAAAAAATTAAGAAATGTAAATTATGTCGATAATCCCAAATGATTCACGCTTTATAAATAAAATTAAATATCAAATAAATAAATAATATATATGTATATTATAATAATAATATATAATATAGAATGAACAAATTAAATCATTTATTATTAAAGTATATACAATAAACTAACATAATAATAAAAGAATGTATACAATGAATTAATTAAATCATTTGTCACAATAATACATTCAATGAACTAACACTAAGTTTTAAAGGAATAAAATTAATTACAAGTATAACAAATTTACTCAATTGACCTTACCTTTTTTTAAGTATAATATTCATATAGGGGTATTTTAGACTCTTCAAAAAAGTTAAGAAATTTAAGTCACTCTCTTAACAGTCACATTTTTATAATAGTTATAGATATATCATATTTACTTAACCATTTTGCAGGGGGATTTTTCAAGGGATTATTGCCAAAGGCGGAGGATTTTTCACGTGCTTTGTACACATTCGATATTGGACATAATGACTTGGCAGGGGGTTATTTCCTAAACATGACGACTGATCAAATTAGAGCATATCTTCCTGACGTATTGAATCAATTCAAAATCGTTGTTAAGGTAAATTCAATGCAAATTTCCTTGATACTAACATGTGTTTTGAGTTTTTTTTTTTGGTTTTATAGTAGCTATAAATGATTGTAAATTATTATTAATTGATATATGTCGAATTATATATAATTGATTAGCTCTAAAAAATTATAATGCAGAATATATATGATAGTGGAGGAAGGTCATTCTGGATACATAATACGGGGCCTCTAGGTTGTTTACCGTACATGTTAGTCATATTTCCTGTGACGGCTGCACAAGTTGATAAGTTTGGATGTGCAATCACTTATAATGAATTGACTCAATATTTCAACCTCAAATTAAAGGAAGCTATAGTCCAGCTGAGGAAGGATCTTCCATTTGCAGCTTTAACATATGTTGACGTTTATTCCGTTAAATATAACCTCATAACTCAAGCCAAGAAATATGGTACGTCTCCTAATATTCATACCTTTGATCTTTTTTTTTACCTCTGCATTCTCAATTAAAGCTAGTATAAAAATTTAACTTTTCAATTCTCATCCAAACTCGTGATCACCAATTAATCGTTTAAATTTGATGAAGTTGAAAGTGTTTGATGAAAATACAGGTTTTGTGCACCCTTTACAAGCTTGTTGTGGGCACGGAGGAAAGTACAATTTCAATATGCACCATGGATGTGGGAGCAAAATCGAAGTGAAAGGAAAAGAAATTATGATTGGAAAATCATGCAATAACCCATCAGTTATGATCAATTGGGATGGGGTACATTTTACTCAAGCTGCAAACAAATGGCTTTTTGATCAGATCGTGAATGGCGCTTATTCAGACCCTCCGATTCCATTGACAAAGGCGTGCTACAGGCACGAATGAATTAATAATCAAGTGCAATAATTCATGAGTAATCAAAACATTCATCGCTTCAGAATTAAGTAGCCTGCAATATATTAGAGTCTGTAATATCGTATAAAATACAAATGCGTCCAGTAGCTACATAATACAACGTATTCGTTGTATTTAAGTTTTATAGTAGCTCAAACCATGCATGACTGAATTCAAAGTTTATGTCATTGTTTAGTTCATGAAATACTTAGATTCATCACTTTTAGAAATCAAATTATTTATCAATCTCTTTATGATAAATACTTATTACATCACTAATGTACTACAGTACTATTGGCTCTCCCCTAGAACATCACTAATGTTGCATATATCCCTAACGTTTGAAACGTAATGAAAATTTCCATGCTCCAATTTCTTCTTCTTCTTCATATACTGAGTATAATAACGCACACTACTATAAACTTAACCTATCATAACTTCACTCAAACAAAAGTTTTTCACTTTCTTTCTCATGTTTCTGGAAAATTTTCTTAAAAATGATTAGAACATTTTACTTATTTGGGATAACGTCACAAATAGTTCGTCAAGTATTAAATTTGTCTCACTTAATTTCATTTCAAAATAAAGTTTGTTATGCCATCATCCCAACTTTATATTTTTATCTCTCTTTATCCTCTCCAATCATTTTAATCGACCACAGGTCCAGATTTTCAGTTGCATCTTGGTCCCTAACCCCCAACAAGTTATGTTCTTCGATTTTCCTGAATAAAAAGGAAATATGATTTACCTTGTTTCAGTTATTACTAGTCATATGAAAATTGCACAATGAAAATGACTAATAAGACTATAATAATTAAAGTTGCGATGAAAAATGACATGTTTAATTTTATTTGAAAGTCTCATTGGTCATTTTTCTTGTTTGATCTCGGTAGACGTTGCAACCTTTTTCTTAGATGATTTCACAAATTTTTTCTTATATTTGTGCCTCAAATAGCTTAATGTCTCTACATAATCACTTGTATTTATGATATTATTGCCTTATTATTCATAGTCAATTGCTTTATTTTGTTTCTATTACCTTTCTCAACAATTGTAGTATGTCTATTTTTAATTTTTTTTCATTGTCTAATATTATTCAAGAATTGCACATGCATTTTACCTGATTAGTTTTGGTTTTCTTTCTTTTCCCTTGCATTTCTTTCGTTGTACTATTTCATATATATATATGTATTATGTCGCTAAGCTAAACATTCCCTTATTTCATTTATGCTTTTCTCTTAACTGTAATGAGATGACAAAAAATCTTTATTTATCCACCTGAAGAAATATAGATTAGGAACAAAGTTGAAGGGTGATTGAATATATTATATTAAATGACAAAGTTAAGATATTTTTGATAAATCATAATAAACAGTTATCGCCTGTTAAGTTGGTTGGATGGAAAAACTCCTATACACTAAGACAAAGTCTTATCCATTTGTTGGAGCTTCGATAGCAGCTAGATCTAGAGGGAAGTTATGAGCATTACGTTCATGCATAACTTCCATACCAAGGTTAGCACGGTTGATGATATCAGCCCAAGTATTAATTACACGGCCTTGACTATCAACCACGGATTGGTTGAAATTGAAACCATTTAGGTTGAAAGCCATAGAAAAATGTTTATCCAATTATATAAAATTCTAACAGCCTCATTTTACCCTTGGTTGACCCATGACCAAATAATCAAATATGTAACTGATGAAAATACCATTGAGGTATATGTAATTGTTGAATACATGAGGGCGTGTAAATATAATATAATTATACATAAAATTTTATTATTATTTATTTTCAATTGTTTACTCAATTTTATTTTAGTTTTTTTGTACTTTCATTTATCAATTTTAACTAAAATAAAACTTGTATTAGTTCGAATCCTTGGATAAAAGAACAAAATCAATAATTATCTTTTACTCCTTCAATAAATTAATAATCACTCAACTACAAAATTAATTGATTTATTTATTTTAATTAATAATGAGTAATTATGTTCATAAATAATTTTATATTATATATATCTTCTATTTAATAAGTTTAATTTGTTCAACTAATTTATTTCAATTAATAATAAGTAAAATATTTTCAGAATTAATGAATGAATTAAATTTGCTTGTTCGTAGTCAGCTAAAGACTCACTATTTATAAATTTTCAATTAAAACTTAAATAACAAGTTCACATATAATTGTTTACATATTTCAATGTTATTAATATTTTTTTCTCTTTTTTTCTTCCATTCTCATTTCTTTTTCATAACACCCCAATCACCACTCCTCGCTCCGATTGCATTCATTCGCCACAACCCCTAACTTTCTCCCGCTTTCCACCACGTATTGCCAGTTGACCTTTCTTATGCATTTTGTCACCTTTTCTCCATTGCTTATACCATGAATATAACATTTCGCTCATTTGTTTCATTAATTGTTATTACTATTTAAAAATAATTGATGTTATACAATTTTTTTATGAAAGCATAAATTTAACCAAATCAAATGAATTTTTGATGTAAAACAAAAAGAGAGAAAATAAATCAATGCCACATATTATATGAAACTTTTAAACTCAATCGAGAATATTAAAATAAGTATTTTCTCTTATATTGTTTTTCATTATAATAATAATTATTATTTTTATCAAAGGATAATATATTAATTTATTATTATTAATTATTTTAGTTTTAACAAAAAATTAAAAAGTGTTAATCATCTAATATGAAACATACTTTTATTATGAAGCTCAACAAGACCCTTCGACAAGTAATTCCTCATGGATTTGTTTGTTGACGTTTCACTTATTTTCTTGGCAGGAAGAATAACTATGATAGAATACGTGTTCACAATTTTGACGAAATGTGTCTGTACACAACAAATTTGTAATTCTGAAAATAAAGAAACACAAAAAATTGTGACAAATGAAATTTATATTGATCAAAATAAAATACGGGGTACAAATATCTATTTAATCCTCTGATTCTTCCTTCAAAAATATGTTGACTTGAATATTGGAGTTGACTTTGCTTCTTTGATCTTCTCCAATGTTGACTTGAATGTTTATAACGTTAATTCGAGGGCTTGGCAGCTTAATCTCGGATCAAACGTTGAATTTGATATGGAATTTGAAATCTTCAAGGATGACTTTGTGACTTTGATCTTCCTTGAATTTGATTTGAATATCTATAACGTTAATTCGTAGGTTTAGCACCGTAATTACGAATCAAACGCTATAATTTGATGAATATCTTCAAGAACGCCTTGAATATCGCCTAGAACGCCTTGAATATTTGAAGAACCTTCGTAGAGAAAATTTGAAGAGCTTCCTTCGTCTTCTCTAGCTTTTTGATTGAACTTCTGTGTGTATTCATTATGAGCTCTAAAGGACCCTATTTATAGGTGTAGGATGGAAGAGTTATGGATAATTTGGAATCCATTGATAATTATCCATTTGATTTAATAAATAATTATCATAATTTTGGAGCCATTTGATTGGCTGATAGAAGATCTAGATAGATCTTCTAGATATTATCCAAAAATCAACTTGATTTGATAATTATCCATAAATTAACTTAAATAGATAAATATCATTTGTCGTAGACGACTTTTGATTGGTCAATATTTTCACGTGGCATGATTTGATTGGTTGCAAAATTTCAATATCTACAAATGCCCCCTTGAGACTCGTTTACGGAAGTTTGGTTATTTCAAAGCATACTTCGTAGTGGATGAGTCGCAACGTCTCAACATAAAAATCATGCCTTAAGAATAGCTTCGTCTTGTGCTTCTATACCATGAAAGCCTTTCGCACAGTTTGGTGTCTCCTCGAAAACACTTTGTTGGCTTCCACCGCAAGTTGTTTGTGTCATTACGAGATTAACATGCCCCCATGTCATGGTGGGATCTTTCTTTCAAAATTCTTTTGAATGAGTGACGTCACTCCATCGAGAGAATATGATTTGATTTGAATTTATGACTGAACTTATAGAAATTTAAGTTGCCTACGTACCCTTATGAAAAGGGATCAAGTCAAAACGTAGTTCAAAATTTTTTTTTTTTCTTCATTGAGGTGCCATATTTAGTTTATACTCTTCAAGGCTTGGAGTACATGATTTGATTGGACTTGTAGATATTTTATACTCGTGTCAAGGAGAATTTCATTTGATTTGATTTGACTTGTAGACCTTTTATGCTCGTGTCAAGGAGGACTTCATTTGATTTGATTTGACTTCTAGACCTTTTATGCTCGTGTCAAGGAGAACTTCATTTGATTTGATTTGACTTCTAGACCTTTTATACTCGTGTCAAGGAGTTCTTCATTTGATTTGATTGGACTTCTAGACCTTTTATGCTCGTGTCAAGGAGAACTTCATTTGATTTAGTTTGACTTGTAGACCTTTTATGCTCGTGTCAAGGAGTGCTTCATTTGATTTGCTTTAACATGTAGACCTTTTATGCTCGTGTCAAGGAGAACTTCATTTGATTTGATTTGACTTGTAGACCTTTTATGCTCGTGTCAAGGAGAACTTCATTTGATTTGATTTGATATGTAGACCTTTTATCCTCGTGTCAAGGAGTGTTGTTTGCTTTTGTATTTATTGAAAGTTTAAACTCTTATCAAGGAGACTTGTTGATAGTTTATGCTCTTATCAAAGAGCGTTGATGACAGTTTATGCTCTTATCGAGGAGCATTGATGATAGTTTATGCTCTTATCAAGGAGCGTTGATGACAGTTTATGCTCTTATCGAGGAGCGTTGATGACAGTTTATGCTCTTATCGAGGAGCGTTGATTTAGCATCTTTAGTCAAAGTTTGGATGACGATCTTGAATGTCACTTTCTTCCACATGTTCATCACTATCAGATATGGGCTCATCATCAGAAGCATTTGTGAATGGCTTGCCCCCTTTGTTGATTTCTCGTCTACAAGGCTCTTGGATATATGACTTGTCAACTCCACGTCCGGTCATACTCAACTCCATATCATGTGCTCGAGTGGCCAACTCTTCAAATGTTGTTGGTTGAATTCCTTGAAGGATATATCGAAGACCCCAATGCATCTCTTGAATACACATTCCAATAGTAGAGGACTCATGTAATCTTTCTTTGCAGTTAAGACTCAAATTTCTCCAACGATTAATATAGTCGATGACTGGTTCATCCTTCAATTGACGGGAATTGGTGAGTTCAATCATGCTGATTGTGCGACGAGTGCTATAGAAGCGATTGAGGAATTCTTGCTCCAATTGCCCCCAATTGTTGATTGAGTCAGCACCAAGATCAATGTACCAGTTAAATGCATTGCCTTTCAGTGATCTAACGAATTGCTTGACTAGTTGGTCGCCATAAGTTCCAGCATCATTACATGTTTCGACGAAGTGAGCCACATGTTGCTTTGGATTGCCTTTGCCATCAAATTGCTGGAATTTTGGGGGTTGGTAACCAGTTGGCATCTTCAAATTATCAATTCTTCGAGTATATGGCTTGACATAAGTTATAGGCATCTTGGATCTCCCATCGCGATTGTCTTGGATAGTACTCATGATAAACTTCTTAAGTCGAGCAGCTGGAATCGTCCCATCACTTGAAACTGAAAGCTTCTCGACAATGGATTTTTCCTTCTCAACTAGATGTTGATTTTTTGACGCCTCAGCTTCATCTTCCGCCTCAACTTGTTTTTCAATTTCGTGCATGGCATCCACGTCATCTGATTTCTTCATCAACTTTGCAATTAGAGTGGCTTGCTCTTGAACATGTTTCGTTAATCCTTCAACAGCTTTTGTCAAGTTTGCAATTTGCTCCTCCGGAGTGGTAACATTTGTCATCATGACACATGCGATGTTTGAGTCACTCGATGTAGAACGTTGTGGGGATGCATACTTCTCTTCATCAAGATTGATTTCATCACCAAAGCGGAATGCGTCATCCTCAACATGCTCAAGTAGGGGAACCACCTTTGAAGATGTTTGTAGCTTCATGGGCATACTTCTTGTGGTGACGCCAATGACTTCACTCGTGGAGTTTGAAGGATTTGAGATGATCATCTTGGATTCCACTATCTTCATAGCTTTGACTTGAGCATCCATTTGAACTTGTTGAAGTGAAGAGATGAGAGGTAGAGATGGTCCCACTGGGCGTGCCAAAAATTTGTACACAACAAATTTGTAATTCTGAAAATAAAGAAACACAAAAAATTGTGACAAATGAAATTTATATTGATCAAAATAAAATACGGGGTACAAATATCTATTTAATCCTCTGATTCTTCCTTCAAAAATATGTTGACTTGAATATTGGAGTTGACTTTGCTTTTTTTATCTTCTCCAATGTTGACTTGAATGTTTATAACGTTAATTCGAGGGCTTGGCAGCTTAATCTCGGATCAAACGTTGAATTTGATATGGAATTTGAAATCTTCAAGGATGACTTTGTGACTTTGATCTTCCTTGAATTTGATTTGAATATTTATAACGTTAATTCGTAGGTTTAGCACCGTAATTACGAATCAAACGCTATAATTTGATGAATATCTTCAAGAACGCCTTGAATATCGCCTAGAACGCCTTGAATATTTGAAGAACCTTCGTAGAGAAAATTTGAAGAGCTTCCTTCGTCTTCTCTAGCTTTTTGATTGAACTTCTGTGTGTATTCATTATGAGCTCTAAAGGACCCTATTTATAGGTGTAGGATGGAAGAGTTATGGATAATTTGGAATCCATTGATAATTATCCATTTGATTTAATAAATAATTATCATAATTTTGGAGCCATTTGATTGGCTGATAGAAGATCTAGATAGATCTTCTAGATATTATCCAAAAATCAACTTGATTTGATAATTATCCATAAATTAACTTAAATAGATAAATATCATTTGTCGTAGACGACTTTTGATTGGTCAATATTTTCACGTGGCATGATTTGATTGGTTGCAAAATTTCAATATCTACAGTGTCAAGTATATAGTTATCAATTTTTCAGCGTCAATTCATTTTATCATGGTGTGTTATGTTTTATTGCTTATTATATTTATTTGTTGCACAATTGTTTTTGAATTCACAGTAAAAAAAAAAGGGTTTCCTAAAAAAAAACTTTTTTAACATTGAAAATTCAAACTTTTTTAACATTGAAAAATCAAACTTTTAGTACTTCTCAATGAGTACATTTTAAGAATTTTTATTTAAACTCATCGAGAATGCATAATTAGGTTTCAGCCGTCTCGAGCTCTAAGAAAATCAAAGAGCCCCATATCAAAAATACCTCCAATTCCATATGCTTAACACCAAATCCTTCTAGAGCCCAAACCTCCATTTCTCCTACTCGTTGTCTCCTTGCTACATGTGTTGGAAATTCCTAGTATAGAAAGAACGGGGAAAAAAGGAAGTCGAATGGTAAAGTTGACGTAGAATGAATGCTTGTCCGAAATGATGAATTTTTTCATCTCTAAACTCTTTATTTTTGGAAGTGTACTCAAATATAATTGCTATACTATATGGCAAAATTTTACAATGAATATAATATAAAACAATTATACCTTTGAAGTCTACGTTTGCGCTAAGCTGGTCTTTTTTTCGTATGATATAATAAATATAATTAATGAAGATTATATTTTAAATTCTTGTTAAATAAATGCACATTTATCAACATATTATAAATATATTATAAGTCTGACGATACCATTTCAATATGTTGAATGTAATTCTACCTAAAAGATCTAAGTTATGATTAATTTTTGCTAAGTTACTTAATAGTGAGAGCAATAGTCGTCATTCTAATATAAATATTTCTTAATGTACTAAGCAATTTTATTTATCCTAAATTTCTTGTGGCGGTGAAGTTTATTTTTAGAATGTAATGAAAAGTGTAGACCACATATAGTGGCTTATCTATTGTGCCCAATTACTTGAAATCAAATTTTATGCTTCATGAAAATGCTCAACACAAGTACATAATTTGATGCTTCATAAATTAGCAAAAACCTAATCTTGTTGTAAGAAATAGAATGAAATTATATAGACTTTTTAAGCATTTTGATAGGACTAATGAAAACTCATGACATGATATAATACTTACAAACTCGACAAAAACCGAGGAAAGTTTGAAGGCGAGCTCTTTGCTTTCAGGATTCCGTTTTGTGATAGAGTCTTTCGTCTCAAGGTTTAAAGACTCAAATAGTGATGTAAAGTATAATCGAACTCAAATTTTTCAAAGTGATGTAAAGAATAATGTTGTAATTGAGCCTATATAAATTAATTATAAGTTCATTCACGCATAAAGCTAAGGTTATTTTGGTTTCAACGAAAAATTAAGAAATGTAGACATGTAAGTCATCCCAAATGATTCAAACTATATAAATTATATTAGTTTAGAATTGGCCATCAAGTTAAGAAATGCAAATGATGTAATTATTCATACTGTAAATCATATGAATCATACATATTTTTAAAATAGAATACAATATATATATAAATAAATCAAATCTCAATATCTCTATAGATGATAATATTCATTATAACACGAATACATCATTATCAAATGACAATGTCAAGTTAATGACAAAATACATATATTAACAGACAATATTTTACAATCCACAAAAATATCATTCCAAACTTACAAGACGTACTAAAACTATGTCTAATTTGATGGATAGACACATTTTAACTTTCTCTTTATTAGAGTATAATATTAATTCACTTGAAAATACTAAGAATAAACTTTCTCTTTATTAGAGTATAATATTAATTATTATTATAGAGTTACTTTAGTCTTGACAAAAAAGTTAAGCAATTCAAATTATATAAATCATTCATACTTATTACTTTGAAGTTCATGCGCCCATTAATTATTTTGGTACATAATTAAATAATTACTAATAGAGTATGTGAAATTTTGGTCTTAATTATAATGTGTAAATCATGTATTAATCATGGTAAATTATTTATTAATTTAGAATAGATATAGATTATTTAACTAATACAAATTAGTATACACTTATAGGTAACATTTAATAGAAGTAAAAAATTAATATGTATTAAAAATTAATTTTTAAATAATAATAACTATATTATTTTAGTTGTTATTATTTAGCTATTTTATATATAATAAAGTGAGAAAGTTCGAGTAAGGGCACATGAGAATGGCCAAATTGAACATGATTGTGACACATCATCAATTTAAATAATATTATTTTATTAGTTTTGATGGATACAATTTGAATTTTGTTAAATAAATTATTCAGAATTTGAAATCCATTATAATGTAGTTATCGATATAACTTACATTCAAAAAACGCATTATTGTTTTATATCTATTTCTCTTGTTAATGATATTTATGGGTTATTTTATATTTTAATATTCATCTTATTAAATTGATCAATAATCTTATCATAGTAAATTAAGATAATAGGATTAAATCCTCACCTAAATAAAGTTTTCGGTGATAGTAATCAAACTTTATATATTGCAAAACATAAATTATGTAATAATATATAAATATATATGAATATTTTTCTATATATACCTTAATATCTCAATCATGGTAGTAATTTTCTTTCTTTTCCATCGAAAAGTTTCTGTTTTTCAACTTAACGAAAAGAAATTATGAGATAATTACTAATTTACAATGTTTCCAAAGAAATTAAACTTATAATGTTTCCACTGTTTCCACTGAAATTTTCAATGTTTACATAGTTTCTATGAAACAGTGAAAGTCTCCTAATTAATTCTTTTTCGATAGAGTATAACAGTGGAAAACAATTTACTAGTAAGTCCAAAATAAAAGCAAACAAGTTCCTAAATAATTAATCAACAAAATTATATGACAATTTTGTTTATATTCAAATATGCACATAAGAAAACACAAAAAGCTAAGAAAATATAATTTTTCTTATAACGATAATATGGGTTATTAAATTATTATTTTAATAAAAACATAATACATACCACAGATTATTATCTTATATGAGCAAATTTTTGTTTAATAATTTAAAAATATATATACCATAACACTTTTACAATTTCGTATTTTATAGATTAAGTTGTTTGAACTTTGTCGATTATATGTTTTATGGTCGCTAAATTTGAATCCAATATTATCACTTAGTTCGTTATTAAAATTTTATCAGCTATTTGTATACATGTATAAATTTTGATACAAACAACTAATTTTTAAAAATGAGTAAACCATTTTTGTTTACTTTCTTTTCTTCACACTGTTTCCATCTCTTTTTTTGTTTTTCGCAAGTTTTCTCTTACTTTTCTGAAACGTTATTAATATTTAACAATTCAACAATTATGTTAGAAACAAAACTTTGATCCTTGATCTCAGTACCTTATAA
Organism: Verbascum thapsus; assembly: GCA_963669365.1. Taxonomy (NCBI): domain Eukaryota; kingdom Viridiplantae; phylum Streptophyta; class Magnoliopsida; order Lamiales; family Scrophulariaceae; genus Verbascum; species Verbascum thapsus. The sequence goes on from OY770105.1 coordinate 24,227,291, forward strand.
GCATAGGATTTCGCAAGCATATATTAACATTGTAATAAAATGATTTTTTCCTTCTTTTTTTTAACTCAGCTTGCCAAACAAAGTCGACTAAAAAGCGTCAAGCTCTAATTGAATTGAGTCGACTTGATGTACACCCTAAAAATGGTCAAACCAAATGATCTAGTGCTCTGCAAAATCATTCATACAAATACAAAAGAATGTCATCTTCAAAGCCCCCACATAAACTACAGTGGTGCTTTAATGGTGGAATAGAGACGCAGGGGTAGGGGCCTTAGCTGAGTGGGTGTTCAGCCTTTTACTCAACAATAACGACGTAAATACGCATGCAACAAAGAAGACGAAGTGGGGCGGGGCACTACAAAATTCTCACAAACATTACTACTAATTGAATTATATGCTATAAATCCTTCTACTTCTCATATATATATATATATATATATATATATATATCTTCCATATGAAATAAATCATATCATTACTTATTTATCAAGTATTTAATTTGAGGGAACCATATACAAATTTTTGTGTTTATTTGTGATTAATGTCATGAATTTATTGCTTTACTTATTTTTAGACCAACTTGAACACAAAATATCTTTTAGCTTCAAATTGTAGCATTTTGAACTGTTATGCTGTTACAGACAATCCACACCAACTCATAACACAATTCTTTTTTGCAACAAAACTAATAATAATTCCTTAGAGCTCAAATTTTTATGGTATGTGCATTTTTCATCCTATAAATATGTGTAGTTATTTAATATTATATAATAATAAAATCAACAGTTAAAATATATTCTATTATTAAATAGTTAAACTTAAATCTATTTGTTATTTCATAAAATTAATTAACAATACCATATATTATTAATTAAAAACTAAATTATTAAAGTTGAACTTTATTATTTTATACAAGTTTTAGTATATATTCTTATTTGTAATAAAGTTATAAAGTAAAATTCATATATAATTGAACAAGAAATAACTTTCGTATGATACAATTGTAACTTATAAAGTTTTATAATTCAAACTTCATAAAACTTAAGATGGCTGAATTAGAAAACCAAAAAAAAAAAAAAAGAATTAGAAAGCAAAAAAAAAAAAACAAGAATGAAATAAATAAAAAGTGTTGCACCATTCCTAGCGCAATGAGCAATTCATTTTACTATCTTCATTTTACCAACATTTTAGGAGTGACCACAAATTCATAATATTATATCCACACAAACTTTTAATGGGATTGCTTTTGAGCTTTATGCTGAATTTCCAGGGACCATGTAAAAGGCCAAAATGTGATTTCATACCACTATAAATCTGTCATTTTGTAGTTCTCTTTCATTTTATTCACTTAGCTACTATCCATATCATATTCTCCATAATGGAATTTCAAAATTGCTTCCTAAAACTAGCCACATTATTCACTGTTGTTTTACCACTAGTTTCATTAGCATATGCTACAAATGGCCCTTGTTATTTCACATCCATATTCAACTTTGGTGACTCAAATTCCGATACTGGCGGACTATCGGCGGCTTTCGGCCAAGCTCCTCCACCCAATGGGGAGACCTACTTCCACCGCCCCGTGGGGCGGTACTCGGATGGACGGCTAATCATTGATTTTATTGGTCAGAAAATTTTGCTCAATTCATACTCTTTGAGAAAATTATATGATTTGATTTTTTATGTGGAGTTCATGATATTTGTTATAAGGCATTGTATATGTTGTTTCTGATCGAATAGGGTTTCATGTTTCATCTTTTATTTCATAAGATATATGAGTAGACTGCCACTTAAGATATATACATATATGGGGATGAATGACACTTGTATATCTATTATAATGAAAATTAGATTTTAGAAATTGCAATAAAAGATCCAAAGTGAGTGTAACTATTATGTAATTAGTCATTCTTCGATACAAAGGTCAATTGGACCAATCTCGACCTTGTGAGAGAATCCCTTTTAGGATACTTCGATATAACAGTTATATGGTATTGTGACTTTTAGCACATCATAATGATATATGCAGTACGATTCATGTCTTCCAAAACACCAATAAAGCAAAATAAGTGAAGCTATATAACAAACGAACGATTTTCACTAATACATCTAGATATTTCACACTTATGATTTGATGAGTTTGTATAATGTGCAACATCCTTTAACGTGGGCACATTTGCATCGAACACATATGAATATAAACAATTATGTACTTATTTTTTTCGATTTTGCAAGTTACAAATATACATATAGTATAATGTGTAAGCTTAATTTATCGACTTAATTTGCAGCCGAAAGCTTAGGACTGCCATATCTGAGTGCATATCTTGATGCAATGGGCTCCAACTTCAGTCATGGAGCCAATTTTGCAACAGCTGGATCAAGTATTAGACCCCAAAAAGCAATTGGAAACCCTTTTTCCTTAGATGTACAATATTCCCAGTTCTATGATTTTCAACATAGATCTCAAATAATACGTAATCAAGGTACATAACACTCTTTAATTTAATCTTACCACAAGAAAAAATGCTTAACCCTAGCTAATTCAGATATAGATATCATATTTACTTCACCATTTTGCAGGGGGATTTTTCAAGGGATTATTGCCAAAGGCGGAAGATTTTTCACGTGCTTTGTACACATTCGATATCGGACAAAATGACTTGGCGGGCGGTTTTTTCCTAAACATGACGAGTGATCAAATTAGAGCATATGTTCCTGACGTACTGAATCAATTCAAAATCGTTGTTAAGGTAAATGAGGCGAACAAGTTGTGAGTAGATTTCTTGATATATTGAAATAATGTTAACTAATTTTGGGACAAAAGGCCAAGATTTTATTAGTATGTGAAATATCCCTCCATAAACTTAAACCATGGTATCAAAAGTTACAAATTTTCTTGGTACTAACATGTGTTTTGAGTTTATCATTGGTTTCTATAAATGATTGTAAATTATTAGTAATTGGTAAATATCGAATTATATATAACTTGATTGTCTCTAAAAAATGATAATGCAGAATATATATGATCGTGGAGGACGGTCATTCTGGATACATAATACGGGGCCTCTAGGTTGTTTACCGTACATGTTAGTTATATTTTCTGTCACGCCTGCGCAAGAAGATAAGTTTGGATGTGCAATCACTTATAATGAAGTGGCTCAATATTTCAATCTCAAATTAAAGGAAGCTATAGTCCAGCTGAGGAAGGATCTTCCATCTGCAGCTTTAACATATGTCGACGTTTATTCCGTTAAATATAACCTCATAACTCAAGCCAAGAAATATGGTATATATATCTTCTACGCTCTCAAACATTACGTCTCAAATTAAACTTCATTTCAAAATACGATATCTTTTATCTTTGTCATAAACTACCTTTTAATTCGGGATGATGATATCGAAACAATAATTCTTGGTCACTATTTATATGGTCACTATTTAGGTTTTGATACCTAAATGCTTCAAAATAATGAGATTTTTTTTATCAAAACATTTTAGAGTTTATGTATGTATTAGTGGTTGAATAGAAAAATATTTCGTGGGAATATAGGTTTTGCGCATCCCTTTCAAGCTTGTTGTGGGAATGGAGGAAAATACAACTACAATGCGCTCCATGGCTGTGGGAGCAAAATCAAAGTGAAGGGCAAAGAAATTTTGGTCGGAAAATCGTGCAACGATCCAACGGCTATGATCAATTGGGACGGGGTACATTATACTGAAGCTGGTAATAAATGGGTTTTTGAACAAATTGTGAATGGTGCTTATTCAGACCCTCCAATTCCATTGACAAAGTCATGCCACAGGCACTATTTAAACTGATAAATGAATAATTAAGAGCAATAATTCATGTGTAATTATTATGGAACGGGAAACATTTATTTTTAAATGCGTACGAGTTTATGGAACTTTCTTGAATGATACTGTGAAAAATTGGGTAAATAAGGAAATGGAAAATAAATTGATTTGTTGCGCATATATAATGACTACAAACGAATTACTCTAAAGTAAAAATAGGGCTTATTTTAATTTTAATGTGAATGATAGATTGCTTCTACTCGCTTTTAGTTTTTAAATATAATATTTTATGTGAGTTTCTAATTGACAATGATTAATATTTTGATAAATTGTCAACTTTCTTTAGGTTTTTAATTGTACAATACTAAATTAGCACTTTAAAAAACTAATTACAAATTACAAATTTTATTTTTTATATTATAATTAGAGTATTATTTATCAAGTATAAAATTGAATATGTAAAAAGCATGTACTAAATGGCTTAACTCAAAAATATTCATTACATTCAGAATACATAAGAAGATTTTTATTTTAAAAAAATTCAGTTATACATACATAAAAATATTATACAGATACATGTTTTAACTAACAGAGAAAGAGTGGTCACCATGACAATGAATAATATAATACCTCCTGGCTCCTTCAAGTTTCATTTTAATTTGTCTGATTCCATAATATATTTCGTATTATAGGCCGAATAAGTAAAAAAAAATTGAAATATTTATTCATATTTTATTCAGTAGATATGGTACATATATTTCTCTGATTTCGTACTCCTCCTTCAAGAATGAATAAAAGTATTTTAGTTGGAGAAATATATCTTAGACCTGGTGCTGATTTTTTCTATAATTTCATGGTCCACATAAGTTAAAGATGAAATTAAGTACGAATTTATTTTCATTTTGAAATTGAAATAATTGGAAGGTGGACTTACGACTGTATCCGCGAAGCTTCAGAATATTATTGTGTCATTAGAGGGGACCTTTAATTGTGTCATTGGAAGGGAATTTTCAGTATGTTGTACGTTTCAATTTATAAGTTTTTAGGCAATCCAGAAGCTCAAAATAAATATATTTATTTAAGAATAGTGAATTAATAGATAGATAGTAAAATTGTTTAAGGAAATGTAATAATCTATTGTAAATTATTTAAACAAGGACAATAATATAATATCACAATTAAAAAAACACATCTTAAGATTTACATTTTTAAATATATATATATATAATATATATTTTTATTCATAACAAACATGGAAGTGGTTATTCATTTTTTTTCTTTCATTTTACGGAGTCATAATATCCACACAATATTTGCAATACTTTTAAACTTTATACTGAAATTTGAGAATCAAAAAGAACAACACGTGATATTCGTACAATAATAAGTGTTACTGTTTACTACTTGTTTTCGATCTATTATATATATTCCAGATCATAATCTCTTCAATATTATGCAAAATGGAATTCCAATATTACTTTATAAGATTAATAATATCACTCACTATTGTTTTACAACTAGTTTCATTAGCCTATGCTAAAACCAGCCCTTGTGATTTTCCAGCCATATTCAACTTCGGTGACTCAAATTCCGACACCGGTGGCCTGTCGGCAGCTTTTGGCCTGGTTCCTCTGCCCTATGGGCAAACCTACTTCCACCGCTCGGCTGGACGAGCCTCCGATGGCCGACTAGTTATCGATTTCATAGGTACTAAAGTTATCATAAAATTATTTTGCTTATCTTTGAAATATTATGCTTCGGGTTTTACTTGAAAAAGATTTTTTCTAGTTCAATTTTTTTGAAAAAAGGAACCCTGTAATATTTTTACAGAAGTTGATACAACATGCACTTGTTTTCTCGCATAAAATGAACGTGTTTACCAATGTAGTGCCCATTATCGATTGGTGTTGCAAGGGTTGTCTTTAAAGAACCTTGGTATATAGAGTGAGACTTATAAGCCTTTAAATTTTCTTGTCCGTTAGATGGGCCAAAACTAAAGAGTGGTCAAAAATATGTCTAGGTAAAAATTTGAAACCTCGAGAAATATGTGTCGAAAAACCTATACTGAGTGGTAAGGTCCGACTTGACTCGTGCAAATAAATATATTCTCAATGTACAATAGATGTATTGTGAGGGGTAACAATGAGTATACAACTATTTCACCATTAGATGGGAACGAGATTTATAAGTTCATGATGTATGCTCTCTTGCGAGACAGTTTTTAAGGATAAAACTGTGAAACTTATACAATAACGAATAATAATCGTGCAAGGACATTTAGAGGGTGTTTGGCTAAGCTTATTTAAAACATCTTATAAGTTCTTATAGATGTTTTAAGAGCTTATAAGATGTTTTGTCTTATTTAAAAAATAAGCTCTTAAGTGTTTGGATAAAATAAGTCTATTGGACTTATACGATGTTTTCAAATGTTATACGAGAGAATTGTGCAATATAAAAATAAATATTTTTTCGGAGAAAGGTATTGTTTGAAAGAATAAATTTAACTAGGTTTATTTTATGTCTTTGAAAAAATATAAACAATATCCCAAATTTAAGATTTTGAAATAAGTTGGGTTTTGCCAACTTATTTTTTATTTGCTTATAAGACCCAAACATCTTATTTTTTGGTCTTATAAGCACTTTTTTAAGAAAATTATCCAAACACTTTCATAGAGCTAAGCTCTCAAACATCTTATAAGATGTTTAAAAGAGCTTATAAGCTTAGCCAAACACCCCCTTAATATGCAAAAACACTTGATTTTTAATTAAATTTGTTCCAAAGTCTTTGTTTTAGATGTCTTTCACCAATAACTATCATGCAAGTCTTAGATATCCACATTGCTTCTTAGAAGTATATTAGTGCTATCTTATTTTGTGATTAATCATTCTTCCAAAATTGGTCTCAATCTCCATTTGGTGATATTATTGTCACATCATAATGATAGGTCACCATAAATGAAATTTCCCCAACAAAGAAAAAAGTTCACTATAAAAGCAAAAGACTAAAGTTAATAAAATCATGATTTTCATTAAGTTACAAAATATCATTGCCGACGACATGCATCTAATTACCACCATTCACAATTTACAATACAACAAAAAAATAATAGGGCAAAATAGAATTTATTACTCTAAACTATTTCCTTTTTATTAAATACCCCTTAAATTAATTTTGTATCAATTACTCCCCAACCATGTAACATTTACCCCTTTCTATATCAAGTAATTATCATCATTGCCTAGAAAACTACTACTTTTTTCTTGCTCTAATTTTCCCCAAAAAATATTTGTTTAAACTTTCATTTTAGAGAAAATAAGTTTTCGGGGACAAAGAATTTCAAAAATTAAAAAAAGAGATAATTACTTAATAATATTTAGAGAGACAGATTACTAAATTTTATAATTTATTAAAACAAAAAAAGCTTATCCAAAATAAAAGGATTTGCTCTCATTTAACACTTTCAAATTTTCTTCCATTTAATTTGTTGCAAGGAAAAATACATGAAAGAATGATTAGCATTATAAAATCTTATGTAGTTTCTCCATATCTTAAATTTTTTATTTTCTATTTTTAAAGATAAAAAGTAAAATTATTGAGAATCTTTTTTTTCTTCAAATCTTGAACCTATCTTATAGAAACTACAACAACAAAATTATAAAGTGATTTGTTTAAATATTATATGTATACTATTTTCAATTAAAGATATGTTAATAATAATAATAATAATAATAATAATAATAATAATAATAATAATAATAATAATAATAATAATAATAATAATAATAATAATAATAATAATAATAATAATAATAATAATAATAATAATAATAATAATAATAATAATAATAATAATAATAATAATAATAATAATAATAATAATAATCTAGATTCATTGTAGTCTAGATTCGTCGTATGCATAAGTTATGTCTACATTCGTTTGTCATTTGAAGAGTCATGTCCAGGTTCGTTGGTTAAGTCAAAAGTCACATTGGAATTGAAGAGTCAAGCACTTGAAAGGCCATCAGTCAAGTAGTTTAAGAGTCTTTTGATCTTAGCCATTAAATTGAGTCGATCTTAACCGTTGGTTCGGGCTTTGTATTAGTATAAATAGGGTTCTTGTCTTTCATTTGTAATTATTCAAAAAATGGAGTTGAATTGAAATATAAAATACAAGTTTTCTCCACTCTCTTCACTAAAGTTTTTCAATTATTTTCTCTCCATATTCTAACAAAGTGGTATCAAGAGCCAATTTTGTTTGGAGATCACCTTTGCAAGTTCCAACTCTCACCAAAGATAATTTTGATAATTGGTGTATACGAATGAAGGCTTTGTGTGCAGCCTATGAAGTTTGGGATTCCATTGAAAATGGAGTTGACGAAAATGAAGCAACCGCCAATAAGAAGGATCAAAAGGCGCTTGCACTCATCCATCAAGGTTTGGATGAGAAGATGTTTGAGAAAGTTGCTAGTGCAACTACGTCCAAACAAGCTTGGGATATTCTCCAACCTTCATTCCAAGGAGTTGGTAAAGTGAAGAAGGTGCGTCTCCAAACATTGAGAAGTGAGTTCGAATCTCTACGCATGAAAGATTCGAAATTGGTATCGGATTACATTTCAAGAGTTTTGGTTATTACTAACCAAATGAAAAAATATGGAGATGAGATGAAGGATAAACGGATCGTTGAAAAAATCCTACGATCATTGGATGCGAAATTCAATTATGTTGTCATCGCCATTGAAGAGTCCAAGGATTTGGACACCATGATTGTGGATGAGCTTGCCGGATCCTTGCAAGCACATGAAGAAAGATTGAAAAAGCCGGTTCAAGAAACACTGGAACAAGCTTTGAAAGCAAAGCTAACCTTAAAAGAGAAGGAAACTCATTATGGCACATCTCAAAGAGGTCGATGACGTGGTCGAAATCGAGGGCGTGGCCAAAGAAGAGGTCGTGCTCGTGGAAATGATGGGAAAAACGACAATAATTTTCGCAACAATGATGAAGGACGACAAAATTTCAACCATGGAAGAGATCGTGGACGAGGTAGAGGTCCAAGAGCATTGAGAGGAGGAGGAAGACAAACTCAACAAAGATATGACAAGTCAAATATTGAATGTTACAATTGTCATCGTTTTGGCCATTATGCTTCGGAATGTGCCTATGTCGAAGAGCGAGTAATCTTGTGGAGAATAACAATGAAGAGGTCCATCCCACCGTGCTACTCGCTTGTAAAAGCAATCAAGAAGAAGAAAATAATCAATGGTACCTTGACTCCGGTGCAAGTAGTCACATTTGTGGAAAGAAAAGTTTGTTCGTGAAACTTGATGAGTCCATCAGCGGCAATATCACTTTCAGAGACTCTTCACAAATTCAAGTTAAAGGAAGAGGTAACATTTTAATACGCTTGAAAGATGGTAGTCATCAATTTATCTCCAACGCTTACTATGTGCCGGAAATGAAGAGTAACATCTTAAGTTTAGGACAATTGTTGGAGAAAAATTATGACATTTACTTGAAAGAGAAAAGCTTGACAATGAAAGATGAAAATGGAAGGATCCTGGCCAAGGTGCCAATGACAAGAAATAGAATGTTTTTTTTAAACATTCAAAGTGATGTCCCGATGTGTTTGAAATCTTGTTTTAAAGATTCATCCTGACTGTGGCATATGAGATTTGGGCATTTGAATTTTGATGGCCTAAAGTTGATGAGAAAAGGAAGAATGGTAAAAGACTTACCCGCCATAGACCATCCAAATCAACTGTGCGAAGGGTGTCTGCTTGGCAAACAAGCAAGAAAGAGTTTCCCGAAGGAGTCGATGACGAGAGCTCAATATCCATTGAAATTGATACATTCAGATGTATGTGGGCCTATCAAGCCATGATCGCTTGGTAAGAATAATTACTATGTACTTTTTGTTGATGATTATTCTCGGAAAACTTGGGTGTATTTCCTGAAGGAAAAATCGGAGGTGTTCGAAACCTTCAAAAGGTTCAAAATTATGGTGGAGAAGCAAAGTGGTTACCAAAGCAAAGCTCTTCGGTCTGATAGAGGTGGCGAATTTACATCAAATCAATTCAAAGAATTCTGTGAAAAGAATGGTATCTATCGCCCCATGATGGCTCCATATTCACAACAACAAAATGGTGTAGCCGAGAGAAAGAACCGAAGTATTCTCAACATGGCAAGGAGTATGTTGAAAAGTAAAAATATACCGAGGGAGTACTGGGCCGAAGCCGTTTCTTGTGCCGTCTACTTGATGAACCGCTGCCACACTAAAAGTGTTCATGGAAAAACACCACAAGAAGCTTGGAGTGGTTATAAACCAAGTGTTTCACACTTGCGGGTATTCGGAAGCATTGCCTATGCACACGTACCAGATGAGAGAAGAAGTAAGCTTGATGATAAAAATCAATTGTATGTATTTGTTGGATATGACGAGAACTCAAAAGCATATAAATTGTATAATCATTGCAATGGAAATATCGTGATTAGTAGGGATGTTGAATTCGATGAGGAAAGTGCATAGGATTGGAGTACTTCACATGAAAAAAATTAATCACAATCCGCTCATTGTTGAAGAAGAAGAAGATATGGTGCAACCTACCACTCCACCGCCATCGCCTCCACCACAAAATACACAATTTGATGAAGGGAGTTCAAGTGAAAATCCTCGAAGGTTCAGAAGTCTATAAGAATTGTATGACAACACTGAGGAGGTACGAAATTTATGTGAATTTACACAATTTTGCTTATTTTCTGAAGATTTTGAGGATGCCATTGAAAACCAAAAACGGAGAGATGCAATGGATGAAAAAATTAAAGCCATAAAGAAAAATGATACGTGGGAACTTGCATCACTTCCTAAAGGCAAAACCACTATTGGAGTCAAGCAGGTGTACAAAGTTAAAAAAAAATTTCGAAGGTATGATAGAGAAATATAAGGCAAGGTTGGTTGCCAAAGGATACAAGCAAAATGCCGGAATTGACTATGATGAGGTATTTGCCCCAGTTGCCCGTCTTGAAACTATTCGTTTAATAATTTCTTTGGCAGCTCAAAATTATTGAAAAATTCACCAAATGGACCTCAAATCTGCATTTTTGAATGGTGTCTTGGAGGAATAGGTGTACATTGAACAACCGTCGGATTATGTGGGGAAAGGACATGAAGATAAGGTCCTAAAATTGAAGAAGGCTCTCTACGGCTTAAAACAAGCTCCTCGTGCTTGGAATATTAGAATTGACAAGTATTTCCAAGCAAGTGGTTTTACTAATGAACATGCTCTTTATGTAAAATTGGAGAAAAGTGGTAATATTTTAATTGTTTGTTTGTATGTGGATGATTTAATTTTTACAGGGAACAATTCGACGATGATTAATGAATTCAAGAGAGCTATGTCCAATGAGTTTGAAATGACGGACATTGGTTTGATGTCCTACTTTCTTGGCATCGAAGTAAAACAAAGAGATGATGGTATTTTCATATCTCAAGAAGGATATGCTAAAGAAATTCTCAAGAAGTTTGAGATGGAAAATTGCAATCCTGTTAACACCCCGTGGAGTGTGGAAAATTATCAAAGCTCGGAGATGGTGAGAAGATTGATCCCACACTTTTTAAAAGCCTTGTTGGAAGCTTGAGGTACTTGACGTGTACAAAACCAGATATACTATATGGCGTGGGACTTGTGAGTCGTTATATGGAAGTTCCTAATACTTCTCATCTGAAGGCGGCTAAAAGAATTCTTCGATATATCAAGGAAACGCTTGATTATGGAATCTTATACAAACATTCTCAAAATTATGAGCGAGTTGGTTATTGTGATAGTGATTGGGCCGGTGATATTGATGATCGGAAAAGCACTACCGGGTTTACTTTCTTTATGGGAGATTCCGCATTTGCATGGAGTTCTAAAAAGCAACCTATTGTGATTCTTTCTACATGTGAAGCGGAATATGTGGCTGTTACTTCTTGCATTTGTCATGCTATTTGGTTGAGAAGCTTGTTGAAAGAGCTTCATCTACCACTAGAAGGTCCAACAGAGGTACGTATTGATAACAAGTCCGCTATTGCATTGGCAAAGAACCCTGTGTTTCATGAAAGAAGCAAGCATATTGATACTAAGTATCACTTTGTTCGAGATTGCATCACCAAGAAGGAAGTCGAGCTTGAGTGAGTGAAATCTCAAGACCAAGTTGTGGATATTTTCACCAAGCGGTTGAAGTTTGATACTTTTCGAAAGTTGCGGATGTCTCTTGGAGTAATGAATCTAGATTAAAGGAGGATGTTAAAATAATAATAATAATAATAATAATATAATAATAATAATCTAGATTCATTGTAGTCTAGATTCGTCGTATGTACGAGTTATGTCTACATTCGTTTGTCATTTGAAGAGTCATGTCCAGGTTCGTTGGTTAAGTCAAAAGTTACATTGGAATTGAAGAGTCAAGCACTTGAAAGGCCATCAGTCAAGTAGTTTAAGAGTCTTTTGATCTTAGCCATTAAATTGAGTCGATCTTAACCATTGGTTCGGGCTTTGTATTAGTATAAATAGGGGTCTTGTCTTTCATTTGTAATTATTCAAAAAATGGAGTTGAATTGAAATATAAAATACAAGTTTTCTCTACTCTCTTAACTAAAGTTTTTCAATTATTTTTTCTCCATATTCTGACAAGATATCTGTTGATTATTTTTTTCAAATTTAAATAGATATATATCATTGTTAGATAGAAGATATCTCCGAGAACAATTGTATCCAGAGGTTCAATAGGTATACAAATATTTATTTTGTCAATGAATTTGTTTCTAGAGAAAAATAAAAACAAGATAATAGACATAAGAAGATAATGTTTATCAAAAGTATATGAGTTGCTTTCGCTCGATTGTTCACATTATGATATTTTTTCTTATTCTTTTACTCGCTATTATAAAAATCTTCCGCTGCAATGGGATTATTTTCTAAAATTTAACTATCATTGCGGTGTAGTGAGATTCGGCTCCCATCTACTGTTGAAACTTGAAAGGTGCTACATAAGAATTCATTTAAAGTTGTTACTCTGCAATGCAAAAGTTCTTTTAAAATTGTCATGATTGAGAATTAGTGACAAAATGTATTTTGACAACCTTTTGTAACAATACAAATAGAGTGATAACTATAATTGTTATTGTGACAACATTTTGTAACGATACAAATGGAATGATTACTATAATTGTTGTCACTAAATGTATGTCATTAATTATAAAAAAATAATAACAGTTTCCTAATTAATTAATTATCAATAGTTACGATTTCAATTCGCATGTCATTATTAAACATGTAAAGGCTCTATTCTTGTAACAAAAAAAAAAAATATTTCGTGTGATTCAAAGTCTATGATTAGACATAACTTTAACATTACCACTTGACATATCAATGCAGCGGAGAGCTTAGGATTGCCATATCTAAGTGCATATCTTGATGCATTAGGCTCCAACTTCACTCATGGGGCCAATTTTGCAGTTGCTGGATCAACTATTAGACCTCAATACATAAATCCAGTGAACCCTTTTTCTTTAAACGTGCAATATTCTCAGTTCAATGATTTTCAACAAAGATCTCAAATAATTCGTAATCAAGGTAACAATCTTGGTTTTACCTTAATTATAATGATAAATTCTTAAGCTTAACGATTTAAGGATATGAGATTATTTTTATTGAATTGTTTCCAGAGGGAGTTTTTAAGGAATTATTGCCAAAGGCCGATGATTTTTCGCGCGCTTTATACACATTTGATATTGGACAAAATGATTTGGCATTCGGTTATCTCCTCAACTTGACAACTAATCAAGTTAGAGCATATGTTCCGGATGTATTGGATCAATTCAAAACCGTTGTCAAGGTAAATGAGGCGAATATGCTTTGAGTTCCTTACATTTTTTGATATAATAGTAAACATGTGTGTTGCACGTGAATCATATGATCTCATTAAATAATTCATATACATAAATATTATTCAGCTTGAGAATGTTTTGTATTTAATTAACTAAATGAGTGATTCATTCATAAACTATAATTATTTAAAAAGATTAAATTTTGATCGAATGAAATGTTGAATCAACATCAAAAGAAATTAATATAACTAAATAAATTCTTATGTCATTTCATGAATATCTTTTTTTAGTTTTAATGGATAAGTAACTTATATTCTTCATTTTTTTCATTAAGTTCTTTGTATATTGACACGTCACTTCATTATGACTCAAAGTTTGGATACTTACGTGTCCTCTTGTTTCTTATTTTTTATTTGTTTATATTTTAATTCAGAAGACGCGGTAGTATATTTTTTCTTAAGACTATTTAACGTGTTTTTGTTAGAAGTGTACATAAAACTAGGGATGGCAATGGGGCGGGTCCGGGGCGGGTAATACTGGACCCGAGACCCGCCCCGGTCAGAATTTTTAGGACCCGAACCCGCCCCGGACCCGGCGGGTACCCGGCGAGTCCGGGTCCTACCCGATGGACCTGGTTAAAATTTGACTTTTTTCAATTTTTTTATCAGAAATATACTTAAAACTAATATAAATAATACAAAACCAATATAAACTAAAATACATAAAAAAAAAACATTCAACATACTTAAGTCATTCAAAATAAGCCAAATCAAAATAGGTAAAATAATTCAAATTTTCTCCAAAGTCCATATTTGAAAACAAATCAAATACTCAAATAAACATCAATTAAATAAAACAACTAGGAGGCCTCAATAATAATTTCTTCATCTTCCTCCTCATCTAATATCGTAGGACAAGCATCCAAATCTTTAATTTTTATTGATTTTATAATTTTATTATATTATAATAATAAAAAAATATAAAATATATAAATTCCATGTTAACGGGCGAGTCCGGGTCCGGGACGGGTATTTGTTGGACCCGGACCCGCCCCGGACCCAGCCGGATCTTGATTTTTGATACCCGGCCCCGGACCCAACCCCATTTTTTTGGACTCGGACCCATCGGGACGGGTCCAATATGGGTATTTAAATTACCCGACCCCATTGCCATCCCTACATAAAACCGACATAATCCATTCGAACTACCCAAGCCCGAGCCAATTTGTTGAAAAATTGTCAATCAGAATTTTTAAATAAAGTAATATTTGTATAATATTGCAACTTGTCAGTTTTGGGTAAGGTAGTAAGTTTAATAATTAATAATCATAACACATGTGCTACTTGTATATATGAATATATATATATATATATACATATAGTTGAAGATTAGCATGAATATTGAAAAAATATATACATATGCAAGCACCTTTTAGCGAAGTGGTCTAATTAATACATTTCATTTTTAATTGGACAAACAAATTGAATACTTTGTATAAATACTTGCATTTTGTACGCTCTTTCCTTACCAAGAAAACACACACATATACATATATATATTTATATAAATATGATGACTTTACATAATAAGTTAGTTTATATAATATTAAAGAATTTTCTAGCATTTTTACAAATCATGATACTTTTATTTTTAATACTGGTTATTTTCCATACCGTCTACTTATCACAATTTTTGTTTAATTAAATCTACACAAAATATATATATTTTTTAAATTCTTAATTTTTAGTTGTAACTACACATTAGTTGACATAGGTGTATAACTGGAGTTTGAAAAACCTTTGATAATTGTTAAATGATACAATAAAATATAGTACTATTGCCTTTTGTTTTATGCAGAATGTATATGAAGATGGAGGTAGGTCATTCTGGATACACAATACCGGGCCGGTAGGATGTTTGCCGTTTATCACGGCCCGTTTGCCAGTTACAGGTGCAAAAGTTGACAAGGTTGGATGTGCAATCCCTTACAACAAGCTGGCTCAATATTTCAACCTTAAATTAAAGCAAGCTGTTGTTCAGCTTAGAAAGGATCTTCCATCAGCAACCTTAACCTATGTTGATGTCTATTCAGTTAAATATAACCTCATCAGCCAAGCCAAGAAGCATGGTACATATTCTCCTAGTTCAAATTATACTATTCATTTCTCATACTTATTGCATCCTATTTTGTGACGTGTTAAATGGGCAAATCGTATTTTTTTCCATAACTTAGTTTGAGTTTATTTTTGGTTCCTTTCTCATATTTTGTTTTATAACTATTCAAATAACACATGTTTACGAAAAAAATCTTCTAATATTTAACGGTCAACTTTGCAAAGTGGTGTTTTTTAAAGAATTCATGCACGAATTCAGTCAAAACCTGCATTATATCTAATATATTACCATATTTTCACTCAATATCACGTACCATTTATGCACAAAATCATCCGTGGAATGTCATATTCAAAATGTTGACTAGCGAAGTTGAATGTTAAAATTTGGATAGAAGATTCGTTTGAGTCATATATAAGACATTTTGAGAGTTATGAAACTAAATTAGACCAAAACCTAAAGAAGGAGTTACTTATTGGAGAAAAGTGTCATTTTCCCTAAACTCCTTTCACTAATCAAACAATATTATGACATACTCAGAAACATATTATGAGGACTGCAAAAACGTAAAACTCTTAATCTTCTTCAATTTCATTCTAAAAATGGGTTTAAATTGTTTTGTGCATGACAATAAGATTTGTTATAAAAACAAAATATGTTTGTGTTTCGCGTACATTTTCTATATAAGATATGTTTGAGTCGATGAACTAGAAAGTGTTTGATGAAATTACAGGTTTTGTGCATCCGTTACAAGCTTGTTGCGGGCATGGAGGAAAGTACAACTACAACGCGCTCCATGGCTGTGGGAGCAAAATCAAAGTGAATGGTAAAGAAATTATGATTGGAAAATCATGCAATAATCCATCAGTTATGATCAGTTGGGATGGGATACATTATACTGAAGCTGCTAACAAATGGGTTTTTGATCAGATTGTGAATGGTGATTATTCAGACCCTCCAATTCCATTGAAAAATGCCTGCTTGGTGTAACACTTTGAAGAAAATATTATGTAATCAAATGATGTATTTTTGTTTAGTATCTATGTGAATACTTTTGTGATACTATTTAATTTGGTGACATGCATTGATTGAAAGAATTTGTTAGCATAAAGCATCTCTAGAAATAAATCACTCGTATTTATGTTAAATTTACTAAATTATTTGAAATAAAACTTGAGAAATCAGAAATTGTATAGGTGGAAAAGTAGAATATCACACCCCAAAATTATAGGCATATATATATATATATATATATATATATATATATATATATACTGGCAACCTCACAAGCAGTACTCGCGTGCATAATCATAATTATTTTTAAGTATAAAGAATATTTGTAATATTACATAAGTAAATTGATTTTAAAGAAAAATTCCAACTTTTCTTGAGAGGAAAATAGGGATTTGAGAATTTGAAGAAATAGGGATATGATAATTGATGTGATCAATTTTATTTGGATGATGATAAAGATAATGATATTGAGATTGGAAATTTTCAAAACAAAATGAGACAAAATAAATATTTTTTAAAAATGAGAATCAAAATTTTGATTAAAACCAAATTAAAACCATATAAGCTATCTTGCCGAAACTTGATTTTGTAATGTAAAATATTTAATAAGATTATAAATAAAAGAAAAATGCTATATATCACCGCTCTTTTTCCACCGATATTTCATCGGCACTCGATATGGTAGAATCTCTTTTTATTATAGTAAACATAAATTACGAAGATCATATTAAATACATTTATTAAATGTAATTTTTACTATATTTTAAAAAAATGAAAAAAGAATGAACTATAATATGTGGTATTTAGTATCATCACTCTAAATAAAAGGGCGAAAATAATCATTAAAATAGTTTTCAAAGTCTTAACGCAAATTTCAATTTTTCAACTCAATGGACATGCTTCAAAAACCCATCGTTTTATAAAGAAAGGTTCTATTATTTTAGGAGCTCCACATCTGGAAACAAACAATCTATCACAAACCAAATGCTGCTCTTTACATTCCCTCCACAAACTCCATTCCCCAATATTTCCATTTTCACCCCTATACTTCCTCATAATTACACCAACAAACCCCACCCTCACTCTCCTTGCCGCGCCTCCGCCACAGCCTCCACCTCTCTCCGCCAGGTCAGCTTCACCTCTGACGACAACGACGACGCTTTTGTTTCGTCGGCGGCCGCCGTCGCGGCGGCCATACGCGGCGCCTCCACTTCTCCGGTGGAATTTGTGCAGAGAATAGAGAAAGTCGGCGGTGGTGGTGGTGCGAAGAATAAAGAAGCAGCAGCATCTATAGTGTTGCCTAGTCAGGATTTTCAGCGCCTTTGCATAGAGCAGCTCGATCTCTTTCGTCGCATTGTTCACTCCGATGCTCTTCTCTCGGTAATTGATCTTTTCGATCCTGTTTAGCACGAGATCATATTCTTTGTTGTTGAAGTTAGTTGTGTGTAATTTGATTATGCAATTTGCGATGTTTTTGATTAGTTGATTCGTATTGTAATTATAATTCAGTTGAAGTACGCTATTTGACTAGTGAGAATTTGGAAACCAACTGTATGATTTTAATTGGTCTGCTTAAACTTCACAAGCTAAGCTGTATTACTTGTTTACTTCTGACTAGTGATATGTGCAGTTAATTGCATGCAAAATTATGTTTGTTGAAGTTGTTCTAGACTGGTGATTAACTTCGAGTTTTGTTTTTGTTGTCAGTTTGAGCAAGCTGTTTGCCATGATTGATTGCGATTTAGTGCTATGCAACTTCTTGTAATGCAAAACTGTTTTAGTTTGTCTAATAATTAGCAGATGCAAGGGGAGAAAAGCTCTAAATAAAGTACCAATAAATTACGGGACTGGATCTTTTTCTTTTCTTTTCCATCCACCAATAATGTCCTGATGTTAGGGGCTCCTTATAATGATAGGTTATCTATCAGATGGTATGAAATTGAAGAATTTCATTTTCATGGTTACTTGTTGCACTATATCTGGCACCACTAAAACACTCTCTGTGGCTCTATATAATAATGTTCTGATACTATATTGTCTGAGCCCAGGTCTATGTCAGACCAGCTGACAGTTATGTCATGGATCGATTGGAGTTGCGGCGCATTACTTTCTACCCAGGTGTCCATGCAGCTGATATTGTGGTTTTAGTTGGTAACTTTAGCATGCCAGCAGGCTTAAGAGTTGCAGAAGCTGCTATTTCAAGTCAGGAGGCATGGAATTTAACTTATTGTCTGCCTACTAAACAAATTGAAGTTTCATTATTGGTTATTCCATTTATCCGTTCTGGTATTTTACAAATAACTTCCTAATACGCGTTCCTTCGTTTCTAGGCAGAGTTCTTTCCTGAGCTTGGGGCTGTAGTTTTCCCGATGGTAACACATCCATTTGTTGTGGGCTTCTTAGTTGCTGAGCTTCAAAAGGTGGATATCGAAAGAGATTGGCATGACATAAAAGAGCGCCCATCCACTGGAAAAGCTTTTACATTTCCCCACAACATAGATCCACAACCTTTAAACGTGAAAACTTTCAAGAAACCCCCAGTTGAGATGCTACTGTTTTCCACTGAACAAAAGCTTAATGCCATAAATATAACCCGCTCGTTAGCCATGGCTTATGTCATGGATCAGGTAGTTTCCTAATGCATGAACACGGTTCCATATCCGCTTACGGACTCTGTGTTGAAGATATAGACTTTGTTTGTTCATGTTTTTCAGTTAAAATTTTAAAAACATTCTTGGAATGTGTATTTTGGTTATTCATGTGAAAATGATGTGATGTGTTTGTATAGAAAACGGTTGGAAGTCGCAAATTTTGTCAAATTAAAAATGATTTGTTGATGTATGACGTATAAAATGATTTAGATATTTTGGTAGTGGTTATGTCATTAAAGACTATATCAATGTGAGAAAGAGATAAGAAAGAATAGTTAGAGTAAGTAATTATTGATCAGAGATAGTGTGAAATGACGGATGTAGGTGGTTATACAAGGGAATGAAAAAGTGAAGTCGAGAAAAGGTGTTTTTGGGTAAAAATAGTTTGTAGTGTGGAGTTTTAGAATATTGTGATCCAATATACAGAACATGGTATTTGAAGATGTAAACAAACTAGGCCATAGTATTTTGTTCTTTGCATTGCTTCACAAATATTTGATTGCATTGATGAGGAAGAAGATGCTTCTTATCATGTTGTATCGGATTTTGTTTATTATTCTTTATGTGGGCTGGCGATTTTGGTTCTACGGTTTGTGGCTTTCCTTAGTTTCTGAAAAGTAATTCTTTTGACATATTTCTCCAGAAAGCAATGTTACTACAGCAATCATCGTGGCAAAACAATGTCAGGATGAGTAACTTGGTTGAGCAAGTAAGATGCGCCGCTTCACATTTTGCTTTCATATAATTTATAACATATCATGATTTTCTCCCGATCTTTGACTTTCAGATTCGAGGTTCTCTTTCAAGCATTCTAACCTTGAGCAAAATGCTTTCTGTTCACATGAAGAGAAGTGAGGTGAGTGTGTTGATAACTTTCAAAGGTTGACACTTCACGAAATACCTTCTTGTTTCCTGATGAAATCATGACTATGAGATTGCAGATTTCATATGATATAGTTGAAGACATTTTGGTGCAAGGCGATCGTATGCGAGATACTCTTCAACAGCTACAGGATGCTGTTTACTTGACAAAGGTGCTGTTTATGCAACTCTCGGGGATACCTTGGTTTTCCTGTTACACTTAGGGATATAAAGTTCTACTGACACATGACTTTGAACAGATTTCTGATTCGTGTGGGTGGCAGTACATTATAATTTGTTTATCGCCAATCAATAATTTTTTTAGATAAAATGGCCATCTAATTTCTGTGGTTAGACTGTAGAATAGTTTTTCTTCAAACATGTTGAAAATGAGAAGCAATTTTGTCCTCTTGTTCTCCTCATCACTAGCCTTTTTTTTTTTTCTCTC
Organism: Verbascum thapsus; assembly: GCA_963669365.1. NCBI lineage: Eukaryota > Viridiplantae > Streptophyta > Magnoliopsida > Lamiales > Scrophulariaceae > Verbascum > Verbascum thapsus. The sequence continues at coordinate 24,248,041 of OY770105.1, forward strand.
TAGCCTCTTTTTGGAACTCTTTACTCTCATTTGATTTGTTATTTAATTTACTTTACTCAAAATTTGTTCGGTACTTGTTTACCTGAGTATATTGCTTTTTGTTTTTAGGCTAATATAATGCGTTACAACAATGAAAATCTAAAGAAGATGCACCAGTCAACTGAAACACGCCCACAAATGAGTTCTCAGCTGGAATCTTCCATCAGTAAGATACAAGAATCTATTGGACAATTATCTATTAGTTCATCGTCCGAGGATTCGGAATTTCCTATGCCACCTCTTGCTCTAGCACCTTCACATCAACAGGGAATTAGGTAACCTTGTGTTGACAGAAATATGCTTATTTCTAATAGTCTGGTGATTATTGATGTTATTTTTATTCGTCTTCTTTTTAACCTGTTCACCAAACCCCTGCAATGGGAAGTAATTATATTATATCTATATTACGTCGGTCCTGTAAAATTTAATTAGGTTAACTATTGTATCAATTTTGTTTTTATTTCTTGAGAAATTTTCTTGCTTTAAGTGGAAAGCGAAATCATGAGGGAATGTAAAAAGTGAGACAACTTTCATGAGAACAAAAGGAAGCAATTCACATTATTTGAATTCAATAGAAGGAAATTTTATCTAACTAAACTTTCTCAATAGTCAATGCACTGAATTTTAAATATTGCTACGAACCTAAATATGTCGATTTTTGCTATCTTATATTCATAATTTTTATCAGCTACTTCACAATTTGAGCAATCCTAAAATAAAACAGATAAATTCCAATGTCTGAAGTCAAGTGTCCTTTATCTATGTCCTACTGAAGCTCCTAAGTCTTCTATTTTATAATTGAAGATAATTTTGGTTGTTATATTTCCATAGTGGACTTTGTTTCTAACAAACTATCTTTGTGTCAGAGGACCGTGCGAAATAACTGATGTACTACAAGATTTGGTTAGTGCCATAAAACCTATTGCACGTAAGCAACAACGGGTTGTGGAACTATATAATCTTTCAAGGTCTTTGAAGGTTGCAGTTGAAGAACCTGCTTTACGTCAAGCTTTGAGCAACTTAATTGAGGGTGCTTTGTTGCGTACTGAAGTTGGGGGCAAAATTGAAATTGTTTCTACCGGTGCCCCAGCAGGTGGTGCTCTCATCATTATTGATGATGATGGGCCGGACATGCAGTACATGGTAATTGTTTACTACCTGCTCCTTATACATCACAAGAAAACTTCATATGAAGTGTTTGACTTCCATTTAATAAAATTGAAGTAAAGAGTTATAATAGAGAAGGAAACATAGAAAACAATGGGAAATTAAATTAAATATGATCAAAAGAAAAGGTTAGAGAAAGAGATATATGAAGACTAAATGTACAAAGTGAGAAACCATGAATAATAATTTACTACATCTAGTTTGATGGAGCGTGTGATTTTGCGTGTGGCTCCAAAACGTATTAGGTGGAACTATAACAGCCCATTGTGCATGAACACCTAATTCACATTTCAATTGTTCTTATGCCACATCAAAGACCATTCTCTAAGGCCCTCTTCTATTATATAGCGTGATGTCAATCTGGTTTTGCATGCTCATTCTTTTAAACAGGAAATCTTCCTAATTTTGGAGATTTATCTCCATATGATTAGGAATTTTCAAAGGGGAGAAAGTATTCATAGACCATCTCATGAAAGACCCTTTTAGGTTGCGTTTGTTTCAATTCTGGAAATTCTCACATTTTGATTTTATCCATGTCGCTAATTACTTTAGGTTGGGTTTGGTTATACAGGTCTATTATGTATACTTGTGTTTTTTTTATTTGATGCGAATATCTCTCTGAATTGCATTGCATTGCAGACACAGATGCATTCACTAACACCATTCGGGGCAGACCTATGGAGTGAAGATAGGATAGAAGATAACATGACATGGAACTTCATAGCTGGGCTTACTGTTGCTAGAGAGATACTTGAGAATTACGGATGTGTTGTGCGTGTAATCTCTCCACGAAACACAGATGTAGCCGTGGGGACAGGTGGGACCCGTTTAGAGCTTTGGCTTCCTTCGTTCTCCGCCACATCATCTGATGACAATAACTTTGCTCAGCAGGCCTGAAAAGCAATTTATACGAAGTAAGGATTCTTAACCTTATTTATCGAATGATTGTATCGTTTTTTGGAGTCATAGCTTTGAGTTTAGAGATTTCTATAAATTTTGGATTTGGCCCTCTTTATAATATGTATATATATATAATATGTAGTTGAAGAATAAAAATGTGAGAATTTTCAGCTAGAATGTGTATCTGAGTAATACTGTCAGCATGGTTCATTTTAATGTACATAGAGATGGTTTTGAATTTGTGTAATAGAACAATCTATAAGTCATGGAATAACATGGAATTTAAATTAGTAATTGCAATTTTGATGCACTTGGGTTTTTTTGTTATATGTTATCTTCAATATGTGTACTTAAAACTAATCTGGATATTAGTCAAAATTTTGTTTTAGGGGTTGTTTGGTTGCATTGTCAAATTGCAGACATACTAAGGGTTGTTTAGTTGAAACGAAATTGACTTATTTACAATATTTGGATGAGTCTCGAGTCTTGGATTATCATATTCTTCATAACTTTCTGAAAGCTCCTAGATTTTCCTATCATGTCTGTTTCTTCTTAGAACCATCCTATAGCTGCTATCTTACACTACTCTAATAAACTATATAATTGTCTAGAAAGGTGTACTTAGAAAGATTTTTGATATACCAAACAAAATTAAAGACAATGATAAATAGCCACCAAGTTGGGTAATATTTTAACAGTCTCAATCAATAGCTGAGCCTATCTATCTGTACATATAGACTACAATATGAAGAACCGTAGTGAACTGGAAAAACCAAAATTACAAGATGCCCAAATTTGTTAATTATTTGGAGATCCTCCTAATTTAGAAGTGTAACAAGATAAGAGATTTACACATAGCAAGACACTTTCAAAACCCATTGTTATTAGGGATCAAATAAACGACTTCTTAAATCAAGGAATTTTATAGAAATACTTAAAAGCCCATTTTGATGATAATTTCCATTTTATAGAAATACTTAAATCATAATCTTGTAGTTTTTATCTTTTTCCATGTTTATAGTTAGGTTATGATTTCATTGCAATTCTATTTATACCCTTCAATTATCAATAATATAATTCACGGTGTTTCATATTATTCATCATCTTTCACTTTGAACTCTGAACTCTAAATTAGATAACATTAAATCAAGCATAATCACTTAAAACTCATCCATTGTATTGTAGGAATATTGACGTTATCACATTCTTAAATCTTATTTAATCATGAGATTTATTATTAAATTCTACTTATTCCATATTTTCTCCAACTTATTTCAATCGTATTGCTTAATAAAATATCTTTCATATACATTATAAATACAATATTATTAGTATACGAGAAAAACATTATTTAAAATTATTTTTGCAAAATTTCAAATTTCATTTAAAATTGAAATCAAAATTCAAATATTTATAAAATTCTCATCCCAAAGTCTCTTTTAACTTATTAGTAAAAGTCCACATCGATAAATTTCCATATTTAAAAACCTATGAATAAACTATTTAATCAGGGGACCCTTTTTTCCTAAATTTGGTCAGAGATTTAAATATTAACCAAACTTTGGCATGTGGATGGATCCCAACGAATATTGAGAGTACAAGCTTCAACCCACCGACGAATTAGTTGGATTATAATTTAGAAAAATGTTATGTTTCACCATTTTAACATCATCAATAAAATCTCTCGATGATTTAAAAAGTTCAAATATAATAAATTTATTAAAATCAATTAATTGTAAGTAATTTTTTACTAAAATTAGAGAAAGCAAAAAATTTGTAATATATAAAAAGTGGCATATAACCTACTCTAGAATTTATTCATCAATTTGTAGTCAACATTAAATTTTATTTAATTAAAATTTGTTTTCATTGAAATGGCCATATTCAAGAAAAAACTTCTAAAAAAAATTAAACACTTGATGTATCATTCGATGTATATTGCACGTAGAATAATTTGCTTAGAAAGAGTGTAAAATAAATTATTTACTATTCATGAAGTCAATTAGCTAGTTTTTAATTTTTTTTTTATATCCTTCCCCCTTTTAGTCGGTTATATTAATTAAATAGTAGTAAGTTGACCTTTTAACATTCTAAAAAACTGATAAAAGTACTACACTTAATTTTTCTTTTCAATTGTTGAATTTTTTTTATCACGGATTAATGAAAGAGTATTATTGTATTTCCTCGGTATTTATAAACTTTGAAGTGGAGAATACTTAAATCTTGTATCTTTTTATTTTTTTAAAAAAAAAAATTGATGCAAAATATTGTTTAATTGGATTTTCGTCATTTATCTTACTATGATATATATAACATCATGATTATGATCCAGTGATAAAACAATAAAAATTGAAGCTCAAGTCGAGCCTGTCAATCCTAATATATCGAAATCGAGCCCGAAAATATGTGTTTGAAGGCTTACGAGCCTAAATATATTTTCTTATTAGTATTTATAAATCTAATATTCACTCATTTATTAATATATGCATACCGTATATCATATAGTATTGTATATGTATAAATAATATTATATTTAATATTTATCAAACAATAATTTTAATCATATATTGATAATTATTTTTCCTGAGCTCGATTTGAGTTCTTTTTCTTTTTTTTTTTTGGATTGACGAGTTAGAGCTCGAAAATCTTGGATCGAGCTTGGGTGCAAAATTTTGTAAAACTTGACTCGTACTCGATTCGTGAATACTCCTAATTTATATATTTAATTGAAAAAATCTGATATTGATATAGTATTCTGTATTTTCACATTTTCTCAGTTCGAGCACATATTGACTACTATATACCAGCCAACAAAATTTTGATAACTAGATTAAATCAATTAAATTCTTTTTAGCAGAAGAGTCAAGACATCTACTAGCATAATACAAGTATTTGAATTTCGTACAATATTATTTCAACCAAGTACTTTTATTGTAATTCGAATTTTAATAAACAAATAAATAGTAATTGGAACTGTTTCAATATTTCAAAAAAAAAATCTCAGTTTTTAATTTGGCCACTTATGGAAAATAAATCCATTTACTCAAAAAGCAAAGGAAAAAAATGGAAAATATGTATATAGAGTTGCAACCATTGAGGTCAATTTGGCTCATATGTTGCTGCATATTTTATCTTTCTGCTAAATCTGTTCTAGCGTATTGATTATGTTAGCATTAATTCTAGTAAAATTAATTATGATAAATATTTAAATTATAATTTTACTAAGAATGTGACTTTTGAATACACAATTTTTTTTTTTTATATACGATCATACAAATGATCAATCGTGTCAATATATTTATTGTCTTAACATAAAATTTATTTTTCTAATTGCAAAATTAAACGGCCAAATAAAATATATTAGGCACATAGTTCATCCATATTTCATCAGCATTTTAAAGTCATTCAATGTGTTTGAATATAATAAAGTTGTGGCTGACTAAACAAACTCAATCTTTTAACTCATATATATATTTATGCCTTTTTTAACTCTCACTTAAAAGTAAATAATTAATTGCTCCTATCCTAATTTGTAGAGCATATACTCTATTTATAGTTATAACTCGTAAAATAGTAGTCAAAGGGAAGCATATCAAAAACAAAATAATTCTTATTTTATTTTCTATTAATAACTTCTTATTATTAGTGTAATATGACAAAAAAAAAATAGACAAATAATTATAATTATCCCAAAAGTATTAAAGCCCAACAGATAATGGGCCAACAACTTGACTAGTGTGAGTTCGGTTATAGAGGTGCAAGCCCATCATTAAAGCTGAAGTCCATAGTCGGGGTCTTGAAATATGATATGAAATAAAGTCGAAGGACTATCCTGCAATATTGGCTAGGGTTTCTATATAAATAGCCTTGTAACTAGGGTTTATTCATATTATTCATTCTTCTTTTCAATAAACACTAGCAGCCGTCTTCATCTTTGCCTATTCTTGTTGCTATCAACAGTTCACTTCTTCTCTGTGAATACATCGATCTTGTTTTTCCATATTCTTTATCCATTCATAGTTTATAACATGGCATCAAGAGCCACCTAACTGCTTGGCCCCTTCGTTCTCTATCTACATTTCTGTTACACGCCGTATATACCTTCTTCTCCGACATCTCGCCGGATTTTTCTGTTTTGTCACTGATCTGACCATTTCAACGGTTTCTTAGGCTCTTGCGAAGGGTGCGCCTGTGTGGGTGTTGAGTAGTGGCCGTGTTTTTTGGGTATCTCAGTGGTGACTATTTACCGATTCTCCGTTTATATAACCGGTGAAGGTAGATCGGGAGTTTTTTGACCAGATCCGCTAATAACTTGAGGTTTTTCGAAAGTTTCAGTTCAGATCTGGTTGTTACCGTACATGCCCTTGGTACTGCTCTGTATAGACACTTCATCGCCAGCGTTGCATCCTCCTTTTTTAGTGGTTTCTTGGTTCGATCCACTTTTGTATCGTTCCTCGTTTTATCACTGTTTGTTTGTCTTCTTTATACCTTATCATATGGCATGTAACATGAGTTTTGTATCTGTTTACAGATTCTGGGAGAAGTCTGGTTAACTCCTTCCTGTTCCGCTGCCGTATATCTGTTGGTTGCCTTCTTTTTCTGTATTTTTTCATAAAAATACAGTGGTATTGTTGGCTAACCCTTCTTGTTTTTTTCTTTTCGGTGTCCGTTGATCTGTGGTTATCAACGGTGTGTTGGTCTGTCTTCAGTTTCTGTGCTATCTCTGGTTGATCCGTCTGTTTTTTGGTTAGCTTGTCTTGTGGTTTGCTGCTGTTTGTTGGTGTTGCATGTGCCTACTTGCCTTCTTTTTTGTCTCTGTTCTTGCATAAAAAGATGACAGACATTACAGTCTCTGCTGCACCACCCTGCACCACATCTGTTGCTAATCTTGACATTAATGATCCCTTGCACTTACATGCTTCTGAATACACCAACCTGTCTATCATATCTTATGTGCTTACTGGTTGTGATAACTACTCTATTTGGAGTAGAGCGATGACTATTGCTCTAACTGGGAAAAATAAACTTGGGTTTGTTTTAGGCACAGTGCCATATCCCACTGATCCTGTTCTCAGTAATCAGTGGGACAGGTGCAATGCCGTTGTCCTTTCCTGGATTTTAAACTCTGTTAGTAAGGAGCTATATGCTGGTCTTGTGTTTGCCACTAAGGCATCTGAAGTTTGGTCTCAACTAAGTTGTACCTACAATAAAATAGATGGATCCAGAATTTTTTCACTACATCAAGAAATTTCTCAAATTAAACAAGGGTCTGATTCTGTTTCTGTCTATTATTGTAAACTAAAAATGCTTTGGGATGAATATGCTGCTCTTATCAATGTTCCTCCATGCACTTGTTCTTCATCTGCCAAAATTACACAACATGATAAAAATCTGAAACTCATGCAGTTCCTTATGGGATTAAATGACCAATACATTGCTGTTCGTAGTAACATCATTTTACGTGATCCCCTACCTGATGTTATGTGTGCCTATAATATTGTCTCTCAAGAAGAATCCCATAGGTCTATTTCTACACAAACTGTTAAGCATGCTTCGGTGTTCTCCTCACAAACTAATGACAATAATACGAATAGAAATCCAAATCGTTTGTGTGATCACTGTGGAAAAACTGGACATACTATTGATAAATGTTTTCAACTTATTGGCTTTCCTAAGAACTTTAAAAAGAAAAAACCTGGTCAACAGTCTAATAGGACATCCAATGCTGCTACTATTAATAATGATGATTGTGTGAAAACAGATATCTCTAGTATTGGTTTTACTTCTGAACAACGTGACAAGATTTTACAGCTTTTGAACAACCAAAAGGAATCGGATGATATTAAAGCCTCTATGGCAGGTATATCATCCAATTCCTCTTCTGAAAAATTACCCTTGAATGGTTGGATTATTGACTCCGGGGCTACGGATCATATGGTTTCTTCCTTGAGCACCATATCATCTGTCAAAACTGTGAATAAAAACATGAACATTAAGTTACCAAATGGAACTAGTGCTAAGATCACCCACATTGGGGATCTGGAACTTCTCCCAGATATTATTCTCCGGGATGTTTTAGTTGTTCCAGAATTTCAGTTCAATTTAATTTCTGTCTCCAAACTTATACGTGATTGTGGGTGTCATGTCACTTTTTCTGAGGACTGTTGCATTCTTCAGGCCCCTCAAAGTGGAAAACTGTTGAGGATTGGTAAACAGGACAATGGTCTATATTTTCTTCACTATCCGACAGGTTCAAATCATAGTTTCTTTAGTAACTCTTGTCACTTATGGCATAATAGGCTCGGGCATCCGTCTGATGCTGTTCTCACTGTTTTAAAACCCAAAATTAAATTAGACGGATCGATTAAAACTATGCCTTGTGATATTTGTCATCATGCCAAACAAACACGTGAATCATTTCCCTTAAGCACGCATACTTGTAAATCTGTGTTTGATTTGATCCATATTGATCTTTGGGGTCCTTACATGATTGAAAGCCATGATGGTTTTAAATATTTTCTGACGATTGTTGATGATTTCTCGCGTGCTACATGGATTTATCTGTTGCAATACAAATCTGACACTGTAGCTGTTTTGAAACTGTTTTTTACTATGGTTAAAACTCAATTTTCTAAACATATTAAGTGCGTGCAATCTGATAATGGGACTGAATTTACGAATAAAGATTTACATGTTTTTCTTTCTGAATTGGGTGTTAAACACCAGTTTACATGTGTTGAAACCCCGCAACAAAATGGAATTGTTGAACGTAAACATCGCCATCTTTTAAATGTTGCTCGTTCTCTTCTTTTCCAAAGCAAGTGCCCTATTAAATTCTGGTCTGAATGTGTTCTTACGGCTGCCTTTCTCATTAATCGTACACCCAGTTCAGTGTTATGTGGAAAAACGCCTTTTGAGGTTATTTTTGGGTTCGTACCGAATTTTGATTTTTTACGGACTTTTGGTTGTTTATGTTATGCCTCAAATTTCTCATCTAGAGATAAGTTTGCACCTAGATCAAGAAAATGCATGTTTTTAGGCTATTGTGAAAACCGAAAAGCGTATAAATTACTTGACCTTGAGGATCATTCTATTTTAGTATCTCGTGATGTGAAATTTTTTGAGAATGTTTTTCCGTTTCATTCTAACACTTCTGATATTGCAGAAAGAGACGGGTTCTTTGACCAGAGGGTGCAGGAAATGCCATCGCCGACAGGTATGACTGTCGATGATGAAAAGGCTGGGTCTAGAGGACGTACTGACAGCCGAACTGGGGATACTCTTCCCGGTTGTGAAGCTGTCGATACCCCTCCGGATATGTTAGGACTCCCCAACATAGACAGCGGAACTGGGGTTTTTTCTCCCGGTGATGAAGCTGCCCCTGTTACTATTTCCCCTACTATGTTAGGGACTCCTAACATCTGCCCGAGGACTGAGACAGAATCACCAAAAATTAATTCTCCAAGGTCACCCTCCGGTGTAGTAGACAGAACTGTTCCTAATGACTTGGATCCTTCACCGGATTCTGGTGAAGTACGTCGAAAATCAAGTCGGATTTCAAAACTGCCTGTGCGGCTCACTGATTATGATATATCTTTCTCTCATTCTGCTTCCCTATATCCCTTAGATAAATGTATTAGTTATGATAATGTTCATTGTGGCTTTAAGGTTTTTCTGTCTAAATTAGATAAAATAAAAGAACCTGAATCCTTTAGTGAGGCCATTAAAAATAAGAATTGGAAACAAGCCATGGATCTGGAAATGGCTGCTCTAGAACAAAATCATACATGGACCCTTACCACTTTACCCCCTGGTCGAAAACCCATAGGGTGTAAATGGGTATACAAGGTCAAATATCTTTCTAATGGCACTATTGAACGGTATAAAGCCCGGTTAGTTGCTAAGGGATATAGTCAAAGGGAGGGTATTGACTATTTTGAAACTTTTTCGCCGGTTGTTAAGATGGTTACTGTTAGATCTCTTATTTCTTTAGCTGTTTTTCGTAATTGGCCTGTTTTTCATTTGGACGTTAGTAATGCTTTCCTTAACGGTGATCTAAATGAGGAAGTTTATATGATACCTCCTCAAGGATATTTTGACCAAAATGATGCCAGGGTTTGTAAATTACAAAAATCCTTATATGGCTTGAAACAAGCTCCGCGACAATGGAACGAAAAATTCACTCATTGTTTGGAAAGTATTGGGTTTAAACAGAGTTTACACGATTATTCTTTATTTGTAAAAAATCTGAACTCTGTTTTCATTGTTTTATTGATATATGTGGATGATATTGTAGTTACGGGAAATTCATGTGATCAGATTGAGTATGTGAAAAAATATTTGAATTCTCAATTTCATGTTAAAGATCTAGGCGAGCTAAAGTATTTTTTAGGTATTGAGTTTGCTAGATCTTCTCGTGGTATGTTTTTGAGTCAACGAAAATATACATTAGACTTGCTTGCTGATTTTGGGAAATTAGGTTCAAAACCTTCTTTAGTTCCAATGGAACAAAATTTAAAATTGACTATTGAAAAGGATGAGGAAGACGGTTTTCTCGATAATATTACTTTTTATCAAAAGTTAATTGGAAAACTCATTTACCTCACTAATTGTCGACCTGATATTTCCTTTTCGGTCCACATTTTAAGTCAATTTATGCATCAACCTAAAGTGTCCCATTTAAAAACTGCTTTTCGGGTGTTACGGTATTTAAAATCAGCACCCGGAAAAGGTCTGTTTTTTCCTAAAAACTCGATGGTTAAACTGAAAGCGTTTTGTGACTCTGATTGGGCAGCCTGCCCTATGTCACGTAAATCTGTTACCGGGTTTTGTATCTTCGTTGGTGATACTTTATTATCTTGGAAAAGTAAGAAACAAACAACAGTTTCAAAATCTTCGGCTGAAGCCGAATATAGAGCCATGGCTCTAACTTGTAATGAAATTGTGTGGATTTTGGGTATCTTTAAAGATTTAGGAATTGAAAATTTAACACCTGTTGAACTTTATTGTGATAATCAGGCCGCTATTCACATTTCTTCAAATCCTATCTTTCATGAACGGACTAAACATATCGAGATTGACTGCCATATAGTTCGTGATTATGTAAAGAGAAAACTTATTTCCACTTCTTTTGTTCGAACAGGTGAACAGGTAGCTGACATTTTCACTAAAGCTCTTGGGCGCATAAAGCATGAAGAGTTTACAAAACGTCTTGGAATGATTGATATTTTCTCCCCCACTGTCAAATTGTGGGAGGGTATTAAAGCCCAACAGATAATGGGCCAACAACTTGACTAGTGTGAGTTCGGTTATAGAGGTGCAAGCCCATCATTAAAGCTGAAGTCCATAGTCGGGGTCTTGAAATATGATATGAAATAAAGTCGAAGGACTATCCTGCAATATTGGCTAGGGTTTCTATATAAATAGCCTTGTAACTAGGGTTTATTCATATTATTCATTCTTCTTTTCAATAAACACTAGCAGCCGTCTTCATCTTTGCCTATTCTTGTTGCTATCAACAGTTCACTTCTTCTCTGTGAATACATCGATCTTGTTTTTCCATATTCTTTATCCATTCATAGTTTATAACAGAACTTATTAGCAACTAGTTATTGTTATTTATTAGCTCCAAAACTAGTAGTCACATAATAATATTAAAACCCATACACAAATAATTATAATTGTCTGTATATTTAAAATACCAAAAACTCGTCTAAAAATAACTCATTAATAACAATTTTAATAAAATAAAATCCTAATTTCCATCTCCGAAAATCAATTTTAATGAATAAAATCCTAAATTATTAACTAAAATACCTATTAGGCAAATATAGAGAATGTAAGGTATGTAACAGTAAAATTAAATATAATAAAGAAAAAAACTGTGTTCAAAGAGAGACCTATAAAACAAAAAATAAATCTACAATTCTTACGTTACACTTTCCTTCTTTTTCGAACAATAAATATATCAGTCACAATCTTTTCGCACATAATATATTTTTTCATCACGATTTTAATAACTGCCACAATATTTTTCTTTTGTGCTTCAGTTTCAACTTTCAACTCTGTTCTATTATTTACATAAATGGTACAATTTTAAAAATTCACCTCTGAACATTGATTTAACCTTTTTACTCTCCATATTAATTCTGGGTTTTTTCCTTCCAATTTAAGGTACTTGTTCTCTGGACACAACTCTGCGTAAAATCTACAGTTTATCAATTTTTGTAGCTTTTAATCTAATTGATTTTTGATGCACATGGCTGATCAACTGGATTTTATTTTTATTATGTGTTTATTATAGTTGACTGTTTTATATTATGTAAATGTTTATATCTTTTTCAGCTATCGAGGTATATTAATCTTTGGATTTAAGAAAAGCAATAAGCCCAGTTGTTCCTTTTCTTTTTTATATTCGTTTGACTTGAAAAGATTTTATTGATTTTATATTCGTGGCCAAATTTATTGTTTACGTAAAGGGATGGGTAAAAAATCAGCAATTTATTAAATTCTGTGACGATTAAAATCCATCTTTGTCAAAGAGTAGCACATGACTGTTTTCCTTGCTTAAAAATGGTGTTTTTATTTTTGTTTTTGTGATAATTTGCTTAAAATGGTTCTGTGGAGCTAATTAGGGAAGAAATAAACATGTGTAGGTTGCTTGTTAATCATTTTTTTGATTAAAAAGGTATTTACTTTTAAGGGATTCACACTATATGTATCAGCTAGGGAAATGCACTATATATATAATTCTCGTTTCGAAAGATTTTTATTGTGAATCGAAATTTTGGTTGTTTTCTGGTTTTGTAGTTGAACCTTATTGGGAAAAATTATAGGTGTTGTTAGTTGGATTGTTGGAGAGTTTTTTTAGTGTTCAAGAAAGTATACATCTTAAGGATTTTTTGTTTTAATTTCTTAGATTTATTTGCTGTTTGAGGCTTAATCGGAAAATGCAGAGTATATACTAGAATTATGAATATAGATTCAGATATGGCGTATAAAAAGGGCAACGTTGGACTCAGGTTCGTAGCTTTTGGTTACATTAGTGCAATTCTATATGCATTATTTGATTTACAAATATATAACTCGCGTTTTTTCAATTTTTTCAGCAAAATGGCTAAAAAACCGAATGAAACTATGAGGGTACTTATTACAATATGTATTGGAATTATGTTTGGTTTTTTCATAGGATTGTCATTTCCATCTCTGCCATTAATGAAGGTATATAAACTGCTGTTTGTGTTTGTTTTATGTCCTGTTTAATGTTTTCAAATTTGATGTAACTAATGTTGTTTTTTCATAATTTTGCAGCTAAATATCACGTCTGCTATTCTTCGTGATTTTGTGATCAAAAGTACAGGAAATTCCACCCAAAACAGCTCTAACGAAGTTCAAATTGTGAAAGACACATCAAAGGTTTGTGTTTTCTTTTTACTACTGAAAACGAAGCTCTATTTAATTTCACTCCGAATTATAGTTACATCACATATTCTGTTTAATTCATTTAATATACGATATGGGTTGAAATTTGTTTTTAAAATAATGCTCTTAAACGACTTCTGAATTGCGTGTTACGCGTATTTTGATTTTGTGTTACTCTGTTTTACTTATTTGGCGACTCATAACTTTCCCTTCAATTTTGGTTAACTGCAAAAAAAAAAAAAAAATTCTCAAACCCCGAAAGTTTCAGAATAGTTAATGTATATATATATATATATATATATTAGTCGAATTGTTTTTTTTTTCGTTTTTTAGTTCCTCTATATATATCTCGTGACAAATGGTTATGATTCAGATTTGGGTTTCGACAAATCCAAAAGGTGCAGAAATGTTGCCTCCGGGCATTGTTGCATCTCAATCAGATTTCTACCCCAGAAGACTTTGGGGCAAGCCTAGTGAGGTTAGCTTTCTTATAACATAATTATAATATAGCATTCTTACTCACAATATTCGAACAATTTTAATTGAAATCGTGCTTAAAATCGTGTGAATTTTAATTAGATTCTTTCTTTACTATAATATAATAAACATGATGTTTTTAGTGTGACTTCTGATTTCTGATTAACTTGTATCCACTTAGGACTTTACAATCGCGCCAAAATATCTGGTGACTTTTACGGTTGGTCATGGTCAAATGAATAACATTGACGCGGCTGTGAAAAAGGTTAGTACGCCTCTAATGCTCGTCTCTAGATTTACTCTCACTGATCTATTTCTGTTTTTTTTTTTTTTTTTGCTAAAATTTTATTATATAACTGCAGTTTTCGGAGAATTTTACCATCCTTTTGTTTCATTATGATGGAAGAACAACCGAATGGGATGATTTTGAGTGGTCCAAACGAGCAATTCACATTAGTGTCCGAAAACAAACAAAATGGTAATTACACTATATTCTTCAGACAGTTGTGAGTATTCTTTAGGTCGCGTTTGGTTTGAAGAATTTGAATTCAAGCTCAAAATGGCCGTTAATGGATTTGAATCCACATTAATGAAAAGTATGCAAACGAGTGTTAAACAATCTACTATATGAACATGAAACGTTTGGCTTCAAATTCCTTCATCCAAACGGAACCTTATGGCGTGTTTGGATCAAGAGTTGGATTTGGAGAGTGGATTTGGAGGAAGGATTTCAAATGACACCTAAAATGGAGTCATTAGAAATCCATCGTAGTTGTGGAGAAAATAGCTCAAAATGAATGGCGAGAGATTTGAAATCCATCATAATGTCATTTCATCCAAACGAACTTAAATGGATTTGTCGATGAATTTGAAATCTATGGATTTCAAATCCTTCCATCCAAACGCACCCTTAGTTTATTTCTTTAATTATGCTAAGATATCTCTAAATTTCGTAAAAGGTGGTATGCCAAAAGGTTTCTTCATCCAGACATTGTAGCACCATACGACTATATATTTATTTGGGACGAAGATCTTGGGCTCGAGCATTTTGATGCTGAAGAGTAAGTCAAATAAAACCAATATCTTTGTAAAATGAATATTCGATCAAAAAACCCCAAATTAATCTCTTTTCTACTTATACAATTTCCAGATATATTAAGCTTATACGGAAACATGGATTAGAAATTTCACAGCCTGGTCTCGATCCTACAAGGGGTACAACTTGGCAGATGACTAAACGACAAGGCGATCGTGAAGTTCACAAGTAAGTACTATTATATTAAAATATATTAGTTTAGATTGTCATATCTTTCAGTTATTTAATTTTTTTTTCATTTCGTTGATTGTAGGTAGGTTATGATTTCATTTGATTTCTTTGTAATCTCTATTCATTAT
Source organism: Verbascum thapsus (assembly GCA_963669365.1). Classification (NCBI taxonomy): domain Eukaryota; kingdom Viridiplantae; phylum Streptophyta; class Magnoliopsida; order Lamiales; family Scrophulariaceae; genus Verbascum; species Verbascum thapsus. The sequence continues at coordinate 24,263,440 of OY770105.1, forward strand.
TAATAATATAATATTCACGGGTTTCTATTATTCAACAAGACGATTATTATTAGGTGATTTGTGTTGTATATGTAATTATTTTCATTTTAATGATTTTTTTATAAATACAGGGAAACAAAGGAGAAGCCGGGATGGTGCCCCGACCCCCATTTGCCTCCCTGTGCTGCGTATGGATTGTTTTTTTTAAATAAATATATTTATTAAGATTTTTATTAATTTTTGTTTTCATTTTTGTAATTTGAGAATGGATTTTTTTGTTTACTCTGCCTATTTATACAGGTTTGTAGAAATCATGGCTCCCGTCTTTTCTCGAGATGCATGGCGATGCGTATGGCATTTGATTCAGGTAATTTTCATTTTATGTTTTGGAGTGTAGAAATAATTATCACATTAGTTTATTTTCTCCTTAGTTTTTAATTTACGTTTTAATCTGAAAATTGTAGAACGACTTAGTCCATGGATGGGGTCTCGACTTTGCCCTCCAAAAGTGCGTTGAGGTAAATCTCAAAATTTTCGAAAAAAAATGAATTTTCCAAAAAAAATAAATTTTTTTTTCAATAGTTCGTTTACTAATTTCATAATATCTACTGATAACTTTGCGTTGACTATAGCCCGCTTATGAAAGAATAGGAGTCGTTGATGCTCAATGGATTGTTCATCAAGGTGTTCCTTCATTAGGAAACCAGGTATAACATAAATTTCGATAAATTGGCATCGTTCCAATTTGTCGTTTTCATCTTGTATTCATACAATACATGCATGCCAAGTGTATAATTTTTTTTATTTTTATTTTTTGAAATATGTTATGAAATTCTGAAGATCAAAATATTATCATGATACATATGATTACGGATTTAGATGGAGTAATATAATCACCGTTATTTTTTTTTTTTTTTTTACCTTTTCACGATGATAGGGGCAAGCGGATAATGGGAATGCTCCATGGCGAGGGGTAAGTCGACCAATCATATTTCTTCAAATGCTTTATAATATATATATATATTTTTTTTCGTGGCGAGATAGTAGAAAACGGATAAGAATGCATTAATCATAGGTTATATATTCATTTCCGGAAAATTTTATTTTTTCGAAAATGCATTTTAAATGGAATTTTTGTCTCTATGGTTTAGGTGAGACAAAGATGTGAAAGGGAGTGGGGAATGTTCAAACATCGACTCGAGAACGCAGAAAAATCTTATTACAAGTCCGTTGGAGTCGATCCTTCCAATTTTACAGGTCATACATAATAGATAATATGAGGGAATAAAAAAGCACACAACCAATAAATTTTTTTTTTTTTTTTTTGGCTTAGGATTGAGTAGTTAATTCATCTTCATACCTTAATTATTTGTATTTGTTGATAAACAGTTTTCGTATTCAATGAAATTATTAATTCGAGCGAAAATGAGCAGTCAAGTGTTTCGAATGATCGTGTACGATGACAGATTGAACTCTGCAACACCTCAAAGTTTCGAAATTGTTCGTGAAAATGTCTATATTCTTTATGACATTCTTAAGAGCTCTGAGAGACTCAGATTCGGCCCATCTGAATGGACATGACTACAATAAAATTGCAGTCATAAATACCTAATTATTACTCATACATGAGCCCAATTGATTGTTTTTCCAATGTAATAAAAAAGAAAAAAGAAGAAGAAATTTAATTGTTGTAAGAATGACATGTATAATAAAAAATTTTGTCTGATTTCATAGTAACTTCAATTCCTTTTCTATAACTAACTCTTTTCAATCCTAGTAATTTTTTTCTCCACAAATCCACTTCTAAGAAACATTTTCTTTTACGATATTTTTTTTATTAATATCAGAATATTATCTGTTGTTACATGTGCACTGCACATGAACTATATGATTTCGATATAATAAAGTATGTGTATAAATATTTTGCAATTTGAAAGTATTATGTATTCAAAGAATAATAATAATTTAACTAGCTGAATAGTGATGAAAGAATCTTCACAAAATAATCTATAAATTGAAATTATTGGACACACAAGCAAATGAAAGATGTGTACCCATAGGACAGACATGTGACAAGTTTTTTTTTTTTATTGTTTGGTGAAAAAAATAAAATTTAAGGGCAATAAAGTTAAGTTTATACGAGAAATTCTATAACACATCGAGTCCAACAGATTCAGTGTCATAAAACATATATTTACGCATACGGTGATGAGTGGTTTTTATCACTCACTCAGCATCTCGCCCCACAAATATGTGCTATATAACACACGGGATATACTCGTTATGGTATAAATTTATCCGTTTATAGAGAGAGGGGTGATCCTTTGTTTTTTGTATTTTTGAAGGGGTGTAAGGGCAAATTTACCCTGAAAAAAAGGAATGAAAAGGGGAAAGGGTAAGTGGCCTTTGGAGCTTTCAAAATACAAACTCCTATTTGTTGAAGGGTTAGATTGTTGCTAGGGACAAAATGAAGCTATAAATAGAAGCTTTAGTTTGTTCATTTGAGAGCATTAGTTTTGGAGCCTTTAACATCACCATGTATTTTTGATTTGGCGGTTTTTATCACTCATTTTCCTTGTAAAACCAGGCGCTCCAAGTTGAATTTGTGGTATATAAGGATCAATATACTAAAAGTAGAATAGTATGATGACCCCATTTCAATAGGGAATATTTTTGCCATATGCATGAGTAACTTTTATGTAACAACTCTCAACCCGTAAAATAAAATGGGCGAAATGCATTTTACCCCTTCAAAAAATTCAATTTTTGCACTAACTACCATACAATAACGTTTATATCTTTTAGAACTGTCTCAAGACAAGCATATTACATGTTTTCGGTTGTAGTTTGACGGAAAGGTCAATGTTAAAGCGAGTTTATTTATGTGACCTAAGTTTATAGGGGGGATAATATTTATGAATATTTAAGAGGATTAGAACACAAAATAAAAATTTTGAGGGGTAGAAATGCAATTTATCCTTAAAAAGTTTGAGAAAGGGAAAGGGTAAGTGGCTTTTGGAGCTTTCAAAAAACAAGCAAATCCATATTTAATTTGTTGTGATTGCTTGTTGCTAGGAACATTTATGAAGGTAGCTATAAATAGAAATCCTTAACTGTCCATTTGAGAGCACATCATGAGTGTTGTGACATATGAAGTTTACTAATTTATATTTTCAATGGAATCATATACGTAAGAATAATATTCGAAGTATTGAAGAAGTTAATAAAGAAATATTTCCTCTAATCAATGTGAAAAGAGATTGGTTGAGGAGACAAAATAGTGAGAGAGAACATAAATTAGGGTTGCTTACTATTATCATTTGCAAGGTTGTAAAGAAATATAAATATGTCACGATCTATGATGCACGGATACTCCAAAAAATGACTCCGTGCAGTATACGATACTTACCGGATACGGATACGGATACGGGTAGGATACGGAGTGGATACGCACGGGATACGGATTTGAAGTATCCAAAAAAATAAAATAAAAAAATAATTCGGATACGGTATCGGATACGGCATATTGAAGTATCCGATACGTTTCAGGATACGCATAGGGCGCTTTTTGATATTATGCTATATATTTACTAAAAAACCATTATCTTTTGTGGTCTTTTTTCAAAACTAAACATTATAAAATAATATAAAAATAAACATAACAAATATTTGGTTCCTTAAACCCAAGGTAAATATTTTTTTACTTTCATTGATATGTTGTTTAATTTATTTTAAAATTTATTTTGATTGCTTATAAAATATATTATAGTTGCATATATCGCCGTATCCACAACATATCGTATCCTTAAATTTTAAAATTTCCCGTATTTCGTATCCGTATCGTATCGTATCCGTATCCGTGCATCATAGGTCACGATTGGAATGACAATAAAATAAATTACACATTAATAATAAAATCTAGAAAGTACATAAACAAAATTGTATGAAACATGGTTCCAAATTTTACAGCACTCAGATTCCATGAATCTCTTAATAACAACTTGTTCACATCAAAATTCAAAAGTAATTTATGCTTAGCATATATCTGGTCATTAGTTTCGTAAATTAAACTAAAAAAGGGTTAGTAAAATGAATCAATTACATTTAAAATATAAAAGTAAAAAATGGCCGGGTAAGAAAGTTTAATTTTATTTTTTTATATATGAAGTGTAATTCATTCATTTTTTATACATTTAATAAGTAGTCCATATATACATAGCATACACAACACAAGTATAATTGATTCGCAAATGAATGAGTTAAACTTCATATATAATTGATAGCTAACTTAAAAATCAATCAAGTACAATAAGACTAGTGTTACCCATAAGTTTTAATGTCAAATAACATTGTACCATTATAAATAAGTTTATATATATATAATTAGGCTTATCAATAGGGAATACCTGAACCCAAGTTCGTATCCGCGACATATCTATAATTTTTTTTCACGGATCCGGCCATACCCGACGGATCAAAACATGGTTGGACTTGATGGGCATGTACAATATGGGACTGGTCAGGATCGGGTAAGACCCGTGAATAAACTTCAGGTATTGTTAGGTAAAGGCTCATGAATATTTTCAAAGAGTAAAATCTAGTATTTTTTTTAGGTAAAATACCTGCGGGTAAATATTAGACTCGAAACAAGACCGGGTTTCAAACGACTTAATATCATTAGTTTCGAATTGGAACAGGTCCAAATCTGTTAGGCGGTACGAGCTGCGGAAGCGTTGGAATATGACGGTATTTGAGTTGAGACAACAACAATATATAGAAAATAAGGGACACGAAATTTAACGTTGTTCACCCAATTTAGCTACGTCCACGGGACAAGACTATGATAATATCAATCTGAAAGGAATTACAAACGTCTTCACTAATCACAAGAACGAAATAATTTTATCCATCTCAACTAGGAAGAACACTCTCACACTCTCTTTTATAACAAATAAAAGGAGAAGAAAGTTTATAAGGAGAAAGAGAAAATGTTTCGGGATGGTTTCGAACATTGGGCGAAGCTCAATTTATAGGAGAGCTTCGCCTACCATATTTGACAATTTTGATCGAAAAATATGTCATGCATGACATCACATTTTTCAACCTTCAAAATTGTCAAAAATCAAGCTTGATAATTTTGATCAAAATCAAGCTTGATAATTTTGATCTTTTGAAAATTGAATTTTGACAAAATCAAGTGAAAGATAAATAAAAATACGTGCAATCCACATTATTCACAGTCCTACATGGGACATATGAAACACATGAAATATCTTTTGTTTATTCATATTCTACAATGACAATAATGGCTCAAACATTGATTAATAAAAACAATAACTTAAGGACTCAATAATTGGTTTTACGTGGCTCAAGAAATCAAGAACCTTCGACAGTGCCACACACTAACACCCTATTGGCTAGCACAAATTACCATGCATGGACGCGTGGCCTTTGCATTGGAAAATCAAATTCACCCTTCTGAAAAAGACCCAACTTTTAACCCCAATCATACATCAACCTTACACGTATTGACACGTGTCGACACCTCCCTCCACCATTGCCCTAAGCCTACTACATTGTTTATTTGCTAATATTACACTTTTACCCCCTAAGTTTACTACTAAAATAGTTTTGGTCCCTTTTTTTTACTGGACTTGACTTGTTTAGGCTTAAATGTAATAACTTTTAACCAGATTTGAGTTTCTAATATTAATTTGTCGATCCAAAAATAACGGCATGAGCTTGATTTTGATTATTTCAGCAAAATCCGCTAATTATAAACTTTTACTTGGAATTTGACGAAAATGACGGTTGAGCAGTAAATTGATGTTTCCAGTGCTAAAATCGATCAACTTTCTACAATTTGAGTTTACGTGCAACCCTTCCTCTAGGTGTTGGACGGAAGGTTTACGTCATGGACCAAACCTTTAAAAAATTGAAACATTAAGGGTTATTTTTGTCAAATCGAATAAACACGGGCCGAAACTGTGTTAGTAGTAAAGTAAAGGGGCTAAAATGTAATTTCCCCATTTATTTCTTTATTAAATAGCACCCCCAAATCTGGTTTTGTAGAATAGTTTGTTCTGTGCCACCATTTCCCGTTCAAGCAAATCTCTAGAAACCCAAAAAGGAAATACAATCATTCAATCAAAGCTTAGATTCAAAAAATCTATTTGTGGAAGGTTTCTTTTCTTGTTTTTTAAATTTCAATAATAAAAAATAAATTATGGGGTTATCAAATTTTCCTAGTCCAGCTGAAGGTGTATTACCACTTATAGTAATGAACACAGTCATGTCAGTAGCTCTAGTCAAGAACAAGCTCAGATCAGTCCTTCAAGTCGTCGGAGCCTCCAGCGCCGGCGACCAAGAATTCGACGACGAATATTCCGGCGAGAGTTCCGACGATGGGTCAAGGGAGAGAAGGGTGTCGATCACGCGTTATGGTTCTCTGTGCAGAAACCGGTGCAGGTGTAACAATAGAGGCGGCGGCGGTGGCGGCGATTTGCCGGCGGCGGTGGAGTGTTGTGTGTGTTTGTGTAGATTTGATGCTGATGAAGAAGTGAGTGAGCTATCTTGCAAACATTTCTTCCACAAGGGCTGTTTGGACAAGTGGTTTGATAATCAACACGTTAGTTGTCCCCTTTGTCGTTCCATTATGTAATGAACCCATAATTATCTTTTTGAGATATTATAGGTTGGTTTTTTGGAAGAATACTCTCTTTTATTTTAATCTATATTGAGGGTTTCTCTCATGTAGTACTTCTTATTTGTGTGCTTATTTTTGGTGACAAAATACTTGTAGGTTGCTTCAAGTTGTAGATTAAATTTCAGTGGAGTTGAATCCAAGATTGTAAAATCTCTTTGCATTGTGATTGTAATTTGAATTACGAAAGTATATTATGGAGATGAATTTATGTTTTAAGCATGATTCTGATTTGAGTTATTCGATTTTGTATTATATAATATATATCGTAGTTGTGATGAAATATTTTGTATTCGTCAAGGGTGGATGATGGTACTTAGTTAGATCCCTTTCCTTTTTCTTTTATTAAGAATAGCTTTGTATAATGTTTTTTTTTTCTTTTGTACCAACAAATGTGTAGTACTAAACGTTCTAGGATGTGGAATGGCAAATCTTGACAAGGATTTTTCTCTAATATAATATTCTTAAAATTGTTTTCTCATCACCACTAGATTTGGTGGTGCTACCTAGGGGTGGGCAATCGGATCGGGTGGTTCGGGTACCGACCCGACCCGATTGGGTTCGGATTAATCGGATCGGGTAGTTCGGGTACTAATCGGGTTCGGGTTATTCCGAACCCGAATACCACTGTTCGGGTTCAGGTTCTAAATTTTAGCTATTTCGGGTAGTTCGTGTACCCAAATTAAAAAAAAAATTCCTAAAATAAGTCAATAAAATTTTACCTTGAATATTTTAATATGTAGTTAACTATAATTAAAACTTGTAGTCAACTATAGATTGAATTTATAGGCTATTATTTTCTACTTGATATGTATTTCATTCATTCATTGATACTCTTAAAAGTATATTATGAGTTTAAATTTTAACGCTTTTAAACCACATTTGAACATTTTAAAAATATATATTTGTAACATTTTTAACTAACTTCCACACATTTTCTATAATTTTTATACTTGGAAATTGGAATCATATCCTACTATTCTTCTATTCATCTACTACATAAAAGTCCATTTGAAAATTTATAAAATTTGTTTTCAATCTTTATTTTAGTGAAAATCATTGTTGAGGTGTCTATTTTTATCAACCCAATAAAAACGACCAATTTATTTTGACAAAAAAAAAATAGTCGGAAAAACCCGAACCCGACCCGATTAACCCGAACTCGAATTATATCCGAACCCTATTAACCCGAATATAATAGTTCGGGTTCGGGTTGTAAGATTTAGGAACCCGAACCCGAACAACCCGAACCCGAACAACCCGAACCCGACAATTCAACCCGAACCTAGCCAAAAATCTCGTCTAGAGCTCGAGTTTAAATTTTCGAGTCGAGCCACGTTTTTTTAGCTCGATGAATTTGAAAAAAAAAACAAGCTCGAGCTGAACTTGTAAAAAAAATATATTTTTTAATTAATTTATATCATTAATTTTGTATTTGTACATATATTATTAAATAAAATTATAATTAATTAATATTAAATATATCAATAATTATTTATACACATATATATTATTATAACAAATTCTATTACATGTATATATTAATAAATGAATAAATATTATACTTTATATATTAATAAAAAATTATTTAGGTTGGCAAAACTTCGAATATATTTTTTTATGCTCGAGTTCGACTCACTTGAAAAATTTGATACGTTAAGTTCGACTCGAGCTCAAATTTCTTCGATTTCGAGTTAAGCTATTTTCTAATCAGCTTCTCAATTTCAGGAACCGACTCAACTCATTAGTATTATCCGTGTTTGTTCTTCCAGTAACATCAGAGTCACATCGAACTTTACTATCTGAAAAAGACAGATTACTAATTAACAATGTCACATTTGGCAATAAACAAAAATTCCCATTTTGTTCCACCACCACAAGGAGTCTTGAGGCATTTAAAATGTGTTCATATATCCTTGACAAGATTCAAACTCTCTACATATATATTATTATTATTATTATTATTATTATTATTATTATTATTATTATTATATATATATATATATATATTAAAAGCTTAATATTTTGCGCATTAGTAGTTTGACATGTATGATTTTGACCATGTTCAAAATTTGTTTAACCATGGTCAATATGGCTTTGACCATGGAATTATTGTATCCTACGCAAGTTCGACTTATTTTTGATAGTTGAGTTGTTTGGAGACCGTTTCTCTTAACAATGATGAGTGGATTGTATTTCGTATTTACATTAACTATAATTTTCTTGTGTATCATGTCTTCCACCTCTAAGTTTATTTATTGTAATTAGAAAGAGTCACATGTTATGCACAATGTTTATGATACAGAAATAACAAATAGTTACACATTCATATCTGAAGTCGTTAAAATATTTTATATATTAGGAAAAAGTTATTAATTTGTTAATAATTTTTAGGGAATTATTGTAATATAGTATGATAAAAAAATTAGTGCAACATAGTTAATGTTATGATTTATTTGTTTACTCATCAAATATCAAAGTGTTGCATCTTTAAATTGATCTATATATATGTAAAATATAAAAAATTTACTTGTGTTTCATAATTTGCATTATTATTGTTCCATTATTAACTTGTAACCACATATCTACATTTATTTCTCTTTTTTCCTATCACTCTTTCTAATACTGTAGATAATATATTGTATTTAATTATCTATTTTTATATTATTATATGTTTTAACTTAAAGTGTAGTTTTTAATGTCGAAATCGTTGTCTCTATTAGTAATCATAACTCTGAATCTTTTATAAATTTTAAACATGAAATACAACATATGTAGAAAACTCACCCGAAATACATTTTTGATTTTAATTTCATTTATACCTTTATATTTGTAATTTCTTTAAATAATTTTAAGATTCTCTAACTTATAAATATACCTTTATATGTACTTGCACACATTATATTAATTAAAATGTAAGAACATATATATGTTGATTAAAATTTAAAACCACAAGTTTTTTTCTAACTCATCACACAAAAAAAATACCAATCTTAATTTGTAAGTAATGATTTGAGGAAGAAGCTTTGAAGCATTTCAATCTCCTTTGAAATATTCGATGATTTTAGAAAGAAGCTTAGTACCAATTTATCGATATCCATTTAGTTCGCCCAAATTTCTCATGCTTCAACCCAATAAAATCTTCAGCCTCAACAGTATTATATCATACTTCTCGGCTCTCGTGGTGATTCGTGTTTTTTTTCCTTCTCCATTTGTTTTAATCAATAAACTACGATCTTTTTCCAGAGAGCAGTAAAACAAACTATTTGAATATATATATATATATATATATATAGTTTGAATTTGTGATTGAGAAGATAAGAGGGAATAATTCCTCCTAACTTAGTAATATTTTTCAAATAACATGTTACTATATTCTTTCCTTAGAAATCATCTAAGAGTTTCCAACTTTTCAATATATTTAAAGGGTTAAAAGGTACTTTGAGACTTGATTTATGCCCTCAATAGAAATGACTTTTTTGCAAGTAAATTAGTAGAATAAATAATTAAAACTTAGGCTGCCTAAGGATTCTTTATCGAACCCAATTTGACACTGCTCCATTTAGTTACACTTCCTTAAAAATCTATATTTTTGCGGCGCAAAGCTGCCCTTTGCATTTATTCATTGAAAAGTATAATTCACAAAATGATTAAATTATACTTATTATTTAATTGATCATTTATTTTGTGAATTACACTTAGGTTGTATAAATTTGTGCTAAAATTTTCTCAATATTGATTCAAATGTAAAGTAAAATACAAATCGTAAAATACATACAACATTCATCAAAGAAGTATGACATTATTTAGGCTAGCCACGTAATTGCCCTTGAAATACTTGATTATTTGAGAAAGCCAATTAGTAGTCATTCATAGACGTCCATCTTCTTTCCTTAAACTTTAAACGCTTCATTTCGATGAATTCTTCAGCTTCATCATCGATATTTTCATTACAAAATCCCTTAGAAACGTACATTTGGGGGCGCCAATATTGTTGCACATTTGTTCCCTTGTCAAAATGATCATTTTGAACCTTTTCGTCGGGAAAATGAGGTTTAATATGACATGTGCGCATCATGTGCTCGAGTTCATAAATCTCATATGCATCTCGTGCCCTGTGTCCGTGCCCATAATTGTCGTTAAGATTCGTATTTCTTTTACCCTCCATTTTTTTGTGATAAAATGTAAGAGATTGAGAAGAAATGTAAGATGAGATATTTGGTTTATGTGACAAATTTGGTTGTTTTAGGAGTTGGATTTATAGTATTAACTTTTTAATTGGAATGATAAAAGTGGAATTTGATTCGTTTTATCCTTTTTCATACTGTTTTCCTAGTGACTAGTGCTATGTTAATTATTAGCTATTGGATGGGAAGTGAATGGTGGAATTTAATCAATCTTTAACTCTTTACACTATTTAAATTAGTATTATATCAAATATCCTTGGTTATTTGATGCACGTGAATAACGTTAAAATTCAGATTCTGACAATTTAATACACTTTGATTTTTATTTATATACTAATCTATTAATATATATATATATATAAGAGGGCTGCTTTGACAAACTTTGACTATCTAAAAAACATCTATAAACTTATAAATATACTTTTATATACGCTTTCACACATTATATTAATCAAAATGTAAGAACATATATATGTTGATTAAAACCACAAGTTACAACACATCTTTCATAAGATGTATTAAGTAAGATGCAATGACATACATTATTTACAACCACACAAAAAAAGGTAATGATTTTAGGAAGAAACTTTGAAACATTTCGATGACCTCTTAATATTCGATAATTTGAGAAAGAAGGTTAGTACCAATTTATCAACATCCATTTACTTAGCTCAAATTTATCATGCTTCAACTCGATAAAATCTTCAGCCTCAACAGTTTACCATGCTTCTCGTGGTGATTCGCGCTTTTTTCTTCTCCATTTATTTTAATCAATAAACTACGACGGTTTTTTAGAGAGCAATAAAACAAATTATTTGTAATATATATCCAAAAAATAGTTATTTTTTTTATAGTTTGAATTTGTGATTGAGAAGATAAGAGGGAATGATTCCTTCTACTTTAGTAATATTTTTCAAATAACATGTTACTATATTCTTTCCTTGGAAATTATCGGAGCATTTCAACTTTCCAATATATTTAAAGGGTTGAAAGGTACTTTGGAATTTAATTTATGCCTTTAATAGAAATGACATTTTTGCAAGTACATTAGTAGAATAAATAATTAAAACTTAGGCTGCCTAAAGATTCTTTCTAGAACAAGAATCTAACTTAGCCAAATTTGACAATGCTCCATTTAATTACAAGGTTTAAGGAAGCCTGTGAAGTCTATATTTTTGGCGCAAAGCTGCCCTTCGTATTTATTCATTGAAAAGTTTGATTGGATATTCTGACAAACATGACTATGCGACACATTATAAGCTAAAGTTGTAATAGTCTACGCATCAAAACCTTACTAGTTTTTCACCAAAATAATAGGTTTTCATTCTAATTACGCTTCATTTGCTCTGGACTTTTTTGATGCAATTATTAACGTACTTCATTTAGAAAATATAAAGGAAAATTTTAGTCTTTGATAGAAGTAAAGTATAGTTCACAAAATAATTAAATTATACTTATTATTTATTATATAATAGATCATTCATGTTATTACACTTAGGTCCTATAAATTTGTGCTAAAATTTTCTCAATATTGATTGAAATGCAAATTAAAATACAAATTGTAAAATACAAACGACATTCATCGAAGAAATATGACATTATTTAGGCAAGCCATGTATCGCCCTTGAAATACTTGATTATTTGAGAAAGCCACTTAGTAGCCATTCTTAGACATCCATCTACTTTGCTTAAACTTTAAACGCTTCAATTCAATAAATTATTCAGCTTCATCATCGATATTTTCATTACAAAATCCCTTATTGACGTACATTTTGGGGCGCCAATATTGTTGCACATTTCTTCCCTTGTCAAAACGATCATTTTGAACCTTTTCGTCGGGGAAATGAGGTTTAATATGACATGTGTGTAGCATGTGCTCGAGTTCATAAACCTCAAATGCATCTCGTGCCCTATGTCCGTGCCCATAATTGTCGTTGATATTCACATTTCTTCTACCCTCCATTTTTTTTGTGATAAAATGTAAGAGCTTTAGAGAAATTGTAAAATGAGATATTTGGTTTGTGTGACAAATTTGGCTGTTTTAGGAGTTGGATGTATAGTCTTTTTTTTTTTATGACAAGGGAACCCGCAGCCGCTACCGTTAGGTGCGCACTGGGTAAACCCCGCTCTTGTGCAATAGCCTTGGAATGATAAAAGTGGAATTTGATTCGTTTTATCTTTTTTCATACTGTTTTCCTAGTGGCTAGTGAGTTCTATGTTAATTATTCATTATTGGATGGGAAGTGAATGGGGGAATTTAATCAATCTTAAACTCTTTACACTATTTAAATTAGTATTATATCAAATATTCTTGATTATTTGATGCACATGAATAACGTTAATGTGATGATCCACAATCCAATGTAATTCACGTTTATTTGATGCTCCAATATAATAAAATATGATTAAATTCTATCACTCTCAAAACTATCCGCGCATTATTTAATAATTCATAATTGATTTGAAATGCTAAATAAAGTTTTGAACATGCCTAAAAATTCACTTTCATGATTAAATTATTAAAAGAAAAAAATAATGCAAAACTTTCATAATGTGAAAGGATAAATGTCCAGTGGAATTTTAGTTGATCATTACAAATTTTAGCTGCTTTGGCATGTTTTGTTACCTTATTCAATCCGAAGTCTTAAAAGAGTCGGCAAGAGTATATAATATACATGATATTCTATTGTAATATTACATTAATGTAGATCGTTGATGTAGATTTTTTTTTATGACAAGGGAACCCGCAGCCGCTACCGTTAGGTGCGCACTGGTTAAACCCCGCTCTTGTGTAATAGCCTGCAAACCACACAAGAGAGGTAAACCAGCCTAGGTTGCCCAAAGCTGATAGGCTCACAGTAGAGAAGGCAATTAGGCATTCCCTCATCAGGATTCGAACCCGTGACCAAGGCCACAACATTCACATGCCCTTACCAACTCTACCGAGGGTTGCCCCTGGTTGATGTAGATTTAATTGCCCTAAAAACGTTAAATCTTATATTCTTTTCTTACTTTTTTGTATTACTTTTTTCGTTTATGTGTATTGATTCGTAACATGAATTTGGTTAAGTTGTTGCCAAAATTCAGATTCTAACAATTTAAAACACTTTGATTTTTATTTATATACTAATTTATTAATATATATATATATAAGAGGGCTGCTTTGACCAATTTGGCCTACCTAAAAAACATCTAAAAACTTATAAATATACTTTTATATACGCTTACACACAATATATTAATCAAAATGTAAGAACATATATATGTTGATTAAAACCACACGTTACGACACATCTTTCATAAGATGTATTAAGTAAGATACAATGACATACATTATTTACAACCACACAAAAAAATATATCAATCTTTTAAAGTAATGATTTTAGGAAGAAACTTTGAAACATTTCGATAACCTCTGAATATTCGATAATTTGAGAAAGAAGGTTAGTACCAATTTATCAACATCCATTTACTTAGCTCAAATTTCTCATGCTTCAACTCGATAAAATCTTCAGCCTCAACCGTTTACCATGCTCCTCGTGGTGATTCGTGTTTTTTTCTTCTCCATTTATTTTAATCAATAAACTACGACGGTTTTTTATAGAGCAGTAAAACAAACTATTTGTAATATATATCCAAAAATAGGTTTTTTTTTATAGTATGAATTTGTGATTGAGAAGATAAGAGGGAAAGATTCCTTCTACTTTAGTAATATTTTTCAAATAACATGTTACTATATTCTTTCCTTGGAAATCATGGAACTTTCCAATATATTTAAAGGGTTGAAATGTACTTTGGAATTTAATTTATGCCTTTAATAGAAATGACATTTTTGCAAGTACATTAGTAGAATAAATAATTAAAACTTAGGCTGCCTAAAGATTCTTTCTAGAGCAAGAATCTAACTTAGCCAAATTTGACAATGCTCCATTTAATTACAAGGTTTAAGGAAGCCTGTGAAGTCTATATTTATTCGTTTTAAAGTTTGATCGGATATTCTGACAAACATGACTACGCGACACGTTGTAAGCTAAAGTTGTAATAGTCTACGCATCAAAACCTTATTAGTTTTTCACCAAAATAATAGGTTTTTATTCTAATTATGCTTCATTTGCTCTAGACTTTTTTTATGCAATTATTAGCGTACTTCATTTAGAAAATATATAGAAACATTTTAGTCTTTGATAGAAGTAAAGTATAATTCACAAAATGATTAAATTATACTTATTATTTATTGTGTAATATAGATCATTCATTTTATTACACTTAGGTCCTATAAATTTGTGCTAAAATTTTCTCAATATTGATTGAAATGCAAAGTAAAATACAAACGACATTCATCGAAGAAATATGACATTATTTAGGCTAGCCATGTAATCGCCCTTGAAATACTTGATTATTTGAGGAAGCCACTTAATTAGTAGCCATTCTTAGACATCCATCTACTTTGCTTAAACTTTAAACGCTTCAATTCAATAAATTATTCAGCTTCATCATCGATATTTTCATTACAAAATCCCTTATTGACGTACATTTTGGGGCGCCAATATTGTTGCACATTTCTTCCCTTGTCAAAACGATCATTTTGAACCTTTTCGTCGGGGAAATGAGGTTTAATATGACATGTGTGTAGCATGTGCTCGAGTTCATAAACCTCAAATGCATCTCGTGCCCTATGTCCGTGCCCATAATTGTCGTTGATATTCACATTTCTTCTACCCTCCATTTTTTTTGTGATAAAATGTAAGAGATTGAGAAGAAATGTAAGATGAGATACTTGGTTTTTGTGATAAATTTGGTTGTTTTAGGAGTTGGATGTATAGTCTTAATTTCTTAATTGGAATGATAAAAGTGGAATTTGATTCGTTTTATCTTTTTTCATACTGTTTTCCTAGTGGCTAGTGAGTTCTATGTTAATTATTCATTATTGGATGGGAAGTGAATGGGGGAATTTAATCAATCTTTAACTATTGGATGGGAAGTGAATGGGGGAATTTAATCAATCTTTAACTCTTTACACTATTTAAATTAGTATTATATCAAATATTCTTGATTATTTGATGCACATGAATAACGTTAATGTGATGATCCACAATCCAATGTAAATCACGTTTATTTGATGCTCCAATATAGTAAAAAATGATAAAATTCTATCACTTTCAAAATTATCCGTGCATTTTTATTAATTCATGATTAATTTGATATGCTGAATACAGTTTTGAACATGCCTAAAAATTACTTTTACGACTAAATTATTAAATGATAAAATAATGCAAAACTTTCTTTTTTTGAAAGGATAAATGTCCATTAAAATTAGGGGTGGCAAATGGGTGGATCGGATTGGATTTGGGTTGGGTCGAATTGGGTTTGTAAAAAAGATAAGTTGGAACCAACAATAAACCAAAATGTCTTTTCAATATGAATTGGGTCTTTATTGGTTTTGATTGGTTCCAAATGGTTCTTATACAAAAAGAACCATTATAGAACCATAATAGACCCAATTAGTGAGTTGGTGACTTATGGATCCAACATAATGCAAATATTTGTATACTAATCACTAATGTTTTTTTCTTGTTCACCAACTAATCCAATATAATGCAAACAAATTTTTTTTTCTTGTTCACTAACTAACTAACTTATTACATTATATTTTTATAATTTTCTTATAAAAATTCCAATCATATTATACAAATGTAATAATTTATATGTAAAATATATTATTAACTAATGTATTTTAATTTATAACGAAAAAATTAATGTAGAGAAATTAAGGATATAATTTTTTTTTCGAGCTCGGGTTCGAGCTCGTGAGCATGGATTCGAGCCGAGCCCAAGCTCGCGAACTCGAGCCCGAACTCGAGCCGAGCCCAAAATTTTCGAGCTCGGACTCGAGCTCGTGAACATGGGTTCGAGCTCGAGCTGAGCCCAAGCTCACGAGCTCGAACTCGAGCCGAGCCCAAAATTTTCGAGCTCGGACTCGAGCTCGCGAGCATGGGTTCGAGCTCGAGCCTAGCCCAAGCCCGCGAGCTCGAGTCCGTACTCGAGCCGAGCCAAATATTTTTATTTATTTTTAATTATTTAATATATATTTATTAATATAATAATAAAAATATAATATATATTAAAAAATAAAAAAGCTCAAATGACTAAAAATAATATAAAATACTTTTTTGATCTTATTATAAAAATTTATTTAAAGTATAAGTTCAAATGACTAAACAAGTATGAGTTTAGTTCTTAAGCAATCACATATTCTCTACAAGTGAAATTTTAAATAAAGAAAATCAATTGGGTCTAAGAAAGAAAAAATGGAGAATTATTTCTCTCTTTTTTAATTGGATCCATTTAGGAACCAAAATAGGCCCATTATTGGAACCAATTTGGACCCAATCAAAAACCATAAGAAACCAAAGTCTTGAAAATTCAATAAATACAAAACCAATTGGAACCATAATTCTTTTTTTTAAGATCCATCCAAACCCAAAACTAATTGGGTCGGGTTGGACCCACGGTTCCGGAACCAATTTGCCACCCCTAATTAAAATTGATCACTACAAATTTTAGCTGCTTTGGCATGTTTTGTTTCCTTATTCAATCCGAAGTCTTCTAAGATTCGGCAAGAGTATATATATACATGATCTTCTATGATATATGTCGTTTGCATCATACAATCTTGAATGTGTTCGGAAATACAAAATGGACTAAAGGCCCATTTTGATAAAATTTGTATGCTTGATGAATGACTTTAAAAGAACTTTTGAATAAGTCAATGTTTGGAAAATCCCATTCTCAAGAAGTGTGAATTAGTGACTTTCTCTAGTGAGTTTTCTCACTTTTCTTATCATGTTAGTAGAATTTGTTATTTTACAAATTTACTCCTATCTAAAAAGAGCCCTCATTGTGAACATGAAAATTCTCACATATCTCCCTCACTATAGGGTGGCGCCATTTTTTGTGCAACTCCTTTATTTTTTTTTCAATTTTTTAGGGTTTTCAGTTTAGTCCTTATTCTTTTCTATTATCATTTTAGTTACTTTTAAATTTATAAAGTTTAATTTATTTTCAGTTTAGCCCATAAAAGTTTAAATAGCTATAATTATACCTTATGCATTATTTTTTATTCAATTACACATTAAATTTCAGTTTAGGATTAAATTATAAATATTATTTTTACTACAACTTATATAAAATGTATATTTTATTATTAATTATTTTGAATTTTATTTGTGTGAATTTTATTTTTGATTAAAATGTATATGAAATAATAGTATTTTTTGTAAATTTTATTAACATAATATATCTTTTGGGTGAAAATGCATATTACGTAAAAGTGTTTGATTTTTTTTTTTGAAAGATTGTAAGAATATAGAAAAGATGGAAAAAATGAATATTCTAGAACATTCCTTTTTGGTTCAGTGAATAGTGTTCTGGGTTTGAGTGAATTAATGTAGTTGCGCCAAATTGATGCAAAATCACTATTTGGGTTGGAGATGGCCTAAACACTTTTAACCTTTTGTCATAGGTTGAACACTTAAAAAACTCGAAGGTCAGTAATCTTTTAGGGTATTATTTACTATTTTTTTTAATTTGCTACTTTTATTATTGCTGGAATCTTTCATTTTAAATTACTCTTTAATACATTTTTATGAAAGACTTATTGAGTTACATCGATTTTTACCTGATCATTTTGTACCTTTATCACTCTTTCGAATATGTGTTTGTAAATAGAAATTTTTTTTTATATGTGTAACATATTTATAATTATGTATTTTAATAATATGCAAACTATTAAAATTTATAATGATATATTTAATAATATATTTATTTGTAATGATATATTTAATAATATACTAGAAATTGAGAATAGTATATTTATTATTACTAAAATTAGTCCAAATTTCAACTAACACTTTTTTATTAAGAGGTCGAGCTTAGCTCATAACTTTTATGATATTAAGATGATAATTCTTAGTAATTAGCTTTTACTATATAAGTCGGTTTGAAAATGTGAAGTCTTAGTTGAATCAATTTTTTTATAATATCAATATATATTAATAAAATGTATCAAATGGCACGATGGTTGCAAATATTGATAAGGGCAATATTATAAAAAATTGTTAATTAAGCACTTTTGAGCTAGTTTACCAAATATATTCTTGTATAAGAAAATTGGGGGGGGGGGGGCTATGTTATATTAACATTTATGTGCTATATCTTTTAGAAACATAAACTTTTATATTTCTAAGATGGAGGGGTTTTACTATGTTATATTAACATTTATGATACAGTGGCATAATGTTATATCTTTTTTCCGAAAGATAATTTCAAATTATATGACGTGGAACATCACATATTATAAAGTTTTTATATGTTTAACTTTTATATTTAAAAAGTTTTAAAATATTCAATCGGGTGTAGCACGGGAAACACGCTTGTTAATAATATATGTGATATTTTCCTCTTAAAAGAAAGCAATTCCCTTTTAAAATACTTTGAAATCAAAAATTCTTTTAATAATTAAAAAAAAAAGACAAATAAATCTCATTCATCATTAATTTAACATGTACTTAATTAATATCACCATTAAATCGAACTTGAACGCCAAGGGAGTACATCAACGATTTCTAAACTAATTATATCATGCATTTATATTATTACAATATGTTGTGATAATCAAAACAAGAATTAAAAATGTAACCCATTTGCTAATAGTAATAGCAAATTTGTTTTTGATTCTCATACACCACAAAAGTGAGAACCAATTATTTAAAACAAAACTATATAAGCCCATAATTTCCATATTGAAATGAACAATCTTATTAGAATGACCACATTATAAATGTTGAGCAATATATACAAATAAAATGAAATACATACAATAAAACGATCCATATAAAAGAAATAGATTAAATAACTATTGAACATAAATTACTTAGGGTAAGAAGCATTTATCGGTCCCTCGAGACATTTGACACATAAGAGATTGCTTAGTAGCCATTCATAGACATCCATTTGCTCAACTCAAACTTCTCGTGCTTTGACTTAATAAACTTCTCAGCTTCAACATCAACATTCTCATTTCCGTGAAAACGAGGTTTTTCAAGATTACCACTTGGAACCTTATCAAACGTGTAAAACTTGTGCTCGAGTTCATAATCCACATAGGGATCTCGTGCCCTATGTCGTTTTCCATGGTTGTCGTAAAAATGTACGATCTTTTTCTTATCCATAATTCTTTTGTTGATAATCTAGGAACTCTTTTAAGAGGATTGTGAAATGGGCTATATTGATATATTGAAAATAAGGTTGATTTAGGAACTAATTTATAGTTTTAAGTTCTTGATTTGGATGGTAAGAGAGGAATCTAATTCCTTTGACCCTTTGTATACTTTTCAATGTAAAATATGGCTTGATCTTGGCTAGGCAATTATTTAGGACTTTTATCAATTTTTTAAGAGTTTAATCAATTAAAAATGGCAGTTTAAGTTGCTAACTTGGAATATTTATTGATTGGAAGACTGGAATGTGCCTAAATAGTTAGGCGTCTACCAATTCTATTTGGACCAAGACTATTGTTATGCTACACATAATTCAAATTTGACACTTCTGTAGTTACAATCTTTAATCGATTAAGCTAATTATTTACTCAATATTATGATACAGTAAAACCTCGTTAAATTAATACTCGATAAATTAATAATCTCGCTAAAACTAATAATTTGTCCGGTTCCAAGTTGGGACTAGTACAAATTTGGGACCCAATCAATAAAATTATAAGATAATAATTTTTTTGAGATCCCAGTGTATATATATTGGTCCCGACGAAACTATAAATTAATAATTATTAAAAATAATCCATATATATATATGATGCACTTGAATATTCTTAAGACAACTTAGTAAAATAAGAATCTACTGTAACTTGTTTTTTCTTGAACTTCAAATCTATGTTGATCTCATCTTTAAATCTCCTTACTGCACCCAATAGTTGTGGTGTTGTCTTCTCGTACTGCAACAAAAAGTTATGAAGAGTTGTTGATGCTTGCAATGCTTCTTTTAGAGTGACCGGTTGCAAAGCTATTGAATCATCCTCTGCTTCATCATCTTCCGGATTATTAATGACATCGGCCACTATCTCTTCTAGACTTTGAACTTCGTGACATCGGCCACTATCTCTTCTACTAGTACATTTGTATTTTAACTTAATTTTCATCAATAACTATGCATGTATACTTAAAAGTTATTCAAAGAATTTGGAACTTTGAAGGTCAACTGTGCATATACGTTAAAACCTCTTTAAATTAATAAATTATTAATTTATCGATATAATAATATCTCTATAAATTAATAAAATTCTCCGGTCCCAACATTATTAATATATAGAGGTTTTACTGTACCTAGAAGTTATAAATATCTTAATTGAGAAACTATATAAAAGAAACTTTGATTGGCTAAAAATTAAAATTTTCGAGAAAAATAGTAGAAAAATCACTTAAATTATCATTTTAAAGATAAATCATTGAAAGCAAGGATAGCGCAAGCCTCTGTTAGTAAGTTTTCCTATAAATAAATATGTATAGATGCATTAACTTGAATTATGACAAGGGAGCTTTAAACATATATAGAACATGTTCAATAGTTTCTTAAATTTTCACTTCTATGTATCGATTAAGTAAAAAGCACTTGTTTTAGTGAAATTAATCTCATAAAGCAAATTAAATTTTACCTGTAATTGATGTATATCTCAGTAGAGTAGACAATCAGAACGTAAGTGTTATTATTATTGGTCATGTGATTTATTGAATTGATCAAATTTTGGTCAGAACCTAAGTGGATTGTATTTCGTATTTCTGTGCTTATTTTTGGTGATAAAACACTTGTAGTATGCTTCAAGTTGTAGATTAAATTTAAATAGAATTGGATCGAAGATTGTAAAATCTTTTTGCATTGTGATTGTAATTTGAATTATGAAAGTATATTATGGAGATGAGTTTATGTTTTAAGCATGATACTGATTTGAGTTATTCGATTTTGTATCATATATCGTATTTGAGATGAAATATTTTTGGATTCGTTAAGCGTGGATGATGGTACTTAGAGGGTGTTTGGCTAAACTTATTTAAAACACCTTATAAGATGTTTTAAAAGCTTATAAGATGTTTGGTCTTATTTAAAAAATAAGCTCTTAAGTGTTTGGTAAAATAAATCTATTGAACTTATAAGATGTTTTTAAATGTTATATTCTCGAGTACAATAATAAAAATAAACATTTTTCAGAGAAAAGTATTATTGGAAAGGAGAATTAACTAGGGTTATTTGTGTTTTTAATAATATAATCAACATCCAAAATTTAAGATTTTGAAATAAATTAGGTTTGGCTAACTTATTTTTTATTTGCTTATAGACTCAAACATCTTATTTTTTGGTCTTATAAGCTCTTATTTAAAAATATTATCCAAACACTTTTCAAGAACTTATAAGCTCTCAAACATCTTATAAGATGTTTAAAAGAGCTTATAAGCTTAGCCAAACACCCTCTTAATTAGATCCCTTTCCTTTTTTTTTCTTTAGTTTAGCTTGTAATGTTTTTTTTTTTTCCTTTTGTACCAACAAATGTGTAGTACTGAACATTCTAGGATGTGGAATGGCAAATCTTGACAATGATTTTTCTCTAATATAATATTGTTAAGATTGTTTTCTCATCACCACTAGATCTGGTGGTGCTACCTAACCAAAAATTTCGTCTAGAGCTCAAGTTAAAATTTTCGAGCCGAGCCATGTTTTTTTTTTTTTGTTCGATGAATTTAAAAAAGAAATGAGCTGGACAGGAATGTACGGACACTTCAAAAAATCACAATGTGTGGTATCAGACATCGGACACGACACTCGTCCGACACTCTCCGACACCGTTTCCAACATAAAAGTAAATTTATCTGCTTAAATAAAATAAAAAAATAAAATATGAACACCGTAATGGACACAGTTAGAGGATATGTCTACTATGTATGCGTTATTTGTGACACTTAATGTTATTTCACTTATTTTTTGTAATTGTGAAAACTTTAGTATTTTTTTTCTTTTAAACATATATAACTTTAAAATCAAATACAAAATTATAATTTACAATAGTTATTCTCATAGTTT
Source organism: Verbascum thapsus (assembly GCA_963669365.1). Taxonomy (NCBI): domain Eukaryota; kingdom Viridiplantae; phylum Streptophyta; class Magnoliopsida; order Lamiales; family Scrophulariaceae; genus Verbascum; species Verbascum thapsus. Next base: position 24,286,453 of record OY770105.1, read on the forward strand.
ATTTCTCTAACCAGTCATTTAAAATAGAATGAAAAGACTAATTTATATATTTTAACGTAAATTAATAAACATATATATGTATATGATATATATACACATTTTATCAAAAGTATCGAGGACGTGTCATGTCCTAATATTTTTAAAATGTCATATTTCGTGTCAGTGCCGTGTCGTGCGCCGTGTCTCGTGTCTCATGTCCATGCATCATAGGCTAGAGCTGAGTTTGTAAAAAAATTAAAAATGATTTTTTTTATTAATTTATATCATTAATTTTGTATTTATACATATATTATTAAATATAATTATGATTAACATTAAATATATCAATAATTATATATACACATGCATATTATTATAACAAATTCTATTATATGTATATATATTAATAAATGAATAAATATTATATTTTATATGTTAATAAAAAACTATTTAGGTTGGCGGGACTTCGGATATGCTTTTTTAGAGTTTGACTCAAAAAATTCGATTCGTTAAGTTCTGCTCAAGTTCAAATTTCCTCGAGCTCGAGTTAAGCTATATTCCAACCAGTTTGTCAATTAAGAACTGACTCAACTAATAAGTATTACACGTGTTTGTTCTTCGGCCAATAACATCAGAGTCACGTCGAATTTCACTATCTGAAAGAGACAGATAACTAATAACAATGTTACATTTGGCAATAAACAGAAATTCCCATTTTGTTCCACTACCACAAGGAGCCTTGAGGCAATTTAAATGTGTTAATATTTTCTTGCCAAGATTTGAACTCTCTCTATATATATATATATTCAATGTTTAATATTTTGTGCATAAATAGTTTGATCGATGTCAAAGGTTTGACCACTGCCAATGTATGTTTGGCCATAGTCAAAATTGTTTTACCACGGTCAATATGGCTTTGACCGTGGAATTGTTGTATCCTATGCGGGTTTGACTTGTTTTTTATAGTTGAGTTATTTCGAGACTGTTTTTCTTAACAATGATGAATGGATTGTATTTCGTATTTGCATTAACTTTACTTTTCTTGTGTACCATATCTTCCACACTTAAGCTTGTTTATTGTAACTAGAAACAATCACGTGCTATGCACATAGCTCATGATACAAAAATAATGTAACGAATAGTTACACATTCATATGTGAAGTCTTTAAATATTTTATATGTTAGCAAAAAAATTATTATTAATTAGTTAATAGTTTTTAGGTGTTTATTGTAATATTGTTTGATGAAAAAATTAGTGTTAACATAGTTAATGTTATGTTTTATTTGTTTACTCATCAAATATCAAAGCGTTGCATCTTTAAATTGATTTGTATATATGTAAATACCAAATACCTACTTGTGTTTCATAATTTGCATTATTATTGTTTCCTTATTAACTTGTAACCACACATCTACATTTATTTCTCTTTTTTCTCATCACTCTGTCTAATAATATAGATAATATATTGTATTTAATTATCTATTTGTATATTATCATATATTCTAACTTAAAGTATAGTTCTTAATGTCGAAATCACAGTCTCTATTAGTAATTATAACTATGAATCTTTATTAAAAATTTTAAAAATGGAGTATATCATATGCAGAAAACCCATTTAAATTACATTTTTTATTTTAATTTCATGTATACCTTTATATTTGTAATTTATTTTAATAAATTTAAAATTCGCTAACTTATAAATATATTTTTATATACGCTTTCACACATTATATTAATCAAAATGTAAGAACATATATGTTGATTAAAACCACAAGTTACAACACAACTTTCATAAGATGAATTAAGTAAAATGCAATGACATACATTATTTACAACCAACACAAAAATATACCAATCTTTTTAAGTAATTATTTGAGGAAGAAGCTTTAAAATATTTCGATGTCCTTTGAAATATTCGATGATTTGAGAAAGAAGCTTAGTACCAATTTATCTACATCCATTTACTTCGCTCAAATTTCTCATCTTCAACCCGATAAAATTTTCAACCTCAATTGTTTATCATACTTCTCGAGGTGATTCTCTGTTTTTTTTTTTTCTTCTCCATTAATTTTTAATCAATAAACTACGACGTTTTTTTAGAGAACAGTAAAACAAACTATGTAATATATATAAAAAAAATAATTGTTCCTTTTATAGTTTGAATTTTTGATTGAGAAGATAAGAAGTAATGATTCCTTGTACTTTAGTAATATATTTCAAATAACATTTTACTATATTCTTTCCTTGGAAATCATAAGAGAATTTTCAACTTTCCAATACATTTAAAGGGTTAAATGGTACTTTAGGACTTGATTTATGCACTCAATAGAAATGGCATTTTTGCAAGTAGATTAGTAGAATAAATAATTAAAACTTAGACTGCCTATAGATTCTTTCTGGAACAAGAATCTAGCTTAGCCAAATTTGACACTGCTCCATTTAATTACAAGGTTTAAGGAAGCTTGAAGTCTATATTATTGGCGCAAAGCTGTCCTTTGTATTTATAAATTGAAAAGTATAATTCACAAAATGATTAAATTATACTTATAATTATATAATTGATCATTTATTTTGTGAATTACACTCATGTCGTATAAATTCATGCTAAAATTTTCTTAATATTGATTCAAATACAAAGTAAAATACAAATCGTAAAATACATGCAACATTCAGCGATGGAGTATAACATTATTTACACTAGCCATGTAATCACCCTTGAAATACTTGATTATTTGAGAAAGCCACTTAGTAGTCATTCATAGACATCCATCTACTTCCCTTAAACTTTAAACGCTTCAATTCGATGAATTCTTCAGCTTCATCATCGATATTTTCATTACAAAATCCCTTATTAACGTATATCTGGGGGCGCCAATATTGTTGCACATTTGTTCCCTTATCAAAACGATCATTTTGAACCTTTTTGTCTGGAAAACGAGGTTTAATAGGACATGTGCGCATCATGTGCTCGAGTTCATAAACCTCATATGCATCTCGTGCCCTATGTCCGTGCCCATAATTATCGTTGAGATTCATATTTCTTCTACTCTCCATTTTTCTTTTTTTGTAATAAAATGTAAGAGTTTGAGAAGAAATGTAAGATGGGATATTTGGTTTTTGTGACAAATTTGGTTGTTTTAGGAGTTGGATTTATAGTCTTAACTTTTTAATTGGAATGTTAAAAGTGAAATATGATTCGTTTTATCTTTTTTCATACTGTTTTCCTAGTGGCTAGTGCTATATATGTTAATTATTGACTATTGGATGGGAAGTGAATGGGGGAATTTAATCAATCTTTAAGTACTTACACTTATTTAATTTAGTATATATAAAATATTCTTGATTATTTGATGCACATGAATCACGTTAACGTGATGATCCACAATCCAATATAAATCACGTTTATTTGATGCTCCAATATAGTAAAAAATGATAAAATTCTATCACTCTCAAAACTATTTGTACATTCCCTAATTATTCATAATTGATTTGAAATGCTAAATTAAGTATTAAACATGCCTAAAAGATTACTTTTATGATTAAATTATTAAGAGATAAAAATAATGCAAAACTAAATTAATATATAGAATAATATAATATATAATAAAAATAAAATAATTGGGCCACAGGTTTGGCCGATCGGCCCACATGCTTAAATAGAATTATTATCGAATGCCTTATCTCTCTTTATTTTTTGAATTAAATATAATAGGATATTATCATGAATATCAAATCTAAAAATTTACTTACGTGATACACTTACAACCAATAAATTCTACTATGTGAATATATAATCATGCATGCATTATATATCTTGTAATCTCTTGAGATTTCAATTTTACCAGTAAAAATAGGCTTCATAAAAAAATTGACTTCTACTTTCTAAGGACCTTTGATTTCATACAATAAATATCCATTATTTATTTGCTTTAGTTTATTTCTTATTTATTTTTCTTGGCAATCACATAGGTAGACATGCCCAATCGGTTCCGGAACCGCGGAACTGGACCGATTGGAACCGGTGGTCAATGGTTCCGGAATCGTTGACCACGGTTCCGGTTCCCGGTTCGGAACCGTAACCGGTTGCCGGAACCGGTTGGAGGCGAATCGGTTACAATTCCTCTACTTGAGGAACGATAACCGGCGGTTAGAACTGCCGGTGTGGAACCGTCGGTTCCAACGGCTAGGAACCGGCGATTCCACCGGTTTTTATTATTTTTTTCATTATTTTTTTTAATATTCGTTGTAAAAATTGTATCGTATAAGATTTTAGCATTTAGTTTTTTACTTGTAGTTGTAAATTGTTATTGTAATGTAATACGAAAATTGTAAATAGGATTATGAAAATTAGAATGTGATTGAATTTTAAACTTTGCATTGTTTAAATTTGTTATTAATATAAAAATTGTTTGTCTTTATTTTAACCGATTTTATTTGTTAAACATTGTCCAAAAAAATTTCAAAAAGAAAAAACAAAATATAAGTTTCGGATTTCGGAACCGCCCGAAACCGTGGAACCGGGAACCGTAACCGGAACCGTGCCCAACCGGTTCGAATACGGTTCCGGGGTTCCCGGAATCGAGAACCGGCGGTTCCGGAACCGGAACCGGTTGAACATGTCTACACATAGATAATTCTTCATGGAAGGATTTCTTTAGTATTTACGGATATTTTGTATTTGATTTGTGTTGATTATTAATAAATGTATTTGATCGTTTTTCTCTTAAAAGGAAGCAACTCCTTTTAAAATACTGAAATCTAAAATTCTTTTAAATTTCTAAAAAATCAAGACACTGATAAATTTCATTCATGATTTTATTTTACGTGCATTTAATTGATATCGTAATCAAAATCAAACTAATTATAACTCAAAAAAAAAAAACAATTATAGGTCACGCATTTATATTATTACAATATGTTGTGATGATGCCCGCATGGGCAGCCGAGTTGGTCACATAAGGGTGAAGTTTGGACAATGACCAAGGATCGAGTCCCACCAGCGGCAGTGTGGGAGCAACCTCTCAAGTGAGGGGGTTCCTTGTGCGCAGTGGGTACTGGTCTATCCCCTGTGATTGGCTAGTTACCATGATTTATTCCTCCAATAGCTCTATCGGACCTGGGTATGGGAGGCCCTTGGGGTTGGAGATTCAACCTTTTGGACAACAATATGTTGTGATGATCTAACAGCAAATTTGTTTTTGATTCTCATACATCACAAAAGTGAAAACTAAATATTAAAAACAAAACTATATAAGCCCATAATTTCCATATTCAAATGAACAATCTTATTAGAAAGCCCACATTATAAATGTGAGAAATATACACAAATAAAATGGAATTACATACAAAAAAACGATCGATATAAAGGAAATAGATTAAATAACTATTGAACATAAATTACTTAGGGTCGAAGCATTTATCGATCCCTCAAGATATTTGACAACTTGAGAAGATTTCTTAGTAGCCATTCATAGACATCCATTTGCTCAACTCAAATATCTCGTGCTTCGACTTAATAAACTTCTCAGCTTCAACATCAACATTCTCATTTCCGTGAACACGAGGTTTTTCAGGATTACCACTTGGAACCTTATCAAACGTGTAAAACTTGTGCTCGAGTTCATAATCCACATAGGGATCTCGTGCCCTATGTCGTTTTCCATGGTTGTCGTAAAAATGTACAATCTTTTTCTTATCCATAATTATTTTGTTGATAATCTAGGAACTCTTTTAAGAGGATTGTGAAATGGGCTATATTGATATATTGAAAATAAGGTTGATTTAGGAACTAATTTATAGTTTTAAGTTCTTGATTTGGATGGTAAGAGAGGAATCTAATTCCTTTGACCCTTTGTATACTTTTCAATGTATGTAAAATATTGCTTGATCTTGGCTAGGCAATTATTTAGGACTTTTATCAATTTAAGAGTTTAATCAATTGAAAACGACAGTTTAAGTTGCTTACTTGGAATATTTATTGATTGGAAGATTGGAACGTGCCTAAATAGTTAGGCGTTTACCAATTATTTTTGGACCTAGACTATTATTATGATACAATTCAATTTGACGCTACTCTAGTTACAATCTTTAATTGATTAAGCTAATTAAAACTATATAGTTTTGGTCATTACATGTGTGATTTTTTATTTTATTTTATGAATTTTAGAATCTTTTATCATCTTGATAAAAAAACTAGAATACTGTGAGCCTGTCAGGTATGGGCAACCTAGACTGGTTTATCTCTCTTGTTTTATCTCTCTTGTGTGGTTTGCAGGCTATTGCAGGTTTCCCCTGTCATCCAAAAATAGAAGAGCAAATTTGATTAGCTAAAAATTAAAATGTGTAGGAAAATCACTGAAAATTATCATTTAAATTATGAACAAAAATGTATAGTTGCATTAACTTGAATTTATGCTGCAGAACTTTAAGCCTATATATATAGGACATGTTATATAGTTTCTGAAATTTGTTTTTCTAAGTACCATCAAGTAAAACGTACCTATTTTAGTGAAATTACAGTAAATAGTAATTGATGTATATTGATAGACAATCAGAAAATTGAGTGTTACATTGTTGGTTATGTGTTTCATTGAATTGATCAAATTTAGTTGAAGTGTTGAACTAGAATTTTAATTAATTGTCAAATCAGATATGTTCTTGATTTTTATTTTAGTAAATTTTCAGTCATTTTATTACAGATTTTATATTTGATATTGTGATTAGTTTCATGTTGGGTCCAATCCAAGAGTTATCCACATGACGGATTAATTCACTGTAACTTAAACCAAATTGTTCTAAAACATACATGATAAAATGCAAAAAAAAAAGCATTTAATATCGATTGAAAAACTCAGATAAGTTAACCTAATTATGTCTGGGAAAAATATAAAAGATTCATATACTCTCTTTAAATAGTAATTAATGTAGTATCTTCGTATAATCATTATCTATTTTGGTATTTAACAAAGTCAAAATTAATTTTAAGTATGTATATGTAAACAATAAAGTAAAATGATAAACGTAAGCTCTTCAATTTTTGGTCACATATATTAAGTGGATAAAAAATCGTATATTTTGTGCAAAATAGTATTCGAAAACCGAGTCAATGTTTTCTGTTTTGACTTCAACTTTAGCCAGTTATTAATACATCAAAAAATTTATGAATTCGAAACAAATGCTAGAAATAATTTGTGATAGATTACTGATAAAAAAAGCCACATATCAAATACCCGAAACAACAGTAGGATTTCTCTTTTAATCCCTTTAATAGAAGGTCGCATTACATGTATACGTCTCACTTTAGTGTTAATTATGAGCCCGATTTTTGGGTAATTACATGTATTATACATGTAAAATGCCCTTCTATTAACTAACTCAAATTTAATATTGTTTTAAGTATATGTTGTTCCTCACTAAGGTCTCCTAATCAAACTTCAAAAAAATTGAAGTGTGACTTTCTCATTAGACAATTAGAAAAAAATTGGTAAAATTCAAAGGCGAATTTGTGAATTCAATTCCACATTACATAGTAGTGTCACTAGGAGTGTAAGGTGAGTCAAGTAGGTTCACGAGTTTCGTGAGCCAGCTCGATTAAAGCTCGGCTCAAGCTCGAACTGTCGCGAGTCCGAGCCGTACTTCACAAGCTTGAGCTTCTGTTTAGGTGTTCATAAGCTCACGAGCCGGCTCGTGAGCTTTACTACTATGTATATATATGTGTGTGTGTGTTTGTACATACATATACAGTATTGTGTTTATATAATTTAATTTTAAAAATAATTGATACATTATATTTTTAATGAAAATAATATTGGTCATAATTCATTGGTAGTTATGATAGTAAAATTCTTGAGACATAGTTCTCTATTCTTATTATACATATTTTAATAAAAACCAAAAAATTATTTAGACATAGACATCATATATATATAAACTAAAATTTAAGTACATGAGTATTTCATTACCAATTTACTAGACAATATATTATTCTCATAACTCTTGATATTATTTTACGTAAATGCATTACATTAACGAAACAAGTTCGATTTTAGCGAGTTATTCATTAATTACTCATATATTTTATGAAGTACAATATAACGTAACAAAGAATTTATCCACTTTTTTTAATTATCCTAAATGATTATGTATTCAAAATCATAAAATATATTATATTGTAAAATATTTGAGTTTGATTCGACCAAGCAAACGAGCAAACCCAAACTTGCATGAACAAACGAGTCGAGTTTAAATTCGAACGAGCAAATGAGCTGTGCTCGAGCTTTACTCATTTGCCTCGAGCTCGAGCTCTAAAAATGGGCTGAATGAGTCCGAGCTCGAACACAAAATTTTTTAAACCTTTTATTTTCATTTTTCATCTTATTCTCCAACACATCTTTTCCCAAAACCAAATTATAATCCCCCATTCATCCCTCCACCATCTGCGGCGGCATTACAACCGCCACCTCCCTCTAATTATGCTGCCGCCCTCCGCCATCTAGAACTTACACCGCCTAAAAGGGAGATTTTAGGGTGTGTTTGGATTGAGTGATTTGGATTTAGAGAGAGGATTTGTAGGAAGGATTTAAAATGACACCTAAAATAGAGTCATTTAAAATTCACCGTAGTTATGGAAAAAATAGCTCAAAGTGAATGTCGAGTGATTTGAAATCCATTATAACTTGGATACATTCAAACGAACTTCGTGGATTTGTTGATGGATTTGAAATCCATAGATTTCAAATCTTTCAATCCAAACACACCCTTATGTAATTTCGAAAAGGTTAGAGTTTTCGACTTTCCGGGAACTAGCACTAAAGTGATTCAAGGACTATATAAATAATTTTCTTTTAATATACCACTAAAGTAAGAGGATTTAGGTAATTTTCTCTTAGGCTCCGTTTGTTTGTCAAGGGAATGGAATCAAAATGGGGAATATGATTCCCAAAAATCAAATAACCTTGTTTGGTATTTTTTATTTGATATTATGGAATGCAATCTAATTCCCAAAATATGGGAATTATCATCTCAAATAAGGGAATTACATTACCTTGTTTTATGGAGGTAATGTGATTACTATATCAAGGTAATCATAAATGCACTACTTTAATGTCATTACTACCCTTATATCAAATATAATACAAAATCAACAAAATAGTTATTTATTTTTTCATTTCATTTAAGTTATTATTTATGAAGAAATAGTTTCGTATTTTTAATTTATTTAGAATATTTTGTCAAAATAGATCGTAATTTCATTTTATTTGATATTTATTTATTGAATGAAATTGAAAAATTGCTATGTTGTTTTTCCGATAGTACTTTTGAAATGGTTGTTGGTCACATATGGTTAATATATTTTATTTATTAACAATAATATGTTTCCGACTTAAAATAATTATCAATGCATTGGTATATGAAAAATGCATACATGTAATTTTTTAAAAGTCGTACAATATGTAAATAAAAAATAAGCATGTTCAATTTAATTATCATTTTTCTAAAAGAGGATAATGCAATTGAACCAAATTGATATCTTATTTATTCTTTATTATTTAACCAAATTAAATATATATATATATATGTATATACACTTATGTATATATATATATATAATATCAAATATTCTACTTTGTCATAAAATTTATAATTAGATTATACAAATATGATTTAAAATAAGGGTATTTATGTCAAAGTCTTTAATTTAGATTCCATTCTTTATTATATGTATTTGAACAAAATATAAAAAAAGAAAAAATATATATATCCTTACCCAATTTTTTTGTAGAAACCAAACACTATTAATGGAATCAAATTTCTAGTAATCAAATTACCAGAAATCTTATTCCCATTTTAGATTCCATTCCCTGTCAAACAAACGGAGCCTTAATATAATGAGCTTAGAGATCATTTCTTAATCAGATTCCTCTGCGCTGTCAAAGCCATATTCACACTGCAGAATAAATTCTACTTTTATTTGTAATATGCAATATTTAACCAAAACATCAAATGATTGAAATTTCTTGAGAATATTAGGACATGCCAACCTAGAAGTATCAGATTCCCCTGTTTGTGCTATATATGATATTTTAAGCAATAATTAAGAAAGAGTTTTGAACTTAAAGTAAACCCAGATTCGATAACGAAAAAATATAATGATACAAAGACGAATAACAAGTTCTAAATTGTTTCTGCCATTTCAATACTAACTACATTCATACACATACTAACCATTCGCATGAAAATCAAACTCTACAAAAACTATATACAAAATCTCACTCTACAAATCCAATAAATGAGTCAAATTTTACCAAATTTCTCATAAAAAGAATGATATAATTACGCGGGAAATGCAGCATTGTCATAAAAAAAAAAAAAGAAGCAACACACCGCATTCATGGGAAACCCTCCATTACGCGCCACCAAAGCCGAGTTTCAACCTATACAAAATGTCCATTATATATATATATATATATAGACTTCATATATCAGCCACTCTCTCTTATGCAATTTCCGGGCAAAAGAAATTTAAACTCATCAGGATTCTCGAAAAGATACGCAGGTAGATGAACAGCCGAGTATGAATGTGGGATAGGTCCCATTTTCCCTATAATCTCCTTAAAAGTGTACTCTTCGGGCAGCATATCGAACAAATCTGCCCCTTTGCATATAACTCTTTGAACCCTTTTCGGGTTCAAAAAATGCGAAAACCTAACCCGATCCACATGACTATACGCTTTCATCTTGAATATAAACTCACTTATACGCCTAAAGCAAAAGCTACAATGCCAACCCGCGTCAGCCAATATCTCATCTGATTGTCGATAATGAGCATATCTCGTTTTTCCCGATTGGTAAACATGAACCGAAGCCCTCCAGCTTTTATTATCAAGTAAAAACTCAAACGAATACAAATAATTCTTCAAACGGAGATGAAGAATCGGGGGTATACCATCACACCACCTTAAAAGATTTATCGTATTTCTACTTGGTATCTCATCAACATCAGACATTATCAACAAATCATCGTCTTGTATACCTGCTTGTTTGAGGAGATAATCCAATGCTAACCGTTGATACGCTTCTTCGATAAAAGGGTTTTCGCCTTTCTTAAACCTGCCCGGGACCTGCCCGTAAGTCAACCTTGGCTCGAGAAATTTGAATTGGTCTCGAATTGTGGAAAACGCATAAGGCTTAGGTAAGCCAGTGAAGGTTGAATTTGACTCGAGGAGTATAAACTCCGAAACATAAGGGTACAACTCTTTCCAGCGCAGTTTAAGGATGTCTACCTCGTTGCTGAATAGTACAGCATCGAAAACACGTCTCGGGTTTTCACGTATGCCCCAACCGTGAAGCTTACAAAGATTCTCCATCGGGACATTTTCTTCGTAGTAGTGAGGTATCTCGTGGAACGGTTTAGGTGGAGATTCCCATAAGGGGCGTAGAAAGTATGTGATTTTTTGGCCGTGTACGTATATAAAGAAAAGGCATGTTGGGATTAACATGATGAGGAAAAGATAGGCTCTTATGTCTAGCCCGCGAAGGATGCATTTTAATCTTGGTATTGTCGAAGTTTTTCCCGAGTTCTGTGGATTAAGAATATCAAATAATTTAGAAAATTGAATCAAGATTATGTATATAACATGATTTATAAGGGATATGCAAACATAGCATTAAGGGAGAAAATTATTATAGAAAAAGGTGAATACAAGCCCATACATTGAGTGTAAACAGTGAATTTTATGAAGAAATGCTATAGTTGTCTAGATTATTTAATCAAATGAAAAAAGTAGCAATTAAGAACAAAAGATAGGTTAAAAAATCTGGATCTAGAATTTAATGTCAACTGGTTTCTTTCACAACCCAGAAACTATAAAGAGGGAATTTTGATCCATCCCATATTTTGAAACATTAATTAAGAAATGGATAATAATTCAAAACAAAAATCCCAACTTTATAATCGAAATTCGAGACTTGAATTTCCAGAAATATCTTCACATATTATTTTCCCAAAAATTAAAAAGTACACAGAATCCAAAAGCAATCAGGTATCCCAAATCCCAATCCCAATCTGATTATCAAATCAAATAAAATCACAGATTCATCCAATTACATCAATTACAAAATAACAACAAAAAGGGTGAAAAAAACAAAGATGAAATTTTTATTTACCTCATCATAAGCACCACAGCTATCATCAGACTTCTTGGAACAATAAGATCCCCCTTCTGCCATCTTATACAATTTCTCACACAATCTTGACACACTACACATAATCTCAATAATCAATCAATATCGAATAATGAAAGCCCACAAATCTAAATCAAAAACCCAGATTTTAGATCTCTCCAAATATTGAAATTCTTCGCCCTCCAATGTAATTCAAGACCCAGAAAAATAATTTGTAAAAAATCAGAAACGAATTTAGTTAAAAAGGTGTGGCAAATGTTGTAAGATTACAGGAAAGCCGTTTGTATTGTCTTTTTATCTATTGTCTTTTTATCTAATCATTCCATTAGGTTGCCTACATTTATATATCTTTTGAGAAGATAGGAATATTTGAGGTGATTGGACGATAAAGCCCATTCAACGGTATAATGAAAATGAATTGTACATGGGTATTTATGTAATTTAACATTATAGAGGGTATATGGAAATTGGGCTTGGTCCCTATAACGCGTCTATTGACCGACTCAAGAAAGACTTGTACGCGTGTCGTGTGTGTTCTTATACCTTTGTTGGGGCCTTGTGTGTAGTGGTGGTGTAGGTTAACAAAATCATTTTATATTCGAGTTCGTCTATTAAAAGTTTATTTGAGTTCGTTCAGAGTAATAATAGTTAATATTCGAATCATCTTTCTATTGTGAAAAAAATTGAAATTTGATTTTAATTTATATTTAGTTTAACTCGATTGATTTTCTATTCTATGAACAAACCTCGATATTCTATTATTGATAAAATTAAATTCAAATAGTAGTATTTAGACTAAGATAAAATTCAGAGCAATCTTAAATACATTATGTTCAATTGAATTTGACTTGGTCACAACCTTGAGCAACGTGGAAATGGGTGACTAATTAAGCATGGCCAAATACAAAAATTTCAACGAGGAATAAGAAAATCAAATTGAGTGACAAGTGGAAATAATTTATTTTTGAAATTGAGTGCTATAAATTGTGGAGTCGACTTCTCCAAAAGGAAGACTTTGAATGAACCGTAGATACAAATTCGGACAAACATGGCTGCCCACAAGTTGTATAATTTCAACAACATTCGTATTGTTTGTATGCATGAGAGCTTTGGTTCGAGTCGAGTTAAAAAAATTCTACGAAAAATTTGGATTAAGTTGAGTATAATTACTTATCTCAAAGTAATGTGTATCATATCAGATATCGCTTATCGAGATACATATAGATTTTCAGCGAGTATTACACAATCTTTGAATGGAAAGTGATCATTTTGTACTAATTGAACCAATGAGTGTTGACTATATAGGCTAACTATGTATGTCGTCCAAAATTTTCATTAATTAGTAATATCTTTTTTTTGTTTTTTCATCCTTTTGAAAATCTTTACTTTTTTTATCAATTTACAATGCATTATGAACTTAAATTGGTGTGGAACCTTTGGGTTAGACTATGCAACATCTAGTCCAATAAATTTGATATGACATACACCACATATTTTAAATTTTAAATAGTGAGTGAGTAGTGTATGTTACATAAAATTCAACAAATTCGATATGGAATATATCACATTTTGAATTTTGGTTGGCGAATGAATGGTGTATGCCATATCGAGTTTATTTGATCTGCTGCAATATAAAATTTTGAGTATCCTTATTTAATTGACTCACATTTTACTTTTTCGGTTCTCCATGAAGTTAATGAGACCAAATTTATAGGACTTTTTTTGAAGACAATCATATAGGCAAAATTGATTGATAACTTAGACCCCTCACACACACATGTATACGTATATATAAGCCTGTATTCTATTAAATCAGTGATAGCTTGGAATAAGCTCGATTGTACATTCTAAAACTAATTAGTCTTAATTATGAACTGTAAAGAATCGAAATAATCTCCATATATTGAATGAATCCAAATAACACAAGAATCCCCAACCTTACATATATATAGGCTGTGGGAAAGAGAAAAGAAAGAGGGAAAGAATCCCTAACCAACTAACAAACTAGCCCTTGGAGAAGAAGTGTTATAATAATAACTAACACTTCTCTAGTATAATAACAACTTTTATCATTCTTAACACCCCTTCAAACTTGTTGGCTAAACAAATCAAAGACATCAAGTTTGCTAAGAAGGAAATCAAATTGTACTCATCCCAAAGGCTTGGTAAAAATATCAGCAGGCTGTTGGCTCGTATGGACATAATGTGTTGCAATAAGACCACTCTTAATCTGCTCTCGAATAAAGTGACAATCAACCTCTATATGTTTGGAACTTTCATGGTAAATTGAGTTGGCAGCAAGTTGGATTGCAAATTTGCTATCTGAATAAACCGCAACAGGCAACTTCACCTCTATCTTTAATTCCTTGAGCAAGCTGACAATCCACATGATATCACAGGTTGTTGTGCCAAGGGCCCGGTATTCTACTTCTGCAGAACTTCTAGAAATAGTGTTTTGTTTCTTCACCTTCCAAGAGACTAAGGACTCACCAATCTTGACAGTATACCCGATTAATGAGCGTCTGGTCATCGGGCAAGATGCTCAATCTGAATCACAAAAACCAGACAATTGAAAACTATCAGATGATGACATGAGTAATCCCAAACCATACCTACCTTTTAAATATTTCAGCACTCGATATATTGCCTCCTGGTGTGATTTCTTAGGCCTGTGCATAAATTGGCTTACAATGTGTACAGAATAGCTGATATCCGATCGAGTAAGACAAAAATATATAAGTTTTCCCACAATTCTTTGATACTCTGTAACATGTGTAATATCAGGATCATTATCACTGTCATTGGTAAATTTTGAATTATATTCCAAAGGTACACTCACATCTTTGCACCCTAACATACCAGTCTCAGCCAAAAGTTCCAAGGTATACTTTCTTTGATTCATATAGATGCATTCCTTGCTTTTGGCTATCTCAATTCTAAAAATAAACTTAAGTTCCCCTAGGTCTTTCATATAGAAAGTATCATTTAAATGTTGTTTATATTCTGCTATCATAGAAGGATCATTCCCTGTGAGCAATATATCACCAACATATACTAATAAAACCACCATGCTTGCTCCTTTACTCTTAACAAATAAAGAGTAATCATTTTTTGATTGGCAAAAACCATGATCATGCAAGGCCTTAGTGAATTTAACATTCTATTGCCTAGAGGTTTGTTTAAGATCATATAAGGATTTTAAGAGTTTACATATGTGGGGCTTCTGTGATCCTTTACCTTGTATGTTAAATCTTGGTGGTATGACCATATAGACTTCCTCATGCAAGTCACCCTGCAAGAAAGCATTTGTAACATCCATTTACCAAATAGGCCAATCATCTATTATGGTTTACACCGTTTGAGATTATTACTTATAAAAGCATTCCGTATTGTTAAACGTTTCACCAAATTATGAGTATAATAAATCGATTGGTGAGATATATGTAAAATGTTTCTTTATGACACATTTTCAATTGTCACAATTTGACCTACATAATCACGAGGCATGTTCTTGGATGTTTTCAAGTTAAATCTTTTTGCTAACTTGTTCTATCGCTTTCTTGACAATTTGATTTTATAACCTATCAATAACAATATTATTTGTTTATTTATTTAATACAAAATATTATTTTCGAAGTAAATCAGATATATATAGTGCTTAAAAAAGAATAAAATTAACTATTTAAGAAAACACTTAGGAAACAATCATTCAAGGGAAAAGTAAACTAGTATTAATTATAATTATGTCACACAAAATTTATTCGAATAGATAGATAATTTTCCATATTTTATTACTTTAAGATGGGAAATGGTCTAATCATTGACATTTAAGGACTGATTCTTCAAAATTAAATGATTTAGAATCATTTAACTAATCACTTCTACATGATTAATCAAATGGGTGTCTATAATATTAATTTAATAATTTGGTAATGCCGACTTACAGGAATCTCAGCCGGAATATTGAGCACTTGCTTACCTGGTCTTATCTATCAATCAATCGCTCTAGTATTATCTGTATATTTATTTTATTTATAATTATACTCAATTTTGAGTGCATCCAACTAACACATGCACATATGTGGATTGTTTCATAGTTTAACTATGCGAAAATGTAATATATTTCTATATCCAATCTGGATAAATATAATTATCAATCTTTATTTAAAATAATTAAATTAAAAATTTAAGATAAAGTGGTGGAAATATTAAAAATTAAATCCTCTACAAATCTATTTTTTGATGATACTTATTAATTATTTTAATTTTTGTAATTTTCTTTATTTTGTCTACCAATCATGTACTAAATGAATTAATCAATTACTTATTAAGGAATTCAGGATGATAATCACTAAACCTAAAAATGTTTTTCAAAATTTTCATATTACAAATAAATAAATTATGTTAATGATAAGATAGACACTTTTAGTTCTGTTTATTTTATCTAAGCTGTATCTTGTGCCAAGATAGAGCTAAATATTACGGATAAATACATTTTTCGTCCCTCATGTTTGACCCAATCGCAAAATCGGTCTCCCATATTATGCCTCCTACACATTGAGTCCCTCAACATAGAAAATATGGACACATTGAGTCCCTGCCGTCAATTTACCGTTGAGAACTAACTGTTCGCGCATGTGCCACTGACGCGTCTCTTAATTTTGTGGGGGGAAAATCGATTTTCGCCTCATTCCATCCAATTAGGGTTAAGCCCCCATCATTCCCTGCCGAAAATTCCCTCATTATACAAAGCTCATCCAGATTTTGGCCTTCATTTCCTCAAATTAGGGTTTAAGACTTCATTCCCTGCTGAAAATCAATCAAGTTTTCGGATTTCTGTTCACCATAACATCGAAGCTTTGGGATTTCTGTTCACCGTAATTTCTATTCGGTTTTTGTTTAATTGATTTGAGATTGAAGCTTCTGAACACCAAATTGAAAAGGTACATGTCAATTCCTTCAATTTTATTATCGAATTGAAAAATCTTATTTTTTATTAAACCCTAATATAATCGAATTTCACTGAAGTCGAATTTCAATGAAGTTTGGGGGGGGGGGGGGGGGAACGAGTGGAAAATGGGTGGAAATGGAGTCTTAAACCATAATTCGATGAAATGAGGCCAAAATTGATTTTCTCCCCCAAAATTAAGAGACACGTGAGTGGCACATGCGAGAACCGTTAGTTCTGAATGGTAAATTAACGGCAGGGACTCAATGTGTCCACATTAAAAAGATTTTGCGATAGGGTGTAACATGAGAGACGAAAAATGCATTTATCCCTAAATATAATCTATATATATTTATATATTCTAAGAAAACTCATTTTATTGATTATATAAAAAAAACCGTAGTTTAATTCAAATTAAATCTAATACGAACTTCTTTTATTTGATCATAAAAATTATGAAACTATCATCAGCAATAATTTAGTATGAGTTCGATCTGTACTTCAAATAATCGGAGAAATTGATATGATCAAATAACATCTAGCATCTTTGATGGTCCAAAAACAACTAAGAAAATATATGTAGATCGTAAGAATCTGAGCTAATAAAATTTCTAAATGTGTACTATATATGACGTAAATCTTAATACATTTTCATGCACACGTATGAGTTCATTTATATATCTTCTAACTTAACTAAAACCTCAAGTAACAGTGCAACGTAATTGATGCACTTTTCATTATTAAATTCTAGTCATGATTGGTTAGTTTTTTAATCACATAATTCCTAATATAACAAATATTTTAATAAAATAATATATTTTATAAAAAAAAATCCAATCACCTTGTTGCCCTAATAAGACTTACCTTTATAATTAGTGACCGTTTCTCACTTATAGGTGATTGAAACAATATACTAAATGTAACCCAAAAAAAAAAAAACAATATACTAAATGGTCCAATTATGGGTCCACTAAAATATTTAAATGTAATGTTACATTTCAATGTTAATATTTATATAATAAAAATTTATTAAGAATTAATTAAACTTTTGAAAGCGAACAAGTATGTTTTGAATGAGTCAAGAGTTGATCCAATAGTACTTATCAATGATTTGAGTGAATGAAAGCTTATATTATCAACAATAATTAATGTAATGTCGACCTAGTAAACAAGCTTCACATAGATGAAGGAATTGACTTGACCATTGAACTCAAGGAATAATCCCTCACACTTTCAAGATTTTATTAGTAGTGTATTTTTAATTTTCTCTAGGGTACAAAATTATTTTTTCAAAATCATGGTTGAATACAGGAAATGCTTAAATTAATTCCACCAATGACAAAATATGTTTCATAATTTAAATAATCTATATTTTATATTTAAACATTTCTTTTTTATTCTCTGAAATCTTTTAATTAAACATAGAACTAAATTCAACCATCTACCTTTGGAAGTTCATTTTTTTTATGAATACCTTTTTTAAAGAAGGGATCAGTTATTCTATTCCAATTCTGTGTTCCATTCATGTAATGCTGACACATGTTAAAATATTTACACATGTCAAATAAATCTTAATAAGTACATGTATAAAATAACGTGTCAAACATCCAATTAGTGGACAAATGCATGAATTTGTAAATTGCAATTTTCACATATTCGCCATCTTTCCGATCACTACGAATCCATATCCGTGGCAACGAGTTATACCAATGCTAAGATAAGACGAAATTGTCTAGTTAGTTCTATAGAATAGGGCCATTTTAGTTTTAGTTATACGCTTTACGCGATAAAAAAAAGTATTAATAATTGAATAAAGTTAGAATACTTAATATTTTTATAAGCAAGATTGTCCCTTGCTCTCTAGTTTTTCAATAATTTTGTCATAAAAAGGAATTCGAATTATTCATTCAATAATTTTCCCAATTCCTTTTGTTTTTTTCTATCTTAGTAACAAAAAATTTCAGAGTGGAGCCATTAAATGAATATTCAGTAAAATAACATTCGAGTTTATTAGATAATAAATATCTTAATTTAAATTAGGGATATCTTAGTTATTTATTATCTAATAGAGTTGAATAATAAAAATAGCAATAAATTTAGGAGCCATAAAATGAAGAAAGGAGGGAAAAGTATTAAAGGAAATGTCATCATGAGTCTATATATCTATCTACTATGGCGAAAATTCATTTTCTCATCTTATTCGAGTCCGATCAAATCGTTTTTAGTCTTATAAAAGTTTAATGATATTTTTGATTCTATTAAAGTTGAATGTGATATTTTTAATTTAATCCGTTTTGTTTTCTTTCTGGCAATTTGCAGAATGCCCTAATTTTATTTGCAAACCCTTTAAATTAATTGAGACACATAAAGAATTTCTGAATAATTAGTACGAAAAAGAATAGTTATAAAGAATTTACAAGGTATTCGTTTTCTATAATCTTTCATCTCTTATTTTGATTAGGTGGCCTACATTTATATATCTTTTGGAAAGTTAGGAATATTTGACGTGATTTGACTATAATGCCCATACAACGCGTCTATTGACCAAACTCAAGCGGACTTGTACACGTGTCAATTGTGTTCTTTCCATTTTGTTGGGGCTAAAAAATCAATTGAATTGGTGGAGACTTAGAGTTTGTTTGTTAATAAATAATAATAAATTAAACCTCGATACTTATTATTATAATAAGATATCAATTCGATTAATAAAAAATAATAAAAAAAGTATTAAATCACTATATTACATATATGAGAGCTCACTACGTTTTAATTTACAGTAAAATCAAACTTTGATTAAATTTCAAGTAATTTTGAAAAATATTTTATTGGGCTGAAATTGATTTTTACATATTCTTGGGCATTGGCAATAGACATGTCAACGGGTTGGGTCTGGCCCAGATCCAAACTCATACCCAGACCCAATATATTTCTGGACTTAGACCTAAACCCAAATAGACCAGTGGGGCTAAAATAGGGCCTATTTTGTATGTATTTTGTAATAGGCCCAAATTAATTTTTAAAATTTGGTATTATGATATTTTTATATTTAGTTTGTAAATAGAAAATCAATTTTTATAGTATTAATATCATAAATAATTGAATATATCAGAAATCAGCAAGTCGAAAATAATCTAAAATGAATAAACGTCATGTTAACCTATTTAAATATATTTTAAACCAATATATATATAATCTGATATAGTAAAAAAAGTTGAAATTGTTAAAGAAAAATTTAATATATAATATTTGACAATATATATACAATGTCTTGTTAGATTTTATGCATACAAAACCGAATATATATATATTGTAATAAAAGAATCTACAAAATATATATAATTTTTTTAATTGATTTCATAAACACTAAAACCTAATTATTTATATCTATATAATCGGAAATTTTTATAAAAAGAATCTGAAAATGTTAAATTGAAAAATATATATGTGTATATATAAAATCATTTTTAATAGATCTACAAATGTAAAACCTCAACTGAAATAGGGCATTACATGAGATATAAAAGTGTTTTTTGTGAAAGTTTTCGTATATAATATATACATATATGTATATAAATATATATATATATATATATATATATATATATATTACCTCAATCCCTCAACATTAGTCCACTAAAAACATAATAATTATTAGCCCAGTAATGATAGTCAAAGACTCAAAACCATATAAAAACATTAATAACGAGGTTATAAGCCTACAATAAATTGTAAATAAAAAGATACATTCACAATGAGATTTTAATAAAATATAATTGTTGAAAATGAAATAATAAATAAAGAAATTTTTAAACTTAATTTTCAACTGTTTTTTAATTGTACAGTATTTGATTAATTTATATTTTTAATTTATTGCAGAGATCAATGATGATCAAAATGAGACAAAGAATTTGCCTGTAAATGGAAGAAAAACATTTTCTTAACACTTGATAATAACTAGTACTTTAAAATAATATCGATAGAAATCTTTTAAATCGATTGATCTAAAATCAAACCCGTATGAAATTAAGAGAAAATATGTTGCTCAAATCAATTTTTTATTTTCGTAAATTCATCTTTAAGATATATATGTGCTTCCAACAGCAGTTCATCAATTTTTGATTTTCGATCGTAAATTTTTTATTTTTTGGCATATACTTAATTCAATTGGATTAATGTGTTTCCAACAGCAGTTCTTACATGTCTTGGAATTAATGTTTTCTTACATGTCTTGGAATTAATTTTTGTCCACATTTAGGTACGCTTCTAGGTCACTGTGCCCCATCTACATCTACTAATTAATGGGATTTTAATTTTTTTGGATAGATGTAACTATATTAAGGGACATAAAAAAAACATGTGATAAATTCACTAATAAAAAAACAAAATCAAAGTAGTAATTATTTCAACATAAATAGATATGTTTTGTAAATTAGTAATGTTATATACCACTTTTTATATGTCATTTATATTTCACTTCTTATGTGCTATTCTAGTCATGTTCCAACTAAAATTCTAGTTATCTTCCAACTCAATATTTACATTTTTTTTTATTATCTTCCTAATCTTTGTGATTTTATTCCTAAAATATCTTCTACTTTCTTGCCATATTGATTTTGAAATTTGATTTTCTCCAAATGGTACTATTATCTATACATTATAAACATATCTCGTGTTGGTCCCTTAAGAAATTCGATCAAAAACTATATCAGGTAGTTAAACTTCGCTTCATGTTTCAATTTCGTAATGCACAAAAGAAACAAAAAAATATAATTGATAACTTAATGAAAAATATAAAAAGAAATTTACAAAAAAAATATAGTTGATAACATAGGATTGTCGGCAGACATGAATAACAAGAAAGAAATCAATACTATCCATTTAATTAGGTAAATCAGATCTTTTGAGCGTGAATTAATGAAATGAAAAAATAGTTAGGAATAAAATGTTAAAGAAGATAAATATAAAAAGAAATATAATAAATCAATACTAAATTGGATGGTGACTTGGAAAATGATTTGGATTGTCACATAGGAAGTGAAAATAAAGTGATATGATTTTAGGTGGTATATAGTATTTTTCTTTGTAAATTTTTTACTATATTTTTTAATATGAGAAATTTATTTGTGCTAAATATAATTTTCATTAAATTATTTTAGTCAGCTTATCGATTGGGATGTCAAAAAAATAATAACAATGAATTTTATCTTTTAGAGATATTAGATAAACGATATTTTTTTGGAATTTTTTACTCTTACATTTTTTTAAACATTGTCCGACCAATTGAGGGCCAGTCAGTTTTGAGTACAACAAAGAGTTAGGATTTTGATAAATCACCTCTAATCATAACGTAAATTGTCAGTCAAAATCAAACTATTTTCTTCACTTATACATACTTTAAACTTGTGTAATATTGTGATTAGTGAATCGCTTCACGTCAAACAAAACAATTAGGTATAAATCAACTTTATTATGTCTCTATTATTTTTAATCATTTTCCTCAAACATGTTTCCCACTTTATGTGATGACTGAAAATCTGTATTTCTTTTATTTTATTTTTTTAATGTTTTTCTGAGTTAAAAAAAAAAAAAGGTAAGGCTGAAGGCAAATTTGGTCATGTCACACTCATCCTGCCCATCCATGCGTTCCCACGCGAATCTTTGAAAAAAGCATGTTAAAATACAAGTGGTAAGTAGTATATTCTCAAATATTTTCAATTTGAATTTCACAAATTCGAACTGCAATTAAAGATATAAAATTCATTTTTTATAAATTAGAGATGAATAATTTATAGGGATAAATGCAAATAACCCCCACGTGAAATATTTTTTTAGCTAAAAACCACATGTGAAAAAATATAGGCTAAAAACCCCCTATAAAATTTTTAAATTTACAAATTAATTAATAGTACTAATAATCAAATTTTAGGATATTAATTAAACTTTTGTAAACCCACGTATATTCCTACTTCTATTAGAAGTGGGTATTTTGTTATGATGTGGCTCACGTTTTATATACATTAGGTAGTTTAATAATATAAGTGTAATTCTAATTGGTTAAGGATTAGAAAAGGTAAATTCCTAAAATACCCTGATGGTGGGTCTATATAAAGAAAACCCTAGGAATTGATCCTCTCTCAACCCATTACGATATTTCTATCCATCAAGAAAATCATTCAAGTCTAAAGGGGTCAAGAGAGAGAAATACAATTCCGGAGATAAATCGTTTCATCGTTTCCGCTACTACGAATCTTGTTATGGATCAAGGTATGTTTCTTCGATCTATGCTTACATGTGAAAATCATATTGTTGAAGATCTTGGCAATTACGATTTTATGCTTACATGTGGTATCAGAGCCTTGATTGAAAACATATGATTTTTCTTTAATCAATCGATTCAATTTTCGATTATTATTATGTGTGTATCGATTGAATATTATTCATGAACAATTTTTTTTTATGATTATGATTTCGAATTAATCGATTCGATTTTCGAATATTATTATGTGAATATCGATTAAATATTATTCATGAATGTTTTATTTTATGATCATGTTTTTGAATTAAATTTAATCGCATAATATTGTTTCGGTTTTCTATAAACAAATTGCATGACTTTGCATGATTAAGTAATATATAAAGATGATATAATTCATGCTGAAATTTTCAGATTATGGTGATTGTATGAGTTAATGGTTTTCGTTATCTGTTGCATGATTAGATATATATATATATATATATTATATGTATATATGTTTATGTATGGGTTTATGTATGGATTTATGTGATGGCAGTGAGATGTGAATTCTTAGTATGTTTTACAACTTGCACACAAAATAGAGTTTCATCAAGTGAAACCCTAATTATGATCTACTTGTGTTTTACTAATCGAAAGCAAGAAATTTGATTATGTTATATGAATTGAATAAATTTCTTGATTCGACTTATGTGATGCTTATCAAGTGAATGTCTTCATGATATTCAATAAAGTTCATGGTTATAAAATATTATTGGATCGCCCAAAGGTTGATTACTCGTTTTATAATTCATGAACATTATCATGGTGAATTGATGTGATCGGTTAGATATTTTAGTATATCCAAAGATTGCGAATATATCTAATTTGTGAATGTTAATTACCAATTATGTGAAACTATTTGAGCATCAATTATGTTATGTTTAAGTTACCGAACATTGTTGTTTCACCCAAAGGTGAATTACAATTACGTTTGATTATTGTATGTTGTTGTTTCACCCAAAGGTGATCTACAATATACATTCATGTTTATAAATCTGTATTAAAGATTAATTTTATTATGTTGTTTCACCCAAAGGTGAACTACAATTACGCTTGATTATCGTATGTTGTCGTTTCACCCAAAGGTGTTCTACAATATACGCTCATGTACAATTATGTTTCTGAATCTGTAATACAGATTAAGTTTATTACTCGAAGCATTAAAGTGTAAGCATATATTATGTTTTGCAGCATCTGCCCCCGTTTCTCTTCATTCTCAAGCTGAGTCTGTTATTAAGTTTAATGGGTTTAATTTCTCTGAATGGTGTGAACAAGTTCAGTTTCACCTCGGTGTTCTGGATCTTGATTTAGCACTCTTAAGTGAGAAACCCGCTGCTCTTACTGATTCTAGCAGCACTGAGGATCGATCTTTTCATAAAGCTTGGGAAAGATCCAACAGACTGAGCCTTATGTTCATGCGAATGACTGTAGCAAACAACATCAAGTCCATAATTAAGAAAACTGAAAGTGCTAAGGAATTTATGAAGTATGTGGAAGAAAGCTCCCAGTCTGAGTCGGCTGATAAGTCGCTTGCTGGGACACTGATGGGTACGTTAACCACCATGAAGTTCGATGGTTCTCGTACCATGCATGAGCATATCGTTGAAATGACGAATATTGCAGCAAGACTGAAGAAGGAACTAAGCAGTGATACGTGCCGATTATGTAAAAAGACCGGTCACTATCAGAAAGATTGCTTGAAACGTAAGGCATTGTTCGAAAAGCAAGGTAAGCCTAGTGCTTTAGTATGTTTCGAATCAAATTTAGCTGAAGTTCCTTATAATACTTGGTGGATTGATTCTGGTTGTACTACTCATGTTTCAAATACGATGCAAGGATTTCTTACGACCCAAACCATAAGCCAAAACGAAAAATTTATTTTCATGGGGAATCGAGTCAAAGCCCCAGTTAAAGCCATTGGGACTTACCGTTTAACTTTAGATACTGGGCATCATTTAGATCTTTTCAAACTTTTATGTTCCTTCTGTTTCTCGCAACTTAATTTCGTTGTTGAAACTCGATTCAGCTGGATACTCTTTTAAATTTGGTAACGGATGTTTTAGTTTGTTCAAACAAAATCTTTTTATCGGTTCTGGTTTTCTTTGTGATGGTTTATACAAACTAAAACTTGATCCCCTTTTCGCTGAGACTCTTTTGACCTTGCATCATAATGTTGGAACTAAACGTGGATTATGTAATGAATCGTCGGCTTACTTGTGGCATAAACGTTTGGGTCATATATCCAAAGAAAGAATCGAGAGATTGGTAAAGAATGAAATCCTTCCCAATTTAGATTTTACTGATCTCGGAGTTTGTGTTGAGTGCATTAAGGGTAAGCACACAAAACACACACTTAAGAAAACAGCCACAAGAAGCTCACAACTCCTTGAAATAATACACACCGATATTTGTGGGCCTTTTGATATTCCATCTTTTGGTGGAGAAAAGTATTTTATCACCTTTATTGATGATTTTTCACGTTATGGATATGTCTATTTGTTGCATGATAAATCTCAATCGGTACATACCTTAGAGATATTTATCAATGAAGTTGAAAGACAATTAGACAGAAAGATGAAAATTGTTAGATTTGATAGAGGTGGTGAATATTATGGTAGATATGATGAAAGTGGACAGTGCCCTGGTCCATTTGCTAAATTTCTAGAAAGTCGTGGTATTTGTGCTCAATACACAATGCCAGGAACACCGCAACAAAATGGTGTTGCAGAAAGGCGTAACCGTACTTTGATGGAAATGGTTAGGAGTATGTTAAGTTATTCATCTTTACCCAAATCATTGTGGATGCATGCTTTAAAGACCGCTGTATATTTATTAAACAGGGTTCCTAGTAAGGCAGTTCCTAAGACACCTTTTGAACTGTGGACGGGAAGAAAACCCAGTTTAAGGCACCTGCATGTTTGGGGTTGCCCAGCGGAAGTAAGAATATATAATCCACATGAAAAGAAACTGGACTCAAGAACAATCAGTGGTTTCTTCATTGGTTATCCAGAAAAATCTAAAGGGTATAGATTTTATTGTCCTAATCATAGTACGAGAATTGTTGAAACTGGAAATGCTAGGTTCATTGAGAATGGTGAAGTTAGTGGGAGTTTAGAGACACAAAAAGTGGAAATTCAAGAAGTTAGAGTGCAAATTCCTTTGCATTTGCCTTCTTCTCAAGTTGTTGTTCCTGTACATGTTGATCATGCTAATGATTTGCAAGAACAACAAATTAACGACCAAACACCACATAATGAAGTTATTATCAATGAACCAATGATAGATCAACCACAAGAAATTGAATTAAGAAGGTCTGTAAGACAACGGAGACCTGCAATTTCTGGTGATTATGTGGTCTATCTACAAGAGTCGGAATCCGACTTAGGAATCGATAATGAACCAGTTTCGTTTTCACAAGCCATAGAAAGTGAGAGTTCCGTTAAATGGTTAGATGCCATGAAAGAAGAGCTAAAATCAATGGATTATAATGGAGTCTGGGACCTTGTTGAATTGCCTGAAGGTTGTAAAAGAGTTGGTTGTAAGTGGGTCTTCAAGACCAAACGCGACTCAAATGGCAATATCGAACGACACAAGGCTAGACTCGTTGCCAAAGGTTTTACTCAGAAAGACGGTATCGACTACAAAGAGACCTTTTCACCTGTCTCTAAAAAGGACTCTTTAAGGATTATTATGGCAATGGTTGCTCATTATGATTTAGAGCTCCATCAGATGGATGTGAAAACTGCTTTTCTGAATGGGAATTTAGATGAGGAAGTTTTTATGGATCAACCTGAAGGTTTTGTGGTTGATGGAAAAGAACATATGGTGTGTAAACATAAGAAGTCAATATACGGGCTTAAACAAGCTTCCAGACAATGGTATCTTAAGTTCAATGATACCATTACATCTTTTGGATTTAATGAAAACATCGTTGACCGATGTATATATCTGAAGATCAGTGAGAGTAAGTTTATAATTTTGGTTTTGTATGTTGACGACATCTTGCTAGCTACTAATGATCTTGGTTTATTACGTCAAACTAAGGAATTTCTCTCTAAGAACTTTGAGATGAAGGATATGGGTGAGGCATCCTATGTGATAGGAATAGAAATATTTCGTGATAGGTCACAAGGATTGTTGGGATTGTCTCAGAAAGCATATATTACTAAAGTTCTAGAGAGGTTTAAAATAAACACATGCTCTAAAAGTGTCGTTCCAATTCAGAAGGGAGATAAATTTAGTCTCAATCAATGTCCAAAGAATGAATTGGAACGTAATCAGATGGAACAAATTCCTTATGCATCCATTGTTGGAAGCTTGATGTATGCACAGACCTGTACCAGACCAGACATCAGTTTTGATGTCGGAATGTTGGGTAGGTATCAAAGTAATCCGGGAATAGATCACTGGAAAGCTGCAAAGAAAGTTTTGAAGTATCTGCAAGGAACGAAAGACCATATGCTTACTTATAGAAGATCTGATCACTTCGAGGTGATTGGGTATTCAGATTCAGACTTTGCCGGATGTGTGGACTCAAGAAAATCCACATTCGGCTATTTGTTCCTCTTGGCTGGAGGAGCAATTTCATGGAAAAGTGCGAAGCAGACTGTCATTGCTGCATCCACTATGGAAGCTGAGTTTGTAGCATGCTTCGAGGCTACAGTTCATGGTTTATGGCTGCGGAACTTTATTTCGGGACTTGGAATAGTTGATACTATTGCCAAGCCGCTGAAAATTTATTGTGATAACTCCGCAGCAGTCTTCTTTTCTAAAAACGACAAGTATTCGAAAGGTGCTAAACATATGGAATTGAAATACTTTGCCGTTAAAGAAGAAGTTCAGAAACAAAGAGTGTCAATCGAACACATTAGCACAAATCTTATGGTTGCAGATCAGTTGACAAAAGGATTGCCCCCTAAGACATTTACTGAACATGTCGAAAGAATGGGGATTATTGAATGTCATCGTTAAAGTTGTTTATGTTTTATGTTATCATGTGATTGACACTCTGAGCTCATTTATTTTGTTTCTGTTATGGATATATGGATCTTGTTTCTTATGATTAGTATATACATTAATGCATTATGTGAAACAAGATATTGTCTCTGACAAAGACATTATGTTGGATCGTTATTGAATACCTTATTACGTGTCATGTTGAGTATGAGACTAGTATTGTGATACATAGAAGGGACTATGTCGACAAATTGATGTACAACCGCTATGATCCTTATTGGTTGTCATGCTTAATGGTGACTTTATGATTTAACCAATATAATGATGAGTTACCCTATACTATGCGCAATTACGTTTATTATTAAACCTTATGGTATGTATAATGGCACATGGGCCAAGTGGGAGAATGTAAACCCACGTATATTCCTACTTCTATTAGAAGTGGGTATTTTGTTATGATGTGGCCCACGTTTTATATACATTAGGTAGTTTAATAATATAAGGGTAATTCTAATTGGTTAAGGATTAGAAAAGGTAAATTCTTAAAATACCCTGATGGTGGGTCTATATAAAGAAAACCCTAGGAATTGATCCTCTCTCAACCCATTACGATATTTCTATCCATCAAGAAAATCATTCAAGTCTAAAGGGGTCAAGAGAGAGAAATACAATTCCGGAGATAAATCGTTTCATCGTTTCCGCTACTACGAATCTTGTTATGGATCAAGGTATGTTTCTTCGATCTATGCTTACATGTGAAAATCATATTGTTGAAGATCTTGGCAATTACGATTTTATGCTTACAACTTTATCCAACAATTAATTTTCAATGTAGTTATATTTCGTAATGAAAATTTTTTACAAGGGATTCTTAGTTTATATCCACACTTTTTGGCATTTATCCCAAATTTTTATCCACATTTTTTGGTAGCCACCACGAGTTTCAATGGACTTAATATATGTTTTAATAAAGCAAAAGAAAAAACAGAATATGGAAAAATTGAAAAGTTGATAAGATAATTATTAGCAAATAACAAGTATGCAAAATGCTAAGAAGATTTATATAGATAAATTCTAATAACTGCAGCCGGAAGGAGAAAAATAGTGTAATTTTATATCCTATATTTAATGAAATGAAAAAAGAAAAAGAAAAAAAAAATCGAAAGGAATAATGTTAAATGGAAAAATATTCAATTTTGTTCTGATTTAGAAAAGCCCCTAGAAATCTATCTTATCATGCATATATAAAAACCAATCATTATGATTAATCCTGGTTTTTCGTTCTTAATTCATAACCATTAAGAACAAATAAATTATTTATTTTTTAAATATATCTTTCATCAAGTGCAAGATTTACAGAAAAATACGTCATAATGATCACTATTACAACAACTATAGCTATCATGGTATCATTTCGGGATTGTTCTGTGATCATTCTAGAAACAAAAAAAGTTGTATTATTTTTTTGAAATATATTATTTAACCAAATTAATTATTGAGACGAAATTAAGGTGAAAATGAGCTAATCATGTAATCAAAGTGGAGATTTTTGCATGGCCCATTTGAGAAGAAAATTGAGAGTGACAGAATATATAATCCCTAAACACAAGCAGTAACACATCTACTTCACCTGTGCATGTGTGCATGCGCTAATACTTACAAAAATGGAGACCAAAAGTTATATAAATTGTCATATAAAGTGATTAAATATATAAATTATATATATAGATCGTACAAATATATCTAGCTAACATATTTCGATATCAAAGCATGCATGTGTGTCTAATTAGCTGCAAAAATATTTTGGGTTAATTACACAAACTATTGATTTTATTTACTATAATCACAATGTAATAAACTTTTCTTGGGTGCATAATAGATATTGTATTATATTGTATTAAACAATCAATCTTATATTTATATGATTTTCATTTCATTATTATTTTTAATAATATTTGGCTCGTTATTTTAACTTTTTTTTCATTTAAAAAAATTAGTTGCCAATTAGCCTAAATATAATTTTTATAAAACAATCTAAACGAATCAAAATATTAAATTTGGAGTTAATATATTATTTTGGATTTTGTTCACATTTGCAACTTAATTACAATTACACCCTCTATATTTTAAAAAAATGACATTCTTTTACCCGTGGGTTCTTTAGTAAAGGAAAGTTGTCAGAGTGAACAAAAAATAGAAAACTTATATATATAAAAAAAAAATCATCAAAATTTATATATACAAGGCTATTATAAGATTTTATTATAAGGAGGGATGATTATTATGTTTTCAAAATAAACAATTGTGTTGTAATTGCAGTAAATAAAAGGGATGGTTATTATAATTAACCCAAATATTTTATTTTCTATAATTGTCTTCAAAATAGGGTCACCGACTGAATTGGAAAATTGGCTGAAAATATATCACCTGGCCCTGCTCTAATTTGCTGTATTTATGAATATATCAGTAGCCATTTCCTTGTGCTGTCAATTCAAGAATAATTGAGCACTGCCTTAAAGTAAATAAATAAATAAATAAAATTAGAAACAAATATATGAAGGTATGGTATGTGGATTTATCTGGACATATATGGGGTACCCTTGTTGGCCATACAATTTTTTTTTAATTCATTTTTTGTTTATCATTAAGGACCTTTTTTCCACCTTTTAATTAAAATTATTGCCACTAAAGAGATGCAGTTAGTTAATTAAAGTCACAAGTAATAATTATATCACTGAAATTTAATTCTGGATATGAAAGTGGAAATCTACAAAAGTAGAAAAATGTATTTTAATTTTGTGGAAAGTCACTTGTATTCGCATAAATTTAGTAAAGACTTGTTTAATCAGCCTTATAATTTGGCTTATGTAAGAGAATTAGAACTGTACTTATGTCTACATCACATGATTGTATACAGATTCTCTATTGACATCATTTGTCACATATTGTGTTTAATTTAATCAAACTTAGGTGTAATTTATTTTTGGATGAATTGAATGCAACAACTTTTATTAATTCATTTAAATTTTAGTTATGCCTAGGATTTCAGCTTTTAATTTTTTTATTAATATATTCCTAGCCTTTAAATCTGATAGTAATTCTCTCAAAGTGTATAACATTTTCTATTACAAATAAAAATTTGTACACATTAATGACTAATAAATAGAATGAAAAAATGTTGAACATTTAAACATTCAGCTCTAAATTATTCGTGTATATGGACTTGTTGAATATATACATATAAAAGAAAATATATATTATATATATAATATAAAATTAGGATCGCAACTTGACACAGTCATACTCCACAATGGCAATGATAATAAAAGAACAAACTATTTTTGACCTAAAAACCAAAAGATGAAAATGGAAATTTGAAGAATTTGGGGTCCACGTGTCGTTTGGTCACCCCGTTTGGTAACAAGGATTAAGACCCTAGTACGCCATTCTCAATTATTCTTTTCTCCCCCATAACATTTTCAAATATGCAATCCACCACCACAACTTTTTTCCCAATTTGCCCTTGGTCCCGGCAAATATGTCGAAATTGCCACTCAAATCGATTGATTTTCCGTTCTGGTCGAGCCATAATATGGTCCTTAGTGGACATTGATTGAGCCAATACATGGTTTGATTTTTTGGAGCCATCTTGATACACATTGTTTGTATTTTACAATGAAAATCGAAAAGCCTCGAGATTTTAAGTTATAATAAATTTTTTTAAGATGGGTTCTGCACTTTTATCTCACATAAATTATTATAACTTTCTCGATACTTGGAAGTCTAATACTTCTAAGAATTAATTGTGTTATGTTGTGATAGGGATTATTATTTTAATTTAACTATACATATAAATTAGTTATAAGAAAAATATATATACATATAACTTTACGCAACTTAAAGCTATATATTATTGGGGGGGGGGGGGGGAAATAATTGTTGTTTCACTGTGGTTTAATAATTCTTGTGATTTGGTATTGATTGTAGAAAATCAAGCACATAAAAGAAAGGTACTCTTAATTATTTCAATCATTCGAAATCTATATATTGTTGTGTAAGTTGACTGACTGAAGGTGGAATCTATTGATTGATCATGATTTGTTTTCGCTTTGAAATTAATTATTGTGCATTAATCAAAGTCTTGCTTTTTGACAACTGAGATACACCTGTTATTTTACTTTAAAATCTGTTGTGGATTGTTTTATTACCAGAAAAGATAATATTAACGAAAAGGTTTATATAACTATGTGTAAAATATGTTAATAAATTAATATATGCATCAAATGACAAGCATTTTTATTTTGCCAAAAGATAAATTACATTAAATAGCAAAAAGAAAAATTTATGTCTAAATTATTATTATTATTATTATTATTTAAATTAGTGGCAGATATCTATTAATGACAAAATAATTATACTAACAACTATATGAGTTCTAACCATATTTATCTTACTGACTTTCATACAAAATTGTTTTTTTTTTTTTACTATGTACAAGTTGTAGTTGTTTATGCAAAATTTGTATAACATTTAAATTTGTTAAGTAATTATGACTAAACTAGAATTCGTATCACTTAAGCTAGTGATATCTTTTACACTCACTTAAATTTTTGTAATAACATTCCATTTTAAATTTTTAGTGTTAAACAATAGGATTAAAGTAGCTTTGCATGCCTTTAATTAGAAGATTTGAATCAATTAATCTTCACTCGTAACTTTCATGATCTTATGACTCCTAGGTTTTTCGATCAATAAAGGGACCCAAAAAAATAATTGCAGGCTCATAGTTTCAACACAATGATTTTCTTATTTACTTATTAATTAATTAATTTATTTATTTATTTATTGTGAACATCAACCACTTGCACCAGAAGAATCCAATGCAGAGAACTGGTTCACACCAGTTGCCTAATTTGCAGATAAACTAGCAAAACAATTCAGCTGAATTTCCTATGATAATGAATTATAGACCTTCAATTTTGGTGAAGAAAATGGAAAATAAATAAAAATAAAATAAAACATAGATTGGTACTATAATTTTTACTAAAATATTTTTCTCAATTTTAACAAAACAGATGATAAATCAAAAGACTAAATGTAACTCTTGCAAATTCCAAAAGTTGTAATTATTCAAATTTATTAATAATTGTGGCAAACAGAATATATTTCGACTTATAATGTGTCATGATAATTAATACTGTAAAAAAATATAGTGGTAATGCACTCAATATTCACAATCATTAGTATATACTATGCAAACTCACGTTCTTCTCATTGAGGTAATTGTAATAATCCTATTTCATTATTTACACTTTTCATATTTTCAATTTAATTATTTATAATAGAATTTAATTTTGGTCCTCTCGTTTTATCAGAAGAATTGAATTGGATAATATTTTTTTTCAACGGAGTATTAAATTCATTTTTGATAATGAACCGAGCATTGAATTTGCATGGCCCCTCATGCATTTATGCATGAAAAATTGGTCCCTCTTATTTTCCAAAAGTAAAAAATTCAGGATAACCAATAATAATATATATATATGTATATATATTTATTTGAGGCCAGTAAACAAGAACAGTTGAAGACTTGTAGCCTGCATCAGATAGTGATAGTGATATATATATATATATATATACACATATCATCTTCCTTTGTAATATTTTTATCTATCCGTCACTTTATCTCATTGCTTTTGAATATTATAATAATAATATTACTGCTTTTCCAACAAATCAATTATAAAAATGAAAATGTTCTAAGATCAAATCAATTATAATCAGGCAAATAGTCAAAAGGGTTATCAGTTTTGAATATTTTAGTGTATTAAAAATGAATTTATATATGTACTTGAAGGACATAAAATTCCAATGCATTTCTGACACCACATCGCGTGTCCGAGGATAAAATACAAAGTTCGAAAATATGATCGCAATTTGTGGTAACTGGTAAGGTGCAGTGTGATAAAAGACTTTGTATATATGATTATCTTATTTTATATATTTATATAGAAAAATTACTATAAAACTCATAAAAATAAACTTTTGTATTTAAAGATTTCATGATTTTTTAATTAAAAAAACCCACTTTACAAAGTTTTTTCATTCCAAAAAACTTAGAAATCTGGCTTTAAAAACTTTTTAAACTACATTATTTAGTTTAAATATTTTTTTGGATTGGATGCTATTTTCATAAATATTTGAGGTATATAAATTGTTTTAAGGGGGTTTCTAGTAATTTTTCCTATCTGTTTTAATTTTGGTATGTTGGTTTAAATGCATCTACATACTCTTATTCGTCTGTAAGATGGAGATTAAATATAATAACGTTTATGTATGTAGGCAAAATTATGTAACATATATAATATCCAAATATAATATATATTATATATATATGTGTGTATGTGTAATTATATAATTTATAGCGACTATCCCTGCAGTTTCGGGTTGTAAACTTTTGGAAAATTGGTGTCATTGTGATTGTGTTCTATATTTATACATCAAGTATGCACCATTTAAATATAAAATAATTTCTTACGTATACGTACATAATACATTTATATATATATTAATTCCTTTATTTGGCCAAAAAAAAAACTCAAGCGCGACCCTTCACTTGTGAAAACAATTAATATGGGAGCGGCGTATTATATCGGTATTAAAGTAGACTTTGACTAAAGTAATCCGGGTGGTGAAGAAACAAAAAAAAAAAAAAAAGAAATAGTGGTAATAAAATTGCAATGGCAATGATGACAAGAGGGACAAAAGTGGGCGCAGGATAAGCACGTGGGCGTCGCCTTTCTCTCATTACTTGCACGCTGGCATTGTCATGGTTTAGCAAAGCTTAGCTTCAAACATTTCTCTTCAAGTTTTCTCATACAGATAATTTTTTTTTTTTAAATTAGAACAAAAAATAATAAAATATATTTACCAGGAAATGATTGGCAGTTACTGGTGAGTACAAAAACAACCTTAATATTATTTCAAGTTTTGTAGCCATTTTTTATTCTGTCTTTCTACAATTATTTTTTTAGTGGTCTAGAATATTTGTTTAATTTCCTCTTTTTCTTCTTTCTTTTATTGTTTAACAGCTAAAAGGATGTGATTTTTTTTTTTTTGACTTTGTGTTGAAATTTATGATGATATTTGGTGGGATTGGTTGTGCATGTCCAAGTCAATTTTTCGGGTGAGAATTTGATTGAAGTGACAACAATTTCTGGGTTATTTTCTGGAAAATATTTGGTAAGTTTAGTGAGTCTTGTTTGCCAGTTCATCATTTATATAGTTACAAGCTTAATTATAACTTTTGGAAAATTTCATAAGTTGCTGTATTTTCTTCTTTAGCTTTAAGTTTGCTCAAGGTATGGTGGGATGAGTTTTATTTATTTATTTAATTATTAATATAGGAGAAAAATAAATATGTTGGAAAGTAATAAAAATAAATATTTTTAGACTTGTTTCCGACAAAATCTATTGCTTGCAGGTGGACGTTTTGGAGTTTATTGTTCTAAAAAAGTGAAGCTTACAACAGTGGCAAAAGCTGGAATGTTTTTGCTGCACTTATTGTGAATTTTCCCACAATTTTTAACAACAAATTAAAAGGTTCAGAAAAAAAAAATGAAGTTTATGAAACTTGGATCTCGGCCTGATACTTTCTACACCACAGAGTCTGTGAGGTAATTATTTTTCTGATTTTTTTTCTTGAAAAAGATCAAATTTTGACCCCAACCCTTTTGAGTTTAGCTTCAAAATATGTTGAATAAATTGTCATTTAGGCTGTTTGTGAGACAAAAATTGAGAAATTTTGTGTTTTTCCATGATTTTCAGGTCTGTATCATCAGAAGTTTCAACTGATCTTATCATTCAAGTTAAGGGAAGCAGATATCTACTCCATAAGGTTAAAATCATGACCACATCTGTATACAATTTTTCTCTAATTTTTTTTTTTTTTGCAAATAATAATTTTTCTAGCTTATTATTACAGTTTCCCCTGCTCTCAAAATGCCTGCGTTTACAAAAGCTATGTTCAGAAACCCCTGAATCCACACACCTCCAAATAATCCAACTCCCCGATTTCCCAGGCGGGATCGAAGCCTTCGAACTATGCGCGAAATTTTGCTATGGCATCACAATCACTCTAAGTGCTTACAACATCGTATCCGTCCGATGTGCCTCAGAGTATCTACAAATGTCCGAAGATGTCGAAAAAGGCAACTTAATTTACAAAATCGAAGTTTTCTTCAATTCTTGCATTCTCCACGGGTTTAGGGACACAATCGTAACTTTACAAACCACAAAGGCCTTCCCTTTATGGTCCGAGGATTTAGGTATAACGAGCCGTTGCATAGAAGCTATTGCTTCAAAAGTTTTGACCCATCCCTCGAAGATTAGCTTATCTCATAGCTATTCGAGAAGGGGTAGAGATGATAATGTCTCGTGTAATGGGTCCGAAAGCCATAAGCTTAGTAAGCCTGGTCTGAATAAAGGGTGGTGGGCCGAAGATTTAGCCGAGTTAGGGATTGATCTTTATTGGCGAACGATGATTGCTATTAAATCGGGCGGTAAAGTTTCTTCGGGTTTAATTGGCGAAGCGTTGAGGATTTACGCGTCCCGTTGGCTACCCAATATATCTAAGTACATTGATATTGAGAATAATCAAGAAGAGTTTAGTGGTGGTGAAGTGACTAAGAAACATAGGCTACTTTTGGAGTCTATCGTTAGCTTATTACCGGCCGAGAAAGGCGAAGTTTCGTGTAGCTTCTTGTTGAAGCTATTGAAGGCGGCTAATATACTGAACGCCTCTTCGTCCTCGAAAATGGAGTTGGCACGACGTGTCGCGTTCCAATTGGACGAAGCCTCGGTTGGTGACTTGTTGATACCGTCTTTGTCGGGCGAGACAATATATGACGTGGACGTAGTTATGACTATATTAGAGCAATTCTTGTTGCGGGGCCCGAGCCCACCAACGAGCCCTCAAAGGGTAAAAGGGGAATTTGAGAGGCGAAGGTCTCGATCGGCCGAAAACGTTGATTTGATGTTTCAAGAGAGTCGAAGATCGTCTTCGGGTTCACATAGCTCTAAGCTAAAGGTGGCTAAGCTCGTGGATCGGTATCTGCAAAAAATAGCTAAGGATAAGAATTTGCCTTTGTTGAAGTTCATTGCTATTGCGGAAGCTATTCCGGAGTTTGCTAGGCTCGACCATGACGATCTCTACAGAGCTATCGACATTTACCTAAAGGTAAATTATTTAAAAAACTCGAGTTTTTTGTGCTCATAATAGTTAAATATACTCTAAGATCTTATCTTTTTTATGCTAATATGATTAGTCAATTGATGTGTATATGTTCATGAATACCACCCTTTTAGGTAAACTAACTTACATAATTCTCTATATCAAAGCTCCATCTCGATGTAATATTTGGATAATAATGTCTATGTACAAGATTTTGGAAAATACATGCGCACCTCTTCACTTATTGCATAAGAGCCCTTATGGTGTGTTTGGATGGAAGGATTTCAAAGTCATGGATTTTAAATTCATTGACAAATCTATTGAGTTTGTCCGGATGAATTAAAGTTGTAGTGAATTTCAAATCCAGTGACACTCATTTTGAGCTATCATTTTTATCACCATGGTGGATTTCAAATGACTACATTTTAGAGTAATTTGAAATCCACTCCTCAAATCCAACTACCCCAATCCAAACACACTCTTAAGGTATTGCAAATTACCCAAAAACCGCCTTTTCGACCGTAACAACTCCAAAAACATGAATAAAATTGTAATATGCTTTTACTAACAGATGATATTATGAATATACTTAAACTCTCTCGTCGTTTTTCGTAGTTAGAATCTCAAGAAGGGGATATTTACGTAAATTTACCTATTATGACAGGGACATCTCGAGCTCAACAAGAGCGAACGAAAACGACTATGCCGAATACTAGACTGCAAAAAGCTATCCGTTCAAGCATGCACGCACGCAGCACAAAACGAGATGCTCCCATTACGAGTCGTGGTTCAAGTTCTCTTCTTCGAGCAAGCTCGGGCCGCCATGGCCGGTGGGGCCCACGTCACCACCGATATGCCTAGCAATATCAAAGCGCTATTAGCGGCCCATAAAAATACATCAAAAACGGCGCCCTCTATTAG
Organism: Verbascum thapsus; assembly: GCA_963669365.1. Classification (NCBI taxonomy): domain Eukaryota; kingdom Viridiplantae; phylum Streptophyta; class Magnoliopsida; order Lamiales; family Scrophulariaceae; genus Verbascum; species Verbascum thapsus. Next base: position 24,324,968 of record OY770105.1, read on the forward strand.
CAGCACAAACACTACTAATATGCCATTAGAAGACCAATGGAGTGTTTCGAAATCACCAAAATCGAACGTTTCGACACTGAAAATGAAGCTCGATGAAGATGATAATGATTTGGATGAAACGTTTTCGATTGGAAATGAAAAGGGCTCGAAAGTTAAGGCGTTTGTTAAGACCCCAAATAGGTCGAAGAGAATGTTGAGTAAGTTGTGGCCTATTAATAGAAGCGCAAGCGAAAAGAATTAACTAAGGAATTTTCGAGGTGTTTGTTTATGTTATTACAAGGGTAAATAGTACTCTAGTTATATATATATTTTTTTTTGGCTTCGTATTGTAAGATCTTTGTAATGTGTAGGAGAAAAAACAAAAGCCATGTTAAATTACTACTGTGAAATTGTTGTAATAAAGTTATTGAAATATATATTTTTGACACGAGAGAGAAAATTCTGTTAGGAACCTCTCTTTGTGCAAACTGGAATGGTGCAATCTTACTGCATTATAGAATCAGGGATGGTTAATTACGGGTCATGCTAATCTCACAGAATTCTGTGAGATTAGCATGTACAGACATAGAATAGTTAAGTGAAAAATTTATTGTAATTATTTAATTAATTGTTTTTATATCATATTAGGTAAAAATTTATTGTAGTTAAAACACTTAAATAAGATATGATTTGATGATATTTTATTCCCAAAAAACTATAACCAGTTAAATAATAATATAGGAGAGACTCAATCCAATTTAAGGTGTGATTTTGAGATTTTCTTCTGTTTTAAAAGTTAGCAATGTATTGAATTTATCAAATGTCTTGAATATTATAACATTTTAACATCTATTTGATATTAGATTATTTTTTGAATAATACAATTTTGATATTCATAGATTAAAAATGAGATTAAATAAGAATATTCGTTTTATAGTTAATATAAAATTTTCGTGATACAAAATGTAGATAAAAAATAATTAATAAAATTCATCTAAATTTTAAAATATATTTGGAGCTAACTATAATTATATATAATTTCGTGGGATTATGTCTTAAATATTTTATTTAAGCATTGCAAATTGCTACACAATTGGCGGTTCATAGTACCACAATTAGTGGCTAAGAAATTGCCTGTAAGGCTAAAAACTATCTTACAGGTCTGTAAGAAAAAGTATTTTCCTTAAGTCATAAATTTGGTAACGTGAATTTTGTGCTTTTTGGAATAAAAAAGTTACAGAATAGATTTTTTGATTAAAAAATATTTACATAGATTTTTTTTTTTGGATAAAAAACGTTATTTTAGTTTTTTTTTGTAATAATTTTCGGTGAAATTTATCGTGTGATCAGTCCACATCAAAAATGTTTACTAATTCTAATCAGGATTGATGGATATATTACTTGGCAATGAAATTTGTGATGATTGAAATTTGAAACGTAAATCAATTAACGTAAATTAATTATCACTAATTAAGCCCATCTCTCTTAAACACAAAATTAGTCCATATTTCATGGCTATTACCACTAATTAATTATCTAACTTTTATAATCAACATAATTATGTGGATAATGGATATTGATAGTTTGATACAAGTAGAATTTCATATGGGCCCAGCTCAATAGCCTGACTAAATATATATAGCTCGACTATATAGGCTAAAATAAAAGGCCCAAATTGAATATATAACAGATATATTGTATTAGCACAAGATTCAATACAAAAAGGTCCAAATTGAAGGTGTGAATCAATCTTTGTAGTAACTCAATTCAAAATCCAAAGACAATTTAACCAATTTCTTGAAGGGGATCAGAGCCCTAATAGCATTACCCAAATATTTGAGTAAACTTAATATCGAAAATTAATTTTGAAAATTAGTACGAGTTTCAAGTCGAGCCCGAGCCATACCAAATTTATTCTCGTTTTTTTTAATAGATAGAAGTCATAAAATATATAAGTAAATATAAAAACAGAAGTATCGACATTGAAAAATAAAATAATTCTTGATCTATGAACAAATCATAAAACTTAACTTCGCAAAGTCATTTGAGAACAAATCATGATTTTTACAGGTGAATTGGATTGGATGCTTGAGGGCGCAAATTATAATTTTTGAATTATATGGATGCCTCTCTCACTTTGAACATTTAATTGACTTAAATGAAATAGTAACTATTGTTATAATAATAGATATTCATGCAAATATGCATTTAAAGCATGCATAGTGATATTTGAAGTTTCAGAAATAATATATATGCATTTAAACAACCGCGTTTGGCCTTTTATTTACACGAAAACAAGAAAATAAATTTAAATGATTTATATAAGATTAAATGCGTAAATGTTTTCTACTTGTTATTATACTAAGCTTGATTAAAATTATATTGTGTTATAATTACAATTTTAATTGATTCAATATCAAAAGAAACCAAGAACTAAAATATATTTATAAGCAACTAATAGAATGATACAGAATGAATTTGCCAACATGTAATATAAGTATGAAATTTAACCTTCTGGTTATGTTTATACCAATAGTCCTACTATGGTCTATGAAATACATTTATGAATTTCCATAGTTAAAGCGTCATAAATACTTTATCCTCATTTGGCCTCATAGTTGAGAAATTAAATGTAACTTTTAATGGATGTTTAGCTATTTTTTGTTTAACAATCACAATTATACTTTTCCATATGGAAAATTTTTAATTACAATTTACTCTCATATTTTTTTTGTGAAATTAAATAATATTTTGCTCATTCTACATCTAAACATAAAACCTTCATTAATTCGTCCATTCTGTAAAATCTCATATTAAAAAAGGAAAACTAGCACTTGGAGACAACTTAAGGGGGTCAATTGGTTGGCATTCAATCTCCCAGAAAATTATTTCATAGTAGAAAATCTCACAAAACACACTTGGTTGGTATCTCAGAAAAAATTTCTTTAAAAAAATCTCTCAAAATTCATGAAAATTCCAAAAGAAATTCTTTAAAAAAAGAGAGAAAAATTATGTTCACTGTTCATGATTTGACAGTTAACATTATCGATAAAAAGGGTTTTTTCGATTATATTTCAACTCCAAAAATTAAATTAATTACATATTAAAATGTAAAATAACACAACATTCAAAATAAGATCCATTATGACTATTTTTTAATGTATAAATCAATGAATTTGACTATAAATATATATTAACTCAAACAAATTTCTCACAACAAAAAAATATCACATCAACTATAATCAATACATATTTTTCTCTAAAAATATTTCATCTAAACTTACTTCTCAAACCATATTTCTTATCCTTAAAATTAAATTTTCTCATTTTTATCACCAAATTTTTTTTTTTGAGATGGATATGTCATCCAATTAGGCCCTTAGAGTCTTTATATTCTATAAGTGAGCATATTTATTCACCAAACAAGTACTTTTCATATGTTCAATTCACTTAAAAACGTGTTGTCATAAAAGCAAAATAAATAATTAAAAAAATAAAAGAGTTGCAGTCTCATGATATATACAAACATATATATATATATATATATATATATATAATGTTACTGCAAACAATGTTGAAATAATTGTAGTTGTCGGAAGTTCTTTGTCAGGACATTACGAAATATGATACAATGCTTACGTTGTGTTTACAGTTAGAACATCAAACATTGCATCATTTGCATGCCCATGCATTTATGGAACATCAAATATAGTTTTTATTATTTTTTGTAATTTTTGTTGTGGGACAGTTGTGGAAACATATGCCATAATTACTTTTAAATAATAAGAATTTATGTGTATGAATGTGTTGAGTTATGAATGTTAGAAACACATGCATGTATCTATCTAACGTGTTGGCCCCATATTGATACACATGTTGGCCTCATATTAAGGTTCTCCAATGAAAAGGGTGTTAGGCATCAAGGTCCTCAATAGTTATATTTCATAAAAAGTATGATTTAAGAAAATTAATAGTTATAAAAAAATACAAACAAATATGGTGGAAATTCAATTAAGAGAAAAATACCACCTCTAATTAGATTAACTTAATTCAATTTGTTAAAATGATTGCATTTTACTATGAATAAATCAAGGTATTTATAATTGAAGAGACGATTCTTTTTTTTTTTTTTTTATGTGATTATCTTTTATCTGGCTCCACAAACTCGAACCGATATTCATGTATAGTAAGTAATATATTACGAGCACATTTATCAATTATCCATTTCAAGTTCACTACATATTTTTAACAATAACAATTTTGAAATTTGAATGTCTATAAACTTGCCACACCATCTCATCATAGCTTCAAAAAAGACAGAAATTTAAATGTAGGCATTAATGATGAAAGATCGACATGGTTTTATCTCTACCTAGAATTTTGGCTCTGTGTAGAATTAACAGTTGCAGTTTCTTAACTACGAACGACCAAAGAAATTGCAATCGTATCAAAAAATAATTGATGAGATTCTATATATGATATATATATATATAATATGTACACAAATTAAAGTGTGGATAAGCATGCAATAGTTAGTGTATGGCTGTAAGCTCCTAGATTAAATTTTAAGCTGTATATTAACTTTTCTAGAGCTCTCCAAACAAGAATACTAATAATATTATAAGCTTTATATTAACTTTTCCTTTTTCTAAGAAATTTCAATAAGCCTTAGAAAATATTTCATAAATATTAATTACATAAAAATTGATCAAAGTAAATCAAGACTACTACTTTTTCGTATTTAGGATAATTTGAAAGCGATCAACTCTAAATGAATTACAAAGAATTCATAAGATTCTTCTCCAATTAAAATGATCAACTAAAGTAGAAAAGCCCTAAAATTAGTACCCCTTGTTATTAATTTATTGGTCCTGGTAATCATAATCATCATATTACATAAATTTCAATGAACCACATATCAATTAGACTAGCTAGCATATTACATGGTGAAATTATGATCAATTGGTTCCAAAAAGTTGGTATATCATACACCATTAAATATAAATTATACCAGTCTTTTTTAGCATCTAGTGTTTGTATTTAATGATATATAAGATATCGATTCTATTAAATCTTCCAGAGATTACATACCACAATACACATGCATAATTTTTTTCTCTAAATGATAACACGTAGTTATATTAATTGAAGTACTAGTTGAATTTTGAACTTACCGACTACGGAGGGAATAATATTTATTAGCACTCTTAATTAAATTATAATGGTCCATCCAACTTTATTTTGTTAATTATTAAAGATAGATAGATAGTGATATAGGGTATAAAAAAGATAAAAACATTTGCAAAGGGTCTTAATACGAAAACAAAATTTCCTCTCGGATCAAAAATCAGTAAAACTATCAAACTTTCTGTATTTTTAAACTTTTATACAAAATTGTTATATTTAAGCATTTTCCGGTGAAAAAGTTGGTCGAAATTCCATCATATACATCACATGTGACTCGAAACAACATTTTATAGTGATTTTAGTATTTTGTATTGATTTTATTCAAAATATTATTTCACCTTTAACACATAAATTATATATTCATAAACATAGGTGTATCATTAACGCATCATGCCTTATATTTTAAAATATATCATATCTAGTATTCGTATTGCATCGTATTCGTGGCCCACTAAACATAAATGTGTATAATATATGGCGTAACAACGATCATAATACAGTACGTCCGATTTAAAATTCTAAATATCCTCTGTACTTAAAGTAAGAAAGCTGAAAAAATGAAATAGTTTATATAAAGAAAGTGTAAGAGCATCTCCAATGGAGATCTCTAAAATGGCGTAAATTTTTCACTATTTTAGTGTCTGCTACAGTAATGCTCTCCAATGTATAACACTATATCTCACTCTAAAAGTATATTCCACAGAATATTCCTTTTTTATCCCATTTACTATTATTTCTTATATTTTACAAATAACACCCTACATTTAATTCTTTATTACATATTCATCAAAGTTATTATTTTTTTATATTTTATAAACTTATAAAATTATACAATGATTATTTAATAATAATAATACGTAGTATATATATTTTTAATATTTTATCGACGAAATTAAATATCAATAAAATTAAAATTGTACGTAATATTAGTTATTTCATATTTCATGTATTTTAATTTATATTTTATTGTATAATTAAATATAAAACAATAACATATATAATGGACCTAATCGTAACATTTTCAAAATTAACATATATAAAATTTTCAAAAAATAACATATATAAAAAAATAACATATATTTAATCGTAACATTTTTAAAATTTAGGGACTTAATTGTAATGGACCTAATTGTAAACTTTGATAAATATACATACTAAATTGAATAACAAAAAAAAAGGAAAAATTTTAAAAAAAATAAGATATACCCACGGCATTTTTGCCGTGGGTGGGGGCCTCTTTTGCCGTTCCATTGGAGCGGCAATTTGGCCCTCCAACGCCAAATTGCCGCTCCATTGGAGATGGCCTAAGAACCGGTAAAATCCAGATAACAAACTACAAAAAAATTATGTAAAAAGTATAAAAATACAATTTTTTTGGATGTGTTACTATTTATCAAACGAATTTAGTTTTGTAAACCCAAAAAGAATAATGAATTTTAGTTTAATATTCTCAAAAGAAATTTTGTGCATTCTCACACTTCTGATATTCCCCCACGAAATCCATGATTTAATTAAATGTTACCAATAAAGTAAAGGAAATCATTTTTGTTCATTGAATTGATAACTGGCTCCCATTTAATGTTTTCCTACCAGGAACTATTCGTCTATTTTGAAACTACTCAATATCTTGATTTCTTGGAGCAACATAATACAGTTTACTTAATTTATATCTACATATGAGGACAATAAGTTTTGAAATAATACTGAAACATATTGATGAAAATAATTCATTAGTGTGAAGGGTGTCGCAAGCTTGCTTCAGATTTTTCAAGCACCCCATATTCATATATTAATTTGAAAACAAAAATTAAATTTACAAAAATTCTTGAAAAGTCTATAATTAAACAATTCCTCCTTGATAACTAGTAACTTATATGGAGTATTCAAATTAAAGGTTGATACACTTAAATTATATATGTATATATTGTAAAATTTTAGATAATTAGTCCTATATAAATAAATGTGATTGTCCCTAATCTCTACATATAATTGTGTAAATGACTTATATAATAAAAATGCATGATAACCTAACATTGAACTATTCTTCCACAATTTCTTAACAGACAATAATTCATGAGAATTTTTTCAGTAGAGAAGGCAAATAGACATTTTTGAATCGAACTCGTGACCAAAGACCACAACATTCAGATGCCCTACCAACTCTACCAGGGGTTGCCCCCTCTCCTTGCTGAATCTTATTACCATAATTTGTTGATAAAAAATAAATTTAATTAAAATAGTCACTAGAACTTGCAACTACATGATTGTTAAGTTATGGAGCCTAGACTCTAATCCTTTTTTATTAGGATTAGTAATTCTTCTCCTATTAGGATTACGATCCTTGTCCTATTGGAGTTACGTATCTTGTATTATAAATAGTCCTATTTTCATTGTAATTTAATCATTCGAAATATAGTGAAAATCCTGGCTTGGTAGTGCCCCCAGATGTAGTCAAAATTCTTTTGACGAATTGGGTAAACAATTCGTGTGTTCATTTATCGTTTTTCTTTCGTGCATTTATTCTCAATTGCGATCATATTCATAACAAGTGGTATCATAGCTCCAGGTCGAGTGGGAGCGAATATGATGGGTGAAGGAAAAACGCCGATGGAAAAGTTTGACGGGACTGATTTTGGGTTCTGGAAGATGCAAATCGAAGATTACTTGTATGGTAAAGATTTGTATTAGCCACTTGGTGATAAGCCGTCGGATATGAAAGACGAAGAGTGGAAGGTACTTGATAGGAAAGCGATGAGTGTGATTCGTTTGTCTCACGGAATGTTGCGTTCCATACGACGAAAGAGACAGCCACCAAAGGTATTCTGAAGGTTTTAGCAGACATGTACGAGAAGCCATCAGCGGCGAACAAGGTTCATCTGATGCGGCGTCTCTTTAACCTAAAGATGTCAGAGAGTTCTGTGGTGGCTGAGCATCTTAACGAGTTCAATCTGATTACGGCCCAATTGAGCTCAGTTGAGATCGATTTTGATGACGAAGTTAGAGCCCTAATTCTGTTATCTTCTCTACCTGAAAGTTGGGGTGGAACGGTTACTGCTGTTAGTGCTTCAACAGGGAAAGAGAAGATGAAATTTGACGAAGTTAGAGATCTGATTATTAGTGAAGAAATTCGCAGGAGAGAATGGGTATAACTTCGGGTTCAGTTCTGAATACAGAAAATAGAGGTTGATCGGAATTAAGGAATTCGAACAGGGGTAGGTCAAAATCGAGAGGAAAAAGTAAGACGAGGAGAGACATGAGTTCGATTAAGTGTTGGAACTATGAGCAACTTAGCCATTACAAAAACAAGTGCACAGCACCCAAGAAGAATGGAAAATTAGCTAATGCAGCAATTGAAGACATAAGCGACGCTTTGATATTGAGCGTGAGCAGTCCATTGGAATCATGGGTTTTGGATTCTGGAGCATCATTCCATTCTTGTAGTGATGCTGATATAATGGAACGGTATACTTCCGGATATTTCGGGAAGGTTTATCTTGCTGATGATGAGCCTTTGAGAATCGTGGGAAAGGGAGATGTTCGAATCAAAACCTCGAATGGCAACGTATTGCAGTTGCATGACGTGAGACACATTCCTGGTCTGAAAATGAATTTGATATCTGTAAGGCAACTAGATGATGCTGGATACGTTGTGACCTTTGGTTGTAGCACCTGGAAGATAACCAAAGGAGCCATGATACTGGCTCGAGGTAAGAAAGAGAGTACATTGTACATGACAACCAATACTAAAGATTGTGTTTCTCTTGCAGGAGAAAACAGTGATATAGATTTGTGGCATTGCCGACTTGGCCACATGAGCGAGAAGGGGATGAAGGAGTTTTGTTCGAAAGGAAAGCTGTCAGGCCTAAAAACAGTTGATGTTGGTTTATGTGAGGACTGTATATTCGGAAAACAGAAACGGGTGAGTTTTTCGAAAGGAGGCAGGACCTTAAATAACGAGAAGTTAGAGTTGGTACATAGTGACTTATGGGGACCTGCACCAGTTACATCTCTTGGTGGTACGTCATACTACATGACTTTCATCGATGATTCCACGAGAAAGGTATGGGTTTAATTTCTAAAGCATAAATCTGACGCCTTTGACGCTTTTAGAAAATGAAAAGCCCTTGTAGAAAACGAAACAGGTCTGAATGTGAAGTGCTTGAGATCTGATAATGGTGGAGAATATGAACTCGCTAAGTTTAAGGAATATTGTGATCTGAATGGTATTCGCATGGAAAAGACTGTGAGAGGAACCCCTCAGCAGAATGGGGTTGCAGAACACATGAACAGAACATTGAATGAACGTGCTAGGTGTATGCGATTGAAATGCGGGTTGTCGAAGATGTTTTGGGCTGATGCAGTTAACACTGCTGCTTTTATGATTAATAGAGGACCATCAACTCCGTTGGGTAATGGCATACCGGAGGAGGCTTGGAGTGGTAAGGAGGTAAATCTGTCCTTTCTTCGTGTATTTGAGTGCGTTTCATATGTTCATATTGATGCTACTGCTAGAAGTAAATTAGATGCTAAATCTGTCAAGTGTACGTTAATTGGATATGGTGGTGATGAATTCGGTTATAGATTTTGGGATGAACAGAATCGTAAGATAATTCGTAGTCGAGATGTTATATTCAATGAACAGGTTTTGTACAAGGATAGGTTGGAAGCACCAAAAATTGATGATACGGGTACTCAGGCTAAAAATCCCGAGGTTATTGAGTTGGATATCTCTAACTCGGGTGGGAGTAAAGTTACGCAGAATGATGAGGTAGCTATTGAGGCAGAACCGAGTACTCCAACACTTCAGCTGTGGAGATCCAGCAGACAGCGTCATGCACCAGATAGGTATTCGCCTTCTTTACATTACGTATTGTTGACTAATAGTGGTGAACCTGAATGTTAGGCAGAGGCTAGTCAATGTGAGTATGGGGACAAGTGGAAACTTGCGATGGATGACGAGATGAACTCTCTAAAGTCCAATGATACTTGGGAACTTGTTGAGCTTCCAAAGGGAAAAAAAGTTCTGCATAACAAGTGGGTTTACAGAATTAAAGAAGAGGCGGATGGAAGCAAACGTTACAAGGCGAGACTGGTTGTGAAGGAATTTCAGCAGAAATATGGTATTGATTATACTGATGTTTTTACTCCTGTTGTGAAATTAACCACTATTCGATTGGTGTTGAGTATGGTTGCTGCAGAAAACTTGTTGTTAGAGCAGATGGATGTAAAAACGGCCTTCCTTCATGGTGATCTTGAAGAAGATATTTATATGATGCAACCAGAAGGGTACTCGTCTGAAGGTAACATTGAGCTAGTGTGTAAGCTCAAGAAGAGCTTGTATGGTTTGAAACAAGCTCCTAGACAGTGGTACAAGAAGTTTGATGGATTCATGCATGAGATTGACTTTGTGCGTTGCAATGCCGATCATTGTTGCTACTTCAAGAGGTTTGACAATAGTTATATTATTTTGTTATTGTATGTTGATAACATGTTAATAGCAGGGTCCTGTGCTCGAGAATTGAGCAAGTTGAAAAAGCAATTGTCTGAACGATTTGCTATGAAGGATCTTGGAGAAGCAAATCAAATTTTGGGTATGCGAATTAATCAGGATAAGTTGGCGGGAAAGTTGTATCTTTTGCAGGCTGAGTATATCGAAAAGGTTTTGAAGAGGTTCAGTATGCATGATGCAAAGCCAGTAACTACTCCGTTGGGTAGCCAATTTAAGCTATCTAACAAGGATTCGCCCAGTAGTGATGAGGATCGGGCTTACATGAAGAAGACTCCTTATGCTTCGGCAATTGGTAGCATAATGCACGCGATGGTGTGCATTAGACCGGATATTGCGCATGCAGTGGAAGTAGTTAGTAGATTTATGGGAAATTCGGGAAAACAACATTGGGAAGCGGTAAAGTGGATCCTAAGATACTTGCGTGGTACTACGGAGAAAGCCTTATGTTTTGAAGGCAAAAGTGTCGAATTGGAAGGATTTGTCGATGCTGATTTAGCGGGAAGTGATCTTGATAAAAGAAGAAGTACTACGGGGTATGTGTTTACTTTGGGTGGTACAACGATTTCTTGGGCTTCAAAGTTGCAAAAGGTTGTGGCTTTGTCTACTGCAGAAGCTGAATATGTAGCAGTGACTGAGGCTAGTAAAGAGATGGTATGGTTGCAAGGTTTTTTGAGTGAATTGGGGAAGGAGCAAAAGAGTAGTATTCTATACAGTGATAGTATGAGTGCTATCCACTTAGCAAAGAATCCAGCGTTTCATTTGAGAACTAAGCATATTGAATTGAAGTATCATTACATAAGATATCTCTTGGAAAAGAAGATCTTGTAGCTAATGAAGATTCGAGGTGATGAGAATCCTGCTGATATGTTGACTAAGAGTGTCACATTTGAGAAATTGAAGCTATGCATGGCTTCAATTGGCCTCAGTAACTGAGAAGAGAGGCTTGCACTACCGGGACCATTATGGGCTATTGAATTATAAGATCGAGAGATGGTTACTTTAAAGTTCAGTCTCCAAGTGGAAGATTGTTGAGTTATGGAGCTTGAAGGACTCTAATCCATTTGCTATTAGGACTCTAATCCTTTTCTTATTAGGATTAGTAATTCTTCTCCTATTAGTATTACGTAATCCTTGTCCTATTGGGGTTACGTATCTTGTATTATAAATAGCCCTATTCTCATTGTAATTTAATCATTCGAAATATAGTGAAAATCCTGGCTTGGTAGTGCCCCAGACGTAGTCAAAATTCTTTTGACGAACTGGGTAAACAATTCGTGTGTTCTTTTATCGTTTTTCTTTCGTGGGTTTATTCTCAATTGCAATCATATTCCTAATAATGACAACAAAAAGGCACAAGTTAAAATAACTAACATTTAATTTCACCATGCACAACAAGGAAGGAACAAAAACACGAGCTGTATATTGAATTATTCAGAAGCTAATACATTTCTTAATTTCAGCAAGATACACAAGAGAAATAATTCAGAATATTCTTGCATAATCTTCTTACAAAAACCACATTTTTATACTAGCTTCAAGCATTTTGCACTCTAGCTGAAAAGAGATTCAGAGCTTCTTGATAATGAAAAATGTCTCCCAATATGCCATTTGATGCCATAATCGGATTAATGTTAGATAACGCCTGAAAACCATTGACGTTATTCGCTTCAAAACCATTGAAATTATTACTAGAATTGAGGCTGCTCTTGTTATCAATAGTAAAACCCAAGTACTGATCGTTTTCCGGCGTTTTACCAGAAACTTCACCAAACGACGGCGTTTTAACAGATAAATCCACCGTAGCATGTGGTGGCTCAGCCTTCACCGCCGCCTTGGGTTTAGGAAAAAACCCATTTAACACTTCTTGCAACAAACCTGAATCAGACCTCTCAGTATAGAAAAAATCCATACAACTATCACCTTGATCATGAGTATCTGTTAAAACCCCATAACTATTGATATTTTCATGTACTTTTGCCAGATTTGGAGAAGAACCCTTGTCGGAAACTATGGTCGCGTTCACACTAGGAGCTTTAGAAGTTGTATTACATGATAAATTCAACAAAGGATTAGAGCCCATAAAATCATAATTTGAAGTTGAAGAGCTGTTAAGAAAATTCAGATTAGGCATAGTTTGCTCTTGCAAAGGCAAGTTAAACGACGGCGTTTCATTGAAGTATTTCGAGTTGTTGTTAGAGTTGAAATAGTCACGTCGTGTTAGTATGTTAAGAGAATTAGTTCTGTTCCTAAACAAAGCCCCGTTGAAATCAACATTAGGATTAGTAAACTTGCCACGAGAACCTAAAACGGACGGCCGAGATGACTTCCCGTAGATGAACGAAGGGATGAGATTCTCCGTAGAGTAAAAGAAATTTGTTCTCGCTTTAACGCCACGCATGGCACGCGCCGCGCAGTCGTAAGCGCAGGCGGCTTCCTCCGCCGTGTCGAAGGTGCCGAGCCACCTCCGTTCTTTGGTCTGAGGGTCTCTTATCTCCGCCGCGTACCTGCCCCATGGACGGCGGCGCACGCCGCGGTAGCGAATAGCGGTGGTTGATGAAACGGCGCCGTCTTTGAGGGTTCTTTTGTTGGGACACCGTTTTGGGACGGCGGTGGGGTGGAGAGGAGCGTCGGAGTCTGTGGTGGTGAGGTTGCCGTTAAGCCTTCTTAATGCTTCTTCCATTTCTTTGTTTTTTTTTATTTGAATATTTTTTAGGGTTTATTATTGGAAGAGAATGTTTTTGGGTGAAATTTAGGGTCAGGAAATGAATAAATGTAGGGGGGGTTTTAAAAAGATTTTGGGACATGAAATGAAACCGTGTGGTGGATGTTGTATTTATAGTGGGAATTTAGAGTCATAAATATGAGAGAGAGAGAGAGAGAGTTCTTTGCATGGTTCATTGATATTTGGTCCTCCGTTTCTTAAATGGTTTAGGTTGTATGAATTATTTCAAAAACATTTAGTCACCAATCCATTTATACAATAATAATCGCAAATATATAATTGTCAATCATTAATGCAACTTACATGTAAATTAGAAAGAGATACTAAAAATTGAAATAATATTATGACAATTTCAAGTGACACAGTCACTAATTTTATTTTATCACGAGAGAATAGTATTCCCAAGTTTAATAGTCTTAAGAATTGCCGGTTGTCACTTTTAATAATTATAATAATAATCAAAAAATTATTGTCATTTCTAATAATAATAAGAATACAATTATTTTCACTATTAATAATTGGTGATGCGTCTTTACTCAGAATTAAAGAGAAAATCTTGTTATTAGAAATTATTATTATGATAAAGCAAAACGTATTATGGTTTCTATATAGCTATTTGGAAAGGTAGAAATTTATGAAATGAAAATATTTTCTATGTATAGTTTTTATTTTAATTTAAAATCTTGAAAATAAAATTAAAAAACATAAACAAACAGGCCTAAGTATTGCTTACTTAGTTCAAATGGTTAACATTTCTGCAATTTTTTGAATAGGCCACTTGCTTCCTTTGCGCCACATTATTGTTAGCAACTTTACTTCTTCTGACATCCAAAAAATCCCTCTTAAAAGTCAAATTATTGAGTACTATATGTACGTTATTACCTGCACATTATGATTGTGCATATCGCCATGCTCAAAGAAAATTCTAGATTAAAAGCAAATTATCTTGTGGCATTACATATATATATATATACATATATTGACCGCCTGCACTTAAAGATATTGATTTAGATTTGAATAAATTGGTTTTGATATTAAGATAATGATTATATATAAAGTAGACTTCAACGTTAGTTACTGAATTCCATAGATATAGATATACAGCCAGCCGACTTGAATTAAGAATTTAAGATTATCATCCAGAGTATATTTACTAGTGCATAAAGTTCACATGAAATCTCTATACATATTGCTATATTAGGGTTTTGAGACCTAGAATATATATCGAAATAATTAGAATCTTTCATATAACAATTGTTACAGTGATATATTCGTTAAACATAAATTAAATAGTTGCTAATATGAAACTAAATGTCCCATTTACTCTAGGCATTATTTCAAATTCACTCGAAAAATTAAAATGGAAATTTCTAGTAAGTTACTCTTTTTTCACGATAAAATGCAGTATTATAAACTTTCAACTACCATAATATTTATATTCCTCTCTTGTGTTTTGAACCATTTTCATCTACTCATTCCTTGGATACGTAGGAAATTCAGTTTTAATGACCATTTAATTTTATAATAAAATCCCATTATTGATAGTGTTGCACATGTTTTCTTTTTCAACATAAAAATAGTTGAGATGTGACAGCAGAAGGCTACCGGTACAGTAATTGCACTCGGCTATATATATTTCCAAGAAATAAAGGAGAATTGTATAGTTAATGTAGAATTTATAATGATGTCTGGTTCTTTATAATAAAGAGAAAAATAAAAGCAAGATAAATAAAATTAGGGCCAATTGGATGGCCTCCTCATCCCTAAAAAAAATATTTTGGAGAAAAAAATTACAAGAAATACATTTGTTTGCCATTTACTAAAAAATTTCTTCCAAAAAAATCTCTCAAAATTACATATAATTTGAATTTTTTTTCCAACAAATTAATTTTACTATTCATGATTTGACAGTTAATACAATTAATTAAAATGGTTTTTCCGACTATCTTTCAAAGTAAAAAATTATTTTAATTACATATTCTAATACAAAATAATGCAACGTTTAAAATAAGATCCATTGTGACTATTTTTGGACGTCTAAATCAACGAGTTTGACTAACCACATTTAATAAAAATTATATTTAAATACTAACTCAAACAAATTTCTCACAATAAAAAATATACCACATCAAACACAATCATTACTTATTTTTTCTCTTAAAAATCTCATCTTCCAAATCACATTTCTCATTTTTATCATGGAAAAAAATTCTTGGAGATGGATATGCCATCCAATTGGGCCCTTAATTTGCACTATAATTTTTTTTGGAAAAATTTGAGAAAGGTCAATTCCAATTATCTATAATGAGTTGGTGCATATTTTCAAAATAAAAGTTATTCTCAAAATAACCATAGGAAACCAAGCTACCGACTTTTAATAAAAAAATAACTCATTTTAATAAATGAATCAAAAATGTCTCCTTCAAAAGATGAAATGAAAAAAATCACGATTTTCAGGCAGCCAAGATTAGATTAGAAATGAATCATATGCTAATCTCACAGATTTATGTGAGATTTGCACATATAGCCGGTTGCTTTGTTTAGTTAAGGATTTTAATTTCACATAAGCTCACCTTAACTTTTCTTATTTTATTAATTGACCTACATTATATTAGGTAAAATTCTAATAGCTAAAACATTTCAATAAGGTATGATTTGATAATCTTTTAAAGTGCTATTTGAAAATTTACGTTCAGTAAACAATAAACCAAGAGAGACTCAATTCAATTTAAAGTGCTATTTTGAGATTTTCTTCTCTTTCGAAAATTGACAAGGTATTAAATTCATCAACTTTTTTTGAATTAATAACATATAATAATCTTTTTTATAATTATGAATTAAATATAATAGCAATTTATACACTTAATCGTATGGTTATGGTGCAAAACCATTAATTATTATACCTTACACAATATTTGAATTAGCACTGATAGTTTTTCAATTTTAACTTTTAACCATGTATTTGATAAAAAAAGTATTTTTAAATTATAAAATTTTGATATTAATATATAAAATGAGTTTAAATAAGAATCTCCGTACTATAATTTATAATATAAGATTTTCGTGAGACAAAAATGTAGATTAAAAATATCCAATTGAAATTCATCTAAATATTAAAATAGGTGTGAAGTTAATTATAATTATATAAATTTGTGCGAGATTATTTCTTAAACTTTTATGTAAACCTGGCAATAGCAACTTACCGGTCATTAATACGACAATTAGTAATTAATAATTGTCTGTAAGGCTCAAGAAAGCTTACAGACGGTAAGAAAAGTTTTTTCCATTAGGAATACAATTTCTTTACTAGTTTCAAGTAAGTCACTTTTCAATACATCTTTTCTAAGAATGATTACACTGGCGGCGCACATTTTGGACGTGCGTGGAAACACTTTTCAAATGAACTTTTGAAGATGGAAGTCCATTTGTACAAATTTTAGTTGTTTGGTGAAAAAATTCAAATGGACTTTTGAAAAAATGACATATTCTAAAAGTCCATTTTGAATAAGTGAATATTAGTGACTTTTGAATTTTTTATTCCAACACTTCTCTGAGAAGTCATAAGAAGTTAATTTCATCAAACACTTTTCATTTGTAAAAGCACTTATTTAAAATGTCCATTTGAAAAAAATTCGTTTCACAAATGAACTTATAATTGAAAAGTGTTTCCAAACAGATCCTTTATTGTCTCTCTCAATTTGGTGGAAATTACATGCACAAGTACAATACATGTAACTCGACATATATCACACATATTTTAAGTAGGATGATAATTTTCACCATCTAATCACTATTCTCATTTTATAAATATATGATTGGTAACAAAGTACATCTGTTAAACCCATATGTTATAAATATATTCAAAAACTTCACTTGGGTCACAAGATCGTGATCAGATAAATAAGAAATTTGATACCCAAATTATAATTTTCATTTATCTGCTGTAAACAACAAGCATACAAGAGTTTCAAACAACATATAATCATCATTGGGTGGCAGGTGAAAAAGAAAGCAGCTAGGGACCTTTTATACCTTGGGAAGATTTTCCAATAGGAATGTGTATAGGTTGAGTTTTTGGATGTGCAGGTGTGATTTCTGCAAAGTAGTAGATAGGTTGTCTTTTGGTTAGATGCTTAGATGGTTGGAAACTTGGTGTATAGTGTGTTTTTTGATCTATATCAACTTACTTTTACCTAAAAAAAAAAAAAAAACATATATATAATCATCATTTAGGCAAAGAAACATAAAAACATACAATGTTTAAACGTGCATGTATGAAGAACAAATATATATTTGCGCCCCGACTCTCAAATTGTTCAGTCCGAAACCAACCTAGCACTTTAAAGAGTGACAATTCATCTATGGAAGGCTGATGAAGCTGTATGCAAATCACTAATATTTCTGATTATTCGTTTTTAGCACGTAGATGATCTCAAAACTTCAGTCACAGATCCAATATTATCATCAAGACATTGATAGTACGGACCAGCATAAAGTTTCTAGTTAGTTAAGTAATAATATGGGATCAAAAAAATTGTCCTTAAAATGAATATAAACGGGAAATATAGACTAAAAGGATTGAACGGGAAATAGACTGGTTCATCAACGTATGAGTACGACACAAATATGAATTATTTGGTGGTAAACATAAAAGTTATTTTCGTACTAATTGGGAAGATATATTAATACTTGTAAGCTAAAATAATATTTTATATGAGTCTACTATTAGCAATAAGTAACATTTTTATTATGCTCGTCGTGTCCTTTATATGGACATCAGAGGCCGGGGAGCTATTCCCTTGACCCGTACTGATGAGAATTTGACTCCACGAGAAATTGAACAAAAAGCTGCGGAATTGGCCTATTTCTTGCGCGTACCGATTGAAGTCTTTTGATAAAAGGAACTGGGCTGAAGAACGAATGCTCTCTCAACGGGGGGGGGGGAATGCAAGAATCCTCTTTTTTCTATAACATAACTTAATTGAAGTTTCGTCAGAAATATCAATGTTTGTATAATACTCGACTAGTATTTATAAAACTTAATGTTAGTTTTCATGTTTTAAATTAATTATTAAATTTGTTTTTTGGCCAAAATTAGAATATTATTCATTAAGTATAACATCGGATATATAAAATACATATACTAAACGACATAATTCAAAAATATGAGTATTTAAGAAAGAATTATATGGGTATAATGAGAATTTTTACTGAGAAATCCTTCCAACAAAGACCGAAATGGAATCCAATTAAATGGAAGTTCATAAGTTAAGGTTATGTTGAATTTGGAAGTTGGAAATGGAGCAAGTCAAAGCATATGGGCCCCACATAATTAAATATAAAATCTATCTACTATATTATTATAGCAATGTTACAGTTTTTTTTTTCCTTAACCCTAATTTTCTAGATTTTTGACTTTTTTTTAATTAGTAATTATGGATAATTTTATTTTGAATTTTGAATTTACCATAACTTCCCTATAAACAAAACGTGAATCTTATCCATAATATTCTCCTAAACATAAAAAAAATTATTAACTTCCCCTAAACTACCACCAATCTTATCCAATACTATTCTCACTTGCACACGTTCATTAACTTCCCCATTAGTACAAAACTGTAGAACGTCCCATCTCTGCTTTTGAAGAGAACAAAACTCTACAGCCGTTTTCCCAATACTATTCGCACTTGCCCACATTACTAATCAACAAAACTCTACAGCGTCCCATTTCACATCTCTGCTTTTGAAGGGAACAAACAAAACTCTACAGCCGTCACATCTCCATAATTGAAGGATTTTGAAGTAAATTTGATTCCGGTAAACTTAGTTCTTTACGGTTTGAGGCATAGTTTTTGTTTGTTGAATATTTGCTTTTTACACATGATTGATTCAATTTTCATGTTTTTTGTGTTCTTCATGATTATCGATTTTTCTTGGGTTTCAGAAATTGAGTTAATTAGTTTGATTCAATTCCCATGTTTTCGTCGATTTTTCTAGGGTTTGAGAAATTGAGGGAGTTTTCTGTTTATAATAAATAGTTTGATTTAATTTCCATCTTTTCTGTATAGGGTTTCTGTATCCTATTATACAAGCATCGTCAACTAAGCACCCGATTCTCCCAGTGTGCTACCAGTTCCATTGATTCTTGATAGGCAGAAGAGAGACCTGAATTTTCTTCGAATAGTCTCTCTATCTCTGAAGACTGGGAATCGATCTGTAAAAAGAAAACAGAAGGAAAATGAGTTCCAATTATTCATGTTCTATTGGTTAAGCGAAGCAGTTACCTCCAACAAAAGTTTTTGTTTGCTACTTTCCATATCATACAATTTCTTCTCAAGTCTCTCCTCTTCCTGGGATCATATACAGCAAAATTGCAATATTGGGAATTTTCGTGCATCTAGCAAATAACAAGTTTAGTGAGAATGAGTAGGACAATGATGAAATTTAGTGAGAGCGTGTGAGTGTTAAGTTTAAGTTGAATTATAAAATTTATCGAATAAAAGAAACATTTTTTTATTAATCAGTTTCAACCTAAAGTCGAATATTTAATACTTTGAATCATATTATTAATTATTTTTATATTGCAATTTTTTTTATTCTTATATTTGAATTTGATTCAGTATTTCAATTGTTAATTAAATAGAGTTTTTTCGAGTTTATGCAAACTAAAATATTAATCGAATAATTTGAGTATTCTTATTATTTGCACAAACGTAATTTTCAAGTTTTGTTGAGTTTAATTCGAATTATAAAATTTATCGAATAAAAGAAACGTTTTTCTATTAATCAGTTTTAACTTAAAGTCGAATATCCAATACTTTGAATCATATTATTAATTGTTTTCATATTACAATTTTTTTTATTCTTATATTTGGATTTGATTCAGTATTTCAATTGTTAATTATATAAAGTTTTTTCGAGTTTAAGCAAACTAAAATATTAATCGAATAATTTGATTAGTTATATTATTTGCACACACATAATTTTTAAATTTTGTTGAGTTTAAGTTGAATCATAAAATTTATCGAATAAAAGAAATATTTTTTATTAATCAATTTTAACCTAAAGTCGAATATCTAATACTTTGAATCATTAATTAATTGTTTTCATATTACAACTTTTTTTATTCTTATATTTGGATTTGATTAAGTATTCCAATTGTTAATTAAATAGAGTTTTTTTGAGTTTATGCAAACTAAAATATTAATCGAATAATTTGAGAAGTTTTATTATTTGCACACACGTAATTTTTAAGTTTTGTTGAATTTAAGTTGAATCATAAAATTTATCGAATAATAGAAATATTTTTTATTAATCAGTTTTAACCTAAAGTCGAATATCTAATACTTCGAATCATATTATTTATTGTTTTCATATTACAGTTTTTTTATTCTTATATTTGGATTTGATTAAGTATTTCAATTGTTAATTTAATAGAGTTTTTTTGGAGTTTATACAAACTAAAATATTAATCGAATAATTTGAGTATTTTTATTATTTGCACACACGTAATTTTTAAGTTTTGTCGAGTTTAAGTTGAATTATAAAATTTATCGAATAACAAGAAACATTTTTTTATTAGTTTTAACCTAAAGTCGAATATCTAATACTTTGAATCATATTATTAATTGTTTTCATTGCAATTTTTTTTATTCTTATATTTGAATTTGATTCAGTATTTCAATTGTTAATTAAATAGAGTTTTTTTCGAGTTTATGCAAACTAAAATAATAATCGAATAATTTGAGTAGTTTTATTATTTGCACACACATAATTTTTAAGTTTTGTTGAGTTTAAGTTGAATCATAAAATTTATCGAATAAAAGAAACGTTTTTTATTAATCAGTTTTAACCTAAAATCGAATATCTAATACTTTGAATCATATTATTAATTGTTTTCATATTACAATTTTTTTTATTCTTATATTTGAATTTGATTCAATATTTCAATTGTTAATTATATAAAAAAAATTCGAGTTTAAGCAAACTAAAATATTGATCGAATAATTTGATTAGTTATATTATTTGCACACACATAATTTTTAAATTTTGTTGAGTTTAAGTTTAACCATAAAATTTATCGAATAAAAGAAACGTTTTTTATTAATCAGTTTTAACCTAAAGTCGAATATCTAATACTTTGAATCATATTATTAATTATTTTTTGTTGATCGAATATTAATTTAATCATATTATTCAAGGTAGGAAATTGAACTTCGAAATTGTCTCATTGATAGCTCTGTTGATAGCGTTGTCCACTTTGATCTGTGAAACTGAGCCATTGAAGGTAAATTCATAATTTCATGTTTCAGCATTTTGGCTGAAATTAATTATATTAATTTTTTTGGTGAATGGGATGTGTTAGCCATTTCTAATACTTTTTAATTATCTTTTGACTTCTACAATCGCAACCTTCATCTTTAGCCATTTTCTCTTTTTCTTCTGGCTGAAATTAATTATATTGTTTCTTTGGTGAATCGGATATGTTAGCCATTTCCAATACTTTCTAATTATCTTATGTCTTCTCGCAACCTTCATCTTTAGTCATTTTCTCTTTTTCTGTATTTAAGAATATATTTTTATTTTTCGTTTCTATATCAAGAAACAAATTCTAGCAAAATGATAGAATCTGGAATTCTTGAAAGTGCTTTTACGGGGAAGAAATTGTTTTTTTAAAAGAGTATGAATTAAGAAATAAAACATATATGTAATTTGAAATCAGAAACTATTATGTGTCTATGGGTATCTCTTAATCTATTCTAAAATGAAAATTTCGAGTTATTGTCTCTTTATTTATTTTTTTTTTAAATTATACCAAAACTATTATTCTTCTTAGTATACTTTTGTAACATTATTTGATAATATTCATCACATTATATTGAAAGACTTACCGTAACAACTAATAAGATACCATACCTGAATGACATTCCGTGCATTAGCACGGGGCACACACTAGTTAATATATATAGGAGGGCTGTCGGTTATTTTGTTGACCCTCCAAAATCTCATAAAACACTAAATTCTAATTTTATATCATTTTTGATATAAAATAATTCTAAAAAAAATAAATTATTGGTTGTCTGCACAATTTCAACTGTCTACCACTAAACAACTATCCTAAATTTTAGACCCACTCTTTATCCATAACTAATTAAAGAGGGAAATTTATGAATATTCAAATTTTAAAATTAGAATGAATACATTTATATTGAGTCTTCAGCAGCCGCCCTAATTCTTAATGTCATTCTCTGTGTTTCTTCCTTTATTTTACTTTTTCATGGTGGCTTAATTTTGGAAATTCAATTATTTATGATACTTGGGTAATTATATGGTAATGTTTATTCATATTCAGTAATATATGGTTTGTGTTTTTTTTTGTACGTCTTTGATTTGTTTATTTTTTGGATACATCTAATACGGATAGCTGCAATTTTTATCTAATTACAATTTTTGTATTTTGTAGATTATAATACGAAGTATCATTGAGTTTGTGAACGCACACATGACATCAACATTTGCCAAATTCATTATGTATGGTGGTCGCAAACATGTAACCTGTATTAAAAAAATTATACATATGTATTTGTTCGATATTTTATAATTTCCAGTAATACATTTTAATTTTTTTCTACTATCTAATTTTCGTTTTTCATTTTCAGGTACATTTAAACAAACGGATTTAGGATATGTCAATGGTCGATTAGTGAAGTTCTGTCAAATGGTAATGTTATGTAGTAAATTTGCATTCTAAATTTATCCTAAATTAGGATTTTTTGTTCTATGAAGACAAACTTTTAGTTTCAGTGAAAATAAAGTTGGAAGCATAAATATTAATATATTATCATCCACAATTGAAGTATTTTTTTTCGAAAAATTATTGGATTCAATTATCTAATTTTATGTTTATATTTGTACTATCTGATTTTCTGTTTATATTATGTTCACTAATCTTTTTTTTTTTTTTTTTTTTAATTGACAGTTAGATGAAGTTCATTATATTGTGTTAGTGAATTGTAGTTTAGATAAGTTGTCATTATATATAACATTTGAAAGATTCATTTACAGTTTCTTTTACCAATACTTTTAAATTACAATAATATTTTTTAAATACCAATAAGCTTATAAATATTCATAGTGTCCAATGATAATGATGTTGAATTCGGCTATTTTTGTATTACTGATTCACAACCCCAAATTTTATGAGAATAATGGATTTTATGCTAAAATAAAATATACTTTAGATTCAAATTTAAACAAAAATATAGCACTTCTTATAAATTATATTTAAATTAACTTGGGTCGTGCGTAGCACGGGTTACACACTAGTGAAAATATATACATGAGGAACCATTCAATTGAATTGACAAATTCATCAAAATTTAAAAGTCATAAACTTACGTATGTATCATGAACAGACTAGACTGTAAAATTAATCTAAAAAAAGCTCAACCTAATGCTGATTCTTTGTTCTATATTATACATTCCGATTAACCTTATCTAGTAACTAATCACTAGAAATAAATATAGTAAAAAAGAAAAAACTACTCTTAAAGATTGTGTTTGTGATAAATTTCAATCAAATTCAGAAGTGCCATAAGTCAGAAGTGTACTTTTATAGACTTTGCTCTCATCTTGTGGTTTGTTTCACATTCAATCTCATAATTGGTCAATTCTAATATTTGTTGGAATATTAACTTTTATGAAAAAAACTAATAAATCCATTAGTCAGAAGCAAAATAATAAAAGATTAACATTTGTTAAAAAATTTAGATAAAGAAATTTACACATTTATTAAACACTTAATGAAAAAGTTTCAAGATTTTTCCCATTTTTGACCTAAGGTTTTCTATTTTTTTATGTTTTTCATTTTGCATTTGATTAATAGAACCATTCATTTTTTTGGCATAAATTTGTCGACAGAATATGAGAATTTCAACGGCTTGTGGGATCAATGTGAGACAAAATCAGAAACACAACACTAAAATTGCATAAGGGTATATCAATGGGATGAAAATGCAATTTATTCCAACTGATATACAGTAAAAACTCTATAAATTAATACTTAAGGGACCACCAAATTAAAATTTATTAATTAAAAGAGTTATTAATTAATCGATAAATTAATAATTATTAATTTACATATTAATTAATATTTTATTAATTTACAATATAATGAAATACTCAATTTACAAATACTTTTTAAATTTCCATTTAATCATGTACGTATATAAAATGAAGGGGCAAATTTAAAAGAACCCTTCAATTTCCCACCTCATTATGCTTGTTCAATGTGTATCACTTTATGGACATTAAAAAAAAATTTCTATATAAATACAAGATCAAAATATGCTGCCCGCATGGGCAGCTTAGTTGGTCACAAGGGTGAAGTTTGGAACAAGTGACCAAGGATCGAGTCCCGCCAGCGGCAGTGTGGGAGCAACCTCTCAAAGTGAAGAGTACCCATTGTGTGCAGTGAGTAGTGGTCTAGCCTTTGTGATTAGCTGAGTTACCATAATTTACATCCTCCCATATGCTCTGTCGGGCCGGGGCATGGGGGCCCTTGGGGTTAGGGATTCAACCTTTTGGAACAAGATCAAAATATGCTAACATAAACAAATCATACACACAACATAGCTTCCCATTTTAAATCATTCATATAATATGTAGTATATAAGGAATTATTAATTTATATTTTATATGGGTCTATAGAAATTATCAAAAATGTATTATCTTATAATTTTAGCGAATTTATTAATTTAGCACCCTATACCTGAGTCGGGACCGACCAAAAATATTATTTTAGAGAGTTTATTAAATAATCGAGTATTGATTTATCGAGTTTCTACTGTAAATTATTTCAATTATTTTCTTTATTTATTGGGGGTGGTGACGTAGTTGTTGTGTCCGAGCCGATTGGTCAAATTCAAAGGTAAAAGATTTACATTAACCAAACTTGTATGACCGACTGTGAAGACGTAAGAAAAATATATCAGACATGACAAATGATGTAAGGAATTCTATAAAATTTCAATCCATCAATTCAGCGGAGCCAGAAACCAATAAAATTCCTTTTTGGGTGGGGCAAAGTTATAAATTATATAAAAATTAAATAAAAATTTAATAAAATACATATAAATGTTTTCAAAAAAAAATTTTTGGGTGGGGCGGTGGCCCACCCGCGCCCCACCCTGTCTCCGCCTCTGATCAATTGATAGATTATAACCATGGTTTTCATTTTAATTTGAAAGGTTAAATTAAATTGAAATTAAACAAGAGATCACTAATATGATCACTAATATGATCACTAATATGATCAGTAATTCCATCTACAACAACATATCATTTTAAGAGTAGTTGCAGAAGAACTTAAACAAGAGATCACTAATATGATCTAAAATGGTCTAATTCGATCCCTAGGAAATGGTCTAAAATAGGCCGACTCTTTAAGTATATAAAATATATACATCCCCCATACATTACATGCACTTATAACATATAAATACATTAACTTTTTCATAATATATAATTTTCATAATACATTATCCTTAATTCTACTTCCAAAATGACCTGCTCTTTCTACTTTCACCACAACTTTTCTGCTATTGCCAGTGGTTTCCATTATGGATCAAATATACACGGCCACCATTTCCATGAACATGATGATGTTGATACCCATACTTATGGGCAATTTTCCCGGCAGCTTTCCCGTTAATGGTAGGGTACAAGGGTGGCCTGGACGGTCGCCGGAGGCACCGTCTCGCGGCGGTGGTCGGATATCTAGGTGGCTTGCCACCGCCGGCGGCGTAGAAATCAAAAGGCGATTTTGGAGAGCAGTAGGCGGCGGCGGAGGGACACGGAGACACTTGCTTGGGGACGGAAAGAAAAGCCCTGATCTTGATGGATGCCGGTGGTGCTGTCGCCGTCGCAGCCGCACGATCGTATTCCTCTATGAGGTAGCTGAGATCGTCATCGGAAGTAATTGATACTAAAGCGTCTAAATCTTCGGTCGGAAATTGGCACCTCAGAGTCACCGATGTTCCACACATGTCCTCCATTTTTTGCAACAATTCTAAAAAAAGACAAAAAGAAATTTAGTAATTTTGCCAAGAAAAAGCGAAAAAATAAGCTTTATCGCGAAGCATAAATATATTTTTTGAGGCCCATAGATCAAAACACGAACTAAAATTATTAATTTGATCATATATCTTAAAGATAATTAATAATAAAATTACGTGCTTAAGTATTACATGCACGAAATTCTATTATGCTTGTCACTGCTTTAACGAAAATTACACCAAAAGGTATTCTGACTTATTTTATAAATTTATAACTAATAAGATGACAATACTAACAAAAAATCTACTAGAATTACAAGTTTATAAATAACTACACTACACTGAGATAACCCAATATTATAGGATTAATATAACAATTTTCCCAAACAATAAATAAAATGAACTCACCGTCAAAAGAAACGGAAGAATCAACGAAAAGAAGACGGGTTTCGCCGCCATAGTAGCGGAGTTTGCCGTCGGGGTAACGGGGGAGGATACGGCCGCCATAGCTACACAAGAACTTAAGATTTTGAGAGTTAAGTGCAGCTCCAACCATGGTTTTTTTACTCCTTTAGGGTTTTGATGATGGGTCCAGATAATTTGCTTTATAGAGATACACACTAATTTAGAAGAAATGTCTATATATATATATATGTATATATATTGAGAGAGAGAGAGAGAGAGAGAGGGAGAGAGAGAATCGAAGATTACCTTAGATTTAGCAATGGCTGAGGTAGCAATATTTATAAACCTTTTAGGTAAAGCTAGATTCCTCCCATGTTCGTGGGACCCAATTTTTTAATGTTAATATTGATATTCTTTGCCCTACCTTCTTTTTATAAGAAATTATTATATTTATTTGTAACAAAACTAATATATCAGTACAACAAGTGGAACCAAAAACTTCCTCACATAATATTGTCAAAAAGAAAAACTATTGTATAAATAAAAATATACCTTCTTTTATTCCTAGGTTATATGCACCCTACCTTCGGTACTAATTGCGGGTTTAATTTTCTTCTGTCATAAAAAAATATTGCTCTTGCATTTGAATTTCACAAGTTCCTAAATCCTACTTACAAGGACGCTCATGTATCACGACTTCAAAATTCAAAATTTCCAATTAACGGATCGACTTTGCTTATTTTCATTTCATTCTTTGACTTCCTTTAAAAATTCTAAACAGGTTTTATTTCTGATTTTGGTAGTAACGATTTTTTTAGCATTGGTCTTGGTTCAAAAATGATTTTTGAAAAAAAAAAAATTATTTGGCACTCGAATTGTTCTTATTTGAATATGAATGAGAGTTTGTTTTCTCCATTGAATACGACTTTTGTCCATCTCAAACACGAATTTTCTCTCTTGAATAATAATTTTTAGATGATTATTTATTTTATATTTTATTTTTCGAATGAGAGTTTGCTTGTTCTCTCGAATATGCATTTTATCTATCTTGAATAAGAGTGTAATTTTGTGCTTGTTTGTTAATTTAAATATAAAGTGATGCATTGCAAATTGCAATCAACACCCAGGAGATGGTCCAGGACAACATACACAACTGTCCTAGATAAATTGGATAGCTGCGTTCTATTTATCTTTAACCATTTTAAATCTATAATAAGAAAAACTAATATCAATTTCATATTTCTAAGTAACAAATTGAAATAATATCTTTAACCATTTATTTCAGGAATTTAATATGTGATGGTTACACATCTTGGGGCTGGTCAAAATATGCGAATCAACACTATCTTTCCTCTCTCAATTAACAGTTAACTAGCTTATAGTATGTCATATACACCATTATAATAATTTAAACATAATTTATAAGAATTAATATTATTTTATTTTAAATTTAAAAAAATGTATTTTTTTAGAATAAAATTAATGTGTCTCCCCGCAAACATTGTGAATACACTAATTATAAAGATAATAAGGAAAGTCAATGGTTAAACAATTAAATAATAAATAATATTCTCACAATTTGAATAAAAGTACTTACAAAAGTACTTGAGTTCAAATATTTGTATTGAGATTAATATATTGTATGAATATTTGAAATGATCAAATATATAAATTATTGGACAATAGAATCACAATTATTAGACTTAGGAGAATAAAATCTTGTTTACACCAAAGCGATAAGGCTGCAAAAGAAATGTCTTGAATAAATATATAGATCATATGAGTCATGAAAATAATTTACTAATATCTTTTTGTAATTTACTCGAGAATTTGTTATAATATTGAGATAAGAAACCAAAAAAAAAAAAGATATTAGATTACATACTATTTATACATGTATATGGCATAATCTTTCTGGAAGATGTTAGATATTTTTCAAACCAGTCCATATGTAAAATGAAATGAATTGTGCAATGAACGTTTGTCATCAAAAAATTCGATGGTACATGAATGATAAATGTAAATGAATGATTATGGAATAGGTTGACATGGTCTTGTACTAGCTTTCTATCATTCTTCTAGAAGTATAAATGAACAATTCTCGAACGTTGAGACATGATTGAAAAACCAAGAAGAGGAGAGGGATGACGCTGCAGGGGATGTCGGCGGCATGACTAGGGGCAATAGATGGCACCGTAGTGGAGACAATCGCGAGGTAGGGAGAGATGCCGAAGAGAAAGAAGAGGAAAAATGAGGAAAAAAAGGAGAGACCGGCCGGTGGTGGCACCATGGCGATTGCTGCAGCGACAATATTTGTTTATCTATTTATTTATTTAAGAATGTGAGGGACTTAGGAAAGAAGATGTTGCCTGCGGTGGCCAAGATGGAGAGGGGCGGCGACGGTAGCGACATAGAGGAGAGGAAGAGAAATTTCAATGGCAGTGATAACACCGAAAATAGTAAACAATGGCGGATAGTGGCCGGTTGCGGTGGTGAAAGGCAAGAGAAGGTGGCCAAAAGAATATACGTCATAAAAAGATAAGTGCACCAGACGGGTTCAACGACTTGAAGACAACGTAAGCAAAAGATCGAGAGAGCAAGGATTATAAACATGTGAATATTGTATTATTGATAATGAAATATAAATAGAAATTACAATAAAATCAAATGAAATCATAACCTACCTACAATCAAGGAAATAAAACAGATTCTAAACAATTGCAAGATAATGAAAATATATAAACCCGTGAATATTGTATTATTGATAATGAACTATTTATAGATTACAAGTAAATCAAATCAAATCATAATCTACCTAAAATCAAGAAATAAACCAAATATAAATAACTGAAAGATACAGGAAGATATGATAATCTAAACCAATATTTTATTCTAATAATTATCTAATACACCCGCTGTCGAAACGGGAGATTCTCGAACGCTGAGAATGGATTGAAAGTCCAAGAAGAGTCGTAACGGATTCCTTTGGTGTAGACGACATTCGAAAATAAATTTCTTTGAAAAATATGAAAAAGAAAAGGAGAGAATGAAAAGAGAGAGGGGCCGTTGTATGGAGGTGGTGCGACGACGGCTCTAGTGGTTAGTGTTGTGGTGGCAGCGACGATAATATTGCTGGAGAGAGATGCCGTGAGAGGCAGCACCAGATTCTCTTTTTTTTTTTTGTTTGAAAGAGAGGGATTTAAGAGGGCGGCCAAGATAGAGGAGGGCGGGGGCAATGACATAGTGGAGGGGGAGAAATTTCAACGGCGATAACAACGCCGAAAATAATAGGCAGTGGCTGAGAGTGGTTGGATGTAGTGGTGAAGGCCAAGAAAGGGATGACCAAAAGAATATATATTAGAAAAAGATAGGTGCGTCGAATGTGGTCAACGACTTGATGGCACCAACTAAACCCTAAACCCCAAACCTAACTAAGTTTTCAATTGGTTGAGTCCTAATATTTTCAGATTATAGTTCATATTGGGTTGGTTTTTAATAATATTTGGGTCCAATTGGATTTTAAATTAGGCCCAATTTGGGTTCTAATATTTTAAAATTATAGTTCCATCCCAACCCCTTGTACTTAGAAGTTAGAACCCTAATTTTCTAAACTTATTTAAAATATCTTATATTCTAAATTTGTGGGTTCATGATTGAGTTCATGATTTGGTCCTTGTTGGATCCAATTTGGGTCTTTATTGGGTTCAATAATAATGCATGTGTTTTGTCATTGGACTCAATTGGACCGAACTCATTTTGAACCCAACCCAAATGGACTCAACCCGAACCCGATCCAATCGCCACCCCTAGACCTACTGAAACGAAAGATCGAGAAATCAAGGCTAAAAGTCATGGTTCTGATATTATGTTGAATAATATGAATTTGTAAATATTATATTATTAATAATGAAATATAAATATAGATTATCAGAAAATCAAATAAA
This sequence comes from Verbascum thapsus, assembly GCA_963669365.1. Lineage (NCBI taxonomy): Eukaryota > Viridiplantae > Streptophyta > Magnoliopsida > Lamiales > Scrophulariaceae > Verbascum > Verbascum thapsus. The sequence goes on from OY770105.1 coordinate 24,355,769, forward strand.
ATCATAACTTACCTACAATTAAGAAAATAAAATAAATTTAAATAACTATAAGATAATAAAAAATATGCATATTTAAACTAATATATTTATTATCTAATAAGAATATAAAACCAATTACAATATCTCATCATTAGAAATTTTTATAGATTAGAAAACGCGTATATTCTTTCAAATTAAAATTGAAGTTGTGTTAACAAAAGATTGGATAGTCCTTCAAAATATCAAAGGAAATGATAATGATTGTGACTATTGTACTATACATTTGTGTATTTATTCAAGAGATTTGTTAAATACATATCTCACTCAGAGATTTTCCTCTTAATATTTTTTGTCGGCAATTTGATTGTCTAATTAATATTACCATAAATATTGTCGTTTTCATTTTTTCTTAATTTTTGGAGCAAAATTATTGTCCCTTTCATTAAATTTCATCTTATTCTATAATCCAAAAATAGTGTTTAATTCTTTTTTGCAATATGGGTCCATTCACATGGCTGCGTGGGTCCCCTCTTGTGAGGCCAGAGGTTACTTTATCCCCTTATCCTTTTAAACTAAAAAATAAATGAATATAAATGTATTGAATAAGAAATTTTAAACTAAAAACTAAATGAATATAAATGTAGTGAATAAGAAAGGCAACTGATCATAATGGCTTTTTTGGTTCATTTGCCATTTATATATATCAATTGGGTAGTTTAAATAGACATCAGGCATGAAGTTTAGGATTTTAATGAGAAAATAAGAGGAAAAAATAAAATTTCAATCAAAAATAATTTTGCTATATATTCATATGTAACAAGTAAAAATATATAAGATGACTCTCAGATATTATATAGTTTCTATAGTTTCCATATTTAGAGTTAAATGGTTAAATAGTTTCAAAGATATTTTCAATGAGATCTCTTTTCTAAAGGAACAAAGATATTTTTTCAAAGTCAAATAGTTTCCATCAAAATATCTATGTACCAGTTGAAAAGTAAACAATAAGTTCAGATTCATTTAACAAAGTCGACAGTAGAATTATTCTTTAATTAGAGTCAAAGAGAAATATAACTATATATATTATATATTTCTCCCTGATCTAGCTTACCTAATTAGGAACACTAATTCGTAACTGGTAATTCAGATTTTGTAATTAGAGCTTTATAAAATCTCTTTATATCATACAGTATTCGCAACCGAATTGATTTTAATTTCAATAATTAACAGTACACGAAATCAATATAGAGTATCCAATATTTTATTTTATTTTTTATTTTTTATTTTTTTTTATTTTTTTTTTTGACGAGGGAAACCCGCAGCCGCTACCGTAAGGTGCGCACTGGGTAAACTCCGCTCTTGTGTAATAGCCTGCAAACCACACAAGAGAGGTAAACCAGCCTAGGTTGCCCATAGCTGACAGGCTCACAGTAGAGAAGGCAAATAGGCATTCCCTCATCAGGAATCGAACCCGTGACCAAGGCCACAACATTCACATGCTCTTACCAACTCTACCGGGGGTTGCCCCCAGTATCCAATATTTTATTAACACGAAACAATTTGAAAAAAAAAAGTTTACTAACACAAAATAACTTAATTATGGTATTTCTATGTTGATAATTTCTTTAAAACAATTTAATTATGATAAGAAATCAATATAGTTTCCAAAAAAATAAAAACCTCATAAGTTAAGACTTAAGACCTTCATAAACATATTTAGATGAACAAACAATATAGCATTAAAATGACAACCTCAAAATGCTTTGACGTGGCAATAGTACTGAAATGTGACAATTGGCTGGTAGGGTAGATTGTTCTGACCAGAAGTGCGATTTTCAATAAGCGTGTCAAGAACAAAGTTAATCAAATGAGGTGTGATTGCGATTTTGATAGAATTGTATTAAAATAATATTTGGTAGCTTTTTGGTTTTGTATAGGTTTTTACATTTTTCGATTATCATTTTAGAAATATACTTGTACTCTCGTAAAATCAAAATATCATTTTCTGTTATAGATGCTTCGAAATTATTTTATTTTATTCATTGTATAAAACGTCTCATAGCATGCTGCTTAAAAGTGAAAACCATATGCTTAGACAAGTATATAATTAATAATCATGTGTCAATTTATTTATGTATGTTTCTTGTCCCAATTTGATCTTTTAATTGTTGATCATCATAATCACTTGAAAACTTGTTACTAATATTTATCTATATATTACAAAATGAAATAAAAGGGTCAAATAAATCCATGTTAATAAACTATTCCCTAAAAAAAAAAATCATTGCATCATAACAACTTGATCAATAGCCAATCACCAACTACGACATTAATTTTCCTATTTTTTTTTTTTGGGGTGAAATCTCACTTGGTTTTACGTGTTTAGGTAATCAGGATGGAACCTTGACATTAATTTTTTGGTAGATTTTATTACTTCAATTTCAACAAAAAAAAAATGATCTAAGCAAAAAGTGCTTTGATTGCTTTTACAAAGAACAAGATTTATGTAGGCAAGAAAAATTGATTGGGAGTTATAGTATATTTGATGAGCCCGATTTGATAAAAACCTTAATATATTTCGCATTTAGAATAATTTGGAATTCTACTCTATTAGTTAAAATTAAGAAAATATGGTGTTAGATATTAGGATCCTCATGTTTTATTCGAGTAAAATTCTTTCAAACCCAATTCTATTGACAATTAAGTTAAAACTCATATATAATTTATAAAAATCGGTAAAATTCAAATAAATTTTAACTAGATTTAAATGAATTAAAGCTTTGTCTCAAATACTACATTAAACTCAAATTCAATACATCTGATTTTTCTTTGTGGCTTCAGATTGTAAACTGGGTTATTCCAAAATGGGCATATCATACGTTTGACTGGACGGATGACTCAATCCATAACTTTGCTAAGAGGCCCAAACTCTATATAGCCCATGGCCCTCTGTAGTCGCTCCATGGTATTATTCGACATAATCTATTATTGGAAATTAGTCAAAAATTTGATTAAAAAAATAAAATAAAAATTGACAAGAAGAATTCTAAATCAAAATCACTTCAAATTTATTAAAATGCTAGAAATGAGGAAAAATTTAAAAGAAATTCAGAAATAAATTCCATATGACTAAAAAAAAAAGAGACCATATGAAAAAAGATCCAATTTGCTCATCGAAGATGGAGATATAAGCAGAAAGTTGCAATAGCAGGGATTATGGGGTTGTTTATAAAGTTATTGAATAAAATATAATAAAATTATAATAAACAATATCCAAATTAAATTAGAGCAAAATTATGAACAAAAAGTGTAAGTTTTCCTATATAATTAAATATCATGATTACAAATTTGATATATTAATTGAGATGATACTTTGAAAAAAAAAATGTATATAATATATAATTTATTGACTAGATACAATAATCAAAACATTAAATAAATAAAAAAAACATATCAAATGATGATTCTATTACAAGTCACCCAAAAATAGAATTAACTCAATCGCTATTATGGTTTTACTATATCTTGACATTGTTTGCTTTGTCATCTCTTTCCCCTCCCCATATTTTGATCCTTTGAGCTGCATTAGAAGCCTGCGACACACCACAAATTGCTCATACAAAGTTATATATGTTTTATTTTAAATGGAAATAATTATAAATTATAATAAATTTTTAATTTAATACTCGATTAATGGACATTACCTCTTTATTCCAATTAGTTTTGTGAACAATCCAAAAGAGAATGAGCGTTTGTAAAACTGTTCCTGATACCATTCCATACCATATACCCTGAAATTCATTTTAGTTATATCGTTATAAAATGTCGATAATTATATAAGATTACAAAATCCAAATTTATTTCCAATAAGATAATTTCTACTTACGTTGACACCCATATTGATTTTGTATCCCAAGATTAGACCCACAGGTATACCGAATAGATAGTAGCATGCGATATTCACATAGGCAACCAAAGTTTGCCATCCAGCTCCAATCGCGACTCCTGCAAAAAAAAAAAAAAAAAAATTCTCGAGTCATATAAATACAATTTATCGTAACAATTATAGTAGATTCTTCATTCTACATCATGTTTCATATTATCATGTTGTAAGGACGTAAGTACTGGGTCTATCACAAATCCAATCGTGTGGGTCTGGGTCGGACCTAATGTTTTGGGACCAGACCTGAACACAATTCTTTTTTTTCCTGTGTTTTCTTATCAAATTTGTATTATCCAATATATTAAAAAATTCAAAATAATAAAATATAAAAATTATATATTTGTACATGACATTTATAATTGTGAAATTATATATTCGAAAATCAAATGAGTTTATATTGCATTAAAGAAAATATTAATATTTTTATAGTACGTTAATAATTTATTTAAAACTTGTAATTTAATCCAAAATTTGTCAAAAAAAAAAAAAAAGAAAATAAATTATACAAAATATTAAATTTTACTTTAAAAAATGTCATCGGATCTATGGGTCCGGTTCCAAACCCAATATTATATTTGAGTCTGGACTTAAACCCAATATTATATTTGAGCCTGGGTCCGAACTAAGACCCAAAGTTTTAGGTTTGTGTCCGGACTTGACCCACCTAGGTGCCACCCATATCTAGGTATAATTCTATAATATCTGTTTAATACTTTATTAAGAATTTAAATTACCTGAAAGGGCAGGTTGAACATTGTTAACCACAATGCAAAAAGCAAGCAAATGTGTGAGCTTATAAACAGCTTCTTTGACTGCTAAACTGTCTGAAAATAGTGAAGGATACTGTTTGTGGAAGATGAGAAGTAGGATGGAACCTAAAAGGCCAACCACGAACGAAGATATAACCACAACGAGCACAGAAAATTTCGCGGTTCTTGGATGAGCGGCACCCAACTCATTAGACACTCTTACACTAAAAACACAATGAAAAATTCTCTGAGATACAAATGCTTAAATAAATATGCTTAAAGATACAGAAAATAAAATAATTAAAAACTTTATTTGTGTTAGTATATGAAGTTAGGAACTAATTACGTACCTTATTGCTGCATTTAATCCAAAGGATATCATTATTGTCAGCCCTAATATATTTGTGCTGCAAAATACAATCAAGTCGATGCAAAATATTAAATTTCATGTGATTTTAATCATTAATTATCTCAAGGGACTAAAAAATATGATGCGAAATTAAGATCATATTTATCAACATCTAACAAGGAGCTTTAATTAACATCCATAACAAGTTACACTAATTAATTTTGCGATTCTTTGTAATGTAAGGATAAATTCCATTGAAAGTACAAAAAGTGACTAAAAACTGAGACGTGCAAGTCACGTCACCATCTAATTTGGAAAATTTGAAGTTTAAGGTAAAATAACACCAATTTTGCATGTGACGACCAAAAATATTATCCCTGGGAATATTTGTACGAATGGTGAGATTTGAACATGAATTCATAATCATGAGAATTTAGTTTCGTCAGTTGAGTAACACCTATTAACTATTTATACAACTATTGTCTGAATTTAATTTAGTTTAGATTTGATGCACTGAATTAGTAGGGACTGTGCTGGTCTGCATTTTGCACTGAATTTATGGTCTATATGGTCCCAAGGGTGGTATAAATGGCCCCAATATATAAATATAGATATCACACATATATAGATATATATGTTCTACATATTTAAGTATATGTAAAACATTTTTTAATACTTTAGAATCGTGATTACCCAACAATTTTGATATGAGATCTTCTGTTCCAAACTATTTTTCGTATTTTATTCAATATCGTGTGGAATTCATATATACACATACTAAGAGATATTTAACATCCATAAACATATGTTTTTTGGAATAAAAGATAATTTGGCCAGAAAATCATATCCCAACTAATCCAACTACAAGTAGTTACTAATCCCTATTATTTTCTATATGCCAAAAATGAAAAACAAAATAATAAAAATTGGTACATTCATATTTATAGCTATTTGTTGGAAGCATTTAAAGGTGGTCCAGTGGGCAGTTGAGTTTAAGCGAGGTGATAGGATAAGATGAGTTTTAAAAAGTAATAAGATTTTAAATCTAAGTACATTATTTGAGTATCACTAATTACATCAAATAAGAACTATGATTAGTTTAAATTTAGAGTAAAAAATTATTAAAACAAACGAATTACCATATTTTTTATTTAGCAAAAAGAATAAAAGATAGTAAAGAATGATGAATTACCATATTGAGAGAGCATCGACAGCAATTTCAGCATTCTTCAAGTATCCAGCAAACAAAACCAACGCCATAAAATACCATGTTTCCAAGCTAACATCACATCAACACGAATTTTTTATTAGATTAATAAACTTAATTTAGAAAAATCCATAATTGAATATACGAAAAAGATCAAGCTTTTTAAAAATATGGGTTGGCACTGTCACATAGCTAATAATCATAATTAAATACATCTAATAAACATAATTTAATTACATCTAATAAGCATAATAAATAAAGCTTGGTTGTTGTACAAGTAGAGGTTCAAATGAGATATGGTATTCTCTTGGATACTCAACCGAATTAATTATAAGGCTATAATTATTAATCAAATAACTTATTGATTTCTATGCATTTGTTTACCTAATAAGAAAGGGAATAACCAAATAGTTAGATCCATGTGTCAAAATTAAGTGTTTCAGGTCCTATTCAACCCCTAATAATTAGGTCATATATTTCACCTATCTCACAAATAAATAAATGTTGAGTGTATAAGTTAAATGTTTTTTTTTCCAAATATAAAATTAAACGTTTTAATAAGTTTAATTCAGGTTAAAAATCAAGCCTTTTACTAAAATGGGCTGGAATTGTCCCACTGGGCATGGAACTACACATTTCACGTGTAATATAAAATACGAAAAATTGTTCAACTAAGGTTAAGGTAATATTCTTAATACATTAATTAGTAAGTCATTATCATCATATAAGTATAATTATAAAGCTAGTTATTGTACACTCAACCGAATTAGTCTATTTCACACTCACAATAATGAATTACAATAGATGACTAATGTAACTTAGTCAATAATTTTTTTGTTTTTTACAATAACTAATGACTTGTGATTAAGTTACGAATATTTTAATTTCCACGCATTTGTTGGGCTATTTAGATAAGGAAAATGATATAGCCTTTCGGGTTATTTTATGCTAAGCCGACTCTAATGAAATCTATTTAATCTTCAAGTTTCTTATCAAATAATAAAAATTAAACTGGTTCCATTTTCTCATCCAAAAAATTAATTTAAAAATTGTCACAATTAAAGAAACCTTGTTGACATTGATAGAGATAAATATATACTTTCTTGACCAATACAATTCTTATGCAGTTTTCCCACTGATCTCAATAATTCATATACCATAATTTATGTAAAGACAAAACACAGTCAATCTATTTATTGTGTATAAATTAAATAAGCCATGTGAAATGGCACATCTAATCAGAAACCCCATGCCCTCACACCTACCTAAATTTATAATTTGTGAGTTTAGATTGAGTTGTGTGGTCAATATTTAATTTAACTTCTATCTTAATTATTTTGATAAGATCCACAAACCAGAAGTTATTAAATTAAGTGTTCCAACTTGAAAAGTCAATGATCTGTAATAGTCAGATTAATACATTTAGAGATCCTAAATTTTATCTAAGTATAAATTATCATTTTCTTTGATCTAGTGCGATATAAATATGATGAAAAATACTGTTAAAAAATTAGTTCAAATCGTCTTTTCTAAAATAATATTTATCATGGTCAACGTGAAGGTAAAGCCATGAAGGCTTTTTACTCCAAATAAAAAGCATTCAACTACATTTATGCATACGTATCTAAAGAATTTATCCAAAACAACCTTTAAATAATCTTTAAAGAAAAGTATACACCCAATTGTTTTTAAAGAAAGATAAAATCAAATTAACCTATCAACTCAATTAAATGCATGATAGTTTTTTGTAAAATATATATCCAAACATTCTTATTCATGCTTTTTTTAGTGTCTATCTGAAATATCTTCAAAACAATTCCTCCTAACAAACCAAAATAAGTCCTATAAAGCCTTCCCAAAACAACTCCAAAATATATATAGTCTCCCCACAAGATAGTATTTTAATTACTCGCTCCACAATTAATAAGAAGGTGAAATAATTTCCAAGGTAGATCAAATCTTATTTTTGTTAAAATCTCTCCACAATTTGAAGTCATAAATTCGTAATTAAAATTTAATGGGACGCTCATTTCTATTATTCCTAAATGCAAGTGTAAAATATAAAAGAAAACATCGTCGTCAATTATTATTAGAATTATAATCGTCTAGATTAAAGTGAGATAATCTTGAAAGTTAGAACTAATAACACATTTTAAATTTTAGTGATGAAAACGAGACAAAAATAAAATGACCCAATGTATAAACAAAATAAAATTTTCTACTCACCACATCATCACTGCAGAAGAAAGAGACAACCTAACAAAACCCCAAAGGTTTTGAAAAGCCCTCCATGAAAACCCAGTCCAAGCTCTGCCACACGTCCCACTGAATATATAACCCAACTGCGCCACCACAATGAACCACCACGACGCGTTCAGCACCACCGCGCCGCCTGCCATCCCCCAGCCGAGTTTCAGCATCAGCAGCCAGCTGAAAAACACATGCAGCACCAGCGCCGCCGCTGAAATCCAGGCCATCGCCATGATCTTGCTCTGTGATTGCAAAAACTTGGCCGTCGGAAAATTTAAGGCGTATGCATATAGCTGAGGGATCATCCAAATTGACAATTTTCCGGCCAATCGTGAGATATCCTCGGTTTGGCCGATCAATAGCAAAAATGGCAACGAGAAAATGTAGAGAAACGTGAGAAGAAAGGCTGTGGCGAAGAGAATAACCCACGATCTCTGCAAATAAACGCCGAGCATTTCGATTTGGCCAGCCCCATAAGCTTGCCCGCATAGAGTTTCAAGTGCGCTTCCCATTCCCAACTGTTCATATACTCAGAATATCAATATGCATATATGTGTATATATATATATATGGATCTCAAAAATCGTGTACTACTTAATCAATTACCATGATGCCCAAGGATAAACCGGCGATGACTGAGTTCTCGATGGAGAAGGCGGCGAGTTCTAGGGTTCCGACGTGGCCGGCGAAAGTCTGCGTGATGGCGCCAAGTGAGTACTGGCAGACGGAGGTGAAGATGGCGGGCCCCGCTAAATACCATAGCTTTTTCAACTCTTTGATAAAGGCCTCGTAGAATTTACGAGCATCATCAATGGGGGCAATATCGTCACCTTCATCTACGAATGAGTTTGTGAGGAATGAATTATGAGCTGACCATCTCTGGTTCAAGTAATCCTGGGTTGATAGCAGGTCTGGTTCTTCATGTTCATCGTGTATAGAAGTAAGAAGTGGTTTTTCCATTTAGAGAGAGACAGAGGAGAGAGAAAGAGAAGAATGGTTTGATATGTGAATTTGGTTGAGAATTAATAAGGGAAAGTTGGCCAATGCTTGTAAATTAATGGCACGTTCTCCTTATGTGAACGTGCATGACACATAACCATTAGTTGTACCATCAAAACTTTAAATTTTTTATTTTATTTTATTTTTTGAGAAAAAGAAAGATGATAATTAAGGAAAAATCTATTATAACACTAACTACAGTAGAAATTCTATAAATTAATTGTTGGGACCACCAAAATTTATTAATTAAAAGAGTTATTAATTAATCGATAAATTAATAATTATTAATTTATACATTAATTAATATTTAATTAATTTATAATGAAATATTAAATTTACAAACATCATTCAAACTTTCACTTAATTATAGTATAATGCATGTACAATAATTAAAAAAATATTTTTTATATAAATACAAGATAATAATGCTAACACAAATAAATCATACACACACGACATGCCTTCTAATCTTAAAGGTGTGAAAAAGACAATAATGACCGACGAGATTCGAAGAGCATGTTGCAAGCACAACAAGGATAATCCAAGTCTCACTCAAAAGCAATTGTAAGAATGGATGTTAGCAATTATGCAAGCACAACAAGGATAATTCAAGGACAATTGCAAATTGATTTGCAAGGTGAAATTGATTTCAACCAAAAAACAACAATTGAATCATTTTTTTTTTAAAAAAATTCATAAATCATTCATGTAATATGTAGTATATAAGGAATTATTAATTTATATATTATATGGGACCTATAGAAATTATCAAAAATGTATTATCTTATAATTTTAGCGAATTATTAATTTAACACCCTATCCCCGAGTCGGGACCGGCCAAAAATATTATCTTAGAGAGTTTATTAATTAATCGAGTATTAATTTATCGAGTTTCTACTGTACTAATTAATACAAGAAAAGGAAATGAAATGAAATGAAGTGTTGTAAAAACTCATATGCAACTTGAACCCACAATTAAAGGAGCTTAGGTCAATGATAGGCTATGATGCACAGATACGGATACGGGGATATGGATATGATACGATACGGATACGAAATACGGAAATTTCTAAAATTGTAGGATACGATACGATAAAGATACGATGATGTATTAAAAAAATTGAATTATTTTTCGATCCTTATTAATGAATTTGATAATCAATTGATTGTAATAATTACTAAATATGTAAATCTTTTAAAAATAATAATCATAAATATGTGCAATAAAATGATCAAGTAGTTCGATCAATTACTCAAAATAGAAGTACTAACTTTTCAATTTTATTTAACACGATGTATTTACTATTCAATGTTCATATTCAACATAACAACAAAATATATAAAAATTTATAAAAATATCCCTAAATATTAAATAATTTACATAAAGAGATTAAGGTGGAAGGAGATAATTCGATCATAGTTGCACAGAAAAAAAAAAAGGATTTTGAACATAGTTGCACTGAAAAATAATTGCAATGAATAAATATTAAAAAGTGAAATAAGGGTTTCTCGTTTCTAATTTAAATATCTTTTCGATTAATCATGATTTTTTTTTTATTAAATTATGTTTTTAATTTATAGTTTTTAAGGAAAGCCATTACAAAACAAAAAAAAAATTAAATTTTGACCAAAAAGTATTAAATAATAATTAAAACAAAAACACAGCCGTATCCAAAGCGTACCGGATACTCCTATTTTTAGTATCCGATACCGTATCTTAATTTTTTTATTTTTTATTATTTTTGGATACTTCAAAAACGTATCCGACACGTATCCACCCCGTATCCTACCCGTATCCGTATCCTATACTGCACGGGAAGATTTTTCGGAGTATCCGTGCATCATAGATGATAGGCAGCTCAAATTTGAAATTGTACTTGTAAAGAGCCAAACTATATATATAGATATATGGAAATTGCAATTTTTGTCCGTATTTTTAGTCCATGTTTATTTTAGTTGTAAATTAAAGACCAAAACTACATATATTTAGAAAATTGCAATTTGCTTCTTATAACATATTCTAAATTTAATTTTAATCACATTCATCATGAGCTTCTCACAATTAATCTCATAAATTTCAAAATATCTTATATTTAATTTTATCGTCCAAAATCTAATTATTAACTCCTTTAGTCAACATTATGATCATTTTTTTTGGAAAATTTTGTGCAAAACAGACATGTGATATTGAGTAGATAAATAGTAATATTGACTATAATTTGTTTGGGACTGTATTCACTTATTAGTTTTCCTACAAAATAGATTAAAGTGTTGACTAACAAAATTCACCGTTAGAATTTGGACACCATTTTGAAAACTGAGACTAAATGTGAAAATGTGAGATATTTTATAAATTATTGGATTGAATGTGCTAAATCAGTAATAGATGAAACTAAAATTAATTAAGCAATATTATGATATGAAAAGGGATTATATATTGGATTATTGTGAGCAATAGTTGAGGGGCCTTTAAATTAGGAGCAATGAAGAAATTGCACTCCAATTCCTAGAAATTAGATAAATCAATGCATACGGATCTTTACATGGGCACGGGCCTGACCAACAGGATAGGCTACATATAACATCTTTATCACCAAATATCAAGTCTAATCAAATAGTCTTTTTTAATTGAGTAATTTGAATAAAATATTATTTAAATTTATTTGTTTAATTTTGGAGTTTAGTTTAATTGTCAAGTATACACAGTTGCTAAAAAATATTAAAAAAATTTAAGAGTGACTAGTGACTTGTACATATTTTATTATTTTGTAACTAATTGAGTGCTAAGTTTCAAGTCTCATTAAATATATTTAACTAATTACAAACTTATGTTTTATGTTAAATGGACTGAAGCTATATAAGCGATCTTGTAATGATCAATATCTAGTAACTTTTCTATTTCCATTCTCATTAGAAAAATATTACATGTCACTGAATAACGTTTCAGTAATTTTAGTGATCACAGTTTTTTAATATGGTAATATATCAATTTGTTAAGAGATTAAAATTAGTATAAGTATGTAACTTTGACATTTATTCAGTGATAATATAAAATACATGATTATGCACAAAATACTGTATCCCTCCAAATAGGCTATAACCAAATAGGCTATGACTAAAATACATGTGTTCATATTAGTATTTTTGTTATGTTTTTAAACGATATCAAGTTTACACAGTTGAATATTAGTATCATGGATGTTATGAACCCGAAACCCATCAATAACACTAATGTTCGTTTTAAAGATCGTTCCTTTTGAACTTGAATATTGTTCGTTTAGATCGTTGATTTTGTGAGTTTCTTGTAGTATGATTTTGTGATATCGTGACATTAGGAAGTAAATGAGATAAACCTAATAATTCATGTTTACAAAATGTTTTTTACCCTTAAAATATAACAAACGAATGAGTGAATTTTTTGTTAAGTAAGAATGATCCAATACATTACATGAAATACAAAAGTATTCAAATATAATTTTGTTACAACTCACGAAAAAAAAACTTAATATCATCTCTATTACGCTTTTGGTCAACTTAATACTAATATCTCGATTGGTGCACACGTTTTTTTATTTATTTTTCTTTTTTGCTTTCATTTTCACAATAAACAATTTCTTCTCTACTCAAGATGTTCAAACCCAACAAACTTGTTTAGAAGACTTATAAAAGTCTTCTCAACTCTTAGACTGCAAATTAAAACTTCATTTTTATGTATATTTCTCGAAAATCGAAATTTATGTTATCTATCGACGTAGTTTGCTTTAGCATTCGATTCCCCTCCCCATATCTTTATCCTTTGAGCTGCAACATAAGCCCGCATAAAACACCCAATTTATCAAATGATGTATTTTATACGTATAAAAAATAGAAAATACGACACAAATACAATGCTCATTATGCGTACCTCTTTATTCCAATTAGTTTTATGAACAATTCGAAAGAGGACGAGTATTTGTAAAAGTGTTCCCGCTACCATTCCATACCATATCCCCTGAAATTCATTTGTCACAATTTAATTGTATCATTAAAATGTTTATAACTTATTAACATTATAAATTTGATATTAATTCGTAAAATAGAATTATTCAAGCTACTTAGTTTAACGCCCATGTTGACTGCATATCCCAATATTAAACCCAACGGTATACCAAATACATAGTAGCATGCAAGATTCACATAGGCAACCAAAGCTTGCCATCCCGCTCCGATAGCCACTCCTGTAACAACCGAATTTCTCGAGTTATATAAATAAGGATTATGATACTGAAATTAAATTATTGTAGGAAATTATAGAGATTATAATAAAGTATAAACAATTAGTATATTCTCAAATCTCTATCATTTTTTGATATTGTTTTCAACCATTTTTTATTCATGTTAGTTAATGTTTTTCAAATTATATTCAACACACAAATTATCTTATATAAATAACAACAAATTCTTGAACATTGAAACCATCGTGTTGAGCTTTTGATACTCTACAACTTTAATTAGTGTATGATATAATCCAAACTCCAAAGAGTGACTGAGATGTGTAATTTTTAAATTTTCGATTTAGGAGGTCAAATAGAACAAATTTTGCACGTGAGACTATCATCTATTACTTTGTAACTATAAGACTAAAATTGTCGTTTTGTCTTATCATACAATACTAGTACAAATTCTACTTTTGAAAGTAGAAAAATATCTCATAATATCTTGATTTGTTCAAGTTACATCTCATAGACTAGTGATACAGTTATTATTTAGGTAATTCTATGACACATTAGTTTAACATCTCATAGACTAGTGATACAGTTATTATTTGGGTAATTCTATGACACATTAGTTTAACAGGTTCAATGTGACATATAACGCGTATTTTGAGTGGGATAAGTGTTTTATAAGAATTTTCTATTAATTATTCAATTAAGTTTTTGTGTGATGTAGTGAATTAATAGTTCTTTCGAAAAATGTAGCTTTTACATTAAGCTACAACATAAACCAAATTTTAAATTTTTGAACTATAACATTTAATTATTAGAGTTTTTTTAACTCTTTTTCCACATATGTGGCCTACTCTTAAAAAAACATGTGGGGCCTACTAAATCGAACTAATGAAAAGTTCAAAGATGAAGCAGAATATTTGCTACATTATTACCTAATTTCATAGGTTTGATTTATATCTTTATGTGTATCTAAACAAAGAATTTAGGATCAAAGTCTTGCCAGCCCTCATTATAATTATTTTATACGTTACCTACCCAGGGAAAAAAATCCAATCTTAAGACATGAATCAAGTTCTATAATCATATTTGGAATCGTGATGACCATGACCTAACAATTTCGAATCTACAGATATTCTTATTGTTGTCTCTTCTCAATTTTCAGACCAATCTACCTAATTAAAAAATTTAAGAATTATTGGCAATTAAGCTTTAAAATTTCTTTATTTGTTATTTTATTTTCAATAATTATATTTTATTAATATTTCACAATTAGTGTGTTTATTTATACTTATGACCTTATTATCATCGTATTTATATGATTTGACCATCATTAGTGGATCTATTTAGTATTTGATTTATGGTGATTTATGATGGTTTTTAGTAGTTCATTAATCAATTTGACTTGGTCAAAATTCATTTCCTATATAAAAGGGTCATGGTCTACTTTATTTTAACATATTGACAGAGACACACTTTTGTATATTATTTTGTAAGATTATTTCATATTCCCTATATGAGTGTTTTGGCAACGTGACTAAGGATTGGTTCCCATCTCCTTGTGGTCGTGCACATATGATGAGACATCGCATCGCTGTGAGCTAATGGAATTTTATCTTGGAGTCGTGATCCGCCATAAAAACCTGCACGTAGGGAGCCAATCATGGCTTTAGGACAGCGTCATGTGGCGTGACTCTCCATCGTGCAATATCTTAATTTTATGTTTATATATTACTTTATAGATATTATTTCATGTTTTATAAGAATATGTTAGAGTTGATATTTTGTATAACACTTTTGATAAAATCTTGTTTTATTCGTTATTAATAAGATGATATTTTCTTTATTATATATCCATTGTCATTGCATGTATGTAATAAAGTCCCTTAGATTACATAGAGCTATGAGGTACGATCACGCATCGGGTATGGTGATCATGGAATATATTCGAACGACTGTAATCCTAAAAGCATTCTAAGTCGTAGAGTCATTGAGATAGGGATATCAATGACTCGTCAAGACTTGCTTGTATGTAGCATTTCTTTTTTATGGAGTACCTTGTTCTATGAGTGTTGGTCGGGGACCTATGCACATACGAGGGTTCACATCAAGGATGACTGAACTGAACAACCCCAGTGGAAATTCATATTGGTGTTGAAATTCCACGGTCACATAGGCTTATGATGATCCTAATGACTTGAGGAATCGCGGCTGTTCAAATACATAACCCACTGCACTTTGATCTAGTTCATGATTACAAGGATAATCGTTAAATGGACTAATTTGGGTGTAGTCTGGTTATGTGATTTGATAGGCGATTCCAAGATGGGATCTATCTCCAATCTATGGTTAGTGAATCTCCTATGTTGTCTTGAGAATGACTTGACTAGAAATTTTTGGCCAAAGTAAGTCAATAAGAAGGTGCAGGATCCTTGCTTAGTTGACATAAGTCGTCATTTGCCAATTGACATAGACATATGATTAAATTAGTGGGATTTCGACTGTTAACCAAATCCTAGATTTAATCAGGAGATCTGACAGAAGGATGAGACACATGCTACGATTGTTTTCAGAAAAGGTCTGCTGTAATCATTTGAATCTAGGGGTTGAGTCGACGTTGCTAGACATCGAACTCAATATATGAGAGTCATGAATTAATTAGTGGTTAATTCATGATCAAGATTAATTATTTGGTATAATGATTAATCGAGGTAATGATTGATTAATTATTATCAAGCCATTTTGGAAATGGTCTCACTGCTAGCTTTTGAATGAACCTAAGGGGTCACACACGAACTTGAATAAGTTTCTTGGTTATGTGTACGATGATAGTCAATTTCGAATTGGGCTATGAATGAATTAATATTGGATATGAATTCATAATGGAATAAATAAATTAATTAAGTCTTGGAATAAATAAATTAATTAAGTCTTCGCCTTGAATTAATTAATTGGACTTTTTAATATATCTTTGGATTAGTTAATTAATAGGTTGAGCCCAAGTAATTTATTAATTGAAAGCCTAATTAATAAATCGAAAGAGGAAAGTCTCTTTAGGGTTGAAAGATATTAGGAAAGTCTCATTAAAATTTGATATGGAGAATTTAGATTATGAAAAATTCCATAAATCAAGGATTTGATATTAGAGAATAAAAGTCTACAAGGTATGATTGGATTAGAGATTTTGATCCTAATCCAAAACCATGTAGGACACGATTTTCTTCCCTAATTTTAGGGCTAAAAATCGTGCCCCCTTATGCAATAGGGGTCTTTATTCTTCATTCAAATCATCCAAGAATCATGTCAATTGTTTTAGTGATTCAATTCGAGTTATTGAATAGTAAAATTCTCCATAAGTCTTATAGTCTTTCCAATAGCCTTTCTCTAGATATTCCATCACATACATATAATCCTCCATGGTCGTAGTAACATATATGGTTAGTCAACAGAACTCAAGTGATTGAGTAACTATTTTGTTTTACTTTTCATTTTCTTGAAGGAATTTAAATAAACAAGCTTAATCAACTCCTCGTGTGATGTTGTGATTCAAACTTCTAGCATTCGAAATTATGATTTTAAGTTATCTTTATGATCATTTTTTGCAGTATTGTAGTTGTGGTGTTATAAGCCCAAATTCATGATAATGCTTTGTTTTTCCAGGCTAAATTATTGGCAATATTGATCATTGTTCCATTTGCTCTATATTTTTCGGTTCATGAGTGTGTTCTTATGCCTTTCCTTGTTATACATTTCGAGAAGCAGAAAAAAAATTGCAATAATTTTTTCCTTTGGCTAATTAATATGAAAAGTGTAATTTGAATAACATTGTAGGAAAATTATAAGTTTCATTACTAAGTGTATATAGGTTAAATGGATAATGGTCAAAGGAAGCGTTCAAGTGTTGAATTGGAAGAGAAAAATGAAGAAATAGAAATAATCATGATTTTGTTCGGTGTTTTAATTGTGATTATTGGAGCTTGGTACCATGATAAGTACGTACTTGATCAAAGACATGATAGAAAAATATTAATATTTTCTTATAGTTTTATAATTGTTTAATATGTGATGCTAGTAAACCTTTATATATATATATATATATTACTTACGTACTTTTTTAATCCTCTGACATAGAAATGAGTATTAATAGCAAGATGAAAGGTGTTGCTGCTACAACTACAAATAAGGTTAGAATTCATTTAAGGATGCACAAATACTTGGTGGTAATTTTTCTAGTGATACTTCTTCCAATGGACAATTGAAGGTATTGAATTTTCCATTAAGTACTACATGTTATTTTTGACTTGCACTTTTCATGATTTTTATTTTACAATTCAGAACTATGAGATAGAAATGAACTCAAGTTTTCTTATTTTTTTATATACAAATAGGAATAAGTATTTGATCTATTATATATCGATTCTATTTGAGATATTCGTTTTCAGGACTCAAGAACAAGAAACAAACATATGTTTCTTGAAATAAAGAGATGAAAAGTCACTTAGCGAAGGTTTTGAGCTATGATGCATGGACACGGACATGAGATACGGCGCACGACACGATACGGATATAAAATATGGTATTTTAGAAATATTATGACACGACACGGCCTCAGTACTACTGATAAAATGTGTATATATATCACATATATATATATTTATTAATTAACGTTAAAATATATAAATTAGATTTTTTATTCTAATTTAAATGACCAGTTAGACAAATAAACTATAAGAATGACTATTGTAAATTATAAATTTGTATTTAATTTGTAAAATTATATTTGTTTGGAAAAAAAATACTTCAGTTTTCACAATCACAAAAAATAAGTGAAATAACATCAAGTGTCACAAATAATGCACACATAGTAGACATACTCTCTAACTGCGTCCATTACGGTGTTCATATTTTATTTTTTTCATTTATTTAAGTAAAAAAATTGATTTTCATATTGGACATGGTGTCGGAGAGTGTCGGACGAGTGTCGTGTCTGATCAGGTGTCCGACACGATACATTGTGATTTTTTGAAGTGTTCGTGCATCACAGGTTTTGAGTGACCAAATGGTTCAAGAAAATAAGTGTGATGGTGATACTTGGAAGCCTCACGCTTTGCAAGCTGCTTTGGTATACTTCAACTCCACATTGCATCTTACATTAACAAAAGATAACATAAAAAATAGACTGAAAAATTGGAAGAAGTATTTTAATGTTATGTCTAATATCCAAACTATACAAAGTGGTTTCACATGGGATGATGAACGAAAAATAATTGTTGTCACATCAGATGAGTGGACCGCATGAACTACGTATGTTGAGGTATCTATATTATTTTTAACAAAGATGTTATTAAATATCAGGTAATGATTTTGGTATGATGAAATAGTTTGATTGATTTTTATTTACCTTGTTTAATTTGCATGCAGTCGCATCCTGACGTTAAAGGCTTGCAAAATAAAGTGAGAAATTGGGATGATATTGTTCATTTGTGTGGAAAAGATAGAGCAGCCGGTCAAGGTGCTGAAACATTTGAGGAGGCCGCTGAAGCAATGGGAGATGAAGAAGAAATAGAAGTAAATTTCATCTTCTATACTACAACATAGAGTACGCCCATCGATCTGGTTGGGCAAGTCGGCCCCCATCGTCTAGTGGTTTAGGACATCTCTCTTTCAAGGAGGCAGCGGGGATTCGAATTCCCCTGGGGGTAGGGTACTACGAAAGGAAGTTGATCATGGATTACCAATAAGCCTAAAATTGATTCTTCCTGGGTCGATGCCCGAGCGGTTAATGGGGACGGACTGTAAATTCGTTGGCAATATGTCTACGCTGGTTCAAATCCAGCTCGGCCAGACCCTGTGCTTAACAAGAAAAAGAAATCAAAAAAGGACTCTTTGGCTGAGACTGTTGGTGTACTTACTACTTCTTTTCAAGAGTTTCACTACAGAGAAAATCACTTTTAGTGACAATATTTTTAGTGCTAATATAAATGTCATCACTATACATATGCCTGTAGTAACAACTTTTATGATTATCACTACTTTTTAAAAATAGTGATCACTAGTAATAACATTATTTTATGTCATTAATTTTCGTCGCTATAAATTTTGGCGCTATTTTAAGATTATTGTGGGAAAATATTGTCGTCACTAAATATAATTAATATAGTTACAACAATTCATGTCTTACTAAATGTTTTACAAAAAACTTTTAGCATCAATAAAAAATTGTCACTAGAAATGTACAATATTAGTAATAAAAATCTTGTCACTATATATGGACTTTGTTTATTTTGAGTCGGTAGTATGGCAATGTCATAAATTGGTAAATAATTTTTCGTCTTCTTAAAATAATTATTTTAGTCATAATTCAAGTCAAGTATTTATCTTTGTCTAAAAATATTAATACTAAATAAAATATTGTGATGTCATAAGCACTTTAAGATATGTCAATAGACAAGTTAACAAAAATCCGGAATGTGGCTCGAGGAAGTGCCAAACCATTTTACTCTTCACCCATTCCAATGTAAAGGATTAGTTAATTAAATAATAGATAGTAAATGAGCCGGTTAACTACAAAGTCAGAGTCGTGAGTCATAACTTAAACTATGTTATCTTAGATCCTTTCTCCTATTTGTAATCAAGTTATTTAGCAGTAAAGAAACAAAAGAAAATGATTATTAGTTTGATGTTATCCGTGTCATAATCATCAATATGTTCTGTGATTTCTTAACTTCCAAGAAATACATTTGTCAAGAAAACATGAGGATGTTGTTTTGTGTTGTTTTGTCATTGCAAGTTCATAAAGATTATTAAAAAAATTATGCCTTCATACCTGCTTATTGTTGTAACTTAAGGAAGCTTTGTTATTCAGAGATGACATGTAGGAAATCTGGTTTGGACCATCATGCTGATGCATTTGAGTTGGGATATAGACTTTATCCAGTTCATCTAGCTGACGCTATACTTGTGGCTTTAAACTCTCTAGCTCATTCTAATGTAGAAGGTAATTTCTGCATCACCATGACATAAACCAAAATTACCCAGTAGATTCATCAACAGAACAATTGTATGAACATATGAAATTATTGGAAATATAACTTATCTTCGTAATAAAATTCAAAAGCTTATCTTCGACACTAGTCACATGTTTGAATGTTGTATTTAGATTTAATAATATGTTTAAAATAATATTGTATATCAATATATATTTAAATTTTATAATTTAGGATTGGGCATGGCTCCTAGAGGTCAAGAAAGACGGGAGAAAACTTAAGGGGAAATGGAGTTTCAAGAGCAAGCATCTGAATCAGTTGTTCCACAACAGATTGACAACCACATTGATGTTTTACATTAATTTAATGTTTACATATATGTTGATTGTTTGAATAATTATAATTTTTTACTACTTTTGTTTGAGAAATTGAATATTCTATAACCACAGTGATTTGATTATTTTGGTTTAGGAATATCTGAAAAGAAAAAGAGAGGAATAACGAAAGGTATGTCAGTTGAAAAGAAAAGGGGCAAGGCTGAAAAGCTGGAAGTTACAATTCATCAACAAAGACTCCGAGTTGTCGGTAACAGTGCTAAGGAGTTCAAGACTGAGGCATGTGTTGTTCTTAAACAACATGCTCCCCTTCAGTATGCATGGTGGAAGGATATTCCTGAAGATAACAAGAAGAAGATGTGATATATATATAGTTTGGGAATTTATACGTATGTTCATATTTGTCAAACTTTCCATTATTAATTGATCTCTTCCAAACTTTCTATTTTTGCACATGATACTACATCAAAAATTTAATTTGAAAGATAATTATAAAGTTAAAGAGATTGTTGTAGAGCAACTAAATCGCCATTATCGGAGTCGCCGACATAAATTACATGCATATTACCTTTAAAACAAAGATGATAAGGACATATTGACAAGCCTCCTAGCGGAGTACTAAAAAATGCTTGGGAGCATTTGATTGATCACTTTGAAAGTGATGAGTTTAAGATATGTTATTCATCAAATTATAGCATTATATGTTTTGGTTAAATAAATGATTATACTTTGTTAATTGTATAAAAAATAAATATCAAACTCCAAATTACGTTGATATCTTTTAACGTAAAAAGTTAGCGAAAGAAACAAGGAGAATAGGAAGAAGTTGACAATACCTCATGCTTGTGGAACAAAATCAATAGCACAATATTATTACGAGGAAGTAAGTTTTCCTAATTCTCATACGTTTAGTTTTAAGTGATTTTTTACACTCCATTAAATTTTGTGTAGCGTGATCCTGAAACTGAGTAAGAGCCAACAAGAACAGCCGCTTGGAGGATTACCCACCAAAGTAAGAAGAAGAATGGTTGGGTAAATCAAGCTTCGGAGAAAGCTTATGTAAGTGTCTTCATTTTATGTTACAAATAAACTGACGATAATAAATATACTAAAATAAGTACTACAGGAGGATTTAACGAGATTGCAAAGTGAACCAATCAAAGATGGTCAAGATCCCATGAGTGAAGATGAAACATTCATACGGTTGTTTGGAGAAGAGAAATCAAGCCGGTTACGTGGTTGTGGGGATGGCTTGAAGCCGCCTTCTAAAAGGCAAAGAATTAATACTTAATTGGAAAAAGAGAATGAATAATTAAGAAAGAAAACTAAAGAATATAAAGAATCTCTGGAATCGCTTGAGGAAAAAAATAAAGAGATGGCGTTGCGCTTGGAGTCGAATGAGTTCCAAGTCAAAAATCAAACAACTCAAATGCAAGATTTTCTTAAAAGTCAACTTCCTGCAATTATCCAAAACTTGGGCAAATTCGGTCCTCCTACTACTAAGGTAAGATACTTGTCTCATAATTTTAATTTATATGTCATCTTTTTTCTTGTTAATATATATTTAGGTCTCTTTTATGAATTTAATCTGCTATCTAACAAATTTATTAGTAGAATTATAGAGATTTAGACAAGATCGTTGTTTACTTTTTTTTTATTTGCAGGTTTGAAGGTTAATCGGTTTGAGTG